>CM074700.1:2432829-3649244 GCA_037367355.1 Neoscytalidium dimidiatum | reverse complement strand
TCGCACCATCACTGCGCCTCATGCAAACATAATAAAATCCGCTGATTGTCAACCCGCATCCGTCTTCTCCCGCATCATCTTCCTGCTCCATTGCGAATGCTGGAAGATCCCTCAGAGAAGACGTTAAAGCACCGGTATCCATTGCGCTCGAGGAACCGTGAGCACCGACGGCTGCTGCTGCTGCTGCTGCTCTTCGTCTCGCGGACGATGTCGATTTCACGAAGCAGCGCTCCTTCCACCGCATAAGAATCCACTCTTGGGTAAGTTTTGAGACGTACTCATGCGAGACCAGCCTATGTACGAGGTCGGTATCCCGGAGATGTGCGAACGGAGGCAGTTTTCGCCAGTATGTGGCATCTGTGGTCGGACTACTCTTAAAAGATTCAGTGAGAAGAGTGTGGGTATGCAGGTCGAGTATTTCGCCTTCCAGATATGTTGTTATGCTAGAAGTGCGAGTTCCTGGGCGTGCTGTCCCATTGGCGGCTGGATCCAAAGTGCTTCCTGGGAACGAGGGCGGATGTGATGGTACATTGTAAGCCTCCATAGTCGCGGATAAGGTCATGCTCTCCCAATCGACAGCATGTATGGTGACTTTGACGGGCCACCGGTCCTGCTGTTGTGTCTGCTGTGCTGATGAGTCGTTGGCTCTGCGAGCATGAGGTGGGATGGGATTATGGCTCATCCAGGGTCGTGATGCGTCGAACGTGGTTGACGTCATTGGGGACTCGTTATTGCGGAAACGGTATAGGGTTGTTGAGGTTGGAGTAGGGATATTTGAGGTAGTTATGCTCGAGGTGACGGTAGTTGCGTGCTGCGAACCGGAAAATACCGCGCCGGGTGCGAGCCGTGATGTTTCTGCAGGTCTCGGAAGAGTGCTGACGTCGAGGATGAAATCCTCGTGGTTTTCGCCGAAGAATTCTTTTGTGACGAATCCCGCATCCGCCGCGTGGTAGAGGCTATCCTCGTAGTTATCCGAATTGCGAATTTTCGAGAGGTATTTAATCGTCAATTCCAACAAAAGAGAGGAGGGCGAGGGGTTGCTAGAGGGGTTCTCGAGATAGCCTCGCCTGTATGAATCTTGTCGTGCTCTTATATCCCGCTCCAATGCCCGGTCTCGGCTCTCGCTCGGACGGTTGCTCGGGCGCCAGCCGTATCGACTTGTTTCTATCCGGTTGAGGTCGGCTCCCTCCTGTGAATTCCTCATTGAGGCATCCCTTTCGGTAATGTAGCGCTGCATTGTTTCCCGTGAGCGAGCGGAAAAGCGTGGGTGCCGCCTGGACTGTGTGGACCGCAGTGATGATTCTGAAGGCTGGGAAGACTCGTTTGCGTAGCGTGACGAGTAAGTCCTGCTCCTCTGCTCGGCCCGCGCGACATCCGTTTGCGCCCTCCCTGGGAAGGCGGTCGAAGGTTCCTGCCGCAGCGAGCGCAGCATATCCTGCAGGTCCTCCCGGTTGTCGGCTGTCTCATTCGGCGGGCTCCAATCGTACAGAGAGTTCCTCGATGGCACGCGGTCGCTATAGGGCAGAGAGTCCTCCATCCGGCTCAGGCGATTCAGCATGCTCGAGAGGCGCATCTGGCGATCACGATCCTCGTGCTGCATCTCGGCGGTCCGGGCGCGCAAACGGTCCCGGGCAGCGCGCACTTCCTCGAACAGCTCATCCTCCGCCTGCGCGTTCTGCTGGCGCCACTCCTCCTGGGGGTCGATGGGACGGCGCAGGAAGCTCACGTTGTCCTCATCAACCTCGTTCTCGGCCTGGGTGGTCAGGGTGGCGGCGAGATTGATGACCTGGGGCGACACGGGGCTCTCGAGCTGGCGGAGGGCGGAGAGGTAGGAGGGCGGGGTGTTGGGCCGCGCGGACGAGTCCTGCTGCGTCATCAGCGGAGAGCGGGCACGGCGGGCGGAAGCAGCAACACGGCGACGCGCCAAGCTGCCGGCAACTCAAACCTACCGTCGGCTGCGGGCTCGCCCTTGACGTGGGCGGCGGCATGTCACGGAGCAGCACGCAGAGCGAAAAATGCGGCTACTCGAGCGATGTAGAGGCTGAGATGATAGGGTCAGGCGTCGTCGGGAGGGTCAGAGGCATCGCGAGACAAGGCGCATTGGTGCAGTCGGCGTCGGCGGTGAGAGCAACAAGGGCCTGGGACGGCAGCGGCGACGGGCGATGGGCGACGGGCGAGGGTGGCGGGTGGGCGGACGGTGGGCGGTGGACGATGGCCGAGGGCGAGGGAGCAACAAAGGTTGAGTTGGGTCGTCTTTGTGAGGTTGCGATACTGGCTGAGCCTCCTTTCGCAGCGGCTGCGGCTGCGGCTGAAACGGCGAGCTGCTCGTTTCGTCGGCGGCTTAAGCGGTAGCGGTGCGGCAATGGGGCGCGTGCTGCAGGGCGAAGTCACAGCGATAATGCGGGGCGCGTGAGTTCTCCAAGGACCCCACTGTTCTGGGCGACGAGCCGTGGTGAAGGCAGTCTGTTGAGGTCCGGGGCACTCTGACGTTATTGTCCACCGTCACAAGACCGCCGGCCGCAGTAGCGCCCTGCCTTCGGTCTTATCGTCGCCAGCACCCTTGTTGCGATGGCAACCTCACGCCTACAGGAATACGTATAGCACAGCAGTAAAGCACCAGGGCCTTGCAATATTCAAGTGTTTTATTAGATTTAACGCTTGTTGCAACGAGAGCACAGCTCCTATCTAGCCAGCACCCGCTTCCTTCTGCGCGCTGCGCTTCAGATTCTCCAGGCTAGCTGAGAGAGTAGAGGGGATGATTCTACCGAACCACGCCCAGCGAGGCCCGAAGCCGGGAAGGCAGTCAGAATGGGGCGTCGAGTGCGTGCTTGTCCGCAAGCGGAGAGCCGCATTCCTCGGCGGTCGCCTGCCTCAGGCATCGCGACCGTCCCGCCCTTCCAACTTCCTCACTCCGTTCTCGTGCTCCGCCGGTGCGCGGAAAACATTATACAACATGCCAGATGCGGTATATGTTTTGCTGTCGTCGCTTCCACTGGGTCCAGCTGACACTCAATGTCAGTTCGTGGTTAGCAAGAACGCTACTGCGTCGGAAGATGGTCTGGCCAGTCTTGCTCGGTGCAGAGAGACGCTCATTAACGACGGAAAGGAAAAACAAGGAAAATGGGTGAACCGAGTGTACCCGCCCGACAGCCGTGAGGCATTGAAACCCGTCTTTAAAATGCTTTGACATGCGAACCTCCCAGAGATGCAAAAACAGAAAGGAAAGCCAGGCTCGGCTGGCGCATACATGCTGGAAAGGACAGAAATCAAAAACACGCTCGCTAAACTGACAGCAAAAGCACAAAAGGGATATCAAAGGAAAAAATGTACCAAGGAAACGAAGGGGAAAGGAAATTCGCTAAAACGATAACGCCGTCCCATATGCCCCGAGTGGATTATGACATGAGGACATCAAGTCATACAGAGTCGCATCTCATCTCGTTGAGTTCATCGCAGCGGCTATCCGGACAAGCCTGCGGCAGGAAGGAGGAGAGTGGTTGAGGAGAACCTGTGATTGGCCAGATCACCAGCTTCTCGAGCTGTGGTGTTGTCAGAGTGGACCTTGTTGGAGGAGTCTACATGGCGGCCGCGTACTGAGGAGTGAACTCGTTGTAGCCCATTCCAAAGCCTCCGAAGCCGGCCTGAGACGGCGTAGGTCCACACTGGTTGATCAACGTGCTCGGAAACGAGATGGCGGGCATCGGTGCCGTTGCCTGGGGCGGGCTGTAGTACTGGTTTGACGTGCACAGCGGTTGGCTGTAGGACGGCGTGGGCGACGGTAGCTGAATGTCGTTCATGCCCATGGTGGTCCAGAACGTCGAATTCTCGGCACCGGTGGTTATGGTCGGGCTCGGCGTGGACGGGACGACCCTCCAGGACTCGACAGGCGCCGGGTGAACGGGGGGCCCCTGCTGCGGAGAGTGCCACCAGTGGCCAGAGGGCGAACTCGGCAAGATGGTGGCCGGGCGAACAACATCGACAATCCTCGGCGGCGGCGGGAGCAGCGGAAGGAAAAGACCCATGATAGCGTGCTTAACCTCTTCCGACCTGCCATCCAGTAGCTCTCCTGCTCCATCCTCTTCTAGGCCTTCCAGGGCACGCACGCCAGTGCGGTAGACGTAGCGGTTCACGGCCTGGACGAATTCCTCCTGCAACTTCTTCAACTGCACTTCCTTCTCGGCCCAAGACCATGTATTTGCTGCCACATCGACCGAGTAGATATCCTTGTGGTACTCGACCAGCGCGTCGATGGTGTCCTGCGTGAGCTTGAACGCAACTTCGTGCTGCGAGACCATGTCGACGTGCACGACGTAGGCTTCGATGTGGATCAGCTGGTAGTTGAACATGGCCTCCACCAGCGGGTCGGGGTCCTTGCGCAGCTCGGAATCGGGAGCTTTTGGCAGCATGATGGAGCACAACGACCAGATGGCCTGTGGGCCGGACAGCGTCTCGGTGAGACAGCGGAAGTGCTGTGGCACGCTGTTGAGCGGGCGCTTTATGCGGTTTATGCGCTTCAGCGTCTGCGTCAACCACGGCTCGACCTTGGAGTTCAGCACGATGGTGGGCGCGCTGCGCGGCGCAAAGGCAGCCGCGGACGCGGGCAGTAATGATATGGGCATTGCGATGAGAGAGATGTAATACGGGAAAGATGCGACGGATTATGGGACGACGTTAAGTGAAAGCGGAAAACGAAATAAAAAAGAATAGGTCTCTGGCGGTCCCAGCGAGGGAAGTGGTTAGCACGCCTGATTGTCTTGGGGAGAGAGACCGACGAATGAGAGGGGGTGAAGAGGGGGCGAGAGGTGAGGGTAGGGAATTGCTAGCGGCGGGGTGGGCTTTTCCTTTAAGTCGCGGGTGGATCTGGTGGAGTGGCCGCCGGTAGGCGGTAGGTCGGCGGCGGTGGCCATCGCGCTGGCTTGGGGCTGGGTGCGTGCAGCGCTTTCGGCAAGGCTTGCATGCCATCAGACTTCGCTCAATCGTGCAGCTGCAGGACTCGGCCACGGCCCAGCAGTGCACCGTGTCCAGCTCCAGCTACGGCTGCTCCGCGCGGGCGCTGCATGCGCGTTTCCTGCGCCCATGCCTGCGCCTGTTCGCCGGCCGAAGACTGCCATGCACGAAATGGCACGCACTGCTCCTGCTGCCGCTCCAGGCTACCAACGTGGCGGCGGCGACGAGACGGGACTGGCCCACTGCCAGCGCAGTCTTTACGAATGCCCTGAAGCACCGCGTCTCCACTGCACCCTCAGACAGCTCCTCAGCGAGCGCGAGGCGCAGGCCCGGCAGCCAACCTGAAAGCAGCCGTCTGGAGAGCGCGCGCGCGCCGGCCCTGAAACGGAACGCGCGCATCTTACGAGGCCTTCTGCAGTGTCAAGGGATGGCGGTGCTGGCGCGAGGATCCAAGGCCGGGTTCATGCTGCTGGCCCTCTGCAACATCTGGATGGCGGGCACTGGGGGCACTGAGGGGTGTTGCCTTCCAGAAGATTTCCATGTCGCCGGAAGATGATCCTGCACAACCGAGCGGCGCTGACTGCTGCTTCGGGGAAGACGATGGCCTAGCTCGGCGTGTACGCTCGGTCTGTCTCGCTGTTTCTGGCGTCAGGGTTCGTGTGGAGGCTGTCAGCGCTGGCAGGCAGTGCAGAACGACAGGACATGGTGCTCTCACTAAAAGATGGTGTCAGGCGGGCGAGCCAATCAGCAGCGCGAGGCAGGGATTGAGCACCGCCGCCGACCCGGGCCTCTCAGACATCGCTCCCATGTGATGTTGCAGGCTTCTCCCAGCAGGATACAAGTAGCACGGCGCCTGCTGAGGCATCGCATGACCGCGCTTGTGCAGGCGACGTTCATGCGCGCGCGCGCCGGCCGCCGGCCATGACGGGGAGCACGCTGGCGGCGGGCGGCGGACTAGCGGGCTGGCGGGCTGGCGCGGCGGTGCAGAGCAACGTTGAGGGCAGTGCCGTCTGCCATACCGTTGCAGCCTCACGCTCGGGCAGCAGCGGGTATTGTACAATGGCGCAGGCGCCATAAAACCCACGGGCTAATGCCGTCGGCGTGGCCCCATACCGGCGCGAGGGCGGGCAGGCAGGCTAGACAGCGGCGCGAGGGCATCATGACCACGGGCGAGCGAGCATGAGGTTGGCGCGGGCGTGAGGCTGTGCTGCTGTGCTGTGCGCCCGGCATCTAGCAGTGGGAGGCAGCGTTACAACGAGTGGCGCGAAGATCTCGGCGTCGCCTTGCGCATCCATCTCACTCACTCCTCACTCCCTCGCGCTCTCGCTGCCTGCCCGGCTCCCCTGCTCGCGGCCGGCACCCTGCACCCTGTTCCCTGGTGCCGGCTCCCTCCTATTGCTGCTTGTGGCTGCGGCCGTCGCTGCACTGGCGCTGGCACTGGTGTAGACTCAGACTTCACGGCGCCTGTCTCCTGCTGCTGCTGCTGCTTGCTGCTGTTGCTACTACTCAGACGCACTGCTCCGCGTCTTCCGCGCCGCGCTGACTACGCGGTCTCGCCTGCGGCTGCTGCTAGTGTTTCGCAAGGCTCGTATGGTGTATCGCACCCACGCCCCAGATTTGCCTATCGCGACCCATAGCAGCGGCGTTATCGATAGCTATCCTATCCACCATCCACGATGAGGTGTTTCGTGCCGTTGCCGTTTCAGCAGCTGCACGTCGACGCGATCGCCCACTGCGCCTCGCTGTGCCCCAGGTCCTCGTCGTCATTCATCAGCGCGCCCCGGCGCTCGCCCGCCTCTCGATGTCGTCGTTCTCAAGGTCTTTCCGACAGCGCTCGGTCCGGCCGGGGCTCGAGTCCTTGCAGCGCCGTGCAGCGCGACTTGCCGCTTCCAGCACGCGCACTCAGCTCAGCAGGGATGCTGCGGCGCCGCACCTGAGGGGGATCAACTGGCGCGCCGAAGCCCGACGCAACCCGCGCTGCACTGCCCTCCGCCTCTCTGGCCTGTCCCTGCCTGCGCTGCTCGATCCGACGATGGCCTGCATTGCTGCCATCGTGACCGAGCCGTTCAAGCTTTCGGCTGCGGCCTCACCGAGAGACCGTTTCATGATCGGCGCCGGACTCATGGCTGCGTGCGCCACCCTCACCGCTGCAGCTGTGACTCATCTGGGCGACGGGCACAGATGCATGTTTCAGATCATCAAGAAGCCTGAAGACCTCCTCTGCGCTGCTCCTGCACCCCTCGCCGTCGACTTGACGATGTTACGTACCGTGTGTGTTAGTGGAGTGCTGCGCTGGCCTGCGGAGCGGTGAATTGTGCCGGCGGACGGAGTGCTATGAGGTCACACGGACGGCGACAACGCTTCCTGAAGAGGGGGAAACAGCCGGGTGTCGGCTTGGAAGTCGTCATTGCTGGCGAGCAGCGGGAAACTTCCGGGTGATGCAACAACTGAACACGACAACACACGGCTTGAAACAACGATTTTGAAGCAACTCTCCGTTTGACGTGTCGCGGGGGCCTGACGAGCCCGGCACTTGTTCTGTCGAACTCTGCCTTTGCTGGCTCACTCTCGGCCTTCTTTCAACTCACCGGTGAAGCCTGAGAATTCTGCACGGCTCTCTTGTCGACCCTTTTTTTTCTCTACTTTTTTTTTCTATCAAATACGATGTTGGGTCGCTCAACGTCTTTTGATCGCTCGTTGAAACCTGCTCGATGGAATTTGCCGTCTTTCCTTTGCGTCCAGTAGCTTCTACTCCTATTCCACTTTCTACCGGGTTTAATGTTGTCAGTGCCAGCTCTTAAATACAGTCCCTCGGTAATCATATTGCTCCCATATAGTCACGTCTCATTTTCTTTTCATCTCCTCATCTTTCCTTTCATCAAAGTGCATTCGACGTGCTGCAACGGTTCCTCAACATGCCGTTCCTGTTGAGCCGCCTGGGCTCCTGACTGAGGTGAACAAGCCTTCCTCACCAGCCCAGAGCGAATCCTAGCGGGGCGTCGACAGTGACCGAGATCTACGCGAGCTTACAAATTCAATTTTCACATGAATACTGATATCGGATGCCTATGGGCCCGACGAAATTCATGGCAACATAGTAGATATGTCGTGGCACAGGTCTCAACTCAGCTTGTGGATGGCGGCATCACAGCATACTGGTCGATAGGCACGTCGGTCCTTCGGAGAAGGCGACCGGATGCGTGGGCGTGGTTGCTCGAGCCGTCTTTCGCTGCATGCTTCGTCTTCAACGTCTTCCACCTTCCATAATCGGCAGGTCAGCCCATATCCGCATATTCATCCGTGCAACCAAGGTCTGCAATATCCACGTCCAGATATTGCATCCGGAGGAACAACCGTCTAGACTACGACTACCGGGATTCTAGTCAGACTGCTACTTTGAACCACATTACTGACATCATTGTTAAACGGAGGGAATCGATTCGCTCGACTGATAATACTGAAAGGCTTGAAAGAACAGGCATCCGTACCACGGGAAATTTTCACGCTGGATGACCAATACTTCGGCACTCAAATACTAAGACATTCATAATTGTTCTTCTCCCGAAAGTCCATAGCTATGAATCATGGCAATCATGAGCTCTGAACACCGAGCTGCAACATGAAATCTGGCAGCGACGACATGTAGGCGAGCTGAATCCAAGCCCACCAAGCAAGCCTCCACCCGAGAATTAATATCTAATAGTAAATGATCGTTGGTGGCTGCAATGGAATGTCTCTTGGGCTTGGCATGTTTAATTGTGGTTGCTGTGGCCTCCAGCTCTCAGGCCCCAGCCGGGGGCCGGAGGTAGCTACGGAAGGGCTAACGGAATTAAACTGCATCATCAGCGCCGACTTTTGAGCCACCAAACATAACCGCCATGTCCTCTTCTTCAGGCTTTGGGGACTTGCGCCCTATACCCGAATTTTTCCAACTTGCATGGCTCCGGCCTACGCCACACCCGCGCTGAGGACTTGGGCGGGCATTCCACCACACGGACGCGGGCCCGGGGCCGCGGGGGCCGCAGAGGCACGCGAAACCGCGAGGCTCTCGCTTCTCTGCCCGGCAGACGTGCTCCCATGTCCCAACCCCAACGATTGGATCTCGCACCCAGCACCATGGTCGCGCCACGAGCAGGACAGGAAAAGAACAGGGCAACGGCATTCTCCCGATCCGGTCTCACGCTAAGTTTTTATATCCTGCGCCGTCAATTCTCCACTTCCTCATTGTCTATCCTGACGTATCCCTGATCCCAGGGCCATCCAGGCACCGTTTGGTGTATCTCCACCCCCGCCTCCCTAATCTCTGGACCATTTTGGGCATATCTTGGCGCTCTGGGCCATCCATTTAGCAGTGCCAGTAGGGGTTTTCGGGTAAGAACACGGCGGCGGCGGCTTCCATGGCGTGTTTTCGGGGAAGCGCGTAGCGTGAACCTTAGCCCTGCAGCCGCGCGCACATCTTGGGCTGTGCCGCATGCGCGACACACCTGCCTCTCCACACCCGTTGCTGCGATCACCACTTCTTTCTCACCTGCGTCAGGATACAACGGGGATGCATGTCTTGTCCTTTACGTTCCAAGAGAGCGCTAATCAGAGCGTGGCGCGCACTGCGCCAGCATGCGACGCTTCAGCACGATGTTAGGCCGCGGGGCCTGGATCTGCCTTTCTGGACGTGCTCTTGGCCTTTCTACGCTCTCTCCGATACCCTGCGTCTTCACGGATCCGCTCCCGCTGCCCGGCAATGCGAGACATTTGGAAGATGCGCACGTACATACGTACATATATGGCAAGTGGGGGCTGTCAGGCCTTCTCCGCGCCAGCCGTGACGGCCTGTCGAGAGAGATGATGCGCATGCAGAATGCAGAATGCAGGTTCCTGTGCTCTTCTCCGAGTGTGATGTGAGATGCGGCGGCGTGGTTGGGCCGGGGGGAGCGTGAAGACGCGGAACACTGCTGCAGTGGCGGAGGCGGGATGCAATGTGACGGAAGGGAATGATGCATTGGTGCATCCTGAAGACAGCAATTGTGTCAATAACTTTAATTTCATGGCGTCTCTGTGCCCTGCTGCGGGCATTAAAAAAAATCCGCGGGTCTTTCGAGATCAGAGCGCTACTTCCTTCCTTCCTTCCTTCCCGATGCTGGGAGGGATAAAATCGAGAGGAAGGGGAGAGTCAGTAGGAAGAGAGGCCGAAATGAAAGAGGTGATGATATAGCCAAATCGAGCATCTTGCATATCTGGCGGTTGTCGCGACGGGGCGGGAGATGGGGCCAGGACGATGACGATCGGAATTCGAGAGCGAATCCGAGAGCTCCCATGGGCAGCCGCGGAAGGTCCCTTGTCACGATTGACGACGTCGTTCCTCTTCAGATGCATCGAAGTGCGCTTTGCGCGGAAACAAAGGGAAGGAAATTCGGGGCGGCAGGGCATGAATCTGTCGAGGAACGAGCTTCTAGACCCTTGATGCGGAGCGATGCGACTGGTCTGCCATCTCCTGATCCGCGCGCCGCGAGGTACCTGTCAGAGCGTTGCGGGTACCCGGGTCCCCCGATCATCCGCAAGCGCTTTGCTCCACCATCGACAAGAGAGGGCAAAGGGAAGCGCGCTTGTGGGATCGGGCCCGACGTGTCCTCGGGGGCGCTGCCGGCAAGTGGACTGGCTATAACAGCCCGACTGACCAAAAACGACACCAACGGCGTTAGTACGTAACACGCAATCAGCGGGCCGGCGCCGAAAGAGGGGCCTGGGAAGGGACCGAGCCACTTCCATCCTTCCAGCCACGGCCGGCCTCTCACTTGCTCGCGACTCGTCGGCCACACTATCCAACAGGCTACTCCCTAGTGTAGAAGAGAGATTTCCCACACCCTGAGCTCCAGGCGCCGGGATCTGCAGAGAGAGACAGCCCAGGCACACCTTGTCTCGGCCTCGCCTATTCTTGTCGTCCACCATATTCAGCCCGACCACTAGCAAAGCCCATCATCTTCTCCTGAGAGGGCAAGAGCTTTCAACACCAACGCGCGCTTTGCCTCTTCTCTCGGATTTGGCTGTCGCAGGACTTTACTCCGTGCTCGCGTCAGCCGGGGGGCAAAAGGGCCAGCCAGCCCGGCTCCACGGCGTCGCCGAATCTTCCGCTTTTCCCTGCTGCAGGGTTTCTTTTCCCCGCTAAACTAGTCAACGTAAGCCAGGGAAGCCAGGGGACGGCAAGAGGCAGCAGAGGCCAAGTTTTTCTTCAAGCGCCGTTGGCAACCTGGGTGGTTCTGTTTCAACAGCTTGCTCGTGCTCGACATCCATTCTTGTTTTTTCTGCCTCAATCTTTCCGCTTTTCTCTCATTCGTCCTCTTTTCCTTTTTCACGTGTTCGTATTTTACCTTTTTCAGCAGAGGAACCTTGTTCTTTATATAAAGCAAATAATGATGCAATGGAGAAGCTTAAAAGTCTACTGCCTTTTTTTTTTTCCTTCTCGCGGCAGTTACATGTAACGCGGGGGCTTTTCTTCCCTGGGTCCGGGTTGAAAGACATGAAAACGAATCGTGCCGCGTCGGCGATCGCGTGGTGCCGTACTCGTGCGACTCGCGAGCATGCACGTTCGTCGACTGGTAGAGGGCGGAAAGCACAAGAGGAAGAAGCAAGAGCAGAGCGCATCCGTGACATCCTCACACCTTCCGCAAGAGTGGGATACCAAGAAAAATAGGGGTGTGTGGGCTGTTGTTTCGACGTGGCGGTTGCATCGCGCCGCGGTATCGCCGTCTTTCCCTTGTCGCTGAAGCGTACTCGATGCCCTTCTTCGGGGAGGCTGGAAACAACTCGTGAGAGACTGCAGGTGGGGGCCGTGAGGAAAAGGAAAGGACGCAAGGCAGTGGCGTGGGGTGCAAGGCTTGCACTGTTCTCCTTGCTCGTGAAGGAGAGCTGTGGCTCTTCATTCGGAAATGAGGCGTCCGTCCTGCAGGCCAGCCAGAAGCCAATTGCATGCTCCATTGGCCCTATCCGCCTGGAAGAAATCTCCGAGCTTGGCGCCCTGGTGTGTGTGTGCATGTGGTAGCACGGCATGTCCGTGGCAACCCCCCTCGGAAGCGTTCTGAACCTACGACTCCACGCATCTTATGACATGTGGAGAGCAATTTACTTGTGTCCCACAGTGATCCAGAGGTATTCATGCCAGCCTCTTGCTGCATATGTAGAGTTCTTTCTAAGCTCTACCGATGTAACCCCAATCCTCCCTTGGTATTCCAAATGCCCTTTCCCTTTCCGCTAACGATGTGGTATGAATGTAGTAACGACATGTGTGAATCATACACAAAATGAGTAACCGATCTCCTAACCGCCAGCCGCCACTTCATTAACGCTCAATGCGTAGAGAAACTCATGTGCCAGACGATAATCAGAAAAGGAAATGGACAGCGAACATGCAGGACTTGCCGGATCGATGGACACATCTCTACTCGGCACTTCTCTTGCTGCTCTTGCTCTTCGCACTCGATGCCGCGCTTCCGCTTCGTCCCCTAGCCAACTCGTTGCTGATAGACTTGAGTGCTTGTTTCCCCTGATCGGTCTTCCCCATACGCTGCACTAGCAGAGTGTTCTGCTGCTGCAGCTCGCCGACCTGCTCCTTCAGCAACCTATTCTCTCGCTCTGCCACTTCCGCACGAAACTTGAATTCGTCTCGCTCACGCTGCATGCGGGTTATAGCATTCTTCTCCTCGTCCTTCTTCTTCCGCTGCTCCATCTTGCGGGCCTCCTTCTGGCGCTTCGCCTCCAGCTTCGCTATCTCCCGCTCATACCTCTCCATTGCTTTACGCTTTTCACGCTCTTCACGCTCCGAGATTTGCTGCGTGCGCGCTTCCTCCTTCTCCCGCATCTTCCGCATTCTGTCATCGAGGGCAGCTCGCTTTGAGTCCAGCTTCGCGAGTTCTCTATCATAGCGATTTTGGCTCGACTGACTCTTCGACAGCGTGCTTCCCATACTTTCAGTTGAGGTGCGTCTGGGAGGCAGTTCGGGAGGTTTCTCTTCGTCCTCAGCAGGGCCTCCTTCTGCGGTGGCCCATTGTTCCGCGGAGGCAAATGAACGGAGGCTCGAAGCATCGCTGACAGTGTCCGATTCCACAGACGACGAAGATGAGTGTGGTTGTAAGTATGAGATAACGGACTGAGGAGCGTAACTCTGAATACCGTTTCCCACGGCATCCCTAACAGACGAGAAGAGCCCGTTGCTGCTTTGATTTGGCTTAATACTCGTTGGGTCAGTGAGTGGGAGGTCTGCGATGCTAGTGCCGACTCCTGCGAGTTGCGCGTTACGTGATGCCGCCGAAAAGCTGGCCCTTGGCTCTGCCTCGTCTGCTTCCTCGGATGCTAGCTTGTTCTCATCCACCGAAGCTAGACTTTGTTGGTCTTCTTCGACTTTCTGGATTTCATCCATCGCACAGGCCCAGTCCAAGAATTTACTGGTGTCTGCTATGATGGAGCCTGGGGTTCCGCGGTCGATTAAGAATCTAGGTATGCCTCCTCCTGGGTCACTCCGGGTGATCATGATCCATTCAACTGGGTTCGCTTCAGGGTCGTCCGGGCTTGCTTCTTCTTTCCTCACTGTACTGCCATCTTTCTTAGATGTTGCAGGCACAAGGGGTATCTCGCGAATCATTTCCACGGACTCGTATTGGCCTCGGACGAGACCATCTCGGACAGGTGCTTCCGGGTGCTCGCATGGTATAGAGACAATCATGTAATGCCTGGGTATCTGTTTCGATGCGGCTTGTCCTTCGACACGCGGTTTGGACTTTTCACTGAGCGCATGGTCGGAGGTGAGGAGCATGGTAATAAACTCTCGTGGAGCTGTTGGAGCAGGGAACTTTGCCGAGAGTTGCAGCACTAGAATCAACAATGGTCAATCAGCTATTAACATGAGGCATTGCCAGTCGGAGCTTACCTTCTAATTTTCCGAGACCTTTGACCACCTTCTCCTCCAGACGTCTGTCTCCTCCAATGCCTCTGATACTGCCTGATCCAGGACCACCTTGCACAGCCAAGCTCTCTGCAAACTCGCGTTGTAATGCTTTCTTCCACTTTGTGAAGCCGAGACCTTCATGCACACTTCTTCTTGCAAACCACGAGCCGTATCTGTCTGCACCAGCCATCTTGTACACTGCCACCGAGAGGGGATTTGGATTCGACTTGATGGGCTTTCCCCATGACTTCTGGAGCTCTTCAAACAAAGGATCGAGCGGCGGGGCACGAGCATCCGATACGGTCATCTCGGCGGCGCTGTGGGCGCCGTTGACGTCTGTCCGCTTGCGCTTCGAGGAGACAAAATCGGTGCCACCCGGCGGCTGCGGAACGGAGTTGACAATGATCTCGCCATTTGCGAAGATGTCGCGCATAAAGTTCTCAAGGCCCTCGGTGGGGACATCGGAGGTAAAATGCTTGGGTCTCAGACATTTGAGAGCGTCGTGTAGCTGGGAATTCGCCATGCTGACGCGTTCAGGCCGGATCACTGGGACTTGCGGATGCGCACCGGGCGCTACGGAGGGTGAGGCTCTGCTCTTTGAGCGACGGACACGTCGGAGAGTGATGTAATGGCGAGTCGAGGCTCGGAAGCTTCAAGCTCCGTGTGCTCCGGGATGGGCTCTGGCGCGGAGCGGAAAAGGCAGGATTCGGGCGAGGCTGGTGCGTTTCTACCGCTCGTGCGAAGGGCGCGGCATTGCGGGGGTGAGGCCAGTCAATCAGGTGCTCAGCAAGCCATCCATCGACTGATCATGTCTAGGCGGAGGAATAGCGAAATAGTTAGAATCCCGCACCGGGAGGCTGCCGCTGGGCGTGTAGGGCCTTTTTGTAAAGCAGCCTGAGGCGTAGCTTGCATCATGGGGAATCCATGCACGGGGCGCGACGTCACCGTCCGAGGGGTCAAGCAAGCCCCCACGAACGGGCCAACAAGCTTCAAGCTCGCCGCGGAGCGCCACGACCCGTTCGCGTGTCTTCTTCCACAACACACCAAGATAAGAGCCCCGGCTCCCGTGTTCATGACGGCGTGCTATGTCAACACTCTTCGAGCACTTACTCCATGCTTCCCGAGCTTCACGGCTTTCTGACTCACTGCTTATCGCAGCTGGATGGCGGCGCAGAACTACGACCTGCACCCATTTATTTCCCAGGGCGTAGCTACGGACAAATCCTTGTGACCGCTCCGTTATGCCAAGCCGATTTCAGGGACTAGATCTCTATTAACACGCGTCTCCTAGCATTTACTCGTGTCCCTTTCTCGTCTTGCATGCGCTTACACTGCAAAGTTCGCTTCCAGACCCGCGTTTTGACTCCGATCGACACGAATACGGTAATACGCAAAAATGCGGGCGTGTGGAAACTTCGCCTAGAAGCTAGCAACGCACTCCACGCCATAATTAGGCGGTCTCAAGAAGCGCTTTTAGGCCCGTTGTTTCGAGCTGGAATTGTCGTGAGACCATGTTTAGGGATGCGCGCTCCCGTGCTCTCCTAACGCGATCTGAAGCGGAAAATTGCTTGTGAATACCATACTATATTCGATATCCACTAAAATCAAGCCTGATGGACAAAACAAGAGAAGACAGCTACCAAGCTCGTTCGAGCATTTGCTCGTGCTGATTTGACTCTAGAGCTTCGACCTCTTCTGCAAAACTCCAATCTGTCCGGATGGCCCGTTGTCATGATCGACTGGGTCTTTCTCCGCTGTTTCTGCTTTCAGGCTCACCGGATCGCCAAGCATCGTACGTTTGGCGGCCTCGCTTAAGGAGAATGGCGCTGCCGCCGCGTTGGAGGAGTTTCCGCGCGCCCCGAGGTCTTGGTCTGTGGGAGATGTATTCGAAGTCTCGGCTTTCAAGGAAACTGGGTCGCCCAGCTGTGAAGGATTGCTTCCTTGGCCATGGAGCTTCTCTGAAGCCAATTGACGGAGAGGAGATTGTCTCTGCTGCTTAGAGAGAGATGGCGGTGCCATTGCTATGGATTGAGGACGACTGAACTGGGATTGCTCAAGTAGGCGGAGACAGCGAAGTATACACGTGAGTAAAAGATTGCATATAACTTCTCACATAGGGGATGTGGTCTTAAAATAGTATTGTTCCATACCGTGGGCGTAGGCCTAGGCCGAGGTCGCCATCTCAACTAAGGATCGATGACGTGGTTGACTTTGAATATGTAGGTTAGATAGTCAGACATGTGAAAATGCATATGACCGCTTTGACTCCGTGAGACTGTAATTACGTATTCCACTAAATGGACAGTGAGGACACAACCTGCGGAGCGGAAGTGTCTTCTGCGAGCACCTATGCCAAGGTTTGCGACTGAAAACTTCAAACAACAGCGGTCTTGTGGAGCAAATGTAAACTTCTTGAATACTCCTACAAATGCATTGCTCAAGGTACAACTAGACCAACGGATTGCTAGCGCACTCGGTCGCATCTGTTGTCGGAAGGGTAGGCGGGGAGCAAGATCTTTCTGTCAACGCGCTTTTGTCTCGTGGTGACCTGCGAGCAGTGTAATACAGCCCCGGTTTATGGCTAACACGTGATCCATGCTCTAGCGCGTTTTTGTCTATCACGACTGGACGCGCCTAGCGCTGCCGTGCCGCAGCGCAGCTACGCCGCAACATCGCAACGCCGTACCAACAACTCCATGTCAACAGCTCCTACAGCGACGCTTGCGCTAGCTCTCAAACACCGCTCAAGGCTCGATACATCCTTTCAACCTCATCCACCGAGAGATTGAAGTCTGCATTAGCCTCGGTCCTCGTGTGATCCACTCGACGCTTGTACTCCTACGGTACCGACTAAGAAATGTTCCACCACCTTTTCGCCGCTAAGGTCTAGGACCCTTGTTCCACCAAGCTTTTCTACAAGTCACTGTCATCGGTTCAACCCGTCACGCTACGACTACCCATCAAAATGGTGATTACAACGGCGAGTTACGAAGCTTTGCGGCAACGCGCAAAGAGCGTCAAGCCCCAAGAGCAATTGAAGCCAACGCGGTTCTGGATAGCCGTCTTGTTTGAGGACCGTGATCCTTCCGATGTTGCCGAGCAAATAGATTTCTTATGGGTAAAAGGCAATGGCAAGACTACTATCGAAGCGATCCACGACGCGTACCACGAGCGAAAACCTGGGGACTTTAGTCTCCAGCTTGGACCAACCCCGACGAAAGGCACAGATCGCATGACCGAACTCAACAAATAGTGGGTGACTTAGATAGCTTTTGGACATTGCAGCGCTAATGGCTCTTGTTGTAGTGACGATAAGCTGATCGTACTGCTTCCTGTCCGGCCGTCTGCTCGTGCTTCATCAAGTCCTAAGCAGAACTCAACAGTTTCTGCTAACTCCCCCCCTCCGATGATCAAGCCTGAGCCATCTCAGGTAAACCTTCACAATGTACCGTCGGCAATGCCTGAAAATAAGCTTCAGATGCCCTCGGAAAGAATATCGCTGCCTAGCCGTGGGATATATGCGAGCAACGGCAATCCCTCTCAGAGGCCTTTTCAGGAACCGGGCACCCTAAATGTTCCATCTACGACAGCACGAGAATTGCAAAACCCTCAGCAAGCCAACACTGCCAGCTGGACTTACCCATCGCAGCCTACAGCATCACGGCCCACCCCATCGCAACCTGCTCATCCGCAGCCCTCGTCCATTCCAGCTCATCCAGGAACATCAGGGACCGCACCCGTCTTTTCCCCACAGCAAACGCAACACAGCTCTTCGTATGCCAACGACCCGAGGATCATGAACGCTATCAACTCTGTGCAAAGCAGTCAGTATCCTTGGTTGCACCATCATGTTACTCAAACCCTTGATAGAACACCATCGTCTTCAGTCCAAGGCAATGGCAATATGTCCGATCGTCCACTCCAAGCAGGAATAGGCCTAGTGGATACTGGACGTCCAGGTTTCTCTGCACTAACTAAATTTACTCCGCCGGCGACATCCTTGGACAGATTCAACTTGGAGGAACAACGAGTGTCTCCCGCTCCGTCCAAGAATATCAAAGCCGAGCCGCAGAATCCCTTCTTGCAGCAACTATCGTCCGAAACGAATCCTGAAAAGCTCGAGAAGGGTGTCGAGAAAGCTATGGATCTCCTCAAGAAACTTCAGACATCCCTGGAAGAAGATTCTGGGAATAAAGATGCCGGACAATGGCTACAGTCAATCGAGGAACTAAAGAAGGACGCTATTCGTAGCCGTACCGTGATTGGCGTCGTCGGGAACACTGGAGCCGGTAAAAGCAGCGTGATCAATGCTCTACTTGAAGAGGAATGCCTGGTCCCAACCAATTGCATGCGCGCCTGCACGGCTGTAGTGACAGAATTATCCTATAACGAAAGCGAAGATGAGCAAAGTCGATATCAAGCTGACATCGAGTTCATAAAGCCCGAAGACTGGCATAGAGAGCTCGAGACTCTCTTCAGCGACCTTTTGGACGGTAGTGGAAAGATCTGTAAAGAAGCCAGCAACCCTGATAGTGAAGCCGGCGTCGCCTTCGCTAAGATTCGAGCCGTCTACCCGAATAAGACGAAGGAACAATTCGCTGATGGAGGTCTGGAACCTCTTATGCGCGATTCAGCTGTAAACAAACTACTTGGGACAACCAAGCACATCACGGATGCCGATAGCCTTAAGTTCCACGAGAAATTGCAGACTTACGTGGACAGCCAAGAAAAGGCGACCGGCCGCCCAAAGAAGGATGAAATCAGGAGGATGGAGTACTGGCCACTTATCAAGGTGGTCAAGATCTACACCAAAGCTAAGGCGCTGTCGACCGGCGCCGTGCTTGTTGACCTCCCTGGCGTCCACGACTCCAACGCAGCACGTGCTGCTGTTGCTGACGGGTACATGAAGCAATGCACAGGTCTCTGGATCGTAGCTCCTATCACACGCGCGGTCGATGATAAGGCTGCTAAAACGCTACTGGGAGATTCCTTTAAAAGACAGCTTAAATTGGATGGCACGTACAACAATGTCACGTTTATCTGCTCGAAGACAGATGACATCTCGATTCGAGAGGCTGTCCAGAGCCTCAATCTCTACGAAGTTGCCGAGAAGTCCTGGCAGGAATCAGATGAGATAAGGAACCGTATCAAGGATCTGAAAGAGAAAATTAGCGAATGTACCGATGCCAAGGACGTCTTTGTCGGCATCATTGATGACTGCGACGAGCAAATGGATGTCTGGGAGAAACTGGGGGATGACCTTGCCGATGGGAAGACGGTCTATGCTCCATCAGACAAGAAGCGGAAGAGACCGTCGGCCACGTCCCACTCGCAGAAGAGGCGTCGCACAGAAGATGCAGATGACGATTTCATCGAAAACAGCTCTGAAGCAGGTGGATCAGAGCCGGAAGACGAGGACTCGGGTGGCTTGCAAAATCGATATCCGCTCAGCTCTGAGGAAGTCGAGACCAAGAAACAGGAGATCCGAGCTCAGAAGAAGAATGCGAAGGGAGAACGCAGCAAGCTTGACCAGCAAGCCAAAGACTTGAGAAAAGAGCTCAAGGATCTGAATCAGAAACTTGCAGCCATAGACCATGAGATTAGCTCTCTGTGCATCAAAGGCCGAAACGACTATTCAAGGGGAGCTATTCAACAGGATTTCGCAGCTGGCATCAAAGAGCTTGACCAAGAGGCGGCTCTGGAAGAGGATGAAGAGAATTTCGATCCTGATAAAGAACTTCGCGACTATGACGAAGTGGCCAGATCGCTCACGGTGTTTTGCATCAGCTCCAGAGCATTTCAAGGGTTGAGTGGCCGACTCAAGAGAGATAAGGCCGTGCCAGGCTTCAAGGATGCCTATGAGACGGAAATGCCGCAGCTTCAGGACCATTGCAAGAAACTGACAGAGGCCGTTCGTGCTACGAGCAGTCGAAAGTTCCTAAATAACCTTTCCCAGCTCCTGAATTCTTTAACCTTGTGGGCATCGAATGGTACTAGTGGCTCTCAGCTTACTGTGGGCCAGCAGCAGAGAGAAGTGCAATTTCTAGAGCAAAAGCTGGTGGAGCTTCATAAGGTAAGTTTTAAGCTTAGCGATATGGCCTTAGTAGCCCGGTGTCAAATTCACTTATGTTAACAAAGACTCCGTCACAGGGCCTCAGCAAAGTTGTTGATGACACTCTTGCTGGTATCACTGATGGCGTCACCGAAAACATTTACGATAAGTACGATAGGGCCATTAAGAACGCATCAGATGCCAGCATTCCCACTTCCGAGAAGTGGGGCAAGCAGAGGAACGAAGGAGGTTTGTACTTCGCGACGTATCGAGCCACCGTTGTCAGGAACGGGGCGTTCTCAGGCGCAGCAGGTCCGCACGATTTCAATGGAGAACTGGCCGAGCCAATGATCAAGCAACTAACAACCGGCTGGGAGAGGACTTTCCAACGCATACTTCCAGGCCAGCTAGACGGCTTCAAGACGAAGGCTTTCGAGGTGTTGAGGAAATTCCACGATACGGTCATAGGAAGGGCGCACAATTTTGGTGCGAGCATCGCCGCTATTACAACGCTCAGCCGTCAGCTGAGCAACTATGAGCCATTCCTGGAGGTGCAGGTCCAGACTATCAAGGAGATGATGACGGATTTCCAGCGCGAAGTTAACCGAGAGTTCACGCCTACCATCGCCGCTGCAATGGAGCACGCATACGAACTATGTTCTGCTGAACGTGGACCCGGCTCCTACAAACGTATGAAAGACCACATGGCTTCACACATCTCCGCAAACCGTGACAAGATGTTCCAAGCAGCATGTGATGCGGTCAGAGTACGCCTCGATCAGCTGTCCCAGAGGATCAAGGCAGAATTGGCAAGCCGTGCCCTAGGCATTCACGACATTGTCAGGAAGGACTACCTGTCTATTCTGGGGAACATAGGAACTGTAGGAGTGTCTGAATCCCAGGCTGGAACCGATCTCAAATGTGTTGTTGCCAGTATTCTGGAAAGTGGGGAACAAGTCTTCCGTCGCCTCGTTGAAGGCGCGGAAGAGCACAGTGCGGAGAAAAATGTTCAAGCGGAGCACACTGTGGAGCCAGAAGATGATAAAACGGAGCCGAGAACGTCACCTACCGCCCACAGCTCAGAGACTGAGAAGAGAGGCCACGAGAGTCATTGGGAGACAGACAATACACTCCTTGGATCTGGATCTGATGAGAAGGAAAACTCGACTCCGGGGAAAGTTATTTCGCAGACGAACTCGGGTGCTCTCATCGCAGAGGATGCGGCCCTTCAGTCTCTGGATACGAATATCTAAGCAAACGGTTTCTGTCCCAAGCAGCAACAGCGTACCGTGGGAGACGCTCTTTAGGTTCCTGTTCGTCCTCCATAACGCCTTCGTTACTGTTGTCGACGGTTGTCATGTGAAAAGGCCACTGTGACATCCTTCTCCTAACCCTTACCTTCTTGTACAAATATTTCCCAGTCTTCTAGCGAGCTTGATTCGGTAAAGCGCCTCAAACAAGTAGCCTGTTTCTGCTTCTTTGCTTACTTGAAAATTACGGACAGTTACGGTTTCTTTCGATGGGAATAGTGAATGATTGAACGGACGTCGGGTTGGGAATGACACAAGGTCGTCTCAGCGTCAGCTTTCTTCTCTGCTCATTTGCAGCCCTCTCGGTGGCAATAGTCTGGCCACTTCCCCCGGGCCTTTACTATACCACGAAACTCTGCTGGCCGGAGGCGGGCTTTCTTCCAACAAGGAATGACGTAGATTAATAGTGGTCTGGATACTCTATTCTGTCGTCAATACATAAGATTTACAAGCATGCATGCGGATGGATCTGCGACATAACATCCATCGTGATCATGATATATGGATTCAAGTTTGCCTGCTCACCATTCGCGATCGTCCGTCCCCTCGGAAGGACCACCGGCGGGCTTACGGACATGCAACCCGAACGAATCACAAGCCATCATACTACGAAGCGTTGACGTTTTTTTTTTTGCTCAAAGCCCACTTTCCCCGCCCTGCCTCACGCTCGAGAGGTGTACGTATACTTGGTTACGTGTGTTACCTAGACGAGCCGCCCGCGTCGCAACTTCCAACGCGGCGGCGTTCAATCCCGCGCCATGCAGACCCTATCGGGGTTTCGGACCGCGGCGTTCTGCTGCCGATTCGTTCTCTAGGAATGCGGCATACCGGTTTTGCGCTTCTATGTCATGGTTGTCCGCGGGGTTATTTGTATCAAACTTTTGTGTCGATTCCTTGGTGAGCAGATCGTCTTCTGCTCTGGGTGAGGGCGCGTGGAGGCGATGCCGATGTTGTAGCCTCATGCATGTACTGTACAAGTGTATGGTGTCTCCCGTGCTGCAAGCCGATCGTAGCAGTGCAGCACGAACATCAGGCACCGGAGGGCTAGGGAACCGTAGAGTTCTACAAGGGAATAAGAAGAGACGATCGGCCTTCCACAATGACATCACAGTTCCTCTTTTTGTCTTAGTAGCGACATCCGTTCGTCTTGTCGAGACGAGAATCTCAAGAAACACAGCACGAAATGGCCGAGAAAAGCCCATGGACATCATCAAGGAAATCACAGCAGGAATAACTGTCTGCAAGGTATATCATACAGCTCTCCCCTACCCCCAATCAATGCCATCCTTGCATGAAAGACAAGGAGCCCATATTTCCATCCAAAGTATACCAGCCCATCCCTAAACGTTTCCCACAAATTCACACAAAAGAGTCCCTAACCCCACAGAAATCCCAAACCGCTCTCCCTCCCGACCCACGGCCCTCACTTCCCCGACCCACCAACCAACCTCCAAGCCTCCCGATCCGCCTTCTTCAAGCCCTCCCCCAGCGCCCCCGCGAACCCTCTCACGCTGCCCCACACGCCGCCCTCCTGCCGCTCCCGCACCGCCGCGTCCTCCAGCGCGGCGCGCTGCGCCGCCGTGCCGTCCGGATTGCTCTGCACGTAGCCCGGCGGGTGCTCCAGGCTGCCCGCGCGCGCCCTGCTGCCGCCGTTCCTACCTCCTCCCACCGCTCCCCCTCCCGCTCCGCCACCTCCCACGGCGCCGAAGTCTATCGTCGTCGGTCCGCGGTGGCCGCCAGCGCGGTGCGCTGCGTCGACGCTGGTGGACCGCGTGCCGCTGCCTCCCACTGTTGTTGCCGGTGGCGGGATGCCGAATTGCGGCGGCGGGCCGCCCGGGACCGTCACCGTCTCCGTCACCGTCTTCGTGACGCTGCGGGGCGGCGACGCGGCGCCCGTCGGCGCGGGGACGGGGGCGGCGCCTGGTTGCGGGGGAGGCGGCGGCGACGACGCGTGGGGAGGAGAGGTTTTGGCGTGCGCGGGGGGCCCGGTCGGTGGGACGGGCACGGCGCCCGGTTGGGGCGGTGGAGGGGCGGAAGGGTCGTCGAAGGCGGCGGTCGTCGTGGTGGCGGTGGTGCGGGTGGGCGTGGGTTGAGGCTGTTGTTGTCTTTGTTGGTCGGCGGCGCCCGCGGCGGTCTGCGGCGTCGTGCCGTCTGCTTTTGCGCCGGCGGTTTGCGGGTTGATGGGTGCGTTCGAGTAAATTGGGATTGGAGGCATGGTGGTGGAGTCTCGGCCTGGGCGAATGCTTCGTACGATGAAGTTGGTCTTGTTATCGGGGGAACTGGTGGGATGGGAATTGAAGAGTTGAAACAAAAAAAAAGGTGTTGTCTGCCTTTTTTGTATGTGTATTTTTCTTAGGAGTCGTGGCGTGTTTGTGCTAGAGATCTGTCCTTGCGTCCTGCGAGCTGAGCTTGTTGCCTTTCCGGGACCAGTGACGTACCAATCACGTGAAACTAGTCCTTAACGAGCCGCTGAAGCACAGGTAACCGCTGCAGACGTAAAGAAGTAAACTACGGTGCATGTAATGAGAACATTCCCCGTGAGAGAGGAATGTGAGATCACTTACATATTACCAAGATCTCCGAACGGTTTGGCTATGGGATCCATGACTCGCGGTCGAGACCCTGCATAGAGGCAATGGAACTCGTCGAACAACAATCACGGCATTGGCACACAACGTGTAATAAGAAACACAACTGAATTCTATGCCGATATTTTCTCCCGCTCCCAACCAATCTCTGAACACCTCCTGCCGAAGAGAATACACCATCTATCGACAGAAGAGCCCAGTGACAAAACCAGAAAGCCGTAAGGAAATCGGAGCAAGCAAGTCAAGCCAGAGAGATGCGCAAGGTACAAGGAAGAAAAATTTGCCGGGTAAAGTACAAGATGCTTGAAAGCAGGGATATCAGAAACCACTCCCAGCTTTGTTTTCTTTCGTAACCGAACAAGCTCAGGCTTGATCTTACTCTATCCACTCCATCTCATCCCCTTCGCCTCCCCTCCTCCCCAGTATTAATGTATGCGTTTCTCCATCGTAATCGGAGAGTGCATTTAGCCGGAGCCACCCTTGAACTTCTTGCCGAAGAGGATGAGCTGAACCTGGTCGTAGATGGACAGGACACCAGCACCGGCGACACCACGGAGGATGTTGGCACCAGCACCCTTGAAGAGAGACTTGACACCCTCCTTGGCGACGATCTGCTTGGCAGCATCGAAGGAAGACTTGTACTTGACGGCCTGCGTCATAATCAGCATCAATGTACGTCATGTGGAGGCATCTCAGGGAATACGTACCTCACCAGAAGTCATCATCATACGACGACGGATGGTGTCAAGAGGGTAGGAGGAAGCGATACCGGCACCAGTGGTGACAGTCCAGCCGAGCAGGAAGGAGGCAAGGAAGTTACCCTCAAGAGGACCAACAAGGATGACGGGCTTGATCGAGTCGTACATGCCGAAGTAGAGACCACGGTAGACGACGATACCAGCGACGGAGGGACCGAAACCACGGTAGAGACCGGCAATACCATCGGAAGCAAGAGTCTTCTTGTAGACGTCGACGAGACCGTTGAACTGACGGTCACCACCGCCCTTGGCGGACTTGGCGTCGTTGGCAAGACGGGTACGGGCATAGTCGAGAGAGTAGACGAAGAGGAGGGAAGTGGCACCGGCAGCACCACCAGAGGCAAGGTTACCGGCCATCCACTTGGCGTAGCCATCACGCTCCTTCTTGAAGGCGAACATCGACTTGTAGGTGTCACGGAAAGCGAAGTTCAGGGCCTGGGTGGGGAAGTAACGGATGACGTTGGCGGTGTTACCACGCCAGAGGGAAACGACACCCTCAGCGGCAACGGTGCGGCGGAAGCAGTCGGTGATACCGCTGTACTTGCGGTCGAGACGACCGGCGCGGATCATCTCATCCTGTTAGGTTGTGGGTTAGCCAATATTCGGGAGTCGATATCGGCTCAGCGGAGGCTGCTGAGAACCGGAGGCGGACCATCAACGCGGGCAGTGGGTTTGCCCGGCCTACGGTGAAAGCATACCTGGTTCTGGATGAGGAGCTTGACACGCTCGATGGGAGCGGCGGCGGTCTTCGAGACGGCGGCGGAGACACCACCCACTGTAGATAAGCAGTCAGTACCCGAGGTCCGAGCGCAAAATTTGAAGCGAAGGTCGCAAATGCAAGGACGGTGCCATTGGCATCGGCGTCGCATCGCGAGCGGGTGCTTCATGGCTAGACGTACTCAAGAAGTCGACGACGAAGCCCTGTTGTATTCATGTTAGTGAGATTCTGCGACAACCCAACTCCGTAACAACTTGGACAGATTGCACAATCCGCAGCGTCTTCATCGGCGGCGGCCCAACAGCCATTGCGACAGATGCGGCGGGTAGCACAAGGAGTGCCGGAGTTGAGGGATGATGCGAGGAATAAGGCGGTGATGACTTACGGGCATGCCCAGCACGCTCTGTTATCTTTTGTTAGCCAGCGTTCATCTCCAGGTTTGAGGACAGCGCTCCGGCAAAATGCGACAGCAGCATCGAGGAAACGTACCTTATCGCTCTGAACAACTTCGCCTTCCTTAGCCATTGTGCCGGTTGATCAATGAAACCAATCGGAAAGGGATGAGGGGAGATGGATGGAGGAAGAGGTGTTGGACAGGATTGAGAGGATAAATAAGGGCGGCGGTCGACGGCGAAAAGTGCTTCACGGCGCTTTGCCGGAAGCGGCGCTAGCGTGTCGCCCGCGCCAAGAATTACGGGACTAAACGGAGTCGCCAGCAGCGCGCAAGCCTGGCAGTCCCACGTCGTCCAGCACAGCCAGCGACAGCTGCCGGCCGCCCATCCCACCGCTCAATGTTCCGGCCACTGCTATCCGCTGCCGGTCCGCCTTGCCATCCGCCTCCTGGGCCACCCTCCCTGCTCGCATACGCCGAAGCAGCCCGCCTAATGCCGTCGCCAATTGGAGTGCGCGCGCGCAGCGTTGCAGCACAGAGCCGCGCAGGTCGCCATCGCGGGATTTGTGGCCTTTCGAGGCTCTCGCCGACCCTTCAGACCGAGCGAACAAGCCCCCATGCCAGCTTCCCAGACTGAGGCTGCGCCCAAGCGCCCAACCGCCTCGGCCCCGGTTTTCTCCCGCACCCGCAATTCTCTGCGTCCGCCCGCGAGCCGCCAGACCCTTCCAAGTCCGCACCGCATGCTTATGCTGCAGATAACTTTCGTCGCAACGAAAAATTTTTTTTTGGAGGCCCTGGAGATCATGCCGACGTCATCTTCTTACCACACAGGCTTCTCCTCACTGATGCCATTGTTGTCGCGTGCTGCTGCTCGCGGCTCAGCTAAGCTAACTCAGCTGTAGCGCGTTGCGCCCGGCGCATGCGTCCAAACTACGCAGGCACGCTTCCACTGTGCGAGCCGGCTGTGCAACCCCGTCCCAGAAATTGCTCGGATCTGGAAGCTTTCTCGATCTGCCCAGACACCCAGAGACCTCCCCCCAGGCACGTCATTTCCCATCCAGACTGCTGGTCCCGCCTCAGGAGAGAAGCCCAATTTTTTCGGTCACGTGTGCTCCTTCTAGATGAGTCCACGGCAGATCATAGTGCATCTAATGATCTACGCCTGAACAGACAAGCTCTTTTACCGACTCGCCTAACGGGACGACAGACCACTCCGTCTGTGCCCACGAGCCTTGCCGCTTTGCCCTGCGTGGTATGACTCTTCAGCCCGGGGTAAAACGTGGGGAAGCTGCTGCACCCCAGAGTGGTTCGACGCACTTCTCACCTGATCTGAAACTTTGGACGACACTCAAGTTTAACCACACCTGTGCACAGTAAACTGACTCCTTTCCTGGAAGGGACCTTGTTCCAGTACTTGTAAAGTCGTTATCTGACATTTACGTCCAGAAAACTACTTCAACTCCCCACGCAACGTTGCCTGCTGTCATTCCGACATGGAAATTGAGTGGGTCTAGAAAACGCAAAAGTTTTGGTAGGTGGAGATAGCATGGGCTCGGACAAACCGCATACTACAAACTGGGTCGTGCAGCAGGTGCGGAAACCCTACCCGCTGTTTACGCAGGGACGTGGTAGACTTCTCACGCCACTTTCGATTCGTCTCTCATTGTACACCTTTACATCAGGGTGAGCTCTTCTCTAGCCTCGTGTACAATCGAATCTCGAGCACATCTTCATGCACATCTTCACTCTTGCCTTGATACAGCACGTATAATTATAGAGATCGCCACAGCGCTGGTAATCAAGCTATCCACCGAATTTCCTAACCAGTCACCCCTCTGACAGCTACTTCGCGTTCAGCATTTGGCATTTATGTGATTTGATGTTTCAACGCCATGGACAGGGCCCACTCATACGCAAAGCCTGCATGAATTGTGCCGGCAAGCTACCCCTACTGCAAGCACGACCATATCAGCATACTTTCCTCCGCCACATCAATTCCAGGCTTGTAGAGGATAGATCTATGCCTGGCACAACTATTCTTGGTGTTGGCGGAGAAAATCATGCAGATCCGGAGCATTAAGTAATCCTAACAAATTTGTCGACCGAAATATCTGACTCAAGAGTTATACAAAAAAGCAGCCACCACTCCTCCCCAACCACCCTCGTTTGCGCTAGACTCAGCAATGCTCCACCCGCCACTACGCACCATGTTTGTCACCTTATGCACGTTCGTCCCGTACAAATAAATTCCTGCTGATGCGTTGTCGATGTCAATCGCCTCTTCTTGGCAATCGTAACTGCACCGCCCGCTTTCATTACCAGTGAAAAATGTCCACAAGCAGCCACCATACAGGAAGAGGTTGCTGCTGCCGGATATCTTCTCAAACAATGCAGCGCCACAGTACCCATCGTCGCTAGGGCCACAATGCGCAAAGTCCGGATCACTGGGTTGCAGATCATACGTCCACGGCCACGGCGCCACAGTCTCCGAATCAACGCCCTGCCAATACGGCGTCTCCGACTGCTGCAGTGCCGTAAACACGTCCTGCGCACCATTGAAGTTGTATTGATAAAGCGTATTGTGCTCCATCGACGTCCCAACCATCCATGTCCCCTTGATGGCCTCGACCAACATCCCCCGTCCCGTGGCGATGTTCTGCGTGTACACGTCGTCCAAGTCGTGGTCCGCCGTCCACCCCCACATATTCTCAATGTACGCGCTAGACCACGCGGTCAGGTGGATCAGAGCCCACACGGCTCTGCACGCCGCCGGCGTGGTGTCACAGGAGGTCTGCACGGTCGAGCCGACGGCGCCGCCCACACGAATGTGCGAGTTGATTAGCGCGACAGAGCCAGGTTCGTTGCCGGCCATGTTGACTTCGACGAGCTTGCATCCGGGGAGGATCTCGCTAACTGTGAACATCATATCCACGATCTGGGCGATGCCGACGTCGCTCGGTGCACCGATTTGGATCATGGGGATGGGAATTGCTGGATTGGAGAAGGCGGGGCCTTGCGCGCTGATGACCGAAGCGAATGCGTCCCCAATTATGCGCGTGCCGCGCGGAACGAAGATGGTATTGCGGACGATGTACGTGCCGGCCGGGATATATATCACTTTGCAGCCGGCGTGCAGCGTTAGTATTGCATTTATGGAGTTAGAGTCGTCCGTCACTCCGTCTCCATAGACGGAGTACCCTGGGACTGTTTTGATGTTCAGTATCTGGGAGGAATCGTATTCCCTAAATGTAGGGGGTTTCATGAGGAAGTAGTTGTTGCCGCTGAGTAGGGAGGCTGAGCGTGGCGTATAGACAGTAGCACCCTGTTGAAGAGATGGATAAGGGTTGCCTTTGGTGTACTGCGTGCACATCAGTCTTACCCCAACGTTTGAAGACAGGAGACCGCCTATCACCATCTGACCGCGGACCCATGTAAAGGGTACGCTACCGGTCACGACCACATTGCCACTCAGCGTAACAGTATCACCACCGTCACTTCTGATATTCTCGAGGACGAGCTGATTGTAGCCATTGACAGACGCGTAGCTGGATAAGAACGTGCCGGATTTTGCAACCCAGCTGTCAATGACGGTCAGGCTGCCCGAGGTCTGGCTCCCATCAAGGCATATACCTGTCTCGATGCACTTTGCAAGGGGTTAGCGAGGAAGGGCATTGAATGTTACAGCAACATACGGAGATATCAACAAATACGCAGTCGAAGCCTATAATTGTAAGCACCTTAGAAGGCTCAAGTTCGAATATCCCGGGAAACTTACAATCGATCATGGCGCCAATGCCACACCCATTGAACGTCACGGATTTGATCACCCACTGTTGGCCGCTCAAATCCATCCCTACAGCGCCTCCATAGAACGAAAGGTCGTTCAAAATGATATTGCTGTTATAACCCGAGCGCGTGCTAACGACGAATCAACCCACCGCACATTGCTTTGCGCCCCAAAATCAAACCATCACAAGGACAGAAGGGGGGCAACATCACATACCTCAACCCGACATGCCTTCCGCCCACGGGCATCACGAACGCCACCCCGCTCAACCGCGTCCCCTGGCTGACCGTCCAATTCACCAGCACGACCCGCCTCTCCGGATCCACCGCCGCCGAGTCCACCACGACGTCCCGCATCCCCACGTAGAAGCCGTTCGTCCCGGGCAGGCCGGGCTCCCGCCCGGCCACCACCGCCTCCCCGACGAAGCCGGCGCTCGCCTTCAGCACGGCGGGCCGCCCCGGGTCCCCGACCAGCACCGTGCCCGTCCACAGCTGCAGCGGCGCGTCCAGCAGGTACGTGCCGGGCGGCAGGTGCACGACGGCCGGGAAGAGCGTGCTGCCGAAGGCGGCGCCGCGGGTGGTCCTGTTGCGCGGCCTGGGGGGGAGGAGCGGCCCGCCGTCGTCGATGGCGGCTTGGATGGCGGCGGTGCAGGGGCGCTGGCCCGAGGGGTCGGCGTTGTAGGAGAGGATGTTGCGGTGGACGGGGTAGGTCGCGTTGAGGGGTGCGGGCAGGAAGGGGGAGTGCGCGGTGGACGCGTTGACGCCCGAGTACCACCAGCTTGCGGGGTGAGAGGGGGTGAGCGGCGTGCATGTCTGTTGGGTGGGTGGGGAGGGCGTCTCGTAGGGGAAGGGAGGCCACGGGTATTGCGAAAATACGGGCTGGTCTGGTGGCGTGGAGGTGGTGGGTGAGGATCTGGATGAGGTGAGCTCTTTGCATCGCTATATCTGTGAAGTGAGCTTGCACGTTGTCTCGGTGGCTTCTGCAAGATGTGTGTTGCAATATTGAATCTTGTGTAATGGAGTTGGAAAAGAGAATCGTGTCGTCATGGAAAGACAACCGCAAAATTTGAGAGGCAGGTTTTCGCGAAATGCACCACCCACAATGGCAGTACAGTTATACGTACATTGGCTCATACAGTGAATATGTGTCAGAGTCTGCGGCGATGCTCTCACTCTCCCATTGCCGTTGGACGAGGCTTTTCGGAGCAATGACAATTGCATCCGCTAATGGCAACGCAGCTATCACAACCACAGCAGACCTCATATTATCTGCGGGCAGGATCCGAAAAGCAGATAGAGGTGCACCATGGCAAAGATATGGACGGGCTTTGTCCATGCGTAAGAATGCAGCGCCAAAACATTAGAGTTTATCGCGTGATTCCGCATGCAGAGTACCACGCGAATATGACTTCACATGTCATTTGTTTATCTTTTTCCGGAATTGACAGGGATTGCCTTCAATTGAGCTCCTTGCTCTAAGCAGCTGGAGAGCACGAGTGTGCGGGAAACGCGGCATAGCACCGCCCTTCGGGACATCCCTGGTTTCGCTTAATGGCTTCCTGCCCTCAATCTTCTGTTCGTATGAATTGAAGGTAGTCATGGAACCAATATGTGTATTTCCTAGTACATTCCATGAATTTCACCCGCATCAGATGGTATTAGCATGAGAAAGTCTATACAACTCGGTGGGCTTGAAAAAATCATCTCAACATGAATGTTTAACCGCACCGCTGAGCTTTTATTTAAAACTATATAACACCGTGAATTAGATTCGCGCCCTAATTTCTGTCTTTTTCTCATTAAGATTATTGAGCAAGGATGAGCTGCTGACATTCAGATATCGCATAAGTCTGATCTCGATCGGTGATACGGAAGCGGAGGAAGCTTGGCGCGGTACAGGTGCAAGGTCCTTCTGGATTAATACCAGCTAATTGATATTACCTTTGACTCTCCACACGGATAATAGCCCACAAGGTACGTCTGTAGCATCCACTACATAGTAAACAATGAAATACTGTCAAGATTTGCCCTTTTTTCTTCCGTGACGGAAAAGTAGTAGAGATTTAATGGGGTCCTTGATCCTGATACACTGTAGGATTATCGAAGCTAATAATGACTCTGGTCGAATCAGAACATCAGTATTGAAACTGCTCACACTGCAAACGCCGTGTGATATCCAAAAGAGGGCCAGATCATTTCAGATAATGTGAGTAAGCTGAAAGCCAGCTTCCTTATTAAATACTGTGCTCTTTCATTTAATATGTCTTGTATGGTATTTGATGGAAAGTTCCACACTCTTCGTAAGCGCCTCTTGGATAAGGCCTATCTTCTGGCAAGTCACAACTGGCCGCCTGCATAACAGCGCTGATACGTGCCGCACGGCTCAGCCCCAGGATTAGGCCCTGTGCCAAGGATCTTGCTTCAAAGAAGATGAAGATCTACATCCTGGACGGTTCCTACAAAGAGATCGGTTGCCGGTTCGGGTAAGCACTACGCGGCGGCTTCACCGATCTTGGCGAAGCCGGCGTACATCGAACTTGCGACGAGAACCAAAAACCTGTCCGAGGACCGGAGGATCGGGTGGTCACAATAGTGCCTCTTAGTATCTGCTCCGCCGAGGACAGAGGTCTGGACCTGTGCCGTTAAAGGTGGAAGCCGTTGTCATCAACCGGTCGGGTACCGGCGTACCATTAGGCTCCCACCTCCTGAAAGCGCTAGAGTTTATTTACACTAATTCGTTTACTAAGGAGAAGAAAATGCCATATCTATGTACGGCAACTCAAGACTTCATGTATGCGAAGAACAGGCTACGGGAGCTAAGATTTGGGAAGGGAAGGGTCGAAGGTGGGCTTCGAGCAAACCAACATGGCCTGGTGCACAGCCAACCGCCCCCTGGCAGCGCTGCGCCAACACCATAACTTTATCACGCTGACATCCAGATGATCGCAGCAAGCCTATTTCATGTGCAAAGATGAAACTCTTCTCCCATATTCTAGTGACATGTAACATAGTTGCGAAACATTCATTGTTCTCACAAGAGCATGTGATGAGTAGGAATCTGCAGAGGCGCCATCTTTTCTGCCTGAAGAACGTGCACAAGCTTCTCAGGCCATGGGGGCCGGAAAGCTAAAGACAAAACTGCTGAATGGTGCTTACTTGCGGTGATGATTTTGCCGGCATTACCATGGCAAAGTGTGCCCGGTGCCAAAAGAACACGGTTTTCGCCCCAAATCCCTTCCGCCCTGTTAATCTTTTGTTAAAATTTCGTCACACTGGCGCAACACTATACACAAGGCTGTCACTCGGGCTTACGAAAAGGCTCTTGATCTGCAGATGTCGCCTATTTTCGTACCCTGTAGTTGCCTGTCCGTGTTCCACATCGGTGTAGGCTGGGCTGTGTGACAACCAGGCTGAGGAACAGAAAATAACGCAGCTCCCTTATTCGCCCTTGGTTTCGTATTCACATTGAAACGGAATCAGAGCTACCCGAGAGAAGCAGTTCACTCTAAAGAGGCTGACGCCAAGCTTCTTTGAAGCACATTCGTAGCCTCATCGCGGGCAATCTGGGATCGCCGGAACTGCCTAATCGGGCAATTTTTTTTAGGTGCACATCCGGGGTCAAGCAGCCACCCACGGGCCGTCACGTACCCGGTCCGCCATGATCAGGGCGGAATCCTTTGATCTGCATGTCATTTGGAGCTGATCGAATGTTTTCGACGTGTTGTCGCGGTGGGGCTCTCCCTTTGAGGTAACGGTCGACGGTGAAAGTGGTGAAGTGGAGGAAAGAACAGCTCAAATGCAGGTTAGGCTATGCCGTCAGGCTCCAGAGACAGCTAACATCCTGTCAACTAGCGGCTGATGAGCAGAGGATCTACAGTCACATCGAAGGGAGAAGGAAGGGAACCCACTTGCTCCTGCGTAGCTGTCTGGGTATACGAGAAGGCTGGATTCAGCCTGACGGAGAGCTGAGCATGTCAATATCCACGCTGAGAATGGATATATAAAGTCGTACGTCTGGACAGGAAGTCAGTATCAACATCAGCAGCTCACCTGGCTATCTTCTACGCTTCAACCAACATCTTTCCATCCAGAATGGCCCCGACCAAGTTCACCCTCGCCCTCCTCGGTGCCCTCCTCACCACCACCACCACAACCGCCCAGTCCGCCAACCCCGGCATCGGCCTGAATCCAGCCGCCGAAGGCGCCACGGATGAAGTGACGCCAGGCAGCGGCCCGAACGGCAGTGAAGACTGGTTCAACACGGGGCTGACCGGCGACGGATGGAACCCGCCCTTCCTCAACTTCACGACGCTCTACCACATCAGCCGCGACCAGTTCTACGCGGGCGCGGGCGGCCGCTGCGCGCAGTACGACGCGTACTTCCAGCGGGCGGGCGACGGCCACGGCATCGACCCGGTCATCCTGGCCTTCATCGCGATGCAGGAGTCGTCCTGCAACGCCGACGCGGGCGGCCCCACGCCGGGCCTGATGCAGGTGTCGTGCGCGAACTACCCGGGCGGCGTGTGCACGGATTCGCTGGACGACAACGTCAACGCTGGCGCCAACTACCTGCGCTCGCAGCTCGACGCGTACGGCGGCAACGCCCTGCTCGCCATCGGCTCCTACAACGGCTGGTTCCCCGCCAACAGCGGCCTGAACGGCGGCGACGGCATCACCGAGGAGTATCCGTGCTCCGACGAGGGCAGGGCGAACGGCTTGCCGCAGAACCTCGATTATCTGCAGGAGACGCTGAATGGCTGGTTCACCGGGCAGGATCCGTACGGTGAGCAGAGCTGGATCGGGACGTATGACTGCCAGGGTCAATGTGGGAATGGGAACGTTTGTTGAGGGAAGGATGGGACGAGGCCTCTCGTTATGGAGCTGAGAGTATGTGGGCAGCTGAGTTCCCTTGACGTGAGGCAACGAGGCTGCGAGGCGTGTGGGACGAGGACGCGTGTTTGGTTTCTTGATTTCCGCTGTGTAAATAATGTGCTCTGTCAATACACTCTCTCATATAACTGATGGATAAATGAAGATATGATGGTTGAAGTGCACTTGATGTTTGCTACAGTGGTAGTGGCAGTGTTGAGGGGTCGCCGGTCGGGGTGTCCAGCCGTGCGCAGCCTGTCAATCCAGAGCCTTTTACCTACTGTTGATCGCTTCGGAGCATCAAAAGCCACCCTCTCAAGGGAAAAGGTAATGACATCCTCTCTGAGCAAGGAGAAGTGGGCATTGCTGAATACCCTGAGATCCAGGCTCCCAGGTACAAGCCGATCTGCTTCGTAGTTGTGAACTCATGCCATAATCTCCCCATCACTGCTATCAGCAACGTAAGCAGTCCAAAGCGTGATATCTCTACAGTACCGCATCCATCTGAAACTCAATTTAACACCCTTTCTACGTGCACCAGGCGTATGATTGAAGAAACCCAGTCCACGCGGGGACAGCGCCTCACAAGACAAACGCACGGCGGCAGTATCGGATATAAATGTGGTCAGAATCGGCATACTGGACGGAAATAAGGTCCGATGAGGCTGGAGAGTTGGCTCCACAGCATTTTTGGCTGTGAAATGAAAGTGGGTGATCTTGGTGTCTTGTTCCTTGTAAGGTAGCTACCTGCGCTCGGAAAAGGCTTGCTGTTGAAGCTTGTCGTAGACAAGCCGTCGTCTGATGTTGGACAGCGTCAAAGGTGTTAAGTCAAGCTGATGGTAATACCGAAAGCGCGACGGGCATCGGTTAACGAGAGAGATATGAAAGTGTGATATAGTGGTCGCCGGTTCGAGCGATGTGGACACGGACCTGGATGAAGGCGAATCGCATCAGATGATTCCAGCCACGAGAAGCCTTCACACTCACTTCAGCGTCGCGATAGGCCATCAAGACCTTATCCCCCCATGCTGTGAGAGCACTTTGTGAAGAACGAAAGTCGCACCCAAATCCGGCACCTGCCGCGTGTGGGAATACAAAGTCAGCATGACCAGGGTCTGGTGAACCCCCCTTACTCATCTTCATCAAGACCAGGAATTTCGACCACCAGCAACATTGTATCGTCTTTCTGGGAGCAGACGGAAAACAGCGCGATCGGCGCGAGTCGATAAATCTCTCAAGGGATTATCACACGTATCTGTCCATCGTGTCTCAGTAAGGGCGTCGAATCTTCGGATTCGGATGCACGTCAACACAAGCCGACCTGGTAGCCCCGGTTGCAGATGAAATGAAATGAGGGATATACGGCAGGAATCGGGGAAAGGCGCCCCGCGGAGGAACTGGAGCTCGCTGCGAGACGTGCGCGGTGCGGAATCAGCGGTGTGGCGTAGATGCGGAGACGGGCTTTCGCGAGAGTACACACTTCCACATAACGGACAATTTCATTCATAAGATTCGCCGAAAATGCTCTGGAACTTTGCCAGTAGGTGTATTAGTCGATTTCTCGAAATAGCAAATCGCTGCGCCTGCATCGCTCTCTGATCTTCAAGTCGTCGCGGGGGGCTTTGCAGGTCCTCTCTCCACAGCCTCCGTCCACATCCGTCATTTGCAGAGCAATGCCATCAGTAGCTACGCATTCGGCTGCACCCCTGGCTAAACAAAGGGCCGGACTACTTTTCCCGCAGCTTGTCCCTTTCTTGGTGGTTGACGAGGGGATAGACGGCAGTGCGATGCGATACGCGGGGACATGATGGCTGTGTAACTGGGCAATGGGATCAGTGCACTTCCACTGAGTGAGGCAAGGCATAGCATATTCAGCGCCTTGTAGGGCCCCTGAAGAAAGGGTGGCAGCCCTGGCGTGAAGAAAGGGTGGATTCCATTCTTGTCAAAGCGACAAACGCGGGGCACGGCGATTGGGCGGTGCCTGACCTGCCGTCGCACAAAGGCTAGCACGGCGTGAAACCAATTGGTCGGAATCTACTGGCAGCCGAGAGGCAGATCTGCGGCCGTTATGTCTTTCATTGTGAGGCTGACGCAAGGGCGGAGAGGGAGAAGTCGTAGGGCTTGGCGAAGACTCCGTGAAGAATAGCTTGGCACCAGGACTAACCGCACCTTCTGCGGTCAACATAGGACAGGGTCAAGCCATTCGACGCGCAAGGGCGCGCGTTTGCAGGCGGTTTTGTTTGGAAAGACGGCCGCCCAGAGAAGCCGCCTGCATTGTTGTCGAGCGCGGCAAGGAAGAAACACTGATGCGCCAACAGTCGCGCGTCGCACCTCCAACAACACTGACACCCGCGCGCTTTCGGCAGCCAGTCTCGTTTCCGGACAGGCAGTCTGCAGCAACAGCATCGTAAAGGCCGCGTCATTCGGGGCAGATAAGGCTTGTTGCGGAGCAGAGGCGCAGTGCCGCTGTCCCAAGCCGTCTGGAACTCATTCACCGAGGGATCGACACGCTCAGGGTCGATCGCAGCGTACAGAAGCTGTTTGTGGCAGCGCGGAGTGCCAAGCGGACGGCGGACGCGTAGATCGGGCTATGAGATTCCTTCTCCTGGGCGTCCGGGGGGGCGCTCGCAAGGGAGACTACCGGGTGGGTGGGAGATGAATGGCAATAGACAACAGACGCTGGGTGTTTTGGTGCAGGAGCGTGAGCAGAATAAGCACAGTGCAGGCAGTGCTGACTACGCGTAAAATAGCGTTAAGCTGCTACTGCGAGGGCCAACTCTCAGTCATCAGGCCGGCCAGATGGCCAGCTAGCTGGCTGGTGGCGTGGCGTGGCGAGCAGAAATAGCAGCAGCAGCGGCGGCGGCGGCGGCGGCAGTGGTGCGCAGCACGCGGGCGGAGGATCAGCAAAGACAACGGCGCTTCTTGTCAAAACACACAACGGGGCAGCGATGGCGTGAGGCAGGGCGCTCTTTGCATTCCTGCTCAGCGTGGACAAAGGTGCAGCCCAGGAGAGAGGTGGTCTTGACGCACGCGGAGGCAAAGGGAGGCCGTCTGACGAACCACGCCAGCCGGGTTGGCCATGGATGCAATCTTGCCATAAACGAAGGGGAGATGAGGGCCAGCTCGGGTCCTCGGGACCCCTACTTCGCGTGTAGTTGGTGCCGGAGGGCCCTGTTATTTGGCCACGGGGGAGTGCCGCTGGGCCAAGAGCGGCTGCGCGATATTCGAGACGGCGCGAAGACGTCAAGCGTTCCGCGCTCAGCGGCCAAGTAATTGCGCTCAGTGGCCGGTGCTCCGCTTCGCCCGCGAGTCTTGGGGCTTCGTGAGGGCGCTGCCAAGGGACTCAGAATGGCTGGGCGTGTCGGGACAAGCACTCTGGCAGTGGTGCGACAAGCCGGCAGACGGCAGGCCAGGCGCGCAGAGCAGCTGCAGGGCTTGCGCGCGCACGTTCTGCTCGCCGCGGGGGACGCCGGGTGAGAGAAGGCAGGCGCAGAGTCATGGCGATGGCATGGCCTGGCCGGACGCGGTGAGGGCGGTCGGCGAGGGCGGCGCGCGACACAGGCAGCGCACGCGAGCGCCAGATAGGCAAGCCGGCAGGAGGAGTAGCGAGCAGGAAGGGCGGGCGCTGGGCTGGGCTGAGCCGGCCGAGGGATGGGAGGATGGCAGGATGGGGATGGCTGGCCTGGGACGGGCGACGGGCGACGGGCGACGGGCGCCAGGGCAGGCGGCGATGGCGCTGATAGGGCGCGCGTGGGCGTGGGCGAATGGGGGGGCCCAGGTGGTGCAGGCTGCGACTTGCCGGCGGAGCGACGCGCTAGGCAAGTTGCAAGAATGCCAAGAGGCATGGCGCTCATGGGTGCATGGGTGCGGCCGCTTCTCGTAATGCAAAGCGACGCAACGCGCGCAGAAGGGGGCTGTGCTGCCCGTCGGCGCCCGAATGGATAATTAGCCGGCGCCTGCTCCAGCGCTGCTGCTTGGTCCGACGCTGCGCCAACGCCCCCAGCTGTGCCGAGAAGCAGCGGACCAAGTCCTCCCCGCCTGACCCGGCACGCCTAGAAATCTCAAAACGCCCGCACGCCCCAGCCCTCTGTCCTCCTCTCCCAAGCCCGGCGTGCGACGGCACGAGACTCTTAACTCCCAGCTTCCGCCAAACCCAAGAGCGCGACGAGAGCCCGCCCTTAGCACTCGCAACCGCCAAACCTCGCCCTTTTCCTTTGCCTTTTTTTTTTCTGCGTCCTCACCGCGCTCACCGCTCGCGCGCTCTGTGCTTCCGCCAAGCCAAGACCCGACACCCACTCACCACCACCGCGCGCAACTCTTGGCCATGTCGGCCATCGCTGAGAATCCCTCTGCGGCGCCCGCTGCGCAGCCCGCGCAGACTGCGAGCACGCCGCAGCAGCAGCACCAGCAGCCTGTCGCCCAGGCCCAGACGCCCTCCACCGCTCAACCGCCTGCGACGCCCACCACCGCTGGCGGCGACTCGCTCACCTGCCAGTGGCAGAACTGCGGCGAGCGCCTGAGCACCGCGGAAGCCCTCTACGTGAGTTCCAGTCGCGCGTCGCTCAGGACGAGCCGCTCAGGAGTGCTAACCGCCTGCAGGATCATGTCTGTGAGCGTCACGTTGGTCGCAAGAGCACCAACAACCTCAACTTGACCTGCCAGTGGGGCAACTGCCGCACTACCACCGTCAAGCGCGATCACATCACTTCTCACATCCGCGTCCACGTCCCGCTGAAGCCGCACAAGTGCGACTTCTGCGGCAAGGCCTTCAAGCGCCCGCAGGATCTGAAGAAGCACGTGAAGACCCACGCCGATGACTCTGTTCTCCTTCGCTCACCCGAACCCAACCGTGGCAACCCTCACGGAAGCGCCGGAGGCGCCTACCCGGGTCAGGCTGGGAAGCGTAAGTCCATCTCTCGCAGCGATGTTCCAGCAGCACCGTGATGTACTCCCCCTTCCGCGCTCTCAGTTCTAATACGTCCCGCAGATGTCGCTGACTTGCAGGCGCTTGCTGGTGCAGCGAGCGGTTTCTACCAGGATGGCATGGGAGCCAACTCTGCTTATGGCCACCCCGGTGCGGCTGCTGGCGGCGCTTTCTATGGCGGTGCGCCGACGAACTCGGCCTACGGCCCCGTCTACTACGCTGTCAACCACCAGAACCTGCAGAGCGACTATGAAGTCCGCAAGAAGGCGACCTTCGACGCCTTGAACGAGTTCTTCGGCAGCGTCAAGCGTCGCGAAATCGACCCCACCACCTACTACGATGTAGGCCAGCGCCTCATGGGCCTCCAGGGTCAGCTCCCGCTTCTGGCTGGTTACGGCGGTCCTGAGTACCATTCTGGCCCCGCTGTGGTCTCCCCGACCGGCCACGGCCCGGCTCCTTCTCACCAGTACTCGCTGCCTATGCCTAGCCTGCCCAACTTGAGGACTAAGAGCGACCTTCTGGATGTCGATCAGGTCCTTGAGCAGCTGCAGTCCACCATCTACGAGAACCCTAAGCAGGCTGCTGCCGCGGGGGTCGCCCAGCCTGGCGCTCATTATCTCCACTCCGGCTTCAACTACCGCTCGAGCAACTCGCCACCCGGCACGCATGCTCAACAACCCCAGTCATCTCATGCGACCACTCTTGCGCCGCTCTCTGCGCCGCAAACTGAGACTCCGGCGCTTACCCCTGCTTCGAGCGTGATGTCCTACGCATCTGGCCAGTCTCCCGGTTCTGTCCACTCTGGTGGCAACAACATCTCGCCAGTTTCTCGTCCCAACATGTCCATGTACCCGACTCTCCCGTCCGTCAGCGCCATGTCGGATCCGGCTGGCAGCTATCCGGCGACTAGCAATGCTCCTAACCTTGCTCCCTTCGACTCTGACGGTCGTAGGAGATGGTCGGGTAATCAGCTGCAGAAGTCCCGTCCTTCGCGCGATGACGACGCGATGGATGTGTCGGACAACGACTCTACTCCTAGCGCGTCCCGACGTAACTCGCTTGACCGCGATGGTCTTCGCAAGGATGTTCACAAGCTTGCTCTTCAGTCACCTCCTCCGCTTGATCCTTCGCTCCGCTCTCCTGGCGAACAGTCAGAGGTTCCGTCCGAACACCAATCAGAACAAGGTGCTTCGGAGCAGGACAACGAGGCCTGGGTTCAGAACATGCGCATGATTGAGGAGCTGCGCGCCTTCATTAAGACGAAGCTTGAGCGTGGCGACTTCGAGGACGAGGAGTCGTCAGATGTCAAGCAGGAGAGCTCGGACGAGCGCCGTGGCTCTGCCGGTCCTCCCATGTCGGAAGACGAACGCAGTCTGTACCCGGTCCTACGAGCTGTGCAAGACGGCGAGTAAGGATATTCGCATCCCCAAAATTTACGTGTATTATGATGCTAGGGTACGGACTTGCATTTGTTCCTTTCGTTTGTTCTCGTGGATGAGATTTGCAAACTCCATGCTACGGCTGGAGCGGAGGTTATCCTCAGGCGCAGATAGGAGCCTCATTCTTTCTTCTTTCCTTTGTATTTCCTTTTTTTTTTTCCGGAGTAAAATCAGGAGTGGATGGAAATGGACGGAGTGGACTGGCAGGAGTAACTCTGCAGGCGCCTCTTACGGACAGGCTTGTGTCGAGGCGGCTTTGATTTCATTCTTGGCTTATGCTTTGCAAGTACTGTGTCTTGATACGCGTTAGTTAGGTATCTACGGGCAAAGTGATGCTGTTCTCTCTCCACACTCATGCGACCACATGACGCACATGGTGATGATCTCGGCCCCCGACAGCTGTGTGCGCACCCTGCTGCTGATGCCGAGAGTTCCGCTGAGGGAAGATGCTGGCGGAGCGAGCGACTTGGCTGGCGGTTGACATCATCGGCAGCAAGCGAGGTAGCGCGGGCGCGACGTGACCTTTGGCGCTCGACCCCTTGGCCTTTGCTATCTCGCCGCACCCCACACCGACGCCCAGACGGTGCCTCCGTTGCTTCTCTCTGACCACAACTTTATCGTAACTGCCGCGCGCGCATCGATCTGCCGATCTGCGAGCACGACACCACCTATCTCTTCAAGCTTCCCCACTGGCCGAGATCCCTTTTTCTCACTAGAAAAGCCCGTACGAGTCAAAAGCGACATCGGGGGCTATAAAAAATTTTGGCTTCTCGCTCCCTAGCTACCTCCGTTTGGGGAACTCCGCCGGCTGGCTGCGTGCTGAACCTTCCTCACCCCCAGATCGTGCCCGCTTCACGGAAAGCTTCATCCGCCCCACGGGCTCCCTTCCGTTCCACAACGACCTGCCAGCTCATCAGCGATCCCATCTGCTGCACGACTCCTTGCCGACAACCGCTCGTACTCAGCCCAGTCCCGTCGTCAAGGAGTCAACTTTCTGCTGCACCTTTGACATCACCCATCCGAAGGACAAGAAAGAAGATACAAGAACACGCGCACATAAGACCGCAGCCGGCTCCGGCAACAACGATAGCCAATCAACCAAAGAAGCTCCGAAGAGAGCCCAAGCACCGCCTGGACCAATCGAGCTCCGGCCTCCACATTTCACTCTCACTCTCCCACAAGGCTTTCTCTTCTCCCTCGGCCTGATCCAGTAGCCACTTACTCACGACGAGAGAGCCGAGACGGGACGCGCGCGGACTTGGGAAAAGTTTATTGCCCGAAGCTTTTTCTTCTGCTCCGTCTCTCCTATCCTTGTTCATTCTGCAACTGGTCATTTCCTCTCCTACGATCTTGTAGTCCCAGGCTTTCGTACCTTTTCAGATCCTGCCCCACGTGAACAGAGTGAAAGGCAGAGCACGTGGTAGTCCGGGGTGGACAGAAGATCTTGAGTTCTCGTTCAGACATTCGCATCCCGAGACTCGAAAAGGACACCAGTTCAAAGCAAGGATGTGGGGACGCGGCGGTGCGGGTAACATCCAACAGGCCGCCGAGGCTAGCAAGCAACAGCGAGGCGCGGAGGTGAGTCCTTGGAGACGCGTGTGGTTTTCCTTTTTATAAACTTTCCCGATCGCTGCGGCCCCTTCCCTCCCTTGTACACCTCGTGGAACGGCGCGTGGCTGTGTGTGACGTCGTGTATGCTCCCGGGTCGAGAGAAGCAGAGAGGACGAGGTGCCGAAGAGCCGTGATCCTTGCTGCACGTTGCCTGCGCCGGTCTCGATCCTCGATTCCTAGACTTGATGTATTGGCCCGCGGCAGTACTTGGGATAGGTGCAGAAACGGTGACGACAGCTTGCTGGCTGCTAGGTTGCTGGTGCTGCTGCGCCACCAGCGAGACTTCCCGCTACTCTCTATCACCACGACGTACATACACAGCCCGCCACTAGCCCTCCAAACAACTACCCTGTCCCACCACCGATACTCAGCTTGGCATCCTCCTCTCGCATACCCACCCAATAGCCCCACCGGGGGTCAAGTCCACCCACCACCCACCGCTTCCCACGCCAATGTCTCACCCAACCCCAAGCCCACTAACCCCACCGCCCCCTCTCAATCCGCACAGGACCTCGAAGCCGCCAAACCACCCACCCCAGCCACCGACCCCAACACGACGACGACGACGACGACAACGGCCCCATCCTCGACGCCGCGGGAGTACGCGCACATGGGCCGCGGCGGCGCCGGCAACTACTACTCGCCCGCGGCGCTCGCCTCGACGGGCACCTTCGAGGCGCCATCCGCCGGCTCGACCGCCGAGCCGCCGCCGCAGCAGCTCGAGAACCTCGATTCCAGCTCCGGCTGGTGGAACACGGCGTCCCCCGCCGTGACCGAGGCGAACGGGGGTTCGCCTGGCGGTGCGGCGGCGGTGGCGGCGGCAGAGCAGCAGCAGCAGCAGCAGCAGCAGGAGACGCCGATAGCGCGCACGGGACGGGGTGGAGCGGGCAATTTTGTGTGGGGTGGTGGGAGTGAGAGGCGTGCGGAGCAGCTGAGGAAGGAATGGATGGAGCTGAGGGAGAAGAAGAGGGACGTCGAGAGCAAGGTAGCTGAGGACGTCGAGAGGGCGGTGCCGCCGCCGGGGAAGGCATGGCTGGGTGGTGGGAAGGAGACGTTGGGCAAGGAGAACTAGGGGAGAGGGAGAAAGAAGGCCATAGGGTCTCTTCGGTCTTTTTTGATATCCAATTGATAGAGGCTGATCTCGTCGTTTTCAGACAGTATATGGTAGCATGATTCATCAGCAATGTATACATTTGTTCACGTCATGTGTAGTCGAGGATGTCGGACTTCGTTCGAGATGAGGCTTTTTTATTTCTCCGCCTAGATTGGAGGTAACAAGCACATCGGCCGTGCGCTTTCTCCTCTCTATTCCAACCAGACCCATTTTCTCTCCCATTTTTTGATTTCCCACCACAAGCGCCATACCCGCCCGGCAGACCCACACCTCCCATTCCGGAATTCCACATCGAAGAGTCAGCCGAAATTTGCAAGAAGTCGGACAGTCGAATCGGCTATGTGCGTTGCAGCGTCGTCATGCACATTTGAATGGCGTATGGAAAAGAGAGAGCATTTACTGCTCGGTCTGGAAGTAGTTGAGGAGGATGTTGCGCTCCTGGGACTCCTCACCCCAGTCCTTGACGACGACGCAAGAGCAGTTGACGACCTTGCGGGCGTTGCCCTCACGGTCGATCTGGCCTGTAGAAGCGGCTATCGTTAGCAACCCAGTAACCCAGCACTTTCAGAGAATGCAGGTGAACGTACAGAGACCAGCCCACTCGCCGAGCTGCTTGCCATCGGGGACCTTGATGAGCGGGATCTTGTGCTCGGAGCAGAGGGCGACGACGAGCTTCTTGTAGGCCTCCTCCTCGCAGGCCTCGTTGAGCACGCACATGTGGGCCTGGCGGCGGTCGAGGGCCTTGCTGGCCTCGCGCAGACCGCGGGCGAGACCGTCGTGGATCAGGGCGAGCTTGAGGACGCCCTTGAGAGCGTCGAGGACCGACATCTGGCCGGAAGAGGCGTCCGCGGACACCTCGACCTCCTGCTGCTCAACGGGGGAAGTGGGCTCTTCTCCGTCCGACTGTTCACGCGTCCGTTAGCTCGGCTTCATATCTAACGCCATTTTCACTTCATTCGAAGTGACAACGTGGGAGGCATCGAGTGGTGAGGCTGAGGCTGAACATGGGCTTGACGGGACGACAAGGCTGGATGCGGGACGTTGCCAGCAGCAGCATCGCAGAGCTGGCTCGGGGCGCCGGGGCGTCTTTACCATTTTGATTAGGTTTGGTTGGTGATGTCGGGTGTTCCTCGAAGAGATGCGACGGAGACTGTGGGTTGTCGTTCGGTTGGTGGGTTGCGAGCGGTCGAAAAGTTTCCCGATGGACGATTTTGCGGACCCAGCTCAATGTGCCGGGCGCGGGCGTGAAGCGAGAGACGGGCCGGCCTTGGCACGGCGGAATGCCAGCACGTGATCCACGCGACCCATGCGCCGCTCGCGCAATCCGTCTCACGGGATGTGCCCCTCCACGACACAATATTATCACCCCGGTATTATGATACATGTGCCGAGGGTGGCTTTTGGCTGCAATCAAATAGACTTTAGCGGAGCACACAGGTAAGGATGCATTGGGGAACACGCAATTTCAACGCTGCTTTCGGAGAGCAGCTGCCGGAATCTCTTGCTACCAATAACACATCACCTTGGAACCATCCCTTATGCACGCCTTCCCTCTTTTCCAAATCCCCCGCTACTGAAAAAAAATTATTGTACTGAAGAGCAAGTGGCCGTCCCAATGTACCTTGTCGCCCTGTAGTAGAACTCCACCGGCGCTCCACTCGACGGAGTCTCAGAACCTGCCTAACAGCAATTTTCGAAGTTTGAGGCAAAGGCAGGCAGCTTTTGAGCGTTGACCGAATTCGAAGGGTCAGAGCGCTATGCTTGAAAAAAAAGGAAAAGGAAGAAGCACCAAGCCGCTGAACGCTGTCATGCACAGGAAGTAAGGAAAAGTGTAGCTGACGAAATTCTCCGGGGTAGTATTGGAACCTTTTCGCTCCCGAACGCCGACAGAAAACACAAAGGAGACGTAAGCGTCGCTGTACAGGGGCTTCGGCGCCCGAGTAAAAGGGTATGGTACTATAAGAAAAGAAATACTTTCAAAAAAAACAAAAGCGATAAAAGGAAAGGCCGAGCGGTGGCGGTGTAGATTAGAAGATGAATAGGATGCGATCCTCGAAACTTGGGCAAGTTGATGGTTTACATGACCACGCAGCAGCAGGCGCTCTTCTTGGGCTTTCCGTCCTCCTTCTCCAGAGGCTCCGGAACCCTGATCGTTTCCGGCTTGGGACTGTGTGGAGCCGTGATGGTTGTGGTAGTGTTGGGCATGACTGGCGAGGTAGGAATGTTGGGTGTGATTTTGTAGCCTGCGTGCTCCGTCGTGGCTGTTGGAGGCCTGCCATTCTGTTCGGGCTTCGCCGGATTGTCCAGAGGCCAATCTTGACGCGGCTCCTCGGCCTTCTGCACCTCCTCTTTCTCCTCCGGCCGTGACTCCTCCTTAGGGACGTCCTGCTCCTGCAATTGCTCGGGCTGGGGATCCTGAAGTACAGGGGACATGGAACCGTTGGAGCGACGTTGAGCAGCAAAATCGTACTCGTTAAGCAACTTGAAGTCCTTGTCGTAGATATTCCCAACTTTCCCTTCCTTCTCCCACTGCTCTTGTGCCATACGCTTCGCATGGGTGGGGAGTATCTGTTGATCGGGAGGTAACCTCGGGTCAGGTTTATACATGGTTGCAATCCATGGTGCCTCTCCCTCAGGACGAGCGGTTGTAGGACGCGAGGCGGTGCGTGGACGGTTAGTAGTACCCGAATTCGTCCGAGACTTATTCTGACCTTGCGAGCCAGTGCGCGTCTTGCTTTGCGTCCTCTTACCAGAGTTTGGCGTCTTGTTTGTGGGCATCTTTGCCTTGGCGGGAGAGCCATTCTTAGGCGAGTTCTTCTTGGAATTGACATCCCCATCGTTCGAGCTGCCTCGATCAGATCCGTCGTCAAGAAGCACCTGGCTCCCGACACTACCACCTCTCTTGCGCCGATAAGCGAAACCATCAGGGCCCGGAGAAGTGCCCAAGACCTGACTGCCACTCCGACTGCGCGGGAGTGGCGCTTCCCTCTCAACCGCCTCGGGCGGGATGGGTGCCGGGCTGTGCTTCGGAATAGGTATCCTCGAAGTTCCGGGCCTGGGAGCATCTTTCTTGGCCGCGTTTTCTCTCTCTGCGTTGATTTCTTCCGGGGTGCGCCAGTCCGTCACGACATTTGAGTGGCGTTGGTCGTCCGGTTCCTCCTCTGCAGGAATCGGGGAAACCACTCGCGTCCTCGCTTCTTCCACGGGGAAATGTTGAGTGCCATCTCTGCTTGCGGAAGTGTCCCTCCTCCTGCGAGAAGCACGCGACCTACTGCTCGATCTGCTTCCCGATCTTCCAGAGCTTCGAGGAAGAAAACCTGCTTCCTCCAACTCGTGTCGCTCAATTTGAGCAAGCTTATCGCGATGGATCCAGTACGAGTCGTTCTGCTCGATATCTTCTGCCCCATTCGGCTGGGAGCCGTTCGGAACCCTCCTCTTGTCCCCGTTCTTGTACATGTCGAGCAAGCTGTCAGCCTCACTCTGCCCACTGGGCTTCCTTCCTAGGGCGTCGACACGGCTGGGAACGAGATGTGGGTCAGTATGTCCAAACCTGCCGGAACGCTGTGAGTCGAGAGTGTCGGCACGGCGTTGCGAGCGCGGATATCCGTTCGGCTGTCCGGTAAGTGGCTGGCGGCCAGTGTACGTCTTCCCAGCGAGATCGTTGGACAGGTAGTTATCGAAGGATGCGTTCTAGTGGAACCTATGACGTTAGTCCAACGGGATTTTGGTTTGGGCCAGGGAGGCCGGTGTCGATGAAGAGACCCTGACGAGATCCCACCAGCCAGGGCGGGCGGGACGACTAGCGTTACGGCACATGCATGGCCACACGCTCTCCTCATCGTCGGTACAGGAAGCGCACGCACCTCAGGACTTATGGGGACGGCGAAGTCCCACGAGCTGCGTTCGCCATGCGCGCTTGCAGGAGGGGTGATGGTGGCGACGGTGTGGGTGTGAGAGACCATCGCCATGCGAGAGCAAGGGGGTCCGCTCAGCGGTGTCGGTCTCACGGCTGGGAGAGGAAGAGTCGGTGGAGAGGGTGTTGAGGGGAAGTGCAACAAGCGCGGAAGGCTGCAGGGATGTGGTCCTGAGCGGGTTCGTCGGCGGCGCGAGGAGGCAGCAGAGAGTCCACTCAGGCGCCCACTTAGGCGGTCACGCTGTGCGGTGCTGCAGTCTAGTGGAGGCTACGGGGCGACGCTGTCGTTAACTTTGGCCCGCTAAAGATTCGGCTACTAAAATAGCCGTTCTAAACGCCACTAATATAAAAATCTAAATAAGCCACTTTTTTCTACGCGTTAAGAGACGCGTTTTAGACTATCTAAACGTATTTATTAGGGCCCCCGTCGTTAACTTTAGGGCCCGCTAAAGATTCGGGCTACTAAAATAGCCGTTCTAAACGCCACTAATATAAAAATCTAAATAAGCCACTTTTTTCTACGCGTTAGAGACGCTTTTATATCTAAACGTATTTATTAGGGCCCCCGTCGTTAACTTTAGGGCCCGCTAAAGATTCGGGCTACTAAAATAGCCGTTCTAAACGCCACTAATATAAAAATCTAAATAAGCCACTTTTTTCTACGCGTTAAGAGACGCGTTTTAGACTATCTAAACGTATTTATTAGGGCCCCCGTCGTTAACTTTAGGGCCCGCTAAAGATTCGGGCTACTAAAATAGCCGTTCTAAACGCCACTAATATAAAAATCTAAATAAGCCACTTTTTTCTACGCGTTAAGAGACGCTTGACTATCTAAACGTATTTATTAGGCCCCCGTCGTTAACTTTAGGGCCCGCTAAAGATTCGGGCTACTAAAATAGCCGTTCTAAACGCCACTAATATAAAAATCTAAATAAGCCACTTTTTTCTACGCGTTAAGAGACGCGTTTTAGACTATCTAAACGTATTTATTAGGGCCCCCGTCGTTAACTTTAGGGCCCGCTAAAGATTCGGGCTACTAAAATAGCCGCTTTAACTAACGTTTATAACCGACTTAAATCTTAACTTTAATATCTTCATACTCTAATCTAACTACTCTATTTTATATAAACTAAATAAGTCTTTTATAACTCGTTAGAACCGTCTTTTAATTCTAGTAATTCTCTTATAGTATCTAACTCTACGTCTAATAAGATCTTTAGACTATTACTACCTTCTATAATATTATTATAGAGATATTTATTACTTAAATAATTAAGAAATATAGAGGTATTTTTAACGTAAAAATCTAGATATAAATAGCTAGATATAACGCTACTTAAACGACGTTTATAAAGCGTAATTAATAAAATTAATAAGTTTAACCCTATTAAACACTTAGTCGGCTTACTAGTAAAGTAAGATCTATAATTTAAGCATATATACGGGTAAAAAACAATCCGTACATATTTCTAAATTTTTCGTAGACGATATTAAGTCTAAATTAGACGTTTTACCGAACGTTTTATTATAAAGCCTATTAGCTTCTTTTAAACTATTAGAATACTCTTCTAATTCTTTTATATATACGTTACACTTTAAAGTAAAGTGGTTTTATATAATATTAGAGTTCTTATTTAATCGATATAATAAACAGTCTTTAACTATATAATCTAGTTTAGATTCTAATAGATCAAATAATTTTATTATTTCTCTATTAAATTCCTTCTCTTTTAACGTTTTTTTATACTTATCTTCTTCTTTATCTACTATTACGTTAAGATTCTCTAAATCTTTTAGATCTAAATCTATAGAATAGTTACTACTAGAGCTATTTTTATCTTCGTTTATATTTAACTCGTTAGAGTTATTAATACTAGATTCTAAATTTAAAACCTCTATAGAACTCGGTAATAAATTATAAGTATCTATATCTAAATAAAAATCTTTACTTATCTCTTTCTCTTTATTTATATCTAATTTTTTATTTTCGTTATCTTTTATATTAGATTTTAAACTTTTATTATTTCTAATCTCTTCTTCGCTATTTATAATAGACGGAGCTATAGTCGAATTAAATACTTTATTTAAATTCTCTTTAATACTACTACTAGTAGTAGAAGTATTTTTAAAGTTATAAACGTTATAGTTTAAATCCTCTATACTAGAGCTTAAAGATTTACTATTATTTATATTTATATTAATATCTTCGTTATCTTCGCTATTATTCTCGTCGTCTTCGCTATTATCCTCGTCGTCTTCGCTATTATCCTCGTCGTTTTCGCTATTATCTTCGTCGTCTTCGCTACTAGTACTATTATTATCTTCTAAATTAGTATCTATTTTTAAATCTTCTAGTCTATTTAAATCTATATCTTCTATTATCTTAATAGCTCTTATAGCGTCCGTATTATAGAATTCTATCTTTTTAGCTATTATTTTAGCTACGTAGTTAAAATCGCTTAGATTATTCTTATCTACGTTATTATTTAACTCTTTATTAGCTAATATATCTTTATTATAAAGAGAAATAGCTAATATATTTAAACCGAGTACTACGTTTTCGTTACTATACGGAGTATTATAATTATCTCGATTATAACATATTTTACTCGGTAAAAAACATCTAAAACAGCAGCTACCTTTAGCTAATAATTTATTACGCTTAATCTCGCGCTCTAGCTCTTTAATTTTACTAAAATAAACTCTATTTTCGTCTATTTTACACGTAAAAATCGTGTGATTAATGCTATTTTTGTAGCCTTTAAATAATAAACAATAATAACAATAATTTTTAAGGTATTCTACTTTATTTAATAGTTTATAAAGTCCGCTTTTATTATTATTATCTCTATTTATCTCTTTATTAACCGTTAAGATTATATTTTCTTCTCTATTTTTATATAAATAATACTTAGCTACGTAAATAGAATAATTATTTACGTATTTATTATTAAAATAAGCCTCTATTATACGTCTTAAACACGTTTTCTCTTTAAATAGATCTGCTACTTTATTATAGTCTTCTATTTTAAAGTTTTCTAGCCGTTTATTATAATCGTCGGTTATATTAGAGTCTATCTCTTTATATTCTATTTTATTAAAGTCTTCTATAATAAACGACTCGCTATACTTATTATCTCGGCCTATACGGCCGATTTCTTGCTCTATATTAATTAAACTAGCTAATATATAGTAGTTAAATATACTACCGTGTATAGAATATCTTATATTAGATTTATCTATACCGACGCTTAAAGCGTTAGTAGTTACTATAGCTTTATAGTCGTCGTTATTTAAAAATAAGTCTAAATTCTTCTCTTTATTTTCTAAATTACTATAGTACGGTATAATATTTAATTCTTTACTAATCTTAATTACTTCTTTAGTAGTAGAGTAAAAGATTATAATTTTTTCGTCGTTTTCTAAGCTATCGTAGAGCTTATTTAATAACTCTTTATTAAATCTAGTTTATTTTTACCCGTACTATCTATTAGATTATAACTAACGTTAGTACGCGTAGTACTACCTCTAATAATTTTATTAGACGTTAAATTAAATTTAAGCTCTAGTAAATCGAGTAATTTAGTAGGTAGAGTAGCCGTTAAAAAAACTAGTTGTTTAGTATATTCTACTATTTTAGATACCTCTTTTAAGTAGAATCTAAAATCCTCTTCGAGTAAAAATAAGTGTATTTCGTCGAAATAAACGGTAAATTCTATTTTATTAGCGGTTAGATTTAATAGATAAGCTAGTAGTTTAGAGTTACTTAAATCTTCTACGCTTAAGAATATAAGTTTACTAGTAGGCTCGTAATTAGGCTCGTTTTTAGCGTCGAATATTTCGGCTAAAAGATTCGACTCTTTAGCTCTTCTTAATAGATCTTCTTTTAAACTAACGCGAGGCGTTACTACTAAATAAATTCTATTAGAATATATAAAACTAGGTAGAAAAAATACTAGACTTTTTCCGCTACTAGTACCGCTAATATACGTTACGTACGGCTCTTTATTTAATATATTTTTAATTACTTCTCGTTGTTCTAAAGATTTAAATTTAACCGTAGAGCTATTATAAAATCTTTTTAAATATAGCTCTAAATTCTCGTTAGTAAATCTATTATCTACGTTATAAGATAATAAATTTCTATTAATAACTCGTTCTTTTATTAACTCTTCGTCGTTTTCTATTAAATCTTCGTCGTTTTCTATTAAATCTTCGTCGTTTTCTATTAAATCTTCGTCGTTTTCTATTAAACCTTCGTTATTTTCTATTAAATTAGCGTTATCTTCTAGATCTAAATTGCTACTACTATTAGAATTAGAAGATATTACTATAGTTTTATCTTTTAACCTATTTAAACTATCTCGTTTATTTACGTTTAATTTATTATCTTCTAATCTAGCTTTTTTTTTAGAATTATACTCTATATTAGAGCTAATTACGCTACTAGCTCGTTTATTATTAGAGAATTTCTCGTTAAAATTAGCCGCGTCTATATCTATTAGATCGAAGAATTTAAAGAATTTAATATTAAATTTAATAGAATCTTCTTCTATTTTATAATCTCTAAATAAGGTTAAATCTAACCCTCTAGCGTAGACCGCTCTAGATATTCTACTAGAGTAATTAGCTTATACGTCGTCTATACTATTACTACTACTAGAGCTACTATCGTCTAAATTAATAGCGTATTCTAGCTTAATTCTACGTTTAATTATATAAATAATTAAATATCTATAAGCGCTAATAGAGAGCTCTTTTTTTAAATATTTAACGGTTAAATCTTTTAAAGTATTAGTTAAATTATTAGAGTTTAACCGCTTATCGTTAACTTCGAATAAATAGTAGCTAGTAGAGCTTTTATTTAAATAGTTAAGCTCTAAGAAGTTATAAAACGGAACGAATACTAGTAGATAAACCTTTAAAATCTCGCTTAATCGAGGCGGTAAATATCGTATATTAGTAGTATCTTTTCTATTAATATTAAACGTCTTATTATACGTAGTATCTATTCGAATTAAATTTAAAACGCTAGAGTCTACGCTTACGTTTCTATAGCCGGCTTCTAGACTATTTTTATATTTTAATAACGTAACTTCCGTACCTCGTAGCGGCGAGCCAGACGTTAAATAAATAGCTACTAGTAATAGATTTAAAAATCTAGCTCTATTATCTAGATATTCGTTTATTTTAGTCTTTTTAAATACTATATTATCCTCTAAGATTTTAGATACTAACGTTTTACTAATTAACGTATCTACTCTAGTTACTTTTCTAATTAAAAATTCTTTATATATCTTTAAATCTTACTCGTCGTCGTTAAAATCTATAAAATAATAGTCTAACGTTTTATCTATTCTATTATCTTTAATATTAGAAACGTCTACGTTTAAGTCTTTTTTAGAAGTAAATAGTAGATTACTATATAGTATATCTTCTAGGCTATCGAATAGACTATTAAATAACGTTTTTAAATCTTTAATACTAATCTTTTTATTATCTACCGCGATTAAATCCGGCGTTATATCTATAATTCTACTGGATTATTTCTATTACTAACGATTTTTCTAGCGTACGCTCTAATACTAGCTATTTCGGCGAAGTAGTTATTACTACTAATAGTTAAATATTTATAACCGTCGACGAACTCTTCGTCTATAGTAGTAAAACTCGGTTTTATATTATTATCTAGTATAGTATCGTCTTTACTAAGCTTTTCTTTATAAGCTAGATAGCTAATAAAAAAAAGTCTAACGTCGTATATAATATACGAAGCTATATTTTCGATTATTTTAACGTCTTTAAACGTACTAGTATTAACGTCTAGGCTTTTAATTATAAAGTACGTTATAATTACGCTATTAAATAACGGATATTCTTTTAGAGATACTTGTACTAATTTTTCTTTTAGTAAAATTACGAATAGGTCTAGAATATTATGCTCTAAAAGAGTAAATACGAATTTATTCTCTTCTAACTCTACGTCGAATAAGTCGGTTATTTTAGTTTTAAAATCTACGTCGATTCTATTTTTATTACTCTTATTTTTAGCCGTATTCTCTTCTATTAGCCTAGTATAATCTAGAATGATTTCTAGTTTATTCTTAACTTTTTCCGCTAAAAACGGCTGTTTATAGCTTAATTCGTTTTTATTATAAGCCGCGTATACTCTAAATATATATACTATTATCTCGCCTAGTACGTTATAATATTTAGGCCTAGTATTTTTCTCTAGACTAATAAATTTACGTAGATTTTCTTCTCTTTTAGCCGGATTCTCCGTCTTTAAATAACGTAAATACGTAGAATTTAAATACGGTATAAAGTCGTTAGATCTATAGGCTAAGTCTACGGTAGTTTTACTAAGAAAGCTAAGATATAGCTCTTCTTTAGATAAAAGACTAACGTCTTTAATAACTATCGACTCTATTAGCTTTAAAAGCTCTTTAACGTCTTTATCTTTAACGTATAGATAGAATCGACTATTAAAGTTAAAGTTATCTACGTCTTTACTAGATACTTCTAGACTTTTATCTTTATTTTGTATAAAATATTCGTTTTAGCTTTATTTTCTAACTCTTTATAGTTAGAAATTATAATATCTTCTACCGCGCTTTTATTAGTAGTAAGATCTACTATATTAGACGTAGAATAGCTATTTACTAGCTTATTAAAACTAGTAATAAAATAATAAATTATAGGCTTTCTTTTAAATAAAGACTATACGTAATCTACTTTATAATAGCTTTTTAAATAATTATTTAATTCTATATTATTTTTAGATATAGGTTTATCTTTAACGTGCGTATTATTAACGTGTTTTTTAATATTAGAATAATCTATAGTCCGATACTCGCACTTTAAATAAATATAACCGTCTAGTAATTCTAAATCTTTAAAGAGATATACGTTATCTTTTACTTTATTAACCTCTTTAGCGTCTTTAAGAGGTAAACTATCTAATTTATCTCTTAATTCTTTAATTTCTTCTTTAGAATATATATCTAAATGCTTATTTTCTACGTGTTTAATAGTAGAGTTTTTAGATTCTAGTCCGATTTTACACGTAGCGTAAAATAAGACCTTAAGAATACTAAAATAATTAATATTCTTATAAAAAGCCTCTACTTTAGTAAAGTTTTTAAAGTTATTAGGTAAAATAGACATTTTTTATCGGGTTTTCTTTAATATTTAATCTATAAAAACGTTAGTCTATAATTCTAGATAGAGAGAACTAAATAAACGATTAAAATAGCGGGAATAATAATACTTAAAGTAATTTTTCTTTTCTTTAGCTTTTTAGCCGGGCTTTATCGGGATCTTAAAGTCGAGATTTTTAATATAGATAAAAGCGTAGAATATTTAATAGTAGATAAAAGCTAGTATCGTAGATATAACTCTTTTAACTAATTAATAAAAAGAAGAAAAGAAAGAAAGAAGAGAATTTTAAATATTACGTCTTTATATATTATTATTATTAAAATCTTAACGTTACTTTATTAAATAATATTAAAGATTCTTTTAAAAAATCTAACGCTACTATATTAGATAACGCTAGATAGTTAATAAGATCTAAAACTACTATATCGAGTAACGTTAGATAGTTAATAAGATTTAACGCTACTATATTAAGTAATATTAAATAGTTAATAAGACTTAATATTATTATATCGAGTAACGCTAGATAGTTTTTTAAATTTTAATTAAATATTCTAGTAGATATATAAATTCCGTCTTTTCTCTTATCTAAATTTTAAAAAAATAAGAAGCTACTACTATTATTACTACTATCTCTACTATTATTACTCTTTTTATTTATTAAAGATGCCGATTCTCCCGCTTACTTTCTATATAAAATCTAATAATACGGCTAATATAGAAGAATCTTCCTTTAAAAAATCTTATAACTATAAGTAAGACGCTTTATTTTTCTAGCTAGAGTACTATTACTAACTACTTTAATTCTTAGATTTAATATATCTATTAAGATTATTAAAGTCTTAGACGAGAATAACGTTAGAGAAGATAAAAATCCGATTTTTAATAAAGAGTAAGCGGCTATTCTAGTAGTAATAAAGAAAAAGAAAGAGAGAAATTAAACGCTAACTTTTATATAGTATCTCTCTAAAAGATCTAGTCTTTTTTAAGCGAAACGATCTTAAATACTATAAGCTAGATTTAAAGCTATCGAGCTTTTTTTATATACTAAAGACGACTAAGAGAAGAATTAATAAAAACGTTATCTACTACTATAATAGAGACTTTACTATTTTAAGATATATTCTATCTATAGACGTAAAATATCTATTTAATAATAGTAAAAATAACTTTAAAATCTATAAAAAGGACGTTATTCTCTTTTTAATTTTTATTTAGTCTATCTATACTAACTCTAGCTACTTCTCTATAGATTTATTTAAAGAAGTAAGCTTTAAGATATTTAAAGATAGTACTAAAGTAGAGAATAAACGACTTATTAGAGAGTTAAAAGAAAAGTATAATATAGAAAATAACTCTAATAATAGCTATAATAGTAGCTATAATAAAGAAGTAAAAGAAAAAGAGAGAGAAAATAATATAGAAGTAGATATTTATAATTAAATAGCTTATTTTTTTCTTTTTAAATAGTTTTAGAAAGATTAAAGAAATAGACTTTTTTTTACTATTAAATAAAGTATTTTAAATATTTAATAAATATATTAAAATATAATTAAAGTATTTAGTCTTTAGAATAGTTATTTTTACTACTACTAATATAAAATCTAAATAAACTATCTTTTTCTCTATATTTAGAAACGTATTTTAAACTATTTAAACGTATCTATTAGGGCCTTCGTTATTAACTTTAGAGCCCGCTAAAGATTCTAGTTACTAAAATAGTCGTTTCTACTACTACTAATATAAAAAATCTAAATAGACTACTTTTTTCTACGTAGCTAGAAACGTATTTTAGACTATTAAAAGATAGTTATTAGAGCCCCCGTCGTCGACTTTAAAGCCCGCTAAAGATTTTAGCTACTAAAATAGCCGTTCTAACCGCTACTAATATAAAAAATCCTAATAGGCCGTTTTTTTCTACGCTTTTAGAGACGCGTTTTAGAATCTTTAAACGTATTTATTAGGGCCCCCGTTATTAACTTTAGGGCCCGCTAAAAATTTAGACTACTAAAATAGCCGCTTTAACGGCTACTAATATAACGAATTCTAATAGGCTATCTTTTTCTATTTATTAAGAAACGTATTTTAGACTATCTAAACGTATTTATTAGGGCCCCCGTCGTTAACTTTAGAGCCCGCTAAAGATTTAGACTACTAAAATAGCCGCTTTAACGGCTACTAATATAATAAATTCTAATAGGCTATCTTTTTCTACGTACTTTAAAACGTATTTTAGAATATTAAAATATATTTATTAGGGCCCTTATCGTCGAGTTTAGGGCCCGCTAAAGATTCTAGCTACTAAAATAGTCGTTTAAACCGCTACTAGTATTAAAAATCTAAATAGGCTATTTTTTTCTACGCGTTTAGAAACGTATTTTAGAATATTAAAACGTAGTTACTAGGGCCCCCGTAATTAAGTTTAGAGCCCGCTAAAGATTTTAGCTACTAAAATAGCCGTTTTAACCGCTACTAGTATAAAGAATTTAAATAGGCTACTTTTTTCTACGTACTTCGAAACGTATTTTAGAATATTAAAATATATTTATTAGAGCCCTTATCGTCGAGTTTAGAGCCCGTTAAAGATTCTAACTATTAAAATATTCGTTTTAACCGCTACTAGTATAAAGAATTTAAATAGACGACTTTCTTCTACGTATTTAGAAACGTATTTTAAACTATTTTAATATATTTATTAGAGTCTCTATCGCCGACTTTAGAGCCTACTAAAGATTTTAGCTACTAAATTAGTCGCTTTAACTACTACTAATATAAAAAATCTAAATAAACTATCTTTTTCTACGCGTTTAAAAACGTATTTTAAACTATCTAAACGTAGTTATTAGGGCCCTCGTTATTAAGTTTAAGGCCTACTAAAGATTTTAGCTACTAAAATAGCCGCTCTAACCGCTACTAATATAAAAAATTTAAATAGACTATCTTTTCTAGTACGTTTAGAAACGTATTTTAGAATATTAACGCGTATTTATTAGAACCCCCGTTATCGACTTTAGGGCCCGCTAAAGACTTTTAGCTACTAAAATAGTCGTATTTATTATTATTAATATAAAAAATCTAAATAAGCTACTTTTTTCTATATATTTAGAAACGTATTTTAAACTATTTTAATATATTTATTAGGGCCTCTATTATAGACTTTAAGGCCCGCTAAAGATTCTAGCTACTAAAATAGTCGTTTCTACTACTACTAATATAAAAAATCTAAATAGGCTACTTTTTTCTACGTAGTTAAAAACGTATTTTAGACTATTTAAACGTATTTATTAAGGCCCTTACTATTAAATTTAAAGCCCGCTAAAGATTTAGACTACTAAAATAGTCGTTTTAAACGCTATTAATATAAAAAATCTAAATAAGCTACTTTTTTTTATATAGCTAAAAACGTATTTTAAACTACTAAAAGATAGTTATTAAAGCCTCTATTATAAAGTTTAGAGCCCGCTAAAAATTCTAGCTACTAAAATAGTCGTTTTAACCGCTACTAATATAAAGAATTTAAATAGACTACTTTTCTCTACGTATTAAGAAACGTATTTTAGAATATCTAAACGTATTTATTAGAGCTCTTATTATAGAGTTTAGAATCCGCTAAAGATTTTAGCTACTAAAATAATTATTTTAACCGCTACTAGTATTAAAAATCTAAATAGGCTATTTTTTTCTACGCGTTTTAAAACGTATTTTAAAATATTAAAACGTAGTTATTAGAGCCCTTATAATTAAGTTTAGAGTCTATTAAAGATTTAAACTACTAAAATAGTCGTTTCTATTACTACTAGTATAAAAAATCTAAATAGACTATTTTTTTCTACGTATTAAAAAATATATTTTAAAATATCTAAACGTATTTATTAGAGTCTCTATTATTAAGTTTAGAGCCTACTAAAGATTCTAGCTACTAAAATAGTTATTTTTACCGCTACTAATATAAGAAATCTAAATAAGCTATTTTTTTCTATATATTAAAATATATATTTTACTTTATTAAAAGATAGTTATTAAAGCCCTCGTTATTAAATTTAAAGCTCGCTAAAGATTTTAGCTACTAAAATAGTTATTTTAACTATTACTAGTATTAAAAATTTAAATAAACTATCTTTTTTAGCGCGTTTAAAAATATATTTTAAAATATTAACGCGTATTTATTAGAGCTTCTATTATTAAATTTAGAGCTTATTAAAGATTTTTAACCACTTAAATAATTATTTTTACTACTACTACTAATATAAAAAAATTTAAATAAACTATCTTCTTTTTTATATAATTTTTAGAAATTATATATCTTAAAATATTAGATTTTAATATTAAAAAGTTATTAGAGAAACTACGTAAATTTATATATTAAATTTATATTAGTTTAGCTATAAAGCTAATCTACGTAAAATTTATTAAGAAATTTATATAAGACTTTAATAGCCTTTTAATTTTAATAAATAAAATCTTTAATAGATTTTAAATATAATAGCTATAAGAAATATTATATAAGTTTATATATTAAATCTACGTCGTCTTAATCGTAAAGTAAATCTATATAAAAATTTTTAAAAAATTTATAAAACTTTTAGAAAATCTATAAAACTCTAACGTCGTTAAAATTAATAAGCGAAATCTTCGACGAGCTCTAGCGCGGCGGCCGTCGAAGATATTACGTAAGCTCGTATACTAAACCTACGTTATTTTAGCCGTAGAGTAAATCTACGTAAAAATTTCCGGAAAACCTATAAAATCCTAACGTCGTTAAGATTAGTAAGCGAAATCTTCGACGAGCTCTAGCGCGGCGGCCGTCGAAGATATTACGTAAGCTCGTATACTAAACCTACGTTATTTAGACTATAGAGCGAATCTACGTAAAAATTTTCGAAAAACTTATAAAACCCTAACGTCGTTAAGATTAGTAAGCGAAATCTTCGACGAGCTCTAGCGCGGCGGCCGTCGGAGATATTACATAAGCTTGTATACTAAACCTACGTTATTTTGGCCGTAGAGCGAATCTACGTAAAAATTTTTAAATTTCCCGTAAAACCCCGACGGAACTATAAAACTACGAGGGATAAGCTATTAGAAATAATACGAATATATCTTATTTTCTACGTATTTTATCTAGAACTAGTACTAAAGAACGCTAAAACCGTAATCTATATAAAAGAAATACTCTTAGAAAATTCGAACGCTAATAAAAACTAAGATTAGAAAGTAGAGAAAGTTCTTAATAGCGGCTATATTAACGGTTAATTTTAATATCTTTTTAAATAGCGAGGAGAATAGAACGATATCTAGAAACTACTATAAAATTATAATAGATATAGATAACTTATTAATAAGTTCTATCGTCGAAATTTAAACTAACTAATACCGCTAACTCGTTAAAAATAAAGAACCTAAAATTAAAATTAGAAAATAAAAACTATTACGCCTAATTAACTAGCTTAGAACTCTTAAATAGCGTAGTAGTAAAACTAACGCTAAGTAATTTAATAGAATAGAATAGATTTATAATAGCGTTAGCTAAGACGTCGCTATATATACGCTTTACTAATCGCTTCTCTTTAACGTTTTTAGAGTTAACTAGATCTCTAGCTTTTAACGCTTCTAACTCTTTAAGTATATTAATCGTATTAGACTTACGCTATAGTATTAAGATAGCGCGACGCTTAAGTAATTTCTATTACCTCTTAATATAAGATAATCTAGAAGCTATTCTTTAAAGCTAATTCTTAAAGATAGTACGTTTAAAATACGCCTTATCTAAAATATAACGAAGACGTTCGACTAGAAAAAGAGATTAGTAGACGTATAAGATAACTAAGAAAGAATAAATAATTAGAATCCTCTAAACTACTAGTATTATAACTAGTATAACTAGCGCGGTAATATTCGCCGTAACGAGAAAAATCTAGAGCTACGTAATACTCTATCTCTAGCTTCTCTATTCTCTAATAAGTATTTAGTAGTAAATACTACGAATAAGATATAGATATCGCGATATCTAATAAGTTAATCTTCGTATTTAGAGACTTACGCTTAGTCTTTTACGAACTACGTTTACGTTTTAGAGGTATAATAGAGAACTTATAAAAAAAAAAAAAACGAATAGAAAGAAAGAAAGTAAAATATAGACTATATAGAAGAATCTTCGAGCCGAAGATTTTTAAGAAGGAGAATAGTATTATAAACTCTAGAATATACGGGCTTTATAGCTATAAGAGCTATAAGCTTATATAGGAAAATAAGCCGTAGAGTCTTAAAGACTTTATATCTAGTAGAGCCGCGCTTCTTAGTCTTATACGGAAAGACTAGAGAGCCCGTAAAGAATAAAGAATTATATAAGTAGAAAGTAGAAAGACGATAAGAGTAAGTACTATAGAATAAGAGTATAGTAATAGTATTATCCGCTAAGTACTATTAGAAGTTAAAAACTAGAAAATAGGCTTAGGCGCCCGTATTACGTAGTAGCTATATAATCTACTTAGATTAACCTAATCTAAGTTTTTTAATCTAATACTATTAATCTAGTAGTATTAATCTAGATTATTATAGCTCTTCTATAATATATAGATATGCTCGCTAGATAGTATTTTAACCCTTATAATTAAACTTAAAGTTTTAATTTAATACTATATTAACTTAGAGATAATAAGGCCTACTAAACTTCTATATTACGTAACTTTTTATTCTATCGTCGCTTCTCTTTTCTCGTCTTTAAGATAAACCCTTTAATAAATCCGAATCTACTAGATAACTTCGAAGTCTAGTAGTAGAGGCCCCGTTATTATAGAAGCGTTAGTACTATTATAAAGAATATAAGTAAAAAGTATATAATAATAAGCTAAATTAAATATAATAGTAAGAAAATAATCTTAAAAGAATTAAGTAAAGAATATAACTATCTTTATAGTTAATCTTTAGACTAAAGATTATCTAAAGAGGAAATAATATTATAATATAGTTATTTAAAAAAACGGAATAATAGAATTCTACTTTCGCTTACCGCCTACGTAATTAGCTTAGAATATATTTAGTAGAATATCTATTAATACTAAGGCGCTAGACTACTATATTACTTATTTAGTAAGCTTAGACTTCTAATTAGTATTAATTAGTAGATTAATACTATAGATTACTACTAATTATACTAACTACCCTATATATATAGACTATACTCGTTTATAATAGATAGGACCCTCGTGGTTAACTTGTTAATTGATTCCTACCCTGCTGTTGTACGAACCTCCCCTGCCTACTCTAGTGCCGGCCCCCAGACAGCCTACGCTACCCGACGATACGCCCGATCTCCCCCAGAAAGAGCAACGGCGTAACAGGTTACATCTCCGGGAAGACTTTGGCTGCTGACCCTGAGACTGCATGGCTGGTTGATGGGGACAGAGGGCACTTCTGGTTGGGCGACGACCGGCACATCACAGCTCACTCATTTCTCGGGGGAAAGGACTGGTACTACGTTCTCACCAGACCGGATTCTGTACAAGAAGCAGAAAGAGAGAGTTATTTTGCACCAGGGAAGGTTGAAGACGTCCTCAAGCTCATGGAAGGCTGGGATCCGAAGTGAGAGACACTTATCTAAGCCGCAACAGAGATGCTTTAGCTAACCGTAAAATCATTTCAATAGGCTCCTAGCAGCTCTTACGAAGACGGAAGAATGCCTGGACTGGCGAATCTGCTTTCGACCCCGTCTTCAGTCATGGACCTCGAAAAGTGGAAGGCTTATTATTGCTGGAGACGCAGCGCATCCAGTGTCTCCGACATCTGCTCAAGGCGCTACGCAGGCAATTGAAGACGCTGGAGTTATATCATATTGCCTTAGCAGAACACCAAAGGACATTCCGTTGGCATTTCATGTTGTGGAATACCTGCGCATGGACCGCGTAGCCTCAGTCTATGAGATGGGTGAGAAGCAGAGATCTGATTGGCACCAGAAGGATGAGACCGGCAAGAAATATGAGAAAGAGAGAGTCGTGCAGAAAACCAGAGCGTTCTTCTCTTTTGATGCAGAGCAGGATACAAAGGACCGCTACGGTGAAGCGGTTGAACAGGTTCGAGGCTCGTAGATACGTAGACAGATCTTATTAAGTGACCCTTTTGAGGGGCATCGCTTTATCAGTTCATTTCGATAAATTTCATTCTATGGCATATCTTCGAGTAGCACGCTGTTCACCATAGATCTCAAAACAGCGTCTCGAAGTGGCTATGACAGGAACTACTATCGGTTACCCGTTTTGCCACACAACTACATCACATACAAAAGTTTTCCCACACCAGACTTTTTGTCCATCAACACAGACCGCTACCGGCTGCTGTCGACCCACATCAACGCAAATACGGCTCACACGCTCAGTCACCCTCTAAACCCCTCGAGGTAAGAATGAGCGAGAGGGTGAATCATCCGTCAACAATACTTGCGCGGCCCGCACGAAACTATGCTGGAAGTATTATTTGTCATGGCGTCTGGAATCAGAAAGTATTGTAAATAATGAAACTTGATTTCGAAAAGCAAGCTCAAATATGAGGAGTGTTATGTACAGGTTTAAGTGGGTTCGACACATAATCTTGTAATTCCTTCCTTCTTTTAGAACGCATTAGTGATCAAACATGAATTGACTCCAAGAATGATTTATTCGGAGGGTGTAGAAATCCTTAGATCGAGGCTACCAAATAAGGACTCCATTCCTTTAGACCTCTCATCGAGCCATCTCTCTGGCCGAAATTCATCAGGCCTGTCGCCGAATATTTTTGGGTTCCTGTGCAGTGCCCATGCGTTAATGCCAATCTCGACCTACAAAATGAGATTAACGGGGGTCGTAGCTATTTTCTCTCTATCTCATCTGGACTCGAAAGCGTTAAATGGTCCAGGAAGCACTTACACCCTGCGGAAGAAACAAGTCATCTATAGCCACGCCACCCTGAGGAACTACCCGAGGAAGGTTGTAACCAACTGCAGGGTGAAGTCGAAGTCCCTTAACATGCATGAGTCAGCTAATGTATACTAAGAGGTGGTAGTTAGGGACAGAACACCTCTTTAATACAGGCCTGGAAGTAAGGCAAGCCCGCGGCCTCCTTGAATTGGACAATATCTGAAAGCCTTCCAGCCTTATCCGCCTCTACTATCTCGGCTTTGAGTCTTCGATAGACACGAGGATTTGCGGAAGCGTATCGTAGGATAGCTCGGATGCTAATGGCGGTGGTGTCTAGAGCGAAAGTTAAAGCAGCTCTGTGAATAGCAGTGCAAGGGCGGATACCGACCTGCGCCTACGACCACTGTGTTCATTGCTTCTGCAAAAGCGTCCTGTGGAGAGATTTGGGTGCCATCTGCATTTTTCGTAGCCATAAAATGCGATAACATATCTGCTCTATCGGTCTGTCGATCTGGAGCGAAAGATACCTTCGACGTAACAATCTGCAATATTCCAATGACGTCAACGTTCTGGAATCCTCACCTGTCGCCATAATATCGCGGAAGGGCACGTACCTCCATCAGATCTTCCTGAGGAAGACTTGAAACCTGAACGCCTGATCCCTTCAATATGCTGTTGTTCATTAACCACCGCGCGGGCCACCAATACAGAGCTCTGTACTGCCCGGGAAGCCACCCGGCCGCTCCAACACAGAACATGTGCTTGAATACTGCCTCTGTAAATCCAATATTGTCTCCCGTCTCAAGAAAATTGAAGGATTTACCAACTGCCAGCTCACCGATGACGTCGAAAGAGAAATATTGGGACCAGGTGGTGAAATTGACCACCTGGCCACTGCGCTCCTTCATCTTCGTGGCAAATACGTCGACAATACCGTCGACGTATCTCTCCATACCATGAATATACGACATACTGTATGCTTTGGCAACTCTTCTCCGTAATTCTCGGTGCTTCAGTGGCTCCGTCTCCGCGAACACCGGATGGCTGAAATCACCATTGGGGTACCAAGTCCGATACCATGTGCGTCATTAACAAGCCACTAGTAATGATATGCAATACGAACACATACGTCTTCGCCCATGTCTTACCAGTCTGGTTGTATATTAAGGGAACGGCGTTCTCACTGATTGTCGACACCTCGTTCGGGCCGATACGGACATAGTCGCCTTGTTTTGCTATCAGTGGGCCGTTCTGTCTGATATGACTTGAGCGAACATGGCTGTGCAGTAACATACCATACTTCTCATGCAAATCAATGATTTCACGATGCCACGCCCCATTCAGAGTCTTCCTCAACATCCAAAGCTGAGTGATTTTTGCGAAGAAGGGTCCTGGGATGCGTGCGAGCGGATGAAAGGTGGTTTGATAAAGGACGTAGAAGGCCAATCCGACAAAGACTGGAAGTACAACGAGAGCCATTTCTCTAAATAATTCGAGGTGCCACATTTCGGCTTGGCCAGTGTTGGCGCCGTCGGGCACAGTCCGCATGAAGTTCGGTCCGCCCATGATGACTGACGCGCAAAGGTAGCGGGTAAAGCTCAAAGCAAAGGCCCAAAAAGCACCATGCTTTCCAGAACGGGGTGTTTTCGTTGTTCTCTTAATATAACGTATGGGTTTCATGCTGATCCCCCACATGGTTGACGTGGTTCGCCGGCGGGACATCCGGAGCGCCACATGACTGTCGTGCCGGTGGTAAATTGGACACGCCACATAATGGTGAAAGCACTCCAGGCACGAAGAACAAGATATGAGGCTCCTGTGTGTCCTTTCTCAGAAGCCGCCGGTTGCAAAAAGCTATCCTGTTTCTCTTGAAATCAACACGTTACGTTCCTGGCGTTTCCCCGCCGATCGCGAGTCGTTCGCGAATGAAAGGCTGTAGGTTTTTAGCGACTACTTCCCAACTCTTTGATGGTCATCGTAGCTTTCCATTCTGTTGTCTACATTCTTATGCCCCGCACGCCCATGTTCTTGTGAAGGTTGAATACCGTGATGGCCTGGATGGCATATATACACACCAAAGTGTACGAAGGAATTCCACGAAGGCATAATTCCTATGCAGCCACGTGTTTAGGGATTAGTACGATGATGACTCATACATATTTTGCGTTCTCAGAATTTCAAATGTGAATACAATTGAATAGATACCGTCTCCTAGTATCTACCCCGCCCTAGATAGTTGAGATGGTGGTAGCGAGTTGCCATATCTCTTCGGTTGCGGCGGTGAAGCTCAGCCCGGCTGTTACAACGCACCTTTAATCGGGAAGCCTTATCGGATCCGGGAATTTGAGAAGCCGATAATAATGGGGCAACGGGATACTTGGAGCCGAGGAAGGCCCAGATCGTCCCGAGCAACGCGGCCACTTTTGATGAGATCCCAGCACGAAGGAACGTCGCACAAGGCTCGAGGTTGATCGAAACGTGCGGTGCGTCCGGCATGACCATGGCGCAGGTTTACGGGAGATAAATATGGCTTACATCACCGTGGCAAATCTCATACTACCTGTAGACGACACCAAGCCGACTTAATTCACCACCGGCCTCGGGAACGTCTGTCAGCCTCGCTTTGTCATTTGAGCATGGGGGGGTGTGAGAAGTTGTGCCGGATGTGTCGATCTCCCATAGCTCGAGAGCACGTAACTCAGCGCCGGCCAGTAGGTTTCAGTTCCGCCACACCGCAACTTTCTCCATCCCGGCTCAACCTTGGAACTGCTGCATCATGCTGACTTGGATGTCGCTTCGATAATCGTTTTTTTTCTGCTGAATCTGTTGTAGAGGCCTATATGTACGCCATGCCGTGCTGTTGACAGGCACTCACAGTTTCGTAGAAGAGGCTCAACCGCCGAAGCAATTCTCTTGACTCAGTTTCTTCGTAACATAGACGTGCACAGTGAAATTTAAATCCACGATTAAGCATCATTTACTGCGGAAACGCCAGCTTGCATTATGCCGCAATTGGTCCATCGTGTAACTAATCTTCCCGGCGCGCGACCTTACAGAATATTGTTCCGATATGGCTTAGAGCTTATTTAGTCAAGATGTCTTATACTTCATACGTCTGGCGATATGAATTTCTGATCAAGCGAGTAGCCAAAGCGATTGGGCAGACAGCGGAATCGGTTAAGGGAGCCGAATGTTTGCGCCTTTGAATCCGGGAGTCGAAGGACGGTGAAGACTGACACAAGGCCCCTAAGTTTGCGTGTTTCCTTTTCCACGACTCAGCCAAACCAGAAGATTGGTCCAAATACGAAAACATTGTTCTATAGGCACTAACTGCTACTTATTATTTCAATATTTGTTCAGACAGAATTCTACTGCAGTAAAAATCAGTTGATATGCTAATCAAACAGTACCAAATCTATCAAGTAGATGTTGGATGGATTACCGCGTCCGGGCTGCCAAGACTCGGCGCACATGCCAAGATCAGGGTCCTGCAAATGGGACTGCGTTCCCGAGCGCTGTAACTGCCAGGGTGGCAGCGCTCAGGTCTCTATGCGACGGGAAAAGCTGATATTACTACGAGTCATAGTCATAATTCGCAGATCAACCGGCACTCTGGAATCGGCCCAGCCGACTATTTCATCTGTCGCGTGTGGACATTGCCAGAGCCCAAAACTATATAAGGAGAGCTGAGTACGCTGGGAAGAACGGGTCAAAACAAGGACCATCGCGTCGATCGCGCCAGCTGCCACCATGTCCGGTTCGGATTTCAAAGTCATCATTGTCGGAGCCAGCATTGCCGGCCTGACTCTCGCGAATCTTCTTCAGAAACTAGAGATTGACTACGTCGTGCTGGAGGCGTACGGCACAGTAGCTCCCCAACTCGGCGCGAGCATAGGACTCAACCCAAACGGACTGCGGATCCTCGACCAATTGGGATGCTACGAGAATATCCTGGAGTTTTCTGCTGCGGCAGAGACAACGACGGTGAGAGACGAAACTGGGCGCGTCCTTCATTCACACTACACTTCTCGTCATGTCAAAGAGAGGTACGGTAATACCCGCAGAGTTAGAGGGTCATTTTAGCTCATGCTCACGAGCTGATTCGAACGCTCCATTACCAACAGGCACGGATATCCTGTCTTATTCCTAGAGCGACGTAGTACTATCCAGGTCCTTTACAACCACATCCGTGACAAGAGCAGGATCCTTGTGAACGAACGGGTAACCAGGGTCGAGCTTATAGAGGATGGCGTATGCGTACATACCACTTCGGGAGAAAGCTTTGGCGGAAGCATCGTGGTGGGAGCTGATGGAATACATAGCTCTATCCGAAAAGAAATGTGGCGGCTGGCTGATGAGATCGAACCGGGATCAATACCTTCGAGTGTTAAAGACGGTGCGTACAAAGAGCCTCATCTCTACTCCATCTACTCGTCGCTAATGAAGACATTATAGCTATACCTTCGGAGTGGGGATGTATATTTGCCATGTCAAAGCCGACTGGCGACATCAAAGCGACGCAAGTTCACCTAACCCATAAGAAAGGCGGTACGTTGGCGGTCATGTGCGGAAAAGGTGACCGGCCTTTTTGGTTCTACTTTTTCAAGCTGGATAAGCCGCACAGGGGTTTCCCAGTACCTCGATTTACCAAGGAGGATGAGATCAAAATAGTCGAAGCGGAGGGGAACTTGCCTGCCACTGCGCAGGTGCGCATGAAAGACCTTTACGCCAACGTTGAGTTCTCAACTACCACGGCTCTGCCCCATCATGTCTTCCCACAATTCTACTTTGACCGAATTTTCCTCGTGGGCGATTCCGTTCATAAGGTAAGTGGTCTTTCCCTAAACAAAGCTAGCAGCACTGTCCACTGATACAATTGCAGTTCAATCCGCTTTCTGGACAAGGTGGCAACAGTGCTATTGAGACCGCCGCCGCTCTGGCAGACAATCTGTACGAGCTCTTGAAAAAGCGCACCGGCGGAAAGGCGGACAGCTCTCGGATCCGGGAAGCCTTCGCTAAGACGCAGAATGTGCGGCAAGCTCGAGCCCAAGCACTAGTTGACGCCAGTATCGTCCTACAACGCCTGTCGGCTTGGGACTCTGGCGCGCTGAAGTTCATTGACACCTGGGTGGCGCCCTTGCTGAGCACCGACGTAATAACTGATGAGGCGAGCAAGCCGCTGGTAGGCGCCAGGAAAGTTCATTCCATACCCATACCCAGCGTGCCACACACCATTCCATACGAGGATGAGCTACACCAGGCCCCGACACCGAGAAAGGTCTCAGGTATGGTGAGAGTGGGATTCTACTTGGGCATACTTGGTGTCATGGTCAACCTGGTGGTGCAAGTTGCTTTGAAGGAGAGCGACACAATTCTGGACCGACTTCATGAGGCAATCAAGGCAGGCCCACCGGATGCTTATAGCATGGAGTACCGGACACCGATGAATCTCGACCACGTGCCGCTGGTCGGAAAAAATCTGTCGGGGTTAATCGCGCATTACTTCCCGGCGACGGAGATGTGGGATATGAACTTCCGCTTGCTGACTTTCTACCTGTCGATCTCCGAGTTTGTCGTCTTTGCCATCTGGATGCTCGAGGCGAGCCGAGTCCGCTCTAAGCTATCACCGGCTAGGTGGGCGCTCCCGTATGGGATCATCTCTCATTTCAGCGCCATTGGCCTAGGTGCGCCGCTGTATTTCCTCCTGGAGACTCTGGCTACGGGGAAGCCCTGCAATTTCTGGCCGACGGCGACGCACGTTGAGCCTGCGGAGGCTCGCGCGGTCCTCCCCACTCTAGTGATTGGTATGCTGCTCCCCACGCTTTTCGCATTTGCGCCATTCCTGGACAGCGTCGTCCGGCAGTGTGTGCTTCTCTGGTGGTGGTCCTTCCCTGTAGTCCTGTCAGTTCTGAGCAGATTTGTGACGGCTCGTTTCCGTGCCTGTGATGGGGCTAGCTCTGGAGAGGATACACCCACTCACACCAGATCAGCCGTATCTCTGAGATATGTGCGACAGCTGTTTGGCTTCTCGTTCTTGATATCACTGCTCAGCCATCTGCTCACCATCGGCGTCTCGCTGATGTCATCATCGTCCCCCTCCGAAGTTTCCCTTTCGTCGGTCTTCCTCTTCCGCCACAATGACAAGCTATCACCCTTTGAGGAGAACCACAACGCGTTCTTGTTCGATTACTACACCATGACAGCTTCGACCTTGATCTGGTCCATAGGATGCGTGCGTGACTTAGAAAGGAATGGGTTGGTACCAGCGGTGAGCTGGGCTGCAGTTCTTCTCGCCGGTGCTGTCGGCACAATTGTGTGCGGACCTGCAGCGGTGGTCTCGGCGATTTGCTTTTGGAGGGAGGCGAAGCTGGCGCAGAAGCCAAAGGTCAAAGGTGCTTAAGTATTGCGTCAGCTATGGCACATAGCGTTAGAAATTCATCGGCAAAATAAGAATGGTATTGGTTCTGGTTAATCATTAGGTATTCGACAACTCTCAGATGTCATGGTGGAATTGAAGAGAGCAATGGAGGATCGTCCATTTTCATTTAATAAGGAATCTCTTTACAGCACACAGGTGTATCTGTCGCAAACAGCAGTGTAAATGGCGATAAAAGCTGACAATGTTTCTGTCGTGAGTGCGCTGCCACGTTCGGACACCGACGAGATGCCGGAACGCGAGCTATGGTTGCCACAGTCTGGTGTGAGCGTGTGCAGGGAGATGAATCCGAGTCCAAAAGTACAGGCGGTACAACCAGTCTGTGGTGATTGAAGTGGTACAGCGATTCACGGGGTAGGGCTGCCAAAGAGCGAGGGAAGTCGAGCTGCAGACTCCTTGCCTGGGCAAGTTAAGTATCCGCGGCCACGACTTATTCGCGCCACCTTTCACGTGATCTGACGCCAAGACTCGGGCGCGACGCAACCTTCTTCCCGACCTTCCACCTTCCACCTTCCATCCCTTCCAGCCGCAACAACCTCACCATCCTTCCACCCTTCCATCGCTACTCGCCATCCCGTGCAGTTATTCATCGGCCACTCTTTCTATGCGACACTCGACCGACAGCACGCACCGCCTCTGCAATCTTTGTGTCTGATCGCTTCGACACCACGGCGAGAGTTCCGGACGCGCGCAAGCAGGCCAACTTGCCAGACTCTACCCATCAAACGCCCGCGGCATCATCGCTGCGGATCTCTTTGCTGGAAGATCTGGGGTCTGTAGGGGTCACGTATTCCGTGGTGCCGTTTGTGCCTCTGGTTGCTCCGACGGTGTCTGGGCCGCGTCAGGCAAGAGCGCAGCCCGGCCGCGCTGCTCCATTTCAGGGACATATTGGGGTCAGGGCTGCTCCAAGGCGCATTCCTTGAAAGCCTGGGTGGGCGGGCATCGTGCACTGTGTGTACGGGAAATCGCTTTTACTCCCCTGTCTTTTAAGATCTTGTCTTCTAATATCTCGGCCGCCGTGGCTTATTGTACATAGTTTCTCCAAATGAAAAGTAGCGATGGCTTCACCTGACTTTGAGCATTCTTTCTCTATCTCCGTGCCTGTGATCGCTGTATGGCACGAGAGCGACACGCGATATCTCGGCTGCGGCTCACAGCCCCTCGCGCTTGAACTTCACGTAGACCCGGTTGACAGGCAGGCATCGGTGAAACTCCGCTTAACACTCGCTCTGGCTGGCTACCGCAAAAAAAAAGGAGCCTGTACCTGCTTGTCTACCCTGAGCATGTTCTGGAAGTATGTCCCAGCAGCGATTCCATACCCGACCGCGTCCGCGAAGACTTCATCCGCAGCAAAGGGTCCAACGACATATTCAGTATGAGCTTCAGGTTGAGGAAGCATGGCGTCGTCATTGCTCAGTCAGATACGACCGTTCGACCGAAACCAGGCTCTTCGGAGAGCGCCTTCGAAGCCCTTCGCTCCCTTTCCCGCCTAACAGTCTTCACTCTGTACCTCCGCAAAGACAGCCTCGATGACCGCAAGCTGAAAGCACTTTGCACCCTGACGGATGGGAATTGGCAGCTGACCGCCGGCGAGCTTGAAAGCCTGTACGGCGGCAAAGGCGCCACAAGCATCCCAGACGCAGATATCGCTGCTGAGGGCCCGCCCTCGTATGACGAGCTCGCTCTGACGCCGCCCCCGCCACTTCCACTCGATCATCCTTCCGACCCCTCATCGCCAGGAGGGCCAGCTACCAAGAAACTAAAGTACGCTGTTAACACCGCCGATGCCAAAGACCCTGCGTGGAGGACAGCCATACAAGAGCGATTAGACACTCCGACTGACCTTGTGGGACAAGTCGGGAAAGACATAGCCTCAGCCGCTGCACCTCCCCCCGAAACGCAGGACCTCACTGCCCAGCTACAAGATCTCGCGTCCCAGATCAACTCCTTACGAGACCAGGTAAATCATATGGAAGACAGACTGGAAAAGAAGTTCGAAGAGAAGCTGGAGAAGGGGTTGGCTGCCGCTACAGCGATTCTGTTGGAACAGCTTGAGGAGCGCTTAGAGAAGCAAAAAGAGGAGATCTCGGACGATGTCGAAGACCGACTCCACTACCACGAGCAAGAATGGGAAGTCAGGCTAGATGAAACGCTGCTTGACATGAAAGAAGAAGCACATCAACGTGTCACTGAGGAAATGCAGGCGGTGGAGGATTCAATCAAAGAGGACCTACGGAACGCTTTATGAGATGGAAACGCGGAGGACTATGCTCGCGTGACGACCTACACTCCTGGTGCTTCGACCGCAAGCAGTTTTATCTAACATAGCATGCTCCTTGGTCCCGAATCATAATACCCTGTTGGACAGAAAACATCCTCGCTTTCATTGTCTTACCGGTTGACTGACTAAAGTAAGCTGACAAGTCCGCCTAGAGCTTGTCTGTGACATCCGTATCAATAACTCTTCCGTATTCATGCAACCCCAACGCTCAGTTTGGTAGGTCTCGCACGTCCACTGGATTCCAAACAACCATATTCAATGGTTATGGCTTTTTAGCATAACGCAAAGCTAATCGTCGTTCGCTTTTGTATGCGATCGATGGAAAAGTCGAGAAGCAAGGTATTCATGAATAAATCACTGATACTTGTGCTGATTTAGAGGCAATACATAAAGTGTAACCAGTTTTCACAAGATTGATACTCTATCCAAACCCTCCCTCCTTCTCTAATTCCTCTCCCTAGCTTCGTAAGCATCAAACATGAAGTTTTCGACTCACACAGCGTCCCCTGCTCTGGTTCTCGAAATATATGCCAACTCGGCCAGAGAAGAGCAATACTCACAATCGAGATCATGCATGGCCAAACCTTGAAATACATCTTCTCTTCCTTCTTCCTCTTCTCCATCGCATCTTGCGCAGCGATTCCCGCCGAAGCCTCCAGCCTCGAACCGCGCCAAGGTGCCTGCCTCTCTGCACTCCCCGGCCCCAACCCGGTCAACGACGCCGGGCGCATCTCGTTCCAGGTCGCGATCGACAACCGCGACCGCCGCACGTGGTTCCTGACGAACCTGATGGACGTGCACATGGACGTGCACATGGACGTGCCGAAGAATGTTGACAGCACCAACACTATCACCGTCGAGCTGACGGGACGTGGTATTTCCAGGTGGAGCATGACTAATGATGGTTTTGGAATATGAGGAAAGCGCCGATACTCTTGGATGATGTGGGTAAGTCTGGGCCTGAAATAGTTGTTGGTCTGTTCTTACGATTTGGATATGCCACCTCTCGTCGCCACCCGTCTACCGGTATTCCCTATCTTTAATCCGTATTTCTCTCTCGTTCCTATTAAATGTCTCTCTATGTCCCCATTTCTGTTTTAGCAATGTACATTTCTTATCGTAGAATCTCCAGTTCGGAGAAGGCGTATGGCTTCTAGCTTTTGACACCCACTGGCAGAGGCAACTTAACTTTGTACTTCGTATGATATCTTTACATTTCCCCGAAATTCATGTGGCAGAACGAGCAGATATGGTATTTGACTCATGGACATGTAAGCTGTAATCTATAAAAGCTTCAGTAATGTGCCCTGGGTGTTAGACCGACCAACGGGTTGCCCTCAAAGATTCTTGATCACGGTGGCATTTCCAAATCCGACCAGCGACACTCTCCAGCAAGGGCTTAAAGATGAAGGATTCATTTCCTCCACACACGGGAACGCTAAAAATGGACCTTTCCGCTTCCTTTGAGGGTGTTTGTGCCAGAGACATTGTTAAACCTGCATATTCAGATATATCGGACCCTGCTTCTCAGGCGCCATATCGCCCAATCTCACCACTGTCGTCCTTACCTACCACATCTCACGCGGTATCCTTTAACCTATTCATGGACACTGGCTACATAAGTCCCATAACGACCCTCAAGAACACCGGACCCACCACCGAGCCAGACATCAGGCTCTGGTCCATCCGCGGCGCCTCGGCCGCCGTTAAGCATTGTTTTGACGACCTGACCGTCCCGGAAGCCAATCTTCCGACAGCACGGCCGGGATATAAGGAAGATCGAAGAGCCTGGTCCGTCGAGATGGCTCTTGTCCTTTCCACCGATATGCCAACGTCCGTCAGAGTGTGGGCTGCGCAGGGCGGCGTTGGACAGAGGCGATCGTGTTGCCGGCGCGGTGAGGTTGCCGCATTTCTCATTGAAGTCGAAGATGTTTGCTTTAAGGGCACTATAGAATGGTGGGTATTTTACTCTGTAGGTTTGTAAGTGATAATGGTGTCCGCCTATGTTCTACAATTAGTCAAAGGCTCAATCCATCCACGGTTTCTCAGGACTAAGGAAAACCAGCTGAACAGAGCATGTAGGGCCAGCGTAGTCTCTGTCCCGTGAAAAATATACAAATGCAACTGAAATGCTGTTTGAGGGGCTAGTTACGAAAGCAAATTCCAGAACAGAGAGACAAGTTCGGAATTACGGAAAAGCCGATGGCATAAAATGTGTGGTGCCGAGAACTGCGAAAACCTGGTCATCGGAAAACATTACCAGGCAGGCTGCTTGCAACGTCGGAAATAGTTCCCCCTTCAGGAAGGACGTCGACATTGAGAATCGCGTTTTGCCTTACCTACTGTTTGTACTCAGTACTCATAGACAAGTGCCCCACCCCTCCTATCAACCAGGCTGACAGCAATGGCTTGGACACGGAGAGTTCGCTATAAGGGATCTGGGCCACACCGCAGCGCGGGAGGAAGACGTCGGACACTTCTTGGTCACCGGCACCAGGACACAGTGCAGTCTGATGGGGCGCATCGGAGCTTTTGAGGGCTGTTGGGAGTCATCCTTGTTCCCCTCCGGTACCAAAACCTGCCGACTCAATGAAAATCAGGGCCGAGTAGATCACGAGATTTCGTCTAAGTCCTTTTGATTCCTAAGCCTTCTCCCCCGACGCCCCAATCGCGTTCATCTTAGCAGGGGGGGCTCTGGCGTGGCGAGATGACGCTACGGTAGATAGCCTTCGTGAACATGTCAGCCGAGTGGACTGAAAGCTCCGTGGGAGGGCTAGACATGCCAGGAGGTTACCTCCACTTGTCCATTGCCAGGTACTACCGTGACAAAGAGAGCTTCGAAACGGGGAATCGATCGTACGGCGCCAGGACTGGTTTCAAGAGCACTGAAGGACAGGGAAATCCCACTCCCTACGTCTTGCAAATTAGTGACAGCGACCTTCAACGCATGCACATCATCGAACAATGTTCAAAATCGTCCGCCCAGCAGGCTGTCTCAACTTCGCGCAGATGTTTGTGCTCGCCGGCACAATTGTTTTCCGTAACTGACGGACCTCGTAACGAGGTGGCTCCCCCGCCCCATAAGAATTGCCATGCAGGCGTCAGAGGAATAAAAAAGAAAATTGCCCTGATTTAGTCTTTCCAGCTCTCGTGCCACGAACCTGCCGCGGCGATCCGCGCCGGCAGGCCATAAAGCAGCAACGTGGCAGACGATCGGCAGGGTTCGATGCACAGGGACAGGCAGCCTACATCCCGCTCAGTTTCACGAGAAGCGTAGCCAGTTTGACGTCTGATGCTGTGGACAGAGTTGACCGAAGAAAAGACGCGTGCTGAATGACGAAGGGGAAAAAAAAAGACAGGGAAGAAGCGGATGATGCGCCTTGGCGTGAGCAGGCCAATTATCGCCAGATTGTGACCCAGCAAGGAGATGACTCCGTCAGCCAGCTAACCGTAAGCGTATTCGTGCGGAAGAGTCTCCGATAGACAAGAAGAAGCGTGGGTGTGGTATGCTTTGGTGACAGGCAGCAAGCGGGCCGCCCGGTATTGCTGCAGCGGCCGGCCGGCGACTTTTCAGCCTCCGTCGGCGCGGCACGTCGGATGATTTTTGGCGACGCTCGGCATGCGGGATTTGCTCTGCAGGACGAACTGGATGCCTCGAATATTAAGAGTCAGGGTTTGGGGTGAGGAAAAACGACCGAAGATGCGACAGGTCAAAATCGTAATAGATTGAATGGGACCGTTGTACAATGGAAAATATGAGTAGAAACGCCTTGCGAACACCTTCCCGAGAAATGCCATTAAAGCAGGATGCTTCACTAAACCCCATCAAAGTTCAGATCCCAAGCGCAGCATTCCCATTTATACGATAGAATAAGGCAAATATGACCGTTGCGGCGTGAATAGTCAGTCCCTTGTCTATGGAGGCGCAACTCCAAAACCAGAACCCCCTGCGAAATCGAACTTATAAGGCGTACGATCCATTTGCTTTTGTAGCCATACTCCCCGGCAAAACGCAAATTTCATAGAGAAGCATACACCGATGCGCCCAGATGGTCCCCATCCCAGCCCTGCCAAGGATTATAGAAATTCGAGTCCACCGTGGTTCGCCGAGACTGCTGGGGCGGCGCCGCCGCGTTGGAATGCTGCCGCATCGATAATTTCCGGGCTTTCCCTTTCAAGTTGTTCGAGAGGAAGGTGGCCGCGAGGAAGGCCATGTCGGACTTGCGGCCCAAGTACCACAGCGCCTTGATGCAGAACTCAGCCCGTCGCATGTATTCGTTCACCGTGCCCATGTTGACGGGCATGCTCCCAGGCGGGAACTGCGAAGGGATCGAATCCAGCAGCACGCGCGCCGCTTTGGCGAACGAGCGGACGAGCACGACAGTCCAAGGCTCGGTGAGGAGGGCGCCCTTGTTGACAGCGAAATGGAACTCGCGGGCCTTGGCAAAGGAGGATTCAACATTAGGGGATGAGACGCGACCAAGGTCCGAGACGGCGAGGGCGTTCTCTTTCCGAAGCATGGCGCAGAGGCGAGTTTGTTTGCGCTGCTCGCGTTGGGTATCCAAGCCCATCTCGCCTTCGTCGATCCGTTGGATCATATCGGCCAGGCTGAGGGCGGCAAGGTGCCAATGACCAGCCAGGATGACATACCAGGACTGGATCCGGGCGGGCAGATTGTCGTGATCGTTGATGCAGTCGACGAAGAACTGCCCATAGGTGCTATTCCAGTGCTGGTAGACCTTGATGGACTCCATGATTGCAGCTTCCATCTTCTCCGGCTTCGTGGTAACTCGCGACATGAGCGTCTGCAGGCGCGCCACTTTCCGGTAGAGCAAGACCTTGACGGGGGCCGCGTTGCAAAGTGTAGTTGCGGCTTCCTCATACGAACATGGCCAGCGTGGAATTCCTTGGTTCCAACGCAGCTGCTTCGGTTTGAGAAAGAGATCTCCCCATAGATCGGACTGGGGTTCCTCGGGCAAGGTTGAGGAAAATGCACCATCGGTGAACAGGTCACCACTTGAGCCTGGATTGAAGAAATTCTGCGAGTTATGCCGACTCTGGCCATTGCGCGCGTTTGACTTCGGCTCCGGTGAAATTTTGCTGTCCTTATCGGATACTACAAGCGGTCGGTCGTTCATTACGGCGGAAAGGGTATCGAACATGACGCAAAGCCAAAACATCATATCAAAAGTCTTCAAGACGTCAGCTGAGCTCCACGAAAAAAAACACGTGCACATACACACCTTGCGGTCAACAGAATCCAATTTGTTTGCAGGATTGGAGGAAGCGTTCCGGCCCATCATGCGATGGAGCTTAGCACGGTGTGCAAAGACTTGCCTGGTAGCTGCTTCCAGGAAAATCGGCGGTCCCTCAGAATCGATGATGTCGTCCAGCCTGGACGTATCTTCGCCATCAGCACCGGCGGCCTCGTGTTGGTCGAGATTCAGAGGCTTTTGGGTGAATGAGAAGATGACGTGCGCGAGAACTACCCGGAAAGACTCGCAATCGGCAGCATCCTGGAGAGCGCGGCGCGCCTGGTGCCAGAAAGATTCCTGAAGCATGCGGTCGAACTCTCCATCGAGCGGGAAGGCGGATCCGTCCATTCCGGCAGAATACTCGGCAGAACTGCGTTGGCTGCCCTGCGCCCACTGTGTCGCAAAGGCCATGATGGAGAGCTGTAACGCTCGTGAAGCGGCTCGGTCCTCAGCCTGGTTCATCGGGCGGTTTCGCAGCTTCGCCCACGACTTGTCCAGATGGCACACCCGGCCCACTATCCGATTTCCCTGCAGCTCGGTTAGCACCGGCCAGGACGGAGGCTGTAGAAGAATGCCAGGTCTCACCCATGACGGGCCCCAAACTTCTGACAACGACTCGCAGTTGTCTCCCGGTGCAGGCAGCATCTGGTAAGTATACGGGCACGTCTTCTCGGTCAACCAGCAGGACAGGGCGTTCTCGAAGCTGTCATGGTATACTTTCCAAAGCCCTTTGGTGAGCACCGACTGGTTCATGGATGTGGAAAGGCGGCTTTGCACGTGAGACGGCTGCAGGTGCTCCAGGAAACTATTGAAACTGGCGGCGGAAGGGCTCCTTGCGCGGCTCTGGCCGATGCCATTCCTCCACGGCATGACGTCGGTCTGGGCGGCTTCGGTCAACACGTCCTCAACGGTCTGATCCGCGCTCTCCGGGCTCTCGTCATTCTCGTCACACTCCCACGCAGTGCCGGGCATGTACACTCCACTGGAAGACTGGCCGGAGGAAGAGGTCGAGGGCGCGGTGGAGAAGAAAGCGGGCTGGTAGTCGGGCTGCTGCAGATCCTGGCGCTGGATCTCCTCAAAGGCGAAGTCCTCGTCCAGCGGGTCGACGGCGGATCGCATCGGCAGGCAGTCGTAGCCGGACGCCGGCCACTGCTCGGAGGGGTGGGCACTGGCATTGTGGGCGGCAATGGGGTTCTGGGGGGAGAGTAACGAGGCAAGGACTTGGTCGTCGACGGGCGGCGAGTAAGGGTACGAGTAAGCACCGCGCAAGGGGACTGCGGCTCCCGGGCGCTGATCCGAGGCCGCGACGGCTGTCCGAGCGCCGGGCGGTCGAGTCGAGGACGAGGGCGGTGCGGCCGAAGTGATGCTGGCGGTCGAGGGCGGCGGGGGCGGTTGGGGGGTCTGCTCCTCCAGCTTCGGGTTGTCGACGGGGTTCCCGGAAGAGGTCGAGGCTGGGAGGGAGGCGGAGGCTGATGGGAAGTCGGGGCGCGGGCGCAGCGAGGCTCGATGGACGGCGCGCAGCCACTGCAGCGTGCAGTTCTTGCCGGTCCGCTTGCAGTTGGAGCACGGCCCGAGGGCGGTGATCTCGTCCGAGTTTCCGCCTGCAGAGGTCGCAGTGATGAGCTATACAGTCGGGGCAAAGGCAGGGTTTTGCGCGAGCGAGAGCTGGCGGCTCCGGATCCGTCTTACCCGGCTCTTTGGCAAAGGCGACGTCGCAGGCGCGCTTGCCCTTGCGGCATTGGTCGCAGCTGCGGTGCTGGCGGCGGCCGGTCTTGAAGCCCGCCTTCATGGGCTGCTGCTGCGTCTGGGAAGACGAGAAGTCGCACACGGCGGGCTGTGGATGGGACATGGTGTCGGCGTCGGCATGCGAGTGACGTGGTAAGCGGGTCTCGAGGCGGCGGGGCCCCTGGATCAGTTATAAGACGATGCGCCTGCTAGCCTCATCCTGACTCGACGCCGTCCACCACGGCCAGATAAACACCCGGGATCAAGCCCTTGGGCGTGGGGAATGCGGGGAAGGCCGCGCTGCCTGCTGATTGGGCTGCGCGAGAGCCAGGCCACGCCCAACCACTTTAGCTTCATCGATCAGCACGCGTCCCGCGTTCTCTGGTACTCCAATGTAGCCCAGAGTACTCGTGACGCTGCGCCCGCGAGCCCCCTGCCGCCCTGCCATTGGCCGGCCCGCCGCCTTATGTGGTCGTGCGCGCAGATCCCGCCGCCTCGAACGAGGCGTCTGGCTAGACCTAGCTGTTCCGGGACGCAAATCTTTCCTCTTGAGCCCGGCCCTGCACCAAAGTAGGCCAGCTGAAAGCGAGATGAACGACCAGGCCTGTTACCGCTTCTGAATGCGAATTGTTGGTGGGCCACAGGGGGCGGGAGTAAGGAGCTAGAAGCTGGGGGCTGGGAGGCTTGAATGCTTTTTTATTTTAGTGGGATGGTTTTTGCTTCGAGGCACGGGCTTCGGCGCTTTTCTGCAGCCATTGACGGGTAGGCGGATGTCCGGCGCTCATCCACGTGGAGCTTCGGCCCCTAAATTCTTGCTGAAGTGCCATCAGCGGTGGCAGTGCTCCCGCCCGTGCCTCGCGTGTAGCGGTTCCAAAACTCTCCGTATAAGCTGAAGTGGCAATTTGCAGTTCGTCGGCATGCAAGTATGTACCGCGTATGCTTCCCCGAAGCTTGTGCATCGCAAGTCCAGGTAAACATGCCGCGGGTAGTTTCGGGACGCTGCGTGTTTGCCTTCGGCCTGAAGCCCTACTGGTCGCATCTATACAGCTATCTGCGCTCGTCACCGCTCGGCACGAGTCAGCCTGCTGCGCTCTTCATCCTCCGAGCCGAGCGTTCCCTCTAATCCCCGGTTTTCTAGAAGCTCGGGAGCGAGGTTCGTCGGACCGCGCGTGTGTATCACTTCCAAATTGGCCCGCCAATGGGCGCGCACATCATGCAGGGTCTGTCTTCACGCCGGGTTGTCTTCATGCTTGCGCGGCCAGACTTTGCCGAGTTCAGCCGTTGTTCCGATGTGGTTATATTACTGCTGCGTCTGTGTCCCGGCATGCTGCTTAAGCCTCCTTTCTCGTGGAACGCAGTCCTCGGCACGATGCCACGTATCTGCGGTCCCCGGGAGCCTTTACTGCAGCAGCCAGATATGTTTACCCGGAATTGGTCATGTCTCAACCTCCTCTGCTTGCAATATACTCTGCCTTCCCGCGCACGGCCGTCACAACGGAAAAACTCATGTATCGCATTTCGCCAACCTGAGCACTTCGTCCAGACCCTGCATCTGGTACAGACTTTTCCCGGCCCGTGCCGGAAGACATAACTACGCGTGTTGACCGCTCGACTGTCCGGCAGTAATTGCCTCGTGTCTAATGCGGGTTCCTTGAAGCATGCGGCCTGTGCTGCTAAGATCTTATCGTCAACGTTGAACCAACATGCCCGGTCAAAGTAAGCATTTAGAACATATATACCTACTAGTGCCTCAACGTGGGCGTCGATGCGGGGTAAATCACCGCACTTAAACTTTGAACACCCCGGTTAGTCCTGAGCCAAGCTGCTCCTGGATCAGAGCTGTGTGGTTGGTGATGACGCTCAAGTGCATCTGCATGCGCAGGTGCACACAGACGCGCATGGATGCAAATCTTTCCGGAGCACGAGGCGCGTTGGGCTGAAGGTTCCTGCCACTACATCCGATCACTCATTGGTCACGACAATCTGGAGAGCACACGTCATCCAATGGATATTCAGCACCAATGACGGGTTCAAAGATCCTCGCAGCAGATTGAGATTGAGATTCAGATTCAGACTCAAATAGCCAGGTAGCAAAAGAGGCGGTGGCAACTGAACGAGGATAAGAAGAAAGAAAAAAAAAAGCCAGGGTGCTCAATAAGGTACAGAATTACCACGTACGCAACGTGGTCTGCTCATGGCAAAGGCCGGAAAGCGCCCATCGCTTAAGCTTCCGCCTTGACGGTCCGGAACCCCTTGAAATCAGGCAACACTTCCCGAATCTCCTGATGGTAATTCGGAATACCTCCCGCGTAGTTGACCTGCTCAAATGCCTTACCCGGCAAACTACCGCCCATGTAGGTCGACTTGGTAGTCGGGAAGAGCGACTTATCACTCAGCTCGTTGATTCTGTTCTTCCACTTCTGGCTGGCTTCGGGGGTGGGGTCGATGAACTTCAGGCCTTGCCTGTCGGCGGTCTTGATAGCATCTACAATCCAGCGTGCTTGGACTTCGATGCTGGCCGGGCCGTTGCTCAGAAGACAGGGGCCGTGGGGTCCGTAGAGATGGCTATGATGCTTTTTTAGTGCTCCGTACACCATGTTTGTCTCGAGTGCACTTACAACATGTTTGGATATCCGCTGACCGTTGTACCCAAATAGGTATAAGCAGCCTTCTTCCATTCGTCATTCAAAGTGGTGCCCTTGACGCTCTTAAGACCCATGTTCGTCATCCCACCTTCACCGATCATCAGCCGCACTCCATGCTGCGAGTGTGTGGTAAAAACAAACCTGTGGTAATATCAAACCCGGTGGCGATGGCGATGACATCAACTTCATGAAGAGTCCCGTCCTGGAGGAGAATGCCATTTTCCTTGATCGCAACGATGGGATTGTCCTTGATGGGAATCACGTCAACATTCTCCCGGTTGAATTGCTCGTAATAATTTTGCTCTAGGCACGGGCGCTTGACGCCACTACTCTTATGTCAATTGCGTGTATTATATGTGGTATTCCAGGGAAGACTTACAAAGGATGCGGCGGCTCAAGCGGTGCGAGAAGGTCTCTCTTCCGCGGATCTCCGATCCGAGCGCGTTGATTCTTAGCCCTACACATATGCGTGAGCCCAGCCATTATTGTGGCAAGCACGGCCATCCATGCAATTTAGGCCCATAATATCAAACTCACCAAAAGTCATAGGCTTCCCTGTTCGCTTTGGCGTCAAAGAGCATATCCTTTCCTGAGTCAGCTGTCCAGCTCGCGTATTCTAAGAGCCGCTTCACTGACCTTATAATTGCCAAGCCAGAAGGAAAAGCCACCATGATCCCACAGCTTCCGGTAATATGCCTCACGCTCCTCAGGAGAGTCCTCGAATGTATTCTTTTCGTGGAACGTGAACAGGAAGCCGCCGAAGCAGTGCTCACGCAGCTTCATGAGTTGCGGATAGAACGGCTTGATCTTATTCTGATCCTCTGGCGTCAGGGGTTTCTTTCCCATAGGAACTGCCAAATTAGGAGTACGCTGGAAGACTCTGTACACTACTATCAGAACTGTCCGGAGAATGGATGAAAGCGTGCAAACTTACTTCAGATGCCCATCCGGTCCAATCTTCGGGCCCCATTCCTGGGAAATCTGCACGCCGGAAGCTCCCGTTCCGATCACAGCACAGCGCTTGCCGCGCACATCAACGTCCTCTTCCGGCCAGAAAGACGAGTGGCAGATGAACCCTAAGCCAGCAGTATCAGCCACAATTTAAAGACCAAGGTCCTGGCAGAACAATGAACGTACCCTTGAAAGTATCAATGCCCGGCCAGTCAGGAACGTAACGCTTAGCCGCGAAGCCCGCAGCCACGATCAAGTACTTCGACTTGGCCGAGCGACCATCCGCCGTCTTGACATGCCACTTGCCCTCATCCTCATGGAACTGCGCATCCACGACGACACTGCCGAAGGCCGTGTCCTTCGAGATGTTGAGCACCCTATCGACATGGTCGAAGTAGGCGCGTAATTCCTTGAAGTCGGGGTAATTCGTCGTCCACGTCCAATCCTTGTAGACCTCTGGGATGGAGAGCTCGTACTCAGGGACCTCGGAGTCGACGCGTGCACCAGGGTACCGGTTCCATCGCCTACAGGGCACAAAAAAGAAAGTCTGAGACAATGCAGGGACGGGAACGGTGCATGAGGAACCTGCTTACCATGTTCCGCCGAAACCGTCGCCGGCTTCGTAGATGACCGTCTTGTAACCCGCCTTGCGCAGCTCGTACAGGAGGTACACGCCGGCAAAGCCGGCGCCGACGATGAGGACGTCAACCTCGAGATTGTCGGCGTAGGGCCCTTCGTTGCTGGGCCGATACGCGTACTCGCTCAGCTCCTTCTTGATAGGGCCGACCATTTTTGAAGAAAGCTTGTGGAAGGGGGGGAGAGAAGATGAGAAATGCGATATCAGACTAATTCGGAAAGGTCGAAACTCAAGAAACTGCGGAGACGGTTTGCGCCTGGGAGTGACATGCGAAACCTGGTGCGAGGAACGACCATAAACATGGAGAATTTTTATAGAGGCAATCTATTGAGGGGGCGCTGGCCACGGCTCCGGTGCGGTTCGGAGGACATGATTTGCGAGTTCGATCGCATCGTAGCCAGCGCGATGGGTATCCGCAACGCAGCCGCAGGGAAGGAGGAGGGGGATGAGCCTGCATCAGGAGATTCCGAGTACATTGGCCCAATTGCGCGCGAACGGCAATCTTGCTCTGCGGAAGCGTTCAAATCTGCGGCTCCGCAAAGCTGAGGAGAGGAGAGAGGGGTCACCGCCTACAGTTTTGTAGGAAATACAGCTGGAAGTTCTCCCCCGCATGCCAAGCTTAGCACGCGGATACATTGAGGAACTTCTGCAAGGTTGGAAGCATGACCAAGCTTCCCCACAGCGTTCCCCGGATTCGGATCCGCAGCAGAGGCGCACAGGGCAGGCCAGGCCTCCCTCTGGCACCAGCCAAGCCAGCTGCGGGCCGGTCGCGGCTTCTTCGGGATGCAGGGTGGACTCGATCATCGCGTGGCGCACCGTTTTGTGTCTATCGTGGAGCCCTGGATTGGGTGGTAGGTGGATACGTCAAGTGCGGAGCGGAAGCGGGGGAAGCATCGACAACGTGGACTTGCGGTCGTCGTGAGCCGCAGCCAATGGCACTTGGTACACGTGACAAAGATGCTCGTAACCTGACGAAAATGAGGTCAAAGCGGTAGAATTAACCTTGGGACGCTCGATGAAGTCAGTCTGATACGGAAGTAGGATGTTTACAGTTGTATTGCAGTTTTGCTGACGTGGAGAGAGAGTATATTACACCACGCGACTAAGATGAAGCGGAACCGAGACATCGGCAGTGTGGTGGTAATGACGGGCTGCCGGCTGTGCATTAGCGCTTATTGCGACATTGTGCTATCTCGAAGATACGCCTCATATCCCGCTGGTGTACAGGTAGCATAGATTCCATCTCCGGGGGAAGCCAATGCGTTCCAATATGCTCTACGAGCGCGTCGTATATCGTTTGAGATGAACCACGGCCAGAAAGCTCGCCTACCAAAGAAGCTCGGACGTTGAAGCACCAATGTGTCAGGCTGCTCCGTATGTAGCCGCCCTATAAGGCAAGCTGCATGCGGTCGTAGGGCTGCTATCCTGCAATGCTGCCAGCAAATTGTCAGTTCGCCACGTCGGCCTGGAATGTCACCGAAAAGGAAAACCCGCACTGCAGCTCGCAAAACACATCTCCATTATCATGCCACTTTTGCAGATTCAAGCACGTCTGCACCCGCCGAATATCGATCTCAGCGGCAAAGCTGCCATCATTACAGGGGGCAAATTCCGGGATCGGCCTGGGGACGGCCAGACAGCTGCTGCTCCTCAACACGGCAACAGTGATTCTTGCTGTTCGGAATGTGGAGAAGGGAGAAGCCGCAAGATCGATACTGCTGGCAGATAAGGACATACAGGCCAGCAACCGGACAGCAGATGCGCGGGTGATGAAGTTGGACATGGCCGACTATCAGAGTGTGTGGGAATTCGCCAACAGCGTCAAGACGGAGCTGTCCAGCCTGCACATCCTGATTCTGAACGCAGCGGTGGCCAACCTGCCGTGGAGGAAAACCAGCGGTGGGCACGATGAGATCAGCCAGGTCAACTATCTTCCGAACGCGCTGCTATTGCTCGAGTTACTTCCACATCTTGAAGCCACGGCACAGAGGATGGGCGAGCCGTCAAGATTGACGTGGGTGGGCAGCCGGTCGTTCCTGGCAAGCAAGCTGGCTTTCACCATCCGAGTGGAAATGGGAGAATCGGTGGTTGATTTCCTGGGCGATCCAAAGAACTACGGCTGATTCATGCGGTACCCTGACTCGAAACTGCTGTCGGCAGCATTCGTCCGCGAGCTGTCCAAGCACCCAGGACTCACGAAAGGTCATCGTGAACGACGTGTGTCCGGGCATGGTGGACACCAGCATCGCGCACAACGCGCCGGGGTACTTCCGGAAGCCGATGGCAGCCTTCACCAAGATCACGGCGAGGACGGCGGAGTAAGGCGCGTGGGCAGTGATGCATGCGGCAGTGATGGCGGGGCCAGGATCGCATGGGAAGTATTTGGTAGACCAGAAGAGACATCGTCAGTGTCCCCACGATAGCTGAGCTGCGAAAGTTTACTGGCGCAACGGCTGCGCAGATCTTACGGGGCGCTGGAATCGACTGCGGCTGCAGCTGTGGAAGGAAACTGCAGCGGAGATGGTTCAGCAAGGAGTCATTCTGCCAACGTACATGGAGCCCTTTTCAGATGATGCGGCATGAGGTGGATACCGGCGGCCACCGATGGGCTGTTTTAGTCGACATGTACGTCGTACAATCGATTCGAGACGCAAGATAACGGGTTGAGAAGAGAGACGGGGCCTGCAGGCAGGGCGAGGAAAGGTATAGGCAGGGTTGCGTGTTGTTCGGCGCGTGAATGATTAATTTGGTGATGTCACGGTGCGGGGTCGGCTGGTCGGGAAGCCCAAGCCCCAGCGCAAGCCGGTCGGCGCTCTGGGTGCCTGGCCTCCACACTGCGGCAGCTCAAACACCATGTCGGCCTCGTACACCATCACCACCTTCCGCTTCGACCCGCAGTCCAATGGCTTCGTGAAAAAGCAAGCCGACCGTGAGCTTGGCGCCAACGAAGTCCTCATCAAGACCACCCACAGCGGCCTCTGCTACACCGATGTCCACGCGAAGCAATCCGGCAAAGGCTGTGGCCTGGGCCACGAAGGCGTCGGATCCGTCGTTCGCGTGGGCAATGCTGTACATGACTTGAAACTAGGCCAAAGAGTCGGCTGGGGGTGAGTTTGAGCACCATCCGCACAAATCTGGTACTTGTTCGGCCTCTGATCTGCCAACAGCTGGCTTCACCACGTGCGTCAACGCTTTGCGGCCCGGCCCCCGCACCTCTGAATTGAGCACCTTGCTGACCGTAGTAGTCCTGCGGCTCCTGCGAGACATGCGTTGACGGCTACCGCCAATACTGCGCCGACGCATGCGGCTTTGCCTTCGGAGAGCTCGAGCAGGGTTCCATGGGAGACTATGCAATCCGCAGCCGGCCTTTCGTATACCCTATACCAGACGACGTACCATCCGAGCTCGCCGCTCCATTGATGTGCGCTGGAGCAAGCACCTACGAAGCCTTGAGCGCAGCAGAAACTAGGCCTAGCGACCGCGTCGGCGTCGTTGGTGTGGGAGGCTTGGGACACATGGCTATACTATTTGCGCGTGCTTGGGGCTGCGGCGTAACGGCGCTCTCGAATGGCCATGGCAAGAGGGAGGATGCCCACAAGCTCGGTGCGGACGAATTCTTCCAGCTCGAGTCACTCCGAGATGGGCCACCGGAGAGTGCGTCGCCGATCAACGTGTTGCTGCTGTGCTCTAACAGCATCCCAAATCTCGAGGTGTTGCTACCGCTGTTGGCCAGAAGAGCACGCATAGTCCTCATGACCATACAGCAGGAGCCAGTCCAGATTCCCTACATGCCGTTCATTCTGCCGGGCCACAAAATCATAGCCTCTACCGAAGCATCGCGAAAGACGTACATGGAGATGCTTCGTTTTGTTGGCCGGTGTAAAATCGCTCCATGGATCCAGAAATTCCCCATGACGGAGGCCGGTTTGACTGAAGCTTTTGCCGCTCTCGAAGGAGGCAGAATGAGGTACCGGGGCGTCATCGAAGCCTAAACTGAGCTGAGCTGTAGGCGCCTAGGCATCCATCGCTCGGGTTTTAGTGTTCCGTACCATGATTCATTCAAACAGACTCTTGCGACAATCCGAATGCGAAGGCCAAACCGACAGTCCGCGGACTTGATGTAGGATGCATGTGTACCCGAAGCGCTGCCTGCTGCTGATGTGCGTGTGCTACAGTCCATCGGCGGAGTTAGTGCGGAATTTAAGGACATAACCAGCCCATGGCTGCGGCAGAATACGCGTTTATATACTCCAGCAACAATAGCTGAGTTTGCAGCAATACACAATCGCAACATCGTTTTCCACTTCCTTGATATCCTCCTCTCCACCGTTGTTTTTCCCAGGGCCAAGATTCACGCAAACGATGGCTATTGACCGCGAAGTTGTAGCTGCTCAGTGGAGAAACCTTCCCATCGTCCCGAAGGACTGCACTGGTCAGACTATCATCGTGACCGGGAGCAATACCGGGTTAGGCTTCGAGGCCGCAAAGCATTTCGTACGCCTTGGTGCTGCGCGCGTCATCATCGCCGTTCGGTCCATATCTAAGGGAGAGGCTGCAAAAGAAAACATCGAATCCGCAACAGGTCGCGTAGGAGTTGCCCAGGTCTGGCATCTCGATCTTTCTTCCAACGACTCTGTTCGCGCTTTCGCCAAACGAGCGACTACAGAACTCGATCGTATCGACGCTGTCGTCGAAAATGCTGGAGTGGGTATGGCGGAATTCCAATTATCCGAAGGAACGGAAACGACCATACAGGTTAACGTCATCGGCACTTTCCTGCTGGCATTCTTGCTCTTGCCTGCGCTGAAGCAAAGCGCAAAAAGGTGGGGAATCACACCGCATCTGACGATTGTGTCAAGCAGCACGCACTTCGACGCCAAGTTCGAAGAGGGAAAAGAGGACGACATTTTCGGCACCCTGTCTTCGAAGGAAAAAAGCAACATGCTAGAGCGGTAAGCATGTCATCAGAGAGTTTCTTATCAGAATCTGACCGGGCCTCGCTACAGTTATCCCGTCAGCAAGTTGCTCGAAGTATATGCGGGGCGTGAGCTCGCCAGCCTTCTTCCAGTCTCCAAATCCGGTGTCGTCATCAATCTGCTCTGCCCCGGCCTCTGCAGCACTGAGCTCACCCGCCACGTCGGTTGGATCTACTGGCTGCAGATTGCTACACTTCGTCTCCTGCTTGGACGGAGCGCTGAAATGGGAAGTCGCACGTTACTTCACGCAGCTGTCGCCGGGCCGGAGAGCCATGGACAGGTCTGTGCGGATTGCGAGATTAAAGAGTGAGCCGCATCCCTTCCATATAGAGTAAACGTGGAACTCACGTCAGCGCAGGAATAGGACGGCACCGCACGTCGAGACCGAAGATGGCCAGCGCATGCAGAAGAGAGTTTGGAATGAACTTATCGCCAGGCTGGAGAAAATCGAACCAGGTTGCGTTAGCACTGCACTGTCCGGATGAGCACAGGATCTACGTTGCTGGAGTTTCGGCGTTTTCCAAATCACGCAATCACAACTATTCCACAAACCGTAATTCTGGATTCATTCTATATCAACTTCGCTTCTGATACTCCTCACACAACAGCTGAATCTTTATCGAAATATTGAATAAATTGAACTACATATTATCCGAAACGGAAAGGTCGTCGGTTTGATGTCCGCCATCAGTTTGATGTTTATTTCTACAGACCGTCAGCTCCGATCATGAATCCTTAACATGGTCCACTTACGCCGCAGCCGCTGCAGGAGCATTGGCCGCTTGCGCAGGTGCAAGACTGAGGGCCGTTGCAGGTGCAAGAAGATCCGCAGTTGCAAGCCATGATTGTTGCTCGTAGGTTTTCGCGAAAGGGATTCCGATTTGAAGACTGTTTTGTTGCCTCTCAAAGAATGTTTGTTTCTGTTTGCTCTGATGGGACGGGATGCGGAGAATGGCTGTCGCTACTTATACCTCAACGGTGCGGGGCGATGCGTCATGGCTGATCAGATGACGTCGATTCCGAAAGCGGTGCCGGAGGGGGGGGGGAAAGGCTATCTGCTGATATGGTGCACCCACTATTCTCCGGACAAGGTCTGATTCGATATCCTACGGCAACAGGCTTGCCCATGCATCGCCTCGTTCCTGCCTGCTCACCGGCCAGCTCATTCTGAATCCACCGCGTGTCACAAGCTCACCTTACTCCGCACGTCTAGCCCGGTCGCCAAGGGGCGCCATTCACCCGATAGTCTTCTGCGGAGCCTTCTTTGCTCTATGAGTGGATGAATGTGTGTCTCAGGAGTACACCACTATCTGATAGCCCTTCGTACGATCATGCAGCATTCCTACCATTGCCAGAGGAAGTGTCCTCCGCCAACTTAAAAGGTCGGCTTTGGTACGTACATCCGCTGGTGGTCCCACCGCAAGCGAATCCCCCACATTCCTCAACGAACCTTCCTGAAACCTCTTTTTTTTTTCCTATTGAAAACAAGAACAGAAACTTCGGGAATACCGGCATTCGGCAAGCGCTCGAGTGCGCTAGCCACAGCCTGGGCTTATTTTTGGACCTTAGTCTACACGCTTATCGTTCAGCTTTGCGGCTGAGCACCCTTACCCCGGTTCGGAATACAAGCTAAAGCTGACCAGTTGCTAGGTCACGTTGGGATACCGTCTTGGTAGATCTCGTCTATGGCAACATACACGGATATGTATGACATTCTGCTCGTACATTGAAGCTCTGTGATAATCCTTCCGATGGCTCGTCCATGCTGAGTTTATTAAACCCTCTGCCTTATTTTTCATCTGAATCTTTTATCTATTTCCAGCCATCATTTGAGGCTTATTTCAACTATATTAGTTACAAAATATATATGAGTAGCTGCTTTGACGAATCGATGACAGCCTTATGACTCATAGGCTAGCAGTGGCCATGAGCAAGAGCTCCCAGACTATGATGAATTCCACGATTATCTGGCTATATTCTCGATGATAAGTGGATACACCCTAGGAGTAAGAGACCGCGCTCCATGACAGAACGCTCTCTCAGTCACAGGAAATGTCTCCCAAAGATCCAATACTCGGCCGAACGAAACAGAGATATAGTCCACAGTCAGGATAGCGGTTAGGGTTTCATCTGGTGTAAGATACCACCAATCATCATACATCAGTATTCTAGTACAGAATTTTGCAGAATATCCATGAAGTACCGCTAAAACTCGCTCATAAGTACCAAACCTAGATTGCGCTCTGATCGAAGAGTGCTACGTTCCCATGTTCTGCAAAACAGGCCCTCAACACCCTCGTCCACCAGTATCCACGCCGACGCCGTTCACGACGCACTGCGGCCACATGAGCCATCACTACCACAGGAGTATACCACATCAAGCATCGCACTCAGGCCCGTACACGGTTCATGCATTGCCTGGTGCTACACTGCCTCTGTATACTAAAACATAACCGCGCCGCTGCATCGGGACGGCCACAGGGAAAAGAGAGCAAGAGATGGGCGCAACCGAACGCACAACATAGCCCTTACATTGCGCTGGTAAGTCTTCCTGGCGCCGTCTCTTCTGGCTACGAAGAGACACCACGTTCGACAGACTTGTCTGCGCTGAATCCGGAGTCTCCCAACTGGCAATAGTGTCATTGGGGGGCAACTCCGGCAGACGTGGGCAGCAGTGCGCGACGAGAACGCGGTATTGGGCCGATTTGCCGCGTAGGTGGCAGATTCGAAAGCAATAACGAGGGAGAGGCCGCTGGGTGGAGTGCGCGTGCGCTGCAGGAGCGCAAGGCCGGGGTGTTGATGATCAATGCTGCCGTGCAGTACGGTGGACATCGCAGTGAGTTTGGTACATTTCTCCCGCCATCATGAGGTGGAGCATGGGTATGTTCAACGTGTCAGAGAAGGAGGTGATGCCGTCGTTGGTCACGATGAATGGATTCGTCTGTGGCAAGGAGTCCTGCTTCGTGGGCATAGGCGTAGGCCGTGTGTTCGAGAACGCGTTGTCAGGATCGGCAACTCAGCGGCCATGATCTAGGCGGAAGGCTGCTTAAATCGAGGAAAGGCGCTTTTCGAGATATTTTTAGCGCCGAAAAGGGTAAAGTTGTGGCTTTTAAGCGTCTTTTCTCGCCAGGGTCAAGACCTCAACCGCGCGAGGACTCTGCGTCGCTAAACGAGCAAGAAGTAATGGGCTAACCAGGAAGTTCGTAGGAATTCTTTCTCTTGCATGAATGAGCGGTTGCGCGTTACAGGTGTGACGCGTCGAGTCCAGCGCAGATCGGTGGCTTTATCCTATGGAGTCACGGGTCCTGGTGTCCTGAGTCGAGAGTCAATTCATATGCCGACACTACGCCAATTGCCGACGGGGGTTTCCGCAACGCCTGAGCAAGTTTGCGCGGGGCCCCGCGTCGAGGCGGCTTCATCTCCGCAAGAGGCTTCAGATTAGCTCCACATGTCTTTTAAGCACAGGTATCGTGGCTTGTGCGCTGCCTGTCGGTCTTTGATTTCGGCGAATGAGCCCCGGAGTAGCTTTCGTTTGGTATGTATAAAATCATTGCCTATCTCATGCTTATCGTGATGGGATATCGCACTGACGAAATTCACCTTTCTCTGTGAGAAGCTTACCTCCCCCTCTTTTCAAACATGCCTCTCGTCCAGTTGGAAGGTCGTGCGCTGTTGGGCACTGTCACGATCCTGACATGCATGGGTTTTCTGCTCATCGGATTTGACAATGGCTTAATGGGAGGTCTAGTTGGAGCCACAGCGTTCAATGACACCTTCAACAAGCCAAGCGCGAAGATGGTTGGTCTGATAGTAGCTATTTACGAAGGTAAGCGCACAGGATGCATATCCCGGGCTTGGCTGACCTCAGATTTAACACAGTCGGATGCTTCTTCGGGTCCTTAGCCACCTCGATTGTCGGAGAAAGGCTGGGAAGGTTAAAGAGCATCGCCATCGGCATTGTTATTATGATTGTTGGGGCTCTACTGCAGGCGACGGCTTACGGTCGGGCTCATCTGATTGTTGCTCGCATCGTATCGGGCGTCGGCATGGGCTTCATCAACTCTACAGTCCCAGTCCTCCAAGCAGAGTTCTCGCCGAAAGCTACCCGTGGCATCTGTAAGTCATCTAACACCTCAACAAAGAGTTGATGACCAGCGCTGATTGTAGCCAGACGTCTGCGCCCAGCTCTCAACCTTGAACTTCGGAATATTTCTAGTATACTGGATTGACTACGCCTTCTCTTCCCACAAGGCTTCATACGCTTGGCGCGTGCCCGTTATTTTACAATACATCTTCCTGATTCCTATGGCCCTGATACTTCTGATTATCCCAGAGAGCCCCCGTTGGCTTGCCCGCCACGACCGACCGGAGGAGGCGCTGGAGGTGCTTCTGAGACTCCACAAACACAACGCATCCCCGGCAGAGGTGGCTGCCCTTCATGCGGATATTGTGCACACCGCGGCGTTGGAAGCTTCTATTGGCGCCGGCTCCTGGAAGGATCTTTTGACGGAGGATGAGATCAAAAGTCGGACACGTCTGCTCATTGCTTGTTCCATTCAAGCGTTCCAGCAGCTGGGAGGAATCAATGCCATCATCTGTACGTCTGACATGTGTAACTTGTTAACAACTGCTGACATGGAAAGATTATTCGGCAACGCTGTTCAAGAATTCCATTGGCTTCTCGGACCACATGGCGGCTCTGATGAGTGGCTTCCTCCAGACGTGGTTCTTTTTGGCCTCGTTTATTCCCTGGGCTCTTATCGATCGGATTGGACGGCGCCCGCTCCTCCTGTCAATGGTTTCTGTAATGGCTGCAGTAATGGCAGTACAAGCCGGTCTGATTTACCAAGTTCAGCATAAGACAAGCATCGAATGTGAGTGCATTCTTCGGTCTCGGTGTAATGATGCTAACGGTTATTGTTAGATGCATCTGGTATTGCAGCAGCCACGATGCTTTTCATCTACCAAGGCGCCTTTACTATTGGATTCCAGGCTACAGTCTGGGTATACCCGTAAGTACTGAGGCTACTCATGCATTGAGTGAATGTTAATCACACTGGCAGCTCCGAGATTTTGCCTCTGCGCTTGCGTCAGCGCGGATCGTCCATTTCCACTGCAGCGAATGTGAGTTGGTGATTCTACGCTGGTAAAGGATATTGCTGATAAGATTAAAATAGTGGATAATCAACTTTGCCGTAGTCATGTTCACGCCCTCGGCCATCTCGAACATTGGTTGGCGCACATATATCATATTTGCTGTGCTGAATACTGCCTTCCTACCAGTCATCTACATCTTCTATCCCGAAACGAAGGGTATGCAATTGGAGGACGTCGACAGGCTATTTTCCGAGAGTGGAGAGTTTGAGAGAGAAACCATTGGCGAAAAGGAGGTTGTAGAGCGAATTGAAGATATTGGGGTTTAACAGACATGTCTGTCCGCTTATCGTCTAATTTGAATGCTGCCGATTTTTTTTTTTTTTGTGGCCATTTCCTCTCAGAACGCTGCTGTGGCAGTGCGATTGAGTTTTCAAATTTTTGCACAGGGCAGAAGCCTATTACGAACATGGCCCCCAAAGGTCCGGTGGGCACTGTTGGTGGCTGTAAAATGGCCCCTGCGGCGGCGGGGCCTGAAGGGCATTGCGTGTTCGTGCCGGGCGGGGGCGGTGTTACACCCAATCGAAGCAGAAAACTCGTGTGAACGGCACAGCGAAAAGGAGCCACAGCATCACAAGCTAAGCCAAAGACGCTACGGTCGAATCCCTCGAAGCTTTTCTTGGCTCCCGCGGGGCAATGCTTGACCGGCTTGCTCGGAAAGAATTCCCAACTGCGAACGACTGGTCTGATAAGCTCTTCTTCCTGTCAGCGCTAGCCAGCTACGACTAATGGTGCTGGCAGTGGCTGAGTGTAGGTCCACAGCTCGGCCCGCGCAGCAGCAGCCGGACAGTGACTGCGACTCAGGCTGAGTGCCGTAGTCCACCAGACTAAACCATCCTGAGCCACCTACGCGAACAAGGTAAGCACTGCGCGCTCGCACTGCTATCCTCTCACTCCAACGTGCATCCCGACTCTGCAAACCATGAAGGATCTACACAACCTTGCTGCGCCCGGCGCCCCCGACGCACTGTACACTTGTTCTCACTGCCTATATAGATGCTGCCGCAACGTGCTCACGGTGTCATTCAACTCCTGGCCGCAATCATGTTTGATAAGCTGAAGAACTCCACCTGCCCGGCTCCGATATCCTCAATCGAGGCAAAGTCTCTGAGTATTGGTATCACTCTACATCGGCTCCTCATTTACATTTCCATACCATGCGTTGCCATCACCGCCTTCTTTTCTCTATTCCTCATTTTCAAACACCTGCACCGATACACTCGTCCCGCTGAGCAACGCCAGATCGTCCGTCTGGTGCTGACCCCGCTGGTGTTCGGCGGCCTATCATTGCTTGCGCTTATCTTCTACGGTGCACACGAGTACATCATGCCGTTGCCGGATTTGTACGAGGCATTTGCTTTGGCCTGTTTGTTCATCCTATTCGTTCACTACACTCGTAATCCTACTTCCCGTACCGAGCATGGAATCATAAGGGCCAAGACGCGCAACGATTTTGAGGATGATGTTGCTCAAAATCTCAAGGTAGGCTGCCGTTTCTCTCTCGGGGCATTTTTTTATATCCGAGCGCAGACTCTGACCCCACTTAGAAAACTTGGATTGGAATGTTTCAATACCCGATTGTGAAGACCATCCTCACCATTGCTCAGCTCGCGTCAACCGCCACTGGCACCTACTGCGCAGCGTCCAATTCCGTCCACTTCGGTCATCTCTGGGTAGGATTCCATTTTCCTCTCGAACTACAAACAGGTGGCTAACCAATGTCGTAGATCACCGTCATCAGCAATGTCTCCTTGGCCTTCTGCTTCCTCACCATACTACGATTCTACAACGTGAACAAGGCCGTGATGACGGTGCACCGGCCGATGCTGAAGCTACTATCTTTCAAGCTTATTGTGTTCGTCATCTTTCTCGAGAATTTGGTCTTCAGCTTCATCCCAACGCCGACCGGTCTGTCGTCCAATGGCACAGTATCGCCTCGCGACATCAAATACGGCTTGCCCTCGGCTCTGGTTTGCATCGAGATGGTTATCTTCTCCCTCGGATTCCACTTCACCTTCCGCAGCCGCATGTACCACCCTTCGGAGCGTGGCACTACTTCATCCAAGTCGATGTTCGGCGCTTGCATCGATGTTGTCAATCCGTCAGACATCATCATGGACATCATGCAGATATTTTCTGCCGAGACAACTCCCAAGTACGCGCTGCCATCGCAACAACCGAGCCCCGCTTTCTACGGCGAAAGGAGCCCTACTCCGCACCCGCTTATGCCCCAAGAGGTTGGCGTTCAACGGTCCGTTTCCCCGCTGCATATGCCTCCGCAGTATTCACCTCTCGATCCACCTCAGTCCAACAATGCGGGAAGCGCAGACCGTCTCGGCGTGGACACGGCTTACAGGCATTACCCTTGAGTGCTCTAAGGGCCATGGTAGGCTTCTGGGAGGCGCCACCACCAGCGACAAATAGATATACTGGGTTGAGCTTCGGTTGTATTTCTTCTTTCCTACCCTTTTCGTCTCCTTGTACAGCGCAATTCCTTGCAGTATTCGGTTGCACCCGACATTTGTTCGTCTTATACCCTTATAGAATATGATTCGATGCTGTGTTCACACATTTCTCCACCTCTGGGCAGCAATAGTTACGCATTGCCAAGTCACTCAAGTCATTGCCCCATATGATCACTGATACTCGCCACTTCCTGCTGTTCAAGCTCGTTCCGGCGAATCTGAGCGAGAATCTGTCATCACCCCGCATGGTTCTGTGGGTACTTCCCCGCACGACTTTCGCCCACGCTCGCTCAACCAGTAAGATGATCCACCCCTCGCAACCCCCACGAAAGTTCGAGGGATCCGGGGTAAACCGACCTGAATCCATAAGAATATCTCAGCTTCCGCCTGGATTCTGTGCCTGAGGCCTGCTCTCCCTTTCACGTAACTTCCTTGCGTCCCATTTTCTGGTGCAAGTCCACCCACTACCACCACACTGCAGCCATGGCGCCATCCGAAGTAGTTTCCACGGCTGACAAGTCTCGGACTGACGTCGAGCACGTTGAATTCATGGAAGCGACAAAGCAGGAGGCGCTCCCGCCGCTGCTCCAAGATCTGTCAAACAGCGAGATCGGCCTGCTGGAAAAGAAGATGCTGCGGAAGGTGGACTGGAGGATGCTTCCGCTGGTGATTCTGATGTACATATTGGTAAGCCTTCCAGCATGCCCAGCGCTCGCGCGCTCTACGATGCTGACAATGAGCAGAATTACCTGGACAGGAACAACATCGCCGCCGCCCGGCTGGCTGGCTTGGAGAATGACTTGCGTTTGACCGGGTCACAGTATCAGGTGCTTTCCCGTTGGCCGAGAAGACGTTGCGCAGCGCTAACTTCGCGCAGACGGCAGTGAGCATTCTATTCGTCGGCTATGTGTTGATGCAAGGTCAGTGCTGTTCGCTGTACGAGCCAAAAGGAATTTACGGCTGAGGTTTACCCCAGTCCCCTCAAACCTGTTCCTGAAATCCATCGGCAAGCCAGCGATCTACCTACCCACGGCGATGGCGCTGTGGGGCGTCGTCTCAGGCGCGACTGGCGCAGTGCGAAGCTTTGGCGGACTAGTGGCTTGTCGGGTCATTGTGGGTGTCCTGGAAGCTGCGTATTGGGTACGGTAACCCGCACATACGTCCGAGTTCTCTACTGATGGAAGGCCAGCCCGGATGCATGTACTATCTTTCCTGCTGGTATACGCAGAAGGAACTTGCAGGGCGCACTGCCATTCTCTTCATGGGGTGCCTGTTGTCTGGGGCGTTTTCGGGGCTGATTGCGGCAGGAATTCTTGACGGTATGGCCGGAGTCGGAGGACTTCCTTCATGGTAATTGCAGACAATCATGTCGGGTGTCGGAATATGCTGACGGAAACAGGCGTTGGCTCTTCATTCTGGAGGGCCTGGCTACTGTGGTTGTGGCTGTGGTTGCTGTGTTCTGTATGCTTGCCTATCTGATCGTCTGCGCGTGGATGCTGACATAATAGTGCTGCCAAACATGCCTTACACAACCAACTGGTTATCCGAGCAGGAACGCCAGCTTGCATTATGGCGGCTTCAGAGAGACATCGGAGAGGGCGATCAACAACAGACCGAAGACGAGTCCCTTCTCCGGGGGTTCAAATTCGCCCTGAAAGATATAAAAGTCTACGTTGTTGCAGTAATCCTTTTCTGCATAGCATCTTCAGCCTCAGTCCTCAACTTCTTCCCAACAGTAGTCGAAACTCTGGGATACGGGAGCACTCAGACACTCCTGCTCACTGCACCACCATACGTAAGTATCCTTGACCTGTCTCCAGAAAGGGGAGCTGAATTCTTTTCCAGGTGCTCTGCATGATCACAGCCTACCTCATGGCCTGGAACTCCGACCGCACGGGTGACAGGTACTTCCACGTCACAGCCCCGCTCTACATCGCCATGGTCGCCTTCGTCCTGGCCGCCTCGACCACGGCCATCGTGCCACGGTATATCGCCATGATGCTCATGATCCCGGGCTTCTACTCCAGCTGGTCCATCGTCTTCGCCTGGACGTCGAGCTCCATCCCCCGGCCGGCGAGCAAGCGCGCGGCGGCGCTGGCCATGGTCAACGCCACTGCCAACTGCGCCAACATCTTCGGCAGCTACATGTATCCGAAGTCCCAGGCTCCGCGGTATGGTGAGTGAAGCGGCAACTTCCATGCGGGTGCTTTTTTTTTTTTTTTTGGGCGGTCACGGCTGACGGGAGATGCCAGTGCTTGCAATGTCGGTGAATACCGGCACCGCGCTCATTGCAATCTTGGCGGCCACGGTGCTGCGCTTTATCCTGGTTCGGCAGAACAGAAATCAAGCACCTGGAGGGACTCGCTACCCCGTATGATTCCATGTTTGTCGCTTATGGCTACTGGACGAACCACCAGAGCTAAGCATCTACTACAAATTGGCTTCTGGGTGTCAGAAAGCGCAAGGACACGCCCACGTCGTTATCAGATGAAAGAATCCCTCTCCACTAGCCCGTAACCCCTCGCCCACCCTCTACCTCTCCGCGGACCCTTCTTGTACGCTAGTAAGATTCCACTCCAACACCTAGACCCCCACACCGAGCCGCCGGACTACCTCTCGAAGATCCGGCAAAACCCCGCTATCGAATCCCACCCAGCCCTCTCCACCACTAGGTCCCCTCTCATCCATGGCGCAATTTCTGCCCGGGAAATGTCACCGGTCCCGGCACGTCCCGTCCTCTTCCCGCCGCGCGCGGACTGGTGTCGGCCAGTCCAGGCAGGGCGTCGTCGTTAGATCGCCCGATGCGGCCCCCGCCGCTCTCTCATATTTCAGGGCGCATGCATGCAGCCAGTAGTTGACTAATCCCGAGCCACGGCTCGGCGATGTACGCTTGTGCGTGCCGTGCCTGGAGATCCCGTCCCCTCCGGAGTAGCAAAACTGCGCAGGGACGCTTTATGGTTTTTCTTTTTCTTTTTTTTTTTTATTGGTTTCCCGCCGGAAGTAGGCGTCGGATATGGCGCGTTCGGATATCCGAGCGGCGCCGAGAAGTCCTGGATGAGAAACAAAAAAGAAAAGAAAAAAGCTTCATTTGCCGAACCCCCCTCTGCCGTTCATAGGAAGGAAGGATTGGTCTGGTTGCTCTCCTGGAACCCCCTTGGCGCGAAGATCTGGCGGTGGCGCGGCGCGGCGCGGCGGCGGCGAGTGGCTAGGCCAGCGCCGGTTCCCGGGCAGCGACGGCGTCCAAGATCCCTCCGCTCGATTGCGGCGGATTTGCGCAGAGGCAATGTTTTATTTTTTTCTCCCTCCCCGCAAGCGGAGGAGTTGAGCGTCACGAGTGCAAGGGAAGATCGGCGTCGCGCTATCGAGGCTCTTGGTGCAGATCCCATTCAAACGGACACGGCAACGAAGGGCTAGCGCGGGTTGGGAAAAGCTGTCTAAAAGCGCAAAGAGATCCAGGAAACCTGGAACCTATTTGAACCGGGGATTACCTTGTTCAGTGCCGCACGCGCGTGTCCTTGGTGTTGATTGGGCGGATTCTTTTAATATGCTGATCGCGATAGGCATACACGGCATGCGGAATGCTCTTTGGGATATGCGGAACTCGTTCGCACCAAGGTTTTTTTTTTTATTAAAAAAAAAACTATTGGAAAAGACCTGGGTGTAAAGGTGCAGATCTTAAGAGGTCCCAAGGCGGGGAGGCAGCGATGAAAACCGGGACGCGATCACGCTCAGGAGAGGCTCGCACCATTGCCCCCCGGTCCCCTGCAGACCAGTGACACCAGAACACGCCAGCTTCACATCATACTTGCATGCACCAAAGGGTCCTGCAACATTGCTTGATTTTCAACATGTAGACAGAAACTATACGCGCTCGAATGTAACGCCTGGCGCCTTATCAGTGGAGACATCGAGAATATATTGTTGTTGAGAAAACATCCTGCCATACGTGTCCTGAACCTGCTGAGTGGGTATTCATAAAAGAATATTAGAACGAAAACAAAGGAAAAATAAAAAGTGCTCCCCAGTAGTAAGCGAGCGCCTTACAAAAAAAAAGATGGAACAGCTCGATCATTAAGGGTATCTACAGTAGTGATTTGTTTTGTGCATGCGTGCGTGTGAGAAAACCCGGTCCCTTTATCAACGCCGCTGCCAGGACAGAGGGACCTCATCGTCCGTGCGACCCGAGTAGTCGACGTGCTCCTTGCTCCCGCGGCTGCTGGCGCGCTCGGACTGCGAGCCCTCGGGCGTCTCCTGTGCGTCCGAGACCTGCACGGTGACCTCGCGCTTGGTGTAGATGTGGTTCATGCCGGCGGGCGGGCTCGGGTCGCTGCTGGAGTGCTTCTGCGCCGATATGGTCGACGTGTGGTTCTGCTCCGGGAAGACGTCGAGCGGCACGTCCTTGCCGGTCGCCGTCGTGCGCGGGTTGAAGGAGGTGAAGCGGCTGTGGTTGTGGCTCGTCGACGTCGTGCCCATGCGGTCGTTGATGGATTCCTTGGAGATGCGCGTGATGAGGTTGGTCATGGAGAGCTCGATCTTGAGCTTCACGGTGTAGGCGACCGGGTGGAATTGCATGAAGACGACGCCGTTTTGCAGGAACATAGTTCCGATGATGAGGATCTGGGAGAGGGGAGTGAGTAAATGGATGACTGGAGATGAGAGCAGGTGCGCGTACGTCCATGCCGATGGAGATCAAGATGATCTGGGCGTTGAATCTGGCCAGGGCGTTGTATTTCTGCAGACCATTCGCAACAAGGCGCTTCCTGACCTGATCGATGAAGTACCAGTTGAGAGCCGCGTCGTTCAGGCCGATGAGGACCTTCGTGATCTTGTCCCAGATGTTGTTGACGCGCACGAAGCTGTTATTAGTCAGCTTTGGGGGTTTTAGGCTTTGCGTGCCGCAAAACTCACGTGTCACCCGCTCCGAGGTGGGCAGGAAGCCAGATGCAAAAGACAGAGACGTTGATCAAGGAGATGAAAATGATGGTGCCCCATCGGATCCAGTGGATGAGGCGATTGTGCATGGAAATGATGGCCACCCGGTTGATGATGATTTGCAGGATGAACTGAATCTCGAAAACCCAGGCCAGCACTAGGAAATGTTAGGTTCACAGTCACCAACGGCTCGGGAGTGTTGGCTTACGGATGAAAAAGAATGTAGGAAATCTGGCTCCGGGTCAGCAGGAGGAGTCAACGCGAGCGATTGGGAACACGTACGTGGCCGGTAGTACTCCTTCGAGGAAGAGGTACGCCATGATGGCGATGACAAGGTTCGCAATCAGTTCAGCCCATACCATCCACACGAACAGGCTTCGAAGAGGATTCCGGTTCCTGGTGGTGATTTTCCAGGCGTCCCATGCCGTCAGGTAGCCAAAGCCCAGGAAGAAACCCAAGGCGATGGAGGCGACCTTGGTGTCGGTCGAAGAGGCCGACATTGCGAGTCAGTGGTGCTTGCAGTGCGGCGAGGGCGTGGAAGTGAAGGGGCTGCGATGCCCTTCCGCCAAGTGCGTGAGAGGTTCCAGCGTTCCAACCCGCCGAAAAGCAGGGCGCAAGAGCGAAGACTTAAGAGGCGGAGATGGCCACCGAGCTTGGATCGAGAGCGGAAATGGCCCGGGGGTGGGAATAAGAAATCAAAAAGATTGGACGGGGGTTAAATGGGAAAGTCCTTTGGTCCGGCACGGGCTCCACAGTTTTTATGGGCCTGGGATGCTGCGGACGTTGTGTCCCTGCCAAGAGGCGCGGTGGGCGAGAGCCAGGAACAGGTGTACCTGCAGAAGGGCCCATGATGGCGTTGGAGGCCCGCCAGCAAATGCCGATGAGGATACGGCTATTTGGTGGAAGGATTGGATGGGCCATCCAGCAGAAGCGGACACCAGTAGCTGCATGAACAAGACTTTTTAGCGAGGCGGAAATGCGGGGATAATGGCGTTTCATCGGCACCAGGTTCATTGCATCAGCACGTGGAACGACGCGCCAGCTGCCGCCGTCGGCAAGGGCAGTCTCACGAGATCCCAACCGGCCAGTTCCGCCGACCTGGTCGAGGATGGAGAGGGCACATCCGCAGCTGGGACGAAGATGCTGCTCAGCGTGCGATGCTACAATATGCTCCCCCCAGGCAGGCCGTCCCGCGAGCTCCGGGGGCTGGGCTGGCTGGGCTGGGCAGCGGCTGCGACGCGAGGTGGTGATGGTGTTACGTGAAAGTGTGCGGATGAAGGCTAGATGTTTAAGCCCGATGGTGAAGTTCATCCGAAGCTAACGGGAGAAGGGTCCGGCCGTGGCCATGGCGGGCTGAAGGTGCCGGCGCATGAAGCACTTGGTGCCACCAGCGCAGGCCGTAACGGATGTCAGCAGTTGCTCCGCGGCGCTAGACGCTTCCAGCCGGCCCGACGAAATAACAGCCCCGAATCCGCTCCCCTGCTCCACGAGCGCTGCTCCGAGGCGTTACTGCTTCCGGTGCTTGCTTGTGCCAACATCCAAGGCAGGTCCTTCCAGCCACTTGGCGGCAGGATTTTTTTCCCAGAGAAAGGGGTGCGAGTACCACTGGGAGGGCGCCGGCGCCCCTGGGAACACTTCCACCCGCGGCGGGAGGCAAGAGCACGCGGGATGATGTGCACTTGTCGGCAACCATCCGACTTTAGCTCTTACGCGAGCGCATCCAGGCGACGGCCGATGGCCGATTGACGAGAGGCGAGAGACCGGGGCCGTGCCTGCGCAAAACTTGGTGGTGCGCAGCCTCGCCTCAGACCCTCGCTCAGCTCCACCGCTCTCGCCCCATCATTACCGCTTCGTGCCGCTGAACCCATGACCCGAAGATGATCTCTACACGCTCTTCCCCAGTATCAAAGCACTCGTCGAATGCTTTTGCAGCCTGCTGCACTAATTTCCGGCCTTCTCCTCCGCCAGATCCAGTGTTTTCCACCGTGTTAACACCAAACACCCCCTTTCCCACCATGATCAGCGTCATCACTGAGGTTTCGCACCGTCGGCCATTCCACCAGCAATACGTCGGGCTCTCCCCCCGCCCCATCGTCATCTTGGATTCTTCGTTTGGTTCAGGGTGCCGTTCGACCGGCGCAAGAGTCGGTCGCTGCGTTACTGACAATCACTGATCAGCCTCGACTGAATCGTACGACCGATCAGCGACAATATTATGCCATCGTTGCCCTGTCTATGCGCCGATCCCGTTCGCACTGAGCCAGTTCAGATCTTGTTTGCTTATGCTGCTGAAGGCAGGGCGCAAGCAGTAAGCGAGCCGCGAAACACGCTGCTGCATGCTGAGCGTCTTTGTAAGTGTTGCAGAGGTGTATCAGCTTCTTGCCCAAAGATCCCGCCCGCACTGCATGCAAGGGACCCCGCTGCCCGTATGGGTATAGGGCTGCGCCTGCTCGGAAAACTGGGAAGTTCCCTTTAGCCAATGTTCCCTGCTCTTATTGGCTTTTCACTTCCTCGTAGGGCTAGGAAACTTGGAGCCGATAAGACGATCTTATCAATTCTCCTACCGAGCGAGAATCAGAAACCCACTCTTCGGAGTAATTGTCCACATTGACCATAGGGCGCGGGGAGCGGGCAGCGGGGCTTTGCAGATTTTCGACTCTCCTGCCGCACCACCGAGTAATCACGTCTTGACGGCCGTTGCTGCTACACATATTTATCCGTCATTATCAATCTCCCTGCCGTGCGGAGTAAGCTTCGTAATCCTCAGCAATGTGTCGCTAACCTGGTACTGCATTTCCACACTCTAGAATTGCTCCCCACGCTGCCCGCAGTCCTGTGCGAAGTCCAGATTTCGCAAACCCCATTTTCTAGCATACGTCCAGCCAAGGGCTTTCGAATTTCATAGGTTCTTCACAAATTTCATCTCTTCAACCAAAATTCCAGCAACACTTTGTCCATGGCACAACGTGATTTCAATCAGCTTCATGTGAGTCGAGTCCAATGCAAAGTCGATTTCCCCTCGTTTTTCCTTCGAGAGTTCGAAGGTTTGAAGGTCCGTGCTAAGCATGGTAAAAGCTGCCTCCCGCACGAAGGCCGCAACACCCTGCCCCCTTCAACAAGCTCCCAGTCATCTCCCCATCTTCCTACTCGGAAACTCATCCCTACACAAGCAGTCGTGTTTAAGTTATCCTTATAAATGGAGACTTGACGATCCACGCCGCCCCAGCGAGTCAGTTCTGCATCGCGCCGCGCCACTCGTATTTTCTTGACTCGCACAACAACACCAGACCCGCAGCAGGACGACTCGCCGAAGTTCTCCCAATCAGCTTCTCGCAAATGCATGCCCAGCCTGTCTCAAATTGCGACATGATCTCCCCAGGCAGCATGACGAGGAAACACGAGGACTGCCGACTTGGAAAAGCTCCCCCCACCGGCATGATAGAGGTGCATCCGCTCAAGCCTTTCCCGCCGCCGGATCTACGGATCCACAGAGTGGCTGGCCTGACGCCTTGGAATTCTTTTCTTGGTGATGCTTGATCAGATAAGGCCTCCTAAGATGAATCGAACCCCGTGCGGAAGCGTTGAAGCGTTACGATTTACCGACCTTCGCTGACCACGACGCAGTTCGGCCTGGCACGTCTCGAATCCACGCAATTTTATAAGCCCCCAGGGCTCCAGAAGAAACGTCCGTACCCCGCTACTGAGCAGTCCGCGGACCGGACCTCGACGTTCCTGCTTCCCCCCCCCTTTTTTTTTTCATGGTTTCTCTGAAAACATATAGATTCGCCGCGCAGCCTTTAAGAGTGTCTCCTCCGCCAGAAACTCCAACACTAACCCCATCCCAATGGTTCAGCCCTACGTCCTCTGCTTTCTGTATCGTTCGCGGAAAGACTGCCGCATCTCCCGCAACACGCTCCGCACCTGGGGCCACGAAGTCGCGATGTATATGAGCCAATGCAGAAAGCCCTGCATCGGCCCGACCGCAGCATGCATAACGGTAAACAACGGGCTCGGCGTGCCCTTGACGAGAGAATAGATGCGATTCGCGCTGGCCGGGCCCTAAAATAAAACACACACACACCCTCCAACCGTCAGCATCCGCAAGCAGCAGCAGCAGCATTACTCTCGCAGCAAAGGGGGGAAAAAAACCAAAAGAAAAAAAAAGCGCAACTAAAAAAAAAAACCAGAAGGGGAGGGGGGGAGATGGAAGGGGGACGAGATCAGAGAGAAAGCCAATTCACCCACCCAAATGACGATCAAGCCGATGAACATGAGAAACGCGACCTTCGCATACGCCCACGCCGCGTCCAGCGCCTGGCCGGCCCGCTGCCGATCCCGCAGCGCGCGCCGCGCCGCCGCCGCGCCTCGCCGCCGCCGCCGCTGCTGTCGTTTCCACATGGTCTCGACGCCGCGCGCCCACCTCCTGGGCCCGGCGGCCCGGCCCTTCTCGCCCATCGCGTTGCCATTGGCGGTGGTGATGTTGTTGTCGTTGTTCGCCGTGCACGTCGTCAGCGTCTGCTGCGCGCATGAGCTGCCGGCGTGCACGACCGCAAAACCGCGCTTCCCCATCGATGACGCCGACGCCGGCGCCGGCGCCGGCTCGTCGAAGGGCCAGGCGGCGGTGGAGCCGAACGACGCGTGCGCGGAGCCGAAGGACTGGGCGGGCGAGCGCCGCGGCTGCGCGAGCATCGAGCTGAGGGATTGGATGTGCGAGCGCGTCTGCGAGCCGCCAGCGGTGGTGGCGTAGTCTTCCAGGCGCACGTGTACGCCGGGTGGGAGGCGGACTTTCGGGGGCAGCTTGAGACGCGGTGCGACCGTGCGCTTCTTGTTCTTCTTCTCTTCCGTGGCTGTCGCTGTTACGGTCGGCGGGCGGCGGGCGAGGCGGCGGTCGTCTTTGAGGGGGTTGTCGTCCTCGTGGCCCTGCTCCTCGTCGTACCGATCCAGGTCGCCCGTGACCGCGGACGAGGAGTAGTTGGGCTCCGGGATGACGGAGCTGAGGTGGATGTCGGTGACGCGCATGATCTGGTTGGACGGGATGTAGGGCGCGCCGTTGTCCTGGCTGTCCAGGAGCGTGACGTGGGCGTCTGCTCCGCGGTGGAGCTTCCGCATTTCGTAGTCGCACTGGATCATGCTGATGCCGGTGACTGCGAAAATGGCGGTCACGATCATTATGATGACCCTCGGCTGTTGTCAGCGACTCGTTGACATGGAAAGAGGAAGTGCCTCACCACGTGGGCCCGTAGCTGAACGCGAGCCGCATCCATTCGTAGTCTGTGCTTATCCAGCACCACATCTGACCAGGTCAACGCAAACTGTAGCTTGTAGAAAATACAAAATCCCTTACCACTGCGGGTCCAAATATGCCAGTTTGCTTCGGGCTAACGTCGAGCATAAGTAGAACGAACGTGTGGCCGAAGGGCCACCCGTAATTGATGGCGATGTACCATGGCTCGAGCCGCCGCAGCTGAGCCGTATCAAACTTCCTAGACTAAGCTTCAGCAAAACCGAGGGCTGGTGCTCTATGTGCTGGCGAACCGGAAATAGATCAGGTAGACGTTCAGCGCCATGGCTAACGTCCACATGACGGCTGATGTGGTAAACCTGCAAATAACTCAGCACACCTGCACCCAAGGGCGTGTTCTTGCGGTCCGCTACGCACATCTGAATGCAGAAACCTTGGAACCGGCAAAGTGACATAGTTTTTCCAGGGAGCGGAAGGCCGGAGGTGCAGATGAAGAGAGCAGTGGCTTGAAAAATATTCCCCAGAGATGCGTAGAAGAGAATGCGGTTCATAGGTTTTCGGAAGCGCGGAGACAACAGGTACGACAATATGATGCTCAAAGTGGCCACCAAAGATATCGATGCTGTAGTTCGAGCGACGGCACGGTAGACATGGGCCTTAGCCTCCATGCCCCTCATGATGGAGGCTTTGGAAGCATCCGCCGCCATATTCACGAGGGTACCAAGGAGGACACACGGAAAATCATATGGCTTGCGTGGTTCCGAAGCTTCACTGTTATCTCATAGCAGTCGGGCCTATCCAAAGTTTGTTGCAGATGTTGGGTTCAAGAAGACGTGTCATGGGCAAATGGCATCCCTGCTTGTGGAGCCTGTATCGATTTGCTCGCAAACCACGCGAGGCTTTCCGAGATGAGCTACACTCACATTGGACGACCGTCAAGATGGACCCCGCGCACTCGGAAATCTTTCAGAGCGTTCATTATGCAAGAGACGAGGGACGTGTAAGCGATGCTGAAACGCGGCGAACTCGCCGTAACCTTAAATGTGCGCGCAACTTAAAGGGCGCATTAATATCCGTCGTCGACTTTGTATAATTACTGCCGTTAATTCAATCAACGGTGATAGCGGTTTGGCATCCCATGAGCTCTTTTGCTGGAGAGTCAGAGAACTGATTCTCAAATGGCCTTTTGCTTGCATCGCCGCCCAACTATCATAGAGCCTCTCCATAAGCTAACCAATGCAGATCGGCCGATACAATTGCCCTAGTGGGAAATTCTACGTGAATTTTAGCTCTCAAGCGGAGCGTAGGAAAGGACACCGGTGCGTTCCCCGGAAAGATCGTATGACCGAATGCGAACTGTAGGAAGCTGCAAAGCAAAGATCGGAACGAGAAGTTTGTTGGCCCGCACATAAGCTTCCCCGCCAATGATCGTCTCTCGGAAAAATTCCGAAGCGTAGGTCACGAATCAGTAGTCGACGGTGTGATAATACGTCATATTTACATCGCCAATCACAGTACATACAATAGGCCAACTGAGCTCCAAGCCTTACACACGTCTTTTGTAAGCCTCTACACCGTGTATCTCTCATAGTATTACGGCTTCGTATCCGTAGCGTAATTGATTAACCCACTGCGACAACACAAGATCCTGATAACAGAACAACCCCTCTCATGAACCTAGAAGATGTCTGCGCACGGTGGACGGAGTAAGTGGCTGGTGTCATCAAGTTACCAGGTAGATGGATGCACAGTTCAAACTTTTTCTGGAAGGTGGACCGAATGGAAGCAATACTCAAGGATCGAAGTCGAGTAAGAAAGCCCGCCCAATAAAGCTTAAGGGGAAAGAAAAAATCAACACGTTATTCTCTTTTTTGAATGAAATTCGGTAATGCGTTCCGACAGGCTTTAGTACAACTGGCACGTAAAGACTTTCGCTTTGCACCCACCGTAAATGTTAAAAATCAGTAAGCTTCCAGCTAAGAGTCACGCTCTAGCAGACTCAGGTTGCACTTGTATCCTACACTTGTGGCCAGTTTTTCCAATCTCGATACCCCGCCAATCATATGGAATTCCACCCCGCGCACAGGATGAAGCATGACACCAATAGACCTGGACCCTTCAATCAACACCTCCATGGCGAGGTGCTTGACGGAGCTACTTTCGGACCCTAGTAGCCCTTCTAAGGAACGCAGGAAACCGGATGATCTCAGCAGTTGCCTCAAAACCTAACATTTTCCTCCAGAAACCACATCATCATAGTCGACACCTTCAAGCCTACTCCGGCCTTACAAACCGAGCCGGGACAATCCTGGATCCTCTCCTCGATCAGCTGGAAATTCATTTCTCCACACTCCAGCCGGGCGCAATGTCCCTTAGCGATTCCTGGGCCGACGTGCCGAGCGGCATGGACAAAACTCAAGCTTTCAAGCTGGTGGACGCCTAACTCGGCACAGGAGGGAACTTCATTGACGTATGCCACCCCCTACCCTCGACTACGATTTTCAAATGGATGCTTGCCGTACTGCTTCCAGACCGCCGACAAATACCACGAGTCTGCAGCCTCGAAATCAACCCAGCGGCGAGCTCGAGCCTGTTGGGAAGGATCAGGAGATCAGGTGCCAAGTACCGCCTCTTACCACAGCCGCGCTCATCGATTTTGTCATCCCAAGCTAATCGGCGATGAATGAGCAAGATCCACAATAGGCGGAGTATTCAGTGAAATACTGCTCTTCTTTCAAGAGTAATCTCCAAAGAAACGAGATATATTTCTAATCCGACTAGCTATGCTGTCGGACTGAAAAAGTACGACGCCGCACTGATTTTCAGTGCTGGCTAGTGGCCTTAATATAGTCCTACATGTGCACCGATAAAGCAAGGCTGAATAACAACAATCCAAACCCCGAACGCCCGAAATGCAATGATTGGCAGAATTTGACGGAAGCTGAATTGTCACGGAGGTGATCAAGTCCTGCAACAAATTCCATTCCTTAGACGTGAGGCCCTCTAGCAAGCGGGGAGAGTTTCGACCTTGCCGCGCGGGCCAAGGCAGTTCTCCTTGCCGTTGACCTTGGGGCCATCGCCCTTGGTGACGAGCTTGTCGACGCCCTGGTACTGCTGGCAGACGTTCTTGGTGCGGCCGCAGGTGGTAGCGTCGACGGTGGCGGTGTCGCCGTAGTTGCTGTTGATGCCGACGAGGTCGGAGGTCATGCCGAAGGCCCGGACGCCAACGAGCTCGACGTCGCGTTTCTTGCCGGTGTTGCCGCTGCAGTTGCCGCAGCTGCGGTACAGCTTGCCGGAGTTCTGGACGGTGAAGTTGCGGATCGTGACCTTGCCGACGCCGTTGTGCTGGATGACCTTGTCGACGGCGTCCTGGGCACCGCCGCCGACGATCTCGTACGGCCCGGAGCCCATCAGCGTGATGGCGTCCTCACAGACGTCGCGGAACCAGACGTTAGTCAGCGTGCAGGGGCCCTTGCAGTGGATGCCCTCGACCGCGTCCTTGTGGATGATGACGTTGGAGAGGGCGGCGTTGGGTGCCAGGACGAAGACGGCCAGGTCCGAGCCTTGGTCCCTCTTGTCGTCGCACGTCATGTTGCGGGAAATCTCTCGGTTCTTGTAGTCGTTGTTCCTGCCGGAAATCGAGATTGGCTTATCGACGATTTCAACGGCGCCGCTGGCGCGAGGAATAGCGCTTTGCGCGGATGCAAGGCCGACAACGGCAGCGATAGCAGCGGCAGTAAACTTCATTTTGTGTCAGTTCTGAGTTTGGATTTTGTTTGATGAAAACGAATGTGGATGATCGTGGTGACCTGTAAACGAGTGTTGTTTGGCGATGATCCTCTCTACCTGCCGGCGACGATCTCTTTCATAGTCATTTCTAGGCTTCGAGAAGTGCCACAGTCGCTGTGACCAGGCAGTATGCCTGAGCGCTGATGTACTTGGCAGAGATCCTGACGATGAGGCTCTAAGAGACCCTGACTTGTTTCGAGTCTCCTCTTCGCGCCAGACTAGTGATATTCTCGGAAGCGCTCGCTGCCAAGATTGTTTCGTCTAGTCACCAGCACTCATCCGGGTCGTTTAATACTTTGATCAATCAGATTTTGGACCCTAAGCAACATATCTATTACAGAATTGGGGCTTTCGTTGGTCAGATGGCAACCTTTAGCATGACTACACATCTGCCAACCTTTTCCGTAGAAGAATCAGAGCACTTCTGGGGCTGTTGAAGCAAAAAATTAACCCAAAGGAGTAACGTCACTGGGAGACAACGGCACCGCATTGTGTGCTTACGCATAAACGCCACAAGAGCATTGTATTTAGCACGTTCACCCTTTACTATTAGAACATATCCTTGTTTGAATCAGCAGTCTTACATTTCTGTTTCCTCTGCCCGATATGTAGCAAGACGACGTGTGGCATGTCGACGCGTTTTAGTGCGTCCCTTGAACTCGGTCCGCAACCGTGTCACTGCCTATGTCTCACCACTTGAGCTCGGTCACAAGTTACCTGAGCATAATTTTGAGCCGCCCTCGGCACCTCTATAAGACCTGAAGCGGCTGGGAAGTAGCCCAGTGTTGCCAAGTGTATGACAGGCAAGACAGACGCCCTGAACTGTACGACTTGTGCCACCGTGTTTCGCTTCGTCAAAACTACGGTATAGTGATATCATGCAGCTCCTGGATACATAACTAAACGAAGACCGATCTAGTCCGCATAAGAGCGCTAATGGTATGGAAACCAAGGCGTTGTGCAAGGAGCAAGTTCAGCAGTACACGTCGTTTGTTGTACCCTCTAGTATGAGGTGTTTCCACTGCCGCATTACTGATATCATCGCTGTGGAGATTTTCCCACTGTTAGCGTTGCGACGCCGTGTGCCTTAGCGTGCGTTTAATAGACATATGCCCAAAGCTGTCCCAGAGCCTTTCCTTAAGCCTGTCTCCGTGCTCACTCCTTCGTATCTCAAGAGCGTCCGTACCTTCGAGGACCCATGCATATCTGTATCTGGTTTCGGGTTCCCTTGGCCCGTTCTAATATTTCGCACTGAGATAAGTACACCTCTAGGCAGAAATAAACTCGATACATGATTTTGAATCATCACTCTTTCCTACTGCATTGCTTATTTTCTGTATGCTAAGCTGAATTGAACGCCCTTGCTTCTGCTACCCAAGCATGTCATTAATTGGAGGCGTCGGTGCTGACGATATATTTGTTAGCTAGTGTAACCAAAGGAGCGCACGGGGACATCTTTACACACCACGCGCTGGTGTCTATCTACATGACTCGGCTCGGGCGTCGAGTGGCGTTCTTTCAGTCTTCATTTCTGCATATGGCCAAGGAGGAGTCAAAGTTGCGCAAATATGAAAAGAGTATGATATAGTTTCTTCTAGGCCCTCGCTGTTATGGCAGGTACGGCGCTAGCGCCGCTGGGTAGTTTAGCTCCTCCGCTCTCTCAAGACGGAACAGACAACAACGAATACAAGTACTTACGAGGTTTTGCTCCAACACTCGCCACTTATTTTGCGCATGCATTGAGCTATGTCTATTATTACTCTTGACAGGTGCGTATGCTGTACGGCTGGTCACAGGACTGAATATCTTTTCCGAGGTTGACTAGATCAAGCCGTAGCTTTCTTATTCGAGCTCTGAAGAAACCCGGTCGGCCTTTAGCAAATATTTAGTAGAAAATAGTGACGGGAGACTAGGAAAGCACTTACAGTAATTAAAAGTAAATCATTACAACTCTAGAATATTGGTAACGAAGGGTTAGCGCTGGCGCATTAAAGCAAATTGCATCACTATTGCCGAGGTGGAAGCAGATGCCATCTCAGCACGTACGCAAATAATGCCAAGTCTGCCTAAATTTGGGCGTTAGTATTTGTATGATTTGACACGTGCCGTAAGAGATATTGTTAGGGGCTGTTTATTTACCTACAGAGGAAAATACTGCTTTGCGGAATTGACAAAGTCAAAATGCAAATAAATATTATAGTAGCCATAGCTTATTGCAATGCCTTGAAGCACATAAACCATTGATTTACGTGCTTTTTAAATAAGCCACAATCTTTTTCAGAAAATGTTTACTCCGTGTTGTAAGAGTAGGACGAAGGAAGTAGCTATAGTGCAGGCAAGATCAAAATCTTCTGAGCTGGAGCCACAACGGTTTGCATCTCCAGACCTTCCTGCCTACAATCACGCAGTCAAAATAAAAAATTCTGCAAGATCCCTTTCGAACTCTCAGATACGAACCCCCTCGCCGAGTCAGGACTTATCGGATCAATTCACCAACTTCCCCCACTCATTTGGAACATCCGGATTTTATCCCTCATCAAGGTTCCCTACCACAACCGTATTGTTACCCGAGTTTTCAAGTAATGGTTCTTTCCCGGACTTAGACTCGTATGATCCAGATAGCAGCAAGGTACTGCGAGTGGACAAGGAAAAACGAAGTACATTTCCTTTTCTCAGACACCAGATACAAACGCCTATATACCCGATCCCGCAATCCCAAGCCATGCACAAGAGATTGACTCCCTCCTACCCACATATGCTCCATCCATCCACCCATGCCAAACCATCAGACAGACCTCCCACCCGCTAAATCCACGAAAAAAGAAAGAGGGGAAAAAAAGCTCTTCTTAAGCCAACGCAAAACGCCCAAAACCACATCCCTCCTCTATCCTCCCCTCCCTACGCCTCCACCTCCACCACCGTCCCCGCTTCCCTCAGGAAGCTCGTGAAACCCGCACCACCCCTCCCGCCCGCGCGATCCTCCATGATCATCTTCTCCCTCAGCATGTCGGCCAGCACGTTCGCCTGGCGCAGGCCCATGGCCTCGCCGATATGCGCGAGCGTGGCGGTCATCCACTCCTGGGTCTGACGGGTGGTGACGTCCTGGTTGCCGACGAGGAAGAGGGTCCAGAGGAGCAGGGTGGAGCCGTAGGTGCGGACGATGGGGATGTGGGCGGCGGCGAGGCGCCAGGCGGTGGGGTCGGCGAGAGACATGTCGAAGTCGGACCAGGGGAAGGAGAGGAGGTGGGCGCGGGTGATGGGTGATTTCGCTGGCGTTGTTGTTGTTGTTGCTGTTGTTGCTGTTGTTGGCGGTGGGGTGGGTGGGGAGGACGGATCGGATGATGAAGTGGAGGAAGAGGCGGAGGACGTGGCGGATGAGGGCGGGGATGCGGAGGAGGAGAAGGAGGATTGGTAGCGCTCGCGCTGGCGGAGGGCGGAGAGGTAGCCGATGTGCTGGGGGACGCTGGCCTGCACCTCGGCCTGCAGCTGGTACAGGATGCGCGTGCAGTCGGCGAAGACGGCCGTGTAGCGCGGCTCGCTGAAGGCGGGCGGCGTGGCGGAGAAGCCGGTTAGAAGTGCCTTGCGCATCATGCCGTACAGCAGCAGCCGGCAAGTGCGTATGCTGTTCCACACCTGCGATTGCCAGTAGCCCGGGTACACATGGTAGTAGCCATTGACGACGATCTCCGGGTCGTCGTCAGTCGGGATGATGCGGAATTGCCAGGATGGCGGGAGGGACTCCACCAGCGCGAGCATCTCCGCGTCGATTTCCAGCGACCGGTCGACAATGGTGCGGCAGTCCCAGACAGCCTTGTGCCGCCAGTGGGCGCGGAAGTTGGCCAGGTCCATCATGATTTCGCGGAGACGGTAGAGCGGGTTATTGCGGTCGACGAAGTGCTGCCTGATGGCTTCTTCCATCAGGTCTTTGATGGACTCGGGGAAGACGATGTCGCGCTGGATGCAGCTGATCAGCAGGTTCGACGTGATCTGCATGAGCATCCGGCGGCCGACGCCAGTCTCGAGTTGGCGGCGGCCGCGCATGCTGATCAGGGCGGCGGCGCCGTTGATGTGGTTCTCCCAAGCCACAAGCGACTGGCGGGTGCGGCCGCTGATGCTCTCGAAGAGACCGAGGATGATGACGGCCAGGAGGGAGCTGTCCTTGGTGGCTACGGCGGGGTTGCGGAGGGCCTCGTTGGTGCGTTGGATGGCTTCTACGTAGCGTTTCCAGGCGAGCTTCTCGAACTCGGAGTTGTGGGTGTGGCGGTACAAGCCGTAGAGGCCGACGGCCTTCATGCTGGTAAGCAGGTGCTCGTCGATCTCGCATGACCAGAGATCGGCGCCAATGCCGGTTTGGGCGACGGGGTTGCCGTCGGAGAAGACGACATAGTTGCAGAAGTTGGAGAAGAAGAAGCCGGCGGCGCGCTCGTCGAGAGAAGGAAGCAATGCGGACAGGTTCCCGCTATCGATGAAGGTGCGGGGATCGTTCAATTTGGCCGGACCTGGATTGCCCCGGGAGGCACGGCGGAGGACGAGGCTCCCATCAATGTGCGAGTCCTCGTAGGGCCCGAGCTCGGTGGAGAAGGGATCGGAGAACCAGACGGCTGAGTCAGGCGAAGTAGTCTTTGCAGGTTGTTGGACAGGGAGAGGCTGGTGCGCATCCTCTTGGCCGGTCACGCTGTGCTTTTTCTTGGCCGAGCCGGTGCGCACCCTCTTCTCGACCTTTGCGCTCTCATTGCGGAAGAGCACCTGCTGCAGGTCACGGTAGCCCGGGCACGTCCGCTTGGCGCGCGAGCACTGCGAACAGCCCTTGGGCAGCGGGACTTGATCGCACTGAGGACGGTGTTAATGGGAGAGTGAGCTTGGGAGCCGTGGCCGCAGCCTGGCAAGTACTGTACAGTACGTACTCTGATCTTCCGCTTTCGGCAGGTCTCGCACCCACGGCTGGGAGGCCCGCAGTAGACCATGAGTGGAGAGCGATTGGCCGATGGCTCTAGAAGCGGCCGCCTTCGCAGTGAAGCCCAAAGAGGGTGGGATGGCCGTTGGCGTTTATCAGGGGAGCCACCGCGGCTGCTGCCTGAGCTTGCCGTGGCGGTGCAGCGGATATGCAGGTGAGCGCAGCTAGCGAGCGGCAGTGAGCTTGGATGCGGCCGGACGAGATGGGCAGAATACTATGTGGAGATGGGCAATGTGCAGGTGGAGTCGCATAGGTGGCCAGAACGGGAATGTAGTGCGGAGCAGCGACGACGAGCTGAAAGGGCGGGAGTGCGGGAGGGCGGGAAGGCCGCGGGGACAGCCTTCAGCTTCGACGGGACTGGGTGCCGGTGGTCGGTCACGTGTGTGCTAGTTCTAGTCATTGTGTCGCAGCCTGAGGCTGTGCAGATCCGCACGGGAGTTGCGGCAGGGGACTGGAGCAGCTTGGGGGGGGTGCTGGGGGGGCCAACCAGAGGGTTTAAATTGGCAGCATGGCGGGGTGTGTGTGCAGTAGTGTAGTGTAGTGTAGCCCCCCATGCCGCCAAAGCCCCCCCAAAAGCCCCCGAAAAGACCCCCAAAAGCCCCCCGTTGCGCCTCTGGAAACGCTCGAGCGTCTCGCACGTCGCAGCTTTCCGCTTCGGGCCTGCTGTGCGAGCCAATCAGCGCTGCGCTCCGCCCAGACAGTCTGCACTCGAGGCACCCATCAAACTCCCCACAACACTGCAACAAACAAAGATTGCGGCAGACAGTGCCTTTGGTGTCGGCAATTCAGCTGAACGCACGTAAGGCTCGGCAATCACCAGCAATTACACCAGAATCTCCCTGGCTCAGAGGCGCTCGCAGACGCTGAAACTTCACACACGCAAGGCAATTGCGCTCGAGGCCCGAGGAACATCGTCGCGTCTTCCACGTGTGAATTCATATGTCCGTACATATCTAATGCGCTGCAGTCATGGCCAAGGAAAATATGAAAAAGAAAAAAAAAAAGATCACGCCAGTCCAAACGCCTTCAAACCCTCTGATCCCCTCTCCTCCCGCTCTCCAAATCCTCCCTCCCCCGCCCCTCCACCTCGGACGCTTCATCATCACCAGCGTCTTTCCGCTTCTCCCGCTCTAGCTCCTGCTCGACCTCCTTCCTTCTCCGCTCCACCTCCGCCCACTCCTCCTTCCCCACAACCCTCATGCTCCACCCCAGCGCCAAGCCCCCGGCCGCCAGCACCGCCTCCACCACCAATGCCATGCACAGGAAAATCGTCACGTTGCCGCTGATCGCCGAGAAACTCTGCACATCCCCCCGCACGTCAACCGCAAAGTAAACCGTCCGTATGCACAGCAACGGCAGGCCCGCGACCAAGCACAACAGCACCTTCCTCTCGCCGCCCCGCACAGCATCGCGACACCCCGCCCAGACCCACGCCGTCGCGGCGACGATGCCGGCGAGGGAGACGACGTAGAGCGACGCCGCCGCCTTCAGCGTCCCGGAGTGCGTCGCGATGCCGTGGCGGACGTCGTCGCTCGTCATCGAGCGGTAGCCGATGCTCGCGCAGATGAACGCCGCGGTGATGACGACCTCGAGGTGGCGGAGGAAGCGGTGGTGCGTCACGCGCTGCCTCGACGCGGCGTAGCCGGGGTCCTGCAGGAGGGAGAGCTCGCGCAGGCGGTGCAGGAGGCCGTGGGCGAGGAAGAGGAGGGGCGAGACCGCGTCGGCGGCGAGCTGGGGACGTGTTGCTTGTCAGCCTGCGTGTTTTTCTTTCGTTTTCGATTCCCGCTTTTTGCGTTTCTTTTTCTTCCTGGGAATCGTTGTTTCTGCTTGGATGATTGCGTCTACTCACCGTTGCAGCAGCGACGCGCAGACCGAAGCGGTCAGGATGCGTGTAGGCTGCCAGCTGGAGCGCGGCGTATGCGATACGCGTGATGGCGAAAGTAGCCAGGACGAACCACGTCAACCAGCTCTGCCGCCAGCCATGCCGATAGATAAGAGCGCAGGAAGCTACGAAGCAGGGAACGTAGTAAACGATGATGAGGACGGCAAGAATATCTCTGTACCCGAGCGTCATGGTGTTCAATTGACAACGGCAAAAAACGAATCTACCGAAAGACGAACCGAGAAAACCCAAAGTGTCGTTAAAATATCCCGAGTACCTTTTTACCCCAGTGCTGCGGGCAAGAAACTGCTGCCTACGGCATCCACTGAAGGATGCACTGCAGGGCTGACAGGCTGGCGGGCGCTATGCCGAGATTGGTAATCGATCTCGCTCTGCTAGCCGAATCAGTGCAGCAGTGCGAATATGAGCTGTCTGGCCTTAGCGATATGGCTGCAAAATCCTCCTTCGACTCCACCGACGCAAACGCGCTCGAGGCGCAGCAACGACAGCAATCAATTCGCTAGGGGAAAGTCTTCTCCACGCAGCTCAGGCGCTGCACAGCCATGACCCGTGCCTGCAGGAATGGGTATAAATGACGGAGCCCTCGTCCGCCAAGGTCGAGCATATTCCCTCTTCATCAGCCAAGCTTCACCACATCTCTGGGCACCAAGAGATTTGCGCAACTTCCACCACCGATATCCTCGAGATTCACACTGAATACCAAGACCTAAGCCAGTTGGACAAGCCCGGCCCCAAGGCTCCCTCCCTCCCTCTCTCCCTCCCATCGCTGGCCTGCGAGCCACGCAAAAACCCGGCCCCCACCCAACACCCAAAGAAAAGGGAAACCAGCCAATCAACCGGCCAATCACCGACTATCCAACCAATCATGCCCCTCTCCGAACGCTCCAACATCTCCATCGCCCTCATCGTCCTCTACACCCCGGTCCTCCTCCTCTCCATCCACCTCACCATCCGCCACGGCCTCGGCCGCTCCTCCGGCTGGCGCTTCGTCCTCACCTTCGCGCTCGCCCGGCTGCTCGCCTCCTCCTTCCAGCTCGCCACCATCCACGACCCCTCGAACGTGTCGCTCTACATCGGCGAGTGGGTGCTCCTGGGCATCGCGCTCTCGCCGCTCGAGCTGGTCTCGCTCGGCTTCCTGAGCCGCGTGCTCGCGTCGATCAACAAGACGCGGGCGACGCTGCTGACGCCGCGCCACATGCGGCTGGTGCAGCTGCTCAACACGGTCGGCCTGGGGCTCGCCGTCGGCGGCGGCGTGCAGGCCGGCAACGCCGTCGGCGACGGCGCGCCGCTGCGCGCGCCCACCACCACCAAGGTCGCCGTCGCGCTCTTCATCGCGTCCTTCGCCTGCATCGTCGTCGCCGCCGCCCTGACCTGGCCGAGCGTCGGCCACGCCGAGGACGGCGAGAAGCGCCTGCTGGGCGCCGTCGCCGCGACCGCGCCCTTCCTGCTCGTGCGCGTCGTGTACACGGCGGTGAGCTGCTTCGGCGGGGCGAAGGCATTCAACCCGGTTTCGGGGAACGTCGGGCTGTTGCTGGGGATGGCCTTCGTGATGGAGCTGGTGATCGTGTATGCGTTTTTGGCGGTGGGGATGACCTTGAAGAAGATCCCGAAGGAGGGCGGGGATGCGGAAAGGTCGGTGGAGATGATGCCGAAGTCGGGTGCGTGAGGAGGCTGACTTTTTCTGTTTCACAAGGATGAGGGATCCTGGCGCTTAGCAGGCTATTCGGGGAAGGCGGTTTGGATTTAACAGGGCGTTGGGATGTACTGCAGGCTGTGATCAATGGTTGATAGATTGGGCTGTGGAACACCCTTTTGTTCATGCAAATATTTATTTTCATTGTTCATCGATTTGTCCGGAACGTCGTAATGGACATAGAAATTTTTTCCCCTCACATTCTGGCCAGCTTCTTCCTATTTCAATCGTGTCTTTACTCCATTGTAAGGACTGCCCTGAACCTCACCTTTCCGCTCAGCATGTGCTCCATCGCCTCGTTAGCCTGGCTAAGAGGGAACTTCTCAACCATGCAGTGCACGCCGTGTGTCTGGGCGAAGGCAATAGCTTCCTCCGAATCCAGAGCGTGGCCTGATGGCCAGCCACGGACACTGATGCCCTTCAAGATCATCGGGAAAGTGTTAATGGTGATCTCTCCTACAGGAGCAAGGACAACGACCTGGCCGCCTGCTGCACAACCGTTGACAAGGTCTCCTATGATCTTCGGGTTGGGAGCTGTCACGACGATCAGGTCAGCACCACCAATTTTCTGGAGCGCTTCCGCCGTGTTTTCCTTGCTACCATCGATGTAGTCGGTCGCACCAAGCTTGGTGGCGAAGTCTCTCTTGTTGCCGTCGCGGGATAGAGCAACCTTGTGGTAGAAAATTACGTCAGCGGTCTTTCTTTTTTCCCCCGGATGAAGTCAGGGACTACACACGGTTCTGTACCCCATTTTTCTGGAGTACTGGATTGCCAAATGCCCAAGACCTCCGAGACCTTGGATGGCAACGGTGCCTCCAGCAATGGTCTTCATGTTTCGCATGGCGTTGAAAACGGTGACACCGGCGCAAAGGAGAGGGGCAGCTTCGACAGGATCGATGCCTTCAGGGATCCTGACGGCAGCCTCGGTTCGAAGGAGGATGTATTCTGCGTCTGCAAGACAGGTTGAGTTACGTGGTCGGTATTGGAAAGGGGGCAGAGGAACAGCTTACAACCACCGTCCTGGGTGACGCCATTGATGGCTTTATTCTCACACATCTGGAAGAGACCACGGTTGCACTGCTTGCAGATGCCATCGTGGCCACCGTGCCAGGGCCCGCCTCCACGGATGGTCAGCATATCCCGACGGTAGAGGGGTGAGGTCGGCTCCAAAAAAAAAGTAGAAAAAAAATCCAACGGCAAAGGTATGCCATGGGCAGTGGACGCAGTCGTCCGGGCGTGGATTTCTGATAAGACTAGGGACATCCACATCCGGATTATTGCTTCAACTCCTCATCGGCACGTTCACCTGCTGTTGGGAATATTCTCGGGGCCGCCGTGATATATCCGAACATACCGACGCGATCTCCGACCTTCCACTTCTTCTCGCCCGGACCAACAGCAACAACATCGCCAATCACCTCATGGCCCGGAACAATCGGGCTGCGAAGCTTCTCAGTCATCGGTTGACATCATGGGCAGGAATATTAACTTACGGCTGGCCGAAGCCGCCTGTTCGCACGCCTTCATCGGAGTGACAGACGCCGCAGGCCTTGACTTTGGCCAAAATTTGGCCGTGCTCAGGCTCTTTGAGCGGGAGGTCTTTGATGGTCAACGGCTGGTTGGGCTTCTCGATGACGGCAGCTTTGTAGGTTTTCGGGAGACTGGGAGCCATGGTTGCGACTTTGTTTAAGGGCAGCTGGAATGCAGAATGGGATGATGCAGAGCGACCAGTTGAAAACTGAAGGTATTTAAAGCTAGGGCGGGGAGCTAGAAGCTACCCCGCCAAAACATGGCCTGACGTCGACACTGCGCAAAATCGGTGGCTCCATTCAACTAACAAGGACGCTAAAGCAGTTTCAGGGCTGCCGCCGAGCTGGAACATGTCAGACGGGAGATAGGCCGCTTACCAAGACTGTGTTTAGGCTCCCTACTGAATGGCACGGGCTCCTCGGATGGAGGGATTGTGGTTGACTAAACATCGCACGGTGGAGTTGTCAGCAGTCATTTGGCCGAGCTCATGCAGACGGTTATGCCAAGCTGTCTGCACGGTCAGGCCTGTGGCAGCGCGGGCATGCTGCCAAGGCAAGAAACGCCCACAGTGCGGGGTTCCATTAAGCTGCTGCTGCTCGTCAAAGACTGGCGGGCGTCTTGAAAGAGGGAGATTCCGATGCAGGCGATTTACTGATTAGGATCCAAAAAAAAAAAAAAAGAGTCAGGGGCGGCCTCGGTTTCCCGCCTGTCGCTCGTTCCAGTAGCTTGACGCGGGCCATGCGGTATACGGAAGTCAAAAGCCGAGAGAGGGAGCTCAGGACGGGTGCTGACGTCACAGGAGCAGGACGCAGACAGAGGCGTTGTTGGGAGATTGGAGAAGAGCAGCGGAGAGGAGAGTAGGGCGGAGATAAGGAGAAAGCGGCGACGACGCTGAGAGGGCGGGAGTGTCTTGGAGCTGGCGGAGAGAGTCTCCCTCGGCATCGGCTCCAGGCTAAAAGAGATCCGGCGGGGGCGGGGCGGAGTGGAATGTGTGGCCGAACCTCCGGCCGTTCGCGAGTTCCTGAAGCGACCTAAGACTCAGGTGAGTGACATCACCGGCAGCCGCAGTCGTGTCGTGCAGCCAGGCACCAAGGCATCAAGGCATCAAGGCGCCCAGGCACCCACGCCTTCCGTCTTTTCTCGTCTCCTCCCTTCTGCCTCGGCAGCGCGCAAAGACGCGTCTCGCGCTCCCGCTACCACTCTCGCTCCCCGCTCCCACTCTTGCTCCCACTCTTGCGCTCTCGTTCGCTCTCTGCCACGAGTCAGCATCTGCGCTCCGATACGTGTAGCAGTGCGTTCGCCATGGCTCCGGAAAATGTTTGCGGCTCACCTCCTGCACCTCCCCAACTTTGCTGCCGCAGCCCTGCAACCCGTCGTTCTGGAGATGCAACGCTATTTGTCGCCTCGCCGCCTGCTCCGTCTGGCTCTGGAAGCTCTGTCATTGTCCTCTGCGGTGGCAGCCAAGAAGAACCTTATCGTCGACACCGACCTCTTCTCCGATGTCGACGATGCCGGTGCGCTTCTCCTAGCAGCGACCTCCGACAGCGTGAATCTTCTTGCAATCAACGTGAACTATCCCTCCTCTTACTCTGTCCTGGCTGCCTCAGCCATCGCCGCCCACTACGGCCATCCTGAACTTCCAATTGGTGTTGTCGGGCCCCTCACCAATGACTCTTTTTTCGACGACTTCTATTACGAGCTGGGGGAATATGCTTCCAAGGTTGCCTACCATTGGTCGAACGGTTCGTTGCCATGGGGTGACGCCAACCGTGCCTGGGATCCCGTTGTCTTGTACAGGAAGATCCTCGCCGAACAGGATGACGGGAGCGTGACGATTGCCTCAATCGGCTTCTTCGACAACGTAGGTTGAAGTGGATGTCTCCCGAAGCGGGACGGCCTGCTGACGTCTTGTGATAGCTCTCCGCGCTTCTGAACTCCACCGCCGACACCTATTCTAACAGCTCCGGGAAGGATCTTGTACTCAGAAAAGTTTCCGAGCTCGTTGTTATGGGCGGCGGTTACCCGTCCGGCTACGAGTACAACTTCTGGGTAAGGCCGGCCCCCGTCCGCATGCTTGCGCCTCCGGGGCTGACTGGAAGTGTGGACAGGGTTCAAACAGCTCGTTGACGGCTCATGTAGTGAACAACTGGCCGGGGAGGATCACCTTTTCAGGTAGGCGACCACTGCCACAGTCAGCTCATTATATGCATGACTGATGCAATCCGCAGGAAGTGAACTGGGCGGGAACGTGACTTCCGGTGCGCCCTTGACTATCCAGGGCCCGGTCGACGACCCTGTCGCTGCAGCCTATCGCTGGTACACCGGCTACAACAAGTCGCGATTCAGCTGGGATCCTCTTACCGTCCTCTATGCTTGTCAGGGGCTGGGCGACCTCTTCGAGTATGGGAACGATCTCGGGTATAATTACGTGCATCCGAACGGGAGCAACGTCTGGGTGTACGATGGGACGGTCACGGACCAGCATTGGCTACAGTTGAAGGTGGACAACGAGACCGCCGCTCGGGAGCTGGACCGCCTCTTCCTTGACGGCGCCGAGCGGGCGGCTTAGTTAAGAGTGGCCTGTTAACCATCAAGGTAATCGTATCTCTGAGCCCACTCAGTCGGGTCGTTTCAGCTGCATGAAAGCGACCGAATCCGTGGTGCCAACACGTCAGACCGCGCTGGGCGCACGCAAATCCCGCCTGCGAAGCTTCCGCTACGCCTGTGGTTTCCGGGATCCACGAAGGCTGTGAACCGGCAGTTTGCGGTGATTCCCTGTGACACCCGTACGCTCACTCCGCCAAGCGGACAAAGCGGCCTTGGCCGGCCCCAAGCGTGCCTTTCCGGAGTGAGTCGGTCATTTGAGTTGTCCGAACCACCGGCATCTCCCTTTACGGACAACACGCAACAATCGCAGCCCCTCCAGCATCGAAAAAATTGCCTTTTGACCCTCGGGTTTCCATCAGTACTCGTCTTAAAGCCGAGTCCGAGGGCGTGCTTCTTCATGATCTCCGGACTACGTGTCCTATCCACCAATCCGACTGCTGTGCTTGCGCCTCTCCTCGATCCTGTCGAAATATGGCAGTCCTTACCATTCAGAATCGCAATCGCCAGAGACCTAGGCTTAAGGCTGCGCAATGTTGAGATAAGGATCGATGGGCATCTGGAAACTCTGGCCTGGTCGAAGCTGTCTGCCTTATCACGAGCTACTGCCTTATCACCAGTTAAGGCCTTTAAGTTGATAGAGTCTCGAGGGAGGTCTGGAACAGAAGCTGAGGGCATGTTGACACTCCAACCCGCTGGAACGGACCTACCCGACCTAGATATCTTGCTCCATCTGCAACGCCTTCCGCTACATCGGCCGAGACGCGTGCTGAATGCATTTGGTCGGGCCTTCATTCGCTCGCATTAGAGCGGAGGTGCGCACGGGGCCAAATTCCCGAGCTCCGCCGCCAGTCTGACTGGTACCGGAGGCCTGGCCACCCATGCTCGGGCTCGCCATTTCAGAAAAAGATGCGATATCGTAGCCGTTGGTACCCCGTCCTGACTAAAAGCGGCTTCTTTTTGCTCCGATTCCACTTGGCTGCCTTCGGACGAGGGCTATTGCTTCCGGATATCTGGGAAGCTCCGTCCCTTGACCGGGGTCTCAGGGTACTAACACCAGGTATTTCAACACTTACCCCCACCTTCTTCCTGTTTTCTCACCATTGTTATACCTTCTTTTCCTCAGCCTCACCGGCTTAGCCTCATAGGCCGCTGCTTAATTTAATGTTCCCTTCCAACTCGCATTAATCCCAGAGCCCTTTTTTCCTGCTTCTCTCCAACCGCCGACCCCTGCCTCTTAAAGGCAGCCTCTCAACATGGTTCACGACCAACCTCACTCGGTGGGATCTTACCCTGCCGGTATCGGCGAGGAGATAGTGCGCACACTATCAGGAAAATCTCACCGATCGCAACAAATGCGAGACATCGACGACGATTCAAGGAGCGAGCGTTTTGGCTCTGAGGATGCCGATGAGAAATCTATGGAAAAGGGCCACGATGACCATTCCAAGTGGCACCTGCACGACGAAGTTGAGGGCATCAGACAACGTGACGAAGCGGACGGTGGAAAGCTGAGGAAGCTGGGTGTGACCTGGCAGAACCTGACAGTCAAGGGAATAAGCAGCGACGCTACCTTCAACGAGAACGTCCTATCCCAATTCAACCCCTTCGGCAAGAACGACAAGAATGTGCCCATGAAGACCATTATCGACAGCTCGCATGGTTGCGTTAAACCAGGGGAAATGCTCCTTGTTCTCGGCCGCCCTGGCGCTGGATGCACGACTTTGTTGAGCATGCTATCGAATCGCCGCCTCGGATATGCAGAGGTCACCGGCGATGTTAAGTTCGGAAGTATGGATTATCAGGAGGCAAAGAAGTACCGCGGCCAAATCGTTATGAATACCGAGGAGGAAATCTTCTTCCCTACGCTTACCGTCGCCCAGACGATCGACTTTGCTACCCGTATGAAAGTTCCTTTTCATCTGCCTCCTGAGACCAAGACTCCCGAGGAGTATGCCCGGCTTAATCGGGACTTCCTTCTCAAGTCTATGGGCATCTCTCATACCCACGAGACGAAGGTCGGAAACGAGTTCGTTCGTGGTGTCTCCGGCGGTGAGAGAAAGCGTGTCTCTATTATCGAGGTTCTAGCGACCCGTGGCAGCCTTTTCTGCTGGGACAATTCTACCCGTGGTCTTGACGCTAGCACCGCCCTCGAATGGACTAAGGCCATGCGTGCCATGACCGACATTCTTGGGCTCACCACCATCGTTACGCTGTACCAAGCCGGCAACGGTATTTACAACCTCTTCGACAAGGTTCTGATCCTGGACGAGGGCAAGCAAATCTACTACGGTCCTCAGAAGCAGGCCGTTCCTTTTATGGAAGAACTTGGCTTTGTGTGCGACCCCTCCGCCAACCAGGCTGATTTTCTGACTGGTGTGACTGTTCCCACGGAGCGTCAGATAGCCCCCGGCTTCGAGAATAAGTTTCCACGCAATGCCGACGAGGTTAAGGCTGCTTACGACCGATCACCCATCAAGCCCAAGATGATTGCCGAATATAACTACCCGGAAACCGAGGAAGCCAAACGAAACACCGCGGACTTCATCGAGATGACTCAAAGGGACAAACACAAGAGCCTTTCGAAGAGCTCACCGTTGACGACAAGCTTTGTCACTCAGGTTAAGGCCTGTGTCATCCGCCAGTACCAGATCTTGTGGGGTGACAAAGCAACTTTCATCCTGAAGCAGGCCTCGACGCTCGTCCAGGCCCTTATCGCCGGTTCTCTCTTCTACAACGCCCCCGCCACCTCGGCTGGCCTATTTACCAAGGGTGGTGCTCTGTTCTTCGCTCTCCTGTACAACTCGCTACTTGCAATGTCGGAAGTCACGGATTCCTTCACCGGCAGACCCGTCTTGGCCAAGCATCGCTCGTTTGCCTTGTACCACCCGGCTGCTTTCTGTATCGCGCAGATCGCCGCCGACATACCGGTCTTGCTATTCCAGATTACACATTTCGGTATCGTTGTTTACTTTATGGTCGGCTTGAAGTCCACTGCTGGGGCATTCTTTACTTTCTGGGTCCTAAACTTCGCTGTCACTATGGCCATGACTGCGTTGTTCCGTTTGTGCGGTGCGGCGTTTCCCAACTTCGATGCCGCCTCCAAGGTCTCTGGATTCCTCGTCTCCGCGTTAATTATGTACACCGGCTACATGATTATCAAGCCTAATATGCACCCGTGGTTCGTCTGGATCTTCTGGATTGACCCTCTCGCGTACGGTTTCGAAGCCTTGCTCGCCAACGAGTTCCACGGCCAAAACATTCCTTGCGTTGGTGTTAACATTATTCCAAGTGGACCTGGTTATGGTGAAGGCACAGGCGGTCAGGCTTGCGCTGGCGTCGGTGGTGCTTCAGTCGGTGCTACCAGCGTTACTGGCGACCAGTATCTTGACTCTTTGTCTTACAGCCACAGCCATGTCTGGCGAAATTTCGGCATCACCTGGGCTTGGTGGGTTCTCTACGCCGGTCTTACCATCTACTTCACTACTAGGTGGAAGCAAATGGGCGAAGGCGGCCGCAGCCTTCTCATCCCGCGTGAGCAGCAGCACCTGGTCAAGCACCTCCAGCCGAGGGACGAAGAATCGCAACCCACTGAAAAGCCCCGCGGCCAGTCTACTTCGGACACCTCGGACGAGACCCTCAACAACCAGCTGATCCGTAACACTAGTGTCTTCACCTGGAAGAATTTGACCTACACCGTCAAGACTCCCTCCGGCGATCGTGTTCTTCTGGACAATGTCCAAGGTTACGTCAAGCCTGGCATGTTGGGAGCGCTTATGGGTTCCTCCGGTGCTGGCAAGACCACCCTACTTGATGTCCTCGCCCAGCGCAAGACGGACGGTACCATTCACGGTTCGATTATGGTCGATGGCCGTCCTCTCCCTGTCTCTTTCCAACGCTCTGCCGGTTACGTAGAGCAGCTCGATGTTCACGAATCGCTCGCAACCGTCCGTGAAGCCCTTGAGTTCTCGGCACTTCTTCGTCAGTCTCGCGACACTCCTCGTGAGGAGAAGCTCAAGTACGTCGACACTATTATCGATCTACTGGAGCTCCACGACCTAGAGCATACTCTTATTGGACGCCCGGGAGCTGGGTTGTCTGTCGAGCAGCGCAAACGTCTTACCATCGGCGTTGAACTTGTTTCTAAGCCTAGTATTCTTATCTTCCTTGACGAACCTACATCCGGTCTTGATGGTCAAGCTGCTTATAATACGGTTCGCTTCCTACGCAAATTGGCTGAGGTTGGCCAGGCTGTCTTGGTCACTATCCACCAACCGTCCGCCCAACTGTTCGCCCAGTTCGACACGCTTCTCCTTTTGGCCAAGGGCGGCAAGACGGTCTACTTCGGCGAAATCGGTGACAATGCTGCAACAATCAAAGAATACTTCGGCCGTTACGGCGCTCCCTGCCCTCGCGATGCCAACCCTGCTGAGCACATGATCGACGTCGTTTCCGGCTCCCTTTCCCAAGGCCGCGACTGGAACCAGGTCTGGCTCGAGTCGCCCGAACATGAGAAGGTTACCAAAGAGTTGGACGCTATGATCGCCGAGGCAGCCTCCAAGCCTCCAGGAACCGTTGATGATGGACACGAATTCGCATCGCCCATGTGGGAGCAGGTTAAGCTGGTGACGCACCGGATGAACTTGTCGCTGTACCGCAACACAGACTACATCAACAATAAGTTCATGCTGCACATCGGTTCGGCACTTTTCAATGGTTTCTCCTTCTGGATGATCGGTGACAGCGTAGGCGACCTGCAACTTAAGCTCTTCACTGTCTTCAATTTCATCTTCGTCGCGCCTGGTGTTATCGCTCAGCTACAGCCTCTGTTCATCGAACGTCGCGATATCTACGAGACGCGTGAGAAGAAGAGCAAGATGTACCATTGGGCGCCCTTCGTGACCGGCCTTATCCTCTCCGAGATTCCTTACCTGGTTATTTGCGGCGTGCTGTACTATGTGTGCTGGTACTACACTTGCGGATTCCCCGACTCGGCCAAGTATGCTGGCAGTACGTTCTTCGTCATGGTAAGTTCGGCCAGCATTCACAAGTTTACTTGTCATGAGTTGATGCTAACCCTGTCACAGTTGATGTATGAGTTTGTATACACCGGCATCGGCCAGATGATCGCAGCCTACGCACCCAACGCTGTCTTCGCCGCCCTGGCAAACCCCATCGTTCTCGGAACCCTCGTTTCTTTCTGTGGTGTTCTCGTGCCGTACAGCCAGATCCAGGAGTTCTGGCGCTATTGGTAAGGCCCTTCTCCCCTCTTCGCATGCAGTCCGTAACAGCCCCCTCACTAACGCTGAATAGGATCTACTGGCTCAACCCGTTCAACTACCTGATGGGCTCTCTCCTAACATTCACGACCTGGACAGCGGACGTCAAGTGCTCAAACCACGAGTTCGCTGTCTTCGATCCGCCAGCCAACCAGACCTGTCGCGAGTACTTGACCGCCTACCAGCAGGGCATGGGAGCCGCGTCCAACCTCATTAACCCGGATGCCACGGCCGGCTGTCGCGTCTGCCAATACCGCACCGGCTCCGATTACCTGAACACAATCAACATCAAGGATTACTACTACGGCTGGCGCGACGCCGCGATCGTGGTCATCTTTGCGATCAGCAGTTACGGGCTGGTGTACCTGCTGATGAAGCTGAGGACGAAGCAGACGAAGAAGGCTGAATAGATGATGAATGGAAGTTTTCGTTACGGGGGAGACAAGGCTAGGCATCGTCTCATGTAGTCCTACCCCCTGTGGCCGGTTTTTTTTTTTTTTCTTTTTCTACTGGGAGGTTGTTCCGCTCTGACACAGGCTTGCTGAAGCGGCGGTATTTGTGTTTGCTCCTGGACCCCTCTTCCCTTTCACGCATATAATTATAGAATGTTTTGGATATGTAAGGGATTCGACTTTTCTCTGCATATACAGCGAAAGACGTAGCCGCTTACATTTTGCGGTTGGTTTATTGTTTGGGCAACCAAAAATTATTACTAGAGATCTTGCGTGTAGTCGCACGAAGCATATTTTTGCTATGAATAATAGACGAAGACTTAGAATATCTCGGGTATACTGCTTCTTTCTCCTTGGGATCATTGTGATATTTTCCAGATGGAAATGTTATGCTTATCGAGCAGTGAGTTTGCGGATCATTGCGGAAGCCCTGACACAACACCAAAAAGACATCGATACATCCATAGTCGTGCCGAACGATGAGAGCACGGAAGGCAGCAGTATAGTCGGGGCGTTTCCGGCCGTATCTTTGAGGTGAGGTCTCTAAATGCCAATGGAGCCTGCCAATACTGCCCAGTTGCCTCACAACCGGACACTGTGACGCATCCGAAACATCTCAACAGAATACCTCGGAAAAGAAAAAAAGGTTTACTCTGCGCCCTCCTCAAAACCTCCCCAGGCGGACGTAGAGAAGCTCCGCCACGCTCCCCACATTACTCTCAACCGGCGATTTCGTGCATTCCGGAGTCCGACAACTCGCGAACACGTGGTTATCGCATAATTCCGCCGTCCCACCCCCCAGCGCGTCGCTAAGTTTCCTTCCGCCCGCTTCCGATCAGTCGAGATACTTGTTGTGTGCTGCAGCCTAGTGCGATACGACGATGACGCGATCACGCTGCGGCCGCAAAGCTTAAATCCGAGCTGTCCGGAAATGGAAAAAGGAAAGTAAAAAAGAATGCGACAAAAACATCCGTCTCCGGACCTGAATGTAGCGCCGCCGTTCCGTAAGCCAACAATCGCAGCGGAATCTTTTCCTCGTCTCGCGTCCGACCTAAAGCGGTTTACGGGGGGATACTTGCTATCGGGACCCACGTTTTCACTATCGTATTCATTGTGTCCGTGTGCTTCTTTGATCGTTGTCGGTGAGTAAGACGGCGGGGCTCGAGACCCTGCGTTCAGATATCCAGAGACAGGAGAGCAGTAGTGGCTTTTGTTCCCTGTTTCTAGAAGCTCGGTCGCAGCCGCAGTGCGGTGTGTTGCGGATAGTCGAGGTTTACACCGCCAGGGACCGGTTTGGGCCGGTAGAGGGCTCGCACGAGGCGAACTTTGCGTGCACCAACACACAGCACAGCTTTCCAGAACGAGTGGAGCTTGAGAGACAGTCCGTGTGCATGTCACTGTGGGCGCGTTCCAGAATATGCCAAAACGCCCCTGAGGAATGCCGCAATACCTCATCACCGGGGAAGTGCACGAGCATGCCCAGGCGGTGGAAATGGTATGGAGTATCGCTCATCACTTTACACTATCTTGCCCCCCGCAGTAAGGACTCGGAGGAGATATGGAGGAGACCGAAGTTATCCTTATCATTCTGACAGCCCGGCTCCATCATACCGACATGTCCTTACCGCCTGATAATCATTCACAGCCGGGCTACTGTCTTACTGCTCTCTTCTTCTCTTTGCGCCTTGATCTCCGGCAGCGGCGGTAATCCAGCTTTGGCAGCTGCTTCTCTATACGCGTTCTATTCGGGCAGAATATCCTCGTCAGCGTATAGTGTGGATGCAGTGTCGTTATGTTTACAGTAGGATAGATGTCTAGATGAAGGCACTGCCTAATTGGCGCCAATGGCAAAGGGGAAGCGCGCAAGCAAAGACGATCACTCACATAGCTATCCAAGCGCATATCGTCAGGAACCATACGAGGAGCAGTAGGTCCCTGGTCCTCGAAATTGAAGAGAGCAGCGGACTCAGGGTGATAAGGTTTCCAATAAGGTACGCTCGGTACTTTCCAAGATAGCGTCAGTGGAGGCACTCCCCCCGGCGGGACGACAATAGGGAAACACTTACTCCCGTGGAAGTTCGGATCGAGGTGATACGCGAACGATATCCACCTGCGCGAGCGGGAAAAGAAAGTAAAGTCAGCTAAACTTCTGTAAGTTCGTTTCAAGCGTTCCCTTGTCTCAGCTCAGTATGCTCCGCAGGCTTCCACGCCACTCGCTCCGCCTTCTCCTCCTCCTTCTTCCCCCTCCACCCCACTCTTCCGGCCCATTGCACAAGCACAACGGGACTATAGACACCCGCCTGCCGAAAAATGTAAAAACATATCGAGCAGAAGTTAAAACGAGGAAGGAGGGGAAAACAGAAAAACAACACTCACATCCCCTGTATCAGCGTTCCCACTCTCCTATCGCCCTCCGTCGCATCCGGCCAGCCTTGCACGCCGCCAAAGACGTACCCCAGCTCCGCCGCGTGCAGGACTCCCGCCCTGACTTTAGCCGCCTCCGGCACGTCCGGCGGGAAGCCGTAGAATGCCTCGTCAAAGAGTGAAAGAGGGGGCTTCTGCGCCCACCTGTAGCCCCACGTCGTTGCGGGCGCGGTGGTGGTGTTGCTGTTGCTGGGAGCGTCGGCGCCTGTGCTGTGCCGCCCGAGGTTGATGCGCCGTGGGATGTCTTGCACGGCGTCGCCGAGGACTGCTTCGCCGATGTAGTAGCTGGACGGAGCCGTGGGGTCGGCGGCGTAGCCGCGCCCGTTTTGCGCGGCGGTGTGGTTGTAGTAAGTCGATACGACGGGGGCGGCGAGGGTGAGGTCACTGGCGCGGAGGTTCTCTATTCGTGAGGGTGAGTCTGATGTTGGAACGAGAAAACATGACTTTCGCCGGGAAGATGAAATAACTCACTTGCAACGACTTCGGTCAGGTAGGTTTCGTTGGTGGCCAGGCCGGTGGGGACAAGCCCATACAGACTTCCTTCGTTCAAGTTGTCGCCGATGATCTGTATCACAGTCAGTATACCTTCACTTGCACCCGATCCCGACCTCCACCAACCAAAGGCTAGACACCAACTCTCCCTCAGCCTTCCCACAAGCTATCACACTCCCCACTCACCATCGGAATCTGCGCAACCTTCCCATCCCAATAGTCCCGCCCATCCACCCACACGCCATCGACCCCGAACCCAATCGGCTCCTGCACGAACTCATCCAACGTCTCATACAGCGGACTACTCGCATCGAACCACACGGCCGTCAACTCGGCCGCGCTCTTCCCCCTCAAACAACTCAACGCTGCCGCCGCCGCCGCCTCCTCCTCCTCCTCGTCCCCAGCCGCCGGACACCCCAACGCCCTCAAACTCGCCGCCAGATACCCGTCCCCCTCGACCGGCACGATGCCCCTCAACGCCAAACTGCCCGGGCCACCGGACTCCATGATCGCGCCGCGAAACAGCCTCTCCCCCTGCTCCCGCCCCTGACGCGCGGCCTGCATCCACACGTCGAAGCTCCCCGCGCTCTGCCCGAAGACCGTCACCCGCGCCGGGTCGCCGCCGAAGCGCGCGGCGTTGTCGCGGACCCAGCGCAGCGCGGCGCGCTGGTCCTCCAGGCCGGCGTTGGGCAGGCCGGCGCGCGCGAAGAGCGCGCCGGCCGGGAAGCCGAGGGCGCCGAGGCGGTAGTTGAGGGTGACGACGAGGAGGGGCTGGGCGGTGGCGAGGGCGCGCTGGGCGAGGCGCGGGGCGCTGTAGAGGGCGGGCTGGCCGGCGAAGTTGGCGCCGCCGTGGATGAAGAAGAGGACGGGGAGGAGGGTGGGGTGGTGGTAGTGGTGGCGGTTATGGTGGTGGGAAGGCGACGGCCGGAAGATGTTGAGCGTGAGGCAGTCTTCTGACAGGCCGTTGGCGCGCGCTGCTGCTGGGTCTTGGAGGCACCCGGGGCCGTAGGCGGTAGCGTTGATGATGTGGTGGGGCGAGCCGGACGTGTAGGGGGCCGGAGCGGCGAAGCGGAGGGGGCCGAGGGGTGGTGCTGCGTAGGGGATGCCGAGGAATTGGTCGATGCCGGGGAGGGTGGTGTTGGGGAGGTAGGTCCCTTGGGGAGTGGTGACTGCGGAGGGGTAAAGGGAGTGGCACAGAACTGTCGGTGCGATGAGGAGGAGGAGATGGAATGTGAAGATAGACATGTTTGAGAGATGCATGGTGGGCTTGTTACAGGAGGGTAAGAGAAGTGCGCTGCTGCCGGATGGAGGAGTGATATAGTGCTTATGAATGACATGGAATTCACGCTGGTTGACTGCAGGATCAATGGCGGTGTGCCGTTGGTACCCTTAGTTGATGTACGGGAGCTTCCTTCTTCGCATGTTGGTGGAACGTGAAGCCGTGACGTGGGGTCGAGCTTGCAGATCTACCTGAGCTTGGTTCGTGTATGTGCATGTAGTTGAGCACTGCGCACACCTGCATGCGCAAGCTGGAGTTGATGTTTGTATGACAGATGAAAGACTCTGGCGGTTTCAATCGTAGATCAGCATCGATCTTGACTTGTCCTGTAAATTTTCTAGTCTTAGAGACATTGTTGGCAATGAGTGATGATGATCTGTCTCTGCTTAGTATTGTTGATTGGGATCTAGTAAGAAAATGAAGCCTTGATTCATAAAGAGACACTTTTTTGTTAAGCTTGACTGATTAGCTGCCGATCCGCTGGGCTTACCCTGCGTTACACCCGTTCCTTCACCGGATTTGGTAAGCTCTGCGAGCAGCAATCACGGAGAGACAGCGTAACTCGATAAGATTGATTTCCGCAGTACATTTCACTGCGTAATGCCGCATGATTCAGAGCTCTGCGCCCACAACTCAGCAAATATGGGGGGTGACGAGCATTGATTCCCCGCAACAATTGGCTGTTGGTGAATGTTGCACGCGCTGCGGGAATGCCACTTCACTGCGGCTCTGGCTTGATCCTTGTGTGACATCGGGTGGCAAGCGGAAGCTGGGTGGCTGCGACTGACAGCGGGCAGCTGATGTGCCAATAAGTCACTGTTGTTCAGTATGTGGTGCAGGCTGCAGAGTTGTGTAACGTAGAGGAAATGCCTCAATAGCAGTCAGACACCGTATCTAGGCCAAGAATCCATGGTACCAAAATGTGGAAACCCTCGTCACGAGTTTTCCAGATCAGCCCGTGAGTGCTGATGGCCCTCGCAGCACTCCTTGTTGATTCGCTCTCCCGATAGTGACATGGATTAGAAGTAGATACAAGTACAATTTCGAAAGGAAGAGAAGATTGTTTACATGAATGTGGAATTTTTAACATTATAATCTACTAATCCATTCATCACAATGTAGGAGAGCGGCGTCAACAGGGAGAGAAATTGAGAGGATCCAACACAAATCCTGGACAGTTTTAACGATGCAACACATTGGTTCGGAATGGAACTTAGGGTCATTGTGATCCTTCATTTGAAGTTAAGTGGGCGAAGTTGACACATCACAGCATGGGGTACCTTACGAGAGAGGTCTAGGGTGGGAGACCTGAAGGAAGATGGCAGGGGGTGAAAGCGAAGTAAGGAGTTAAGCTGTATACTGAAAACGCCACAATTCTCAGAGGAGTCTTGATAGTCCATGATTTGGGACTAGAAGGACTTGGAGAATCAAACATTAGATGGGTGCCAAGAAACCAGCGGATCAAATCCAATGAGATTGGCGTGGTACGGACCAAGCCTGCACGGTAATGCTGTCACCTGCTCATGCAACACGACAACCAGATGCATGAAGGCGGGATTAGTTGCAGCGCTATGTTATTGCGCTCTCGAGGGGAACTACGGCCGAAAGGAAAGTGAAGAGCTTGACTGAAGAAATGAGGAGTAGAACTTGAGTTTCCAATTAATATTGCTTCTACACTTTATCCATTACGTCTGAAAACTTGGCTAACCATTGGTGAGGCAGCTGCTACTTAATTACATTCACCAGTACCAACCTTACCTATACCATCTCTCGCTCTCTCCTGCATCCAGTGTGGGAAGCCCCGAAGACCAGTGGCAAGCTTCAAAGTCCTTGGAAGAATCAACTGGTTCCCGCGGCAAGCAAATATCTGCTTCAAGATAGCATTGCCCACATACTCGGGCGTAAGCATCTTGCCCTGATTGCGCTCGAGATGATCAGCGTAATCGGCGACGAGAGGCGTCTTTGTCCAGTTAGGGTGCACGACGGTGGTGTGGACATTGGGCGACTTGAATCGGTGGCGGAGCTCTTGGGTGAGGCCTGTAAAGATGTTCAGTAAATGAATGCGTGAGGATGTGGAATGGCAAACGAGTGTGTACCTTCATGGAAGGCAAGAGCGCCGGACTTGGTGGCAGCATAATCGGTGATACTGGCCACTGTAACGAAACTGGCCATGCTAGCAACGGTGATGACATGGCCTTTGTCCTGCTTAATCATGTTCGGGAGGAAGGCGTTGCAAGTGTACCAATGCGAGAGGAGATTGACACCAAAGATCTTTTGCAGCTGTTCCGGGGAAGTCTCAAGAATGGTGTGAGAGGAGCCAATGCCGGCGTTGTTGACGAGGATGGACGGATTGCCCAGCACAGACTTTATTTGGTCTGCTGCTTTGGCGACAGCATTGGGATCTGTAATGTCGCAGCGCTGGTAGAAAATGTCGGCTACATGAAGTCAGCATAGTGTTTAAGGAGGCCGATAGCAGCGATGCCGTACCATGCTCAAGTCTCTTTGGTAAGGGCTGCACATCCAGAACAGCGACCTTGACTCCCTTCTCAACAAGACCCTTCACGACGACCTCGCCAATGCCACTACAGCCACCGGTCACGACGGCGATCTCGCGGGGCCATATCCAGCGGTGAGCGTCACTGCCGATGCTCCAGCCATTGGTTGCGATAGAATTCAGCCAGGTATTGACATGATCAGCCAGGCCAACAGCGAACAGCCATTTGAGCACAGAGACGACGCGTGAGAGAGTGAATTGAGGGGGAAGCTGTGCGAACTGCCGCAGCAAAGGCTCTTGAAATTGAGGAGGGGAACTGGTGAGCAGCAGCAGCAGCGGCCCCGTGACTAATGGATTGACGACGGTGCTGGTAACTGGTCCAACAAAATTAATGAGGGCCTGGGAGCGCTTCGACATGGCGAAAAGGTGGCTGGTCGCAGTCGCCGTCGCCGTCACCGTCACCCTGCCGGGCAGCTCAGATAGATTTATATGTTCTGTGAGAGGAGGGGTCGGCAGGGAAGAGGTGGGCATGGACGGCAGCATGTGGAGGAGCAGCCATCGCTGAGGGACGACCAAAATCTGGGGAAGCCTGAGGAGGGAGCCGAGGCTGGCCTGGGCTGGCTGTCTTGCTGTCCGCTTTCCACGAGCCAGAAGCGCGCCGCCGATCGACGCAATCCTCGCCATTCGGCCGTACCTGTGCGCGCGATCGCCATCTTGCAATCTTTCTGTCCTTCTTTCTCCCACTCTTTCGTCGCATGGCCGTCCCAATGAGCAGCAGATGGGTGAGAGGGAACCAGAGGTTGGTGGCGTCTGTGTCGTGTGTGTCAGGCCCAGGCGCGAGTCAGCGGCCGATGACGCCGAGCCGCGGCAGCGTTTCCTTGTCGGGCTCACCCTCTAAATAATTTCCCAACCTGCCTCTCGCCGCGACGCCTTCGCCTAGCTGCTGCTCTATGCCATGATTCCTCGCATAGGCAGCGCCCTGGTGGCCTCCTCGCCTTTCCCTCCCCCTGCGCTGCAATCAGCCTGCCAACAAGCAACCGGTCTGCGTCTACGGGCCCTCCACGCCGTTCCAATCCGCCATGCATCCTCCTCGACAGCCTCTCTCTCGGCTCCTGCCTATGCCCACCGAAGAAGGGAAGGCCGAGTCAATCCTCCAGCAAGCACCCTGCCCGCCCCTGTCCATGTTCCTCGACGCCAGCCTGATCAATCGCTTCTCAACTACGCCCTGAATTCTGGCAAAGCCTACCTCCAATTCTACAAGACTGGCGTCAAAAGTGTGTGGAACAACCGCAAGGAAGCCAAAGCCATCAAGAACCGTGTCCGCCAGAGCCCTGCTGTGCGGCCCACGTCCGACCTCGACGCGTCGCACGTCCCGTACACGCGCGGCCAGTTCCAGCTGTTGCGCCGGTCGAGCTATGACATGCGCCGCGTGCCCGTTTTCGCCGTGCTTTTCCTACTAATCGGAGAGTGGCTGCCGCTTGTCGCCGCATACTTCACGAGCTTGGTGCCTATACCGTGCCGCATACCTGCCCAGACAGACAAGGAAGAGGCATCGCGCGAGGAGCAGCGTCGCCGTGCGCGCGAACTGGTGCTGAAGCAAGCCCAGGAGCATGGCGTTCCGGTTCTTCCGGGAGATGGCGCGCCAACGGTCAATACGCTGAAACGCTTGCATACGGAGCGCATCCAGTTGGAGCGGGTGGCCGCTCATGTGCATGATCCCGTGATGCGCAAGAAGGCTCTGGCCCTGTACCTCCGCTTCGCTGTTTCGAGCTTCAACGTGCGCTCCTTGACCTGGGACAAACTCCCGGCTGGAGGTTTTCCTAGCACACCGTGGGTGCTGAAGCTGAGGAGACACCTGGCATATTTGGCCATTGACGACGCCTTATTGGCACGCGATGGCGGAGTCGATGCGTTGCGTCCCGCAGAATTGAGAGTCGCCTGCTCTGAGCGCGGTATGGACATTTCCGATCGTAAGGACGATGTTCTGAGAAAGGATTTGCGGGCTTGGGTGCAGAACAAGAAAGCCGCTGCATGGATGAACGCTCTGTATTCTCCTTCCAAAGACAAGAAACTGGTTGGATAAGATGTGCCCGAGGAATAACAACAACAACAACAACAACAACAACAACGACTGTACGACTACGTGTCAAGCATTACGATGTGTTCTCCAGCCAATAGCTTCTTGCCGTGTACCAATATCATTCACGACTCTTGTACATGTGCTTCGCCCTCTTGTAATTAATGTATCGCGGGGATTCGAGAATATGACCTCTGAGAATCCTTCAAGCTAGAGCCGCTTTCGAGTCGTGAAGGTTCTGGGTTCGCCTCATCATGCATTCCACCAGAATTGTGTCATAATCTCTCGACAAAACGTTGGGGACGTTGGTGGAATCAATGCCTCATATATCAGGCAACATCACGTGCAGCCCACTTGGCTCTCGCTTTGACGAAAATCGGTGTGGCCCAAACAAAACCACAAGCACCGAACCCCTCCGCCAAATTCCTCTACTTCGGCCTCTGCTGCCCACCACTGCCGTCGCACAATCCACAACAACACCAGCCATGGGTGTCCCCTTCGACTTCGCGCCGGACAGGCCGGAGCACATCGATGTCATCCTCAACGGCCTCGATCGCTACAATCCCGAGACCACGGCCACTTTTCAGGACTATGTGATGCAGCAGTGCGAGAACCAGACTTACGACTGCTACGCTAACCTGGCCCTGCTGAAGCTGTACGTTGCGACACGTCCCTCTCCCTCTGCCTCGGCTTCTCTGCAACTTCTTCCTACTACAATGATGAACAAATCTACCACACGTTTCCTATTACCTGAGGGCACCGGAGCATGAATCACTCCGCCCATTGAAGCGTCTTTATTAGCTCTATCTGAAAGCACACCAGCCTACCCTTCTCGCCATTCGCACAGCTACGCTTCATGGCAGGACGCTAACATCGGCCACCCGCGTCACAGCTACCAGTTCAACCCGCACCTCGCGCGCGACGAGACCATCACCAACATCCTCGTCAAGTCCCTCACCGTCTTCCCCTCGCCAGACTTCTCCCTCTGCCTCTCGCTCCTCCCGCCCCACATCCTCGCCCCTCTCTCCAGCACCTCGACCTCCAACCCGGCCGCCGGCGACCCCGCCCTCAGCGAAGCCGTGCAGAAGCTCAGCGTCCTCAACAACCTGCTCGGCGGCGCTGACTACGCGGGCTTCTGGACGACGCTGGACAGCGACGACCTGTACGCGGATCTGATCGCCGACGTCAGCGGCTTCGAGGAGCTCATGTGCGTGCGCATCGCCGTCACCGTCTCGCAGGCCGTGCGCGAGATCGAGCGCACCATCCTCGAGACGTGGCTGAACAAGAAGGGCAAGGACTTCGACCACTTCGTCGGCGAGGTGTGCGGCTGGGCGATCGACGGCAACGTCGTCAAGGTGCCGCTGAACAAGGAGAACGAGGCCAAGGGGACGGTTGTGAGGGAGAACGTCAAGTTTGACCGTACGTTTTTCTCTCCTTTTTCTTTCGTCCCTGATGACTGCCTTGAAGCTGCAGCTGACATGATTTATAGAGTTCTCGAGGTTGATCAGGCGTGCCTATGAGCAGCCCGCATAGATGCGTTGCGATGCAATGCGCAATCAAAGTTACCCACCACCCCTCACCCACTTCCTCCCTCTCTCCCCAGTCTTCCAATACCCCCTGTGGGTTACGTAATCACATTCTGCTTCTTCCCTCTTGCTCATTGAAAGATATCTCGGGACGTGGCATGTCGAATTGCCGCATGCATTTCAGCGGTAGGATGGACGGGGAGGGCTTGAAAAAAGAGCGGCGTTTCACGAGACTACGTATGACACGACGCGGACATGCCATCCACATCAAGAATGGTCGTTCATTCTACTCAGTCCAGAATAGGACCTCGGCTATTTGGTGCTACATGCGTTTAAGAAGCTGAAATATGTCTTCGTTTGAATAGTAGACGAGCCGGACAACGGGCGGAGAAGAAAAAATGAAAATCAAAAAGAAGAATCATTGCTTCATTCTACCTTCCCACGCTGTGATATCCCATGCGAAAGCCTTTTGAACGCCAGTTGACTGCACTTTTATATTCTCGTCAAACGTCCATTCCCCAACCCCCAACACAGCTGGCCAAATACGCTCAGAAATCGGCCTTCCTCAACCTACGTCCTCTCGCCGACTCACTTCCTCCTTTCAGCGACTTCCTCCCACTGCACGCCCACCCACTCCTCCAAGTACCCGACCTCCCCCTCCTTCACCTCCGGCGCGCCGCAATCCCTCCCGCAAACACCCACAATCACCGTCCCCCACTCCATCCCCTCCAGTCCAACCTCCTCGGCCTCCAACTCCGCAATCGCCTGCGGCGTCAACTGCACCTCAAACACCCTCTCCGCGCCGCAATTCCCACACCGCGGCATGCCCTTCTTCCCAGCCCCCACCACCGCAGCCTTTCCCCCCCGGTCCTCGTCCTCGTCCTCGTCCGACCCCAGCAGCCGCCCGACCGCGTCCTTGCGGCTGTACAGCAGCGGCGCGCCGCGCCACTCGTACCGCAGCACCTGCTCCGGGTTCTGCGCCAGGCGGTCCGCGAAGCGCTGGAACGCGCGGTCCATGAGGGACTCGTAGATCTCCTTGTCCTCCTTGCTCGAGCCGCCGCCGCCGCCTCCTGCCTTGCCGGATCCCGTCGCCGCTGCTGCGGCGCTGTCGTCGTCGTCCGGGTCCGGCGCGTCCGGGTCGAGGCGCGCGTTCGCGGGCAGGGCGGTGGCATCCTCGGGCGCGAGGGTCTCGTAGTCGGCGTCGAGGTGGTAGGAGGGGTAGGGGTGCGCGAGGGCGGAGGGGGCGGCGGGCCAGGGCTCGTGGGGTGCTGCTGGCGTCGCCGTCGGCGCCGTGGGTGCTGTCGCGTCGCTGGACGCCGCGATGCGGGCTTTCTGCGCGAACGTCGCGGACAGCGCGGCGTCCGTTCCGTTCTCCTCCTCCTCTTCCTCCGCCGCTGCCGGCGCTTGGGGCGGCTTCGCTGCCAACCCGCTCGCCGGCGCGGCGAACGGGTTCGCAGAGCCACCGCCGCCACTGCCCGCGGCAAACGGGTTCGCGGCGAATGGATTCGAGCGCGCGCCGCCGCCGCCGCCGCTACCGCCCGCCGCCTCCGCCGGCGTCGGGCCCCCGAACAGCGCGCTGCCCAGCGTCCCTTGCTTGCGGCGGCGCTCGTCCTCCTCGGCCCTGCGCTGCGCGTCCTTCTGCGCTTCTTCGGCCGCGCGCGCGCGCTCGGCGGCGGCGAGCGCGGCGTCGATCTTGGTGGCGCGGAGGGCGCGCACGGAGCCGGGTTTGCGCGCGCACGGCTTGCGGCGGCAGGCGAAGATGTAGAGGCGGCGCGAGTGGCCCGGGAAGTGCTGCGGGAGGTCGCCGTTGAGCTGGAGGAGGAGCGGCATCGGGGTCGAGCAGGTGCCGCATTTGGTGAGGGCGAAGGAGGGGGGCGTGCTGTCGAGCCATGTCTGTGGGAGGGCTTGGGGTTAGCTGGTGTTTTTGGGTTTGCAAAGGCGGAGATTGGAGCGTTCGTGGCGGTTGTGGGCTGGTGGTGGGACGTACGGGTTGCCCGCCTAGTTGACTGAAGGTGTCGTCGGTGGGCTCTTTAGAGGCGTAGCCGAGGAGGACGTTGGTTTCCGTGTACTCGGAGCCCTCATCTTCGGACGAATCGCTGTCGTAAGGTGCCATTGTGGGTGGATACTGGGAGGAGGATGCGTGTATGTCGCGTTGTATGGTTTGCTAGATGTGATCAGGCACTGTTGTTGCGCGGGGCGTGGAAAAAAGTTGGCGGTCTGATAAGATAACGCGAACAGGGTACCCGGCGCTTCGGCGAATTGCGTCATCGAGGGACTGAGCATTTACTATCTACTCACAGGCACTCTGGAGCAACAGTCGCATTAGATCAGGGTTCCTATATTAAATTTATATTTTGAACATCCCTCTGAAGCTTGATATATAGTTCTACATTTCCTCCGAGGGTTTATCTACTGGTATCTATCACTTCTTCTTTCCGGGGTCATCCCTAGGCATATTAACTCCCATCATGCCCATCATGTTCCCCGCTGGTCCTGCCATACCAGCCTGACCCTTGAAAGCCTCCAACATATTCTTGACCAAATTGTAGTCCATTTCCACCACGTCCTCATCGTCCTCGCCATCACCCCTCCCAATCTCCTCAACATCATCATCATCTTCGACCTTCGCTTTACCCTTGCCCTTAATAGCCTTTTGATCATCCTTCTTCGGCTTCGGATCAAGGTCAAGTGCCCCAGCTTCTCTAAGCTCAGCCTCCATCCCCTGCATCATATTGCGGAATTCCTCTGCTTCCTTAGGGTCGTATGCCTCGTCATCATCCGAGCTCAACTCCTCCATTGCCTCCGAGCCTTTCGGCGGTGGTCTCGGAGGTCCGAACATCTTCGCCTCCGTCTCCTTCTCCTTCATCCGCGCCTCGACCTGTTCCCGCTTGATCTTCTTCAACTCATCAATCGGCATCTCCATGATCTCCTTGTAGACATCCTCCGGCATACCCATCATCTCGCGCATCATCTTCGAAAACTCCTCCTCGTCGAACGACGCCGCCTTGTCTTCGCCTTCACTACTGACCTCACTCCCATCATCATCATCATCATCATCATCATCGTCCACATCCATATCGTCCAACTCCACCCCCTCCGGCCCCGCATTCTCATCGTTCAAGAAGCTCTCGAACCGCTCCACCATCTTCCTCAAATTCTCCTGCGCCGCCTTATCCCCGAACCCCTCGCCAGCCGCGCTCCTCTCGCCCTGCATGCTGAACCCCTTCTTGCCAGCCAACTCGCGCTCGAAGTCCGCGTAGTCGATGTTCATCCAGCTGTCGTCGTCCTCCTGCCGCCCCCACGCCTCGACCTCGGCGTCCGTCGGCAGCGCCTCCTCCCCGCTCCGCAGATCCTCCAGCAGCATCCGGACCTCGCGCACGGCGGGCCGGTCCCGGCTCTGCGGGTCGGCGACCAGCATCTCGAAGCCGCACGCCAGCTTGAGGCCGAGCTGCAGGCGGTCGCGCTCCGCGCTGCCCGGCGGCGCCTCGGCCACGACGTCCTCCCAGGCCTTGGGGCCGACGAAGTCCTGCGACTTGAGCTGCGCGTAGCCGACTTTGGTGAAGCGGATGCGCGCGGTGACGAGGTCGGTCGGCGGGAAGGAGAGGGCGGCCGGGTCGTCGGCTTTGAGCGGCTTGAGCGAGATGGGGTCGCGCAGGTAGAAGGCCTCGATGGCGGGGCTGATGTAGGAGGGGTTGCGGTGGAGGAGGAAGGCGAGGGTGCGCGGGATGGTGGCCAGGGCGTGGTGCAGGGCGGTGGAGATGTCGGCCGGGTAGTTGCGCAGGCGGTAGAAGGCTTCCTCTTCGATCATTGGAGAGTGGATCAGCTTGGTGGGGGTGGTGCGGATCGTTGTGAGGGCTTCTTGGAGGGTGAGCGGGCGCTTTTCCGGGGCGCTCGGGGGGCCGTCGAGGGGGATGAGTTTGAGTTGGCCGTTGTTGATCCAGACCTGCGGTGCATTAGTCGATGCGTGTGCTGGTTATTGAGGGTATACTGACTCTGTTCTCTGCGACTTCTGGATTGAGCCATTTCGGTAGGGCATTTGCAGCTTCGATAAGCAAGAACTCGCCGTCTGTGTCGTAGATTCGTATCCAGGCGTCCGTATACTGCTTGCTGATTTCCCGCAAGAGGTACACGATCAACCACTCGTCCGCTATCGAGTCGCCGTAATTAGTTGTCCCGCGAAGAATCCATGCACCGCCTTCTCTCTTCAGTTCCAGCTTAAAGGACTCGCGCTGCCAAATGTAGTCCCTCAGGAGCTTCTTGCAAAGTAAATTTGCCGCCGTTTCAACAGTGCGCAACCTCTCACGGACTTGCGAGTCTGAGGAGAGTTTAGAGTCGATTATGTGTATGATGTACTCGACGGTATCGTCGGGGAGTCTCTTAGGAAAGCCATCGAAACCCTCGCCGAACCATTTGAAATCGTCCTGGGGAACGCCGTCGATTTCCTTGCTCTTTTTCATGTTCGGGAAAAGATGAATAAACCAAATACGAGAGAGAAAGTATTACGGTTGATGTCGAAAATTTTCAGTCAGTCAAGGCGCTTTGGTAGTGATTAAGCGGTTTCTTATGTGAGGAGGCAATGGGCGAAGGCGGATGGCAAAGACGGAAGGTCTTGGCATATGCAAGAGGCAGCTCCTGGTGGCCCGAGCGTCCGTCCCGCCGCTAGTCCCAGAACGACAACAGGAAAATAAACAACAACGCCAAAAGCAGTAGCGACGCCTTCTTCAACTCTCACCACCAACCGACGAACGCCCCACCAATTCGCCCGCCTTTGCGCCTACCGTTTCTCTATTCTTTTGCTGCGCATGACTTACATATAGCTTGACAATCCGCGCGCGCGAGACAAAAACCTACCACAATGGCGCACCTCTACCCCGACACGCCGCGCACCGAGTACGGCGTCGACCAGACGCGCCTGACCGCCGCCGACCTCGACATGTCCATCGAGCCGTCCTTCCACTCGCCCTCCAAGCACGGCGACGACCTGATCCGGCAGATGCGCGGCCAGCGCACCCCACGCGGCCTGACCACGCCCTCGGCCCGCAACCAGCTGGCCGCGCGCCGCAACGCCCCGCCGGCCAAGCAGGAGTTCACGCCGCTGCTGAAGAGCGCGATGAAGAACCGGATATCGAACGCCTACGACAGGGAGGCTGGCGGTGCTGGCGGCGGCGGCAACCCCGTCTTCAAGAAGGGCGGGATCGAGACGCCGGCGGCGCTCAAGCCCGGGTACAAGTTCGACAACAGCCCGCTGCCCGAGGCGAGCTCGCTGTACGATGGCTCCGAGACGAGCGTGACCGAGATGGCGGAGCCCGCGCCGCCGCTCGCGAGCAGCAGCATCATGTCGACGCCCTTGGCGCTGCCGCGCGGCGGCGAGATGGACAGAGGGAATATGCTCACGTTGAGGGAGCAGGAGGCGGTGCGTGTCTCTCTGGCCGATGCCTGGTAGGGAACTGGGCGTGCTAACCCGCGATGCTTGCTGTAGAAACTCGCGCAGATCGACAAGGAGAATTTCGGCCTCAAACTCAAGATCCATTACCTCGAGGAGAACCTGAAACGCACCGGCGGCGATTTCGAGCAGGAAACCCTCAGAGAAAATACGGATCTCAAGGTTGACCGCGCGAAGCTACAAGTGGAGCTGAGGAATATGAAGAAGTCGCTACATCAGGCGGAGAAGGAATTGGAAGATTACCGACAACAGCTCCAGGAGTATGTGGAGAAGGTCAAGAAGAGGCATACAGATGCCGCCGCGCGAGAGGAGATTGAGACACTGAAGAGATTGGCTGAGGATAGAGCCGCAGAACTGGAGGAGCTGCACAAGAAGGTTGACTCCGCGGGAAAGGACGACGAAGAGATGGAGAGGCTCCAAAATGAAATCGAGGACCTCGAGCACGAATTGCGCCAGAAGGATCACGAGCTCAATGAGAAAGACGAACAGTTGGAGGACTTGCGCGCCAAGCTCGAGTCGGCTGAGAGTGGCAGCAACGACCCCGAGGACAAGCAACGGATTATTGACGAGCAGGCCGACAAGATCGATGAACTCGAAGACCAGGTGCGACAAACCGCCCGGGAGAGGGACGAAAAGGAAGACGAGCTGGAGGAGCTCCATGAGAAACTCGAAACTCTGGACAGCGAGAAGGAGGCCAAGATCAAATCACTTCAACGCCAGTTGGAATCTTTCGATCGGTCAAAGAAGGATGACCTCGCGGCCTTGGAGGAGAAGATCAGGCTGAAGGACCTTGACATCAAATCTCTGGAACGCCAGGTCGAATCTGCCGAGCGTGACAAACAGAGCGAAGTTGATGCCCTACTCGATCGGGTCAGAATTGCCGAAGCGTCGGGTGGAAATCAAGCAAAACTTGCACAGCAAGCTGCGAATGAGGCCCGCGAGAAATTGCAACAAGTCACCCGCGAGAAGGACGATGAGATATCCTCCCTTAAAGCCCGCCTGGATGCTGCAGAAGTCTTGGAGGACAAACTTGAGGAATGCCAACGCCAACTACGTCAGTACGTCGAGGATGCCAAACGCCGTGATGCTGCCGAGGAAAAGAGAGATGATGAAGTTCAAAATCTTCGCGAGCAGCTTAGGAATGCCGAACGAAACATGAGCCCATTGAAGAGGCAGGCTGGTGAGAGCGAGACCGTCAACAGGGATCTCGAGAGACTGCGATCTACATTGGCTGAGCGCGATCGTGAAGTGGCCAGCCTCAAGAGGACGATTGAGACCCAGTCCGCTTCTTTGGAAGACTTGAAACGCTCGCAGTCCAGTGCCGCAAACCGCTCTTCAGACCTTGAGAGCGTTCAGAGGGCTCTTGAATTTACGCGGAAGGATCTTGAGCAGAGCCGTAGGGCTAATGAACAAACCAATTCGGACCTCGCTCTGCGCAATGAAGAGCTGACATCGGCTCGCCAGTCATTAGAGACTCGGACGACGGAGCTGGAGGCGCTGCGGAGGACCTTGGACCAGCGTGTTGCGGAGCTAAATGACAAGAACCGGCAATTGGAGACTGCCAAGCAAGCCTTGACCGAGCGGAGTGAGGAGCTCGAGTTACTTCGAACGAGTATGCAGGAACCCGATACTCAACTCGAAGTTGTCAACAACTTGGCTAGGGAACGTGAACAGGATCTCGACCGTCTACGTGCCACTGTCAACGCCCGCGAGAAGGACCTCGAGGCCATCCAGAAACTGGCCAACGACAGGCTTGAGGCTATTACCGCTCTTAGGGACGAGTTGGCAACTACCAAGCAGGAGTTGGAGGATGAGATTGAAGTTTTGATCGGTAGCGCTGAGGAGACTGAACTCGAGAAGCAGGCCCTTCAAACGAAGGTCTCGCAACTAGAGAAGGAAATCATGGGCTCTCTTGACCTGCAAAGCAAGATTGAGCCTCTTGAGAAGCGACTCCGCACGGCTGACCGAGAGAAGGCCAGCTTGCAGTCAGAGATCGAATCGCTCCAGCAAGACCTCCGTATCGCAGACAAGGATCGCGAGTCTCTCCAGGCTCGCGTGCGGAAGCTTATCCAAGACCTCGAGCACGCACGTTCATCTGCTGGCAAAGGTCCTGATGTGGACTCGACTGGAGAGCGCCGCGATCTACACGGGGCCGTCAAGTCAGCCCAAATTGAAGCTGAGGAGCTCCGCTTGGAGCTCGACAACCGGGAGAAGCAGCTCTCAGACCTGCAGAGCAAGCTTCGCGAAGACAAGAAGAAGCTGCGCACCGCGCAACTCGAGAACGAAGAGCTCAAGCTGCAAATCTCAGAGAAGGACGGCGAGCTCGAGGCCTACGCCGCACGCTTCCAGCGCGAGGGCGGCGTCAACCGCGACGCCGTCAAGAAGCACACGGCCGACCTCAAGGAGCTGCACGAGATGCTCCGCAACGCGACGCTCGAGGTCGAGGAGCTGCAGCTCGCCCTCGCCGAGCGCGACGCCCAGATGGACGCTCTGGCCCGGGAATCGCGCCAGCTCATCCGCGAAAAGGAGCGCAAGCTCAAGGCGCTGCAAATGCAGACCGAGGCCAGCGGCGACGCGCTCGAGCTCAAAGCCCAGCTGATGGAGAAGGACAAGAGGCACTCGAGCGAGCTGAAGGGCCTGGCCAAGCAGATCCAGTACCTCCGCGCGAAGTGCGCCAGGGAGGAGAATTTCCGCGAGGGCTTGGCGTACGAAAAGAGGTTCTTCATGATGCAGATCGAGATGTACAACCAATGGTATGTTGCTGTCGGTGTTTTTCACACTTTCTTCTGCCCGAACGAAAGGTTAACTTGATTTTTCTACAGTACTCAAGCGGAACTCCGTCTTGTCGAGGAAATGGGCATCACGCCCGACGTCTCGTTCCGCCAACGCAAGCCTTCGCTCCGCACGGCGGGCTTGGCCGTCATTGCGGGTATCCGCATGCGCAAGATGCGCGAAGAGTGGGCGGCGAGCAGTAAGCTGCACGATGCGCTGGTTAAGAAGCTGGAGAGTATGAGGAGGGCGGGGAGGAATAGTGGGAGAGGGTTGAGGGCGTAGGGGTGGACGGAGATGTCTCTCGCGCTCTAGGCATCGGAATATATTTTGTGGAGGCTTGTTGTTTATGATTTGGCTTGGCGTTTGTGGGCTCAGGGGCGGTGGTGTCGGGAAAGCACCTGTTTGGGAGGCATGGCGTTTAGGCGTGTTGTTTTCGGCATTTCATGTGGTTATTTCACCGCCCCCTGATATGGGTGTAGGGAAGGAGGTGTTGATACGTATTCATATCTTTCTGAGTCCTGAATGCATCTGTATGTGGAACAGTACTTGATCAACTGACGAACTGGGTTTGACTCTGCAAACAGGGAAAAATTGCATAAACTTAGAAAGACTCTAACCCATGTCTGAGCCGAGAGGATAGAAGCTAATCGAGAAACCTGTAGCCGGAAGAAAACGCCGAATTCGATTACTGCTTTGTCGGCGCGTGTGAGCTGGTTGTATACTTCAGCTATACAGGCATTGAGGAGCAGGATCACAGCCACGAGTACACTGCCTCTTGTGCAGGCTTTCCGCGCGACTGTAGATGCTGTCGCTGGGTTGTTGAATCAAAGCCTACTTAGACCTCGTTTCGAGCATCCCAATTCAAACCTTCAGTCTACAACAAGCAGCTTCATTGTTTCATTCATAGGTGCATGGATTTCAAGACAATGCAATGTTGGTGGTGCTTCTGTCTCGTTGTAGCAGGCAAACCCTCCCAGCAGTCTAGTTCCAGACTCCTGCGACATATATGGACCCCCTACGCTGATGAAGTTCGCTACTTCACAGCATCCTCAATTGATGCTGAATACCTCTGTCATGAGGAAGTGCAGATGAAGTGCGCCGCTATAGACTGGTTTCAGTTTTCAAGAGGGGAGGGGGGGAGTAGCATAGAAAAACACGCGAAAGTGGCGAGCTGGTAAATGCGAGAAGGCAAACGAAAAGAAAAAGCCATCCCTACAAAACTTGCCGTGAAGCAAGCAGGCATCTCCACCGAGCTTGCATGAGCCAGGGATACATCTTGCTAAAAGGTCTTCCATTTGTTATAAATTTCTTTTTTATGCTATTCATCTGGATCACGGGCCTTGTTCAGGAGAGTAGAGAGCCAGAACAATCCGATAAAGACTAAATGCTGCGGCTAAAGCAACGTCGGTTTCTTTCCGGCACACGTACGTGAAACAACATGGAGCAAATGCTGCTGGAGCACTCGCGCGTAAAAAGACACTATTTTTCTTCGTCGGCTTTTTTTTTTGTTGCACGTCGTATCGGTTTTCGGCGTCCTCGCGCGGACAGAAAAGGGCATGTTCACGGGACGTTGAAGAAGCGCCGCACCAAGGGATTTGATGGCGGTCACCACTTTTCATAGTTTACTGTACCCACCATACTGCAAAACAATTGGAGCAGAGAATGTCTTTCACGGCTTTGGGGTCTTTGAAATAGACAGGGCATCTTCGAATACGAAGAATGGGCGAAAAAAAAGCTGTGGCCCTCACAGCCCTTTGTTACTTCGTGTTCCCCTCTCTCACACTTTCAATGCCAATAAATAGTTATTCATCATACATTTAGACAACAGATCCACTACGACCTCACCGCTTCCGCGGCGTTGAGATACCTGAATTAAGTTTAAAACCCGAAGAAAGGGTCTCAAGATTACATATACATGTTCAAATAAGGTTGCAGGTTGTGAATCAGCATGAATCAGTCACGATAACCGCCTTTAAATATACATAAAGTTATTCTGTTGTTATAATTTCCGTTATAATTGTTTAAATATATAGCCTACAAACCTAATATTGGCTACATCTTGAACACGACAGGTAAAGCATGCCTGCGAGGCCATTCATAGTGTACTTTTATATATATAAAAGAGTATTGCTTCATCATAAGCTCTTCATGCGTACACACTATGACGTATAATAATGAGCCCCTACTTTGTATGACTGAACTCCCACATACGAAAATTTATTCCACAACTGTCATGATCTTTTTGATGGAGAAATAGCTTGGAGAAAGTGAGAGTTCTCCGTAGTCGAATTCTCCACGGTTGTAGCTAGTTACCGCGTAGGGACTTCAGGAACGAGTTCCTCAGGCTGTGCAGCCGTTGCTTTCAATATAGTTCTACTGGCTCTCTCTTGACGTATATCACGTTATCATTGAGAAGAGGCTTAGTCAAACAAGGCCCTTCTAGGCAAGGATCAGTACAAATATTATGCAGAGTTTCACATTCGCGAGTACTGAAGATCCACCATCTGAAAGCAGGGACTGCGGAAACCCTCGACGTCGACCATCCGAAAGGTGGTCCCAAATAGTAATTGAACTGAAAATCGCTCAATTTCACCATCAAATCTGTTTGAATCTGTCCTGCCACCTAGGATTTCTGTTCCCCTAACTGCCGGCGTCTTTTAGCAGCAACGCAATGACAAGGCTCTCCGCAAGAGGCTCGGCTCCACAACAAAAAAAAAAAAAAACAAAAAGAAGCCCTCCAACAACGTCCGCTCCGCTCACCACACCCAGAACGCCCTCTTCCTCTTCCTCCCCACCTTCACAGCCCCCTTGCACCCATCATCGAACCCACAATCCGGCGCCGCCAACGCCTCGTCCGCCTTCGCCCGATCCAACTCGGTCACGTCACCGGCGCTCCGCGGCTGGCCCAGCGCCTTGCTGAACTCAAACGTCGCCTCGCACCGCAGCGCCTGCGCGTCCGGCATGCGCTCCATGCGCGTGGCCCCCGTCTCGATCAGCAGGCGCTCCCTCCCGCGCCAGCCGGTCCAGATGCCCCACGCGGGCGCGCCGTCGGCGCGCTCCTTGGCGGGGTCGAGGGTCCGCACGAAGCTCGTCCAGTACGCGCGGGTCAGCGCGATCGCGGGCGCGTTCGCGCCGCCGTCGCGGTAGCTCGCGGGCGGGCCGCCGTCGGTGTTGTTGGGGCCGAAGATGGCGTACGCGTTGACGACGTGCCAGGCGCCGTAGCCGTCGCGCTCGTCCTGCGCGTCGCGCACGGCGTACTTGTACGTCCACGTGGGCGCGCCCGCGCGCGTCAGCGCGTTCTGCAGCACGCGCACGATGCAGTGCGTGCCGACGTCGGCGATGGCGTTGGCCGTCTGCCGCCACTTGGGGCCCTTGCCGGGGAAGACGGGGGCGGGCTGGTCGACGTAGAGGTCGTCGAGGATGGCGAGGCTGGCGTTGGTGAGGGTCGGGTCGTTCTGGAGGAAGTAGGCGTGCGCGTCGGCGGCGGTGCTGGTGTCCTCGGGCGCGGAGTACTTGGTGCCCTCGTTGGCGCAGGCGCCCATGATGGTGGGCACCTTGACGACGCGGCCGGCGGCGTACATGTCGAAGAGGGAGCCGGTGAAGAGCTCGCCGTCGATGTGCGGCCCGAACCAGCAGTTGCTGGTGCGGATGGCGGACTGGTTGAGGGCGCGCAGGCAGGCGAGCGAGTCCGGCTGCGCGTCGCAGCCCTTTTCCTTCGCGAGGCAGTCGTATTGCTCTTGGCCTTGGGCCATCGTGCGCATCGTCGTCCAGCCGCCGGACTCGACGATGCCGCCCGCGAAGAGGTCGAGGGTGCCGTTGTTCGCGGCCAGGAGCAGCGCGACGCCGCTGCCGCCCGCGCTGATGCCGTCGATCACGACTTGGTCCGGGTTGCCGCCGAATTTGGCGATGTTGTCGCGCACCCATTCGAGCGCTTTAATCATGTCTTTGATCCCGTTGTTGAGGCTGCCGTCGGCTGCGACTTCGGCGCTCTGCAGGAAGCCGTACATGCCGACGCGGTAGTTCTGGTGGGTGTCAGAGCCTGTTTTCTTACGCACCCGCGCAGGTAGCCGGCTGGAAGAGTAGAGGGAGAGGAATTTGGTGCTGGATTCACAGGAGCGTTTTACTCACAATCTGCACGACGACGATGTCGCCGTCTGCGGCCAGGTCTTTGGCGTCGTAGTTTGCGTTCGAGTTCGACGTAAAGCCACCGCCCTGGATCCAGAACAGCACCGGCCTGTTCTCGGCGTTGGAAGGCGCTGTCACCGAGAGGAAGAGGCAGTCCTCGTCGACGGTGAAGCGGTCAGGTGCGTCTTCACTGATGGTGAAGTCGGTGGGCTGCTGCGGCGGGCAAATGGGACCTTGCTGTAGGCAACGATCTTAGTCTTGGTTTCGGCACACAACAGTGCCGGGCTTCTTTTCTTCCGCTTCAAGGGGATTTGCAGCTACCTACAGTCCTTGCGTCGACTATATCAGCGATAGGTTCCGGGTCCTGCGGTTCTCGGAAGCGGTTGTCGCCAGTTGGAGGGGCGGCGAAGCGCACGCCGAACCACTTGGTCACGTCGCCGTCGACGAAACCACGGTACTTAGCATAGCCGACATCGACGAGGGGATCGACGGCTTGGACAGCTGCTGCGACCAAGAGCGGAAAGATGGTGGCGGTGCGCATTGCTCGTCAGAAGCACGCAAGTACGAAAAAGAGTGACCTGGACGACACAGTCGCCAACGGAGAAAAGCAGAAAGAGTGACCAAGAAAGGGAGTGTAGAGGCCCCAGCCAAGCGAACAGAGCAGCTTGAAGGAGGGGAGAAATTGAAATCTTGACGCCGATGCAGTGTTGTAGCTATATAGCAGACAAGCTCTTTTGGTCTTGGCGAACACCGAGCGCCGACCGCTTCCAGAAGAGCTTGACTCGGTATATTAGGCGGATCATCTCACCATGGTTACAGCCAAGGCGGACTCTTATATCGTATAGAGATGTTGTCGTGCTGTTTTTATCCTTTTCCTGCTCGCTGATATTATTCCGGTCGCTGGTCCTGCGGATGCGCGCGGTAACTTTATTTATTTCTCGCTTGAAAACGTTGAGGGGCTAGGTCTGCTTCTGGCGGCTCCGGCTTGCCATGTGCCGTGGTGTGTGTTGTTGCATGGTGTATTGCTTTGGGACTGCTTGATGCCGGGTGACGCTGAGACGTATCTGGCTATTGAAAGGCGAACGCCCTCCTACTTACTTTTAGAGCATGTCGAAAATATTCAGAGCGGGGTCGTGCATCCAAAATTGAATTCAGGCATCATTATGCATGAAGCATGATAAGGAGTCGTGTTCGCTCGGAGGCGGAGCAGAAGGGGCCGAGCCACAATGAGCGGGACAGATGTGGAGAGCGTGCGTGTGTATACTTTTGCACATCAGGTGAAAGAGAGTCGGTTGCGGTGTTGGTTTGATTTCAGGGAGATGGTTGGCGCGGGACGGATCTGGACACGGACAGGGGTCCCTCCGATCCCAGCCTGTCCTTGACTCGCACAGGGATGGCGGCCTCACTGGGCGCTGTTATATAGGCGAAGAGAGTGGGGAGAAAAAGGCGAAAAGCGAATCGGAAGGGCGCGCAACTGCTTCGACATATGGTTAAAATGGAAGGACCCGGCCGCGGGAGCTGCCGCTTGCACGAATGGAGTTCCCGGCGAGAGAGCCTATACCGAGCAAGGGAGGAGAAATAAACCGACTTGGAATCCCCGCTTCGCCCCATACACTCTCCACCCTTCTTCCTGTCATCAGAGAGGCGCTTCCTAGGCTGTGTTCAATAATCGCTTGAATGTCGCTTTCCTGAGTCGGCGGTAAGTCACTAGATTCTGAGAGATTTCGAGTATGTCAGTTTTCATGCTCTGCCAGTTTCAGCAGAACAATGCCGCCCCGTTGAGTTCCAGCCCGCCCAAGCTGCAACGCAACATCGAACATGCAATGAAAGCTTCTCCAGGAATGGGTTGAATTCTTTCTCTTTCCTTTGTTTTTTTTTTCAGAGTACTTGGTTTTGCAGGCCTTCGATCTGATTCCCGGTAATAGGAAAGCGAGACTTGTCCTTCGGCGTCACACCGGTGAACTCAAGTTTCAGCCTTACACATCGTGATTTTGAGCACTGGCTCTCTGGATAGGTTCGACCGGGATATCATTGAAATATGTCAACATGTGTACTGGGTCGCTGAATCACCCGAGACGTGTACCAACTCTGTTCCCTGCACATCTGGACACTCTGGCCGCACATTGGACGTACTGCCACATGGATCCCGCTTGGGGTTCTGCTTAATGGAATACAAGGCCGTGACAATATCATAGTTCATCACTCTCCCCACGACCCAACCGTACTCAACGGCGACGCCACCAGCATCTGGATCTCCTCCATGCCCGGATACAGAACCCTAATCTTCTCAAACTTCTGGTTCAGAATGCGCTTGTGCTTCGGATCGATCCGGGGGAACGAGAACAGGAACTTCTTCAGAAACAGCACGTCATCGACGCGCTGCAGCGTATCCTCGGTCGGGGCCTGGGGGAGGTTGATGACGACGTCCAAGACCGAGTTCGTGATCTCGAACAGCTTGTGCAGGATGCCGGAGCCGTGGATGCCGACGGCCTGCGGGGACAGCGAGGTGATGCAGGAGCGCAGCTCGGAGGAGAGGCGCAGCGGCATGGTGAGCGACAGGCCGCCGCCGCCGCCGCCGCCGCCGCCGCCGCCGCCGACACCGCTGGCCTCGTCGTCGCCCTCGGAGATGATGGAGAGCAGCACGCTCGAGATGGCCATCTGCCAGAGCATCGTGCGCAGCCACTGCCGCGTGATGGTGATGTCGGCCTGCTGCATGGCCGGGATGGCCGACACGGGCGGCGCGCCGCCGTCGACTTCGATTTGCCAGCGCCCGTCCTCGAGCTGGCGGTGCTTGGCCTCGATCCAGTCGGCCGGGATCTGCGACCGGTCGCCGCGCCAGAAGTCGACGAACTGCCGGTCGATGAGGAGGAAGGTCTGGATGAGGTAGTTCCAGCCCTGCTGGATGGCGGGCGAGAGGGTGGGGTCGTGTTCCGGGAGCGAGGGGAGCGGGTCCAGCAGGATGGGCTCCCAGTCGGTCAGCGCGGAGAAGCGCTCGTGGATGAAGCATTCCCAGTAGGCGCGCTGCCATTGGGCGCGCTGGGGCAGGGCGAGGGCGCTCATGTGCCCGGCGTCGTCTACGTGCATCATCTTGACGAGGGACTGGGCTTCGCGGAGATGGAGCAGGGCAAGCTCGGTCTTCTGCAGGCCCATCAGGCAGATTTCGATGAAGATGCTGGTCATGACCCGCAAAGGCGTGGGCTGCAAGGCGATGGAGAGGCGCGGCCGGGTGTCGAAACAGCGCTGGACGAGGCTGGCCACCTGTTCGCGGATGCCGGGCATGCATTGGAGGAAGTCCACCCTGGCGAGGTTGATGGTCACGGCGGCGAAGATGTACAGGAAAGAGATGGCCTCGGCGTCGGCGTGCATGCGCTGCACGCAGCTGCGGATGTCGGCGTCGGTGATGACCGGACTGACAGGATATACGTCGGAGACATATTCCGGCAGGAGATCCAAGAAGAACGACGGGTCCGGATGGCCCGAGGCAGGAACTGGGACGATGGGCAAGGGCGCAGCAGAGGTCGGCCTGATGACAGCGGCCGCAGAGGTTGGAGGCGGGGCAGGCGCCACCTCGAGGGGGGTGTTCGGGGAGTGAGACTTGCTCGTGCTCTTCCTGTAGGCGTGGATGACGGCGCCTCTGCCAGCAGCGTGTTTTCTGGACGAGCCTCTGTTCTTGGTGCTGTAGACGCACTTGAGGTTCAGGTGCGAGCACTGCTGGCATCTGTCCTGGCCGTTGCACCGGACCTTCCGACGTCGGCAGGCATCGCACGCCTGGACGGAGCGACGCTGATTGACAACGGCGTGGACATCCATGGTTGACACATGTGGGGCAGACGCAGGCGCGGCGTCTCGAGGCGAGGCGAGGCGAGGCGGGCAGTGAAGAGGAGAAGAAGTCGGGGTTGGGTGTTAAATAGCGCGCGTCATCCTTGGCATTCCCTGCTGGGCTGCTCCCGCTCCTGCAGGCTAACGCGGAAGGGCAAGGTCTCGGCTGTGCCTTGCACTTGGATGTGTAGTTCCTGCAGCCTGGAAAACCTCTCGTGTCCTGGTCACATCCGCTCGCTCATGGAAGGATTATCCGGGGGAGCATCTTCATCATGTGAAAGCCGTCCATTTTTCCCTACTCCCTGCTTGCTCGCCCGTTTGGGGCTCAGCGCCGAAGGAGCGCGGCCTTAACGCCACCGTAAGGACCGCATTAAGCCGCTAAGATTTCTATACTAGCAGAGAAGATGCAAAAATCCCATGGCCCTCTCGTCGAATCATGCCATCGGCTGACTCGCAGGCGGCGCCGTCATTCATGCGTGCTCAACTCGCTCGATCTGGACCTTCGGTCCCTCCTTCTCCAGCGATGACTTGCTCGGCGACCTGCCAGCCGAACCCGCAAACTGATCCACATACGTCGACGCGAACTTGCGCGCCGCCACCCTGTTCTCGAACAGCACGTCCAGCTCGCCGTACGTGCGGCCCTTGGGCTCCGGCAGCCGCCAGAACGTCCACACCGCGCACAGCAGGCACGAGCCGGCCCAGAAGAAGCCCGTCTTCGCGCCCCAGTCCCAGGCCGAGGGGTTCAGCATGCGCGGCGTCAGGATGTTGGTGACGACGCCGGTGACGTTGTACAGCACGCGGGCGAGCACCACCGTCTTGGCCCGCAGCCGGTTGGAGCTCAGCTCCGACACCAGCGAGTAGCACACCGGCCCGACGGTGGCGTCGTAGAGGAACGTGTACACCAGCAGGCAGCTGCCGATCGCCCACTGCGCCGCCGCGTTGCCGCGCGAGATGATGCCCAGGCACCCGATCACCGCCAGCATCGCGCACATGGCCACCTGCCCGCCGAGGTACAGCGTGCGCCGCCCGAACCACCCCATCAGGCACCACGAGAAGACGGTGCCGATCGCGCCCAGCGCGTACTGCGCCATCGACATGGTGAAGCTGTGCTCCGTGCTCATGCCCGCCTGCTGGTAGAAGTACGTCGAGAACCCCATGAACGTGCTGCCGCAGAGCGTCTGGATCGCCCACGTGAAGGTGACCAGCTCCGTGCGCCGGAGGTCCGTCTTGGCGAAGCAGTCCTTGTACGACGTGCCGGCCGAGTGCGCCTTCTCCAGCTCGTTGGTCATCTCCATCATGGCGATCGTCTCGTCCGCGTGGAAGCTCGGGTCCTTGTCGGCGCTGGTCAGGCGGAGCAGCGCCTTCTTCGCATCGTCGCGGCGCTCCTTGCGGATCAGCCACCACGGGGACTCCGGGGCGTAGCAGATTCCGACAATGATGGGGATCGGCCACATCCACTGCAGCGCGAAGGGGATCTTGTAGCCCCACTTGTCCGTCCGGCTGAGCATGCCGCGGAGGACGGACGAGGCGATCAGCTGACCGAACACCCAGCACAGGTTGATGTATGTGGTAAGATAGGCACGCAGTGCGACAGGGCAGACTTCGGCGGCGTAGGTCGTGGTAATGGTTTGGAAGACGCCTGCGCCATTTGTCAGACTCGTGTAAGTGATACGGGCTGAGCGAGCTCAACATACCCCACGGGATGCCGCAAAGAATCTGGCCAATTAGGAGAGTGGCTGTGCTCTCGGCGAAAAAGACGATGAAGATGAAGGCGATGACGCCGACCAGGGAGACGATCATTGTCTTCCTGTATCCGAAGCGCTCGGCGGCGATACCGTTGACGAACAGGCCCAGGACCTCACCAATCAGCGCAGCATTGGACAGAGCGGACTGCCACGCTGCGGTGAGCTGGTAGGAGCCGTCCGGCAGCTGAACGCCAAAGGCCTTCTGAAACGGCGCATAGGCGTAGAGGTTGTTGATCAAGGTCTTGTCGAATCCCTCCATGACAATGGCTGTGGACAGGAAAAGCGACCAGCCAACCGCGTATGGGTAGGTCTTGAGGCCTGATGCAATTTAGTTAGACCTGTGGACAGTTTCGGGCGCTGGACTAGCATGTATTGCTTACCCTGCCAGAGGCTCATCTTCTGCTCGGCGCGAGTGGCATTGGCAGCATCGCGGACCAGATCGTCGAGGTGCGCATGGCTGACGGACATCTGGCGGACTTGCTCGCCATCCAAGCCCACGACGTCGGGGCCGGAAGCGGCAGTAGCCTTCTCCTGTGGAAAGGTCATGTTGACGAGGACTGGTCAGGTCTCGCAACCGTCGGCAGGAATTAATTGGACTTGAGTGAGGTTGACTGGAGAAGGGAGGCGGTCGTTGTTTCTGCGGAGGTGTCAATGCAGTGACGGCGGGGATTCTGGAGAACTATATAGCCGGTGCATGGTGGTATAGTGACAGCTGCCATGTTGGGGTAGTGTAGCCGTAGTGGTCTCATTGGAATAGTCTCGCCACCGGGCGACAAGGCTTAAGGAGGACGGGCTCAAGACTAAAAGCGCCTCCTTTTTTTTTTGTTGGAATTTGCAACGGACCGACATTGGGCGAATCGCACAGCGAAACAACGGCTCATTCGCCTACTTTCAGCTGCTTGGCCGCTAGCCTTCCATGGCCTCGGGAACACGAGAGCCGCTTGATCGTCTTGTCCTTCCCGTTCGCTTGGCGTGGAGTTACCCCGGATTTTCGGAGGAGGGAGTGCTGGCGAAGCTGTTCTCTGCCGATACCGGACCGACATTGGACGAATGGCAGCCCCCATAGCTGCAGCTCATCGGCAGCCCTCGTGTCGGACCGACATTGGACAAATCATGGCGGGGCGGGAGACAGATTGGCTGCCCGCTCCGCCCCGAGCTCCTCCCACAGCTTCCACCTTCGTGTAAACCGAACATGCCCATGCTGGACCTCTGGTCGACTGATAGTGCGGAGAAAACGGCTTCTCAATTCCGATCAGTGATAAGATTGGGCATAAAGAGCGAGCGAGGCGCTGCCGCTACATCCCAATCCTCTCCTCTATTCTCGTCTGCCAATACACCTACCTCTTTCTTTTGCTACCCTGCCGAGCCGCTTGCGCAACGCCACGCCCACGCTACCCGTTTCTCCGCTCCCGCGCTCCTCTACTGCTTCCCCGGCCCTCTTTCCTGATTCTCCGTGCCTTGTTTCAAATCCCCGTGACATCAGCTACACCCCCGCACTTTTTCCCTCGCCGCCCCGGACCCCCGACCGTTTTCCCCGCGACTTCACCTATTCCGCCTGCGCCACAAACGCCTCCCGTCTATACACCATCCCACCCAATCATGACCGTCACCGAGCACCCCTGGTGGAAGAACGCCACCATCTACCAAATCTACCCGGCGAGCTTCAAGGACTCCAACGGAGACGGCCTTGGTGATCTCCCCGGCATCCTCTCCGAGCTAGACTACATCCAATCGCTTGGAGTAGATGCGATCTGGATCTGCCCCATGTATCAGAGTCCTCAATACGATATGGTTAGCCTCATTCGCCATCCCGATCCCCGTACGATTCTGACATCACCGCAGGGCTACGACATCTCCGACTACGAAAGCGTCTACCCGCCCTATGGCACCGTCGAGGACATGGAGCGCATCATCGCCGCCTGCCACGAGCGCGGCATGCGCGTGCTCCTCGACCTGGTCATCAACCACACGTCGCACGAGCACGCCTGGTTCAAGGAGTCGCGCTCGAGCAAGGACAACCCCAAGCGCGACTGGTACATCTGGCGCCCCGCCAAGTACGACGACCAGGGCAACCGCAAGCCGCCGAACAACTGGCGCAGCAACTTCGGCGGCAGCGCCTGGGACTGGGACGACGCGACTCAAGAGTATTATCTGCATCTTTTCACCCCGGAGCAGCCCGATCTCAACTGGGAGAATGAGGAGACGAGGGCTGCCATTTACGAGTCCGCGATGGAGTTTTGGTTGCGAAAGGGGATCGACGGGTTCCGTGTCGACACCGTGAACGTAAGTCTCGCGCCCTCCAAACTCCGCCAAAAAGAAATAAAAAAAAAATTGAGATGCAAAATACCCTCCCAAACCCCAGAGGTCCAGAAAATCATCCCAGCGGGAGCGATCCACGCCCAACAGCCCACTAACCTCCTTGCTCCTGACCCAGATGTACTCCAAACACCAAGACTTCGCCGACGCGCCGATCGTCGACCCCTCCTCGCCCTACCAGGGCGCCGCCTCGCTCTACTGCAACGGCCCGCGCATGCACGAGTTCCTGGGCGAGATGCACGCCATCCTGGCCAAGCACAACGCGGCGATGACGGTCGGCGAGCTGCCGCACACGCACGACGTCGCGCACGTGCTGCGCTACGTGTCGGCGCGCGCCAAGCAGCTCGACATGACCTTCATGTTCGACGTCGTCGACCTCGGCTTCGGGCCGGACCTGCGCTTCGACACGACGCCGCGCGCCTGGTCGCTGCGCGAGCTGAAGCGCGCCGTCGGCCGCACGCAGGCCCTGCTCGACGGGACCGACGCGTGGACCACCGCGTTCGCCGAGAACCACGACCAGGCGCGGAGCATCTCGCGCTTCGGGAGCGATCGGTCCGAGCGCGCGCGGCGCGCGAGCGGGCAGATGCTGGCGCTGATGCTGGCGTGCCTGAGCGGGACGCTGTTCGTGTACCAGGGCCAGGAGATCGGCATGGTGAACGCCCCGCCGAGCTGGCCGATCGAGGAGTACAAGGACGTGGATAGCAAGAACTTCGCGGCCGAGATGCAAGCGCGGTACGGGGATGACGAGAAGGTGAGGGCGAGGGTCATGGCGGCGTTGCAGCATCTGGCCCGGGACCATGCCCGCTTGCCCATGCAGTGGGATGACTCTTTTCAGGCCGGGTTCACCACGTCGAAGGAGCCGTGGATGAGGGTCCATGATAATTACAAGGAGGTAAATGTCAAGGCCGAGGCGGCGAGGAAGGATTCCGTGCTGGCTTTCTGGCGGCAGATGTTGAGGGTGAGGAAAGAGTATGCGGCGAGCTTGGTTCATGGGACGTTCAGGGTCAGAGATCTGGAGAACGAGAAGACTTTCGTGTTTGAGAAGAAGGGCAAGGATCAGACGGCGTTGGTTGCGCTGAATTTCACGGAAGAGGAGGTGCCGGTGGACCTTCCGGAGACGGAGAAGGGGAAGTTGGTTGCAGGAAACTATGCGGATGTAGTGGATAACGTACTGAGGCCCTTTGAGGGTAGAGTTTACATCTTCGCTTAGATAGTAGATGGAAACAGGGCTTGGATGAAGCGGTCTACAATGAGTAAACGGCTCTCACTGCAGCAAATGAATTTTATTAGTCTCAAGTTCAAGCCGAGTCGTCCAAATGACCATTGTAGCGTCCGTTCAGCTGATGTCTCGGTATCATTGCCACGGACACAACTTACGCTTGTACCATTTCATGATATTCATACTAGTGTTTTGACACGTAGCACCAGAAAGTGGCAATCTATACTCTTGACAGCAATGTTACCTATGTTCCATCTATAATAATGCCAACCTAGAATCAATAGACCTGTTTGAATGGTAGGCATTGTAAGCCTGCAAATATAGTAGGGGCAGGGAAATGAAAATTATATGTCAGAGGCTCCTATGTCACCGGACGCTCAATAGAAACTTCAGAGCACTGAACACTAATCTCGGTATTTATTCCAGCGAAACATGAACGGTAAGACAGTAGGGGTTCTTTCAAAGTGCCGAACCCTACGGAATTTGAGCCGATATCCCCGATAACACTTTTTGAGAGCATCTTTGGACAACCGCGCTAGGACAGCTTCTTCAGACACTCAGTCACAACCATATTGCGTAGAGCAGTAATTTTCTGTGATTACTCATCAATCAATTGTCCTTATGAAACGACCGACGTAACACCTAGACGAGTGTATTTCCTCCAACGTAAGTAAATGCTACCGCATGTACCACGACCCAGCCAATCACATGCGCATCTCAAAGATGAGAGCCCTAAGTGGGAGGATTCGCATCACAGCCAGCAGCCCTGGTCTCGAAGCATTGCATGTTCAGCTGCGGTAGGTCCGGCGCAAGGGGATGACAAACGGTGTTCATGCAACTCTGAGCATTTGCTGGGGGCACGCTCAAGCATCGAACCACACGCCGGGTCCCAGAAACGTATTCCCGGCCAATATTGCCACCCAATTGATCACAAACTTGCTTTCCGGCGGAGAAGAAGGTAAGCCGGCCAAACTGGTTGGTGTCCGCCCATATCCTGCAGCAGTTGACATACGGGACAACAGCGTCCTGAGGATCGTTCATGGGATCGTTCTGGGCGTTGACCATGGCTATCTGGGCCGAAAGGTAGAGGAGAGGTGTGATAGAGGATATCTTCATGGCTGCGATGGCTTAGCTGACAGGCTGACTTGGTTACGCTTGCAATGGGACATACTGAGCATATAAGACGTTCTTGTTTAATCTGTAGACATGTTTCGAGGGTTTGTGAAGAGATGAGTTGGTGCTCATGTAGAAATCATGTCCATGAAGGGCATTTATACAACATTCAGCGTGATTCATTAGAGTGCACTTGGGTAGATCTTAGAATTATCACATTTCTGTGACAATAGTAAACCAGGATTTCATTTGGTAGCTTTCAGGTTTTTCTTTAGCTATATTCTATGGTGTCCCGTAAATGTGTGTGTTTTGTCTTTTTAATACTTTTTTTTTAATTGCTCGGCAGTTGCTATTCCCGCTGGTTGCTGGTTACTAAATTTAGTAGAATACTTAAGAAAAGGAAAAGAAAAGAAACAATAGACCGTATCTGGTACTTATAGACGAGATTTGAAAGACCAGTCAGCTTGAACGGACACGGAAATCCCTATTGCAGCGAGATACAAAGCAAAATTTCGAAGAAAAGGTTAAGAGTAAAGTTACGTTTCTTGGTTTTGGTCAGTTCATGTGAGGCTTTTTCCAAAGTTCATAGGACTAATTCAGCTCAGTTTCCGTTGCGTTTAGAGCCAATAATTTATTAAATAGAAACAAGACTAAGCTTTAAGAGTATACGGCGCTTACTCTCACTTACATCACGGAGCTTTACATGCCATCCAAGGTCAGCGGTACCAACTTTCATTCGAAGATTATTTATCAATTAGCTTCCGAAGCGTAGGCAATCTATTTTAAGCCTGTGAAGGTAGAGGAAGTTTGGTATTATCTTGGTTCGGCTTCCGAACTTGCATCGCTTCCTCAAGCACTCGGATCGATCCTTCGGTTGTTACAGATCGGCATATTAGGGTATACTGCTGTCACCATTATCTCGACTGTACATCCGTTTGACCATGCACGGCATATATTAAGAGCTAGGAGCACGAATTAACAACTAGGAATCCTGGAGACCGTAGTGATTCGTTGGGAGCCAAAGGCTCTTCAGGCCTCGATTTGATTACAACTGAATCCAGATGGTGGAACATGTGTGCCTAACCAACTGTTCAATACATAATTAACGCACGATTGGTAGTGCACCCGTTCGGAAATCCAATTCCGATTTATTAAGCATTCGGTCACAACCGGGCGTTGCCTCGACGGACTATGTCCCGCGTGAAGAATATCCAGTTTGATGGAAGGGCAGAGAATACAGTATATGAGCTCAATACTACTGCTTGGTAAGTGGAGAATAACAGTCGATGCCTCGATTAAGCTGGAAAAGTGTCTGGGAGGAGTACCAAGTCTACATGTTTGAATCGACAGAGATCCAGGACATAGACAAGATGCGTTTCGAGCCCCTCCCAGGACACAATCTATCGGTATATACCATAAGTTTCCCGAAATCTTAAAACCTAAAATCCTTTTGGGCACGGGTTCCGTAAACCACATTCTAGCCTTTGAGCTGCATAATGTGGGGTCTTGACGATCTGGCTTTGTAACTCCCTGGCCTCCACGGAACTCCGCGGATATGTGGATAGACTAGGTTTTAGATTCTTGGCTGGGCTGATGTGCGTAACGAGCCCAAAGCAGAACTTGACGACTTCCCGGCAGCGGCGCTGGAGAACATTGTAAGATTTGTACTTTATAATCTGTTGTATTTTTATGGAAATTTTCGCAGATTTGTGCTACTGTCGCCAAGGGTGTAAATAAACTGCTGTTTGGAGACGTCCATTCGGTGTCCGTTCGAACATTAATCGGGGATGCGATGGGGTCGATAGCTGCAGCAATTCGAAAATGAACTGTATTCTCTTGCGGGGAACGCGGCAGTGTAAGCATGTCGAGCCGTGCCATCATATTGCGGAAAATCATCGAAGACCAGAATACAGGTTCAACGATAATTGCGGCATATAAGTAGCCGTTCTGTCGTCTCATAAAATGATTGAAACCCGAATTGCCCGGCTCCCGAAGCTTCGGCTCCGACGGTGCCGGAGTTATCGGAACAGTGTGGTGGCGGTTTGGCAGCGGCCTCGATAGCTTATAGTCAATTTCGGACGAGGAAAACCCTTGTTGGCCAAGTGGGAACAAAATCTTGTCGTAAACCTGCAGGGCATCGTCGCAAGTGATGCAATCTGGAGGCTTAACTGAACTACTGCACGTGAGGGCGCGTATTTTAGGATGAAAATCGAATGCTATTTCTTCTTGCTGCCTGGCGTGCTCCGTTCACTTTGTGCTACTTCCTCCGGAAAGCTGTTTAGGTGTCTGATAAACTGACTTGAGTGTACGGCAAGTGTCATGAGCTTTGACCAACAGCAGACGACGAAATAGGCAACTTGCGGAACTACTTACCTTACGGGCGCGACTTATCAAACCACGTCGTGTTTGCAACGTCGAAGCCCCTTTTGTGGGTACTGACAATGGCAGTGCTGTCACTGAGGGGTTACATAGACTTCGAGTCGGCCAAGGCATTCCGCATTGTTGAACAAGCGGCACTCCCGCGAAGGACCCACCGGTCAGCCTCGTAGGGCGGAAAGACGTTCGGACTGTTGGGCTCTCGGTCGGTGTTCCTTTACTTGTAAATTTTTTTTTGGTGTGTGATCTAAACGTTTAGTGGATACTGCATCTGTTCGTCAATCAGCGAATTCTACGTGATTAAGTCAAGATATTGACCAATGTATTCTCTCTTTTATGTATTATTCTCCTCGGCGTGGTTTGGTCTTCATGTGGAACAGCTCAGCCCTACAGTTATTGCATTCAAATGCTTGGCTGCTCGTATTTTTGTCTGCCGGACTAAGGCAAACAACGACGATCTTTTCGTAAAAGGACTCAATGATGGGTCCTACGTTTCAAGACATCCCGAGTGTCTGCCAATCACCGATTAATGAACCGTAGGCACACCGAATGCAAGGCAGAGTCGAGGCTGAATTGGACACCTTTCTCTTTGAGGTTGCAGTATCAGTCATAGGAACTCCTCAACTGCAGGCCCCTGAGGACAGACAAGGCATACACCTCATCTTGGCCGATGATGCTCTGGGCGGGGCTCATTCAAGAAAGTCTTAAGGGGCCTGTCAATGGGTATATAACCATCAGCGTGTAGCGACACATTTCCTATCATCACAGCACCACTCCAACTCAACGAAAAATCCAAAGCACCTCTTCACCAACCAACCAACCCAACCATCAAAATGCGCTTCATCGCTGCTCTCGCTCTCCTCGGCGCCGTTGCCACCGCCTCTGAGACTGTCCAGATCAAAGACGTCACTGTCCGCGACAACGAGACCATCCAGGCGGCGTCCTTCAAGATCCAGCCGGCCGACATCGAGTGCTCGTCTGGCTCTGCCGCCGACCTGGCCAGTGGCGTCGCCGTCACCTGCGGCACTTCCGACTACCGCTTCGAGCTCCGTGATGGCAGCAACGGCAAGTACGCTCTGACCATCCACCACCAGACCGCTCCTGGGTAAGTGATCCATCCCGAATTGTGAGAAAAAGAAAGGCACGGGCTGACGGAGTGTGACAATAGCACCGGCCTTTCCGGCAGCACCGAGTTCGGCGTTCAGTGCCACGCCGGCGGTGCTGGCACCAACGACTTCGTCTGCTCCCCGGCTGAGGACGTCTCGGTCACCCTCAACTGAGAAGTGTTCGAGGAATATGGGGGACGTCGTTCAATGTACATTTAGTCCTCAGTAATGCATAATATCCAGACCTCCAGTGTCGATTTTATTTCGCTTGACAGTGATTTCTCTTTTGATAATTAACTGTTTGGAAGAGAGCATGCCCAAGGTCCAAAGCGTGACCTCTTCTGGAAAGGAAGTCAAGGGCGCGCATCTCTCGGAGATGGCGGCCATCTCGGAGATCTTCGGAGGCTGGGTCAATTCCTGAGAATATCAGACGTGTTACCGGTCTGAGGCGAATCCATGATGCGGTGGGTAGACGGGATGGGTGAAGCCGCGGGTGTTACAGACGTGGTTGGTTCAGTTTGGAGTTGAGAGAGATGGGTTGGGACGGCGCGGGCGGGCGGGCAAGCTGCAGCCTTGCGGAAGGCCCGTGCGTGCATGCCAGGACGAATTTAGCTGTTGACGCGTGGGCTTTTGGAGCTCGCGCCTACATTGCTTGTCCGCCCGCCGCCGCTGGACTGCGCAATGCGCCGAGCGAGACGTGGACGCATGAGACGAGCGCTCTTCCCTCCTTGACAACATGTCGCTTGATCCGCAGGCTCAGGCCCGCGCTGCCTCGCCCAGTTCGTCTGGCCGCCAATCGCCTGCCATCCGGTCGCCTCGACGCCCGCTCGAGGACGGTATGTACGTCGTGCTGTGGAGCTCCTAGAGCTTCGACCTGGTCGTTGCTCTCCGCTCACATATGCCTGCAGCTCCCCTCAAGAAGGACAAGGCCTTTCGCCGCTACGAGTCCAACGTTGAACGCGCCCTCGCCTTATTCGACACCCCGCAGCAGGAATGGGCTGACTACATTTCGTTTCTGGGGAGGCTTTTGAAGGTACATGCAAGCCCGGGCTCTGACCTTGCGCCTGCCCGCTGACTTTGCTATCAGGCAATCCAAACACATCCTCAAGATGTTCCCGTTATTCCACACAGCGCCACCGTAGCTACCCGCCTGGCTCAATGCCTAAATCCCTCGTTGCCCTCTGGCGTACACCAGAAGGCACTTGAGGTCTACGCCTACATTTTCTCTATCCTCCAGGTTCGCCGCCCACATTCCGCTCACGATGCCATTGGCTCACGAGCACAGAAATCTGCCCTCTCCCGCGACCTCCACGTCTACTTTCCCGGCCTTGCCTCCGTCTTGTCCTTCGCCTCGCTCTCCGTCCGCCCCGCCTTCCTCTCCCTCATCGAAACCTATATCCTGGCCGTCGATGCGCAGGCGCTGAGGCCGGCTCTCAAATCCATAATATTGTGTCTTCTGCCTGGTTTGGAGGATGAGACTGCCGAAGACTTTGAGCGCATAGTGCAGATCGTGGACAAGTTGAGGTTTACAATTAGCGGCGACGACGGGAGGAAGAACGATGGTGCCGGAGATGCGCAAGACTCGTTCTTCTGGCAATGCTTCTTCCTGGCTACCATCACCAATGCGCCGCGTCGACAGGGAGCTCTAGCATATTTGGTACGAAGGTTGCCAAAGTTTGGAACAAAACAGAGGAGGAATTCAACGGCCACCGGGGACGGAGATGGAGAGCCCGCTGAAGCTCTCTCTATGGCTGCTGAAGCAGCTATTGCACCGGAGCCTGGACTGCTGATCAGGTGCTTCGCTGCAGGATTGGGTGATAATCAATTACTGACCCAAAGAGGGTATCTGGATCTCCTCGTTAACTCATTGCCGCTTCACTCCGAGGTTCTACAAGTCCGGATCGATGGGAAGGATCTTGAACGTCTAGTATCCGCCGCAGCCGGAGTCGTCACTCGGAGGGACATGAGTCTCAACAGGAGACTTTGGTCGTGGTTCCTAGGACCAGACCCCGGTACTGATGCAGAAGGTGCTGAAGCACAAACGGACCTCAAGAGCCCGAACATGGATATCAATTCGCACCACGCTGCGTACTTCGCTCGGTATGGTCTCCGGCCGCTCACGAACGGTATCATGTCCATGATCAACAGTAGAGACCAGTCTCCCGCCGCGCGCGCAAGACCTTTCCGGATATGTCTTTCGTTAATGGATCGCTGGGAAGTGGGTGGACTTCTCGTTCCGTCAGTCTTCCTACCATTACTCGAAAGCGCCCGTCGCTATGGTGAATCTGCCAGTAAAGAGAATTTCGAAGAGGTTCTGCGTAGTGCGAGCATCTTTTTTGACGGTGTCGAAAGCGGGCTTATCTGGGGCAAACTGTTCGAGCTCCTTGATGATGCCATGTCCGAGAACGCCAAAGAAGGAGAAGAGATCTTGCAGAAGTTGAAGCTAGCCAAGTTCATCATTACACGCTTCAATATCCGGGAAGAAGAAATGCTGCTCCATCATATTCCTTTGGTAGCATTCGCTCTGCTCAAAATGCTCAATCGTGCCTCTTCACCCAGTTCCACGCGCGACGAGCTACAGAAGTCTGTTCTCTCGGTGAAACTAGATATTGCGGACATACTCGTCCAAAGTATTCCGGACCGCGCTCTTTCCGAAAAGGAGTCTGAGAAAAGCGAGAGATCTAAAAGTACTCCCAGCATCGACCTGGTTCGATCATTCTACAACGAATCTCAAGGTAATCTTGAGACTAACAGTTCTCTTTTTTCTCCCCTTCAACTTCGAGATTCCTTATTACAGGAGTCTATAATATTTTTCACCAGTTCTCTTCGCACCGGTTCTTCTGATAGCTTGAAGGAAGTCAGCACGAAACTGCTTTCAAGCGTTCTGGCACGAGTCTCAGATACGAGTGCTGCCGACAATCAGGCTCTGTTAGCCGCGTTTGAGGAAGCGATTTGTCTACAAAAGCCCCAAAGCTCAGAACAGTTTGTACCGTTCTCGTCAATCATAGCAGTCACGACCATCATGGCTGCATTTCAACCCAGCCATGACTCCCCTGCCTTCTTTCCTCCAGAACGTATGCCAGGTCTAGTGAACTCCCTGGTCGTCTCTCTCTGGTACTATCTCTCTCCTTTTCGACCAAAATATCATGTCGAGGCAGTGCGGTGTCTGTGGCAGCTTCAAGCCATGACTGCAAACGACCATCTCGTAGAAGCAGCCGTGACGTCTCTGATGACGCAAAGCACAGGTTCACCTTCAAGTCAAAGCTCTACTGATATGGCGGATGCTGGCCGTCGTCTAGCAGTGCTTTGGACCCATACCATTCATGAACAGAACCTCCAAGCTCAGAAGCCCAGCCGACTTTCAAGACGGTCTAGCGGGTTGCCCGTGTTGACGGGCCTGAACACCCTCGCTGGCGGATACCAAGCGGTCCTTACGAGACCTCTCTTCCTGCTTCTGGACGCCTTATCCGAGGAGGGTACCGAGCTGTTTGCATACGTCCGGACATGGCTTCAGGACCTCCCCAGTTTGAATCGCGTCTTTGACATCATCATCTCGCACCTCCAATCACTCAACTGCATAAAGTACCAAAGTTCGGATCGACTCGATACGTCAGTGCCGCGACCCCCGGTTCTGATAGATGACTCGAAGGAATGTCTTTACCATATGCAACAATTGTTGAATATACTTCGCTGGTCGTCCGAACACACCTGGGTTGTCTTGTCACGAGATTACGTTCCTGTCATGGACTCTTCCGCAGGTGAAGAACAGGAGGTCACTTTGCAGACTCTACTTGTGCGACTCTGCATGCGCGCTCTATCTGTTTCAAGCTCGGTCAAAACGAATAGCACGGCTGCCCACGTTGATGCTCTATATCGTACCACCATCTCGACTATCCGCGCTATCCTGTTAAATCCATATGCACTACCTCTCAAAGATCTCGAATTGGAGGTCTTCCTTATGGCCCGTTTGCCGTCAGCAAGCCCATCTCTTCAGTCGCTGCTACTCGAGGCCACGTTAGCTGCGCTCCAACTTCGGTTACGCGCAATAGTACCACCATCGCCTGCCGAACAGAGGATGTCGAGAGAACGTACAGGTAGCATTCGCGAGTCCGTGGAGAAGACGGCCGAGGAGGAAAACCCACCTACTATAGCGCCACCTCCGCAATTGGTTGAGTGTCTCAAAGCTGGCTTCACCTCGCCTACAAGTCGATTGGTTCTGGATGATTGGGTTAAATTCTTAATCGAGGTCTTGCCCCTCTTCGCAGACACCATATTCCAGAACTTGCTCCCCCTGGTCGGATGTCTCTGCAAGCAGATTCAACAGACATTCGACCAGCTCAAGTCAACGTTCAGTCAATCGGTGCATCCAGGCTCGATTTCTCCAGAATATACGCTCATTGCTCTGATGAACGGCCTGGAGCAGATCCTGGCGAATGCGCACCAACGGCTTGTGTTGCAGGAGATGAAGGTCGTCACCGCGAAAACGCCCGAGCAACCACAGGGATTCTTTGGAAACATGGTTTCTGGCGTCTTCAACAACGAGACAAATCAGTCTCGGTCTGCTACCGCGAATAGCAGGTTGACGGTTCTGCTTTGCTTCCAAGATACGGTCCGGATTTGCTTTGGTATCTGGTCATGGGGTGGGTATGGCCAAAGCAAGCATGATCAGACTTCTCTCGCGTCGTTTGGTTACACATCGTTGCGCATGCGGAACAGAGCCAGACGAATCCTTGAGCAGCTATTCACCCATGAGACATTGGAGTGTCTCGAGACTTTGGCCGTTGTCTGGTGTCGGTCCTCGCACGCTAGTCAAGAGGCCAACGCCGTTATGAGCTTATTGAATGTTCTCAACGGCTCGAGTCCCAAGAACACAACTCCTGCCATTTTCAACGCAGTCTACAGCAGGACCAATCCCAACGCCCTGGATCCGCACCGCATGTCGTCTCTGACATCTGACCTGGCAGACACGGATCTTGTGACATTCCTTGTCGACTACACAAGATCGCTTGAAGACGATGCCATGGATGAAATATGGCCGGACTGCTTGACTTTCCTGCGGGACGTCTTGGCTAATCCAATGCCTCACCGACAGATCCTTCCTGCGTTGTTGGAGTTCACAGCCACGCTCGCGGAGAAGGTGGACAACACGAACTTCGGTGAGCAGCGGAGGATGCGTCGTGATCTCGGGGTATGTGCTTCATGCTATTTCTTTGTGACCTCGGCTGACGGAACCACAGGATCTTTTCATGCGCCTACTGACAGCCACTTTCACCACACGACCAATGGGTTACATGCAAGACGCTTCATCGCTGTCGGTTGACAAGATTCCCGAGGAGAATGGGAACCCGGCGACCCGGCCGTCCGACATCGTCACTGTTCTCGTCTCAATCGTACCCAAGCTGCCTCTTATCCTCGTCGACAATGATCGCATAGCAAACGCAACTACCTCGATCAGCACCAATGTGATCGGGCCCGCATTCCGTGCAAAGGCGTTCCCCGAGACCGTCTCACCTCTATTGCTCGACCTTCTCTACGAACTGACACGCACTTCTTCATTACCAGCAGCAACCAAGGCATGGAAGCGGGATATTGAAGCTGCATTCAACGACACCAAGTTCTTTGCCACCGAAACGAAGCTGGCGCTTGAGAAGTGGCTCCCGGTCCTTCGCATGTGGAGTCAAAACGACAAGGATCGCATGCCGGAACTACTGTCCCGACTCAGTGCGCCGACTACGGCAGGTATCATGTTCGGCGTAGGCGCTACGAGCGCAAGGCTAGAAGCAGATCGCAAAACTCAGCTGAACCTACGAAGGATGACCATCCTCGTCCTTGCCAACCCCGAAGACACTTATGTCACGAACCTGGGCACCATTCTCGAGAAACTTACGGAGCTTCTCACCGCCACGCCCGCATCGTCCCCCTCCTCTGCCACGCGCGCCGACATCTTCCTCCTCCTCCGCGCGCTCGTGCTACGCATCTCACCCGTCCACCTCGCCCCCGTCTGGCCCGTCATCACGGCCGAACTCACCAACGCCATCTACTCCGTCCTCCCTGATACGGAGCACCACGAGAAATACAACAACCTCTCCGTCCTCCAAGCCTGCAAGCTCCTCGACACGCTCATCACCCTCGCTCACGACGACTTCCAACTGCACGAGTGGCTCTTCCTTACCGACACCATCGATGCCGTTTACCGCCCGGACCTTGACTGGCGGCCCGTCGCCCTCGTCGACGAGGTGGCCGAGGCCCTGCAGGAGCGCCAGGCCGCCGCCGCCGTCGCTCAGGACGACCCCACTGGCATGGCGGCGCCGTCGGAGTCAGCGCGCCTGCTCAGCCCGATGGCGTCGGCGGCGAACGTGGTCACCGACACAATGGCCTCGCCGAGCTCGACGAAGCAGGATGAGGACGGCGCGGAGGGGAAGAGACGGTCGCTGCTCGCGCCCGTGCTGAGGGCCGCGCAGGAGAGCGGCGTCTTCGGCGACTCGGCGGACGCGAAGGCGATGGGGAAGATGGAATTCGTCATGAGGGTCGTCAAGCCGTTTTTGGGACAACTGAGCATCTTGGCGTTCGAGGAGACGTATAGGATGGGTGTGGTGGATCTGGTGGAGGTGGAGGGGGCAGTTGTAGGGGATGTTTTTGATGAGGGTGGGATAGTATAGAGAGGTAGGGAGCGTCGAGGGAATGTGGGAAAACGGGTGATGGATGGTGGACTTTTGCTTTGAGGTCGATAGGTAATGTGATGCGTGATACATTTCCTCTGTCCAGGAATTTCTGGTGATGGGTGGATGCGCGCTCCTGTAAAAAAAAAAAAAAAAAAAAAACACCCCTGTCTCCAGCGTTCCACTAACATCCAGCGAAGCCATCTTCTCCCTCGGATCGGACACACGCGCTACATAGTCCACACTGTTTCGTCAACTTCAGGCCATTCTACTCCGCACTTCGTCTGGAAGGCAGAATCATTTACCACCACTTCGACTCGTCTCTCGTTCGGGGGACACAAACGCGAGCGGCCTGGTGACCATCTCAGGCCACTCGTGCACTCTCGCATGACGAACCGATGAGCCCAGCCAACATCAGTGGACGATGATGAACGCCGCTGACGAAGCGGAACGGGGGTCCGCGACAGACATGATCAGGTCCTAGGGCGGGAAGGTCACCGGAGCAGGTGTTGAGTTTCTTCCCGCATGCAGGACGTGCTGCATGTTGGTTAAAAAGCGAGGAAAAGTACGCCTGAAGGCGGACGTGCGGGATGTTTGGCGCACCTCGAAGATAGTCGCCGTGTGGAGGAACTGGGGAGAAAGAGAGAGGGTTTTATGGCCAGTGGGGTGGCGCAGAATCGATGGTCGGTGAGCGTGTGGCGCGTGGGAAATGAGTGGTCACGGGGTGGAGGGGTGCGCTGCGTGCGGAGGCACGGGAGAGCTGGGCTGCATGAACCCAGCGAAGATGCCCGCAACTAGCTTCTACCCAGCTTTGGTTTCTGTATTTCGATAGGACGAGACGCAATGAGAATTCTGGGTGGATCTACGAGTTGCCCGAGGTGGACGTGAGAAGTAGCTCTACAGCCTTCCGGTGCGTGTTGCTTCTGGTGATTTCCATTATACGTGGAACTGACCAGACGCAAATGCGCGGCTAACTTTAGAAACTCACTCCTCCGGCTGAAAGCTCCATCTTCGCATGCGCCTCGATACTTGCTGCCACCAAAATGTTCAGGCGGGCTTCCCACATGCTAGACATCCCACTACTATTTGACGTATTTGTTGAACTTGTCATGTAATTCCCGTTCTATCATTAATATCAACCCAACTGCTCCTAAGGGACATGGTAAAGGAAAGGTCATGGCATTAACCTTCGGTAAGTTTACTTTTGGGGTGACGATAGAGTTTAGAGCAGATGGTGCGTCCTTGGTCACTCACTTGGGATTACCGCCAGGGTAGTATCTGTACTTTCCAGAAGAAGCAGTGATTTTTGAATTGGATCGGTTGTTGAGCAAGCAGTGCTCGGGGTTGTTACGGAGAGGAAGCGTCTCCTCTGGAAGGAGGCTTCTTGAATGCAGTGTTGAATAGTGCTGTAAAGATGACTTTTGAGAGATTTGAGTAGCAGGCTGTGTACCGGTAGTAACAGCAGGATGATAACAGTGCAAGCTGTGCATGCCACGTGCATAATTCCCGGAATTGATCCGTGGGTGGATACACAGACAACCGCATCATAATCCGTTGATGAATGAGTCGCCGCAATGGTACGGAGGCTCTCCCGCAAACCCATAACGTTCAAACACGAGTAACCGGTCACCACCACCACTCCCTCGGCCTCCTCGCCATCCACAGGCATCACCACGCCATCCAGCACGCCCTCGAATGCCCGGTCCCCCTTCCTCACTCTACGCAGCCCCCGCCCCTTCTCATCGCCAAACAGCCCCATCAACTCCTCCAAGGTCTTCCCCTTCGTCTCGGGGAAAAACAGCCAGATAAACACCGTCCCGGCCACGAGCATGCCGAGATAAAAGACGAAATACCAGTACCCAATCGCCTCCAACGCGATCGGATTGACGTAGTTGTTCACCGTCAGCGCGGCCTGGCTGACGGCAATCTGCAGCGCCAGCCCCTTGGTGCGGACGCCGTAGGGCAGGATCTCGGTCGCGTACGCGTACACGAGCGGGTTGCACGCGACGTTGAACGCGGCGTTGTACAGGAACAGGAAGGCGACGACCGCGCGCGCTGCGCCCTTCGACCCGGCGGCCGCGTACCGCGCGGACGCGACCGTCAGCGGCACGTTGGCGGCCAGCATGCCGGCGAACGACAGCAGCCACAGCGGGCGGCGGCCCAGGCGCTCCGCCAGCAGCAGCGCGCCGGCGGCGCTGCACAGCAGGTTCCAGACCTGCATGCCGCCGTTGATGCCCGTCTGCGCGGGCGTCGAGGCGATGCCGATGGACGTCAGGATCGGGCTGAAGTAGTACGATATCACGCCCTGGCCGTTCCAGAGCGTGAGGATGGCCACGGCGACGCAGATGGCGAAGCGGGCGCGGTGGGCGCGCGAGCCGAGGACGGCGCGCCAGGTGTGCTGGGCGGTGGCGGCGCGCTCGGCGGCGAGGGCGGCGGCGATTTGGGCGGCTTCGTGCGCGACGAGCGGGTCGGCCGGGGAGCCGTTGGCGTGGTAGGTGGAGAGGATGTGGAGGGCTTCGGCGGCGCGGTTGCGGGAGATGAGGTAGCGGGGTGATTCGGGCATCATGGTGGTGGAGAGGAGGACGACGAGGGCGGGGACGCCTTGCACGATGGATGGGATGCGCCACGACCAGGTGCTTGTGAGGTGGCCGGTGCCGAAGGTGAGCCAGGCGGCGATGATGGAGCCGGCGTACCAGAGGACGTTGAACTGTGTTGGGCATGTCAGTGGGCTGGATGGGAGGTCGTTCAAGGACGACGTGCCATGGATGCTATTTGACCTCTCATCCGGGGGTGGGCGAGCTCGTTGAGGAGACTGGGGCCGGCGGAGGTGGTGAAGCTTATCCCAAAACCAATGATGAGTCTGCCACCAATGAACATGCCTTTCCCTTGTGCAGCACTCTGGAGCGCTGCACCGACGACACAGAGGAGGGAGCCGAAAGCAATAGCGGGCCTTCTGCCGTATCTGTCTGCCAGGGGAGATGCAAAAAAAGCGCCAACGAATCCACCGACGAAGATGATCGCTGTGATGAGACCGATGTCGTTCGATGTGGGGTTGCCCATTGCTGAACAGGTTAGCATTGATCAATTGCAGAAGGAAGAACATGTCGAAGTGCCTCACCCTCCACCCATGGTTTCATGGCCTGGAAACTTCCTGTGACACTTTCATCGTAGCCAACCGTCATCTGCGATACCAGAATGCACGCTTGCCAAAACATTAAGCGGCGCAATCCAGCATCTTTCCACCATTTTGAATTTGTGTTGTTCGGGATCTCGGCCAGCTGCCCTGGCGAAAGTGTGTCCGGAAGTGCTGTCATGGTGCACAGACTGAAGGTCAGAAGTAAAGACGGAAGAGCCTCGAGCGGTGGTACGACCTGAACGTGATTGGAATCATACAGCATATAAGTGGCAGACAGCCTTGAGATTGCGGAGTGATGAGCGGTAGCTTTTTCCGTTGACTGGATGCCGACGATAAGCCTTTGCCAGGACGCAAAACTCGGCCGTGACTCGACCGAGCCGGCTTCCCCAGATTTCCCGAAATGGAAAGGTGGGGTAAACCACATCGCCAGCGTGCATCACAAGATGTGTGCTCGCGGGAATGGTGTCCAATGGACGGCCACAAAGCCTTGACATCTATCCCGGTGCCCGTCCGGGTGGGCCGGCCGCCGGCGCTGCCCGGGCCAAGAATCGGATTTGTGAGCTCTGTATTTAAAGCTTCCAGCACCCTGGCGGGGAAGCTGTCGATAAGGTCTTGTGGAAAGCTGATAATCGAACATTTGAAAATTCCATTACCTTTTTGGCTCCGCTGAATTATGCCACACTACGAGAGCGAACCCATCATCAACACCACCGCCAAGACTGGTGATTGGCGTGACAGCCTCTACGAAGATGGCTTCGTCGTTGTGAAGGGCGTCCTCTCCCAGGAAGAGGCCGGCTCGTACGTCGACAGGATGTTTCAATGGCTTGAAAGCTTCCCTTACGGTTTCAAGAGAGATGATCGGTCCACATGGAACGCCAATCACCTCCCCGCTCACATGAAGTAAAAGACGCTTTGGCTTTTGATCGGACGACGTGGCTGACACGACCCAGGGGTGGTATGTTCCATGGCTATGCCGTGCAGCATGAGAAAGTGATGTGGGATGCTAGATGGTGAGCTTTGTTCGAACTACTCATCCCATGCTTCTGTGAGCTGATCCAAAGCAGTGAACCCAAGGTCATCGAAGCCTTCTCGAAGCTATGGGGCACTGACAAGCTCCTCGTGTCATTCGATGGAATGAATCTGACCATCCCCGCATCCGACAGGCCAGCATCGGAACCGTGGCCGCACGTGGACCAGAGCCCACTGCGAAAGGGTATGCAATGCGTGCAGGGAATTCTGAACTTCGCGCCGAACGGACCGAAAGACGGTGGATTGATCGTGGTCAAAGGCTCCAGCAGACTGAACGAGCAGTTTTTTAAAGCTCACAACGTCCAAGATCGTGAGACATGGGGTCCTGCAGATTGGTTCGGCTTTCAACAGGAGGAAGTCGATTGGTTTCTCGACCGTGGTTGCGAAGTGCAGAAGGTCTGCGCTGATCCTGGAGATCTCATTCTGTGGGACTCAAGGACGGTCCATTGGAATATCATGCCCGAGTCAGAGGTTACACGTGCCGCTATGTGTGAGTTGAGAATAAGCATCGCTCAAGAATTTCAATGCTGACAGCACAGACATCTGCTACACACCTGCATCCTTTGCTTCCGCCGCTGACCTGGAGAAGAAGTCAAATCTGTTCAAACAGAGAACAGGAACGGTACGTACTCAAGCCGTCACTGACAACTTATCCACTGACAGAAAGCAGACGCATTGGCCGCATGCCAATATCTTCCCCAGTAGTGAGAAACAGCTCCGCCTTGGCAAACCTGATACATATTCTCGAGAGAGGCCATACCAAGAGCCAGAGGAGAACGAGTTGACATTGAAATTGGCGGGAATACTCCGATACGAAGATTGAGGTGCCTCGTTGTACATGCAGAAGATGAACTTCAACCGTGATTATGTACAATTTGCTGTGCGTAGTTTTCTAAGTATTACTTATTTCGTCTAATATCTCCCGACCTTGCCTTGCAACCATGTTTTGAGACTCTACTCGTCTCAAGAAATCTTTCCCCTGAGAAATGTACGAGGTATAGTCTGGCGAGTGATCTCCGCTTCCCTTGGCTTCGAGCGCAAGCGTCACAGACGCGGAGAAAACGTGCATAGCAAGGGCCCTATCTGATGTGAGTGATGTCCGTGCTAGACCGTGGTGGGTTCCTTACCATGGTCTCATGCGGGAAAAGTCAGATGGGCCTGTACCAGCCAATGCAGATCTTATGATTGCCACGGCCGACGAAAGACAGATGGATCTCGCTCTAGCGTAGTTCGTCGATCCCTCAAGCCAGTGCGACTGTAGAATGCGGTTGATGGCTATGCGGTGGTACAAGAGAACCATAGTGAGACTCTTCTTCTGCCAGGGGATCCATGGGTGGGCTGCATCGCGCTCCAACGTTGCTGACGTTTCAGGCTCATCATTCTGAAGGTGTTTGGGCAACTCGCCGATTAGAGTGGCAAGTTGGTCATCCGCAATGAAAATGAATTGCGCAATCTCGGCAGCACTCCACCTGCGCAACCGGATTTTCGACCGCAATTGATAGAAGATGATGGCGATCTTGCTCATAGCTATGTGATACTGTATCGGACGCGGGCCCTTCCTGACGGAGCGCAGGTCGCCCAAGTTTGTCGCTTGTAGTTGCTCGTCGTCCATATCTGCCGGAAGCTCGCAGTCGAAGTCAACATCGCTGATGCAAGCTGTCCGGGAAGGACAAGGGAGCCATTCGCAAAGGACCAGTGTCCACCAGAGCCGTCTCCGAGCCTCGCGCTCCACGACAGATTCGTTCCGGTTCTCTCGGTCGGAGCCGAGGTTCAGCTCTTTAGCAACGCGGATAGCGCACGCCCACAGGTTCGAATGGCGACACGTGTCTCCGATGTTGGTTGCGACGATTCCAAGGATAGCGATGGCCTGGGGGATGGCTATCGTTGATCTCTGCATGAAGTCTGCTTTGTCCAAGAAGTAGAGAGCGGAGTCGTACCAGTTCCGCAGGAGAGACTCTTGTTTCGTAGACGGAGGGTGGCTGCTGGCGAACTCGGATTCACCCATGAAGAGGATGGTGGAAGAAAGGACGCTGAAGTAGATTGCCAGCCATAGAGGATCTTCGACGCTTAAAGACGAAGAAACGGGGAAGCGTTGCCAAAACTGCGCATGTTCGCGCTGGAAATCGGGGAAGAAGAAGGCAAAGTGGATCCATGACGTCCATATACTGGCGTGTTGAATAAAAGCCTGACTGCATTCCATGGAAGGCATCCAGACGTGAGAATCCTGAAAGACGCTCCTGGGCTGTCTCGACTGGCCAACAATGAGGAAAAGACGTCGTTCGTACTGCTCTGTCATATCAACCACGGCATTATGAGGCACATTTGGGTCTCTTGACATATCTGAGCCATCCTTAGCGGCAAGCAGAGCAGAGAGCCTGGCGTTTTCCTGCAGAAGAGCCTCGTAGCTGGGGTTTGAGCTTGGGGAATCGGCAGTGCGGAGCTGACCGCGAACGCGGACGGTCTCACGTCGGCAGTGCAAAGCTGCCCCGCGGCTGATGCATGCCCGACACGGTATTTCTCGGCTGCATTTGACCTTTCTGGCGTAACAAGCAGTGCAAGAAAGAGGAGCACGTTGTGTTGAGCGGATTGGAGGAGGCATTGGGAATGAATGAATTAGAACAGATGCAGCATTTGAGGTAAGTGGGGTTCGCTCTGGCCTGTGCGCATCGATGTATGATGTATCCTTCAACACCGCGGCCTCCGCGACCAGATGCCAGCGCCGTTGCTGTTCATCGCACAAGCGCATCGCCTTCACACTTTAAGTACCGCATCTCCGCTCCTGCGTATCCGTCGGCCTCAGCTGTTGTGCGTTGGTCAACCCAGCTATCGTCGATCCCCCGCTTCAATTTGCCCGGCGAACCCTGCGTTGGTGCTGAATCGACCTTCGTAGCGGTCGACTCGCGCATACATCTTAGAGTGTCGGCGTAACAAGTCTAGCCTCTCGAAGTTTCTGTACGAATCCTTCTTTTCTCTCTTCCGCCGCCCGCGCGAGCAAGTCAGACACTACACCTTTAAGGAAAGCCGGCGGCTGCAATCTAGACAAGCAATCAAGAAAACTGGCGTCCTCGTCTTCGCCTACAACCGCGAAGTAGGCATCTACTATATCTTCCCTTACAGCCCTCCGATCACATCTACCATCAGCAAGTATACAGTTCTACACATCCACATATCCGCCAGCTACCGCAGCTGCGAGCGCAGTCCACCCGTGGTTGTCCGATATACGGGTGTCAGTGTCCTCGCGTTCAAGCAGGAGCTTCACAATTTCTACGTTTCCGTACATTGCGGCGCAGATGAGCGGGGTCTCGCCATTGCGGCCAGCCAGATTCGGGTCCGTCTGTTCGTTTTCAAGGAGCAGATCCACCACCTCGGCATGTCGGTTTTGCACTGCCAGCGCAAGTGGTGTGTGTCCCCGCCGATCCGGCAAGTTAGCATCCGTTCCAGGAAATGCAAGGAGCTTGATCACAAGCTCCGCTTGCCCAGCCGCAGCCGCCAGCGTAAGCGGTGTGTCGCCATTCTTATCAGCAAGGTTGAGATCCGTTGCGCCCAGAGCAACGAGCATCGTGACTATGGAATCCCACCAGTTTAGTTCAGATATTATGGGGAAAACCTCTTGTTTGGCCGCCGCGTCTCCTCTTCTCGCCACAGCGACTACCAGCGCTGTGCGGCCCTCCTGGTCTGGAGTATTCGGATCGATCCTATCGCAACGCAGGAGCGTTCTCACCAATTCCACAGAGCCGGTAGACACGGCGAACGTCAAGGCCGAGTATCCAAATATATCAACTAAGTGAGGGTCCGTTCTCTTGTCAGCTAATAGAATGTCGGCCATTTCCGCTAATCCTCTGGAGACCGCTATCTCCAGAGGTTTACGTGGTCCGGCGTTGGGGTCGGCTCCGATGTCCAGCAGGAATTTTGCTCTGTCATAGTCGCCGTACCATACGGCCTTGCCCAGGAGACTCATTTCGTAGTCACTGTCCTCAGCGTCTATCTCGACTCCTTCTGCCGCCAGTCGTCTGCAAATCGACAAATGCTTGGCCTTGTATGCCCGTAAGAACGCCGTTTCGCCGTCATTATCCTTTGCATCCAAGAATGCGTCCTTTGGAAAATTCAATTCCGGCATTTTCTCAAGGAATACGCGAACTACAGACTCTTTCCCAACGTATGCTGCAACATGGAGAGGGGTCTGTCCACAAATGCTTCTGCTAAATGCCAGTGCTCCCCGTTGCAGTAGAAGATGGACAATATGTTCGTGCCCTTCATGTGCAGCAGCATGGAGTGCCGTCCATCCATCCTTACAAATTCTGTTGATAGAGGCGTTGAAGTCGATGAGTTGGGCAGCTATCTGCTCATCGCCCTTGCCAGCAGCAAGGAACAATGCACACATCCAGCCAGTACTGGTCCCCCCGTTCAATCTATTAACATCCGCACCTGCTTCGAGAATTCGTTGCACAAGGTCGCTTCGACCCATTGCCGTGACCAGGTAAAGTGGCGAATATTCAAGGTAAGTCGGAACCCGTGTTCGCTCGGCTGTTGGCCGTACCAAGATGTCCTGAATTATTCGTTCGTGGCGCCCGAAAACGGCGTACAGCAGCAGTGACGGATCTTCAGAGGACTCAGCGTCCCAGAGGGAAGGGTCTCGTCTCTCCATCTCCTTCAGCGCGCTGGGGATCCCAGCTAAGGTTAGGAGCACGGCAAGATTAGTATGGACTCTTTGCTCCCTCCACGTATTCTCATATGCTTGCTGTATGTCCAATCCCCAACTGTCCTGAGCCCATTGTTTCGAAATCTGTTTGATTTCATGACTACTCCCGAGCACTGCCTCAGCTACTTCCGAAATTGTGATTGAGAGCGAACGAGGCATACTATGAGCTTTTTGTGTCCATAAGAAGATGTCTGGCAAATCTTTCTGATCGATACCCTTTCGCTCTGCCTCTATCAAGTGGAATATCCAATAGCGGCGAGCATAGATTGATAGTGGAGCCAGGCAAGCTTGCTCTTGGCGCAGTAGTAAGTACTGCAAGCAAGAGCGCGATAATTGGAAGTGTCCCGATCCGTCAAGAGGGCCTGGGGGACCTGACCCAAGAATTCTCGCGAGGCCACCTCGTTGTAGAAGGAATTCCGGGACTGATTCGTGGATAAATTGCGCGATGGTGATACGTTTCTCGCGGCGGTTAATCGTCTCCACAAGACCCTTCGACAGATCTTTTATTGCGGGTTCAAGGTCCAAATAATGGTCTTCAAACTCAGAAACAGAGGTAAAGGCCATACTAACGTCGGAAAGCAGAGCGTGTTGCAACTCATCAATACTCAAGGGCCGGGCTGCGAACAGGATCCATTGGAACAGTTTGATCGTTTTGCTCCGGTCTTCTAGATGGTCGGTGTCCCAAAGAGTCTCATAAAGATCATACAAGCCGTCCGGTGTCTGGCCAATTTGTTTCATTATGGTCGGTACAGGCTGACCTCTCTTTCGTGAAGCCAAGGCTCTATTAGTGACCACAGTCGCCCATTGGAACATACCGCATGCTCCCTCGATGATCTTTGTTTCCATTGCGGCTTTTTCAACCGACGCCATAAATCTTGTCGCAAGTCGAGCTTTCACAACAACAGCAATGTCCCCGGCGTTCTCTTGCTCCATGATAATGGTTAAGTCGGTTTTTGAGCTAAGCACTGGATAGTGTCGGCATGAGAACAGGATTCGAAGATCAGGCGGTCGAGGAGACTCTATTCCCTGTTCTCTCGACTCTCCCTCGAGGTTAACGAGCTTCTCGAAGAGTGCCACAAGTTCGGACGCAGTTTCTTCGCCGCATTCGTCCAGGGCATCAATCAGGATGAAAATCCTTCGACTTTTCGAAGCTTCTGGAATATTTCTCTTAAAAAAATCCTGCAGTTCGCCTTCAGTCCATTCAGCGTTTGCCTCGCCTCTTGTCTCGTATCTTTCATGGTACGTTGATGCGAGTTTAGCCAGAATCGTCGGAAAGGAAGCATGCGCAAGAATTTGATTGAGCAGAGAGCGGAACAGTCCCAATTTGCTTTTCTGGAGCGACGATCCGCGGTTGTGACAGAAGAACGACGCAAATATAGGACCATCCACTTGCTTGGGTCCCGTCGGATTGAGAAAATCGAGAGCATACTTCATTAGAGTGGATTTGCCGGAGCCTGGCTTACCCTGTATCCATACCGGAGTCTGACCTCGTTGGAGTAGGGATTTAAAATTTGGATGCTCAATGAGCCAGTCGCAGGTATTTTCATCTGGCGTTGCAATCTCGTCTCGACGCCAATGTTGTTCGGGAAAGGCTAGTGATTGAAGTGCCTTTTTCTGCATCTCCTCCTGCTTTCGGATGGTCTCCTTCTGTTCCTTCGTGAGTTCAATTCCTATGTCTCTGATTAAATTCGCGGAACAAAATTTAAGATGCCGTATTCTTTATTCATGCATGTTTCGGAGAGACGAGGATCATTGGTCGGAGACAGTATTTACCTTTCGAAGCCAATAACTTTCTCAAGTATGTTACCACCATTTGATAGTCATCACCGTATCTCTCGGTGAACTTCACGATCTCTGAATGATCGCGGTCGATTGGAATCTGCTCATGACTATTTTCTATAGCGGACCATTTCTCCACCAAGAGGGTCAAAGGACCAGCCAATTGCCATCTGCTGTCTTTCTGCAACATGATAAGGGTGACTTGAACGTGAGAAGCATAGTTGGTGCAGATTTTATAACTTACATGTTGCACAGTTCGAGATTGTTTAGTTTCATAGAAAGCAACGACCCTTACTTTGATGTTTCTAAGCGCATTCTTAAAGCGTCGCTGCTGCGACTCTAAGAATTCAGATCCGGCTTGGAGACTTTCAACAAGGCGTTGGTTCGGCTGATCAACAACCATCATTTTGAGAGGTGTCGCCGACATTCCCAGCTGCGGAACACCAAATAACATGATGCCTCGTATGGATTTCAAAAAATGTTTGTCAGTAGTATCAGAAGACTCAACCATCCGATTGATAGCCTAACTTCTGGTCAGAGCACGACCATACTTCCTAGTGTTCCTGCACTTACTTCTTCAAGAACAAGTCCGCCGAGACTGTGTCCAAGAAAGAGAACGTCTCGATTGCCTCCAGAAACCTAATGATTCTTGAATAAGCCGTCTGCTGACTGCAGTGACCTCAGTAGTAGCTTACTTCAAACAAAGACCCTAGACTGGCATGGAATCTAGCGCCCAAGTCCAGAATACTTTGACTAGAGGTAGATCCAGCCAACTGAGTATCGTATCCGTAGATGAATATCCTACAGTCTGGCAAGTCCTGTGGAAGAGCATCTCGTAGCCACATGTATTCCCGTCCTCTGGCCTTGAAAGAGCCGAAAGCGTGTCCATTGAGGCCTGAAATGGCGATGAAACTGGTTTTAGTCAGCAAAGAGTGCTCTTCGTGTACTGCAGTGCTCCTTGTAAGGCAAACAGGAACAGATGCTGAATAATCCTTCAATCACCACGAGGTTTGTCTACTTACTCGCATTTGAAATTGATGCGGTCCTTCCCGTGCAAGGGTGTAAAGCCGTGGAAATGGGTATCCAAGACCAGCTCTGGTACCACGCCTTCGCTGTCGCAATCTGGCCCGTCATTGTAATGTTCTGGTGCCTGTAGCCGCAAGCTTCTTGTGCTTGGGTTCCATCCTAAACGATCTAAGTGATTCTTCGAGAGCGTGAGTGTAGCAATTTGATAACCGACTCTGCCGGGATCTCTTGCCAGAGAACATATTTGAACATCGCAGCCGGCTTCAGCCTCGAACCCAAGAGTACGTTGGACTAGTTCCTTGACGCCTTGCTTGCTGTAGGTATGTGGTATACCGCTCAATCTAAACGCGGTGTAGTTGTTTAACGCCATTGCCGCCGTTTCCCGTTTACGTAAAAATATAATCTTCTAGAAATCCCGAAAGTTCAATCAAAAAACGACTGGTGGGGTTTGGTAAGCTGCATGTACCGCCTATACCATCCTAAGCAGATTGGCTTGACATTAGGTAGGAATACAGATGGGAACACCCCCCTTGCAAGGCTGTCAACGTGAGTTAGCCGGTATCAAGGTTTGTTGCTCAGATGGCCGCAAACTCTTACTGTCCGCTCTTACTGTCCGCTAGAGCGCATCTTCCCCTTACCACGACCATAAAGAGGTGGGATGACGTTGACAAGTTGTTGTAAAACGATGCTGGAGTGGCTATGGAAGCCTGTGTAAGATGGATTTGGGCTATGCAATTGACACGTCGATTACCGAGCCACGTGCCTAAACAATTAGTCAGACGTGCCCCATAAAAATAATAACGCACCTTAAGAAACACTTTCAATTTCGATTTATTTTTTTTTTTAAAAAAAAGGTTTAGTCAATTGGCACTTATACGCGCCATTTTTCGCTATAGCTACATTTTATATATAAGGGTTTTAGCCTTGCGGCTCTACTTCCATTAAAAGTTCGTAGCCTTTCAGTGGCTTCGTCCCATGCAGAATTTCTTTCCGTGTACCCCTCATCGGGATGCAAACCAGGCAATTGGGGTACTTGAGTCATCTACAATTTTTACGGCCATGCCTATTGGCCGCTGATCTCTTCAATGGTGTATCTTAAGCCTCTCCTACCATCTACACAGCAAAAGGATCGGCGCTTGCATCATTGACCCACACATACTCCATGTTCGTCGCCACCGTCCGGGCGATTTCCGCGCCGTACACGTTTTCGATCCAGGCCAGCGTAACGTCCATGCCTGCGCTTACCCCCGAGCTCGTCCAAATGTTCCCATCGACCGTCCAACGCGCCCTGGGCTGCCACAGCACGTTCGGCCCGAGCGCCGTCGTACTGTTCCAAGCGCCCTTGTTGGTGGTGGCCACCTTGCCGTCCAGCACGCCCGCACGCGCGGCGAGCCCGGCACCGGTGCACACGGTGATGAGGTACCGTAGGCGAGGGTAGGTGTTCTTGATGAACTCGACGGTCGGTCCCAGGTCCGGTGCGCGCGTGCCCAAACCGCCGGGAACGAGCAGGACTTCGATGTCGTCGGGTGCGGTGGCGAGCGTGTGCGTGGGCACGACGGACGCGGCGAATGAGTTGTTGTACGGGTTCATGCTGGCGGCACGGGGTTTCGAGGATATCGGGGCCAAAGAGGTGTTTGTGTTCGTGGAGATGAGGTATAAGTCCATGCGGTGGGTGGAGCTGAGGTAAGAAAGCGCGTCGATGGGCCCGAACACGTCGATGAGTTCAAAGGCAGGGAAAAGGAGAACTCCATATTTCGTAGGTACTAGAAGCCCGGTGTCAGCTATTACCGTGCGGGTTGCGAGGTATCAGATGGGAATGCTGGAAGTGTGTGGCGTTCAACGACGTGGTGGAAGCGCTCACCGGTCGAACCATTAGTCTGCGTCCGCATGGCTAAAGCTAAAGACGAGACAAAAGATTTTACAATCCAGAGCAGTGACAAGCCAGTTCGCATTGTTTCCCCTAACGCAAAAGTGCGTTTCTTGGTGCTGTGACCATAGTGCGTAGTTTCATACTCGTTTATAAACAAAAAAGGCCAAGTAAATTTCATATACCCAAGTAGAATCATCTTCGTCAATTTGCTCAAATGCCGCGGAGTACAGCAGCTGCATATTGAGTTGTAGCCTGAGTCCTTCATCGCAAAGCCTCTCGTAATGCTCTTATTTGAGCAAGTTTTCTATTTTAAGAAAATCCTACCTGCACGACTCGCTTCTACAGAAACGATAATTCGTTTATCTTATCGGTCTCCACTGCAGTGGGCACGGGTTGGGGCAGTGAGTACTATGTAAGTCGAATTGCAAGGAGATGTATATAGTATTCGTAGCGAAGACTGTACGCAATAGTCGTGCAGATAGAAAAGCGCTATCACGTGCTTAGTCCCCATCCATCATTTCATACGATATGCTAAAGAATCAAGAAAATCTGCCTTATGTCCAGCTAATCTAGAACCTATGCTTGTCTGAGATCATGATAAGTTTGTACTATCTTCCACTAGACAGCCGCTCAATTTTGCCACACGCGCTGTTGTTTGCTGCTGCAATTCTAGTACCTTTCAAGGCTTGAATTGCTCTCCACAGTACTTGAACTTGGTTTACTAATTCATATTTTATGCGAGAAAGCTCGTTTTGTCGATCTTACGTGCCGCACACCTCGCACACACCTCCGACCAGCTTCACACAACCTCCCACCACTTCTCGTGAATCTCCCTCAAATCCACCTCCTCGGGCACCTTCAACCACGCCAGCAAATCGCTCTCCGGATCCCTCTCCTTATTCGTCCACCCGTTCCCCAGATACTTGAAGCGATTCACCCTCCCCTTCCCCTGCCCGCTCTCCCCATACCCCCACTCCCAGTCCTCCCACCGCGGCTCCTGCCGCACGAAGTTCAGATGGGCGCCGCTGCCCGGCCAGGCGCCGTGCACGCGCGCGCCGGCCCTGGCGCCGTTGTACCAGCTCTTGCAGTTCTCGGAGAAGACGGTCTTGGGGAAGAAGGCGTCGCAGTAGTCGACGAAGTCGTCGGTGGCCTCGCGCGAGGGGGCGGCGGTGGCGATGTGCTGGTGCGAGACCTTGCGCAGCAGGCGCGCGATGTACGTCGTCTGGACCTCGGAGCCGTGCGGGACGGTGCCGGCGGTGGAGCCGGCGTTGGGCCCGTACAGGAAGAGCAGGTTGGGGAAGCCCGGCACGCCGAGGCCAAGGTAGGAGTAGGGGAAGCCGAACTTGCCGTCCGGCTTCCAGTCGCGCGAGAGGTCGTGGTCGCCCGCGACGATGGGGAAGGGCGGCGCGAAGGAGACGTTGGCGCCGGTGCTGCAGATGACGGCGTCGACGGGGCGGTGGACGCCGTCTTCGGTCTCGATGCCGGTTTCGGTGAAGCGCTTGATGGGCGTGCGGATGAAGGTGACGTTCTCCTTGGTGAGGGCTTCGAGGTAGCCCGGGCCGGGCGTCAGGCGCCGGCATTGCGGGCTGAAGGCGGGCACGATCTGCGAGAGGAGCTCGGGCTTGTCGGCCAGGCGCGCGGCCATCAGGTCGGTGAAGCGTTGGCGCGCCGTCTTGCTTTCCTCGCTGTTCTTGAAGACGGCCGGGAAGCGGCGCCAGTAGGACTCTTCGAGGGCTTTGCGGTACGCGAGATACTTCTGCGGGTCCTTGAAGTCCTCGAGCTGCTCTTTGGAGAAGGGCATGGGCTCGACCTGCCGGTCGCGGCCGCCGAGCGAGCCGGCGATCCAGGTGGGCGAGCGTGCATAGTGGTCGAGGTGCTTGACAACCTTCTGAAGCTCCGGCACGACTTGGATGCCGCTGGCGCCGTTGCCGATGACGGCGACGGTCTTGCCGGTGGGGTCAAAAGACGGGTCCCAGTTGGAGGAGTGGCGGAGGAAGCCCTTGTAGGTCTCGATGCCGGGGTATTTGGGTAACTACAGGGTCTTCTTAGCGTGGTTGTTGAAAGGGATGGCCGGGATTTCGACGTACTTGCCACTCGTTGAAATGGCCGATTGCGGGGATCAAGAAGTCGTAGAATTCTTCGCGGACCTCTTTCGTGTCGAGCTTCTCTAGCGTCAACTTCCACTGACTCCGCGAGGTATCCCAATCTGCGCGCTGGACTTTCGTCTTGAATTGAGTCTTCTCGTAGACGCCATACTTCCTCGCGATGCTCTGCCAGTAATCCCTGATTTCGGCTCCCCGCGCGAACTCATCGGACCAGTCGGTCTTGGGCTCGAATGTGCTTTGGTATGCTATTGCAGGTACGTCGCAGCGAACGCCCGGGTATACATTTTCGTACCTTGCAGCCGGTTAGAATTATGTGAGATTTTCAGGGACACAGGCCTTTCGCACCAAGTACCGCCCTAGCATCATCGTTAGAGACGAGGTTTGACAATGTTAAGGATCGACGGTTTCATACCACATCGGCGTTCTTCTCGAACACAGTGAGCTGGATGCCAGGCACCTTGGCAGGTAGCAAGGATGCAGCGGTCACACCGGACAGGCCCGTTCCGATGATTGCGACCTTCGCACAGTCAGCCACGTGGTTCGAACGGAACGCTAGAGCAATATACCTTCAGCTTCTTGATCTCATCAATGGGACGGTCCTCGATCTCAAAATTGGAAAAGGTGCCATCCGCCCTCTTCAGCTTGGGGTACGGCAACTCGACGTTATCCGAAGGCGGCGACGCGGGAACTTCATCTACCGCAGCCGCATACGCAGACTTGGGCTCAAGTGGGAGCTGCTCATCGCGAGTGTCCGGGAGATAGACTTCGGCGGCGGCGGCCATGGCGGGGAAAAGTCAGACAGCTCGACGTTGCAAAAATCAGGCGGGGCCTGGCCTGGGACACGTCTATATACAGCGAAGCAACAAGCAGAGGGTGGCCATAGCTCCAAGAGTGGTGCGCAAAAAGAGGCACACAATCGACAAGGCTGCGGGAGTCATGCATGGTGTGGACGAATTGCAGGGCGCGTGGGCGGCGATGGTCGTGGGGATGCAGTGGCTACTTGGGGATGATGTGATCGCGGGCCCGGATGGTGCTCACTTTAGCGTGGCCGATAAGCTGAGCCTGCTGCGAGCAAGCCGTGGGCTGGATTGATTTGGTTGCCGGGCTGCAGACGATGACGAGCTGCGAGACGCAGGCACGAGGGTCGCGGCCTCGGGATTCTTCATTTCAGGGTCCGATGGCGACAGCGACGAGGGTGGCGCCGCGGTCGGCATAAAGCCCAAGTGCCGGTTGCGCGAGAGTCTCGTGGTTCTGTGGCAGAGTCGCGCCTTCCGAGGCGACCGTTCCAGTCACGAGACCGCGTCGCGTCGAGCGTGTCGCGTTGTTGCCGAGCACGGATGCGGCGGAGAGGGAGCTCTCTTGGTGTTGAGGGGCTTTTCCCTGGGTCCGAACCGAGGAGCTTGGGGCTCGCTGGCGGCTGGCGGCTGGCGGGCCCACCCACCCAGACCTGACGGCAGTGACACGGCGAGCTGCGCACAAGACGACTGCACCGACCGGGCAGCGCCAGAGATATGAACTCGCCGTCGAGCTCAACAGACACCTGAAACTCCGAAGGCTGACAGCATCGGAGTCCGGTGGTGACGCAGCAGAGGGCCCGCCTGTTTTAGCCTCTCAACAATCAGGTACCCCGCCTTCCAGGCACAGGATCGCCCCCGGCCAGCCTGCACCGCATACTGTGCCTCCAGCCGAAACTGCCTCACGCCCATTGGCTTGTCCCGGCCAGTCACAGCTGCTCAAGACCACCGCTATCCAACTCGCCCCTCCACCCATCCTACCTCACACCACAACACCACCCAGAAAAAAAAAAAAAAGAATGAAATCTCCCGCCGCCGCAGCAGCGCGTCGAGTGCTCTCACAAGCCCGTGCCGCCGGTCTTGCATCCTCCCGTCGGCCCGCCGCATCACCCATCCTCGCTCCCGCCCCGCAATGGCGCCCCTTGTCCGGCCGCGCTCACATGTCGACCGTCGTCGAGGACCTGGGAAACACGCCCTCGCCTCCCCCGCCGCCGCCAGCAGCCAGCACCGCCTCCGTCGAGGCTGAGCGGGAAGCCAATGCGCGCGAGATCTTGAGGAAGGCCGTCAATGCCACAGCCCCGCGCAACAACTGGACGAAAGAGGAAATCAGCGCCATCTACTACCACCCGCTGATGGACCTGGCTTTCCAAGCTGTAAGTCTCATCCCAACACCTCGCCAGAACCACTGCAGGACGACTCGCAAGCCATTGGCTGCATCGCTCGACCGGCGAACCGCTGCCCGCTTCCCACCCCTCGGCTGCCCAACACCAAAGCTAACCGCCCCCTCCTCCCCACCGATCAGGGCACCGTCCACCGCCGCTTCCACGACCCCGCCGAGGTCCAGCTCTGCACGCTCATGAACATCAAGACGGGCGGCTGCACCGAGGACTGCAGCTACTGCGCGCAGTCGACGCGCTACCAGACGGGCGTGCAGGCGCAGCGCGTCGAGACGGTCGAGTCGGTGCTGGCGGCGGCGCGCGTGGCCAAGGAGAAGGGCAGCACGCGCTTCTGCATGGGCGCGGCGTGGCGCGACATGCGCGGGCGCAAGAACAGCCTGCGCAACATCAAGGCCATGGTCGAGGGCGTGCGCGCGCTCGGCATGGAGGCCTGCGTCACGCTCGGCATGATCGACGCCGCCCAGGCCCGCGAGCTGGCCGCCGCCGGCCTGACCGCGTACAACCACAACGTCGACACCAGCCGCGAGTTCTACCCCAGCGTCATCAGCACCCGCACCTACGACGAGCGCCTGCAGACGCTCGGCCACGTGCGCGACGCCGGCATCAACGTCTGCTCCGGCGGCATCCTGGGCCTGGGCGAGAAGGGCGGCGATCGCGTCGGCCTGCTGCACACCGTCGCCACCCTGCCGAAGCACCCCGAGAGCTTTCCCGTCAACGCGCTGGTGCCGATCAAGGGGACCCCGCTGGGCGAGCGCGAGCCCGTGCCGTTCTCGGCGGTGCTGCGGACCATCGCGACCGCGCGCATCGTCATGCCCGAGACCATCATCCGCATCGCCGCGGGCCGCAAGACGATGAGCGAGGAGAAGCAGGCGCTGTGCTTCATGGCCGGCGCGAACGCCATCTTCACCGGCGAGAAGATGCTGACGACGGAGTGCAACGGCTGGGATGAGGACAGCGAGATGTTTGGCCGCTGGGGGCTGGTCCCGATGAAGAGTTTCGAGAAGAGTCCGAGACCGGCGCCGGAGGTGCAGCAGGCTTAGACGGCGGTTATGGAGTCGGGGTCACGAACTGATTATCATTAAAAAATGGGCGTTTTTTTGACGATGCTCAAATAAATCGATAGATTTCTGTTTCATGCTTTTGTATCCTCCTGAGACCGTATCCCGAACATCGCACTGTGGTTTTTCTAGGTATGAACCTTAGCAAAAGGATCATCTTCACAGAGCCTTACAACATAACGAACACGGCATTTTGGCTGCAGGATTCCACGACCGCAGAAACGTACTTTCAGCCGTACCCCAATTCACAGATTTCCCCCCTTTTGTTGTCTAACCCCCAACCTAATCCCGAACATCCTAGGGGGGAAGAGGAAACCAACACGTAAAAACTACAGCCTCGCCTTCTCCATCACCGGCCCCCTCGCTCCCGCACTCCCATCGCCATCCACCTCTTCCTTCCTCCTCTCCTCCGCCTCCTCCTGCTCTTCCTTCATCCTCCCCTCCACCCACTCCCTCACCGCCGCCACCAGCCCTTCCACCTGCGCGACCGTGTTCCCCGCATGCAGGCACACGCGCACGCGCTCGCTGCCCGCCGGCACCGTCGGCGCGACGATGGCCCGCACCATGTAGCCGCGGGCCTGGCAGTGTGCGGCCAGGCGGCGGGGGTGGCGCGTGAAGAGCGGGAGGATGGGGGAACCGGGGGTGATGGAGGGGGGCAGGGAGAGGATGGGCGGGGAGGCGAGGCGGGTGAGGAGGGTGTGGAGGTGGTGGGTTAGGTGGGTGAGGTGGGCGAGGAGCTGTGTCGATTGGGTTAGTCCGGGGTGGGGGGATCTGGAGAAGAAGGGGGGGAAGGGGCTTACGGGGCGGTGTTGCCGGCGATGAGGAAGTCGTAGGTTGCTTTGATGGCGGCGAGGGTGGGGTGCGAGGGCGCGGTCGTGTAGATGAGGGTGCGGGCGTAGTTGATGAGGTAGTCGCGGGTTGTAGGGGTGCAAAGGACGATTGCTGGGTCGTGTTAGTTTCTGTCGGCGTTTCTGTGCTCGAGGTGCATCCGTTCGTTCCCATGCAGCATGTCGAGAGAGCGGAGGGGAGAGACGGAAGCGGAGGTTGAAGATGCAAGAAACACCAGGACACTCACCACCCTGCGCGCCCAACGCCTTCCCAAACGTCACCACCCGCGCAAATACCCTGTCCTCCACGCCCGACGCGCACACCAGCCCCCTCCCGCTCTCGCCAAACAGCCCCGTCGCGTGCGCCTCGTCCACAATCACGTACCCGTTCCCGCGCGGCAGCACCTCGTCCACGACATCCAGCATCTCCCGCAACGGCGCCACATCGCCGTCCATGCTGTACACGGCCTCCACCGCCACGAACACGTTGGCGCGCCCCTCGCCGACGCCCTCGACCCCGTCGACCAGCTCCCGCAACGCGCGCCTCAGCGCCTCGACGCTGTTGTGGGCGAACTTGCGCCGGCGCGCGCCCGGCACGCGGCTCAGCCGCATGCCGTCGTGCACGCTCGCGTGGATCAGCTCGTCGTAGACGACGGCGTCGGCCGGCTGCGGCAGCGCGGCGAAGACGCCGACGTTGGCCTCGAAGCCCGAGTTGAACAGGATGCCGGCGGGCGCGCGGTGGAAGGACGGGATCAGCGTTTCCAGGTGCGTGGCGAGCGGCGTGTTGCCGTCCAGGAGGCGGGAGCCGCGGGAGCCGAGGGCGGGTGGTGGGGCGGAGGAAGAGGGGAGGGATGGGGATGGGGATGGGGGTTGCAGGAGGGAGAGGAAGGAAGAGCGGATGGCCGGGTGGGTGGACAGGGAGAGGTAGTCGTTGGAGGAGAAGTCGACGGTGTCGGCGGGGATGGAGGTCAGGCGTCGGAGCAGGGAGCGCGTGTGCCGCCGATGGAGGAGGGTGGTGAAGGTGGTTTCGAGGGGGCGGGGTTGGTTGTTGGAGGTGGGCATTTTGATTTTGTTTCTTTTCTTTATTTTTTTCTCAACTCTTTTTGATATTGAAGCGGCTGATTAAATGTGTAGAGTGGCCACGGATGGAGAATGCGGTTGCATCCAGGACCGAAAACGGCAAGTGGGTGGTGGAGGTTTAGCGAGTTTTGCGGGGCAGGCGGTGGACGCAGCAGCGGCTTTCAGGTACACGCGGAACCCTGTCGATTCCAGATCTTGCAGATATCCAGCGAGGTCGGAGCAGTCGATAAAGACGGATGTTAGATTTGCAGAGCCATTGACGCGTGGATGAGTCAATTGGAGCAGTTTGAGGGGCCGACGGGACGAAAGGTGTTGAGAGCTTCGGCCGGTGGCGCAGGAACCCGCGGCGCTCGGCGGCTGGAAGGCTGGAAGGCAGGCAGGCAGGGCCGCCGACAGGGCAAACGAGATGCAGGGCCCGACTCGGTCGCACGCGCGCACACACGCACACACATGCGCGCAAGAAACCCCAAGCCAAGCCGCCTTCAAGCCGCCGTCGACCGAAGCTGAGACACCCACAGACGTCTCAACAATCACTACGCCCCACTGGCCCCGACTCGACACTCTCAGCTCTCTCAACCCATTTCTCCGGCTCCCACAAACTCGTCCCGCTATCCAGCTATCCAGCCGTCCTGTTTGTTGTCCCACCATCTGGCTGACTCAGCCGCACGGCCCCCGTCTTCCGCCAATCCTGCGTCATTCCTCCGAAGCTTTCACGTCAATCTTTGACCGGCCCAGGCCCACGCCCTGCCCATGCCCGTGACACCGTAACCGCGCTGCACCACGCGTCCACTTCCTCCATCCCCAGCTCCCAGTCCTGCCCTCCATGGCGCCCTTCGGTGGGCCGCTGTGGCGGTCGCGACGCGTCTTCCAGATTTGGGGCGCGAACACCGACGTTGGCAAAACCGTCGTCTCTACCATCCTTTGTCTCGCTGCTCGCTCTGAATGGAGATCCGAACATGTCGCATTCCTCAAGCCTGTCTCGACTGGCTCGCCCGAAGACGCCGACGACAGCCATGTTCTGCGATTTCTGCGATTGAGGAAAGGGACCGGTGTTGCCGACAGAGTGCATTGGTTCACCGCAAAGACTCTCGTCCAGTACGAGAAGCCCGTCAGTCCAGACGTCGCCGCTGCTCTCTCTCCTCAGGTAAACCCGTCTTTCATTTGTGGTAGAGACAATGCCAAATTAACTCATTTGAAGGGCATCATCCCGGACTCGGATCTGCGTGAGCTTGTTTATGAGGATCTGGCCAAGTACTCCGGCCACCCGGGATGGACTTTTTGTGAGACCGCCGGCGGTGTTCATTCCCCTGGGCCCTCCGGAACCTCGCAGGCAGACTTGTATCGTCCCTTCAGGCTTCCTTCCATCCTCGTCGGCGACTCCAAGCTTGGTGGCATCTCCGCAACAATCAGCGCCTTCGAGTCCCTGAGAATGCGTGGCTACGATGTTGAGTCGGTAGTGCTGTTCAAGAACCAAGAGTATCAAAACCATCTCTATCTCACTAAATATTTCGAAAAGTTCGGCATTCCTTGCGCCGCCATCAACCACCCACCGGAACCGCACGAAGACCCCAGGAAGGAAAAAAACATCATGGTCAGCTATTATCGAAGCATGATGAAATGCATTCCGATCCGGGACACGATGAAGCATCTTGCTCGAAGGCACAGCCAGCGGATCAAAGACCTCCAGTCAATGTCCAAGCTGGCCCATGAGACTATCTGGTACCCATTCACCCAGCAGAAGCTCCTTCCTCCCGAGAAAATCACCGCGATCGACTCCGCGTACGGCGACTACTTCCAGACCTTTTCCAAGGCTAACGTTGACACCGACGACGGCAAGTATCACGACCCCGCAAAAGGACATTCTGCCCTGCGCTGGAAGGATAGGCCGAAGGTCACCGACCCCACCAGGCCAAGCGCCCTCCGCGCCTCCTTCGACGGCTCCGCCTCCTGGTGGACCCAAGGTCTCGGTCACGCCAACCCGCAGCTCACCCTCGCAGCCGCCTACGCCGCCGGCCGCTACGGCCACGTCATGTTCGCTGAAGCTATCCACGAGCCCGCGCTGCAGCTCGCCCAGATGCTACTCCAAGGCTCGCAGAACCCGCGCCTGTCGCGTGTCTTCTACTCGGATGACGGTTCCACCGCGGTCGAGGTCGCCATCAAGATGGCCCTGCGCGCCTCGCGCGTGCGCTACGGCTGGGGCCCGCGCGACCCGCTCGGCGTGCTCGGCCTGAAGGGCAGCTACCACGGCGACACGATCGGCGCCATGGACGCGTCGGAGCCGTGCATCTACAACGAGAAGGTCGAATGGTATACGGGCAAGGGGCACTGGCTCGACTTCCCGACCGTCAGCCTCCGCAACCGCCGCTGGACGGTCGAGATCCCGGACGCGCTCCGCACCGAGCTGGGCGAGCCACAAACCTTCAAGTCCCTCAGCGACATCTTCGACGTCACCAAGCGCGACGCGTCCGACCTGCGCGCCCGCTACGACGCGCACATCAAGCGCACGCTCGCCGACCTCCAGGCCCAGGGCCGCAAGTTCGGCGCCCTCATCCTCGAGCCCGTCGTCCTCGGCGCCGGCGGCATGCACCTCGCCGACCCGCTCTTCCAGCGCGCCCTCGTCGAGGTCGTCCGCGCCTCCCCGCACCTCTTCGCCACCGCAACCGTCCTGTCTGAACTGGCAACCGAACCCGAATCCGCCTCCGACTGGTCCGGCCTCCCCGTCGTCTTCGACGAGGTCTTCACCGGCCTGTACCGCCTGGGCCGCTTCTCGGCCGCGTCCTTCCTGCGCGTCCACCCGGACGTCGTCGCCAACGCCAAGCTCCTGACCGGCGGCCTGCTGCCGCTCGCGACGACGAGCGCGAGCGAGGCCATCTTTGCGGCCTTCGGCAGCGACGATAAGAGCGATGCGCTGCTGCACGGGCACAGCTACACGGCGCACGCCGTGGGCTGCAGCGTTGCGGTGGAGAGCCTGCGGGCGATGGAGGCGATGGAGAAGGGCGGGGATTGGGACGCGCTCGCGAGCAGCTGGGAGGTGGAACGGGGTGGTGAGGAGGACGACGGTATCGCTGGGGGGGTGTGGAGCGTGTGGAGCAGGGGGTTCGTGCATCTGCTGAGCCAACGGCTGGAGAGAGTCGAGGGCGTGTGGGCGTTGGGGAGCGTGTTGGCGGTGAGGTTGAGGGATGAGGGCGGTGGTGAGTTTTCCTCTTTCTTTCCTCTTTCTTTTTTTTTTTTCTTTTCCCCCACCCCCTCCTCCCTGTCTCTCTTTTCATTCTTTCTTGCGGAATGAAAAGGCTGTGAGTTGCCGATTCATGCTGACTTTTTGGTGATCCCAGCTGGCTATGCGTCCAATGCCGCCCGCGCGCTGCAGGCGGAACTACTGGAGGGAAGGGACCTCGCAGAAGGCAATATCCACGCGCGCGTCCTCGGAAATGTGCTGTACCTCATGGCATCGCAGACGTCGACGAGGGAGACGTTGAAGTTGGTGGAGGACACTATGTTGGAGGCCAAGGCGTTGGCATGAGGTTTTGGTGTGAGAAGGTAGAGATAGATATCTGTGGCGGACGGTGGTGTCACGGCACGTGTATCGTGGAATTTAGGCACCTCGTGGTCGCCGGTAAGAAAAAAGTTTGTATGTATAAGAGGTCGAAAAATCTTCCGAATGTACGTGATATTCTTCTCCTCATTGACACTAGCGTCCCGGACGACTGCCTCAAACTGCGCAATACGAAGGACTGGGAGCACTTATCCGTCTTTTTTTTTTTTTTTTCCTTTTTTTGCATCAGTCTCATCATACTGTGCGTCAAAGAGAGAGTGAAGTCTTCCTCGTTACCGCCCCACTGCGGTATCAGCGGCGGGTGGAGATGCACGACAACGGCCTACGTACAGTGGTGGTATGCAGCATCGTACCAAAGTGACGAAGAACACCAAGGATGCAGCGGTGTGAGATGATACAAGAGCCTTGCGTTTGGTGAAGCGATGGGGGAAAAAAAAACGCAACCCGGCCAAGTTCGTAGTGGCAATTTTCTTTCGGCCACCGGAGTAGCATTGTGGAGTCTTTTTCGGCCGGGGAGAGCTGCGGGGGTGGACCTTCAGAAGCGGATGCTCGGTTGGGAGATGTTTGCTTTTTTTTTTTTTTTTTTTGGTGGGGGGGTTTTCAATGTGAGAGGTGCTAGCTTGGAGAGGGGCCGTGCAGTCGGCATCATAGCGGTGCATTCGGCGGGAGACAGCTGGATGAGGGAACTTGCGATGGCATTGGCGCTCGGGCTGTGTCATGAGGCTGGTGGTGGTGGACGTGTGCGTCAAGTGATGGGGCTGCCGGTTGATTAGCTGGGCTGGTAACTGGTGGATAAAACTCACGCATTTGGCCCTTCCAGGAGAAACAACGCCACATAGACCGCATCGGGTTGTCTTAGAAGTGCAGTCAGAATGACTCTTTCGGGCGGAGGAAGGCCTTCGTGCGTGTTCTCGACCCTTCCTTGTCGGAGCTGACTTCCTCCCTTGCCTGGTTCAACCAGTCATGCAGAAGTGCACGGAGATACAGGCAGGTCATCAATCCAACGGAATGAAGCCAGCCTACATACTCAAAGGATTTCGACATTCAGCGTTTGAAGTTGATGGAGGCCTCTAAGGCGGGAAGCTTCCTGTGGCTCAAGGTATATTCATTCAACGAGATGAGCCGGCGAGTTTTCAGCTGCTCTAGCCGTGACGGCAGTGGGACGCACTCTTTCGGACATTTGATCTCTGCATGGCAAGAAAGCTGCAGCATTAAACATCATGGAAGATACTGTGCCTGGGGAATGGTTAACAGGCGGCGATGATTGTCACGGCCGAAAGACCGCTTAGTCCGAACGTCGCTGGTTGCTTGTGAAACACTGCTACTGGTCCAATAATCTGCATCCATCTAGCGCCCATAATGCCAAGATCCCAGAAACCCTACGTCAGTGGCAGATGAAGACGATACTGTCCTCTCCAATGGTGCAAGCGCCTTGTGAGTTGGGGTAGTGTTGGAGCAAAAACTCGTATGCATCTGTATTCGTTGTCTGTCTCTTCGTTTGGAAGAGAGCGAAGGAGCTAAACTACCCAGCGGCGCTAGCGCCGCGCTAAGCGTACCTGCCATAACAGGTAGTATCCAGCGCATTCATCCAAATTTAAGCAGTGCGAGCTGAGCACTTCGTCTTAGGGTTTACTTGTTCGGTGGTGAATTCAATGCAGAAAGTCATCATTTATCATCCGCCGCTTAATAGTACTTCTTTTGCCTCTCTCAACTTGCAGAGACTGGGCCTCGGCATGGAGAACTGAACAAGCGCTGATGAGTACTCCACAGGTGATGATACTCATCTCTATAGTTCAATGAGACTCACACAAATATATTACTAATAATTGCTGACTTTCACCTTAGGATACTGCTCTTACAGATAGAACCAGAATCAATGAGAAGGCGAGGAATGATGCATGATTCTGCCGGAAACCACGGAAGTACTAGTGACGATTGCGTTCTGGAAAAGGACCAAGTATTCATGACATTGAATGAATCTAAGAGTGTGAAATCTTGACGGACTGCACTTTTACTTTGTATCTGTGATCTTCCGGGGAAGCGAGTATCACTTGTATACAACACAAGGTCGAGGGCCAATGCGCGCAGGAGAGTCTTGTTCGTTGTTTGTAGACTTCCTGGTGTTTCGTCAAATTTAATGAGAAGACCAGAGATATGCGAGTATATTCTTCAATAACATCCTCTAGTATGATACCCATCAGTTGGTCATTTCTACTACTCCCGACTCCACAAGCAACACATCTACCCTTCATAACTATTACCCTAACGATAGCAAGACCAAAATAAGCCCTATCAAGGGAATAAGGTCGAAATAGTCCTCCGGATACTCGAAAACCTTCCTATCCAAACTCCTTTCAAGCCGTCCCGGACTATAGCATAGACTGCAGTCAGGATTACCTCGGAAATGATAGGGCTAGTCGGGGCAGAATAACTGCTAAGACAGTCGAAAACTTATTATCTTAGTGTGCCGGATACTAGCAAACCCGGACCCGGGCCTGGTTGAAATAATGACGGAGTCAGCTTTGTCAGTGAAGTTGAGTCAAGCAGACCAAACGTGATTCTTTCACCGCCACATCTGCAAATCCAGCAGCCGGAACCGTGTAGAGCGCCTCTATTATACCCCGTGAGGGCAGCACACGGTCCTCATATGGGTCGTTTGGCCAGACATTATGCATACAAAGTCTCGCTCTCTACGAGGCGCGAGCGCGAGCTCCAACACAGAAGACTTCGCTCTCCGGCCAGTTCGAGAGCCGAAATCGACGCTGATCACCATGCGTGCCACAGACGATAAGAAAGCAAGACGCCAGATGCTTGTCTCCCGCCAGCCTCACCGGGAACTAAGCAACCTTAAATCCAAAACCATCGAGACTAGAGCGAAATGGGGGACGAAAAGTGGCCACTCATCGAGCACGTGGTTAAGACGTTGCACAAGAAAGAGGTCTACCGCCGGCCTTTCTACTCGCAAGTCTCACTCCACTGACACGGCATTTCGCTCCAGTATCCGACCATTTCACCCCTCAATCCGGCCAACTCCGCCGCCAACAAAACCGTCCTCATCACCGGCGCCCACTCAGGCGTCGGCTACGCCATCGCCCGGGCCTTCGCCCTGGCCGGCGCCTCAACCGTGATCATCGTCGCCCGGCGCGCCGATCTCCTACGCACCGCCGCCGAGCAGCTCCGCGCCGAAATCCCATCCACGACCTTCGAGTCGCACGTGCTGGACATCGCGAACGAAGACAGCATAACCAACGTCTTCAGCACCGTCCGGCAACGCCTACCGCCGGGCCGCGACGTCGACGTCCTGGTCCTCAACGCCGCCAACATCGTCATGGGCGACCCGGCGCTGAGCTACTCCTCCGCGACGATGCGCTCCGTCCTCGACGCGAACCTGATCGGCAACGTCGCCCTGGTGCGGACCTCCCTCGCGCCGCCCGCCGCCGCCGCCGCCGCCGCCGCCGACAAGGTCGTCATCGACGTCTCCGCCGTGTCCGCGTACCGCCGCTACCCGGGCCAGGCGCTGTACAGCACCGGCAAGCTGGCCTTCGCGCACTACATGCAGCACGTCGCCGCCGACTACGCCGGCGGCTCCGGCGTGCGCGTGCACTCGTTCCACCCGGGCGGCGTGCTGACCGAGTCGACCCGCGCCGACATGGGCGAGGACTCGTACGATTGGGACGACCCGAGCTTGCCCGGCGGCGTGGCGCTGTGGCTGGCGAGCCCGGCGGCGGCGTTTCTGCACGGGCGGTGGATCATGAGTTGTTGGGATGTGGACGAGTTGGTGGCGCTGAAGGATAAGGTGGAGAAGGATCAGGATTTCTTGAGGACGGGCGTGTGGACGAGGGCAAAGGTCTAGGTGGGCTTGGCCTGCGAGCGATGCGGTGAATTGTGTGCTTGGTAACGCATTGCGTAGGGTCAATCAGTTCTGGCTTGAAATTTATATAGAACCAATTCTGCTTATTAAGTCGGTTGAATCCAGGAGTCGGGATCAAAGGTTGATTGAAACAGGTGTATTTGGCAAAGGAAAAAGAAAGTGTATATATCTTTGTTCTGCAACAAGGAGGGGAATAATGACCAAGAGAGTGATTGAGCGTACTCCGGACGAGCAGATGTGTCATTTGAATCGATCGCTCCGTGTTTCCTTAAGCCTCAAGGTAAATCTTCTCGTGCTGCGTAACTTGACATAATGGAAATTGTTTGGCCATCATTTTGGGGGGAGAACCTTTCCACCTGTCAAGAACTCTAGAATTGGTTGGATGGAGACGTGTAAAATAGCACACATGTGTATTTGTCTGCGTCTACCATCTTAGTGAGAACATGGTTAGCGCAGTGATTATATACATTATTGTTCTAATTCCAAAATATGTTACAGAGACCATATAAATGTATAAGGACTAAGGAGGGGTGTTGGATGAGACAGTGTGATGCTTGGAAATTAGTCTCTCATACCCCAGGATTCCGGCAGATTCGGCCATCCTCTTGCTCAAACTAGTCTTCACTGCCAACGCATCTTTCACACCAAAGAAGAGCTTCTGGGTCATATTGCTTCTTGATAGTACGGAGTTTCGAGTAGTTCGGTCCGTATAATGACCATGGCCAGTCAGGCTCTTCGGCATCGGCCTGCTGATGTTAGAAACCTTTGGCTATTTGATGCGAATGACATTACGTACCTCATTCCAGTACGCTACAGAATCGGGTGCCAACTGGAGGAGCGCGTATCCTCCGTTATTCGTTGTATCATCCTGAGCCTTTATTGTCTGTTCCTCTGGCAAGCATCATCCCAACTGTTGGACTCAATGAAGTGAACCACATTATTCCGCCAAGCAGGATTCAGGGAGTTGTTCACCAGCTGTGGCGAAGCAGCCACGGATCCCAAAATGAAAAGGTTGGAAACGCCGTTCTGTATAGAATGAGCTGTCCAATCCTGAGAAGTGGGAAGGTGCCAATTATTTACCTTCTCCGGCGCTTCCTTTGGCCCACATGCCCCAGCATTTCCGCCACCAGATCCATATCTTCCGTCAATGCCTTCTTTGTCAACAACAGCGAAGTCTTTGCGCCACCACCACCCGCGCACCCAGTTGCAGGAATGTTCTTATAGGAATCCACCCACGACTCAAGACGGGTGAACTGCACCTACGCATCTACCGTAACCCCTGGAATCCAACACACGCTTCACCGGCTCCCACGCCGCCTGCGCCGTCCCGCTCAGCTTCCCGTGCAAGAACAGCATCCCAGACAGACCCATCTTCCCGTTCTCCCCCGCGCCGAGCCCGCCCATCATATAATACCCCTGCACGCCCGCCTCCTTCAACTCCGGCAGCACCACATGCCATTCCCAACCGCGCGCCACCAATCCTTCGACTCAATACCGTTCCGCTCCGCACGCTGAACGCGACGACGTTCGTGCTTGCGACCGGCCACGCGCGCGCCGTCACGTCGACGACGGCGCCGAACGTGCCGCCGCCGCGGCGGTGCAGGGCCCAGAAGAGGTCCGCGGTGGCGCACTCATTCGCAGTGACGAGGTCGCCTGCAGGATGTCGTCGGCGCCCATGCCGTGCGTGCCGGCGAAGAAGCCGTGGCCGCCGCCGGACGACGAGCCGAGGAGGCCGACGTCGCCGTTCGTGCCGGTCGCGACGGTTGTGTTGCGCGCGAGGGCGAGCGCCTTGACACGGCCACCTTACGTGCCGGCGCCGAGGCCGTTTGCGGCGTGGTGGTTCGCGTTGAGGGGGCAGGAGGACGGGGAGAAGGAGAGGTGGAAGGTGGATGCTGTCATGTGGTGCGTCCAGATGGAGAGGGAGCGGTAGGCGACGGCGCTGGGGAGGAGTCAGTTGTTGAAGAAGTGCGGGCCTTCAGGGACTGGGTAGAACTAGCTTATCGGAACGAGCTGTGGCCGGTGTTCTTGACGTTAAGCCGCAGGTCATGTGCGTGGGCGAACTTGATAGCTGCCTGTACGTGGCTAGCCTCTGTCGCATTGACGACATAGGGTGAGCACCGGCCGATGTGGCAGCCGCACGCTCCAGCGTAGATATCATTGTAGAGGTTGGTGCCATTTCCATAGATGGGTTTGCAGCTATTTTTTTTTTTTTGCCTATACTGGGCTGGGGATGCTGGCTGGGTCGTCGGAGTGAAATTCGGGAGTCTTCCATTTAATGATGAGTATATCGTAGGTGGTCCGATTATATTCGGGCTCGGATGGGTAGCAAACGGAGGCGGAGAGGATAGTGCGGATGAGTCGGCCGGAGACGGTGGTGTTGAATTGATCCCAGTCGGCTTCAGATGGCCAACAGGGGTCGGAAGGAGTCTGTGACGAGGGTCAGGATAAAACACTCTGGCAAAACAATCTGTTTACTAACACATTCACACTCTACTGCGCTCAAGGTAGGGAGAGAAGTGTGAAACTTAAATGGCTAAACGTGACAATCGAAGATTCATGGTTGCTCCTGCTATAGACGAGCTGGGAAAAGAGCGGAATGATGAAGTGGACTTAGATCCTTAGCAGATGAAGGACTTTTGACGAATTTATAGCTTTATATACATTCAAAGTATCTTCTTGATGGTGAATGAGTATCCCCGTACGTATATTCCAGAACGTCGTTCTTGGTGTCGCTGCTTTTCCGCGCTTGACGTCAAGCTAATTCATACACGACTTCAGATCTGCAATACAAGTTTCAGGAGACAAGCCTTGCGGAAGCACAAGGAATGATGTTGCTCAATGCGGTTACATTTCCAGATCTAGTTTGCGGGCCGTTGCAGGATCTTAGTTCTGGAGAGGGATAACTTCTTAAAAAGTGGCTCCTGCGTATTTTCGCACGCCCTTGCATGTCTCTGGCAAGTATCTCCTAGCAGCCTCCCTGTCAAAACTGGTTTCTACTGCAGCTGCTTGGACTGAGCCTTATTACAGCGTGAAGCATTAAAGCTAATGTTGCTTAGCGCTACCTTGATGTCGTACATGTCGTTGAATATGTCTGACAAAACTTCACCGCTGATCCGCGGGAAGGCTTAGCATACAACGTTATATGCACATAGATCTTGGCATAGCTCGATGAAGAGCCAAAGTGGTGATTGCCTAAATTTCCCGTCCTATATCCCTCATCCGTTCTACTAGGATACGATTATGTTAATATACGTGTTCGTGAACCGTTGTGAACGTAACCCAATTACATAGCCCGAATAAGGCATTCAAGTCACAGACATACGTTAGAGATGTGTTTCCCGCGGTGAAGAATAGGCGAAGGTAGTCTGGTAAGTAGTACATCTTGCAAGAGAGCGCACCACGTCTAGATGTATGGATTCAGTGAATTGTAGACATGGGCGGTCAATTTCGTATGTCGCTCCCAACCAAACCTGCTCGAAGGAGTATCGGAGTTCTGACGACAAAAGGGCGGAAATAACTTCCCTACGCGGCAATGTGGGTACGACCTCACCTTCCATCATTCGGCGTGTATAGAATCAGCCGCGTATCCACCAGCGCCCGTCTCATTCGTCGGAAAACGCCGTCCGGCCGTATATAAGTCTCACGGAATCATTCGATAGATTCCATATATATGTGCATATACGTCTCCGTGGGAATAATTCAAATACCATGCATTATCCGGAACAAAAAGGCCATCTTTATCTCCACCCTCACTTCCACCTTGCTTTTGTCATTCTTCAACCTCACCTTTGAAGCCCTTCTTCTTTTTTTTTTTTTTGTTTACAATTCTTGCCAACAAGAACCACGTCTATAAATTCGCCTTCAGCTCCTCTCGTAAAGATGTCTTCGCCCTCTCCAACTCCTTCTCCAAGTCCTCGTACCAGATCCAATGCATCCTCGTCCGCAGATTCGCCGCAATCTTCTGCACATCGTCCCCGTGGCCGGGCAGCTCGAAGTCGTACAGCTGGCCGGCCTCATGGCTGGTGGTGACCAAGCGATGGGTCCTCTCCAGGCGCTCGCGCTCGAAGGCGTTGAAGGCGGCCTGCACGTGCCGCACGTCGTCGACCTCGCGCAGCAGCGCGCCCAGCAGCCACGCGTCCTCGATGGCCATGCCGGCGCCGGAGCCCTGGTGCGGCGTGGTGGCGTGGGCGGCGTCGCCGATCAGGCAGATGCGGTCGCGCGTGTAGCGGGGCGCGGGCGGGTGCTCGAACAGCGCCCAGATGTCCGTCTTCTGCATGAGCGACATGATGCTCCTGACGTGCTGCGACCAGCCGTCGAAGTCCTTGAGGAGCGCCTCTTTCGTCGTCGACACGACCCAGTTGGGGTCGTCCCAGCTCTCGGAGCTCGCGAAGGCAACGACTGGAGGGAACGATGACGATATCAGTATTCACGAAATTTCGTTTCCTTGGTCTTCTTTCTGCTGAATGTGGGTGTAGGGACATACCGTTCATCGTCGCGCCGTGCTCGATTGGGAAGGTCAGGACGTGGCCGTGGTAGCCCAGGTACATCTGGCTGTTGCGGGCCAGCTCGTCGCCGAGCAGCTCGGCGGCCTTGTCCATCGGAATGAGGCCCCTGTACGCGTACTTGCCGCTGTAACGGGCGCGGGCGGCGGGATGGTCGTCGCCGAGCACGATCTGGCGGGTGCGGCTCTTGATGCCATCGCAGCCGACGACGGCGCTGTGCACGGCCTCGCTGCCGTCGACGAACTTCAGCCTGACGTTCCCGTCCGGCAGGTTCTCGATGTCGCGCAGGCGCTTGCCGAAGCGGGCGACGCCGTCGGGCACCAGCTTGACCAGCTCGTCGAGGAAGTGGGCGCGGTGCACCGCCGCCTGGCCGTCCTGCACCGTCACCGACTGGATCAGCTCCCCCTGCTGCGCGTCGGCGTGCTGGCCGTCGTGGCCCATGCCGCGGCGGAAGTCGAACCACACGTCGCTCTTGGAGGGCCACTGGTTGAAGGTGGCCACGCGCTCGAAGCCGGCGCGCACCTCGGGCGCGATCAGCGACATGGCGCGCGGGGCGTTCGCGCCGAACGACACGCCCGCCCCGATCTCGCCGAAGGCGTGTGCCGACTCGTACAGCGTGACGCGGATGTTGGCGCGCAGCAATCCGATGGTGAGCGAGACGCCGGCGATACCGCCGCCGACGACGGCGATGTCGAAGTTGCGGTCGGTCGACATGGTGGTTGGGAGTGAGGATCGGCAGGAGGAGGAGGAGGAGGAGGAGGAGGAGGAGGTAGAGAAGCTGGAGGAGAAAGCTGGCTGGTCGGATGGAGGAGGAGGGGGAGGAGGAGGAGGAGAGCGGGAGAAGTGCTGCGTAGGCAGATGTGGGGTATCCCTGGTGTTGATGAGGAGGTTAATAGACCGAGGGGCCGGGGCGGACAGTTAAATAGGCGGCGGATTGGGCAGGGCGAGGTCCATTGACGCGGTTATGAAGTTCGCACGAGGCAGAAGCGATGCGATGAGGTCGGCCAGTGCCTCTGCCAGTGCTGAAGCTTGTTCCTGGAGCCGTCGGATGAGGGCCGCGGGTATGGGGTACGGAGGCACTCGCGGCACTCCCAGCACGATGACGCCGACGATGAAGGGCAAGGGTGCTTCACCCTGGGCCGATGCGGTCTGGAGCGAATGGGGTCATGGCGGTGGGTCGGCGGCGACGGGCGCGACAGTGGCGAGCGTGATGCGCGGAGGCGGAGGTTGTCGTTGTCGTCGCGAACATTCAATCGCTGCGTTGCGTGAATGCGACGAGCCTCTTGTGCTGGCGGTGCGTCGGATCCCGCACTCCGGCCTGCCTCGGCGACCCAGTGCGTCGCGCAGCACGTGATGCACGATGCGCCTCCTCCGCATGCCCAGCCACGGCCTCGGGCAACTCATCGAGCCTTGCCCGTTGCTGTGGCTGTTGTCGTGGGTGGCGGCCCGCTAGCGCCCGGACGAGGGTGGATGGATGGGATGGATGATGGGATGATGGCCGTGGGCGCCGGCGTGATCAGCGGGGTATCGTCCGCCCCCAGATCCTACTACCATCACGCTCCCTCAACCTCTCCTCTTCCTCTTCCTTCCATCACCACTGTCGCTACGTGTGCGGAATCGTCAGCTCCTGCTGTGCCACCGTCCTGGGCCCGTCTCGGACGCGGATATACGCAACCATCCACGAGCAGCTGCCGAGTTCCCTCCGACTGCCCCATTTTCGCCCCATCCTCGCCTCGACTCTCTTCCATTCGCCCACACTCCTTTATTTCCATCAAGCTTCGCTGAAGCTTTTCGGATATTGCAGATCTCCGCTTCGTACGAGGCCCGACCGCGCGGATCCACCTTCCGCCCCTAAAATCTCACTCATCCAACTACCTGTCCACCCTCTTGTGCCACCATGGGAGACATTAGGGCTTCGGCTGAGGACACTGCTCGGCCCGTCCCTTCGACAGCTCACCCCACCGAGCATGAGGTCACCGTTCTCGTCACCGGTTTTGGCGTAAGTCTGACTGGTTCCTTCTTATCTCCAAGCTCCGCTGCCTTTCTCGCCTCGCTGTGATCGGCGCAACCCTCGCCAATATCTGATAATCTCGCTATTCTCCTATCGGCGTTTCATGCTCTCATGTGGACCCTTCAACAAGCACGTGATTGCTCTATCTTTCTGTGGTCAATCATTCTTTGATAGGTCGGTCTAAACAACACTATACACAAAAAAGGAGGAACGTGCAGAGTTAAAGCAGTCATCCAGATCCAGATGGCATTGATCCAACTAAATTGGAATATCTGGACGACTGTCTTATCCTTGTACGCGTACCTGCCTTTCGTCTCTTTTTCTTTCCTCACTATGGTCCATTACATCACGCAGCCTTACCCCCCCGCCATCCGTCTCTTTCTCTTTCTCGCCAACCCTCTCCCTTCTCAAACCCATTCAAAAAAAAAAAAAAAAAGTCCACGAAAGCTAACACAACGCCCCCTCCCCCCTTCGCCCACCCAACAGCCCTTCCTCAAACAATTCCCCATCAACCCGTCCCACGAAATCGCCAAATCCCTGCCCCCAACCCTAACCCTCACCACCCCCTCCACCTCCACGACCACCACCACAACCACCACCCACATCACCATCACCCAACCCCCGCACCCCCTCACCGTCGCCTACGCCCCCACCCACGCCGCCATCCCGCCCCTCCTCTCCCGCACCGCTCCCGACCTCGTCCTCCACATCGGCCTCGCCGCCGGCCGCTCCTACTACGCCATCGAGCGCTCGTCCGCCAAGCACGGCTACGACCGCAACGCCGACGTCGACGGCGCCGTGTGGACCCGCGCCGCCAGCGACGCCGCGTGGCCGGCGGCGCCGGACCGGCTGGAGACGGGGCTGGGGTTCGAGGGCGTGTGGCGGGCGTGGCGGGACGGGTGCGCGCGCGTGGCCGGGGTGGTGGTGGGCGGGAGCGATGGGCAGGTGCGGCGCGGGCGGGGCGTCGGCGTGGGCGGGGAAGGGATGGACGGCGTGCCGTCCTCCCCGGCGGAGGTCGGGGTGGGCGTCGGGGTCGGGGGCCTGGTGAGGCGGGAGTGGCGGGCCGTGGAGGTGCGGCCGAGCGATGACGTGGGGAGCTACCTGTGCGGGTTCATCTACTGGAACAGCCTCGCCTGGTTTTGGGAGAAGGAGAGGGAGGAGGCCGCGGCGAGGGAAGCCGCGGTCGGGCGGCCGGTGTTGTTCTTGCACGTGCCGGCTTGTCCGGAGGAGAGGGACGTCGAGAGGGGGAGGGCGATCACGGTGGAGTTGATCAAGGCGATGGTGACGACGTGGCTGGCGCAGAGGGAGAAGGCCGGCGCGAGGTAGTGTGGGGCGCGGGTTGGATGATGCTGGTAAGGCCGCATTGCATGCTTCGTTTTGCATTTTGGGTTTGATTGGTCGCCGTATGTTTTGATGTACCATCTCGCATATACTTTGGGCATGTAATTTATCTTTTGGATAGAACGTATCCTCTCCGACTTCACTTTAATGGATGGAGATCACCATGGCTGACTCCAATAAAATATGATTTTGAATATTCGCAATTGCAAAAGTAGTTGAGAAACTACCCTTTCCATGAGGTCTTGGCAATTTGGTGGATATCTTTATTTCCAACATTGCCTCAATACAGTATTTTCTTGGAGATCTCCGCTTTTAGCTTATAAGGTATCTCAGCCAATTGTCCAGCCCTTCTTTTGCTGGTCCTCACTATGGTTCCGCAGGACTATAGTGCCATGTAGCTACATAGTCTATGCCTAAATCGTGAAGATTCCATGTACCTATATGAGTACATGGCAGTGAGGCTCACCTTCGACCCTCGTTGATGTTGAACCGCACTATAGCTTATCGGCCTTGTTAAAATTGAGTTGAAACAGATTGACTTGGCCCTTCAAACACCACCAACCGAGGCAAGCCCCAGTTCTGTATCTGATTCCACTCTCAACATGTCATACTGACAAATTCCACGGCTGCCAGGAAGGACAGTTGTCTGACTGTCTAAGGGACAATCTGGAGGCTTTTTGGTTCATAATTCATGGTTTTATGTTGCACTGCATTGTTACGGTTCACGCGCCGCCCTGCCTTTCCCCCTATGTCGTCACGCGTTCCTACTTAACAGACGCCAGACGATTTGGTCATTTCAAAAGATCTTTATTGATGCATCATTAGATTATTTCGTGGCTTATCACATATCAAATATTGAAAGAGTATCACATAAAAACTTCCGTCTTACGCTGGATTTCAGCTCAACAGCTATGCCAACCGCGTGCAGGAAACATTGCTTGGCAGAGCTACAAAACTTTCACGCTTCCACAGCAACTGATATTGCCTGCATAGGCTGGCGCACAGAAGCATACCACGTCACTCAATTTACCCGGATCGTCATGTACTCCTCATGAATAGCTTCAACTTGATTGGATGGGGTGCTATATCCATTCTTCGAAATACTGCTGAACGATGAATTTCCCTGTACCTAAGCACGAGCTTGTCTTGTTAATCAGAGCACACTCTTCCATCTTCTTCTGTACTCCTCTGTCCTCCCCGGACGATCTCTGGCCGCAACAGCCTCCTTGAAGCCCTTAGTCTGCGCCATCCGCTGAAAAGCCAGCCCCTCAGGCGAATTCCTAGCGATGCCGTCAAACACAGTCGCCAGCCTCTGCGCGCTGGCAATCTGCCCCTCGACGAAGCCGTTCACGACCTGCTTGCACATCCACAGCTGACTGACGGGAACGCTCTTGATGCGGTCGACGAGGAGCCGCGTCGTCTCCTCGAGCCGGGCGGGCGGCACGGCCTTGAGGACGAGCCCCATCGCCTCGGCCTCCTTCCCGCTGACCAGGTCGCCGGTGAACAGCATCCTCTTCGCCCTCTCCGCGCCGACCCGCGCCGCCCACATGGCCGTGGTGGGACAGCCCCACACGCGGCTCGGCGGGTACCCGATGCGCGCGTCGTCGGCCACGACCGCGAGGTCGCAGCTCAGCGCGACGGCGGCGCCGTGCACCTGCGCCACGGTCGGCTTGCGGCTGTGGAACAGCGACGCGAAGCAGGCCGTGCACTCGCCCATGACGCGGTAGTCCTCCAGCGCGTCGTACCCGGCGTCGCGGCGCGGGTCCTGGCCGCCGCAGAAGCCGGCGCCGCTGCCGCGCACGACGATGCAGTGGACGCCGTCGTCCTCGTTGGCGCGGCGCACCGCGGCGCGCATCTCGTGCGGCATGTGCTCGTCGATCGCGTTCAGCTGCGCCGGCCGGTTCAGCGTGATGAACGCCGTCCTTCCGTCGGCCGAGGTCGTGTGCAGAATGGACTTGAACGGTTTCTCTTCCATGATGTTCCTGTGGTGGAATTGGGATTCTCTTGATATTGGTTTGGCGTAAGTACCCTGCTGTTCTATCTCCATTTTTGCCAATGGCCCCCAGGGGAAGTTGTCTCAACGGAATGAACGATGTCAGGCAAACGTTCCAGCGGGACAGATGCTCTGTAACAAGAAAATACCATGGCCTTAGTCATAGAATAAACTGCAAAAGCAGTAGAGATAACGGATAATGCACTCTGATTCCTATGTTCTGCAGTTGGGACTCCCCCCACCACAAGAAATATATGCAATGGAGTTTCTGACCGGCTTTTGTAAGTACTATAGAGACTACTACCCCTAGTAGTATTGCCTCGGACTGTCGGATGTTCAACCCGGATTATTCAGAGTCAACCTCATTTTTCTACTTTCACTTTACGCAATACTGCGCCACTAAGTTTTCCCATCACGATGTTAATTGTATGGCTAGTCCCTTTTGATAAGGATGACGATTCCCCACCGTTGGTGCTAAGCATTGCGTACTTCGCTTCCAAATCTCATCCTCGGCCATCTCAGTGCGAGAGCGGTACGGATGCAAAGTTCTTCGTAGCCACATACGCCAAAGAAGCAATTATCCGCATGTTCGAGGGCTGCAAACCGAAATCTTATGGATAGGCTCTCGGCAGCGTCGGAACATTGACCAAGTTGTTCCTTCTGTTATACTTGAGCGTGTCAGTCCTTGCGGGCGAGTGAAGGAACTCCTCGTGAAGATCATGTGCCCGTATGCTCAGCGCTAAAACTAACACAAGGGTGAGGTTTTCACTCTCTCTGAATTCATCTATGATTATCTCGGTTGCCACGCTTCACTTCACACTTGTCATCGCCCCCTTTGCGTTCTACGTCGACCCCGAGTTATCCGCGCACGAAAACGCCGAACCTGTACACAAATGTTAGCAAGCCATCTCGATCCCTTCCCCCCAAGAAAGGACAAGACTCACCGATCAACCCCGTCGCATACGCATCAATAATCTGCTGCACAACGCCGTACGTGCCGCCGACCAAAAAGAACAGCCCCAAGACCACCAGAAACCAATGGAACCAATAACACGTCATCTGCACGGGGCTCCCCTTCCTCCAGCTCCCGTGATCGTACAGCCACAGCCAGCCGGGGAGGCTGATGGCCAGCGGCGCAAAGCAGATGGTCCCCGTCAGCGCCAGCAGGTAGTTGAAGATGGGGATGCTCTGGGCGAGGATGAACGACAGGGCGCCGAGGCCGAAGACGCAGCCGAGCCAGGTGCCCCAGTGGACGAGGGTGTTGGCCTGCAGGTGCCTGCTGTCGCGCAGCAGGCGCACGAAGACGTACTTGGCGGCGACGTGCAGGTACAGGCAGGCGGACACGACGAGGCCGACGAGGCCGATGCCGTACGCGACCTTCTTGACCGTCGGGCCGGCCGAGCCCAGCGACGGCGACGCGACCCACTGCCCGCACCAGCGGTACACGACGAGCGAGAAGGCCAGGTACGCGGCGGTGACGAGCGCCATGCACGCGTACAGCGCGCGCTTGAAGTCCTTCGGGTTGCGCATCTCCGAGATGACGGGCAGGAACGCCGACGTGCCCGCCGACGACACGAAGATGGTCGCCGACGCGACCATGCCGGCCGCGAAGGACGGGTACGCGATCGCGTGGTAGCCCAGCTCGTACGCGCCCGTCTGCGGCGCCGCCGCCGGCCGGTCGCGCGTCGTCACCGCGACGACGACGATGAAGACGGCGATGAAGATGGAGAGGAAGCCCGCCCAGGTCAGCCAGGCGACCTTCTCGAACTTGCGGACCGACGCCGCCATGCAGATGACGACGGTGGCGAGGAAGGCCCACCAGTTGGTGCAGGCGGCGTGCTCGGAGAGGGCGTTCAGGCCGGTCGAGACGCCGATGATGCCGGAGCCGGAGCAGAGGACGTAGCTGGGGGATGGGATGTTAGTGTGCCCTTGCTTTCTGTGTGGATTGGTAGGGTGGTTGGATGGATGGCTGTACTCACGCAACGATGAACAGGAAGCCCGTGATCTCTTTCCAGATTATGCCACCGACGTGCTCCGCCATGTCAGCAATGGAGTGGCAGTGGGCATGGTTGTTCCTGAAGTTTCCCTGGATGACGGCCGTGTAGGTGTTTAGCGCACCCCACCCTATAACTGACAATGCTCCGCCTACAGCGCCCAAGCTGTACATCGCCGTGGGAATGGAGAGGACACCGGTGGCGAAGATGACCTTCAAGAAGATGACGGTGGCTTTTACCTGGAGCGAAGTTAGGTCAATGGGTCCTTTGAATGCTCAACGAGACAGAACTTACCCATCCAACGGTTCTGAAATCAACACCGACGCCCTTCTTGAAAACCTCGAACTCATTCTCCGCCTCCTTGTCGTACACGACAGCTTCTGCGTCTCCCACACCATGGTCAGGTGGCGTCTGTGCGATGTCGAGGCTGGATTTCTTCTCCGACATGACTAAAAGTGAGAGGTCGAAGAGGAAGCTTCAATGTCTCAAAGGGGTGTGGAGGAGAGGGGTGCCAAGAAGAGAGGAAAGATTCAGCCCAACGTCGCATGCGCAATGACAACACTGGAGATATATTATAGCATCCAGAGGCAGGCGGTGGACCGGAGATAGTGCATGCAAGCTCTCCATGTATGCAGATAACGGTATGCGGACCCCTCCTCGTCCCATCCCACTTTCGGTATCGTACCCTTGGAGATCAACCATCGAGAACGGATCAAGAATGCGCGACACCCAGGTTCTTATCTGCCACCAAGCTGGCATCACGAATCATGTAACTGAGTTTAACTGCTTTTGAGTTGCCGGGACGCTGCGATCAGTGTGGGCGAGTTTTAGTAAAGGAAGCATTCAGTGAAACATGGTCGTCCGGGATCGGGAATAGATAGCTGCCCCTGCATTGAAGGCGCGCGACCGGCGGGATCCAAAAGGCGTCCGGAGAGCCATGTCCATGGCTTTGGATCTCGAGCCGGTAGATATTGTTATTGTCGGCCTGAGACTGAGAGAAGCGAGAGCGGGAGACGTTAAGATTGGGTTCGCGACGGGAACGAGAGACGATCGAGTTCTCTCTCCACTCCTCTTCCACGCTGTTTGCGCTATACTTTCTGGGCTACACCGGGCGCTGTTGTGTATCAGCAGAACGGAACCTTCCTTTTCCTCAGCATTCTTTTGTCGTGCAACGAGCTCAGCCATCTCTGCGATAACCCTCGCAGCCTATCTCGAAGAGGCCCAAAGCCTCTCTCGCCACGTGGGCATGACTCGCTGGATGGTCTCGCAGCGGAAATACCATGGCGGAAACAACGGCAAGTATAACTCCACGATGGCCCCAGGCTCCACAAAAATCGCATGCGATCCGAGTTGGCACACGGCTGTATCCCCAGATTCGCCATAGTCGGGATCGGGAAGCTTGGCCGCGGCGCGTCCTGCTGTGTAGCTCTCATCGGGCCCGCCGTCCGAGGGCTGATAAGAGACCCCGACCTGATAAACAGACCCGATAAAGACCAGTCCACCCCAACCAGTAAGGATGAGCATTGGATTCTGGCATCTTGTCCAATGGGTGACCGTGGAGCAAAGGTGTATTAAATTGTGCAGGCCATTATGGGGCCGAACCTTTTTTTTAAATCCGCTGAACTTCCTAGAAACCGTTGAAGTTTCGATGACGTCACCTGATCTGACATGCAGGAACCAATGGAGAACCAGTCTAAAAGCATTCCGAATCCAGAATAGGTCGCCGGTGTTCTGTCAATCTGCAGGCAGAACAGGTAAATTAAGCATGGACCCATCAAGCTATCAACTGCGTGTTGGAAGGTCCATCCGCAGAGAAGTGCATGGCTTCTTCGGTTGCAATGCAGCTATCGATGGTTGTTGCCTTACTTACTAACACATATTAGCAATCACGAGTAGAAAAGTTGACTTCAATGTTGTAGTCGTACTACAGCAGTGTAAACAAGCTGATGGAGCCCACAAGCTCTCGGAGGAATCTACGGTTGCTCAATTTTGGTTGGGTAAGATAGCGAGCGACAGACTCTCATGCCGGTCAACTTGCCGTTGTCAAGATCTACAACGTGTCGGTGCTATACTCATTTAATTAAGATTCCTGCCAAAGATGAGCAATCTCGCACTTACGGTAAGGTGGAACATTTTAGAGCAAGTACGCAAAGCCTCTCTGCCGTCTTTGCTCTACAGGGGGTAGTATGTTAGGCGGAAAAGGGTTTGAAGGTGAAGGTTTCTGTCAGATTATCCAAAAGAGCCGTAAGGTGCTTGCCGGCCCTAATTGAAGCCGGAGCTCTGCTGTGGAGGTGTGTCGGAGAGTTAATCCACGGCACGGGAAAGGAACCGAAGGTAGCTACCGTGGACCATGGCTCTGTGGCGCTAGCTAAATATGGTTAATTGAACAACGTCACTCCATCACCTGTGGACGCTTGCTTTCTTTAGCAGGTTCGTGAAGTGGAATGAGAGAAAATGTTGTTGACTTGGCGTCCTTGTAGCCAACTACTTCGCGTATCGCATGGGGCTGGCCTGTTCATGACTAGACTCTCTTCGCAGCTTACCCCACTCCGCGCCGCGGTGAGCATAATATCACTTACTGAACAAAGAAGACGCATTGTCCTCCATGGCCTCTGGAAGAGAGACCAGTATCCCCTAACGTTCTCGACATCTGCCATTCCTCTGCGTCAACCCGTAACCACGCTCCTTTTGACCGTCTCACGCCTCCACCGGCTTCCGCGCATAACAAACATACATATCATGATACGCATGGATCCTCGGATCCTTCACATCCCTCTTGATCTTCGCGATCCACACCTGCGCCTCATCGTACGTATACCCCATCACGCGCGTCAGCATGGCCAAGCTCCAATTCTCCACGCCCTCCAGCAAATGCAGCCTGCTCCACTGGCCCAGCTCCTTCAGCCGGCGGTCCCGCGGCCACGGGCCCGTCGGCCACATGAACTCCGTCTGCGCGACGCCCTCCCAGCCGCCCTCCTCCAGCCAGCCCTTCATGCGGTAGACGACGTCGCCGGGCTTGCCGATGCGGCGGCACGCCTCCTCGCCCAGCGCGTCCAGCTCCGCGAGCGCCGAGTCCGCGGGGAGGCTGCCGTCGGGCGACGCGAAGCGGCGGCCCATCTCGACGTGCTCGATGAAGCCGCCCGGCCTCAGCACGCGGCGGGCCTCGCGGTAGAAGGCCGGCCAGTCGGAGATGCAGCCGAACAGCGAGCGCACGTGGACGAAGTCAAAGGTCGCGTCGGGCCAGGTCCAGGCCGCCTCGTTGGCGTCGTCGATCTCGAAGCGGCAGTTGGGCGGCACGAAGGACGGCTGCGTGGGCGAGAGGTCCGTCCCCACGACGTCGGCTTCCGGGTGGGCGTCGGCGAAGTCACTGATGAGGGGGAAGGAATTGTCAGGATCTGGATTCGGGAACTGAAAGATCACCGGCACCGATGATGCACGTGGATGGAGTGTGTTGCGCTTACATCGCCCATATGCCCGTCCCGCAGCCCACGTCTAGCACATTGCCGACTTTTTCGGGCAGCGGCGCTAGGTACAGCTTGCCGTCCATCGTCTTGAGCCACAGGTTGTGCGCGATGTCTAGGTGGTCCTGGGCCTTCTCGTCATTGGGTCCCCAGTACTCGCCGTCCTTGTAGGCGTGATAGCGGCGGCCGTTCTCGTAGCGGTAGCGGTAGATGGATGAGTGGACACTGGTCGTCTCGGTTGCTAGGTCGTCAGTTTCCTCGATACCGCTGTCGTTCCCGGCGGCCGGATCGACGGCGAGGTTGTTGTTGCTTGCCATTGTCGTATTGTACGGTGTCGCGATCGCACGCGGGGTACGATCCTCAACGAAAGTGGATGGGAAAGGTTGGTGCGGCGGTGGTTGACTTCCAGAGGCGCAGCATTTGAATATGAGGGGCGCGGTTGTGTTGTCAAGTAGGAAGGTGCTCTCGCCATGGTGGGTGGACCTGGCCGTGGTGATAGCTTCCTTTTTCTTGCATAGGCGCCGCGGGGATTCCGTATGGGCTGATTCATGGGCTCGTAGCCGAAGTGTGGCACAGTGGTTGGACAAGTCTGGGTCAAGTGCCGTAGTGCTGTGCCTCACCGGCCGGGCATATGCTCCACTGTTGGTGGATGGGAGTCAGACGTCCCGAACCGTCGGGTTCGACAGTGATCGCCTCGAGGATTGTGGGCCCTTTTTATCCGGACGCGAAATGTGGCGAGCGAGCCACATGGCATTGAAGCGAGGGGTAGATCGAGGCGTGCAGTCGCTAAAAGGGGCGTTCCGCATACGGCGTGTCATGTGGGAGATGTCAGGACAAACTTTCTTGGTGTTGTCGTAGACCTTATCTGTCGGGCTGTCGTACGGCGCAATTGTAGAGAAGGCCCGGAAACTACAATCCGTCTCCGATGGAATATGTCTGCATTGAATCGAGGCTGGAATTTTAAACACTTAGCTAATGGCAGGTTGACTGAAGAAAACACACTCACATTGGTTACGTCCAATTCGTTAAAATCTCTACAACCGGCCGGAGCCCTCATAACAAAAACATATATTGCAATAGTCTTCTTCCAAAATATCCGCCCAGAACAGTATTCTTCCCCAAATTCAAGTGTACCACGTAACCTCCGGAATCTCATCCAACAGCACCCACCTCCCCAGCTCCCTATTCTTATACGCCACCGGATCATGCAGCGTATGAGTCCTAATATCTCTCCAAAACCGGTCCAGCCCCACCTTCGCGCTGGTCGCCTTACTGCCCGTGACCTCGAAAACGCCGCTCGTCACCCTCAGCCCGGTATCGGTCGTTACGACCTTCACGCTGGCGACCAGCTCCGCGAACTCGCCTCTCTGGCGCGGGGTCAGCTCGCCGCGGTTGCCCTTGGCGTAGTTGTAGGTGGCGTAGAGCTTGGAGGCGGCCGCGCCGGCGCGGTCGGCCAGCGCGTCAGCGGCCGCCAGGTGCGCGTGGAAGTTGCCGTAGCGCTCGAGGATGTAGAACTCCTCGAGCGGCGTGTCCTTGTTGTCGCCGCCGTACGGCCACGCGCGTGTGTTCTTGCGCGTGTAGGCGGCCGCGTAGTCAACCGCGCCCTGGGCGATGCCAAGGTAGAAGTTGGAGAAGACGAGTTGGATGCTTTTTGGATCGTTGTTAGTCTGGTTGGTCATATGGGGGGGTGAATATGAGGAGGGATAAGGGTACATACGTTGGCAGCAGCAGGGAGGCGAACGGCACGCCCAACACACTCGGGTTCGGCCTCTTCGTCACGGCATCCCAGCCCAGCGCGTCCGACCAGGGTACAACGACATTGTCGATCTTGACGCTGCCGGACTCGGTCAGGCGCAGGCCGACGTTATCCCAGTTGTGGGCGAACTGGATGCCGGGCTGCTGAGTGCGCACGACGGTAAAAATATGGTCGGCGGTCCCATCGAGAACACCCTCGAGCACGGTCAGGTCGGAGACGACGCCGCCGGTGTTGAAGTTCTTGAAGCCGTTGAAGATGATGTTGTCGCCCTCGGGCGTGATCTTCAGGTCGTTATCGCGGGGGTTGACGGCGCCGCCGAGAAACAGGTTGTTGCTGACGATGTATTCCTGCAGCGCCTCGGCCTGCTCAGCCGTGCCGACAACGTTGGCCGTCGTCGACCAGAGGAGGTGGTAGCCCAGGAGCATGCCGAGGGAGCTATGGCCATGTGCGTCAGTGACGTGGGTTCTGCGCCGACGTGTACATCTCTCCACCACCACAATCCCATTGCCCAAGCAAAAAACGATGAGGACTTTGAGAAACTCACCCGTCACCCTTAGCAACCTCCCTAATGACGCGGTATCCAATCGCCCACGGCTGGCCACCGCCACCATACCGCTCTGGACCGAGGATCTTCAGCAGGCCAGAATGCTTGAGCAGAGCGACTTCAGCGAGAGGCGTCTTGTTCTCGCGATCGCGCTTGACGACATCCCGGGCGAGCACCTCCTTCACCTCGGCGGCGCGGGCGATCCACTCGTCAGCAGTGGAGGGCAGCTTCGACCACTTGAAGCGATACTCCTCGTACACGGCGGGGTCGGTGGCCGGGAAGCTGCCGTTGGCAGCACCGTTGGAAGCCATTGCGGGGGTATCGAGAGGAACTCGTAGGGAAGAACGGTGTGAAAGCGAATTGTGACGAGACGGAAGCTCAATTGACAGTCAATTGAGTGCCAATTGGTATGAAGTCGCGTAGGAGTAGACACGGAACGGAAAATAAAGACCAGATGACAACCGCCTGCCAGCTGGACATGCAGGTGCGCCAGCTATAACTACTGGGCCCTGCGGGTCCAGAAGCTCGCCCACAGCGGAGCAGCGCGCAATGTCGCGATTCCACCCAAGCATCGCGTTCCGAGCAGGCGGGGTGCTATCATCCGACTGATCTGCGACGCAGGAAAAAGGGCGTTCGCATCGCAAGCCCCCTCTCACCCATGTCGTGCTCATTTGCTTAACTTCGATTGCCCCGCCTGGTGGTGAGGGGCACAGGCGGCCAGAGCTTGGGCGGGGGAGACGCGTCCGGATCACGGTTGACGGCTGCGAGTGCGGGATAACGCAATCTTAGCTGTCCTGACATCATATCAAGGTCTTTAAGTCACGTGACTTTCCTGATTCAGGCACGACTTCCCAACGGAGCGGGCGTTGCCAGGTTGTGGTCCCTTTGCCGCGGTGTTGGCCAGGCAATTTGCTGTTGATGTAAACAACTTTGCGATTTCTGCAGAGCAGACGCCTATCTATTTGTGCTAACATTGCCTTGAATACGTGCAGTATTGGTGAAAGCTTGTTGCGAGAGCATTGGAGGCGTTTGCGGGGCTATGGTTGGTGCTTTCAGATGTTGTCATACCACACCAATTTTGCCAATTAACGGGCAAGGTTAATATCGAGCAGGCTGGGCCTCGAGTCAGGCATCTCCGTTCACCCATGGCCTGAGGAAGGTGAGTCCAGATAAGCCACTAGCAATTAATCTGGGGAGATCGGCCTGATAGTCAACATTCCTAACTGCTAGCAGACTTAAGAGCTGGATATGGACAGTGTCAGTAAGTTGTATCTGGGTTTGCAGAAGAGAAACTTGCTGAGATTGGATCGTCCAATAAACAAGATGTGAACTCTATACAGAAAGCCGAAAGCAACAAAACAGTGACCGCGATGGTATCCTATGTCATCTGAAGTATTCAGATGTGTCCCGTCCTCAACTCCTTGGATCCTTGATTTGAGTGCCCTATTTCAAATCGTCCTGGCGCCGAAGATGCAAATTCCCCTAAGCAATGCAACTAAAAAAAAAAAAAAAAAAAACATTATCCCCCGTCTTTCGCTAGTTATAATAAGTTTCAGTATGAGTTTTGTCTGAGTTATTTGCCGGTGTTGATCTGGCTTCATCCAATAAACCACAGTTCGACACCAAGGACATCGAACTTTTCGCCCTCGTCGCTGAGAGGTTCATTACCGAATGTAGGACATCCGCTGGAGATGCCGTTCTCGAGGTTGTCATCGAGCCATAGGCCGTAGTGGCCATCACTATAGAACATGTCAACCGGTCGGTCTTGCACTCGCGTCGATGGTAACTCACCCTCCTCCAACACTCAAAAAGCCTTGTTCGCAAAATATCATGTAGTCGTTCACTCCGCTGTATGGGAAGGCTTTGAATCTGATCCGCTCCGGCGTGCTGGCTCCACTCCCTCCATTGCTTGGTGCGTTTGAGCTGGGTGGGCTCAGGTGGTGCTTAGGTTGCACTATTGTCGTCATGCGCTGAGCATTTGTCGTATCCGCGGAGGGAGGCGGCGGGAGGGAAGAGAGGGGCGGCAGCCCAGGAAGGACATGTGCGCGCCAGAGGAAGCACTCGCCAGTGCCGTAGAAATGTGGGTTCGGGTGTGGAGGATCCGACAAGTATGCGCCGAAGATCTAGCACACGTCAGTATACCTGTAGAACACCGCGCCGATCGAGTTACAGGCGAAGTCGCCGGCGTCCGGCGTTGCGACTGTGGGAGAAAACTTACCCCGCCACCTCCGTCCCTGACGACGAGAACATAGCCTCCGCGCTTCCCCCTCAGCGATTCGCAATTCTGATACAGCGTCGCCAAGCTGACGCCATCCTGCTCCAGACTGTACGCCAACTTCCACGTCTCCACCAGCTGTAAGCGAGGCGGAATCAGCAGTCTTATCTCCTCGGCTAGCTGGCGCGATAGCAGCTTCGAGCGTTCGCGTGTACCCTCCTTCCAGCCCTCCAGGCATAGTGGTGTCAGTGGCGGGGGCTGGAAGGGCGAGGCGTGGCGGCGCGGCGGGGTGTAGACGCCCGGAACGCCGCTGGTGTTGGGCTGAAGGCCGGCCGGCATCTGCGACTTTAGGATGCTCGACGGCTCTGTGGACATGCGGCGCAGGAGCCCGGAAACGGTGCGCGAGACGGGGTAGGTGAAGAAGGACGAGGTGGAGTAGCGGTTGGTGTTCGTGGAGGAGGAAGAGCGGGTCTGCGAGGAGGGGCGCTGTGGCTCCGTCGCGCCGGCATCCGACGACGAAACTGGGGCGTGGGCCGACATGTGTCGATGCTGATGCTGCTGCTGCTGCTGCTGCTGCTGATGCTACTGGTGCTGCGTCGCCGTGTGCGGAGAATGCTGGCCCGGTCGTTGGTAGTGGTGTTTGCGGCAAAGATTGACCAATCGGTGGCGGGTGGGTATCTCGTATTGTTCGCGGGGTGGCGGTCCAGGAACGAGCGTGGAGGGCAAGGCGTAGGGAAACTCTGGTCGTGTGGGAGGTTGAGCTGATGTGCTTGTTGCAACCAAGTTTCATCGGCCAAGCCGGTTGACCCCAGAATGTGGCCTGAGCTTCCAGCCACCGCCGCCGTAGGGCTGAGCGACGCTGCTGGCATGCCCTTGATCGAGTCTGACAATATTCTTTTCTGTCGGCCGTCGTTGTTGGCCGTGTAACGTGCAGTACCTTCGCTCGCCTCAAACTTATCATGAGCCAGCACATTTATACTCAACCCAGCTCTCTGGCCAAGCCTTAATGATTACCTCTTTGGGAAGCTTGCACCATGTTACGTAAAGGAATTGAGAAAGTCAAAGATGCCTGGTATTTTTTGCTGGGCATTACGAATTTGTCCTTCACCGGATGATTGAGTGCTGCATGGTTCGTGTAAAGATGCCTGGAAGCATTGCGTACGATGGGTCTGTGAGCACAGAAGTGAGAGCTCCCTCTCAAACAGACTTTGAGCAGCTACTATTACATAAAAAATACCGTAAACTTGCAGTAAATCATCCCACAACCAAGATCCTTGGCTGAAATCCTGCCTGGAAGTCGGCCCATTTCTTCCGTAGTCTTTCTTAACGGCTTCATCGAAGCGCTTGGCCACGAAGACTTGCCGCACTATTACGCCAAGGTACTATAAATTCTCGCCAATTATCAATTTGAGGAGACGTAAGCCACAAGCCGCAGTAGATAGTAGAAATTTTGGCTGTCGACCGGTAGAAAGGCTCTCAAGGTATGATGATTGCTCGCAGTGGCTCCCTCTCCCCGTCATTATGGTACATGAGCAGATGGGTAGGCCGCCAGGGCGTGAATAACCTGCTACACTCACAACATCTCCGTCCGAACGAGTGCTCCAACTCCTCATGCAAACTCCATTATGGCCATTGCAGGATTCGAGGGAGTAAATGCAAAACTGTAATGATTGCATACGACAGAGCTCATTGTTGCTACGCGATACTACTGATACCTTTACACCCGTTACATTGAGCGGAAGAAGTGTCGTGTCTCCACTGTGAACTTCATGTCCCTGAAATGATCTCTCAACCTCGTGCGCCAGGTATCTTGTTTTTCCTCCCTCATTGGCCTCTCCTGGTACTCAAAATCCTTCCTTTCCCACTCTCTCGGGAGCGGTGGGGAATGCGAGACCTCATTACCAGTGAATTCCTGTAAAGTGCGCCATGGGGATCCCCAGTCGACGGTCAGTTCCAAGAGGTCATTTCGGCGACCGCGTTGAGTCATGAGAAGCCGCATTTCAGAGTTCCAGACAAAGTAGGTATACATTAGCTCATAGCGCTTTGCGAATGCAAGATGAGAAAACCAGGCAATATTTTGGCAGAGTGCGTAGCGCTCCGACCAGCCCTTCTTCATCTTCGGACGCTCGCCCCAACTAAGCATTTCGGAATAATGGATGCGCCTGCGAAAGAATCGACCCTTATACAAAGGACCGTACGGTGCGAAATCCTTATGGTGTGTCTCCATGAAAGAGTCGGCCCATGTTTCCGGATTGTCCCTGATAGTCACAATCACCTTGGCATCGGGATACGCATCAATCAGATCCTCCGCAAAGCAAAGGGCTGGGAATCCCGTAACCACGTGGGCTTTCCAGAGTAGGCGATCCCAAAACGCTCTGCCGAACCGCCGCGTAGGATCTCGGCATTTCATGGAAAAAGCTTCATCCCAAAACTTCGGATTATCTTTAAAGGAGTCGTTGGAATCGTACACTCGCCAGTGTCCAAGGCTGGCCAACACCGAGCAGACAGAGCCAGTTCCGGTCCGTGGCAAGCCAAAGACAAAATATCTGGGGCCAGGTGCGTGCTTGATGACAGGCTTTGACAGGATACTATCTCCTTGGGATTCCCTAGTTGCGCGACGGGGCGAAGAGGGTCCCTCCCCGTTTTCGTCCTGTATACAGCCTCGAAAGGTCGAGTCCGAGGCTCTTCTCTGGCCTCTGTCATCTGACGACGGCCCTTCTCCGTTATCCACACGATCTTGTCCGCAACCCCTGTACCCAAAAGATGATTGACGACGGTTGGCATTTATCTGATGGCAAGTACCATAGTTCGCTGCCTGGGCGAGCGCGCCTCTCAAGCTTTGTAAAGGGTCCGATTGGGTTCGCGAAGGCCTAATCGGGACAGGCAAGGAGGGTCTCATTTTGCCCTCCACTTTTCGTGTCTGTAACCGTTGCTGCGGCCTTTGGAAAACAGTCTTAGTATTTGTTTCAGAGTCTCAACCGGTGAAGTCGTCGGAATTATATAGCGTAGTAAGTGTCGTGGAATCGTTGGCTTCGGAAATAGGCTATGCTCGCATTCGTCTACAGCAATTGCAAGCTGTCCTAGCCGAAATGAGTGGAGTGCGAGCCGATGCCTCGTGTCGATTGGTGACAAATGTGATTCCTCAAAGAATGGAATTATAATGTGCTGCTGATAATGTCTTGACGGGATGTGCCCAGTCAGTGGTGTGATGATGTGGAAGAAGAGTGTTGAGAGGAACAGGGATAGAGTGATTGTTCACCTTGCCATTTCTCATCTTGCGGAAGGCACCAGTTGGTCAGTCTATCTTGGCGAGGCAGGCGAATAGAATTGGCTTGCAGCATCAGTAATGTCTGGGCCAGGAAGGCACGATCAGCTGCATACTAATGCAAGGCTTGAGAGGAGTAGGGTGGAAGCATCTAGGTGCGAAGAACTGAAGCAGAGTTATCCTGGGAGGCGCTCAAAAGTTATGCGGGAAAGACGCTTTGAATTTTTTTTTTTTGTTCAAGGCTGATGGAAGAATAAATGGCGCACATTTCCACGCCAATGCCAGTTTGCCTTGAATACATCCTCATTTTTCGGCCGGAGGTCACTCTGGCCACGTTCTGCTGGAACCCGCTGTTATTCCCTCGCCTGACTCTTCGTCCTTCACTGGAATTAGGGTCGTGCTGCTCTTCTTGTTTCTGCGCACATCTACGCGTGTACATATCTGCCCTCACATACATGCCGGGGGTTGGATCGTTTCTTGTAGATACCGCCTCTGCGAACGTACCTTAGGGTGACAAGGTACGGGCTGGCTAGCTGGCGAGAGTCAATCTCAAGCGGCGGCTTGAGGCTGTTGTAGCTGCTGCAATTCTGTCTGCAGAGTTATGATCTGCTGGATGTCAAAAAAGCTCGTCTATATGTGCAACACGAAAGTGAACCTACCTCGATCTTCTTCTTCTCGCTGCGCTCCTGAATATCACTGATTTGACCCTCAATCCGCTTGCTGTAAGACATCTTAGTGACTGCATCCCTTGCGCAAATGCATGTTCGTATGTTCTCACATTTCCTTCTCAATAAACTCCAAGCGGCCACTGACGGCCATTACGGCCTCCGACTTGTCCTGCTTCAACAACACGGGGCCAACCAGCTTGTAGACATTGGCATCATCTGCAACTTTCTCGAATTCCTGAGAGAGCGCATGAGCAGGTAATCGAGGTGGATAATCGAGGGGAGCGGACCTGCTGGACGCCTTTGTTCTCCTGCTGCTGCGACTCAAGCTTTTGGCGGGCTTCAACTACCGTCTGCAGCTCTATTGAAATATTAGCGAAGGTGATGCGGGAATGCCGCCCAGGGTTGCGCACCGGTCTGCAGCTTCTGGAACTCGTCAGAGAGATCCTGCAGCTTCTTCTGCTGCTCCGACATCTCCGCGTGTCGTAGTAAGGCCGATCGAGGGGATACGTGACGTGGGGTTCGCAGTGGGCGGCGGCGTGGTGGACGGAAGAGGGCCTGGAGCCTTGGCGCCTCATAGCGGGGCCCTTAGGCGGTGACATCGCCTGCGTCTGCTCGCCGCCCGGGTCAAGGCACAACACCTCTTCCCGCCGCTCGCATCATCTCTGCCGGCGCGCTTTTCTTGCCGGTAATGCTTGACCTCGCGCTTCTCTCAGGCCACTACTAACGTCCGCAGGCGTAACTCACCCTGTCAGACCTGCACTCCTACTCCGCAACCCAAGCGCTGCCCTAGCAACCGTGCGTTGATCTCTGTAAACGCCGACATCTGCTGCACAACCGCGCAAGCGCTGAACCCTCAACGATATCGGACGGCCCGCAGTCACTCCCCGTAGCCCAGTCTTCTTTTGTGCCACGAGCGCAGCGACATCGGAAGCCCTGTGCACTCTTCAAACGGCCGAATAGAGACTCCAGGGCGAAATGAGCGGCACCGACTTCCTTGGCCGCGCCATCGACGTGGTCAAGAAGGCAATCGACAAGGACACAAATGGGGACTATGAGAGTGCCTACCAGCTCTACTACCAGGCTCTTGAGCTGTTCATGCTGGCTCTCAAGTGGGAAAAGAATGCAAAGTCGAAGGAGATGATCCGCGCCAAAGTCGGCGAGTACATGGAGCGCGCGGAGAAACTCAAGAACCACCTCGCCGAGAACGACACAAACAATCGTAAAAAGCCCGGGGCGATAGGCGCGAACGGCAAGGTCGCCGGTGGCAGCGGGAAGGGCCAAGGAGGGGATGATGAGGAGGACGCCGATTCCAAGAAGCTGCGCGGGGCACTGGCTGGCGCTATTTTGTCGGAGAAGCCGAACGTCAGATGGGAGGATGTTGCTGGTCTGGACCAGGCGAAGGAGGCGCTGAAAGAGGCTGTCATATTACCCATCAAATTCCCCCACCTCTTCACGGGCAAGAGACAGCCATGGAAAGGTATTCTGATGTACGGCCCGCCTGGTACTGGTAAGAGTTACCTAGCCAAGGCTGTCGCTACGGAAGCAAACAGCACTTTCTTCAGTGTCAGCAGTAGTGACTTGGTCTCGAAATGGATGGGAGAAAGTGAACGGTAGGCATCAGATCATCCGGCACTCTTTTTCCAAAGCTAACACAGCCTCAGTCTTGTCAAGCAACTCTTCAACATGGCACGAGAAAATAAGCCGTCAATCATCTTTATTGACGAAATTGATGCGCTCTGCGGTCCTCGTGGCGAGGGTGAATCCGAGGCTTCAAGACGTATCAAGACCGAACTGCTAGTGCAGATGGATGGTGTGGGCAAGGATTCAAAGGGCGTGCTTATCCTTGGCGCAACAAATATCCCCTGGCAACTCGACGCCGCTATTCGCAGACGTTTCCAAAGACGCGTGCACATCAGCTTGCCTGATTTTCCCGCACGTGTGAAGATGTTCGAGCTCGCGGTCGGCACAACGCCATGTTCCTTGAAGCCAGAGGACTACAGGGAGCTAGGAAGACTCAGTGAAGGATACTCGGGAAGTGATATTAGCATTGCCGTGCAAGATGCGCTCATGCAGCCGGTGCGGAAGATTCAGACGGCGACTCATTACAAGAAGGTGAGCAGCAGAGATTCGTGTCGCCCGAGACGGAACGCTAATAATAATAATTACAGGTCATGGTTGACGGACAAGAGAAGCTCACACCCTGCTCGCCGGGCGATGCTGGGGCAATGGAAATGCAGTGGACGGATGTGGATTCGGAGCAATTGCTGGAACCGCCGCTCATGCTGAAGGACTTCATCAAAGCTATTAAGGGTTCAAGACCGACAGTCAGCCAAGAGGATCTCCAAAGGAACGCGGAATGGACCAAGGAGTTCGGTAGTGAGGGTAATTGAGAAAAGACGGCGGAAGATTTCCTACGAATGTTTATGTTTCGCGCACATAGCGGCTTGGTGGAATCGGGCGTTTTACTGTAGCTACGGAGAGCATGATATACCTATCCCCAGCAAATACAGGAGTGCACGGGACATTTCTTGCCAGGTCCAGGCACGCCCGCACGGCACGAGCCAGGACGTGGACCCTTGCGAGCTGGCATCCACCATCTCCGCTTCCTCCCAAAGCGGTCTATCAGTGATTCTCACCTGATTTTCAGAGTTTGACTTGCCGTCTTACTCCTATCTGCTGTGGAATGCTGGATAAGAAAGTCCGAGGGTTCCCAGCTTAATCCTTCGGTGTTACATTTGTAAAACCCCAAGCACGTCAGCTTCCCTTGAGCTCCGCGTCAACCCCGGAAGCTAGCTTCAAGCACAACAACATGTTGCGGAACCTCGCATTGGCGGTCGCATGCTTGCCAATCCATCAGGCCAGCTGCCATGATGCGGATAGTCATCATGAGCGTCCCGCTACTGCAGATGTGCCCGCAAATAAGGTTGCTATCATAGGTATGTACGAGCTCCCGGCTGCCTAGCTATGCCCTCTCACCACCTGGCGCTCTCCTGGCTACGCTCCTGCACCACTATCAATGGAGGCTGACCACCATTACCAGGCGCCGGCGCCGGTGGCTCTTCCGCCGCATTCTTCCTCTCTGAATACGCCTCTGCGGCGGGCATCCCCACCAACATCACCGTCTTCGAGCGGGAATCCTACATCGGCGGCCGCTCGACCACCGTCCACGCCTACGATGCTCCATCCGTGCCCGTCGAGTTGGGCGCTTCGATATTCGTCTCTGTGAACCAAATCCTGATGGACGCGGTATCCCGCTTCAACCTTTCGTCCGGAGGTGACTACGAGACCATCGTAGACGAGGAGGAGGACGACGACGACGACAAGGAGCGGGACCACATGGGAGTGTGGGATGGGCACTCGTTCGTGCTCACAACCCCGGAGGACCTGGGCTGGTTCGACAAGGCGAAGCTGATATGGAAGTACGGGCTCGCGCCGATCCGGACGATGCGGCTGATGCAGAAGACTGTCGGCACGTTCCTGCAGATGTATGAGGAGCCGCACTTCCCGTGGGCGTCGCTGTCGGATAAGGCACATGAGTTGGGTTTGGTTCAGGCATCTGCCGCCACGGGACAGGAGTTCCTCAGGAAGAACGGAATAGGGGAAGCATTCGCGCATGATGTGATACAGGCGAGGTGAGTTCCAGAGACAGCATACGGCATTGGGGGTTATACACGCAGGCTAACCCCTCCTCCACCAGCACCCGCGTCAACTACGCACAAAACCTAGCCCACATCAACGGCCTCCTCTCCATGGTCTGCATGGCCACCGACGGCGCCATGAGCGTCGACGGCGGCAACTGGCAAATTTTCGCCAACCTCGCCCGCAGCGCGACCGCGGACATCCGGCTCAACACGAGCGTCTCCGCCCTGGTCAAGCAATCCGACGCGACCTACACGCTCATCGCCAAGGACGCGCACACCTCTGCCCTCCGCGCCCCGGAGCACTACGACGCCGTCATCCTCGCCGCGCCCCACCAGTTCGCCAACATCACCGTCACGCCCGACCCGCAGCGCGTGCCCGACGCCGTCCCGTACGTGCAGCTGCACGTCACGCTCTTCACGTCGCCGCACCGCCTCGCGCCCTCCGGCTTCGACCTGCCCGCCGGCGCGCGCGTCCCGCAGGTCATCCTCACCACGCTGGCGCCCGGCGACGTGCCGCGCGCCACCCCGCACGTCGGCGACGCCGGCTTCTTCTCCATCAGCACGCTCCGCCGCGTCCGCAACCCGGCCACCGGCGCCCCCGAGTACCTGTACAAGATCTTCTCGCCGGCGCCCGTGACCGGCGTCTTCCTGGCAAGGATCCTGGGGCTGGGCGACGCCGCGAACGACGATGGCGAGAGCGATGTCGGCGAGGCGGTCGGCAAGGAGGATGTCACGTGGATCTACCGGAAGGTGTGGCACTCGTATCCGGTGGAGTTGCCGCGGGTGACGTTCGAGGAGCTGAGGTTGGATGAGGGGCTGTGGTATACGAGTGCGATTGAAGGGTTTATTAGTACGATGGAGACGAGCGCGTTGGCGGGGAAGAATGTTGCGAGGTTGTTGGTTGATGAGTGGATTGGTGGAGAGGGGGGGAAGAAGGGTGAGGGTGAGGGTGAACGTGAGGAAGAGGGGGTGAAGGAGTTGTAGGGAGGTGATGGGAATGATTCAGTGAGCGTTGGGAGGTGGTGGATAGCTGAAGGTGGGCGGGGAAAGGTGAACGAATTCTGCAGTTACAAAGGCTGATGAAGCTTCTACTACATACTGTATGACGATGATATGAATTACGGTAACTTGTCTCCTTTCACTTTAGCATCATCACCGCGTGAACTGGTAGAGTGAAAGCATTAGTCTGTCGCCCAGTACTCGCGAAGCTTCAGTTACTACTTCGTAGACCAGCTGCTATCTGTACTAGTACTCCTTTCAGCGGCAACAATTTCCTCTCGAGCGATCGGCTTAAAGAAGAGTACCTGATGCAATAGTGGAAACCTAGTACACACTCACCGCCACCCAACTGGCCTGCCCCAACACCTCTGCTCGCACAGCATCGCCATCCCAAATCCCCATCCTTTCCTCCATGTCGACCTTGCGTTCTTGCCTAGCCTGCCAACCTGCCTGGCTGCCCTCCTGCCCAGCTCGCCTTATCAGCCCTACACATATTGATGCTCCTGACTCGTAGTCGCCCCGCCGAGAGAGCACTTTCGTAGTCGGCACACCTGCTGCGCCAACGTGGCGACTACACATGATGTAAACGCGTCGTCCAAGGCGAACAGGTGTCCATATACTTGTAACAACCGCGTTGACCAGTTCGTATAAATTGATCGACTCTTTGTTAATTCTCCCGTGCTTGATTCGTGAGGGTGCACACCGCGCTGGAAGGGCTGTGACTAGGTCAGATATTTCTGATTTCTATATTTACGTCTTCTCCTGTACACTTGGCCCACTTACTGCGCCCGAGCGAAGAGGAAGGCGGAGAGTCCCTGGTAATCAATTGATCACTGCGATCTCCGTCCTTCAATCATCCAAAGCTAGACGTACGTGCGCAACACGAAGCCGCAAAAAGCTCCCCCGGGGCCATGTCCGAGCTGTGGCATCTCTGACAAAGACATCGTGGGGAGGTCCTACTTCCGGCACTTACCACCGCACACGCAGCCAGGCCCCAGCCCCATCTTACGATCCCATCTACGCGACCTCCCCAACAGCCCTGCGGAAAATCACGCAGATCCATCTTTCCTCCCCCTCAGTCCTTGCAACAATGACGCCTGCGCACCAACCTACGCACTCGGAAACCGGCACCCGCAAGCGTCGACAATAGCTCAACCCCATCGTCGGCATTAGTCCCTTCCGCTCACTGACGAAATTCGCCTAAGTTCAACCTTAAAAAGCCTCCCCATTTGCCGGGGAAAGGGGTAGCGACGAGGCATGATGGGCGCGCATGCGTAGGAAACCTCCGCGAGAAAAGCCGAAGTGGAGAATCGCGCTTGTATGCGGGCGTCTAGCGTACCCGTACATAGACTCGTCAGTCCTGGCGTAGTGTATGATCGTTAGGGGAGGAGGGGTTGATAAAAAAGATTTGCCGAAAGCGCGGACTGTCTTGTGCATCCCCCATAGTTCTTCTAGTGTGTTCTTCTCTTCCTTTCTTGCGCAAAGTACGCCACCCGCCGACTTGGCCCGGCGCTTATCTTGTGCATCTGCTTGTCGCTGGCGTCTTGGCCGGAGCTGGCCATGTGCGGTGAACCATGGTCCTATATGCTTTACTATCGTCTTCCACGGGTGTCAAAGCGGTCTTTCTCTACACTCCAGCGGCGAGAAAGTGGAGAAGAGACGGGGATCAAGGGTCTTGAAGCGCTCTTCTCTGACGCGCAGGTTTTACGCTACTGCAATGTGCTTACACTTTCCATGCCACGGGACTTAAATACGTAGGTGCTGCCAAAAGAACTCAGGGACCTAGGAAGACAGGAGTCGGTCTAGAATGCTCGTGCATATTCTCACGTGTGGTGGCTTCGGCCCATAAGCCGTGGTTCGAGGTGGTCGGCTCGCGCAAAGACCCAATCACGATGAAATCCTACGGGAATCCTTTCGGAAGAGCTCGGCGGCGGCGTAGAAACGCAATCGTGTGTCTGTGGTTCGGGGGCCAGCGTGCCGAGAGTGCTAATGGGCAAGCGCCCGCGGCGGATGAGGGGAGGCGTAGGACCGCCTGGATGCCTGTGGTTTTTTTTTTTAGCTTGGTGCAGTTCTTGCATTGTGGTGTGGTTTGAGGCGCGGGGGAGGTGATAAGGGCAAGTCGGCTGCGGCACGAGGCGTTATTGGCGGGAGAGGAGCGCTGGGTGAACGTCGGACGAGGGATAAGGGAAGGTCGAGACATTTGTGGCTGCGGCAGATTGAGGGGTGGTAGCGAATTATTGTCATCGCGATGGGACAGATGTGCTGTGCTGTGCCTTGCATGATGCAGGGACGGTTTGCTCTGCTGTGCCGCAGGAGAAAGCGAGCAGTCAGCCAGTCTTCGAGGTTTCCAACATCCAATTGCACGCACGGCTGCGCCGTCTTGGCTTTTCTGCAGCAAAGTCTGCGTTTGGAAGTTGGCCTGCACGTCTCGCTCTCGATCCAGCGTTCGATCGGATCTCGCAAGCTGGCAGCCGGAGCATATGGCAGCCGTCACATCATGGCCCCAACCTGATGCCAGAAAGCCCGTTGGATCTGCAGGAGCATCCTCCTCTTTCCTCGCGGTGTTTTCCCGCAGTGGGGGAGAGAAAGTGAGCGAAAGGAAGGCTAAGGGCACCGACGTAGCGACGGCGTGGCCGCTCGGGACAACAGTTGAACCTCACGATGCAAAAGCAACCAGCCGTCAGGAACGGCACGCAGGAAGTCCGGCCGAGCGTGAGCGAAGCTGCTCCGCTAGCACGGGGCCCCTTTTGAGCATGTGGAGTGCTGGGTGAGCTCGGAAGACGATGGAAGGGAGCAGAGGCGTTGTGGCGTCCTTTTTCATCGCTCGTGCCGGCAACGGACGATAGCGAGACGGGGTGGTTCTGGCATGTCAAAGGGACTTGTCAGGGCGAGGTCGAAGCGCAGAGGCGGCGCAGCAGCGGAGAGTTTTGATTGGGGGCAAGGGCCGCGTCAGAAGGAAAGAGGCGGCAGAGGCTTGATGGGTTCAAGTGCGGTGCGGCTGAAGTGGCGTGCAGTCGACTCCGGCGCCGGAGCTGGGGCTTTTTGACCGTTCGCTGGTCGTGTGCGCGCTCGCCGGCACAGAGATCGGCGGTGGCAGCCGGCAACGGCAGTCGGGAGGCTTGCGGACGGCCGGGCGAACGGTCATGGCGATCGTCGGGGAGGGCTGGTGCTACCGCAAAGGCTCAGTGGGCAGGCTGAGTGATGGTGTGGAATGGAGGAGGATTAGAGGGCCACTAAGCTCGGCCAACGAGTCGCGTAGGGCAGGCGCAAATCACTGATCCGGGCCCTGAAAATGCTTCGCCTGCCGGCCACGTTTTGGCGCCCGTTCCGGCAAAGCGCCGGCCGCAACGCCTGCGAACCGCATAGCCTGCTCTGCGCGCCATCACCGCGGGCCCACTCGCAAGCCCCGTCCGCATTCCTCAGAGCACACTGCCTCGCGCCCTTCGCCTGATAGGGCAGCTTGTTCTATGGCGACCGTCGAGCCCCAAGCCAATGGCGCCCCCGAATTGCCCCCCGCCCCAGGGACTATCCGGAGCCAGGCCAACGGTAAGAATCCCACTGAGCCCTTTAACCTGCCGTGCCGCTTGGAAAGCCGTCTTGTCGTCTTGCCGTGTTGTCATCTTGTCGTCGTCGTCTTGTTCTCGACTTCCGTCTTACATCAAAAAAGCCATGCCGTGACCACAGGCAGCAGCTGTCTCTTACGTACCACAGCATCTTACCACTTCTATTGCACAAGCACACTCTTCCGTCCAGAGTCAGCACCTGCTTGTCTGTCCACACCGCGTCTTCTTCCGGCCATCGTCATTGCTGTGAGTTTGTGCGTTGGGATCCCCCATAGCCAGTCCATCTTTTGCCCCATCCGGCACAGCGCCTCGACTCATTCCCCATTCTGTCTTTGACTTCCTCCCGAATATTGATTTTCTGCCATAACGCCATTCCCGGCGACTGAAGAAAAGACCCACCGACTCATCATCAATGCCCGAGCAGGAGCACGATCACACGCTACACAAACTGCAGTCAGCCGAGCATTTCCGTGCCCTCTTGTGACCTCCGCTCTCTCCGCCCTTTCGCATTTCTTTCAGCCCTTCGAGCCCTACTTGTCCGCTCGCTCGCGGCCCACGCCCCGCCAGTCGATTGACTTCGCCTGCTTATTTATCTTTCCGGCCTGCCGCCCGCTTCTCCATCGTTCGCGCCGCCCGGTCAAAGCTTTTCCAGGCTTGTATGCGGAACTAGCCTCTGGGGGCTCCGCAAAGTCCCGCCTTTGAGCTTTTCGCTCACACAGTACTCGGCCGTACCGCATTGGTCTGACTGAGGTACCTTTCGCTATGGCGAAGGGAGACCCGAGCCATGAAGAGGTGCTCGTGGAGAGCATTTGCTTTTATGTTTTCGCATTTCTATTTTTCATTGGCAGACTGTAAGTTTCATAGAAAGCACACCCCGAGACATTTCTGACAGTTTCTAGATGGTCGAGATCAATTACTACAGGTTCCATCAGGCAACTTGCTTGTGAGTATTTCCGCAGTCTCGACCGTATGTAGCGTGCTGACCGAAACCAGCGGACGACTATGTCATGACCGTTACCTTTCTTTTCTATACAGCACTGATAGTCCTGCTCAATTTTAACATCCGCTACGCGAGCAATCTCATGGATCCAGCCGAGCTGGAAACCGTCCTAGCCGACCCCGCGGAAGTCCAAAGCCGTATCTTCGGCAGCAAGATCACCCTGGCCGTTGAGCAATGCATGATCCACGCGCAATGGGGCACCAAAGCGAGTCTCCTCATCCTCTACCACCGCATGACGCAAGGCCTTCGCGAAAACCTCTTCAACAAGATCGTCGCTGGCTACGTCGTGCTCGGCTATCTGATCATCCAGATCACCTTCTTTGGCGTGTGGTGCCGGCCTTTCAACCAGTACTGGGCGCTGCCGCCGTCCAACCCGCAGTGCGCCAACTACGGACACTACTGCATCACGATCCTCGTCTTCAACACCTCGTCGGACATCCTGCTCATTTTCATCCCCATCCCGCTGATCTGGAAGGCGCAGATGAAGCGCAAGAAGAAGTTTATGCTGTGCGCCGTCTTCTCGCTCGGCCTGTTCAACGTCGTCGCCGCCGTCCTCAACAAGACGTACAACTGGATCCTGCCCGGCTCCACCGTCTACATGATCTGGTACGTGCGCGAGAGTAGCACGGGCATCTACGTCGCCAACGCTACCTGCTGCTGGCCGCTCTTCCGCAAGCTCCTCGCCGCCACGGGTCTCGGCGGGTCCTGGACGAACAGCGCGTCGCGCTCGAAAGGGCAGAGCAAGTACATGTACGACGAGTACGGCAACAAGACCAGCATGCAGACCCCTACCACCAAAAGTGGCCGCCGCAAGAGCCGCGGCGGCTCCCAGCATTTCAGTAGGCTGCGCTCTGTCAGGGACCGCACGCTGCATTCGCTGCACTCAGGGTCTACCCAGCCTGGCATCTTGGCACATGGCGGCAGCAACAATAGCCAAGAGGCGATTAACAGCAGCTATGGCGAGCACGGGACCAGTATGCCTCTCGAGATCTGGCGCCAGGTGGACTACGACATCGAGAGTGGCCAGCCCACAACGCCGAGCGTGTGTGATGATAAGTTTGGCGTCGAGGGCGGGAAGGAGAGGGATATGGTCTTGGGGTTGAGGAACGATGTCGTCACGGCAACCGTGACAGAGGTGAGAGGTGGAGTGGCGGCGAGAGAGGACGGAGGAAGGAGGAAGGGGAGTGTAGGTGGAAGCAGCAGTGCCGGGAGCAGATCGGCGAGTCGATGATGGATGAACGAATGAATGAGGAGATTAGAACGGTGTTCTGATCCGGAGTTAACGGCACTTCTTTCATTTACGCTGCGGGTACAGTCTTTTCTTAAAAAGGATCAAAGTGTCGGCTACTTAGATAGAGATGCTTCTTTTACGATACCCGGACTTAAACGTATTTCCTTCGAAACGCTCCTTCCTCTCCGCTTCTCGCTTTTCGTCAGGCTTAGCCTCCGGACTCTTCCTCGCTAATCTCATCCTGCATGTCGCCCTTCCGTACCCTTTTCCTCGGGACGCGCTTGTGACTCGGTGACCTCACCCCCCACCAGACCCGAGCTGCTGGATATCCCCTGACCGCCACCCCTGCCGCAGATCACGCAGCGCCCTGCATCAACGTCATGCTTCCTCCTTCGGACTCCAGCATACCGCCAGGCATACGATATTGTTTTCGGGAGAAGAAGGCAAGCTCCTGTGCATAAGTGCCTCACCAGTCGCTGTGACATCGTGCCCAAGAAGACCAGATAGGCCACGGACCCACATGCTGCTGCATGCATCGCTTCGCTTTTTGAGACGCTGTTGGTCATGTATGTAATCGTTGCGTGCGCGGGATGACTTGGCCGGTGTCCGGATCGAGGATACGGTGGTGCTTATGCGGTCTGGTGGCAATGTTCATGCGTTTGCTGGTACGGATCCGCTCCGGCCGTTATCAATGCTGTAGGGTCTACCCTTGGTCAGTTGTTGCTCCTGGACTGATTTTCTGCCAAGTATTGAGCGGTCTGATTCAGCAGCTGGTCTGTGGTGTTGAAGTGAACTATGCAAGTCAGTGAATACATGCAGTGCGAAGTTTGACATGTTTTTCAGGAGATTCTCTTCTTTGTGCGGAAACCTATTTGCCCAGACTAACACTTTGTTTCCGCCACGGGAAGTGGTGTTACAAATCTACTTTCAGCAATATCATTGATAGACCTCCCAGGTTCCATTCAAATGGGGACAATACATGTTGGTGATGGCCATGACGGCATTCTTAATGCCCACACATGCAATTGGATTGCTATTCCCCTAAGTCACAGGCCACCCAGCCGCTTCTGACCCATGATTTCCTATTATTGCGCCATCACCAACAATTGTGCCTTCTCAATTCGCTAGTATCACGGGGTCATTCCCCTACGCACAGGTTAATGGAGGTCAGTTGCTTCTTTTCTGAGTATTTCACATGATACTGTACATTTATAGCTATCACGCATCCAGATCAACTACCAATTCGACTATATTCACATGTATACACCAACCAGAGCCATCATGAGATGCCCAAGCGGCTTCCAACCGCATCACAATGCCCTATTCTGGCACCTCCGCCTACCGCCACGAGCGGACCCTGCATTCACACCTCGCACGCGGCCACCTACCTTTTGTCCACCTCTCCCTATATAATACCACCTCCCCTCGACCTCAACACCTCTTTTCTCTTCAGCTCTCTTTGCCTTCTGGCTTAGATCACGTGTAGTAACTGTTCTTTTTAGATTAATCTCTAGAACGCTCCTACGGGGGCATCTGTGATTAATCTCGTTTTTGGACCTCGCGTCGGTGGCCTCTCGGGCTCCGCTCGATGTCGCTGACCACAGTGTCGCTCGTATTGCACTGCCTCGAGCTGACGCGAAAGAGTGGAGTTTGCTCCTCTGCTCATGTTGTTGATGGTAGCTTTTTCGTTGAGTATCTTCACCTTGCGTGGGGACTTGAGGAAGAAACTGTTGGAGAAAGACGCACCGACGGAGCGGATGAGCGACCACTTTGGCTGTCTGCGCTGTATCAGGATATGGCTCAGCTTGCTGTCAGCACAGCTCACTACAATATTGGCGTACGAGGGCAGAATGTGTGCGGAAGGCAGGAAGGACGCAAAATAGCCGATAGCTTGAGCATCTGATAAAGATCAAAAGTACTCAACTAAACGCGTAGATCAGGACGGCTGAGGGCGTTCACATTGCAGAAAGGTGCGGCTTCAGTGTCATCGAACGACGTGGCGAACGACGTGGCCAACGTCGAGGTATTAGATAAGAGAATTGAAGTGGAGGAAAATGAAAGATCACGTTTGATGCGCATGAATCCATGAGATTTGATATCCCTTTCCACATCGGCGCTCTTCAACCGGTGGATCTGCTCTAGCCCATCCGGATATATACACCCATCCATCAAAGCATTGCTTTCTCTTTCCTCTCCAAAATTCGTACAAGCATCCCCTCAGTTGGATTCCCTGGGGGTAGCAGCGAAAGTCGGCCGCACGAACCTGCAGACAAGACATCAGCGCCAATCTAAACATATCGTGATCCCGGCCCCAATTGGAACTGATCTTCAAGACATAGGAGCAAACCCACCTGTCGCTGTTGTAAACATTCGTCTCAGCGCCGAGCAACTCCTTCTCGCGGGCCTGGTTGGCCAAGTACCGCCTAACCTGATCCCTGTCCTCCTCCGCCTGCAGCAGCGGGATGAGGTGGATGCGCGACCACATCTTCTCGCGGGCGAGCTCACTACGGCATCCGTCAGCACAATCCCAACAACCGCATCTCCCTGCTCCATCCTCTCTTCCCTCCCCTCCTCCCTTCTCTTCCCACTCGTCGCTCCATCATCAATCCTGCCTGGGGGGGAAATATGGGGAGGGGCTGCGCGTACTTGTGCTCCCGGATGCCCTGGCCGACGCGGTAGAAGCCGTAGGTCATGATGCCGCCCATGATGGCGAGGTAGACGGCGGGCCGGAAGCCGCGCGCGGGCAGGTTGCGCTTGTACTGCACCGGCTCGTAGCCGCCGATGGGCGGCATGTCCTGCGGCATGTTGGAAGACGAGGCTCTTTTCTTTGTTCAATTGGGTCGGTATCGGTCGGCTCCGTCGCCTTGCAGGGGTGCGTCGGTCGTCGCGGCGTGGCGGGTTAGGACGTCGTGGTGGTGGTGGTGTGCGGGCGGTAATGCGGAATGCGTTCGCCGTGAGAGGTCGACGACTGTCGAAGCTTGGAGGGTCGTCGGCGTTTCTTCGGGCCGCCGAGCACGGGCGGGCGAAGGATAATAATTTTTGGCGCGGGAACGTCACACCTTTCGAGCAAAAACCCCCCGGCTCGATACACCCACGAACACCGCTGCCGAAACCATGGCGGACGACGAGAGACCCGCGAAGCTTCAGAAGCGCGAGCACATTCCGCAGCACGAGGAAGCTACTTTCGTACAGTCCGGCCCCGCGGACGCTGCCAATGGCTCCGCGACGACGACCACCTCCGGCGAGAAACAGCCCGCCGACACCGCATCCGCGCCCAAAAATACGCAGGGAGACGGCAGCGACCACGACAATGCTATGGACATGGCAGACGACAAGCACGTGGACAACGACGCCGCCTCCGCGCCCGCAGCTGCAACAGAAACCCCCGCTAAACCGGGCCCGCCGCCCGGCATGACCAAGTCAGCTTGGAAGAAGCTGAAGCGGCAGCAAGAATGGGAAGCCGGGCGCGACGCGCGCAAAGCCCTACGCAAAGAGAAGAACAAGGCGCGCAAGGAGCGGAAGCGGCAGGCGTACGCCGAACAGCAGCAACAACAGGGCGCGTCGGGAGACGGCACAGCGGCAGAACCGGGCCTCGACCACCCGCACAGGCACCAGCGCGAGCAGCAGGAGAAGCTGCGCAGCCAGAAGGCCGTGCAGCTGCCGATCACCTTCATCTTCGACTGCTCGTTTGATGATCTCATGATGGAGAAGGAGATGAAGAGTCTGGGGCAGCAGATCACGAGGAGCTATTCGGATAATCGGAACGCGCCGTTTAGAGCGCATCTGGCTGTGTCGAGCTTCGGCGGGCAGTTGAAGGAACGGTTTGATGGGCTGTTGAAACAGCATTACAAGTCGTGGAAAGGGTTCAGGGTTTTCGAGGAGGACTTCGTGGAGGTTGCGGAGAAAGCTAAAGACTGGATGAAGGATCAGAGGGAAGGAGGAAGGTTGGCAGGGGCATTGGCAGAAATTGCGGCGAAGAAGAAAGACGTGGCTGCTGAAAGTACAGATGAAGCCCAAGCTGCATCAGGTATTGACAAAGAGGGAGAGGTTATCTATCTCTCTTCGGAAGGAACGGAAGTTCTCCACGAACTCAAGCCGTATAGCACGTATATCATAGGCGGCCTTGTGGACAAGAACAGATACAAGGGCATATGTCACAAGCGCGCAACAGAGAGGGGCATCAAAACGGCGAAGCTGCCCATTGGCGAGTTTCTACAAATGAATAGCCGCAGCGTGTTGGCGACAAATCATGTCAACGAGATTATGCTGCGGTGGCTGGCCTGTGGTGATTGGGGGGAGGCATTCATGAAGGTCATCCCGAAGAGGAAAGGCGGACAACTGAAGAACACTGGCGAAGAGGATGACGAGGAAAATGAAAGGGAAAATGCTGCCGCTGAGGAAGCGGAGAAGGAGAAGGCTGAAGGGCTCGGCGAAGTACAAGAGTCCAGCAAAGCTGATGCCGCCAGTAGCGCTGCAGAAAGTCAAGCCAACAAGGCTGCAGAAGCAGCAGCGAGTCGGACGGAGGTGGCAGCAGATGAAGCCGAACAATAGGTCTATTGCTGATATCACAATCAAGTGAAGGCGTAACCGTGGCCGCCTTGGTCGCAAATTTGTTGGTTCTACTTTCGCATTCGCGCAGCTATGGGAATATTCACGTACGTGATTATATGCTCGTTGAACGCATGCCAGTACTTTCCGAGGCTTACATGCAGAATCCAGATCCAATGAGGCATAACTTTGGATCAGGCTGAAGGATGCCTCGAGGATGCCTGACACGTATCTGTCAGCTACTGGAGTTCGGACGCTGCGGTATATCAATCGCTTTGTCCTGCACACGAGAAAAGCACCGCCCAGCCTTGCTCTTCTCTTCTTTCTTCTATTCTTTGATGACAAGCTGCGTCATCAACTTGCTTCTCCTTCTCTCCATCATCATTTTTGTTCCTCTATTATTTTTCTCTTCCAACGAATGTGACTTGAATCCTTCGCATCCACTTCTTCCCGTCTGAACACAAGGCCGAAGTCATCGGAATTGTCGCTGGGGGCAGTCTAGTTTCTCGATGTTGGGACCCGTGTCCTCGTCAGCTTGTCGAGTTTCTGCTTCGACCTTCAGCACGTTCCCCGCAAAATTAAGAGGGCCCGGAGACAGCTAGACCAGACCTTAATTCTCGCCGGAGGAACCAGGGCTGATCTCGAAGCGCCTAGCACAGGCCCCGAGCCGACGTTGGCGGGTGCGATATCCCAGCCGCAGATTGACTTTTGCGCAGAATCTGCTTGTAGAAGCAACCATCCAAGTGACAGACCTTCAGAGCGTACTTGACAGATTGGTCCCAATCCCGGAGGTCTTCATCAAGAAGGCATGGAGGTCTATCGCCGCAATCAAGAAGGAATAGGAGATACTAGAGAGATGCCAAGAGATTGAATCAATCTTCTCTTCGCTCCGTACCTTAATGCAGCACCAGAGCTTGCTGTTGATCAACGGGGAGCTGTAAATTCCAGCCACCGACCAGAAACAGAAAAGAAGAGGGAACTTGTTGACGGTGACAAGCCTGATTGATAAGGACAGCTCCCAAAAGCTAGGGCCCTAGGAACTAGTTGAAGCTCAACGGTGATAAGATTCGGTTCGGCTGTCCAAAGACTTGTACAAGCTGCTGGTTGATAATCTTACTAGAAGTACAAATATTGGATGAGAGCATTGCGATATAACCTGGTAGGGAGGAGTAGCAGGTGTGAGTGAATGTACAATAAATGGCGCATACAACTATCTCGCATTAGGGCCTCTGTGGTTGGATCACCTTCCAGTGTTTGACAGGGGAGGATTCGCCCCCGCTTCCTGATCTGAGACCGTGCTTTCAGCCACGTGTGTTGACTGGTTGGTGCTGAGGCACTAAGAATTATTGTGTGGGGTGAGGGACACGGTTTCTCCTTCTGGCAGTAGCTCCGGGCCCGCACGGATCCGGAGATAATGCTCAAATTAGATTAGAGCGACATAGGGACTCGTTCGATCCGATTGAGGTAAATACGGTCATCCGTGCCCACCGCTTCCAGGAAAATCTATTCAGCTCAATTCCAATGTCTGACGTTCAGAAATTGGCAGAATTCTTCGAGGCTTTGCCATCCATCAATCCTTGCACTGTTATTTCGAATGGTGTATGTTAATGCATTAAACGCGAAGTTTAGAACGTACTAATAACTGCGGCAGTGGAAAGAGCACATGCGAAATTTCTTCAAAAATGGAACGGAGGATGAATACATTCAATTCAAGCCGGACTCTTTTACAGGATTCCGACCACAGGCTTCTGTTCCAGTATCACGGAACCGTTCATCACCAGCAAAGTCCTACACCAATGCAGCCCATCCTGTGGAGGCTCCAGCCGCTCCACATTGTCCTACCTCTCCTCAAATGGGAGGTTCAACCACTTCGTATCGCCGTTCGCACCCCTCTTCGGACGCGTTCGCAGTAATAGAGTGGAAGCCTTCAGAGTCTTCCCCAAAACGACGCAAGACTTCAGGAGATCCACCACGCGTACGCCAGAAGCTTGTAGATCGCGCCGTCAGGTCCATTTCAGCCTATGGCGATCTCACATGTCCTACGTCATATGCCATCGTCCAAGACCCTGCCTTATCACCTTACGAAAATTTGGGCCATGACATTAAGCAACTGTCCCAGCTCGACCGCTTACATGTATTGCTCGTGTCTTTTGTAGTAGATGAGCAGAAGAACCGTCTCCGCGAGTCGGAAGCACGCTGCGACCACCCCCGATCCGAGGCGACGGCACTGGCTGCAACAATGCTGGGGGTTGGGCACGACAGCATAACATCAATGGGAAAAGCAGCCAATAAGTACCTGGCCCTATTGTCGCACGGCCCAGCTCTCATATTCGCTATTGAGGAGAAATCTAAACATCTGTAAGCGCTTGAAAATCAAAATTCTTGTGACCAATTGGCTAATTTCGAAAGTAGATGGGAGAAAACGATAAATTTCCATGAAATTCCCGACCACAAGGTGGCACTTTGAGGGGCGGGGAATTTTAGCGGATAAATTATATGCCGGTCCGGCTATTATGTGTATGAGCATCATCACCTTGAGGATTCAATTCAGTGGGCAGATCGTCGTTCAGCCTGCTCTAGTTCAGGCGGCTCGGGCTCGGCCACGGGATCCGACCCCATATATGAAGACTTCGTTTCTCTGCCACGGCTTTGGCTCCAGTAAGGCGTTTGCTCAGCTCTCGCATATAATTAAGCTCACGCGTGGAGCATTGCATACAGGAGTATGTGGCTATACTGGTAGAATATGAGTTGAACAACAACGTTTACTCTTCAAATATGGCTTGCCCGAATTCAAGAAAGAAGCCGAGTTATCTTAGAAGGACAAATTGGTAGAAATGGCTCGCAACGACCTGTCTGAGTTCATCGCGGAGCTGTTTCGGGACCTGATGGACCGGCTCCCCATGATGAAGATCGCAGGTAGGCAGATGCGGGCACTGGACGAAGTCTTTACGTCGTTCGCCGGAGAGGTAAGTTGCTGCGCGTTGAGAAGAAGACTTAAGAGTGAAAGAAGGGTCCGTGTCGACGCGTTCTAACTTGGCGCGCTCGGGTTCCCTCGGTTGCAATATCAAAAAAGGTCAGCGTTTCGTCGGCGGGGTAATCTTACACCGCTGCCCTTTGAGCCGAAGAGAGCCTGCGCCCTAAAAATAGGCCAGGCACTTATGAAGTGCAGCCAGGCAACAGCGCCGATCGGTTATGTTGTTATTCTTCATCTTCTGTTCGCTGTTCAAGTGCACGAGTCAAGGAAGACAATCCGCCTGCAAGCTGGCACCGGGTCACATCGGGTACTAGGTGCAGTCCTTTCACATTATTCCTATGATGAGAGACAAGGCCGTGTCTATGTGGTGGTAACACGACGTCTCTGATGCGCATTAGGCAGCTGCTTATCGCAGCTCCTCTTCACATGCATCGGGCATACCTTTCCAAGGCACTCGCACGAAATCTCAAATGCCAGATGCAAAGTAATCCGTCCGATTGCTGTTACCAAGGCCTTATGACGCATTGGCTGATGTGCCAGGCTATTTCTGCTGATCACCCCACGCCACGGCTGCTTACACTACCTAGCCGAGTCCCGTACCAGTTCGTCTCTGATCAGGCTCATTGGTATATAACTTGGACTGGTCCTCGCTAACTTCAGATGTTAAGCTGTTCGGTAACTCTCACAGGTGCAACTAACCCCTGGCATCCGTCTTGCTTCAGGCGGATTGACTGTCATCAGTTGTTCGCTCAACTCTTCCACATCATTTCACTGCGATTTAAACCAAAATACCGGCATTTCTAGCAAGGTTTGGAAAACAGAGCGGTGTACTCATTTACTAGAGTGCTGACAATCTTGTAAGATGTGTGAAGTCCTCGTAACCGTGACGAAATACAGCAAATGCCCCCCAACTTGCAATACTACCTCTCGCAGTCTCAACAAATGCGCTACGGCTCAGGAAACAGGCACGCCTTGTGCCAATCCACCGGAGAGGGAAATGGGTCAGAGAACCTCGAAGGCCCAATGTCCAAATCACCGTGACGAGGGATATTCGCAGACTTAACAGCTAGGGACGGGTCTTAGGAAAGTGAGAAGATATGAACACTGCTAGCTAGTCGGGTTCAAAGCAATAATAGGCCGTGGATCCAGTAGGAGAACCATATATCGAAAAACATATTTCATCAAGTTGTTCCTATGGTTCATTCTATGCTCCCATCTCAGATTTTAGTCCCCCAATTACCTCCTCCACTGATCGTAGCTTCAAAAGCCAGCAATTCCTGATAACCGCCCCTAGTTGCACACCACTCAAATCCGGAAATTGCGAAAGTTCGTAGAGCCGTTTCACTTGTGCGCTCGCGACATCTTCATAGGGAATTTTGCCAGTCATGATTTCGTATATAGTGGAGCCAAGAGCAAAAATATCCGTTTGGACAGTCGGGGGCGTTCCTGATGCGCGAGGAAGATGGAATCTGACAGATCCTTCGGCCGATGACCACGACCCATTGATCGAGCAACCAGCGAAGTCTGCCACCTTTAACCCAAGGTCTTCGTCCAATAATAGGTTCCGAGGGGAAAAGTCGCAGTGTAATATTGAACATGAATGTAAGTAGGCCAGTCCCTCGGCTGCCTGAAGAGCCCACTGAAACCGCCGAGTTGTAGATACGCCGCTGCCATGCGTCTTTAAGTAGTTGCGAATAGATCCGTTCGGCATGTATTTGAGGGTTATAGAGCCATCTTCCTTGTCATATCCGAAGAAGTTGATGAGGCGTTGATGAGAGCCCAAGATCTGGTACACCTTGGCTTCGAGTTGGATGTCCTTACGGCAAAGAGCTTCCTCATCACCAGGCCAGGGGGATTTTGCAACACGACCAGGTGATATAAGCTCGATAATTCCAGAGATTCCACCATCGATGGTCTGCCCCTTGGCGTTGCGCACAGAGTCAACTCGCACTGTGTCCATTATGGTCGCTCTAAGTATAAATCAGGTATTGCTCTCGAACGGAGATATTGGCTTACTATCTGTAGTCATATATGGTCCTTCTAGTAATGCAGCTTAAACTTCGTTTCGAACAAGTGTTGGAATCTTCTCGAGGTTGTCTGGTACCGCGAGGTCGGTTGTTAGGTTAGGCCAGCAGGCATTTGACGGTAGCACGTAAGCTGGAAAATCGTTATTCCTGCCGTAAGGTATTGACACGATGGCAATAAGCGTTTGTAAGGCAGCAAAGGCGGATCCGATAGTATTGCTATTATAAGGAAATCTAAGTATAAAGGAGAAAGAAAGAAAAGAAAGAGAGCGAGGAGATAGATATATACTTGTACGTTAATCCTAGTAACCGAAGCTTAGCAGACGCGGTTATACGTAACCGGATCTACCTACTATCGAGCACGCCAACAACCTTTAAAATCGACCGCGAGAAATTACGTTAAGACTTATACCGTTCGAAAACCCTCGATTTTAATAGCTAGAATCTTAAATTTTAGCTTCGTAGCTATACGCGCTACGGCGTTAAAGCGTAGAAAAGAGAGCTCCTTACGGATTTCTTAGTATCCTATTACGATAGTAGAGCGGAGCCTAAAGAATAAATTAATAAAAAGTAACTTTAAATAATTATTTTATAAGATATAGTATAGAGAGAGAAAAAAAAGATTAAATAGTATTAAATATCTTTATATCTAGTATAAACTTTTATTATATAATATAATTAGTTAATAGACTACTAGATAAATATTTAATATAAAATAGTTTAATACTAATCTAAATAGAAAAACTAAAAAAAAAATTTAAAAAATCAATAATAAAATTTTAACCTCTACCCCCCCGCGTTATATAAGCAACCCAAATAAAAAGTGCCCACGTTTCCGTTAGCGAGCCCCGCTTCCTTTCACTTTGGGTTTGAATCAGACATCTATTCCTATTTATGATTCCTACACATCCAAATTCTTTCATAACGTTAACTTATACGGAACCCCCTGAAATGGCTGGGTTAACACAGAGCGGGTCTGTTGGACAACTGTGCAGCCAGTGCGAAAACCTTCAGCTTCAGGACAATTGTTTACATTCGCCCGACCATTCCGAACCCTCAATAAAGATTGATGTGACCTACAAACACGATGATACTTTTCCAGATCTTCCCCGATTGAGGCTGCAAGCAGAAGCTGGCTGTAAATTCTGTGGTATGCTCCGCCACACAATATTGAAAAAGTACGGAGAGGAGTTGCGTGCTTTATCTGCCTCGCATACTTCTACGGAGTCAAGGTGGCTCCGGATCCAGAATTTGAAGTATAGAGCAGACGTGGTCGCGGCTGAGAGCTCCAATCATGGCTCTTGGTCATTGATCGAGCTCCTGGGTGAGGTAGATCACGCCGGAAGAGGTGTGTTCAAGCGCTTTATAGGGTTCAACGTTTATGCCGATCCTGGTCAGTCCCCCCTCCCAGTTTCGTGGACCAGTCACTGAAATTAGAGTAAGCCAGTAGTGCCACAGAGGATCTGAGGATCCATAGAAGCCCTCCAGAGGCAGATCCGCTCAGTAACAGAAGCATAAGGTGGATGAAGCAATGGATCCAATCTTGCTCCAACCAGCATCAAGACACATGCTCACATACCCCGGGCCGCATGCCGGCAAGGCTAATCGACGTGGTTTCTGTTGATCCGCATATAGTGGAAACACTCCAACGTCCATTTTCTTACGCCGCGTTGAGCTATTGCTGGGGGGTCCCGTCGCCGGACAACCCGCATCTGAAGACACTTACTGGTAACTACAAAACCCATCTGAGCGGTATACCAATAAACACAATGCCGAAAACTCTGCGCGACGCAGTTCTGGTGACACGAGCCCTTGGGATCCAGTACCTATGGATCGATGCTATCTGCATCATTCAAGACAATACCTCCGACTGGGAGCAAGAAGCTGTGATCATGGGCCAAGTGTACAGAGGCGCCGAGGTGACAGTTGTTGCCGCCGCCGCAACTACTTCCAATGAAGGCTTTCTGGAAAGACCGTCTGATAGGCTGTGTGCCCGTATCCCGTATTCATCTTCCGGAGATGGCAGTATCAAAGGTTATTTTCAGCTTTGGGAACGCGTTTTGCCTCACATTGAACATGACGTAACGGTTCAAGCGAGCAATTGGAATTCACGAGCATGGACCTTCCAGGAACAGCATTTGTCCACTCGAGCTCTCTACTTTGGCACACACGTGACCCATTTCCAGTGCTCCGGGGAGGCCATCGCAGAAAACAGCACCGCCTCCATTGGATTCTGGCCGGTGCCTTGGGTCCAGGAACTTGGAGTACAGGACCCAACACGTATAAAACCTGGCCTGGAACCGGAAGCCGTTTACAATTCTTGGTTCGATATGATTCAGGACTATTCTGCCCGTGATTTGAGCGTCTCAAGCGACAAGCTGCCAGCTGTTGCCAGTATGGCGATCAGCGTGCTCGAGGCCTTAAAGACCGCTGGACTTGAAGACGAGTACCATGCTGGCCTTTGGAAGGGTGATATTGTGCGTGGCTTGCTCTGGAAATCCGTGTACGACGCTCTTGACTCCGCGACACTATCCAGACCCAGAGGCTACAGAGCGCCCTCCTGGTCCTGGGTTTCCTGCGATGGACCGGTCTACTGGCAGGCTCGTTTTCGGAAAGTGTCCCCCGAGTGCCAGATGATTGCTGTTGAGACCACAGTCGAGAATCCAACTGGCCAAGTCTCACATGGCAAGATCACAATCAGTGGGAAGATCCGCCGAATCTGGAACATGCGGAGGTATACTGAGGATGACTGGAGGCTACGAGGGGGGCTGGGCTATGCTTTCGCCGTTTTGGAAAATGGTCAATGCGTGGCAGACTGTGACATTGACTGCGGGGAAGACGAAGCTAAAGATGCGCAGCTCTATACATTGCTTGTTGCTTCAGAAGGTACGCCACCTGCGGTAGACTGCCTGCATGGTCTTCTATTACAGACAGAAGATGAGAAGAATTTCAAACGAGTGGGCATACTTATTATTGCCGACGAGGGACTGCACGATTTCGACTTCTTTCGTGATTGTGAAGCAGTCACGCTATCAATTGTATGAGATCCGAGCTCAGTACATCATTACATTCTACTAAATTTGTCTGGCCTTTCGAAGATCGTGCAGAAAGACATTATTTATGCCATCCGTCAAGCAACACATAATTCTTATATCGGGCTAAATTCACACTGAACTATTACTCAGAGAAATTATGCGCGTACAGCCTGTACGGCTATGACTATAACGCTCTCGGTCGTATTTTGTTTAAGACTTCTTTCAAGATCGATAAAAATCACAACACTTCATCTACTAAAAGAAAAAAAAAAAAGAGATAAGACAACAAGGAAAGAAAGGGCGCGTCATAAGTATTAGCGAGAGCCACCAATTCGTCCTTCATTACGTGGGCCATGGCCCCTTTCAAACTGTATTTCCGGTATCTACGCATGTGCTCCGCTCCGGGCACGAACTTGACCATATATAGTCACTAATGAAGAAGAAAGAAAAACATGAAAAGGAAAACATGAAATCTACGCCGTCTTCCAAGCCTCATTAAGGAAATACCCCACAATCTTCTCCAACAGCTCCTTGCCAGGCTTCCCAACCGTCGCCATAGCGTTCGACCATTCCCGCACTCTCTCCGTCTCCCACTCGACTTCCGGCTTCTTCTCCTCGCGCGCCGCACCATCCGCCACCTTACCGTACTTCCCCTCCCAAAACGTCAGCAGCTTCACCGGCGGGTTCCTCACCGGATCCTGATCCGCCTTCCTCAGTCTCTCCAACCACTCCCCCACCTCCACCTCCTCGAACCGCAACCCGCACTCCCTCAGCACGGGCAGCAGCTCCCTCGTCCAATGCAACGCGTGCGGGTTGATCACGTTGAACACGTCGGCGGGCGCCTCGCCGCCCAGCCCCACCTCCACGCACGCCCGCGCCACCACGTCCACCGGCAGCCACCGCACCCGCTCGTCCAGCCGCGGCAGCGCGCCCAGCGTCTCCGCGCACCGCAGCATCAGCGGCACCGCCTCCGTCCCGTTCCACACGCCGTGCCGCTCGTCGCCGACGATCTGGCCCACGCGCAGCACGCGCGCGCGCAGCCCGCGCACGCGGCCCGCCGCCGCGGCGCACACGTGCTCGGCCACCAGCTTGCTCTGCGCGTAGCCCATGTCCTGGGCGCAGGCCAGGGACGGCGGCAGGGCCTCGCGGATCCGCACCTCGTCCAGCGGCGGCGCGTCCGCGTTCTGCTGCTGCTGCTGCTGCTGCAGGACCTTCGCCGTGTTGAAGACGGTCGAGACGGAGCTGCAGAAGTTGAAGCGCGCGGGCAGGGGCGCGCGCGCGGCCGCGCACAGGTCGAGCAGGTGCTTGACGCCGGCGAGGCAGTCGGGCGCGAACGAGCGCAGCTGCAGGTTGAAGTTGACGGCCCAGGCGCAGTGGAGGACGGCCGAGACCTCGGTCTTCAGGGCGTCGATGGTGGGCGCATCGAGGCCGAGATCCGGGCGGGAGAGGTCGGAGGGGAGGGCGACGATCTTGGATTGCGAGGCGGGTGGGAGCGTGGACCACAGCCGGCGGGTGGTGAGGGAGGAGACGACGCGGGAGTGGGCGGTGGGGGCGTCGCGGGCGCGGACGAGGCAGTAGATGCGCTGGACGGTAGGGAGGAGGGAGAGCTGCGCGGCGATGTGGGCGCCGAGGGAGCCGGTGGCGCCGGTGACGATCTGAGGAGTAAGCTGTTAGTATAGAATTGAGGAGAGAGAGGGGGAGAGGGTGGGTCGTTGACTTACTACATAGTCGCCTTCGACCTGCCTGGGCTGTGGGACGTGCTGGGCGAAGTTGGAGTACTTCTCGATAAGAGCCTGCATCTCCTCTTCTTTCGAGATCTGGTTGGCATCTTCACCGGTCCGGAGCGCGTACAGATGACGAGCCAGCGCGGCGACGGACGGGTAGTCGAACACGCAATTCAGGCCCAACTGCTTGCCGCCAAGGTCCAGCTTCTTCACGAACGCCGTCCTCAGTCTGCTCGTCTGTAGCGAATCCATTCCCAGGCCAAAGAAGTCCTGCTCATCGGACAAGCTCTTCGGGTCAGCCAAACCCAGCACGGCGGCGACTTCCTCGCGGATGAAGTCTCTGAGCTGAGGCTCCTCAAGCGCGAGCGCGTCGTCCGCGACCTTCTCTTCGTACATGGCCTCGATCTCGGCGGCGAACTGCTTGTAGAATGCCTGGCGGATGACAGTGCCCTTGTCCGTGACGCGGTATTGCGTGCCTGCGGGCAGGACAAGCACCATGTCCCTGTCGATCTTCGCGTACGCCGGGAGCGTGGAATGGGCGGGCTCAATTGCCTTAAATACCGCGTCCAGCAGCTCCTCCCTGTCCACCTTGACTCCCTCCTCAGACAGCACGACCGCGAGCCCCAGCCGCGCCTTGCCAGCGCCGAACATGACGGCCTCGTCGACCAGCGGGCATTGGCGGGCGGCGCCCTCGAGCTGCAGCGGATTCGCTTTCTCGCCGTTGTTCAGCGTCAGCGTGTCGTCGAGGCGGCAGTAGTACTTCCACGCGTCCGGCAGCGTCGGGTGCGGCGTGAAGCAGTCCTTGGTCGCGTACGCGCCGTCCGGCCGGTTCGACATCACCTTCGACGGCCAGCCTTCCAGGCACACGCACTCGTACAGCCCGCCGCCGCGGTCCTCGAAGCGGAGGTAAGGCTTCACCGCGGGTGACGGGCGGAGGTAGTCCCAGCCCTTGTCCTCGCGGGGCCGGAAGGAGGTCATTAGCTGGCCGGTCTCGGTGCTGAGAAGCGTTTAGTGACGATTGCAAGGGTAGGAATATGGGGCTATATGATGAGAACTTACGATCCGTAGTGGCTGATGAGGTAGACGCCGTGATCTGTGAGCTTGTGGCCTAGCGAGTCCGGACACGACGAGCCGCCGAACATGACGATCTTGAAGCGGGCCAGCAGCTCCAGCCCTTCCTCATCCTCGGCCAGCAGGTTAAGCACGTACGGCACACCGTAGAAGATCTCGAAGTCGTACTTCTTGATGATCTCGATCAGATACTGCTTTGCGAGTGGCAGCTTCGCATTGTACAGGTGGATCTGCTTCTTGGAGTCGACGGCGCGGAAGAGCGAGCCGATGCCGTGCGCGTGGAATAGCGGCAGCGTGATAAAGCCGCGCATATTCATGTTGGTTGCGTAGTTCTTGAGCGCCGCCCGCTGCGTCTGGAAGATGGGCTTAGGAAGGCCCGTGGAGCCTGATGAGTGGATAATCCATGCGACGTAGCCCTGTTCGACTTCGGGGTCCAGGGTCTGGTCCAGACGTGTGTCAATGTTCTCGGTGATGGGCTTGTCGTAGACTTCTGCGCCGGCGATAGGGATGACAGTGAGGTCAGGGATATTATCCCTTTTGAGGGCGGCTGCCATGTCGGTGAAGGCCTCATCGATCACCATGTGCCTGGACCCTGTGGTGTTGAGTAGAGAGGCGTGAGCTTCCTGCGAAATCCTTGTCGACATGAACATCACGGTGTGGCCAAGCTTGGAGAGCGCCAGCATTGTGATCAAATATTCAAGATTCGAGGGTCCAAGCAGTCCGATGACCGCGGGCTTCTCATTTGACGATTTGCGTTGTGGTATTATCTCCTTGTATTTCTGTGCAACTCTAAAGGCAAAGATGTCAAGCTGGCGCGGTGTGTAGTCCACATACTCAATTCCGGATGAGGGATATGAGATGAGCGGTAGGTCCGGATCTGTCCGGGATCGGCTGCGCATCAATTCATCGACAGTCCTGGGCTCTGGTGGTATCGTCTCCGGCTCGGAGTCTGAATCAATGGTGTTGACTTGGGCGTCGAAGCCGTGTTTCGAAACTACGTGCGGCGCATCAGCGGCCGATGGAGGAATGACAGACAACATGGTGAAAGAGAGTCTGTTTAGATAAGGACAATTAGATTTCTGGAGGCTGTGGAGGGAATGAAGAAGGAGGGTTGCGGTCCGAAGGCGCCCCGCGATTCAAATACAGGATAGCCGATGAGAGGTTGAGAGACATTAGCGATGCGTGCCGCGAAGGCTAACATTCCGAAGGCCAGTGGATATGCGGAAGCTACTATTCCGATGACGATGCAAGCTGCCCCGCAGTGGAGCTTTGCCGTGATCCCGCAATAGTCAGCCAGTAGCGTCTCGACAATAAGGCGGAAAAGCTGTCGCGGCGGATTCTTATCCGCTCTATCCTCCGATTCCGCCACTCTTCGCCACAACCAGCCAATGGAACGCCTGTAAGCAGCTCTCACAAAAGATGCAAAGCTCTTCGGAGGGTGTTCCGCATGCGATTCCGTCTTCGTTGGTTATTTCCTTTCGCATCTCGTGGAGGGAAGTATGTTAACGACCCTTGCAAACAATCCAGGAGTGAGTCTAAGTCCATAAACGGGCCATAGACAACCAAGAGCAGATTCTTGGAATGTGTAAAGTAGTAAAATCGGACAGATGTAGAAATCTAGAAGTGGATATTCAAATAGGTTGAGCTTCACCATATCCCCACACCACTAATGCAGGTACTGGACATACCATGTTAATTACCCAGAAACACACTCCAGTAAGCGGAACGTTGTATCACGTCGACAACGGATGTGGATACACGGTTCAGCTGGAAAGAAATGTTGCAGTGCAAGCATTGCATCGGTGCTGCAAGCAGCACCGAGCGCCTGTCACTAGAGGAATCAACTCATTGGCGGTCAGCCAGCAATTCGGCTTCTCCCAGCACTTTGATCTGTCTGTTACCGTGGCTCTTACATGAGTGCAGATCTCGGTGCGGTAGCGGGACTGGGCTCTTGCCGCTCAGATATACTACATAATACGTAAGTGACGAGCGGGATTTCTCCTAACCGTGCACGGTAAATGCTCAGATTCCACCCAGCGCGCCGGATGCTGTGACAGGGAAGAATCAAGATTGAAGGAGGCTCAGCACATTTGCCGCTGGTGTTTTAGGGCGGGGCGACGCCGCATAAAACTCGACATTCAAACTGTTGCGACGCGGGACCCGGCTACACGGAGTGCCTTCCGAATCAACAGAATCAACTCCTGGCTTTTGCAGCCTCGCGAACTGTGTCGGAAGTCAGAGTTTGCATGCCGCATGACACGGACGTTCTTCCAGCTTTGCGATAGATCAGCTACCGATAGACGTGGCCGATCATCCTTAATCTACTTTTTGCAACATCGTCTTAGCAGGAAGTGTAAGTGGAGAATCAAGCACGCGACTCATTTAACAAAGACCGGCAGTTGTTGGAGTAAGCATCCGCTCTATAGCTCGACGGTGTTATTATTCTACCTGAGGGTGACCCAAAGAGGTAATATCAAGAACAATTTATCCAATCGGAAAAGCACATCTTCTGCCGAACTACACTCGCGCAGAAAGCCGGAAGCCGAGCGGGACACGAAACGCAGGAGTGAGGCTGCATGTACGTCCATCATTGCTCGTAGAAAATGGGACTCTAAAGAAGCTTCCTGTATTAGTGTTGCAGCGAGATGTGGCGATGGGTTGACAATTGCGGCTGAGCGGGTAAATTTAAAATTCTTAGTTGCCGAGAGACTTTGCGCCTTGAGGCAAAAGTCAGACGAGAACAAGCTGAAACAATTCCGCTCCAAGAGCACATCGCGAAGCATATTTCTTCAAAGCTTCGAGGCTGCACATATCCTCCATAGTCGTTTCAAGACCAAGCACGACCCGCAACCCGACTTAGCCTTTCGAACAGCTTCAAAACTCCAATACAATCGACATGCGCTACTCCATCAACTGTGACATAGTGCGAAGTCTCAAAGCTGACGTGTAATTACACGGCTGGCGGAGCAACGATACCCTGGCTCGCAGGAACGTGAACTCTCCGCCAGCGGAGCGCCACCGCCAAGAAGCTTTGCTTACGGACTCGCGAACAGATGTTCTAGACACACTCACCATGTTCGAAGAAAGAAAGAAGAGCCTGCCGAAAAAAGAAACAAGAAGTCTAGGCAACGACGCAGTCAGCATCGGGCCGCATCCCAGCATCGTCCGCAACATCACCAACGCACCAACGCAAGCCACCTCGGAAGACTTACCTCACCACCTCACCACCAGACAGCTGCCCAACGAACAACGCACCAAAGCTTTCGAGCAGCCCAAAGACCCGCTTGCCGAGCGCACCACCACAGCTAGACCGGACCCTGCGCCGTCCCTCGTCTCCACGAGCACGCGCACCGTCATCGGAGGTGTGGAGGGGCTGCCTCCACAATGCCCCAGCACCTGCATCTGCATCTGCAGGACCGGGTCCAGACTTCCACCGACGACCATGCCCGTCTCCACAAGGGGAGGGGAAAGAAAAAGCAACGACAGCGCACCCGCTCCCACCCATTCCCGAGCAATGTGCGCGCATCTGCAGCTAAAATGGCTGCTGCAAAGCGGCGTCGATCAGGTCCGCGACCTGTTAAAACCACCCCACCCGCGCACCGCGCACCTCTGAACGCGCACTACGAGCAGCCTGAAGTCCGCAGGAATTATAAGACATGCAGCGAGAAGACCAGCATTTCGCCACCGCGGATGATTGAGCCGGCAACCCCATCCCGGGGGAGGGTCACTAACAGTCCTCGTGCTCCCTCTGGCTTTTTCATCTTTTCGCACTAACGACCGCGGGCCGTCTCGTTAGTCCAACCAAACAAACGACTACCACTGCCAAAGAGAATTAAACCTCCGGCAAGAGCGCTTAAGGAAGGAAAAGAAAATAGCTAAAGAAGTGACGTAAAGGGAAAATATGGAGCAAAAAAAGTTAGTCAACGCCACTAAAAGAGAAAGAATAAGGGTTCATCGCTGTATTCGTGCGTGTCTAAAAACGAACGGGTCTCCACGGCGCGCTACGTTAGCACGAGCGGTAGAGATCCGTCTAGACGCCCCATAGTACATACGCCGGAATGTACAGCGCATCACGCAAACTTACAACGGGCTGCGGTTGGGAAAAAAGGACGTCTCCACTACAAGCTGCCCGAAAGCCCAGGAGACAACGAATGAAACTAAAAAGGATAGGTCTGGACCAACGACCGATTGTCCAATGGCGATTTCGCAATCGCAAATGTACCCCCTCATGCCCCCCGCACGTCATGTACAGTGCACGTACACAGCGCTCCATTATGGGACAGCAAGGCAGCAAGGCGTGCCAATAAAAAAAAACCGCATCTCCACGTCCTCGCATGTACACATCCTAACGACGTGTATTGTATGCCATCTGGCCAGGGCTTCTTGCAGAACCGAGTCCCACAACGCTCTTCCCCCTCCCCCACCAAAACCCCCCCTGGGCGGCGGCCGCCAGAAACAACACGAACGAACGGGGCGCGCGCGGCGAATCCTGCGCAAATTCTCGACAATCACGGCCCAAAGGAAGCAACTCGATAGGCAAAAACGGCTGAGAAAGCGGTCGCTCGGCTATCTTTGTGTGGTAGGTAAGCACCGGACGCTAGGGTGGGAATGATTTTCAGGGTGGCGCCTTCGTGATGATCAGGCACCTCTGCAGTAACCACATGTGCGCGGGCGCGAGCGCGGGGCGATGGGGAAGAAAGACAAGGCCTCCCGAATTGTGGCGCACACGCGGTCGCTCGTCTGCTCCCGTTCTTCCGCGTTCTCCCCCCCAACTGCGCGGTCGTTGTAAGCTTTGGCTAACAAGACCGAGAAACCCCACCGCGAAAGGATGCAGGCAAGAACAAACCGCCAGGGGTAGCGATAGGAAGCACTTCCGCCTGGTCTGACGCGACCGAGGACTGTGCCGTCCTCTCACCGATGTGAGATCTAGCAATCTGAAGATGATCGAGAAAGTCAAAATCAATACCGGGTCACGACCATGATCAGCCGCCTGCGTGCCGTTTCTTTGTTTCTTGTCCAAACCCCGGGATGGTCAAGGAGCTTGGCCACTATCCGCCATTCCCCGATTGGGCAAATTGATGTGCAATGCCGCAGGGAATTCGAAAGAACGAAAAAGAAAGAAGGTTCGCAACAACTATACAGCTGAAGTGCATTGCGTGTCGGATTTTTGCATCGCCATCCCGTGTCACAGCGCACAACTATGCCTCCCAACAAAAGTCAAGCGGTATGTATCAGGCTCTTAGCCGAGGAGCGTGCAAAAGAACAAGAAAGTAGTTCTCATTCGCGATCGAACAACATGCCATCGAGAAATTCTGCAAGTTGATCTGCAGATGATCGAGAATTAAAAAAGTTTCCCAGATACTGCCTGTTGTTCCAAAGAAAAAAAGAAAGGCTCTTACCTTTTTTTTTGAGTCACGATTCGAGTTCGAAACACTCTGAGCTGACACAGTAAAGTTCGAGCTTCAAGCAAGCCACTTCGCTCAGTCCTTCGCTTGCCCTCTTTTGCCATTGGAGTTACCGCTCTAGCATGGGGCGTTACTGCGGGGAATGTTGATATTCGAGCCCGGTCTGACAAGCTACTTCAGGCTACCACCCACCTGTCCTCATCCTCATGTGAAATAATGCATCGGTCTCTTCTTGGCCTGCAAAGTGACATAACGGCCCAAGTCCAAAGGTTTGTGGGACCTGAAGAAGGTTGCCCTCCAGGCTCGCATGAGGTAATCTTGCATCGCATGAGGAGACGTATTGCACCGAGGCAGTCGCGCATAGCCGCGAGCAGGCATTCCCAGTCCGGCTCTTGAGCTGCATTTCCGCATACCGCTCTTTTATCTTTTTCCCCTCTATTCCTGTCGTTGCCCGGCCTGAAGACCGTTCGGCTTTTCCTCTCCGCAAAATTTGACCACGTGGGTAAGCCATATGACCAGGTGCAACCCTCGCCGCGGTATGCATCATTGCGCAATTCTCCTCACCAACAATCAGGGTTCGTCGGGGAGGGCCCTATTTTCTTGACTCCCGCAAGCCCGGTCCTCGGAAAAAAAAAATGCCAACGGAATAACGGCTTCTGGGGTCAGCGCATACGGCGTGGCGGTGGCTCGTTGCTGAGCTGGCTGTTGTGACGGTGCGGAGAGTTGTGCGCTGCGGACCCTTTCCGACGATCTTCTGATATTGTTAGGTTGTCGTTCAAGGTTCATGTTCGGCGATACCGACGTCGAACTTCGTGATGTCGGACATCACAGGCCAAGCTGTTATCCGCGCAGGAGACGGCGGAACTCATGTACCGCGGAGAAAAATGCTGGTTTCTCTGCTGGACGCGTTCAGGAGAAGCGTGACAAATTTGCCAGATCAGCCTTGGCTTGGCAGCAACCGTCTCGTAGCCTGGTTGCTCTTCATGCAAGGCTGCCTTGCCGTAAGTGTCGACACCTTAGGCATCAACATCCCACATCTCCACCCCATCTCAAACAGTTTCTGTACCATCAGCTCTCCTGTCTTCCAACCCCAAAATCCTCCGACGCATAAACGCCCAGACGCGCTTCAGAATCCCGCGAAACCCCAACAACTCCACCAGTACCGTGGACGCGTGGCCATCACAAGCTTCCAGAACCCGGGGTTTGATGTTGCGAACAGCAGGAGAAGCCTCCGGACACGTGCGCAGCGTATCGACCGAACAGCTTGCGACTACCCGACCTCTCGCTCCAGAGCCGAGCCGCGGGCACCCAGGGCTTCGAAATCGTCATGGCGGAGGTTACACCCGCGGTAACTGCTGCACAAGGGGGGACCATTGGGTTGGCGTTGATAGTTAGTCTGAGCGATCCTGAACGCATAGTCAAGCTGCGTAGTCGATAACGAATCCGCGGTAAAACATTCATTGGTTGGCAACGGTCGGCCAAGATTGCTTCCTCGGACGACAGTGAACACATGGGGGATGGAGGGTTGGGAGCGAACGATGAGAGGACGTCACAAGCGAGGGATGGTACATCACGTTGGCGAGGAAAATTTCCGAAGATAAGTCCGGTACGAGGTGCGAGCTAAAGTTGGAATCGGTACATGGAGGGATTAGTGACGTTGCGTGTGGCGTCCTATTGTCTAGGTTGGTATATCGGAGATGTTAGCAGTCTTGGAAAAGGCGGGCACCAGAGAGCTGTGCGATCTGCCATGGCTATGGTGTCGCCTATTGAAACCAGCTGCAAGTCAGTGTTGATATCGGTCTTGCTTTGACGTGGTTGAAGGCACTTCGCGGCCTCAACACGGTACCTGTGCAAAGACCAACAGGAGCCGCGGGGAACATCCTTCTACACGTCGCCAAGACACTTCCCGTACGCGACAGAAAAGGCAGGGCGGAGGGGGCGCCATCATCAAACGACCCTTAGAGGGGTAGGACATGAACCCTTGGATTCGCCGTTTCAGGAAGGCGTGGCGTGATTGGGGAATGCTGGAAAGTGTGGCCAAAAGAGAAATCGCCGAGCAACCAGGTCTCGAGGGATCAGATGTATAAGCGGGCTGGCAACCCCTGAGTAAGCAGCAGCTCGGTTGACGTCGAAGCAGTTCAGCACACCCCACTGACCTGCCACTTGACGATTCTCGTATTAGCTGACGACGATAGGCTCCTGCACATCATTAGTATGGCCAAAACCCTGCTACAGTTGTGGAGAATGTGGGGAATTTGTCCAGCTCGATGACGAGACACCCCCGATCCCCTTCCCCTGAGATTGGCGATCAGCAGGCGGTGCTTCTGGGGTAGCGACGGCGTCAGAGAAAGTACTCGAAGGTCGGTGTTCACGATATACTCGAGGGCGCACGAGGGGGGGAAAACACTGAGCGCTTGGCAGATGGTGAAACTTGTCATCCCGAGCGGACGCGCGAGACGGGGGCGGTCCCGAGGGGATCCAGCCTGCGCCGTTTGGACGCAGATGCAGGCCCGACGGGAGCAGCCGGGCCAACGTCCAACAGCTCGGCGGCACCAATGGCAGGCGGGACCCGGTCCTGCTGCATCGTCCCGAATGCCGACGAGAAGTAAAAAAGCTTGAGCGGTAAGGTGCGAATGCGCGAATTGGCGCGAGGGGGGCCCCAGAGAGAGCTCCGCGCGCAGCGGCGATGAAACGCACTCAATCTGCGGCGGAGATGCCCCATCAGAAGCAACGAGAGCGCAGCAAACAAAACGCAAGAGACCCAATGGGGGCGGCGGTGAGGTAACGGGCAAGCGGGTGCGAAACAGGGCGGCCGGAGATTGCAGTTGTGCCAGCGAGTATGAGGGCAGGGCGGCGAGGACAAGGCCTGGAAGGCGGGCGGGGCAGGGAAGCTGCTGCTCTATCGTCGACGTTGCGCGCGGGACGAGTGTTCGGGAGCGAGCCGTGTGCAGGCGGCAGGCCGGTCGGCAGCTGTTTCGAGTGCTCGGGCGGACGGGCGTGTGTCGCACCTCGACCCAGGACGTTGTCCGGCTCTATGGTGGCTTGATTGCTTGCGTGCGCTGGCGGCAGACGCGTCAATGAAGGTGGGTGCTGGCGTGCGACGAGCCGTGTCACATCCGTCTGAGGCGTGCGCGGGCGCGGACGAGGAGAGAAAAAAGTTTTTTTTTTTTTTCACAGCGGCGGCGCTGGGCGAGATGAGCGATGGGCGATGGGGTGTGCGATGGCCGATCGGGCGTTGAGCGAAGGAGAAATTGGCGGCCTGTGGTTCGCTGCGGAATGGCTGGAGTGGCTCCTGCCTGAGCTTTTAGGCTGCGAGAGGCTGCGGGCGGCAGACGCCAGCCGCGCTCAGGCACCGTCATCACCACCACCGGCATGGCACTACTACGTACGCAGCCCGCCTCCCCTCGTCGCGCACCACGACTACTGTACAGCGCTCAACCAGGCAATGCACGAGAGAGATGCATGGCACACAACGCCCGGAGGCGCGCGCGATCCCTCCACCCCTCCGGACCCAGAGATACGCCGGCTGCCGAGCGCTTCTTCCCGTCGCCCACCTGGCGTTGCTTCATCGGATCCCACCCACGCAAGCTGCCGCTCCCGGACCAGTGACCGCTCCCACTCCCACGTCCCCCCGCCCCCCGTGCACCGCAATACCTCGCAAGAACGAACCCGTCTCGTCTATGACCGCCGCCGCCCCGACGCCTCCCGACCCGTCGGCTCTGCTGCTTTCTGCCACAGCAGGGCTCCCGCGGCGCCGCTCTGGGGTTGCACGCAGCCCTGTAATATCAGGCCTCCCACTAACCCATGTTCCAGCCACCGACCCCCCGTTTCACCAATCGCCTGCTCGAGCTCGAGCGCAGAAACGCCGATCGACAGGCCGCCGCCGGGGTCTGCATCCTGCTGCTTGGAATCGACGGGAGACCGCCAGGTAGAATGGGGGCCGCGGAGGCGCGCGTTCAGACGTTGCAGTAGTCGTCGGCCATGTGTTTTTTTTTTTTCCCTCTGACCACCAACAGGAGCAGCAGTGCCGATGTAGGGCAAGGCAATCCCAGCGCCAGGCAGAAGGTGCAACCGTGACACCGCCCGCGCCCATGTGGTGCCCAGACGTCGGATGATCCGATCAGACTGGCCAGAAGGAGAGAGGGGGGGTTGGGAAAAGAGCATGGTGTCCTGATTCAAGCATTTAATCTGTAGTATTTTCATCGTCTATTTGTCGTATTTATCATTTTTTTTAATGCGCTGCAGCGGCCGTCTGACCCACTATAACTGCGGCTGTTGCAACTTTAGACTACCCTATCCCGTGCATCCATGCGGCTGTTGACTCGAAGTCCGCGGCTTTTCTCCCGATGCTATGCTGCCTGGGGTATGCATCTGCGCCAAAAAAACGCCTGTGACGCCTCCACACCAAAACAACCTTGTACAATGCCAATGCCGTGCCCCTCCCCGTCCTGTCTATCCCCCCCTCTATGCCAGTAATGTTCGCGAATGCGACTCATGCAACAGAAAGAACTTGGAACTTGCGTCTGCGCGCTTTTTTTTTGGGGCCTGCCAATCCGGCTGATGCTCTCTGCTGTGACGTCCGCTTTTGGTCGAGCTCCCAAACTCCGAGATGCTGCGTCGGTATACCTATTCATTACAGTCGTGACGCACGACGATCGCCATCTGATTTCATCCGCTATTACCCGACTGTCTCGAGGGCCTGCTCGAAATCTTGGAAAGGAAAATTTGATAGGGAATGACGCTCTTGCTAAGATTACGCCGTTGTCGTGCGCTTGCCGGGCGTTGGCCGCGCGCCCTTGAGATGTATGCGCTTCACATGATCTCTCTGTAGCTGGTCGTTAGCGAAATGGTGTCTGCGAAATTGCAATTGGCCGGTCCAAATTTACCATGTTATCAACTCTGCTGAAGATCCTCTCGCAACCCTCCCATTCGCACACGACGCCTGGGTTGTGCTTGGCTTCGTGCCGTGCCAGGTCCTTCTTGCTGGAGAAGCCTCCCCCGGTGGCTTGCGGGCAGCCCTCATGCCTGCAGAAAAAGGACTTTGTGTGGCGCTTGTGGTGCTTCCTCAAATCGCAGCCGCGCGTGAACACGGCTTTGGAGGTGCATCCCGGGTAGGCACAGGTCCAGGTGCCGTTCTTGTTCAGGTAGCCGTAAGCACGCAGGTCAGCCGAGTTGGCGCTGGGCGAGATGGAGCGGGAGTATTCCGCAACGCTGCCGTCAACGGAAGGCTGCGGTGAGAAAGCGCCGGTGGATGCAGAGGGAGATCTCGAGCCGCGGGGCACTAGCGTGTAGCTCGAGGGGAGGGTGGTCTCTGGGGTCATTGCCGGTGGTTGCGTGTAGGCCATGGTGGGAGTGGCGTAGGGAGGTAACGAGGGAACGGCCAGTGACGGTTGGGGGGCCATGGAGTGTTGCGGGGTCCAGTACTCTTGTTGGAACGAGCCGTGGGCCGGGAGGCTGTGAGACTGCTGCTGGGGGACGTAGCCGTTCATCTGGATGGGTTGGGACCTGGCGTCGAGCACTTGCCTCGGGGGCAGCTGCTGCATCTGGCACGGGGCGTACATGGCGGAGGAGGAGGGCTGGCAGGTGCCGCCGGGGAACATGTCCATCATGGCGAGGTCCGCCTCAGGGTAGTAACTGTAGGTGGACATTCTTGAGGGCATGAGTGGGAAGGTGATCGTCTCGGTACTGGCGAGGCTGCGGGGGATGAAGTAGCAGGACTGTCGGAGAATATGCTGGTTCAGGAAAGGCTGGTGAGGGAAGGAAGGGCCAGTGGACAGGACGGGCGTGGGAAGGTGGGAGGGCGTCGACGATCCTTAAATGGCGCTGGAACGAGTGACAGTCGGTCTGGTGAGAGAGGACGAGTACGGACTGGGAGGGCGAGGGGCCAGAACGGTTGCATAGCGGAGCTGCAGGATATAAGGCTGAGGAGAGCTACGCAGCTCGACGTGGCGGAGCCTCGTTGTTCCTAGTCGGGGGTGGTGATTGGTCGACCCCGAATTTACGAATATAGCAGCTGAAACGGCTTGGAAGTCACGCACATCACAAATTGCAAGGCTTCTGAATCAAGCTACCCGGTTATCTCTGGGGCTCAGCGGTGACCGCCCTCGGATGGTCTGACCATTTGATGCCGGCGCACATCTTACCGGTTGCGGTATAACGGCAGGAACTGCAGCACGCAGCACCACGGGCTTTCCAGAAGGCCATGAGTCCGGGCGGGCGAGGATTGCCCAGGGGGACCACGCCAACCGACGGCAATGGCGTAAGCTTGGGCGGGACACGGCGTTTCAAAGAAACATCGCAGAGCCATGCGCCTGACTTGATCTCTCACGCCGGGCAGCGCAAGATGCGACCCAGACGGGCGCTGAGTCGACGCGGAGGCGGGCGGGCAAGTGGCGCCGGGCACTCCTCGCGCACGAGGCCCCTCGGAGCCCATCAATGCGGTGCGATGCGCGCGATTCGATCGATTGCGGGCGCAAACAGCGCGGCGCGCGCGTGTCAGAGGCCAGAGCCTAAGCCTGAGCCTGAGCCTGAGCCTGAGCCTGAGCGCGCAACGGCGATTGTGCGATTGTGCAATTGCGGGCGTTGCCAGAGCCCGCGCTGGCTGGGCGCTGGAGCGTGCTGCTGCCGCCCGAGTCCGGGAGCGCCATGCCAGTAGTGCTGGGCCGACGAAGCCCATTGTTCGGCGGCTCTTCGTCGCTGCGAGGGGGATGGGGGCAGCGTGGACGCTCGGGGACGGCTCTCGCAGGCTCTCGGCCGCAGAGCGTCCGAACGCGGTCGTGGAGAAGCCGGGCGATGCCTGCTGGGGGACGCGCTCGTGGCGGCGCGAGCTCGGGGTATGATCCGCAGCTCGCACGTGTCTGGTGGGTGCGCAACGTCTGACAGGCACGGCGGCGGTGTGGCCGGCGCGGTGGGGCGACACAGAGGGCCATCGAGCTGTAACAAGAGGCAGGTGAGCCGCGGCCGTGATCCTGGAGGAGCAGCGGGCTGGGGGGTTAAGGGTTGCGGTGCGAGCGCGGTGCGAGTGCGGTCACGGCGGCCATGGTCAGCGCTGGGGGGGTGCACTGGGAGGGGGGTTTCGCGGCGGGCTGGTTGGTTGCGGGCTACTCCTACTCGTGCGGGCGAGCTCGAGCCGCGGGCCTGACTGATTGAGTGACAGTGACTGACTGACTGACTGACTGCGACAGCGGTGGTGACTGGGCACTGGCACTGGCGCCGACTGGCGCGAGCGACGCTCAGTCAGCACGCGTTGCAGCGGAGGAGGGGACGGGTGCTACGGCGCAGGTGCCAGCTAGTTAGTGCGTAGATAGTAGCAGCAGTAGCTGTAGCTGCATCGAGTCGCGGGCGACTCGCTGGCAGCGCGCGCTCATGCACGCCGCTGCACGCCTTGGACCCTTCCGCGCAGAGCCTCATAACGACACTGAGATACGATTTGATTGTCGTCCGCCCGTCGATAGCCTCCCGCCGGCGGCTGCGCGCCTTGCCTCCGTCCGCCAGTGGCCTGCGCGCCCGCTGGCCACGCCGAGGCCGCCGCGCTCATCACGCCCCTTGGCCCTGGCCCAATGCAGCGCAGCCCGCTGCCCACGCCCGCGCGCTCACGCTCACGCTCACGCACCCACGCTGGCGCCCACTCGCGCCGCCGCGGATGCGCCGCCGACGCGCCAAACTCCGCGCAGCGACTCGTCGCGACTCGAATCGACTCGACTCGACTCGACTCGGCCGCCGAGCATTTCCCCGGCCGAAATAATGCGCACTCAAGGCAGATCTGGCGGCGCTGGCAGCTGCCGGGGCCCCTTACCCGTGACGGCAGCCGCACGAGGATCATCTGCACGCTCGTGTCACCGCGAGCAAGAAATGACCGCAGAGCGCGCGCCTTGGCGTACGTAGGTCCCTCTGCGGCTGAAGATTGAAGGAGAGAACACCACCACCAGCCCGGCGTGTTCGTACGGGTGGGTGGCACACGATCCTGCAGCGGCCGCCACCGTGCAAAGCCCTGCCCGTACGACCGCACGCTCGCGCCGCTGATGCCGCGCTCTCAGCTGCAGCGCCGCCCCCCCTCCGTACCGCCCGCTGCAGTGCTGCGGTGCTGCGGTGCTGCGCTGCGCTGCGCTGCGCTGCCCGTGGCCCTTCACTGGCCACGGCACGTCCGCTGCGCTGTCTGCTCACGACTCAGGATGCAGATTTTGCAGGAGGTTTCCGTCTCGTTTTCGCTCCCCCTCAACTGGTTCCCAGGTACGCCATGCCTCGTCTAGCAGCCGTTGGCGAGCGCGAGCGCACTCCCTGAGGCTGCCTTACCCTTCGAGACAAGATCGTCCCGCCACGCTTTCCTGCGCACGAGAATCGTCATTTTCAGCTCCCTCTTTGCCGGTTTCAGGTAGGCGAGTAATTCTCCAGCTCCATGCCAATGCCAGCGTCTGCCGTGAGGGTCCGCGCGGACCGCAACCGAACGCGCGCCGGCACCCTTCGCAATGCCCACGGCCTCATTCGGCCGCTGCTACTCACTCAGTCACCTCCCGGCTCCACACGCCCATGCCGCGGCTTCCTGGCCTCCCGGGGCTCCCGCCTATAGTCGCCGCCGCCGTAACGCCCGTACAAGACCTTGCACGCGGCGGACGATCCGGAGGCAGGCTCAACTGCGGCATGCGTGTCCTCTGCACGGAGCAGTCCAAGAACTTGACCGCCAAGTGCGAACAGACGTCATCGTTCGACTCCGGCGAAATGCGTGATTATCGACTGCACCTCTCCGCTGCTGGCCAGAAATCTCCGGCCACTTTCGCCGGGCCCCTATGCACCACACGACGATAATGCCTGCGCGATACGAATCGCCAATGATGTTCAGCAGATGCTCATTGCTCAACGGCCTGCGGGCAAAGCAATTTGGAATTCCCCTGTTCGAGTAAGCCATGAGTGTTCTGGCCATCGCCCACCCAGAGACAAAGGAATATGGCTTCTCCTCCAGCTGACTCTGTCTCGCGTACCTGCCGCTCTGACGAGCTTCACCTCCACTTACCATGCGCCGTGGGACCCTGATGGTCCGTTGACCTGGTCACCAAGGCGCCACCGAGATCGATGCCGCTGCGGCTCATGCAAACCTATCGATCCACAGCGGCACTGGCGCTCGCGAATCTAGCAACTTGTGCATGCCAGATCCATTGTGGTTGACTTGCCCGCCATCGACTCGCCCTGCATTCGTTCAGCCGTGTTCTTCCTCTGCTAAAATCCTCGTGGCATCAGGGTTGTAGACGCGGTGCGATTTCCGTAGTCCTGCAACCAGCTTCAATGGCTGTCCGTCCTGCGTCACATTGCGAAGCCTGCGGTTGGAAAGGAGTGGCATGTATATATTGGTGAAAGTTTGGAAGGATTCCTTGGTCCCGTCCATCACGGTCTTCCTCCTTCAGCAGCATTATCTCAATCTCTCAAACGTTGAAGTTCAAATTGAGCGTCTCCAAAGACTTATCCCATCAAATTCCTTCAAACAGCCTGTGTTTGTACCATCAACATTGTTTGGCCTCCTACAAATCCACTGCCCGCTCCTCAACGAGAACTCAATCTCCAGAATCTCAAGATCACGATGTGCTACGAATGGACCAAGGTCTGGCAATGCAACCACGGGCCTTCCCCACAGGAGGCACCACAGTTTCAACTCTGCACGGTTGGCAGACTTAACGTCACCGAAATTGAGCGCAACAACCCAAACGTCTATGCCGGGCTTACTCCGGCGCAGATCCAAGAGGTCCAGATGCGCGGAGCCTGTGCGTACATCGAGGATGTCCGCATCCTGCAGGCTGGCTTTTGCGCACGCTGCCACGAGGAGAAAGCAAGGGACCCAGCCAAGTTCGCTAGGGAGCTGATCTGGGCGGACGAGGCGCCGGGCACGAAGATGTGATCTGTTAGCGACCATTTGCTGGCCTTTGCACTGGTTCACAAGTTCTGCGGGTTCTGTACTTCCTTCTCTTTTTTCCCGTTTAGGCAATAGATTGACCTCTGGCGCTGGACAGAGAATCAACTGCAAGCACTCGTTTCGTCCACTTTCATCCCACGCTAGTTTTTTTTTTTTTTATCTCTTTACTTAACATCTTGACTTCGGGTGGTCGGGCGTGGATTTGGTCTTGCGCGTTTTTGCTTTTTGTCAGCCCAGTCGGATCGATTCCGGGGTTGCATTCTGCACGTCATTACATGCAATGCAATGCAGCCATCCATCGAGATCTCTTAGCGAGATCCAATACGCCGACTCGATGGCACCATTTCGGTTATTGTTAGAACAGCATATAGAATACCAAGCTCATTCGCTGTGCGTGATGAGCAGCTACTGTACGCTGTCAATGGCATGTCACATCAAATGATTGTTGCAACCGCAAAGGTTGCTGAGACAGGATAAAGCCCAGTTCGTATCTGCATGGGAAGCGAGGATCGATCGTGCCTATCATTTCCAAAGATGAGCATTTGTTGTTTTCGTTCCTACTTCCAAAACGTGGGACCACGCTTCCACCCCAGCTGTCACTTACCCCCGGAACCATTGCCGCCGTTCCACAACATCATCTTGTACAACAATGGGTTGGTACCTTTTCCGTGGACGTCTTCTTCATGCACGGTGATCTTCTAGAGATTGCTGCGTCTTAGTATTCGCCGGACCACGCTCCGAAAACCCAGGGTCCTTCATCGTGAAAATTGACTGGCTCGCAGCGACGGCACGAGGCGCACACTAACCCCCACGCGCAAGCAGCTAAATGAGAGATGCCAGCTGAGCAGACTACTGTCGAGCGTAATAGCCTGCGACTTTCCAGCTGACACGTTTCGGACGTTTGACCAAACTTTGAAGAATTTGCACTGCTGTGACGCGTCAGTGGATCCACTTTGCAGACAAATAGTGTCATTCTATGTTGCCATCTCCAATAGTGCGAATCCGCATTGTCGTGGTATGCACGACAAAGGGGCCGCTCCAATCCGTGTTCACATGCACTCTGAACATCTCTCTCAACCCCTTCGAAGTGTTTGTAAGTCTGTTCAGAAAATTTCACCCTCTCTTTCTGCGCACTCATTGCTCGCTAGTTTCTCGCAAGAGGTGTTGTCTCCACAGCATCGAGCCCGACACTATGGATAAGCTTCACCAGATCGCCGGGGAAACCAGCAGCAAGCAGGGTCCGAAGGACGCCTGGTAGCCACGTACCTGGCTCAGTGAAGTCGATCCCACTTTCGATCCCCGTCGGTTGCGGCCAACAGCTTGCCGAAACGCCTCCAGCTCGGGTCGGACCGCGCCGAAATAGACCTCCACACCAGCATTGTCGCTCTGACAGCCTCTGCTTCACACACGCACCAGTTTCCTGCGGACGGCAAGCGAGGAAACTGTTCCCGGGAAAGACGGCACGGCAGTCTCCATAATTGTGGCAAGTGCCAAGCACGAAATGTGATGACGCCAGCCAGAACGCGGCGACAAAAGTAAGGAGAAGACCCTCCCAGAGACGAAGAAACGCTACCACTAGTTGCTCGGGTTGACACTGCGGATGGACGGGAACTAACGCAAGGGGCGGGACATGACGAACCGCGAACGCCGACCTCCCCCAACCTTTCTGACGGTCGACCGCCGCGCATGACTGCTCATGAAAAAAAAAAAAAAAAGACAAACCCGATACAAGCTTAAACACCGTTTCCCATCCCACTCTCACGTAATCCCACAGGGCAAGCGGGCGATCACGGCTCCGTGCTTCAAAGCAAAGCAAAAACACGCCATCCCGCCCTTTCCCGCCGACAGGGTTCTGGGCCCCGCCGCCGCCCACGCCATCAGATCCCCCGGAAACCGCAAAGAGGCGATGTGCGAAGGAACAGGAGATCACGCACACGAGCATCAAACGCCATGCCGCTCCACCATGCCCGCCTCCCGTCCGAGCGTCCTTTGTACAGTACAGAAGAGGGTAATCAACGATAGCGCCACCGGGGGAGAGGGGTCATCGTGGCGCCCGGGGAGGGGGCCGCCAACAGTCAGCCCTGTCGTATGCTCCAACGAGGGCAGAGTCAGGCCCGGGGCCTAGACCGTCCAGGCTGCGCATGCAGTCAGCAGCCTCTGCGCGCACGGCGGGTCGGCGCGCATCATGAAAGCGGGTCCTTCAAGGCAATCCGCGTATCGTGACAAGCGAGCCCCAGCGGTGCTGCGATCTTATGGACTGCGCGATCGTCTTAAGATCCGTCGGGTGTGCAGCGGCCTTGCATCATATCTTTTTGTTTTGGTGTTGATCGTCGTGCCCGCTGGCTTGGCGTTCTGTTTCTCGCAGCTTTGTGCTGGATGTAAGAGGGGGACCCTGGGTGTCAATCCGCCCTATTGCGGGATGCGCAAGGCTCCCCGTCCGGAACCTCCTCCGGGAATCGCCGACCACCGGCTATTTTGATCCACCTTCGCGCTCGGGAGGCTATGGCGATGGGTGGCTATGATGGGTCGATCGACTTGGAATAGTGTGTAAGTGTCTGTATTCGAGTGTGTAGAATGTAACGATGAGGTCGTTGCTGTTTTGCGCCAGTGACGTATTTTCCTGGTCCCTCGTCTTCACTTCGTTACATGCCGGGCGTTGCGAAGGAACTGTGGCACGGAGGACGAATGGGGAGCGGCGGCGGCAGGGCGGACGAGCCGCGTGTTGCTGCACGCCCAAGGGATCCCGACGGGTGCCTGTTTGGGAAGCGGATGCGGCTCAGCTGATTGGCAAGGATTGGTGAAGCGAAAAATCGCCAGGCCTGGATCTCAGCCTTCGGCGCGCCGCCAAAGCTTCGCTATACGGACCAACGTCATCGTTATTGTCGTGTCTCCGATTCACCTGTGCCGCTGTATGCTTCACGCTCGAACTTGGTTGCGTCGCGCGCAGCCTCGTTCGTCACCTAGTAAAGCAAAAGCAAAAGAAATGAGTAATAGCCCTGTTCAGTAACTCTCTTCGAGCTGCGACAGTATACGTTGGCGCTCCTCACACCGCTCCTGCACCGCACGCCTGATTTCGTTGTCGGAGAGACATACGGTTGCTCGGCCGCTCGAGCGAGCGTCTTGGTCCCCGGAATACGAGCGCATATACAATTTGACAGTGAACCAGACAATGCGATCAATGCTTCTCTCCAAAAGAGGAGTCAGGATTGTAGGCAAGACCCACACTTCCATCCTCTTTTGAAGCTGTTCCACGTCATCACTCGGCTACATTGTGAACAGCAATTTCCGACACCATGCTTACCGCCCTCCCACTATTTAATCTCGCTTTCGCCTCTCTCGGGCCTGCGCCAGTGATTGAAGGCGAGACTGCGTCTTCGTTCCGACTCCGGCAACAACTTCTCCACTACGCAACGGAGAAGCCCTAGAATCCGTAAGCGAGACGGATGCTTATTCCTTAACTATCTCTACCCTCAACCCTCTCATTCAAGATGGGGGGAGCTTTCCGCAGCATTTCCTCTATATCAGCAACAACGACTGACGTCGAGAGACGGCGAGCGACCTACACCACGCTTTCCTTTTCCGGACGGATAGACGGTAAATTCTGGCATATATGGCTCATTTTGGGCGAGGATCGCGATCCCTGAATGCGGATCGCGGCATAGTACCTCGGTATATTGCCGTGCTGACCGCCAAGGATGATATTCCACCGCCGTGCCCCAACGTCTCCAGGAATCAAGAAATGACCGGCCTCAATCCTCGCGGTGCTTTGCAAGTCTGACGGTCCTCCATTCGTCGACCAACGCAGTGACGTTTCCTTTCCGCTTTGTTCTACCCGGTATAACGCTGTCACGGCTGGTGCATTTAGAACTCGCTCGGCTAAACTCCACCGGTACGAAACACTGCTGTAGATACGTGCTCGCCTCGAACTTTCTACACAGCTTCTGGCCTTTGCAACATGATGAGACCAGCGGTCCCACCGGTCCGTCCAGAGGGCGAAGATTCCGCAAGAATGATGGCCTTGTAAAATATCGGGCGAGAACACGTTCAGATCGGCATCGATGCCGTGTCCCGGCGGTCCGAGACTTGTCAATGGAAAGATTCACATCACCACGTTCGGAGGCCATGTATACACGCGATTGACATGGACAGCAGCGCAGACGGTTGAGCAAAAAAGAAAAAAGGTTTGTGCTTCTCGTTCTTGCCTCGCCGAGCTATCTCGCGCACCCTTCCCTTCAACGTAATGTTTGCCCATGCCAAGCCGGTGTTCTATGATTCTCATCCACCATGAGAGTAGTCTCCGCTTGAAAACCACGCAGCCCACCTTCTCCCCCCCTCTCAGACGCACTGCACGCGTCGCACCCCCGGGCTCCTGGACAAGCGGGCGGCGAACTTCTACATAGCGAGCGATGGGGAAAGTCGACGAAGGGGATGTGAATCGCGCCCTCTTGCGTCCACCCGTTCGCGTGCGGATCGCGAGACGTTGGTCCCGTGCGGCGCGGCAAGTCACCTGGGCCGAGCGGGGGGGAGGCAGTACTATCGTGAGCGTGAGTCACAAGGTCGCCGTGCACAAAAGATCTGTCGTCGGAAAGGGGGGTGGAGTTTCGAGTGGAGCGGGAGGAAGAGGATGAGCGATGGGTTCTGCTAGTAGATGTGTAGACGGACGGGTGGGTCGTCGTGTACGGCCGGGTTTTGCGATGCGGAGACGGAGGCGCATGTAGCGAGCACGATGCAACAAGGGGGTGTTGAAGGCGGATTTAGGCGGGAATGGGTGTGGAGGTGGAGATGGTGCAGGAGGGGTTGGAGAGAGGGGTGGATCGTGAAGAGAGGAGGGTGGACCGGGGGGAAAGGCGAAGATTTGAGAAGTGGTAAAGGTGTGGCTTTTTTGATTTTTTGACTTTCTACATCTATAGATTCGTTTAGTCTATAAAAGCTGGTATCGAGGAGAAAGGGTTGGAAAGAGAGTTGGACCCTGAACTGCGACACGGAACCCCATCGGGTTAGCGGGGCTGAGTCGGATCTCTCTATTCCGTGCATTTTCAGGGACCACGCCTTGGCAAGGGAAGCATTTGTTTTCCGCCCTCGCTCATACGGTGAACTTGGTCTTGTTCTCCTCGCCGAAGCTCTCCGCGCTCTTCCTGACCTTCTCCGCGTCGCCGACTTCGTCGAAGATGTCGTAGCCCCACCGCAGGCCGGGGAAGTTGAAGCGCTTGTGACGCTCCAATGCATTCAGTGCTTGGAATGCATCCTCGGGCAGCTCTTTCACCTTCAGGTTTGAGGCGATGCGGTGCGGCGTCACGCTCTTCGGCAGCACGACGGTGCCGCGCTGCACGCCCCAGCTACCCAGCAGCACACCGGGGTCGACGCCCAAGCTCTTGGCGACCTCGCGGACCTTGGGGTCGTCGACGGTGCGCGGCTCGCCGGTCTGGTTGTTGCCGAGCGGCGAGTAGGCCTCGATGAGGATGCCCTTCTTCTTGCAGTAGTCGGTCAGCTCGTGCTGCTGCAGGTAGGGGTGGGCCTCGATCTGGTTGGCGGCGGGTACGACGGTGGTCCTGCTCAGCAGGTCCTCGAGGCGGCGGATGTTGAAGTTGGAGACGCCGATGGCCTTGACCTTGCCGGTCTGCAGCAGCTTCTCCATGGCCTTGTACGTCTCGACGTAGTCGACGTCGTCGAGCTTGAAGACGCCGCGCTCGTCCAGCGGGAACCACTTGTCGCCGGGCGCGAAGGCGACGGGCCAGTGCATCAGGTACAGGTCGACGTAGTCGGTGCCCAGGTCGGCCAGCGTCTTGTCCAGCGCCGGCTCGACGTCGGCGGGCCGGTGCTTGGTGTTCCACAGCTTCGAGGTGAGGAAGATCTGGTCGCGTGGCACGCCGGACTTGCGGATGCCCGCGCCGACCTCGGTCTCGTTGCGGTAGATGGCCGCGCAGTCGATGTGTCTGTAGCCTGTTTTGACGGTAGGGAAGACGTCAGCGGGGCCCACCGTGAGGATTCGAAGCATGCGGGGGTTTTTTTTTTCTTCGGCGCTCTGCTACCCACCTTCGCGCAGAGCGATCTCAACGGCCTTTTCGACCTCGTGCGGGGCGGCCTGCCATGTTCCAAAGCCCACGGCGGGGATTTTGGCGCCGGTGTTGAGGGTGAAGTGAGTCGGAAGAGGCATTGTCGCGTTATAGAATGTCAATTGAGAGTGAAAGAAGAGAGGATTCGGTGAATGATGGCAACAGTTTTTGGCAGGGAGGTGGATGATTAATGGCGGGGGGTGGCAGTGGACTGGGTGTGGAGCACACGTCGGAAGGACGAGCGGATAAGTGGTGGTGCGGCGGAGGGGCGGCGGAAAACGGGTGGAGCGACAGGCTGGGGCGCATTGGCAGACGCGCGCTGGGGCGCCCGCCAGTCGAGTGCTGCACGCCTCGCCACTGGCTGCTCGGAGCGGTGACGGTGACGGCGACTGCGATTGCGGCGCGGATGCTGCGGCGGGCTCTCTGCAGTCTGGTGTCTAGCGGCACAGCTAGAGCCAGGGAGCCCGGACGGGTCAGTCAGTCAGCCAGCCAGCCTGTGTGAGCCGAGGGATCAGTGGCCGGGCAGTCGGGTGGTGCCAGGATGCGCAGACGCAAATCTGGGGGCCCCGCACGACGCAGCAGCCCTCGCGCCCGTCGGAACTACTAAAGCTGCCCTCTCCCAGAGTTTCCGCCCGCTCTCGCAATCTTTTCCGCACGCAATGGCTGCTGTGTCGCCGCTGTCCCAGCCCTCCTCCACCCCCGCCCCTCAGCAGCATCCCGAAAAGCGCAGGAAGATCACTCGCGCATGCGACGCCTGCAAAGCGTACCCTTCCCCAGCTCTGCTGCCTGCCCCCCCATCCGACCACTAACCCTCCGCCTCGCCCCAGGAAGAAGAAGCGTTGCACCGGCACCCAGCCGTGTCCGTCGTGCGAGAAGGCCGCGAAGCCCTGTACATATCTCGCTAGCTACACCCGTGGTCGTTTCACCACCCCGCCGTCCTCGCGCGGGCTCGACGCCCTCATTCTCGCTGCCGAATCTCACGATGTGAACTTCGCCGCCGATCGCGAGCGGAGGCCTTCGTCGTCTGCCCGCACTGGCACCTCCGACGCCAATGCCCCCTCTCCCCAGCTCAGCCGGGGCCCGCATTCCCCAGAGATTGCTGCACAGCCCCATCAGCCGCTGAGCTCTGCCTACGGCATGCCTGCGCAGTCGCCAGGCCATGTCTATACTCAATCGCAACCGCCGTCCTTCCTGCCACCGCTTCCGACGTTCCAGCAACCCCATCCGAATGGTGCGACAACGGAACAACGGAGGGCATCGCTGCAGCCGCTGCTGTCGGCTGCCTACCAATGGCGCCCGCCGGCGGTGCAGGATCCGACGAGCAAGGAGCCGTCGCGCCGGCCCTCCCCGGAGCCTGACGGAAACTTTGATGGCCACTACCTTGGTCCAAGCTCCAGCGTTGCCTGGCTGCGGAGGGCTTTGAGGAAGTTGGGCCAGGCCCGCGCCCTCAAGGAGAAGATATCGGACGAATCAAACCACGCGAGCCCCAAGGATGCTACCATCTTCAATTATGGCGACAAGGACCCGCCGCCATCTGCAGGCCCTGACCTCTCCTTGCCTTCTGCAGATCGCACCGATTACCTGCTTACCAGGTATTTTGAGTTTGCTGCGCCTACGTACAGGTTTCTGCACAGGCCTACCCTCGAGTCGTGGCTCGCGGCTATGCACGATCCGCACTCATCCTTGCATCCGGCAAAGAGGGCTGTCGTTCTGGTCATTCTCGCAATAGCTACCCTGTATGAGCTCAGCCGGTTAAAGGACCCAGAATTGAATATCCGCCGGGAAAGTGAGATGTATTATCGGGAAGCTCAGTCTCTTCTCTCCAAGGAAACCGGCCCTGCTACTCTCGAATCCGTCCAAGCCAGGTTCGCGCTAGTCCACTATTTGCTCAGTACAGCGAGATCCAACCAGGCGTGGTTCACTTTCGGGACCACCGTGCAACTGGCCATGGCCCTCGGTCTACACCGCAGACGGAGCATAGGCGAGAAGAGCGAATCACTTATTCTACGTGAATGCCAAAGGCGGGTGTTCTGGTCCATGTACACCACAGATCGCTATATGTCTGTAATGTTTGGGAGGCCGAGATGGATTCAAGATGATGATATCAGTCAGGAGTATCCTCTATCCGTCAACGACGAAGACCTCAAGGCGAACGAAATAGTTTCACCAGCACAATACGACTGTCTCGAGGATGCAGCCGTATTCCACTCCAAGCTCACCAGAATCGTGGGAAAGGCAGCTAAAGAGCAGTACACCATGCCATCAAGAACGGAATCAGAGCTGCTAGCGGCTGCTGCTGGACACAATAAGGCCCTCAAGTCGTGGAAAGCAGAGCTTCCTGCTTACCTCTCTGGTGCAATTCGACCATCTAGCTTGATCCCGATATTCCGTCGGCAATCCACCGTACTAAAGCTCGCTCACGCCCACGCAATCATGCTCGTCAATAGGCCGTTCCTCCTCAACATGTCCAAATACGGAAGCCATTCTTCGTCCTCCAACCCAGCTACCCGCCAGTGCGTGGACGATTGTCTCGCAGGAGCGCGCACCGCCATCGAGATGGTCCTCAACTACGTCTCCGAAGGCCAGCCCTTCTCCTCTTTCTGGTTCACCCAGGTACGTTTCCCCTCCTGCGCCCCCACACCTCCTCTGTTTCAATAACGCTCCTCTCTTTTCGCCCAGTACGTCGCCTTCAACGCCCTCGCCATCACCTACCTCTACCTCCTGCAGTCGCGCCGCCAGGGCATCGACGTCCTGCACCGCCACCGCGACCTCCTCTCCCTCGCCGACACCTGCCAGCAATACCTCGCCGACGTCACCGAGGCCAACGCGCCCAGCATGCGCTACAGCATCATCCTCGAGGAGTTGCGCGAGGAGCTCAGCAGACTGGTTTCCTCGTCCTCGTCTTCTTTCTCCTCCGCCTCCTCGTCATCCAACGCCATCGGCGCGGACGGCAGCAGCACCTTGCACCCGCCGCTGGAAAACGGCGTCAACGGCGTGCTCAGCCCGCGGTCCGCCCTGCCGCCGGGCGATGGTGCGATGCTGTTAGCTGGCAACGGCCCGGATGCGGCTGCGGTCTCTGCTGCCGCGGCCGCTCGGGTCGATGGCGATGGCGGCAGTAGCGTCGGCGATTTGCAGCAGTTGGACTGGGATCTGGACTTTTGGCCGCAGTTGGATTCCCTGCCGATGTGTAAGTTGATACTTTGTGATTGGTTTCTCTTTTGTCCGGGATATGCATGGTGTGCTGACTTTTCCGCGGCTGGTAGCGTACTCGAATTGGGGCGAGTCGGTGGCGGAGTTGGGAGTTGTGCCGAGTGGTTGATTGGGATGGGCGGGATTGGTAGTAATGATGTGATGTGGGATGGTTTGGGTAATGGGTTTAATGCGTGGGAGCAGGGGAGGGGAGTGGTGGGCTTCACGCCTGTGATGCCTTTCGAAGCGAGGCGCGTGGTGGCTTTTTTCCGATGTTTTGTGGATGAAGATATTGCGATGGTCGCTATGTACATGGCTGTTGTTGATGTGCTCTGTAGAATATTTTGTTCATGATTGAAGCGCTGTTTGCATCCACCTACCTTTGGGAGGACTATGCAGGCTGTTATCACCGTTCCTTGCCTGGCACATACTTGCAAGAAGTGTCACGGGGGTTAGAAATGCGTCAGGCTCTGCGCAGGTGACCAATCACAACCTCTTCCTCTTCTCAAATGGATATAAGTACCGATGCTCTGCCTGACTCTTCCATCTGCACTGCACAATGTCGTAGATGCTCTGTGACAAAGAGCTCGTCTGGCGAATTACTCTGGCTGTCTTTGTACGCGCTGAAAAGGCAACGCTGCTTGTTATGTTACTACACTTTCTTGGAAAGTGCGGTTCGATCGCACCCACGGAATACTCAGTGTATGTCGTTGATATGCGTTGAACAACGCTAGGTATGTGAGGTACTGAGGAGCACTTCTGTGGGGAAATGATGCAGCGTAATTTGGGTTGGTGGTGGTGCGGGATTGCTCCAGTGTTTTATAGGTTATGGTGACATGGGTGAGATAAAAACAGGGCTTCAAGAAAGTAATAGATGAAGAGAGGAGCGACGAAGAAAAAAATGACGAGCAAGAAAGTATGTGATTAGGAGCTATTGCTCTCTAAAGCAATAGAAGTCGCTGATGTTGACGTTTGGGTTTGAAGTTGGGCTGTGGGATGGTGCGGTTATACAAAGCAAATCTCGTTGGGTAGGCCGGGTGCTCGCGTGCGGCTGAGGGCCTTGTCTGCTGATCAGGATGTACCTTCACGGTATAGTCATGCACGAAGAGTGACATGAGGGGCGTAGCAGTCAGAAAATTTGGTTATTGAGAATGAAGCGTTCATACAAAGTTCTTCCCATGGCATATGATTGAACCACGCCTTGCAATTTCTCGCCTATGAGTTGTATTATCGCATCCCGAGCGCTTTGTTTTTTAAGGCATGAAAACGGCAAAACTTTTTTAGTCCTTAGCGTTTCCTTTCTTTGATTCAACCACTTTCCGGCACAAGCAAGGACATTCCCATATTTCTCCAATTGGCTAGTAGTCAAGACGCTTAGGTCTGTTTGTCTTAAGTTTCAGCTATACGTTTTTCCTCTGCCCGAATCTGCACCGCAGACAGCAATGTTTCGCACCTGCGCCAATAGCTTAGGCCGCGATATGAGACTTCTGCTTGTATTGAAGCCGGCTGTCGGCTATCCTTCACGATGCGCCTACTATTTTGTGCTTATCACAGTTTATGTCTTCTACGGCAGGGGACATAACTTTGTATATGCCAAGCAGCAATTTTCCATGGTGACTTCTGTCATCGTTAGAGAGAGCTGGTGGACTGCAGCACTGTTCTCGAGGATCCATGCCTCTTCAACCTAAGGGGAATCAAAAAGCAAGTAGAGCAGAACAACAGACCCACGAAAGTGAGTTGAAGTGAAGTGAAGGACTGGAATGCTCGGCTCGCCACCAATTGTTTCGTGCAGTTCCTCAAAGGTTAACGATACAAACTCTTCTGAGCTCTTAGGTACAAGATAACAACAAAGCTGCCGATAGATCTTAGTTATTCCCTGTTGGAGACGTATATGAAGCGGCATATGCTACACGTTGGATCGCAGTAAGTCGGCAGTGTGATGAAAGTAAAGCAACGCATGACATGAAACGTTGATGATGTGACTTATTTAAAGCTGCGGGAATGAGGGTATCATGAGGAAAAAGTTGCGCAAGCCTTAACGTACGAATAAGCTTGCCCTCTGTGTTAAAGCCTATATCCACTTACGTTAGAACCTGTTCGAGCCTTCTCAACCACAAATATCGTTTGAAAGAGTGATGTAGGGGACAAAGTAGTTTCCCTACTAGTCACTTCCTGTGTTCCCCTGCTAATATATTCCGCCATGTTCCATAATATAACTACTTATTGCAAATATAACTACTTATTGCAAAAGTGGGAATCAACTTGTTGCTATCCCACAATGGAAACCGCGAGATGGTGGTAAAAGCTTTCATTTTGAAGATAAAATTGATTGGTAATTGTACTTTTGCATGTTGTGTCAACCAAAGGATATTCTGGAATGGGTAAGAGTCAATATATTGCAATTAGCTTCTTAGCTAATGCAGCCATCTAAAAGGAATATTTGGGTTGTAATTTCAGAGTTTGAATATTGAGGACGCGGGGTCATCCAAGAAGATTACAAGGCCGACGACCTTTTTGTTTGCATTGCATGCCTTAATAATCTACAGTGGATGATGCTTCCTAAATAAAGTATTGAGCGTTGATGGTTATCAGCAGAAGCAGTCTTAGATGCAGTAGCCAGACAACATGCACAGGAGAAGCCGAGAGGAGAGAAGACTCCACCCGGTTTGCAGGAACATCATTGTAGATCCCATAGCACACAGCAATAAGTATCAATGCCAGAAGCGTTGGTCTATTCTGCTGTCGTGCTGTGGTTATCTTCATGATCTGTGCTATGTATAAGAAGATGTAGGCCACCTCGTCAGGCCTCAACGTCATTTCACCTCTCATCAGCCCTACTAATCAATAACCTCATCCCTTAGCGCCCACACATTCTTCCACACCTCGTCCATCTTGCTCCTCACCGCATCATGATACATCACATTCGTCACGAACGTCTTGCACCCCTTGATCTTCTTCGCCGTCTGGACGCTGAAGTCAAAATCAACATACATATCCTCCATGTACACGGCCGCGTACGCCGGCACCTCGTTGCGCGCCAGCTGCTCCTCGTCGTACAGGGCGGGCCAGTCGGAGTCCTGGGCCAGCTGCTCGCCGACGGTGGCGAGCGCGCGCAGCTCGGTGTAGTCGGTCAGCATCCACGGGAAGACCATCTCGCCGGTGAAGTAGAGGGGTGAGTCATCGGTCTTGTCGAGGGAGAAGGCGGAGAGCTTCTGCTGGATGCGGTGGGCGGACCAATTGGCTGGTTTGCTGGTGTGGGGTTAGTTTGAGGAGGGGAATAGGGGGCAGGGGCAGGGGCAGGGGAAGCGTACCCTTGGCAGTAGATGGGCTCGTGCAGGATGGCGTAGATTATGTGGTCGTCAAAGGGCATGGTTTGCTCGATGAGGGAGGTGGTGGGGCGGGTGAGGTGGCCGAAGACGGCGAGGTCGTTGGAACAGCGGAGTACGAGGTCTGGGAGGTTGGATCAGTGCCGCCCGGCGCAAGTGGGTTGGGCATGCATACCGTGTACCATGTCAATGCCGCCGTGGAAGCCGAAGTTTATGCCCAGCTGCATGAAGCGTCTTGCGGATAGACTCCCCTCCCCAGAAAGCCTCACCGTGCTGTCTCCAAACTTCCTTAGCAGCTTCACAATGTCCTTCACCCGACCCACGTCTTCGGGGTACTTTCGGTAATACGCCTCGTTCCGTTCCGCCAGCTTCCTGAACGTCCGCTCATACACCTCGTCCGGGTCGCTCACCAGCGGCGGCAAGCCGCCAAAGTAAAAAGCCTCTCGCAGCCCCTCCGGATAGAAGGACAAGTACGTAGTAATGCAGAACCCGCCGAAGCTCTGGCCCGCCACGCTCCACTTCCGCTTCTCCTCCGGCCAGCCCTCCGTCAGCGCAAGCCTGACCGCCTCCGCATCACGCACGATGGAGTCGGCCCTGAAGCTCTTCAGGTAGTTCGCCTGCGTGCGCTCGTCGCCGCGCAGGCCCAGCGTGCTGGCGGACACGGGCGAGCTGAGGCCGGTGCCGCGCTGGTCCAGCATCAGCAGCTGGTAGCCGCGGTCCAGCACCTGCTGGGTCCAGGCGACGTCCTGGGGCGAGCGGCACCCGAAGCCCGGCCCGCCCTGCAGGAAGACCATCCACGGCAGCTGCTTCTTGGCGTCGTCCTCGGCGCCGGCGGTGGTCGGGTCCGCGGGCTTCTCGGCCTTGCGCGCGGAGCGGGCGAAGAGCCGGAGCGGGCGCGAGTCGGGCTTGTGCCAGTGCGTGGGGACTTCGAAGAAGTATTCTGTTATCTTGAGCTTGCCTGGGTAGGAGGGGTGTAAGCTTCGAGGTTCACGTGAGATGGAAACTTGTGGGAGGGATTGCGGAAGGGTTGTGTACCGGGGACGATGTGTGAGCGCTGCTCGATGATCTTGGCGGGGGAAATCTTGATCATGGCGAAGGTGGGGTGAGGGGAGCTTGAGGTTGGTGGGCGGCGCGAGAAGTTCGGGTGAAAAGGTTGGTGGTGTGATTGCGGACGGGTAGGTGGCTTAAATACAGGGTGCATGCTAGGCCAATTGGACAGCCAGGGCAGGGTTTCAGACTGCTCGCACGTGTTTCATGGGCGGTTCGATGGATGCTGGAGCTGGCGACCAGGCTGTCAGCTTGGCGGGCGTTGTTTGGTGTTGGGCGAGGTGGGGTCACCGGCGCCGGAGGTAGATCTGCGAGATCCCCGGCGCAGGGGGCGGAGAGCCAAGCATGCATGGCGGGGCGGACGCTAAAAATTCGGACAAGGCGGGGCACGAAGCTTTCCACCACACCTCCGCCTGCGCTTCTGCTCACTCCCGCCGACTTCCTTGGTCGACACTCCTTTGGTCGACACTCAATCTTGATCCAGGACGTTCTCGAGCCGTTTTCCCTTCCTTTCAGAAAGTCCGCACCTCCACACCGAAAAGATTGTGCTTGAAAGTAAACTTCATCTAAGCCTTTAAGGAACAAGCTTTTCCGAAATTTCTCACGTGTACTTCGTCATCGCATTCAGGCATGGGGAAAAAAGACAATAAAGCCAAGAAGGCTGAGAAAAAGGCCCGTACAGCCCAGAAGCAAGAGAAGAAGGCCAGCAAGAAAGAGCAAAAGCACCAAAAGCGCGGCAAGGACGCTGACGACAGCGACGCCGAGGATGTCGACCTCGACGCTGTGCTGGCCGAATACGCTCGCCAGCAAGAGCAATTCCTCAAGGTCACCGAGACCGTATCGGAGCCGCCCTCACCCCGCGGCTCAGCAACCCTGATCGGCTCGCCCACCAACGACAACGAGCTGTTCCTGTTCGGCGGTGAGTACTTCAACGGCGCCCTCGCCCACTTCTACAACGACCTCTTCGTCTACAACACCCACCGCGACGAATGGCGCAAGATCACCTCCCCCAACACGCCCCTCCCGCGCTCCGGCCACGCCTGGACGCGCGGCGGCAACGACAAGGCCATCTACCTCTTCGGCGGCGAGTTCTCCAGCCCAAAGCAAGGCACCTTCTACCACTACAACGACTTCTGGCGGCTGGACCCCTCCACGCGCGAATGGACGCGCCTGGAAACCAAGGGCAAGGGCCCGCCCGCGCGCAGCGGCCACCGCATGACGTACTTCAAGAACTACATCATCCTGTTCGGCGGCTTCCAGGACACGAGCCAGCAGACGCGCTACCTGAACGACGTGTGGATCTACGACACGGCCGCCTTCGCGTGGCACGAGCCCAAGCTGCCGCCCGCCGCCCAGAAGCCGGACCCGCGCTCCTCCTTCTCCTTCCTGCCCAGCGACGCCGGCGCCGTCCTGTACGGCGGCTACTCGCGCGTCAAGACCACCGCGGGCTCTTCCAAACCCGGCGGCAAACCCACCGGCGGCGGCCCCGCCTCCCGCAACGTCCTCAAGCCCGTCGTCCACCAGGACACCTGGTTCCTGCGCGTCGCGCCGCCCGGCGCACCCGAGGCGGGCGGTGTCACCGCCGCCATCCTCCCCAAGGTCCACTGGGAGCGCCGCAAGCGGCCCGCCAACCCGCCCAACCCGCCCCGCGCCGGCGCGACCATGGCGCCGCACAAGGGCCGCGGCATCCTGTTCGGCGGCGTGCACGACGTCGAGGAGAGCGAGGAGGGCATCGAGAGCGAGTTCTTCAACCAGCTGTTCGCGTGGAACGCCGACCGCAACCGCTTCTTCCCGCTCGCGCTGCGCAAGCCGCGGGCGCCGCAGGCGGCGAGGAGGCAGGCCACCGCGGAGAGGGGCGGCGGGCGGAGGGGCAGGGGCAGGGCGGACGAGGAGGAGCTGCTGCGGAACCTGAAGGCGTTGGAGACGAGGGGGACGCTGGCCGGGGCCGAGGGCGAGGACGCGGTCGCGTCGCGGCTGGGGGACGGGGCGGGGAGTCCGGACGGGGAGGAGGAGGAGGAGGAGGAGGGGGATCGGAGGCCCGAGAAGGCGGTGCTGTTTGAGATGCCGCATCCGAGGTTCAATGCCGCGCTGGCGGTGCAGGACGATGTGTTGTACGTGTATGGCGGCACGTTTGAGAAGGCGGACCGTGAGTTTACGTTTGATGAAATGTGGGCGATTGATCTGGGGAAGCTGGATGGCGTGAAGGAGATTTTCCGCCGCGAGCTGGAGGATTGGCAAGGTGAGGAAAGTGAGGATGAGGATGAGGAGGAGGATAAAGAAGAAGAAGATGAAGAGGATGATGAAGAGATGGGGAGCGAGGAGGATGATGTCGCCAGCACGGCTGCCACGTCTGTCTCTCAGGGCCCGTCGGCTGCGAAGGTGGAGAAAGATGGCGACGATGCTGCTACCGCATCTGAGAAGCATACCTCTGCTTCGGCGCTCACGGAAGACGGACTGCCGCACCCGAGGCCCTTTGAGTCGTTACGTGATTTTTACGCGCGCTCGAGCACCGAGTGGCAGAATATTGTCATCGACCAGCTGGCCCGAATAATGGGCGGTGATGCGAAGACGCCCAAGGAGATCAAGACGATGGCCTTTGAGCGGGCGGAGGAGAAGTGGTGGGATTGTCGTGAGGAAATCCGTGCCTTGGAGGACGAGCAGGAGCAAGCTGGTATCAGCGAAGTGGTCAGCTTGGCTGACAGGGGCGATATGGCAGCTGGTGGTGCAGGGAGGAGACGGTAGTGGTGCCGTTCGCAATAGACTGGAGGGCTGCAAGATCCTACACTTTCTCGAAAAGCATTACCGGACACTTATGAATCACAGAGTTTTCCGAAGCACTGAAAAGTTGCTTTTCATCTGTTTCGGCCTACTATGCGATGTTGCTGGTGATCTCATGCCACGCGATTCCCATCTCAAGCGCCTCTACCGTCTTTCAAAAGACGCACTCACTCGTTGAATCACCTGAGCTTTCGGCATCATCAGAGCTCAACGAGTCCAAGGTCGAGAGAGCATGAGCAAGTAGCAGCGGGCAATATCTGTATCCTTAGCTTTTTGAGAGTAGTCCAGCAGATAGGTTCCCTATGAGGCGAATATCGATTAGGAGCATCTCTATTGGAAGAAGAGCACGGTCGGCCGTTCAACCAGCGAGTCATCGACGAGCATGCCATTCGACTTGGCTTTGGACAGGGAACTACTACTCCGAATTTAGTGGTCGGTAGGCAATTACTATTGGTCTGCCGGAGGCGTATTAAAAAGGACGAACATTCACGGCCCGGGCTAGTTAGAACATCAGACATGTTACGTGAGTCGGGCTGAACGAAAGGCCGAGAATTTGTAAAGTAAGGATAGATTAGCTTGACTGCCCGGGCCAATCGGAAGTAGCCCCGCAATGATCATATAGTCGAGCTAACCTGTCTAGCTCATCAGTTCGTCTGAATAAGGAAAAGTATGAGGAGACCGCCGAGGAATCCACACACTTTCAGTCATCTCTAGGCACATACGTACTGTGATTTGTTAAGCATCGGAACGAGGCCGCAATGCTGGCGCCTGATTCCATGGCCGATTGCGTTTCCTCGTAAGATCCTTAATGATCCCTCGTTTCCTGATTGGCCTGTTCGGAACAATGGCTCCGCCGAGGCCGCGGCTTGCTTAGCAATCGCTGTACCCAGACAAGATAGGAAGCTACTTTGAAGCGCGGGGTAACATGATATTTGAGAAACCAACTATCTTTGTATCTACGTTGATATTCACAACCCCAACTTCAATCATCGCACACGGAATTTGCATAGCCATCTGGAATTGCATCAGTCTGTCATGGAGGACCAGAAACAGCGGGTTCTCCTTCTCGGCGCTACCGGCCACACAGGCAGGTCTATTCTCGACGGTCTGCTCGAATACGGGAAATATGTAAGTATATCAACAGACTTATAACCAAGAGGAAGGAAACAGTTATGCAAGGGGGATAGTACGCCGGAATCTGCAGTAACGCGTATTTCTTCAGGAAGTCGAGGCACTCGTTCGACCATCTTCAGCTGAAAAGCCAGAAGTGAAGAGACTCATCGATCGGGGTGTCAAAATTGTGGTCGCCGACATCAACGGCCCGGTGAAAGATCTCGTCGACATTCAGAGGGGCGTCGATGTGACCATCAGTGCCATTGACGCCGGTTCGATTCGCTCACAAAAGAACATTGCTACGGCCGCAAAAGAAGCCGGCGTGAAGCGATTTGTGCCATGCGCCTGGATTACCGTTGCGCCAGTGGGAGGTGTCATGATTATGCGCGATCACGTGGGTCGGCTTTGCTATGCGCCAGGCTTCCAGGCTAACAATTGCTTCAGAAGGAAGAAGTGTACAATCACATCAAAAAGTTGCACCTTCCATTCACTGTAATCGATGTCGGGCTATGGCATCAGTGCTCCTTCCCAGGGAAGCTGCCCTCGGGCAGGTTCGACTACGCAGCGATGATGCCAGGGAATCTGATACATGGCGATGGACAACGCAAAAATGTCCTCGGAGACTGGCGTGATATCGGGCGCTGGACTGCCCGAATTCTGGATGACGAGCGCACATTGAACAGATATGTGCTAACATGGAGTGACAGCCTCAGCGACAACGAGATCTTTGCTCTCGTGGAGGAAGTAACAAGAGAGAAACTCGAAAGGCAAACGGTACTGAATGACAAATTGCGAATGCCAGGCTTTGAGCTAATATTGTCGTGGCAGGTTTCTTACAGCGAATTAGAAACACAGCGGGATCAGGCCAGAGAGAACCATGAGCGGGATCCGACCAACCTGAACTTCGGGCTGCGGCAGCTCAGCGACTACTATTATAGCATGTACGTGCGAGGAGACAATCAGGTCGAGTACGCAAAATATCTCGGTTATCTCAACGCTCAGGAGCTCTTCCCGAACTTTCAGCCAATCAGATTTAGAGAGTTCCTGGGGGATCTGCTGGAGGGCAAGATTGAGAAGCCCAATTACGAGCTCAAATGAATTGATAAGATCTGAGAGTGTTGAACAGTGAGGAGGTAATGGATATCAGTTTGTCCTTTTCCCTGCTATGCCCTACTGTCCAATGCTATCCATCTTATTTACACAATGGTTTGACTTCTGGGCGTGATATTTTTAAAGATGAAAAATCCTAGAGAGAAACCAACGTGAGTAGTAACACACAGGAAAACGAAGTAGTAGCAGAAACCGACGCTATTTTAACTCCATATAATGCCTTCCAGAACTAACCTTCGCTCCAAAAGGCTAAATGACTAGCTTAAACTGCGTCGAAGAAAAAACAGTCGCCCTACAGTCAAAGATAGCTTTCACCCATACACCAGTATCTTGGAACCATTGATTCTCCCAAGGCGAGCTCGGCATGGATCCGAAGTTGTGCTGTTATCCGAATTCGTTGCTAAGGCGGAAGCGGTAAATGGTGGCGCCATGCAATACGCTGACAAATGCTACATTCATTGATCTATGCAAGCCACACTTCGAAAGTGCTTCAGCGAATCTGATCCATCTTAGAGAATCTGCTTTTTGAAAATCTCCATAACAGCTGAGATATGTCTGCTTACACGCAGAATGACAGATCCTACGCACCACCGTTTCACCCAATAGTTACATGGAAGATGAGCTTCCAGCAGTAGATGTAGAACCCCCTTCTCTCTTAAGATGTTACGCTGATCTATTGGCACTCAACCAATCCGGCCTCAATCAGTTATGAAGGCGTTTACCTACGTGAAAATGTGGGCAGCGGCCCAGCAAGGTGGAAAAATTAACCCTTTTCAGACTGAGAAGTAATTTCCTGCCTCCATATACTAAGCCAACCAATGATTTACGTATACATTCTTTGTAGGACTTTTCAACGGTCCTTTATCAGAAGTTTTAGGAATGGAAACCTTTCATGCATCCTGGCCACTTACGTGAGTCTTGTACCCAGAAGATTCTTTGGAAACATTGGCTGACCAGTTTCGAATTGGAGAAGAGCTGCTGCCCGATCAAAGCTTGTCAGCACGGCCACAATCCAGCGTTGTATTCCGCGTGCAAGGAATCCCGGGAAGAAGTAGCTCTAACCATTTTAAAGAACTTATCGAAGCAGCCCTGGAAATTCATGAACCAATGACAGTTCAAGTACCCTCACTTGCTACCGACCCGTACGACCTGAGTACTTTGGGTGCCACAATTAGCTTTCGAAAGATTCCGGAAGCTTTTTCGAGTCACAATTGGAAGGGTGAATGGTGTGTTCCACTGCCAGAACAAGTTGGTTTCCGAGACACAGATTAACTGCTCTTCGATACGAAGTTCCATGGTTTAACACCACTATATACTTGCAGCGAACATCATTGCAAGATGGAGTAGGTCTTGAAGAGTTCTCAAGGAGATAGACATTTACTAATGGTGGCAGCCTTGTTGCGATCACCGGGTTGGATGGGCATACTTTCGGATCGTATAAGCAGAAAGATGGATCATTTATGCGGCTACACGATAGTCTACTAAACGACCTTCCTAAGGCGAGGATACTCTTGTATAGCTACGATACAGAGCTTAAAGGCAGCTCATCATTTTGATCTGGGAAATAGATTCAACAATGCACTCAGAATAGTCAGAATAGAAAGTGCTGTAAGGACTCTAGAAGATAGTCGCTATGCAAGATGCACTGAGTGCTGATTTGTACACCAGAGTACTTAATCAAGGCTTGAGAGGCCTTTGGTCCTCCTTGGTTATAGAACGGGCGGTATAGCCATTTAAGAGTCAGGATCGAGGCCTGCCCTGGATCCGTGGCCATCCCACGTCTGGAAAATCTAAGTTGATGAAATACGCATGGCGCACTATGGTGGACAAATTTGCGGAAACTGATGATGTTGTTGCAGCATTCTTCTTCCACGGCCGGGGTCAGCCCGTCCAGAGGAGCCATTTATGTCTGTTCAGGTCTTTACTAAATCAGATCCTGCCAAAATTCTCGGAAATAATGGAGAAATTCATGGCTATTCATCAGCAGCATACGTCAGAGCGAGGTACAAACTGGGAATGGGCAGGTAGTGAACTCAGAGACTTCTTCGCAGACAATATTCCAGCAGCCTCAAGATTTCGGCCAATCGTCATTTTCATTGATGCCCTCGATGAGGTTGGCAGTCCCGTGGATTCAGAACTAGCTCAATTCCTTGTCAGGCTCAAAAAGGAGGCCGAAAAGTGCGGCGGGAAGCTAAAAATTTGGCTTATCGTCTCGTCATTACCCTGGGAGAATCAATTCAGATCTTAGAAACGCCTATCGTACCACCGTTGAGGATGAGAATGGTTACGATATCGAAGCCTGTGTCAGCGCACAACTGAAGAATCTCGATCTCCCCGCCGACAAACGGAAGGATTCCGGGCACGAAATCACCCCCAAGGCTAGCGGCAGCTTCTAAAGTGTAATTCTCGTTACCCGAGATGTACGCCAAAATGCAAAGCTAAGGAAACTTTAGTGTGATCTGTAGAGCATTTAACAGACGCTAGAGAGCCTGTAGATTCTTTATCGCGATATCTTCATGGTAACAAAGCCGAACAAGTGCCGGAGAGTACCCAAGCTTTTTCAATAGGTATGCTTTGCCAGCCGCTCCCTCTCGACGCTTAAATTGCAGCATGCGCTTGCACTCGACGCGTCCATGCTGCACGCTGAGGTCAAACACTACATTAGTGACGGCAGGAGGTTTTAGAAGACGTTAAGAACATGCCGCAAGTCATAAGAAATCTCTTCAAGGCGCCTATCGAAGTAGTTGAGCACAATAACACGAAAAAAACCCAATTTATCCATCAAGCCGTGCGTGAGTACAATGAAGGGCTGGAGCTGCTTGAGTCTTGCCATGATGGCGAAGACACAGCCTTGCACCGCAACACCAGTATCCATGCGGGATGCAAGCACACGGCCTCTTCCAGACCTCGCGCTCGTGCATCCGATACCTGAGCCTTAAAGACGTCCGCAAGCACATACAATGCACCTCGGCACCTCACGATGGTGCAGCCACCTCAGCTCAAATACACGCGAAATTCCCTCCCGCAGGCTACGCACTCGCATCCCTCAAACCGCACCTCCGCGACCTGGAAGTCCTGAACGTCAACCAGTCAGACCTGCTCCGTCTTTTCTCCTTCCCGCGTGGCGACGCGAGTATCCTGGCCACATGGCACGAGCTATCAGAGCGTTGCGGTAATCGCGGACTTCGGAGGGGTACGCGCTTGGTCCACCTACTGGACGAGTGTGGCGTGGCCAGCGCGCTTAGCGGTGCGCTCACGCTGCCGCGGAAGGATGGCAATGATGACGACGATTACGATATGGACGATCAGTTCAACGTGAAGGGTGTGTTGGGAAGGACGCCCCTGGCGTATGCGGCACGCCAAGGGCATGCAGAGGTCGTTGGCATGCTGCTCGGTTGGGCGCAGCGCCATGGAGCAGACTTGATTGGCCTGGATGAACCAGACACGCAGATTGAGACGCCGCTGATACATGCGGCGGAGTGGGGAGGATGGAGGTCATAAGGATGCTCGTGGAGGTCAATGCTAGGAACCGGTGGAGGCAGACAGTCATTTGGAAGGCTGCCGTGCAGGATAGGGCGGCAGTGATGGAGCTTTTGCTGAAGAGCGGTGGGGAACACAATAAGCCATTCTATCAACACTCGTCCCTTTTGGCGGAGGCAAGAAGAAATGGGCACATGGAGGTTTTGGAGATATTGAGAGAAGCTGGAGCACGTGAGTGAATGGCTTCGATGGAGATCCTCTGAAGATTAGGGTAGAGCGCTCTAGTATTGGCCCACCACTCTAATTCTGTTTGTGTGGTTCACAATGGGTAGCTGTTCGGTTTCTTGAATTCCGTGTTCTCCGGAGATGTGAAGTCGAGGAATCTGGCTAGACGCGAATTTATGATATATGAAAAAATATACCTGTATGCATGGTAGAGGCAAGACCCTGTCTTTGCATAGTAAATGGCGCTCACAGATGGCTGCCGGAGAGAAATTTGATAATCAAACATATTGATCCTGAGCGGTTCAGAGATACGGCATTGATGGCCCGTTATCTTGTTGAAGTGACTTTTTAGTAAAATATGCTCCTAGTGATGTGCTAGTTTGGTAGCGCACTCTTGCCATGGCACTCCGAATTACTGAATGATTAAGTACGTCCATCCACTTTGCCACGCAAAACATACACTCCTCATGATATAGATGTAGGATCTCATTCAGTCAAGCTAGGCCTATCGATGGCTGTAGGTCGTAAATGTTCTAGCTGAGAACCTGCTCCCTCTGATATATATTCTGTAGCAAAGAACTTAAAGCAAAGATTATCACGAACGGAAACTTTCCAGACCTTACGATAATAAACTCAACTGAGCCAGCATTCACACAGTGACAGAGCTATGAAGACATATTTGGAGCCTTTGGATCAACATTCAACCTTCAGCGTCAGGGTGTTTGTTCACTTCATTGTTCTATTTGGACAAGATATTTGGTTAGTAGTTTGACTTAAAAAGAAAGCTGAGTGCTTAACACCGGCCACTTTTACTATGGTAGCGACATCACCATCTGTTTATGGCTGTCCCCAAAGGCATCCAGCTGCAATGAAGAGCTGCTGAAATGCTTTTCGATCAACGCAGATCGACTGAGCCCGATTGATGCTTCTCGACGTCCACAAAAGAATTCCAGCGACATTTGAGCGGTAGGGAGATGAGAGCAGAGATGGCACGCTCACGTGAACCTGCGAACGCTGAGAGAAAGTTCATCACGAACCTTCCATGACCGGATGCTCGCAATTTCTCCAGCGGGCTCGAGCCACCAGGCAGCTTTCACAGGCTAAGCATAAATACAGATCTTTCCGTCAGCTCATCCGCACTTCCCTCTTCCTCCTTCATCCTCCAGCGCTGACCTACGTCGTCGGTCAACACCTGCAACGAAGCTGATCAACAACCATCTTCTCTTCCCCTTTCGCGCTGTGGGCCAGCAGACCCCGCCCATGGGCACGTAGCTCGCGGCAAAAGTTCATTTAGACCGCCTCGAGGCCTCACGCGATCCGATAATCACTGTTGCACCTCAGTCGCAACACAGAGCGCCGAACAACACCAATCCACCTTCCACCAACTAAGCTTAAGAGCAATCCAGCCGTCAGTCTTTCGATCGAAGCCTCTGCCGGCACGTCTGAACCAATTGAAAAGCACGACCCCATCAGAGAAATAGCTTTACCTTCACTTACCTCGTCATCCGTCGACCCACCACCACCATAACCATGCAGAAGCAGAAATTCGCCAACGGCCCGGCCTCCAAGCCGCCCAACCGCGACCACCTCGGCCGCCCAATCTCCACAGGCGCCGCCGCCAGCACCAAGCACCACCCGCACCAGCACTCCGCCGAGGCCCCGCGTCCCAGCCAAGCCCAAACCTACCCGTACGACGCCTACATCGCGCCCTGCATCGTCGAATTCTTCCCTCCGGACGTCGAGCCCGATCCGACCGCCCTCGTCTCCTCGCGCACCTACATCGGCTCGCTCCCGCACGCCACCAGCACCGCGCACGACGAGCCCGGCGACGACGACGGCGACAACGACAACAACAATTTCCCGGCCCACAGCAGCAACGCGCGCACGCAGACGGGCCCGTCCGCGTCGCGCGTGCAGGTGTGCTTCGGCCTGGACCACGCGTTCGAGGAGGACGAGGACGAGGATCCCGATCCGGACGAGTACGGTCCGCTGGTGTGGCTGCGCGTGCCGCTGCGCACGCTGTGCCCGGCGATGCTGCGCGGCAGGCAGCCGGCGGCGGAGCGCGAGGCGTGCGTGTACCTCGTGCTGCCGGCGACGGCGTGGTATCCGGAGCTGCCCGACAAGAGGAAGAATGCCACTCGCGCTCGGAGCGCGGAGGAGAGCGAAGAAGAGGATGAAGAGGTGCTGCGGCAGCGCCAGCACCGGCCCGGAAGCATCACGTTCAGGCGCTACGACGAGCCCGAGTTCCGCGTCCCGAAGTACGTGCGCGAGGCCATGGCGGACGCCGGGCTGAGCTGCGAGGAGATGTGTGCGGTGGATGTCGAGCCCGTGCTGCGGCCGCGCGTGTACGTGCCCGGCAAGTGGATGCGGCTGGGGAGCGTGGTGGAGAACGTCTTGCTGGGGGATTTGAGGGCGCTGGCGGAGGCGGATGGGTTCAGGGTGCATCTGCCGTGGAGCGCGATGTGCGAGTGGCGCGTCCGGGATACGGCGATGCGGGTGCAGAGGGAGGTTGAGGCCAGCGATGGCGCCTGCGCCAAGTTGAAGTTATACAAGCTGTTCCCGGATGAGAGGAACGTTGGTGCTGGTGCGTGGGAGAACTTCTTGCCGTGGGACCCGAAGGGTCAGCGGGGATTCAGCGATGAAATTATCAACAACTTGTTCGACCGGAAGGTCAGCTCGTCGGTGGACGAGCTAGAAATATCAGTCAGAGAGGGACGAGCACAGATCAAGATGGAGCGGGAGAGGAGCAAGGCCAAGAAGCGCAAGCCATTCCGTGGGGTTGGTGTTGGCGGAATAGCGAGGAAGGTTTCTTCAAGCAGCGCGGATGTTGACATGGACGACTCGGATAGCGACTATGCACCGCGCAAAAAGCGTCACAGCCACATGGACGGCGACTAGGCTGGCTTCGAAAAGGGGATTTAAATAATGGTTACAAATGAAGGAGGCGAAGGCTCGGAACCAAGACGACATGGATTAATAGCCACGGCACTGGGCTCAGGCGGGAGAAATTTCAAGTGGAAAGGCTGGAGGCGTACAATCTGTGCCGAACGTCCACAAGACAAAGATTTATAAGCGGAAAGGAGATGAAAACGAAGTCACCTTATATGTATGAAGCGCAGTCCGAATCGTGAAATTCTATGATGCTAGACACACTAATTGATAAAATCCTCTATTCTGTGATTACAACCAAACCAAGCCATCAAATCCCGAGTCGAATCATCTCTTCCTTTGCTCTCTATGTCTGAGCTCCACCAGGACTCCACCCCTGCACGTCGCTCACGACTTCCATCACAACCAACACATCCACCAAGCCTTCCATGCACTCCTCCATCTCCGCGAAGCAGTGAGCCCTCACCTCTTTCTGCTCCTTGCGCAGCAGGTCGTTCAACCGCCGCTTGAACTCGCCATAGCCTCTGCACTCCGGCATCGGCAGCGACGTCTCACCGTACTTCTCAATTCGAATGATATATGCAGCTTCGATACTACTGCGTAAGAAGCGTTCGCTCAGGGCGGAAGGTTTGTAGACCGTCGAGGTCGGCACGGGAGGTAACATCAGACCGGGAGCGGTGTGGGCGCTGGTAGTGGGAGGGCCAGCGTCGCGGGCGCGCGTCTGTGTTTGGACCGGGACTTGCTCTCCTGCCTGCTCTTGGTCCTTCGCCTGGGTATGGTCCGAGCTCGTCGCGTCGATGACATCGCTCCGGGAGAAAACGGTCGCGTCCTTCTTAATCTGACTGGTGGTCTCGATAGCGGAAGCGGTCTGGCTGGCGTCGTGGGCGGCGGACTGGACGGCGACGGATGTACGGGCGGTATCCTGACTTTGCTGGGTGTGCCTGGAGGTTTCGCACCTGCGATTGAAGTCTGTGATAGTTCGTTCTAGGACGTTTTTGTTATCCGTCTCTTGCTGCATTTTGGCGTGAAGTAGACTTACTCAAAGGGCTATTGTCGTCCCCGTCATTAACATCATCATCTGCGGGCGTTACGTTCGGCAGCGAGGAGCTGGGCTTGAAGACCCGACTGGGCATGTACGAGCTGGGCTGCACCCGAAAGCTGCTGTCGATGGCCGACTCGGGAGCGCGGTGGCTGGGCTGTGGTTTGGTCTGAGACTCGCATAGTTTCGCCATATCGGGTTCCACTGGAGGAGTGTCAGTAAATGTAGAAGCTGAAGCTGAGAGCTGCGTCTTACTGTTTGAGATGAGCTGCACGACGCTCTCGTACGCGCCGGAGACCGTGACCATAGCTTCATAGAGGGCATCAATGAGCTACTGGGATCTCAGTACTTGCAGCGCTGGACAGTGAGTCTGAGGCTACTGGAGCTTACGTTTGCGACGTGTGAGGAGGGAGGATCGACGTTGATTCTGTGGGCACGCTGATGCTCCATGAGGAGCGCGCTCTGCTGCGCGTCCATTGCGGGTTGCGTGCAGGAAACGGTGCAGATTATTTCGCGAAAAGTGTTGGAGGAAGTTTGTAAGATTTCGAGGTGCGGGAACAAGAGGCGCGGGTACGGCGTGATTTGTTGGACTGCAAACGCGCGCACCAACCTGCCGGCGTAGAAGTCACTGTAAAACAATGGCACGTGCACTACACTAGTAATAACTTTCGTATGAGCAGGTGGAACGTCCGATTGAATGTTTTTATTATCTCACATGACTAAGTAGGCTATCCAGATGGAGTATTGGACATCTTCCGAGCCGAGTTAACTGATGGAGCTGTCTAGCCCAGGGGTTCGGACTTCTTGACAATGAGAAACTCTTCGTCATGATCCTCCTCACTTGTACCACTAACAGAGTTCAAGTAGCCTTTGTTCGCAACGGTCGCCTCTTCAACCACGTAGATCCTCTTGAATAGAGGGTGAACACATTCCCTCTTCGCAAAGCTACAAATGCATCTTTTGAAGCCATCCGGATCTTTCTTGTCGCTGCCTATAGGTACTTGTCAGCATTTACATGAAGGAAAGGAGGCCTATATACACGTACATTGCACGACGAATTCCCTGACGCCCGTCTGCTTCTTCAGTTGATGACTGGACCGTTGCGGCGGGGGCGGCAGCCGCAGTGGGATCCCTGGACTAAGGTTATCCTTGAAGCTCAAACTGTGAGATGCGACACAAATAGATTTACCCTTGCGCTTCTTGGAAGGGCCACTGTCAGATGAGTCGGAGTCTGGAGCACTATGCTTCTTCCCCTTGGACGCAGCACCGCTGCCGACTATGTCCACGTTGGCGTCGATGACGTGCTTGAACTTGACTTGTAGGGCAGGTGGCTGCGGAGAGCCGTTCTGCAGGGTGGCTACCTTAACCGCCGGAATCTGCTTATCCTTGCCTTTGGGCGAGGCGTGAGGGTCCACTGAGGGCGTAATTAGTGAGCTGGATCTGACTATCAGACGAGCGTATAGGTTAAAGACATACTAAGAGCAACTAGCTCTTCGACGCGATCGTAGGAGCCAGGGAACTCATTGCGGATAGTGCGGAGATTTTTCGTCAACTGCGGGAGGAAAGTGACGTAAGCGTCGGCATTGATTGTGGATTTGACATGGATAATGACAATGGGCGTACCTCTTCGAGGAGCAGTTCGAGCTTGTCTTGCTTCTCCTTGAGGAGAGCGCGGCGCTGGGCGTTCATGGTTGCTGGTCGCGACACGTCGCGTTAGAATGGAGGAGGGACGGGGATGACGCGTGTTTGGGCGCGAGAAGTAGCCCTGTCTTGCGACGGTCCGTGTGCGCATCCCATCTGGGCCAGGAATATCTCTTGGCGGAAGCGCACTTTCCTCCTTTTCCCATGCTAAATGGTCACATCACCCCGAATCGATCAGCAAAAGCCTGTTCGCAGCTCTGTTACTATAACCGCGAACCTATCGAAACTCAACGGAAGGTCCAATCAACCGCCAACTGAACCTAATCGAGACCTCGTCCGTAGCACATAGTGCGTTTCCCAGCCTTGATTTCCTCTTAGTCCGAGGAGCCTGTAATCTTCTTTCTACGTTTTGCCAGGTCCATCAAGGGAACTTCTTCATCATCGCTTGGAGAAGGCAGGGCAGCGCGTTTTCGAGCGCCTGGAAGCTGAGCCGCTGGTCGTATACCCATTGGATGCTTCTGGTTGTCCACAGCCGCCTTCTTGCTCGGAGCGTACTTTCTGCGGCCAGTGCTTGCCCCTATCACTGCACTCGCCTTCGCAGACGCCTTCTGAGCATTGCTGTTGCCGAAACCTGTCTTGATTCTGCCCTTTTCAATTTCCTCGATATCTAGAACGTCATAGGTGGGAGAGGGGCCAAGCTCCGGTTCGTTTTCCTTCCACCAAGCGCCGTAGACCATTTCAGCTCTCTCAATAGTCTATCCATGAGTGACGGGACTATAGAGCGAACGCTCCTTTTGGCTGGATGGAGTGAGGTCCGTAGTTCCGGATCTCACCTCTTCGTTTGCTAGCTGAGAGGTAGTGCTTCCATCAGTGACGCCCGTAGCCCTCGAGATGTCATCACGCGTCTGCTTCACTGAATTGTTCGCAGAATTAATGGTACCGGTCACATTCATTCCATTCTCCGCTGCTTGTGCCTTGTGAGGATTCACTACAGCCTTAATTAGCCTGCCAGTCAATCTGAGCGAACCAAACGTGGATACTTACAGTCAAGGACCATCTTTACCGCTCGGTAGTACGATCCTGGAAACTCATCATGAAAAAGATTATGAATATTGCTAGCCAACTAGGCAAGAAAATGGCTGCACATTGCTGTTTCATCACGTTGTTGAGCCATAAAATATAAGTACTTCATTTCATAAAGTGTCTAACAATATATACTCAACAGCAATGTTTACACAGTTGATCCTTCATGCTTCCAAGACTCGACGTAGAAATCCACAGACCTCAAAATGCCGACCAACCACCGTCGACTGTAATGACCGCTCCATTGGATGTATACGCATGTTCACCCGAATAGAACAGAACGGTCTTAGCAACATCGTCAAGATTCGACATCTTCGGCTCCACGGTGAACGTCTTCGCCGTAATCGCCCAACCTTCCTCATCAATGCCCTGGCCACCCTGAGCCGTCAAACGAGTTGGCATGCCGCCTGGTAGGAGGACTACGGCGCGAATATTCTTCTGGTTGTACATGGCCGCTGTGTTCTTGGTCAGGCCCACGAGGCCAGACTTGCTCGCCACGTACGCGGCACCTGGGTAGTGGGGTCAGCACTTCTTGGTCTGATAGCTATTTTCCTATCTTTTCCTGTCCTAGTCGAGTCCAGTCACGTATTGCATGCAGTGTACTAACCTGCGATGCCGCCTTTAATGGCAGCTATTGAGGCGATGTTAATGATGGCTCCACCAGCAGGCCCCTGCGCAAGGAATTGGTTGGCTGCCCGCTTGCTAAAGAGGTACGGGGCGGTAAGGTTGATAGCAATGACACGGTCCCACAGCGAGCGCTCCAGCGATCCCACGGGCTGCCACCTGCAAGCGATAAGTACAGAAATCGGTCAGCCAAGCGCCATTTGTACCAATCCAACCACATATCAGGCACACGCACTTATCCGTAACGCCCGCATTGTTAACCAACACGTCCAATCGCCCAAACTTTGCCAACGCCTCAGTGAAGGTCTGGTCGATCGCCGCCTCATCGGTCACGTCGGTGACGGTGCTCAGCAGCTTGTCAGCTCCAAATCCTGCAGAGTTGAACTCAGCCACCGTGTTCTGCAGAGCATCGGCCATGACATCGCAGATAGTGACGGAGGCACCGGCCTGGAGGAATGCGATGGCGATGGCTTTGCCCAGACCACCTGCAGCGCCCGTGATAAGGGCAACTTTTCCCGAAAAAGACATGTTCGATAGGCTGAGGAAGTAATTCTGTGGAAGAGGGAAAAGTCTTCTGGATATTGTGGTATTCGTGACCGGCCACTTTATATACATATATCCTTCCACGCCCCAACCCGGCTTGCGAGGTGCGCGGGCCCGTCGCAAAGATGTCCAGAAGCAGTCTCGACCGTCGGATCCCGGAGAAGAGGTACCCGACCAGGCTATTGACGCTGAATCCTTCTCGCACCCATGAGTGTGACTTGAACACGGCTGCGTCAGTCATGCCACCACCGCTTACGTCGCACGGTCATGCGGGGTTCGGTCGTCTTGACTCGTGCGGCAGGTGTGGGCTAGCTGTTTTGACCTATAGGCAGCCCGAATCCGAGGCCAATGCTTTCCTATCTGGGCCAGCAAGATCCACTATTCCACTGTCTGGCGACGACCGCAATGACCACGAGCTATAGCGACCGGCAAATACCTACTTCTCTATGCGACATGTGGGCTTTTGAGATTGAGATTGAGGATGCGTCCTCCCGGCCGGCCCTTTGTTTTATCTGCCTTGATTACAAAACATTTCGTATTCGTCACGGATCCTCCCCCCCCCCCCCCTACCCCAAACCCCCCTGCACCTCATACTAAAACTTCACACCCGCACTCCGTTTCCGAATCTTCTCGCCGTAAACGCTGAATAGCACGGGCACGGGTACTACCGCTAGCGCGGTGAACGCGAGCACGGAATTGCCCCAGCCCAGTCCGAGCGCGTCGTACATCTCGAGCGCACACAGCGGCAGCGTGGCGCCGAGGATGCTGCGCACGAGCGTATTGGCGGCCATGGCGGACGAGGCGTGGATGGTGTACGTGTCGACCAGGTAGGTCTGGATGCACAACTGCTCGCCCCAAAAAATTATATATATCAGTACGACCGCTGTGCAGTGGAGAAGATGGGGAGGGAGTTTCGCACCATGCACGTGAGTAAACCCACGCCGACGATCAGCGTTCCGAGCATCGGCACCGCCCACTGGACGTGTTTGTCCGTCGTCCAGCCGTAGATGAACAGGCCGACGGGGATGCAAAACGCTGCGGGCCCGATCAGCCAGACGGGCAGTCTGTCTTCTGGCCGCGTTTGCCGCCCCTGCGCCTGGACGTCGCGGATGATGCGGTCGGACGTCTTGCCGACGATTATCAAGCCAATGAACATGCCGATACCGATGCCAATGTAGGAGAGCCCGACTATGCCGCTGTCGAAGCCGTAGTTCTCGCCGAAGACGAACGTGAAGGTCGAGAAGAGAAGGTAGAGGAGGCCGTAGATGATAGCGACGAAGAGGGACATGGCAAGCACGATTGGAGACCGGACGAGGAGCTTGATCGGCCGCACGATTGCGCGACTGAGGAGTTCCTTGTGGGTGATGTCTTTCTCGAGCTTTGAACGGAGGTTGGGGTTGCCGGTTTCTTTGCGGAGACGCGCGGCTTTGCGGTTTAGGATTGCGGGCGCGTAGGTTTCCTGCATGAAGGTGAAGCACACGACGATCAAAACGCCAGACTGCAGCCAGTTCTACAGTCAGCACTGGGATTTGAATATTGCGAGAACGAGAGAGCGGAGGTAAACAGACCAGGATCGTCAGCAGCCAAAACACCCACCTCCACCCCTTCGCCTGCACCAGGAAACCTCCGGCCACCGGTCCAATTACAGGTCCAAACAACGGTCCGGCGGACCATATGGCCATAGCCCTACCTCTATGCTCCGTCGTCATTGTATCGGCTATGGTACCAGCGCCAATGGTCAGGCATGCTGCACCAAAGCAGCCCGCCAGCATCCTGAACGCAATCAACATGCCCATGCTTTTCGCAACAGCACATGCGATGGTAAATGCAATGAATCCCATATTTCCAGCATGGTACAGTGGTACGCGACCGTACATCTCTGACAGCGGCGCTATGACGAGCGGGCCAACAGCGAAGCCAAGGACGTAGACGGAGACGACGAAGCTGGATAGTAAGCGGGAGGACGTGTTGAAAGTATCGAGGACGTCGGGCACACCTGGTGCGAACATAGACGAGGCGAGCGGAGTGACGAAGGTGATGGCAGAACAGAGACCAATGTTTAGCCATTTTTTGCCGGACGACCAATTCTGCGGATTTGCTGGGTCGGAGTCGCCATCCCACCAGACGAGGTTGTCGTCGCCATTCTGCGATTGTGCCGATTCCAGTTCTGGGGTGATATTGAAGCTTTGTGCCTTCTCCAGATCATCGTGAGTGGACGGTGTTCCAGATGGAAGACTGGAATGTTCATTACTCGTTCCAGAGGATGACATCCCGAATAGGTAATGTTGAGGGCAACGAATCCGCAATTGATGGCTTGTCGGTCCAATTGGTCCCTGGGCGGCACGGATCAGGGATAGAAGATGTTTCGTAGGACGGGCGTGATCGAGGTTTTATACATCAGGAGTACATGGTGTTGTGCGGGTCCACGAACCAGGGGGCTGAGTTTGGTCCCGATTACCGAGTTATACAGCATGTATAACAAACATAACGCGGCCCGGTAGTCAATCTAGCATCCGGAGCCGACTTGGCGTGCTTGCGTTGCCTGCCTGAATTAGGCTGTCCCGGTAAAACCCCACGACTCCGGCCTTTTCCCACCTTCATCCTGACATCCCATCTCTGCTCGACAAAACGACGATGTCGGACGCTGCCGTTTCCACAGCCCGCAAGTTCGCTTGCCAGCAATGCGACAAGGTCTACTCAACTACCGGACATCTGCGCCGCCACGCAATAACTCGCAAGTGAACCCTTTTCTGTGCATGACCTCCGCATTGTCTCACTGATACGGCTCAGATTCAGGAGAGAAATCCGCCAGATGCACATTTTGTAGCCGATCATTTGTCAAACCGTGAGCCAGTACTTCTTGCATGTGCCGCAAGAACAGATTCTGACCGCATACGCGAACAAGGGACGTCGCCCGACGACACGCTGTTTCGTGCGCCAGAAAGCAGCGAGCAGATGTTCCGCCGCAAGCGAAGCGCGGGCGGAAAGCTCGGGCCTGCGACCGATGTGTCGCAAAGAAGACCTCCTGTGACGCGAGCTTGCCGTGCTCCCGATGCACATCGTCAGGAGTGCCGTGCGCCTACAGCCGGGCTAATGGCCAAAGCGGAACTCGTGGCGCGGGAGGTATCGACGGCCCTTTCCTTCTAAGCTATGTCGATAGTTCTTTCGAGTCCGCCGTCACGGCGCTTACCGCAGCTGAAACCTGTACCAACCAACTTGCTGCGGATGCCCAAGGAGATTGGCGACTGTTCTCTGATGGCGAATCATCCGACTTCAGCTGGGGCTGCACTGGCCGATTATTCAACATCTGGGAAGATATCGGAGATGGAGGATACAGCGGCCTCGACCAGTTACCGCTAGGCCATGACACCTCGCTCCATCTCAACATTCGCCTGGACGAAGCTATTCACCAGCTCGCTGCTTTCCAGCAGAGCGCTCACGTGTTGAACGACATGCGCTCAGAGTTCGACCATGATCTGGCGAAGTCCATCTTCACCGCAGCCAATCTCTCCTGGTTCTCGCGCGGTTACTTCAGATTCTTTCACCCGCAGATACCCATCATTCACCGACCGACTTTCGCTGTCGAAACTGCGTCAATCTCTCTTCTAATGGCAGTCTTCGCCGCTGGTGCGCTGGTCTCCGGGGCCGCCGAGAGCGCACAGGCGGCTCGCCGCTTCTTCACGCTCATCGAAGATTTCATCTTCTGTCAAAACCCTTTCGGACGCTATTTTGGCCTTCAGCATGACTCTGCACCTGAGAGAAGTCACGCATCCAGCGAGATAGAAGTACTCCAGGCCGCATTCATCATATCTGTGATCCAAGGTAGCATGCACAACATCCCGACGCGGCGGCGCATGAGGGTGCAGCGTCATCCCGCATTCATCGCCGTCATTCGCGCTGCAGGGTTGCTCGCGTGGATGCGGAGGCGGGAGAGATGCACGTGGGAAGACTTTGTGGCGGACGAGGTTCGAATAAGGTCTGTCTGCCCCTTGCGCCATCCCGCTCTTCCGTACAATGAGAACTGACGCTCTGCTAGGCTCGGTGTCTTTACGATTCTGTATGACAGCCATCTGAGCCTGTTCTTCAATAATCCGCCGCACATTTCTGTGGCGGAGATGAGCGTGGACATGCCGTGCGACGAAGAACTATTCGAAGCCGAGACAGGGGCTGAGTTTGAGAGAATCCAGACGCTGGAACAGCCGCATGACACCCTATCCGTCAGTAAGCTTATCAACTTGTTGGTGCGAGGTGCGCAGGAGAGTCTGCCATCGCGTCTTTCAGTCGTCCAGTTGCAGGCTGTTATATGGAGTAAGTCGGACCGGCTTTCTGCTGTTGTTGGGGACAAGACTGACACCCTGGAAGCTCTGGCTGGGTACGTACAGACTGCACGGACAGGAGTATTTGCATCGGAGCAGCTGAAAGCCATATTCCACGCAACGGAGAAATGGAAGGTACTTTGGGCAGGGGCGATCCAAAGGAATGAAGCGAAAGGAATCGTTCTCGACGGCAGGACAAAGCATGCAGCAGAAATTTGCTGGTTGTTGCAGAGTATCATCAAGGCAGCACAAGCGGGCGATGTCGACAGCCTCTACATGAAGAGGTTTTCGAGGGATTCGTTGGTTGCTCTGGATGAGTTCATTCAGAAGTACAAAGAGTTGTAGGTCACAACCGTTGGGACTTGATAGACATAGAGATTGTGGCACATAAAGTTGCGCCAGCCGAATGATATTAACAGCACTTCCCATCCACCCTCCTTCTTAAGCATGAATCAAGCCTTCGAAAAATTGCTCATTGTAAAATGCATTCGATCTTACTATCCACACTTAAGATCCATGGAGACAAGAGTAAGCATACAGGGTTTGTCGTAGCCATGATCTGAACATCCGGCGACTCTTTAGAACACTGCCACTGCGTTTGCCGGGCTTCCTACCAACCCAGGATGGTTCAGCGGTACCGACACCAGCAAAAAGGTATACCTTCCAGTCTTCCTGCAATGCTCAGCCAGCGCCTTCAAGTCCCACAGCTCTCCGATCGGCATGCCAAACATAGCCAAAAGATACTGATGCAACACTAAAAAGGTCGTCAGCCCACATCTTCCATCCCTCCCTCCCTCCCCACCGCCCCACAACCCAAAAACAAAAATTCGCTCAAGAAAACAGAAAACCGAGACTCACCCAAATCCCCCGCCCCCCACGCACTCCCATCCGGATTCGCGCCGGGAATGCGCTCGAACGCGGGCGCATCGCCCGCCACGGCCGCAAACCGCCCGTTCCAGATCCACCGCGCCACGTCCTCGGAGCCATCCAGACCGGTCGACAGGGCCGCGCCATCGCCGCCGGCGTCCAGGGCGTGATCCGTCCACCCCGTGCGCACGAGCAGCACGTCGCCGGCGCGGAACGCGACGCCCTGGCGCGCGGCGCAAGCTTCCAGGTCGGCGACGGCGATGGCGTCGCCGGCGAAGGGGTGCAGCGCCTCGCCGCGCGCGGTGGCGCGGTGGTGCGTCGCGTAGTCCAGCAGGACGCCGCGCGCGACGAGGCCGCCGCGCGCGTGCCAGCGGTCGAGGGTGGGTGCCGGGCGGCTCGTGGGCGCGGCGGCGGCGGCAAGGTCGGCGTGACGCGGCGCGTGGCCGTTGTAGCACAGGCCGGTGGGCTGGTGCGCGTAGTGGCAGAGGCTGTCCCACTGGCTGGAGCCCTGCGTGTTGAAGGAGAGCTCGTCGTCCCAGCCGTGGGCGTCGATGCCGGCGTCGCGGAGGGAGTGTACGCGGTGGGTGGCCGGGGCGCGGAGGCCGCCTGGGTACTTTTTGATGGCGTTGAGGGGCCAGCTGGGTTTGGAGAGGGGGTTCGTGTTAGTGTTGATGATTACGTGCGTCGTTTTTTTTTTTTTCTTTTGCTTGAAGTGGGTAGAGGAAGAGCTGAAGAGGGGGCGTACTTGAGGGAGATGGAGATGCCGTCTTTGGCTTCTTTGGCGGCGGCGGCCACGACCTCGGGGGTGAGGTGGTTCAGGGTGCCGAAGAGGTCTTTCTTGCCGTCCTTGTCGAAGATGCCCCAGGCGCAGCCTTGCGGCATGCCGTCGACTTCTGGGAGGCTGTCAAAGTCTGGGACATTCATTGTGTGGTGCTAGCAATGGTGATGTCAACGATGGAAGGAATTGCTCGAGAGGGTTTGTCTTTGGACTGAGCTGATGAGTACTTCATATACTCGTGACATAGCTCCTACTGGCCACCCAACTGCCATCGACTCTGGCCTTTCTCCGCATGTGGTTGAGTGCCTATGGACCCAACGCACCATATTACGTGAAATTTATGTTAACCGCTCGTCACTGGACTCGAAAAAAAGGTATAGGTGGATTTATTGTATTGCTCGGAAAGCACTCGAGCCGACGGCGGATTCAGAGCACTTGCGGTACCGCTGGTACTTCCAAAAGGAGTCTCGGCTCTGAATACTAGCAGTGGCCAAGAGTATATACGTATAGACATAAGCTGGGCGCATGAGATCGTCCTGAAAGAGCACCTGATCGGGCAAGTTGACACACGCAAGGCCTGATTGCAGCCGCCGGGCGCTTAGGCAACTAGTCTACGCCCCAATCCCCGCACCGAGAAGTGATCCACTGGACAAGTGGGAATAAGCCGGGCTTCGGGAAATAGAAACGCTGGAACCGATTCGCGAAGGCATAAAACCGGGCGACAGTGATGGCAGAGAAACGGTACAGATCCGCAGATCGAGTAGATTGGATCGATAAACTTCCGTTCCTTTGAGGCGCAAAACACTGTCCAATCCCACCATGGCAGCCGCACCCGTCGCCCCGGACGCCACCATACAAGCCAAGTACGCCGCCGAACGGCAACGCCGCCTTCGGCCCGAGGGCGCCAACCAATACCTCGACCTGGACAAGTCGGAAAAGTACAAATACCTGCACGACGACCCGTGGGTCGATCACGACCTCCTCAACTCGCAGCCCCCCGCGCTCCAAGACGGCGATGAGTGCAAGTTCCTCATCCTCGGCGCCGGCTACGGCGGCCTCATCTTCGCCGCGCGCCTCATCCAGGCCGGCTTCTCGCCCTCAGACATCCGGCTGGTCGACTCGGCCGGCGGCTTCGGCGGGACGTGGTACTGGAACCGGTACCCGGGGCTGATGTGCGACGTGGAGTCGTACATCTACATGCCGCTGCTCGAGGAGACGGGCAACTACATGCCGAAGCACAAGTACTCGTACGGGCCGGAGCTGCTGGCGCACGCGGAGCGCCTCGCCCAGCGCTTCTCGCTCGCCGACAAGGCGCTGTTCCGGGCGCAGGTGCGCGAGCAGCGCTGGGACGAGGCGCGCAAGCAGTGGCGCGTCGCCATCACCGAATACCGCGGGCCGCGCGCGGGCGGGCGCGAGCTGCGCGTGCGCGCGCCGTTCGTCATCATCACCGGCGGCCTGCTCAACGTGCCGCACATCCCCAAGCTGCCGGGCCTGGACGCGTTCAGGGGCCGCCGCTTCCACACCGCGCGCTGGGACTACGGCGTCACGGGCGGCTCGCCCGAGGACCAGCGGCTCGAGGGGCTGGCGGACAAGCGCGTCGGCATCATCGGCACCGGCAGCACCGCGATCCAGGTCGTGCCCGAGCTGGCGCGGTGGAGCAAGCGCCTCTACGTCTTCCAGCGCACGCCGTCGTCGTGCGACGTGCGCGGCCAGCACGAGACGGACCCGGCCGCCTGGCCGACCATCACCGAGAACGGCCGGCCCGGGTGGCAGAAGCGGCGCGCGGAGAACTTCAACGCGTTCGTGCAGGGCGCGCCGGAGGGGAGGGAGGACCTCGTGAACGACGGCTGGTGCCGCATGCCGTCGTTCAGCGCGCTCGTTGGCGCCTCGCACAAGGGCGTTGTCGGGCACGACCCCGCGAGCATCGAGAAGCACATCGCCGAGATCGACGCGCTCGACTTCCCGCGGGCGGAGCGCGTGCGCGCGCGCGTCGACGCCGTGGTCAAGGACCCGGCGAAGGCGGAGAAGCTGAAGCCCTGGTATCCGACGTACTGCAAGCGGCCGGGCTTCCACGACGAGTATCTGCAGAACTTCAACATGCCGCACGTCGACGTGGTGGACACGAACGGGCAGGGCGTGGACCGCTTGACCGAGACGGGCGTGGTCGTCGGCGGCGTGGAGTATCCCGTCGACGTGCTTGTGCTGAGCACCGGCTTCCGCACCGGCGCCCTCAACCCGGTGAGCCCGGGCTTGAACGCCAGCGTGAAGGTGTACGGGCGCGGCGGCGTGGACATGGACGATAAGTGGAGCGGGAAGGGCCCGTCGACGTTCCATGGCGTGGCAAGCCACGATTTCCCGAACCTGTTCTTCTGGTCGCCTTCGCAGGTAGGCATGGCGTGTAAGCATATCCCCTTCCCTACAACACGGCTTCGGCACATGATATTTTACTGACATTATGCAGGCAACATCACTTACGTGCTGGATCTCATCGCCACGCACACTGCCTTCATCTTGGCTGAGGCAAGCAAGAAGGCGGGTGGCGCGCCATTCTCCGTCGAGCCATCTGTCGAGGCTGAAGAGTATTGGGCAGAAGAAACAGTCAAGCGGTCTGCATGGTTCTCCACCCTCGCGGGTTGCACGCCCGGCTACTTCAACGCGGAGGGAAAGGCCGCAGAGCAGCTGGGCGACGAGAAAGAGGCTGCGAAGAAGATGAGGGCCGCCCCTTGGGGCTCAGGTAGCACCGACTACGCCAACCGCCTTGCCGAGTGGCGCGCTGATGGTGCGCTCCGAGGAATCGAGGTAGTTGCGTAGGATTGATCGATGAAGCGGTGCAGTTGGAACGGCTTGCAAGAATTCTGGACGCGTACTTCGCGCTGTGTGCGTAAGTGATTGGGATGTAGATTTTCGGGCCAAACGAGCTGAGAACGTGGATATAAGGGAAGGGTGTCCTATACAAATAAAGTTGAACTAGTACGTTCGCCTATCTCAGAGGTTGGAAAAGTTTATTTACGCATATCTGGTTGCCTACTTTCTTTTACCTTTGCTAACCTTATTTTCTGTTTCAAGCCTCTCGGGTTCCCAGTCCAGCCTTCCTTCCAGTACAATTAGAAAGCGAGAAGAGAAAATAAAGCAGATGACCTAAAATTTACGCGACTGCTAACGTAACGTTACCAGTATACTCATCATGAGATCCGGCAAAACCGGCTCAGTGTCGCGCGGTGCGGGGGCCTGGCGTAGTCCGTGGCCTCGCCCGAGGTAAAAAAGAGCCTCGTCGCTTCCGCGACTCGCTCCACGGTTCGCTCCACTTTTTCACTACTGGCACTGTCATGGGCAAGACATTGGATTTATAATGCATTCTCCGCACGAGCAAGAAGCCTTCTCCTGCCGAGATCGCCAGGTACGGGGCTCAGACGTGCCAGCCCAGGAATAGTTTAGCGGCCGTTCATTTCGGCTCAGATAGCGGCGGGTAAGCAGGAACTACCTGGACGACGGGAAGAAATAGGGCGGGGATAACTGCAGTGTACGGAAAGGATCTGTCGTACTGCCCCGCAAAATGCAAAGAAACATACCTGAACAGGTTAGCTGTCAAAAAATAAAAAGCGCTAGCAGTCTATTCGGACGGTATGTAGCTTCCGAAGGCCGAAATACGGGGTGCGGATGCGGCGGGAAGGTGGACGCCGCAGGAACGTCGTCCGACACGACCTCAGGATAGATTGATCCGTTTAATACTGAAGACCAAGTGCATCAGTAGCGATTCTGCATGATAGTATATACAAGTTCAATATAGAAAACACGAATACTACAGCCTTGAGGAATGGCATTGTTCCTCGGTGACTTTATCCACCGAGTCTGACGGGCCGGTCCAAACGTTTATTCCTTTTTCCTCCAAATCAATCACCCCATGATTCCTTTGTGTCACCTCTCGTAACCAAAACATGCCGCAATCCAGTTCCTCCTAGGCGGCCCTCCTCGCCCTCCTCACCTTCCTCCCATCCTCACTTGCATCCGCCTCACCTCCCCCAGAAGTCACCATCGCCAATGGCACCATCGTCGGCACGCACAACCCGATCCTGAACGTGGGCTCCTTCCTAGGGATCCCATACGCCCAACCACCGCTGGGCGCGCTCCGCTTCGAGCCGCCGCAGCCACTCAACACGACCTGGCCCTCGCCGCTCAACGCCTCCGCTTACGGACCCTGGTGCCTCGGCCACTCGATCAACCTGCCCAGCTTCACGCAGCCAGACTTCACGTACGCAACGAGCGAAGACTGCCTAACGCTCAACATCGTGCGGCCAGCGGGCGGCGGCAGCAGCACCCCCAGCAACAACAACAACAACAACAACAACAACAACAACAACAACAACAACAACGCTACCACCACCGGCCTCCCCGTCCTCCTCTGGATCCACGGCGGCGGCTTCGTCGACGGCGGCAGCAGCGACGAGCGGTACAACCTCTCCGCCCTCGCCGCCACCTCCGCCGCCATGGGCGCGCCGACCGTCCTGATGAGCATCAACTACCGGCTCAGCGGCTGGGGCTTCCTCGCCATCGGCGCCGCCGGCCGAGGGAACAACGGCCTGCGCGACCAGATGCTCGCGCTGCGCTGGGTGCAGGACAACATCCGCGCCTTCGGCGGGGACCCCGCGCGCGTGACCATCTTCGGGGAGTCGGCGGGCGCCGTGTCGGTGGGCGCGCACCTGCTGATATACGCGAACAGCAGCAGCGGCGGCGGCGGCGGCGGCGGCGGCGGGGTGGAAGGGGAGCGGCCGCCGTTCCGCGCCGCCATCGCGGAGAGCGGATCGGCGCTGATGCAGCTGCCGGGCTACGGCGCGGACGAGGCGGACGCGCATTTCGCCGGCGTGGCCGCGACGGTCAACTGCTCGGCGGCGGCGAACGGGGACGACGGCGGGCGAGGCGGAGGCGCTCGCGTGCCTGCGCGCCGCGCCCGTCGAGGCGCTGCAGGACGCGTTCGCGCGCGGTCGCAGTCGCGGTGGTTCCCGACGAGCGACGGGAGCCTGTTCCCGGCGGACACGCGGGCCGCGCTGGTGGACGGCGCGTTCGCGCGCGTGCCGCTGCTGATCGGCACGTCGACGAACGAGGGCACCGTGATGCTGGTCAGCAACGGCGGCGGTGTCCCTGTCAACGGCACGGGCGAGGTGCTGGCCGCCAGCGCCTCCGCGCTGGGCTCCAACCTCCTGCCGGACGCGACGCTCGACCGCTTGCTCGAGGAGTATCTCGCGCTGAACCTGACGCGCGAGCTGGGCACGGTGCTGCCGGATCCGGGTCCCGAGTACGGGTCTGGGTATGGGCTGGCGACGTTGCTGGTTGGCGATGTGTTTTTCGGGGTAGGGAGAAGGCTAAGCAACCAGGTCTGGGACCAGTATGGTGTGCCGTCGTACAGTTATAGGTTTGATACCATACCTGGCGGTGGCGACCCGCTGACGCTCGGCGCCACGCATTTCCAGGAGATCGGGTTTGTGGTTTGGGGATACTACTGGCCAGGGCTGGAGCGCCGATCCGTTCGACGTCCAGCCGCCCGAGCGGAGGGAGAGGTATGAGGAATTGGCCCAGCTTATGTCCCGCTTGTGGATAAGCTTTGCGAATACGCTGTCGCCCAATAACCATGGATGTAAGTACCGTTCGACGGTTTTGAGTAACCTCTGTTGATCGCTGACTTTGGATGGCTAGTGTCTTCGTTCGATGTGGAATGGCAGGTGTATAACCGCAGCGATCCGATCAATATGGTTTTTGACGGTAATTCCACATCATATCTTGAAAAGGACAACTGGAGGGAGGAGATCTTCGATATTATGAGGAATGCTGATTGGTGCGTGAGCCCAAATTCACAATGTTAGTGGCGCTTTGGTCACGGAGCAGACGAAGGCAGCATAAGCTGTAAATGCTGTTGAACCATGGTATAAACTGTACAGTTGCCCGGACTCCTGGTTGTGTAAATATGGTTCCAACGTGTAATTCGTGTCTATAGCTGTGAGTGTACATTTTTCCACTCGTCGTCGGGGTAAGACTTCCCACCATCCATCATAGCATAATAACACTCCTACTTTGTACGTATGTTCGGTCGCAGGACATGTATGCCATGCTGAAAGATCTTTCCGTGAAATACTATGCCGCCCTGTCACTAGCCGGTATCTTATTTCGACACTGGGGCATCGATCGAACAAAATAATGTATGTGGGCTGGCGCTGCGGTTTGCTATCATTTGTTGAAATGACGGTGGTTCAACGTGGCTAACCAGCGCCTTAAAAAAGCTTGTGAAATGCTGGAATGTTGATTGGTGCAGGTCCAGCGGACTGCGGGTAGTACGGCGAACGGGAATTCCACCATGTAGGTGCATGCTTGGAAGCTCTGGCGCATAATAAACAATCGCGGGAAGGGTTTAATCTTGCTGGTGCTTGCTTGGGCTCTTGCTATAGGAAATGGCGTCAGCGCTATCCTGTTGGTAGCGAAGGACAATAAAAAAGGATTCGAGGTAGCATCTGTGCAGTTCCATGTCAGCTGTAGTAGTGAGCGTCATCTTGCTGTGCGACTGAGGAAATGGATGCGCCGCTTGCAAAACGGCTGCGTGCCGGACACATTTGGCGTGGCGTGGGTGCAACACCATAGCTTGTTTGTCTCGTGTAAGACAGAGCCTGCGTGGCCTGTGCCTAGTGAATCCAGGGTGAAACTAAGGCGAGATGTCAAGGGCCACGCCATGTGAAGAGCTGCACGCAAAAGGCGAGAGCACCAGGCTGGCATGTGCTGCGGGGAATGTGAGTGTCTGCCCTGACAAAACATCACTCGTAGCTATAGCATAATGGCTGTGGACGGACGCGAATTGAACGAGGATGGCGCGAGGCTCGTCTGCCGCGCGTTAACACGTGAGTATAAACAAATATTTGACATCGGGGGAGGAAAAGAGTGCGCCCGCACTGCAAGGTAGCAGCCCGGCAAAACGTAGGCCCACGCGGACGCGCATATCCGAAAATAGAAGTAGAGAAAAACAATGTCCAGAATTAAAAAGGGCAAAAACTGTGCCCCTGCAGGGAGTTGACCCCCGGGTAGTCCCCTCAACCTGAGGTCGGCCCAGAAAAACCACCCATGGTGCTGAATGGGCGTTTTTGCTACCAGCCTAAGCCACCTACGCCACCCGACTCGAACGAGCCATCGAGACAGACCGCACCCGCCCGCCCGGCGTAAGTGGCTATGGGGGTGTAGTCAACCGCAAGATATATAAAGTAAACAGATTTTATTACGGACCTTTGCAGAACAAAGGATTGCGCATCCCGTGCCGCGCATACAGCGGCTATTCTGGTCGTCAACGTAGTTGTCTCGTCGATGCCGTCGCTCTTGTCCTCATCACCCGTACTCGCTGCTAGGGCCGTCCGCGCATCACTGCCGCTGCCACCAGTGTGGTGATATCGACGCGCTCACTTGTTGTTCCCCGTCACCGCTCAATGCCACCCTGTACAACGATATTGGCCTTGCTCTTTCTCTGTGCACACATCACTTTGCAACGCGTTCAAAGTCTGCCTCACCTCAGATACATCCGTGCTCTTCAATCTTTCCGTATTTCCCAAGCTTTTGACAATGTCTTCAATGTTTCGTAGGTCAACCAAGCCATGGCTGTTCACTTTATCAAGACCGCGGAGAGAGATATGATTAGAAGCTGAGAGAATACACAAGATATTTGTTGTTTTAATCTGTTCTTTGTCGAAGACATGCAACGTAAGTACGTAGCTGCATTATTTTTTCGCCGGATAATCGGTACCGATAGATATATCTGCCGGGATCGCAGCATCGGAAGGGCTGTCATTCCCAGTGGCAATGAACTGGTAGATTTGTTAGGTTAGCCTGGTTAGCTATAAAAAAATTTCGATAGCACCAAAGTAGAGCTGCTGTTTCTTGTCGAAGAAACTCTACATCCATGATGCCGTCCCCAATCTCCTGTGTCTTTGACTGTCTTTCAAGGTGGAAAAGATTAGTAACATTTCTGTGTCGCAAATACAGGCCGCACACAATGGACTCCAGCATGGGGAGCCTGTGTGTTAGATGCAGTAGTGGAGAGACAGGCACGAGAGCTTGGTAAGACCTATGCCTTATACAGCCACCACAGTAAGAACTGAGAAATGCTAGAACGTGATGGCCGAAGCTGGATGTGGATGGGCAATCGTGTGACAACAACATTGACAGTTGTGGTGCGCGGCGTTGGGGTGCTGGGGAAGTGAGGTGAGTGAAGGGAGAGAGCGACGTTCTCTCGGGTCGGAGAAACGCGCGGCGCCAAAACTTTCCCTAGCCTCGCGTCTTCTTCCCACCACCACTCATCCAGGACCGACAATCTCGCCGACGCGTTTGGAGCCTCAAAGGTCCCTGGTTCGCGACGCTGACTTGTTTTCTCTCATCGCCGCGGATACAAACGATCCTCGATGACCCTTTTCCCTCTCGCGGACATCGTCCCGCGCGCTTACGACTCGCAAAATCGGACCACTTTCACTTCAAGCACCGTCGCACTAATCTGGGGTCGCAAGCTTTCCAATCACACCTCGATCTCAGACATGCGCAAAGGATCATGTTCCCCGCACTGCCAAGGCGATTCAGATGCGTCCGCATGAAGACTTCCGGCGTACATGGCGGCGCCACCCATCAGGCCCTTCCCTCTAGTTCATGAAAGACCAATCGTGCACAGACGTTGGCATCAGGGACAAAGAGCACGAGGTAAATCATTTGCTTTTGATCAATGATACACTACACGCAGACACAGCATCACAAAATCTCGCCCTCGTCCGTCTCCGCCCTTCACGCCGCAGACACCACCCGCGGCATCCTCACACGCGTAACCTGATCGTCCGCCCGCACGACGCGATTCCCGTATGAATCCTTGACCACCTCCTCCTTCGCGCCCCCCTGCCTGTGCTGCCTCTTCCACAGCTCGACCTCCATGCCCCCGCGGATGACGCCCACCCGCATCGTGCTCAGCAGGTTGTGCGCCGCGTTGCTGTGGTCGTACACGCCGCCGTTGAACATGGCCGTCGCGTCGCGCCCGATGGCGCCCTTGATCAGCGCCCGGCCGCCCGGGTGCTCCTGCACGAAGTCGGTCACGTCGTGGACGACGCCGGCGACGGCGACGAGCGCGCGCGCGTCCGGCCCGCGCGTCCGCGCGACGTAGTCGTCCCAGCTGATGACGGGGAGCTTGTCGAGCGGGATGCCCCAGTCGAGCTGGGCGCGCTTGCGGTCGAGCTTCTTCTGGTCCATTTGGAGGCGGCCTGCGTTGTGTGGAGGTTAGCATGGCGGTGATGGGAAAGGGTCTTGGTGGAGGGGGTCGGAAGAGGGGGGCGGAAGAGGATGCTGGCGGGCGGATGGGGGAAACGCCGTTGTCACCTTTCTCGATTTCGTTGCTCCCTACGCAAGGCGGAATGGTTAGCGTGGCTGGTTTTATAATGATGATTGGATTGGGGAGGGGGTCATACGGAATTGCTTCAGGTCATAGGCCAGGCCGACTTGCTTCCACGCCCAGATGAACCACTTGGTCGGATCGTACTGCCACCACTCTGCATAAAGCAGTCAGCAACTCTATCCCAACGTCCTTGCCTCCAAAACTCACCAATAGCGTTCCGGTAATCGCTCGGGAATTCGTGGTGGAAGTTATGGTACCCCTCGCCCAGCGTCGCGAGCGCGGTGATCCAATGGTCCCTCGGTGAGTTCCGGTCATCGAACGGCTGCTCGCCGATCCAGTGCGCCAGGGAGTTGATGCAGAAGGTAGCCTGCTGGACGAAGAAGACGCGGAGGATGCCCGCGTAGACGATGCCGCCGGCGAGGTCGTTCCAGCACAGCCAGGCAACCAGGCCGGGGAATATGAGGCCCATGAACAGCGCGCATTTGACGTAGTGGCGGTGCTGGAAGACGACTATGGGGTCCTCGTTCAGGTCGGAGATGTCGGTGCGGCCGATGCGGCGCGGGTTCTGCTTCATGAGAATCCAGCCCATCTACATGGTGAAGGGTGTCTCGTTAGCATTTTTCACAATAACGGGTAGGAGCGCGGCCGTTGCGTCCTGGCTGCAGAAGGCAGAATCATCGATAGGAGAGCTGCGAACGGATGAGGCAAGCCGGGGACGGTCTGTCGTCTAGGATGACGTGAGGCTAAACACGTCCGGCCCACATCCTCGCTACGTCTCCGCGGAAAGCGCTTCCCGCGGCATCTTCCAGCACCCCAAGCTCCCGGAAAAGCATAGCCAGACGGTACCCGCGCAGTAGCTCAGCCCTACCCGCCGGCACCGCGGCGGGGTTCGAGCTGTTCCCCAAAGCAGACGCGCCTCGTATGTACCCCAGGTGTCGAAATCGAGTGTAATACTTACGTGACTGTACCACAGCCCCTTCCGCACCGAGTACGGATCCTTTTCCGTATCGGTGTATCGATGGTGTGCGCGGTGATCGCGGCTCCACCAGCGAATGGAGCCCTCGATCGCGCCGGCGCCGAAGGCGGCGAGGAAGACGCGCAGCGGCAGCGTCGCGGAGTAGGACGTGTGCGACCAGAGGCGGTGGTATCCGGCCGTAATTGCTGTCTCATGGTCAGCGCTCTCGTCGACTGAGTTGTTGATGACCGTGATTGTCGATTAGGGCTGGAACAAGGAAGAATGGGGAAATTCTGAGCGGCTCCGCGGGAGATGTTTGCGGCAGCGCACGAGTAGGAACCGCCAACGGTGCGGAAGCGTCGTGCGGAACCGATGATGCGGCGTTGGAAGATGTAGCGGAGCCGCTTTTGCGGAGGATGTGCGTGCGCTCTTGGGTTTTGTGGAGGCGACGTGGGATCGGGGATCGTAACATACACAGGCCGGTGAAGAAGTCTGTTTTGCTGTCATCAGTATGATGTTGAGAAGGGGAACAAATCACGGATTAATGGAGAATGGAGTACAGTAGACGAAGGCGAAGACGCCCGTCTTCCACTGCAACGGCACCCAGAAAGCGGCGATACAGCCGGACAGCGGGATGCCAATGACGAGGAAGACATTGAGCCAATTCACGTGGCGCGGCCAATTCCAGGCCGTCATCCGTGTTTCCGTGATATGCGGCTGTGCGGCCATGGTGTTTGTAGTTACCCGGAAGGGTATAGGACGGCGGGGATGAATAATCACGTAACGAAATCTCGAGCAACCACTCGCAACCGGAAAGGGAAAGGTGGATGACCGTAGAAGGGAAAAGGCAGGGTGCCGCTGCAGCATCCTCATTCCAAGCCGCCATGGCGGGTCTGTCGGCCTTTAACATTTATTGCGGCCTTCCGCCACTGCCTTTCGCCCTTTGCTGTTGCCTATGTAGACGAACGATTCTCTCGCGACTCGCCCAACAAAAAGCTACGGGCATTGGGAACGGCTGGACGGGTTGAAGATTCTTGTGGAATTTGGATGGGCGGTACTTGGCGGGAATTGCGAAGACTGGGGATGGTTGGCGCGCGGTCAGACCACTTGCCCCCAACGAGTTCGCGGGGTCACACCATGAGGACGCCACTCGATCCTGTGAAACGCTCGTCCCTGGAGATGGCGGAACACATCAACAGCGTTGGGAGGATAAAAGACTGGCCCACCCCCTCGAAAGTCGCAAGTGGAAACGCGGTCGTCGTTTTCCGGCGAGAATGGCGGAAGGGTTGTTTTCATGAGAGATGGATAACGAGAGGCTGATGATATCCATTAGAGTCAGGCTGGAAGGGCCTGAAACGCTGTGTTGACTCTATTCCTCGTATACCCGCCTCTAAAGGCGGTGCCGGTTAAGGTCATGGCGAAGGCTGTTTGCCATATCCTACTACTGAAGAGCCAATCGTGAGGTGGCCGTTTCGTTGTACAACAGACAGGCAAGTTCTGGCAGTACGTGATGCTCAGAAAATCGTGCTCCAACAGCCAGAATTACCTAATGAAGGCATGCGGCAGGAACAGAATAACCATGGACCGAGACATTACCTAAGAAAACGCGTAATTTAAGGATAACCGAAAGATAGTCTTCATGAGAACACAGAAGCACATGGATTGTAGGTATTCGCAAGAAATTAAAGCGAATGGCCCATCAAGGATAGCAAATTAGGCAGAAGTATAGGCTTTGCTAACATATGCGAAGATAATTAAGACAAGGCTGAAATTTGAAAGCATCAAGACACGTGATCTATGATCGGGCTCTGATAAGTGGTAATAAACGGATGAATTGAACAATCGAGACACATGTAAAGCAGCTTACCGTAGAGTACAGAGCCTCAAGCATGATTATCTGCACGAAATTTTTCTTCCAGGTGAGTAGGCCGACGGCCCGCAGCGTGCCGTCACCGGGGGCAGCTCTCGGCCAAATGGCTGGAGACTGGCCCAAGACGCCGGAGCCGCGGACTGGGAAGAGCAATGTACGAAGCAACGCAAAGCTTGGAGAACAAGCTCGACAGAAGGCAGGGTGGAGAGAAGAGAGCGATGGGTGCACACAGCAGCTTGCACGGAGGACTGACACGCGCCCGCACCAGAATCCGGCAGCCACGCGCGTCGCTTGCAGCCGCTTGCTCTGGGGCTCGCCTCTCTCGCCTTCTCCACCCCTCCTCGAGTTTCCACATGTCCGCGACGCATCTCACAATCACCACTCGCTATGCGTGCTTGCAACCAATGATTGTCGTGCCTGGCTACCTATCGCGTTCGCCCCTTCGAGAGATGCATACCACCAGCACACAACCCTCATCCTCAGGCCGCCTACGCATCTGAGAAGCCCTCACACGAGCCCGTCCGACTCGACCATGACCAACACAAGCAACCGCAGATAGCAATTGCAGCCGCAAGACACGTAACTATGATAGAGCCGTCGCTGGCGTCGATGAGCCAGCTCGGCCACGAAAGTTTCACTTCGCGCTCGGCAACAGTACAATCGGATGCGGAGCGGAGAAAAGGCCACGATTGGCGGCGGCTCGAAAGGAGAGGCTTGGCACTTCTTGCCAAGAAGACCGTTTGGTCGCTGTCCGCGCGGCAGCTCCACCTGTTGCAGCAGATCCCAGAGCCGCAGCGAGCATTGAGCGCGAGCATTGCCCAAGTGCCATCCTGCTGCGAAATATGCGTCGCCATGCGTAAGCCCTGCTGACGAGCCTGAACGACCCTGCCGACCGCGATTGGCTCAGCAGCAGAACCGTTGCAGCCAGCGGCGGAGCACGGTCCCGCCCCCAATCATCGTTCAATGCGTCCGCCGCGGTAGAGCGGGCTCGATCGTGACCGGCTCATGGGAGCCTCCTGCACAGGTGTCAGCCGGATTTCGGCATCGCACAGCTCGCGGCAAGGCTTGATAGCGGTTGATCTGCCTATGAGAGCGAGTGCAGCTTTTTCGAGGCCGGCTTGGAGGATTCGACAGGAGCAGGGATGCAGGCTAAGGCGGCTGACGACGCCATGGACGGGGAGAAGCCTTATTTCGATAGGCGGCCCCCTCCACGCTGCGTGTGCGCTCACGTCCCTGTCCCCAATCCACATGCCTGCTCCCATCAATCCCGACATCTTGCCGCAACACCCTCTCTCTGCGCCCGCTGTCTGCTGAGTGCAGCTTAATAAACATTTTCTTCTCTCTTTTTCATTCGCTTCGCCATGAGACAATCCTCTAGCAACTTGTAATCGCTGTTGGGCCTCTCCCCTCCCCTTTCTTATCCCCGACAACACCGTCTGCACTCGCCGCGTGCCTGCAGCCCTCAGCCTGATTTGCACACGCATCCGCCTACGTAACCACCTACCACCGTTGGATTTTGCACCAAGTACATGATCCGCGATCACCGGCCTCGGCGTTGCTTGCATTTCTTGATCTTTTCCATCTCCTAGTCTTTTCATCCCTTCTCCAAATCATATTCGTCCAATGTCTTTCCTACCATCTCTACGCTCTGCGCTATCGTCGTTCTTATTATTTTCCGCTGTCACGAATGCGGACCTAATACCCTACATTGCCGATGAGGCGTACGACAAGGGCGACTTCGGCTCATATCCCTATCAAGAGTATAAGTCTTCCTCGTTAAAAGGGCCTCGCGTCAATATCCTAGCTACCAGTGATAGCTGTACTGGTGGCGATGAGCTCATCTTTCTCAATCCTCGCGGCCGCAGCGTCGTGCCCGGTCCCAATCCAATGATTCTGGATCAGGCAGGGAATCTGATCTGGACGCTTGACGGGAAGTCGTATGGTGAGACATACAACTTGAATGTTCAGGAATGGAATGGAGAGCAATACTTGACTTTCTGGGGTGGTGACGATACTGTGGGAGGACATGGCCAAGGATACTATTACATGGTGAGTCTTATATACCGCAAATCTTGATGCATGCGGGAGCTTGTGAGGCACAAATTTGGTGTGTCTTGGCACTACGGGTGTACCCGTGGTGTCGCAGATCCAGAAAGCACGCAATCGGGTCCTAACAATCACCTCATCCACCCCAACCCGGCAATATCAGACATCATTTCCCCTCTCCCTTCCCCGTTGAGTTTACCCGCACTGACTGTCATCCCTACCACGCATCAGTTCGACTCGACATACACCCAAGTGCGGCAGATCTCCGCCGTCGGGCCTATCCAAGGCGACCTGCACGAGTTCCGCTTCACGCGCAACGGCACCGCCCTGCTCACCGTCTACGAGATCACTCCAGTAGACCTCACACCCATTGGCGGACCGTCAAACGGCTGGGTATGGGACGGCGCATTTCAAGAGATCGACCTCGCAACCGGCAATCTGCTCTTCACGTGGAGGTCGACCGACCACTACGCCGTCAACGAAACCTACCACCGGTACAGCGGCGGCGGCGACTCGCCGGACAGCCCGTTCGACTACTTCCACATCAACAGCGTCGACAAGGACGAGCGCGGCAACTACCTCATCTCGGCGCGCTACACCCACTCCGTCACCTACATCGACGGGCGCACCGGCGCCGTCCTCTGGCAGCTGGGCGGCAAGCGCAACGCCTTCGCCGACCTCTCGGGCGGCAAGGCCACCGACTTCGCGTGGCAGCACGACGCGCGCTGGCACGCCAACAACACGGCCATCACGCTCTTCGACAACGGCGCCGAGGCGGGCCGCTACACGGCCGACTACTCGCGCGGCATGCGCATCGCGATCGACGAGGCGGCCATGACGGCGCGCCTCGAGCGCCAGTTCGTCAACCCGGAGCACCCCATCATCTCGTCGTCGCAGGGGTCCATGCAGGTGCTCGCCAACGGCAACGTCCTCGTCGGCTACGGCTACAACGCCGCCTTCACCGAGTTCTCGCCGACCGCGGCGGTGCTCTGCGACACGCACTTCGGCGCCGAGAAGCGCTTCGAGAGCGGCGACGTGCAGAGCTACCGCGTGCAGAAGGCGCGCTGGGTGGGCCGGCCGCGCAGCAGGCCCGACATCCGCGTCGAGGGGTCGAGCGTGTACGTCTCGTGGAACGGCGCGACGGAGGTGCATCGCTGGGTCCTGCAGGAGGCGGACTGGGCCGCCGGCCGGGAGGGCAGCGGCGTGCCGGCCGATGACGTCGAGAGCGCGGAGGACGGCTTCGAGGACGAGGTCGGCGAGGTGTGGTGGCCCGTGCAGACGGTCGAGAAGGCCGGGTTCGAGACGGAGCTTAGGTTCGGCGTGCAGGTCAGGCGGTTCGTGCGGGTCGTCGCGCTGGATAGGGAGGGCAGGGTGTTGGGCGCGAGCGAGGCGGGCGGGACGCGGGTGGATGCCGAGTTGAGGAATTCGGTAAGTGCTGCATGCTTTCTCCCTCTCTCTCTCTCGTGTTCGTTCTTGGGTTTGTGTTGTTGACTTTTTCATTGTAACAGACTATCATTCTTGGCCATCGCATGAGAGATGGCGATGCGACGATCCTGCTGCTGCTGGTCTGCGCGGGGATGGTGGCAACGGGCGTGACGGTCGTCATGGCGTGGCGGTCGCGGTTGGATCGCCTTGCGTATCAGAAGATTTTGGACGAGGAGAAAGAGGACGTGGTCGAGGTGGGAGAGGAGGAGGAGAGATTGTTGGTGAGGGAGCACTTTAGGGTTGGGTAAAGAAGGATTATCTCCTTTCGGGTAGAAGCAGTTCTCGCTGCTTCGCTTCCCTTTGTTTGGTTGGATTTCGTTTGCTTTTTTCTTTCGGAAATTCCCTAAGTGTAGAGAGTGGTTTGAGCGTGTGCATATGAGATACCCAAGATAGAGAATGGAGCTTTAGATAGCGAGCGGTTCTGTGCAGCTGCACTGGTGCTTAAAGGAGGCGATGATTGTGGAATTTTAGTGCCCTTGTCGTGCTGTGACTTTCTGCCAGCTACGCAGCTTCTCGGAGGTTATCGCATGCAGGTATGCTTCTGCAAACACGCAAAAATGTATGTGGCAACATTGTAGAAGGTTCAGCCTCGGCGGTGTCCGGGAAGAGCTTCGCTTCTCGTCTTTGCGGGTATGGCGACACTGAGGGTCACAGTACAAGAAGGCGTCCGATCAAGCTCTCAGTGGACCTTTTAGCAGAGCAGACCAGGGACGAGGTCGATAATAGAAGTATCGCAACAGCAGGCAACAACACTTTATAGAGTCTGGACGTAATTGATACAATAGTAACTTTCACATCTGGATGGCTGCTCGAGCGTCCCATATGATGGCTTGACGTTGCAATATTTTCCTCAGCAGGGAATGTACTGTACATCTGTTTCACTTAATGTCCGATTGGCTGAGTTTCGACGGGAAACACACAACGGGCCAATCATGTAATTTTACCGTGGAGATGCCGAAAAGTGCCAGGTGCCGGCCATTTAGAGGATACGCGCCCTTTTCCCCTCCGCTTTCAGTGCCTTGTTTTCACCGGCAGCTTACCCGATGATATGATTTTTATCATCTTTTGACTTCAGCGGTGAGTTAATTGTAGTTTGAAGCATGCTGTGTATTGGATAAGGCTTCAAAATGATTGATGCAGTATATTTTGCAATGTATGGAATGTTATAAGAACAGAAGTCCAGGCACTGGTTTGGCCGAAATCGTTTTCGGCAAGATGCCGCCACGGGCCGATCGGAGGGAAATCACGGAAAAGTGCGGGGTCGCCGCGTCAGACAACACACAACACCTCACCTTTCTCCCTGCCCCGCCATGGGATACCAGGATTACACAAGGTTATGGCGCCATGCACGACTTGACCCATCACCGCGGTCCTGCTTCTCAACCGCTCTCGCAGAGAAAGACCAGGACAAAGACGTTCACGGGGTGCTGGACCTGCCGCCAGAGGCGTCTGAAATGCGATGAAGCTCGGCCAAGCTGCAGGCAATGCGTGGCGAAAGGCTTGTCTTGCGGAGGATATGGTGCAAGGCTCCATTGGCTCCCTCCGAACTCGGAGTTTGGCGACACACCGATAAGTTCCAGCCCACCCAACTCGGACGGTCAACGGCGAAGGCTTATTACTTGTGAGTTTACGTCCCTCTCGATGGCAAAACAAAGAGAGCGCGAACTCCATCTGATAGATCGTAAATTTCAGTCTCATTGCCATCTCCCTTGACAGAAGCACAACTGGTATTCGCCATTAAAGATGTTGGGGAAGCGGATCCAACAGAAGACACGCATTGTAATGGACCATTCGCTGTATTCAAGCTCGGGGCCGTTTTGTCATCAGAGAACACCTCTGAGCTGGCTACGAACCCATCAGGAAACACCAGCAGAGGCCTTTCACCAGAATGCGTTGATCAACTCTCCCCAGCGGATGAGAATTACGTGTCGGAAACCCCGCTCTCGAACATGACACCGAAAGAGAAGATTCCAGTAACCAAGGGTATATTGCAGCTTTCCAGAGGTCCTTACGATGAAGTAATATCACCAGCTATTGGAGTCTCACCAGATAATGAGAACGAATGCTCGAAAGACTTGTTTGATTACGCTGGCTTCAGCCAATCACGTACACAAGCCGCGGAGGTTGTTGCACCGACTGCAAACCCGGACATGTCTCTCCAAACGCGTGGCAAGTCTGCTCATATCGAAACCCCCTTCAATGATGTCTTTTTCAGACCAACTTTCATAACGTTGCCGATCAAATATCTACTTGATCACTATCGAAACCACGTGATGTGTATTTACACCATGTTGGAGAATCGAGATACACCATGGCACAATATCCACATTCCGAGTGCCTTTCAAAGCTGCGCCGAATTGGAAGTCGTCGGAAGATCCTCACCCGCAAGGAGTGCATTACTTCACGCAATATTATCTGTCAGCGCATACAATCTTCGAAATAGGTTTCTACTGCAGCAACGCCAAGAGGGGGCAGGTCGGTGGGAAGAGATTGGATTGAGCCACCGCATCCAAGCACTGAACCAGCTTCGAATATCTGCATCGGATGCATCCCTGGCGTGGACCAACTCCGAATACAAGGAACTTCTGGCTGCAATGCTCACAATGGTCACAATCGATGTCGTATGTGGAGATACAAAGACCTGCAAGATCCACTTGGATGCCTGTGAAAGTCTCATTAGAGGACGGAAGCAGGCTGGCGTCACTAAGCTTTCCTCCAAGATCAAAGCCCTCCACCGCATATTCTTCTACCTTCGGGCAGTACAACAAGCTGCACCAACCGACGATGACGAGCCGCCCATGAATGCTATCGGCCCCGATGATCTTGGCATCCGTCATCAAGTGGTATCTGAAGATTTCGAAACATCTCTTGATTTTCCAAGCTTCACAAGTTATGAGTATGATAGCTCATCATGGGAACTTATATACGGTCTACCGCAAAGTCTTCTGATACTTCTCCAGCGAACTTCCAGCTTGTTGAAAGAAATTCGCCGAGGAAGCGCGTTCCTGGGCATGGATACATCTTCAGAATTTCTTATTCGCAAATGTGATCTGCTTGAGGATGATATTCTCAGCTACCCAATCGAAGAGACAGCCGCAAGCTTCGGTAACGCAAACCTAAGCCAACCGAACCGAGAGATCATCCAGCACCACGTCCGAGCGTTTCATGACGCTGTCATCATTTACTTCTCAAGTCGCATCCGCTGCATGCATCCCCAGTATCTTCAACAGTACGTCAAGGCAGTCATCGATCACCTCGAACAGATCGAAGAGATCAAATCGCGTGCCAGCATCATCGCACAGCCAATTCTCTGGCCCGTATACACCGGCGCCTCACAGGCCCTTGACGCATCCACGCGATCTCGCTACCTACACTACCTCAACACGATCCAACTGCACGGCGTTGGCATCTCCATCCGCACCCGCGAGATCCTCGAAGAAGCCTGGCGAAAAGACAGCCTCTCCGGCCGCGCCCAAGCTCTCGCCGAAACGCGCCAGAAACACCTCGTCCTGGCTTGAAATTCCCCCACTAACCTCTCCCTCTCTTTCTCTCTCTCAATTCAAAAGCTCGTTCCCGGAAACTTCCCCAGCCCCCAACGTCCTTAATTGGCCCCCATCACCACTCCCACCGCCTCCTCCAATGCGCCCCTCCCCAATCGTCAACGGCGGACTGAACCGCAACCGATTCCCGCCCGTGCTGATCAGCACGCCCCGCAGGGCCGCTAACCCAGCTCCGCCACGCGCCGCGCCGCGCGGTGAAGCCGAGCGCGACGTTCTCGTCCAGCACGAGCGTCTGGAACGCGCCGACGCCGTGGTGCTCGAGCACGTGCGGCAGCGGGCGCGCATCTTCGACCGCATCCCACAGCACCTCGTCCAGCCGCGCCGCGCGCTCGGAGATGTTCCCCTTCTTCTTCTTCTCCTCCTCCAGCACGTCGAGCGTGGCGAGCGCGGCGGCGCACGGGACGGGCCCTCGCGGCGAAGGTGGGATGCGATTTCGTAGCGCGTGAGGACGTTCATGACGGGTGCTGCGCCGAGGCCGACGGACATGGGGTACATGCCTGTCTGATCATTAGTATGGGGTTATTATGGAAGGGAGGGAAGGTGGTTTCGTACCCGGCGACACCTTGGATGGGCTCAATCAGGAAGGCGGCGATGCGGTGGCCGTCCTGCTCGAAGGCTTGTTCGAGCACGGAGAGGTCGCCGTGCCGGATGAGGTGCCGGCCTGTCGGGGTGAAGGGCCCCACGTTCGGGATGTGCTGGCCGAAATCTGCGAACGTACGGGTGAGGAGCGGGTTGCATGGCGGAGGAGGTGTACGCACGACCTGCAAGGTTGTTGGAGAGAGGCATGGTGGCTAGCGTGATGCCGTGGTAGCACGAGTCTGTCGTCAGGACCCATGCTAGGTCGGGCGGGCGGGACTCCCTTCTTCACGTACGCCCATTTACGCGCGATTTTCACGGCTGATTCAACCGCCTCGGAACCGCTCAGCATAACGGTGATGGAGTTAAACCCGAATTTCTAAATTTTTTTGTTTGGTCAGCGACGGTAGCAATCGGGTAGGGCGACGGCGCACTTTGGTGATTCGGTCGGCAAACCAGGCGTACAGAGGGTCGATGTAGCCGGTGTAGACGAGTGGTGATTTCTGCATCTGTTCTACGGTCACTTTGACAGTCTTTGGGTGCGAATAACCGAAGTTCATTACAGCATATTGTGAGATCCAGTCTGTGTACTTTTTTCCGTCAAAAGCGGTGATTGTGCAGTTCTCCGCGCTCTCAATTACAACCTGATAGTTGTCAGAATTTAAGGGGAGCTTGACCATGAAGGATACATACGGAGAATATAGCAAAGCCACCACGAACTCTCTTCAGCCATGTGTCTACTATTGCCGCAGATGTTCCTGTAAGCCCTTTACGGGATTAGTATAACTGGTATTCTCGGTGGAAGCCATGACTCAGATCGGTTAATCTATGGCTTCAACGACAGATGGCTTCTTATGATGAGGGCCGGTGCGGCAATATATCATTATTTATCACAGTGGTGATTATCTTCAAAGATCAACTGTCGAGAATCTATTGGTCGACAGATGTGCGCCAGCAACGCCCACGCTGTGAGTTGCCTCGCCTCGCCGCTGTCACTTACCAAATCAAATTTTACCACTCCCGCGGAAACCAACCATGAAAAGCCCCAAAGAAGTATTAGCCTCCGCTGGCCCTCTATCATAGGTATGCTTATCGACGCTGGGATGGGAGCTTCGGCCGTCGCTGTTTTTACTACCGAGTCTCGGCACATCGGAGAATAGGTGGCAGGGGTGGGTAGATACCGAGATGCCATTACTGGGCCCGACGACGCATCCTCGACGTTCGATTAAGCTCACTAGGGGCGCCGCAGTGACGCATCTCCCAGAGCCGCGGTCTCAGAAGGTCTCTTGATGCTGTCTGATTGGGGGCGAGTTGGGAAGGTATTCCCGCAGCGCCCCTTGAGCGAATTCGGAAATTATCTGCCGAACCTCGGATGGCAAACGAACCCGACTCCAAGCGGCAGTGACGGGATCGAAGGGACCACAACCTTAATTGAACCTCACCTGAAGCCTTACTAGTCGGGAAATGCTCTTGTTGGTTGTTTAGACAGCCGGTGTTGACTGTAAAGGCGTTATATTGCATCCCCTCGGCATTCTACTTCCGACCGCGTGCCAACGACCCGGCGATGATGCTCTGCTCCAACTCGGAAGTCCCAGTCGGAACGAAAAGTACCAAGACTTTCTGAAATCTTTGGCTCGAAAAAATCGCATACCATAGAACATTCAAGTAGTGAGTAAGACCAATGCGCAATCTCTAGCTTTACGTTATGGTAATGTATTGGGTAATTGGAGATTGGGAGTTTCTCTTGGGACTGGCACCACGGCGAGTGCTTCAACTGCATCATCAGAAGAACACGTGAAATAAATTAAGAAACAATATCAACAGCCGCGCAAACAAATCAACAAAGAGATAGCAAGGCATAGTCAGCGCAAGCTGGGGTGACAATGCTGTATGGAATCTTAATAGTGGTGGATATAAGTGCAGCGGTGTGTCAAACGCTCTCATTAAAAAAAAAAAAAATTGGAGGAAGGCTGAGGCTGTTTCCACACAGTATTATTAGGAGAAGGCGCGAGTACATTCACAATGATCCTACGTTAGCAGGCGTAGGTTTATTTTCCGCTCTAAACATAACAAGCTAGCGGGACATCAGAGTAACAACGCACGCCTGACGTAAAAATGTAGTAATGCCTGGGTAGCCGAGCCATTCCAATCGAAAGTTCATCCAATTATGCAGATTGTGCTGTGGCGCTGTCGGCAGTTGTATTCGGATCCACAGCAGCACGTGGTGCGCACGCGACAGAACGACTTACGCGGCTCCGAGGAGACAGGTGAAGCAAAGGTCCAGCTTTCATTTTCTTCCACTCCGTGATTGCATTTTCATTGTACACAAATCTGGCCGCCGAAACCCTGATGCCCGAACAAACAGTGGTGCTTACTTGACGGAATACACGGGCCTAATCGAGTGACTTCTTTGAAATTAGCAATATTTACTAGATGATGGTCTGCCTCGTCTCACTCGTTTCGCTGCTTTTATCCTGCGACAGCGTCTGACCGATCATATACGAGTGGGAGAGAATGGAAACAGGAAACGCTTGTCGCCCCCGCACGGTCGGCTATCACGGCACTGCGTTAAAGCCAATACATTAGCTTTTCTTGCGGCCCTTACGAACGGCAACAAAACATCATTCTCTCCACCCGGTACTTAGCCATGAGAATCCAATTCGTTGAGGCGCTGCGCCATACTTCGAGATCCCAGTTCTCGAATCACATCTCACATATCGTGTTTGCCTGCTGCGGCTCGATTCAAGATGATCGGCAAGCTTTAGCGTGCGGCGTGACTCGTATCCCGTATAGCGTATTGTATACCGCATTAGTGATATTTGCTCAATATGGATGAAAGCTGCCACCAGTGCCTTGGTATTCCATGCTCGCTCAAAACGTGTCTTCAGGTCGTCGTAGACGGTACTGCAGCAGAGGTTTCCTGACATACAGTACCTGAAATGTTCTGGTCAGACACTTATGCGCTCTAAATAGGACTGTGTAGTTTCTGTCGACGATGATTAGCCCACTAAAGTATGCTGCTGTATAAGTTACGGAATCAAAAATAAGTACTCAGGCTTTCTATTCCGGGATCCGCTTCAGCAGATCTGGAGATAGTGATTTCTCTACAGATAGCTTTATCCGTTTGTGCCAGTGGCACGACCACCAGAGGTCTGCGCTGTTTTGGACAAGTGCCGTGAAATGTAAAAGGATTACCACCGCAAACCACCGCAAAGGACGACGCTCAGTAAGAAACCCCAAGAACTTCTCAGACACCAACGATGGCCAGCTGAACACTATACCATACACGGATCTCCCTAGAGGGCAGCCTCGAGCCTCGCGGACAACGGTGTGGAGCTGGTCAATCGTGTCCGCGTACACCGTATCCTCCTCTAGCATCAGGTTCCCTCCGTATTCCGTAAGAAGCTCTTTGAGCGCGACGATGTCTCCCGCCGGGTCATTACAGCCCGTCATCATTCCATTCGATACCACTGGTCCGATCTCTGAGTTCAAGAGCACCTCGTAGAAAGGCTCCACAATCGCTGTCTGGCTCTTCATCATCCTGATGCACTGGATCATGTCCGCCAGCGGGTCAAAGACGTCTTGGACCTGCCCAATAGCTAGCGCGTGCATCGTGACCGTGGCGGCGAATAGTAACACTGCGGTGCAGTTATCCTCATTGACTCCAGATTCAAGAACCTGGCGGAACTCCGCAACAGCGAGGTTGAAATTGACGGAAGAGCTTGCGAGCCAGCGCCTGTCCTTTGTCGATGCAAGGTGAAGTGCAGATAGCGCCAGTAAGCCACGTAGGAGAAAGCGATGCCTGAAACCGATCCGAATTACAGTGTCCTGCCATATGGCGCGCTGGTCGGTCGCGGTGTCGATTGTGGAAAAGGTGCTCGTTGAATACTGGTGTAGCAGTTCCATGTCTTCGGCGGTGAAGGATGGGCCAGCGGCGTCATCGAGGCACGGCGCAGGTAGCTTGTGGCTCACATCTTCCAGACTCTCAAGGTACTGAGAGGATGCTCTCCGCTTCCGTGGCGTCAGAGTCTTGGGGGAAGGTTTGCCATCCGATTGCTTGACGACATCTGGCCATACACATTCGACGGAGTGTCGTGCGCAGCTAGAGCACACTGGATGTTTCTCATCGCACTAGTTCCCTGTACTATCAGTCTAGGCGTTCCTTTATCACTCAGCCCCTTTGCACAACGGATTCAGAGCAGTCTTACCTTGTTGTGTCGCCGCTTGCACTCTAAGCATCCTTTCCTTGATTTTGAGTGTGGTCTTCTTGTTGACATTGCTCTGGAATTTGGGTAATAGGTGAGGAATCTGCTTTTGTTCTAGGATTCAGTCGAAGATGATCGGCGGTTCCCCCAAGCTTGATGGTAGAAGGCAATGGACAGTCCCTTCTATGGCGGAACGTGGAGAGGCCGAGGGCTGTATCATGCCCGGGCTTTGCCCGAGGGACGCAGCACAATCCAGACTTTGCCCGATGGCCGACCCTCACGTGAATTTTGTGTCGATGCATAAGTCGCGACTCCAGCTTTCATTTTTTGCTCTTGATCAAGCCGGTGGCACGGGGAGTGGTCGGCAAAAGTGTGCCTAAGCGTTTCTCCGGGGCTAAGCTAATGCTGAGACGGCGTCTTGTGGCTTGCGAACCCCCGCCACGGCTCCACCGTCTGGGGCCATGGGCTCTGACCAGTGACAGGCGGCGCGTTTCAAATGATTCAGTCATGAAACTTAATCCCCTTCGCCATGACCCTCCTCCGGCTCCTCACACCTCGTCACGACTGACAGATCTCAGGCGTTCTGAAAACACAGCAATGCCTAGGTGCCTGTGCTACGTCCTCGTCTCAGATTCTCGCGACGCCCATGGAATTCAGCTCATACATAACGCGTCTGCGAATGGGCTGCGCGGCTCGCCTCTACCTTCTCCGCGGACGGGCGCTCGGGCACCAAAAAAGGAGCTAACTAAAATCAATCCCGCGATCTTGACAGATCCGTCCACCAGGAAATACGGACAGTTCTGTGACAATTTTCCATCATCTTGCTTGATTGAGCAGAGGCTAACTGGATGATCAATAGTGCTCGCACGAATTGGCCGATCGGCGGATGCCGTGAACCGAGAAGGAAAACCATATCCGACGTGACGTTGGCTGCCGCGCAACTGGGTATTACCTCTTTTTGCTTTCTCACCTCAGGGCTGTACTTGAGGAGGCGGGCTGGATCGTTCCATGAAAGTATATCAACATACGGCTCTTTACTAGCATCATACTTAGCTATCTGAAGGCTCGAGAACGTCCTCACTTAATTATTGAGCCATCGGGGCTGTTGACTGACGATCGCTGACTTGTAGTAATTAGATTGCCTGCGCTCGTACAAATTTCTACTTCGCTCTGCACGAGGCATATGTGCATTCATTGTATTTACGCAGTATAATCGTACTTATTTACTTCGTGGAAGGTTGCGCATTGCCAAGAAACTCTTTAATAAGCGCCGAATAAACTAGTATGTTATTCTGGGTGCTTAATTAATTAAATTAGCAAAAAGTAGAGCCTGCATGGCGAAATTCATCAGAGACGGCAGCTTCCACTTCTCCGTAAACCACGCGTGCTAACGGACCATGCACACTCTGAAGTATCGATTCATCGCGTTGGGAAATAAGGAACAGCAGCAGGGTAAGTGCTTTAGAAGAAACAATAAGAACGAGGAAGCACTGTACTTACAGACAAATAGCTGTTCCGAAGCAGCAGTGGCCAATGTTGTATGTGCAATCATGCGATACATTTCTTCAATCCAGAAGGGACCCAGGCACATCATGTACGGGAAGGCCAAAAACGACGTCCACCGCCCCGCACACCCCCACTCCACATCGAAATCCATCTACCCCCTACACCTTCTTCCTCTCCGTCTCTCCACAAACCTCCCCCCCACCCTTCTCAAAATAAACAGCATCTCCCAATTCACACACACCACATCCCCCGCCACCCAACTCGCCCTCTCGCTCTCCAAAACCACCACCACGTCCGCGACGTCCTCGGGGCGGCACTGCGGCGCAGCCGGCACCCAAGCGTTTCGCTCATCCATGGCCCGCAGGCGCGTCGGCCCCGCCGCGCGGTACATGTCCGTGTCGACGGGGCCCGGGGTTGACGGCGTCGATCGGTGACAGCGCAGCCGTGGCCGAGCTCGGCCGCCCAGACGCGGGTCAGGGCAGCCGGTCTCGATTGCAACTTTTGCCTGAAGCAACATTTGGTGAGTTTGATTGATTGATGAGCTTCTTCAATATGTGAACCGCAGAGTAGTTGTTGCGTCTTTAGGTGGACGATAAGGCTTGATAACCGATCTATATTCGACAAAGATCCTGATCAGGTGATGGCCGAGAAGGCTTGATATTGCTCAACGCATTTTATATTATTCTTACTTGCTTAAATATGCGAATTCTGGACTGTTTAAGTGGGTCCATGCTCGGAAGTTCGCCGAGGTCACGATGTGGCGTTTCTAGACCAATAGAACTGAGCAGGAAGAATGCGGCTGATCAATTCACCACTTAACCTAGCTATATTTTGTAGTCAATCGTATCCTGAAAGACTTTGGCTTATACCATGTGCTAGCAAGAGCATTTCCGCAAGTTCTCTATTACAAATCTCTGATATCGAAGGGCGGGGAGAAGCCCGTCGAGAATTCTTCAAACCCAGGCCCCCGGAAGAGTTCCAAGGGTTGGGTCTCTGCACTGATAGTCTGTAATATTTGTTCCATGGTATCTGGAAATGGCACCATTTCCGTCATGGGATGGGAAAGGGAGCCTTCTGTGGTCATTGCGCTCAACCACAGTACTCCACGTGCACATTTGATTCAGCTTACCCACGTATCCCCCAAGAATTTGATATGCCCGTAACGTCATATTACACACACCACCAATATCTGAAAGCGTGGTCAGTCTGGCGCATTTCTGTCCGCTATTCATCAGCTAGTAAATGTGTGGCATCGTACATAAGGCAAGTTGCTAACACCACGCCAGCTGTGGTGAGCCAGTACCAAGCATACCACGCAAGGCCTCTGTTCCGCTGTTCGGGTGTTGGGGACGCCCAGAAATTGCACATCGAAGCTGCACAATCCTGAGCAGTAGATATGCATATTGAGATCGGATTCTGCATTTACTCCCCATCCGCAGACTGAATGTCGAGTGAATAGCGGGATGTAATCGCAGCAAAGAGGAAACGCCGACATATAATAATCCTCAAATGTGCAGCTCGCCAAAGTAGTATCATCTTTGGGCTTGAAAGTAGCTTGAGGTGCGCTGCATTAGCAATCTTAGCAAGACCGACCTGCGCTTGCAGACAGAATGTTACCGTAGGTCGATCCTGCGGCGGAGGCAGTGAATCAACGTCCACGGCAAGGTCGGAGTCGTGGATGTTGGCGGGGAGATCTATATTCACTCTGGCAAGGGAACCTGGTGGACGCCCCAGTGCCAGGCGAGCTCCGGGTTCAGAGATAAACAAAGTCCGCCATATTCGGCGCCGCAGTTCCATAACGAAAGGGGTTATCTTTGAGAGATTGAAATCCTGATGTAGACCTATCGCGAGCACTATATTCACTGCAATACCCGAGATGTTAAAGCCAGCATTCGGCTTGTTTCGTTTTTGCAGATAGTTGCCCATCAAGGTGAGTGACTGCACTAATGGAAGTGAACCTTTCTCCAGAACTTCCGCACTCACATGAATGCGAGCCGCTTGGTAAAGCTGTATGTCCTCTCCTTCCCGGCCGGGGGCGCCAACAAAAGAGCCTACGGCGAGCACGATGTGGTAAAGAAGGGGTCAGGAGCCATCTCGAGGCTTGGCCACGGTGCCTACAGGCAAGTAAGCATGGAAAGGTGAAGCTTACTGATCTTCGCGCTACCAGCAATCTGGGCACTGAAGGTTGGTTCGTGAAGAATGGAATGTGCTGGATGGGACAGAGCAAAGTAGTCGTCTACTAGACGATTCAGTTCAGGCGCTTGGGTGATGGTTACCAGTGGGTCCAGGTGGGCTCCACTCTGTCGGCTGATGGTGTTCGGACGCGTACCACAGGCACTGATATCATCCAGGAGTTCTAATGTAGCTCTTCCGGTCTCGTTGCCCATATAACCAGCTCAGCGTGGCTCAAGCGCCGGTGTGTTGTTGCAGTAATAAATCACTGAACCGTTCTAACAACGTGCATCTCAAAAAGAATGAGGTAACGGGTGATTTCCTATTTGCCTGCCACCACCCCGAGTACAACCTCTTCCGTCTCGGTCACTTCAATTCCAGCCAGCCTACGGAGTTCCTAACCAAGCCTTATGTCTTACTCTCCTCCGCGTGCGCACGATCCGCCCCTTCAAAATGATACAGCATCGGCTCGATAGCGCCACGGCGCCCACACACATACCTCTTGAACCACCACGGCAGCGCCTCCACGAGCTGGAACCTCGCATGCACGGCCGTCGGCACCGCAAAGACGTAATCCAGCTCCTCCAGGCTCCGCATCTTCGTCTCGGGCATGAACAGGAAGATGGCCACCAGCGCGACCGCGTTCAAGCCGGCGTAGAAGCCGAAGCTCCCCTGCGGCGTCAGCGCCTGCAGCATACGCGGGAAGGTCAGGCCGAGGACGGCGGCCCAGAAGTTGTTGGTGGCGACGGCCCAGGACATGCCGATCTCGCGGTGCGAGAGCGGGAAGACCTCGGACGAGTAGACGAAGGCGCAGGGCCCCTCGCCCGGCCCGTAGAAGGCGACGAAGACGAAGATGAAGAGGGCGATCAGCCCGAGGTGCGCGTCCGAGCTGGACGGGATGTAGAAGGACATGCCGGCCGCGAGGAGCGAGAGGCACATGAAGGGGAAGGTCGCGAGGAGGAGCGTGCGGCGGCCCCACAGGTCGATGGTGTAGAGGGCGGGGAAGGCGAAGACGAACATGGTCTGGGGTTGGTGGTTTTAGCTGGCGGATTTTTCACATTGAGTGGAGGACGTGGGGGGTGCGGGAGCGGTACCATGCCAAAGCCCCAGGATACCAGTAGCGAGACGATATGGCTTGCGCCTGCTTGGAGGAAGATGGTGGAGGAGTAGAAGGACATGATGTTGACTGTTACGTAGTGTTTACGCCTTTTAGACCTCGAGTCCAGCAATTATCGGTAGTTGGTACTTACTGCCACACATTTGCTGAGCGATCATGACGATTCCCGACGCTTGCGTTGCTCGTCGGTTTCTTGGGACGGTGAACAGCTCCACGAACCTCGTTAGCATGTTATTATTTGCGAATCCCTTAGCTTCCATCAAAGCCTCTTCTGCGAGCAGTTGCGCATGAATGAGGTAGAGATCACGCGCAGCCTGAAGGGGCGAGTTCCGCAGGCGAAGGAGAGATCGATATGCCTTGGCATGCTGGCTTTTCTTGATCAACCAACGAGGAGACTCGGGCGCAAAGAATATACCGAAAAGCAGAGGTACGGCCGGAATGAAGGCGGAACCTAACTGGAGCCTCCACGCGATCTTCCCGGTGTTGACGACGACAAGATTTGCTGAGAAACCTAGCATAATACCAAAGGCGACGAAGAGTTGCCATGACATGGTCAAAGCTCCGCGGATGCTTGTCGGCGCGTTTTCAGCTGAGAATACAGGGACAGTGACCTCCTTGAGTCCCATGCCGATGCCGAGTAAGATTCTACAGGCAAGAATCTGCGGCCAGGTCTGAGCCAGTGCTTGACCGATGGGAGCGAACAAGCTGAATACAGCTCCGAGGAATATAGCACCGCGACGGCCGATCCAGTCATTGACAGGGTCCGAGATCCAAGATGCACTAGTCCGGCCAATTTCAGTTGTTTGACTAGAGATTTCAGGCGAGATCGAGACCTACAACAGAGCTATTGCCATATATGGGGTGCCATTGATGGCGCCGACAATCCAAGAGTTTCTTTCGCAAGTCCCATTGGCTGCGCAAGCAGCTCCGGTGTCTGCTATGCCGAACTCCTGGGGGAAAGATAAATTTGCCCCGTTTGAGCCAGTCTGATCCCACCCTTGTATAGCGGCGCTGATGGAGTTCAGAATAATGGTGAAGTAGAGTGCTTTCGGATGTTTCCACCGGCGAGCCTTTTCTGTCCGAAGCGTCTGGCAGTCTTCCTCGTCTAGCTCCTCGATGGCTTCAAATTCTTCAGGTGACTGGGCGACGAGCGCACCCTTACGCAAATATGGTACTATGTCTGTTAATTGATGAGTTTGCGCGTACGCCTCGACATCTTGGAAGAGTCTTTCTTTCGGAATTCCGGCCAGAGGATTTTGGATTCTATCAGAGCTTTGTAAGAAAATGGCGTATAGATGCACTCCTGAAGGCAAAACCCTTACTCGCCGGTAGTATTGTGACTTAGGTTGTTTACGACTTGCTGTTGATGAATTACATCTGGAGAGGCCGTCTTGTAACGATCACTAGGCTTTTCCATCTTATGATTACGTCCCTGCATTCAAGTCAATGATTACTGGACGCGTGGCTATAAGCAGTGAAGAACCCAGGGAAAAGGACTGTACCTATAAGCTTATTCCTCAAGAGATAGTGTCCGTCGCGGTAAACTGCATGGTTGAAATTCGCAAAGCGTTGACGCCTTTTGAATGCAGCAATTTACCGGGGTAGGATCTGGAGAAGCGGGGTAAAAGCATGCAGTCGTGGGGCTCACTCGGTGGTTCTCCGAGCCCAAATAACTTCTGGCCAATTGGAGAACAGCCTCATGGAGTTGAAGCGGCGGTTCGGGGGTTTGCCTAACAGTTTAATGTCTCGCAAATGCCTGAATAGGCTACTCCGCCAAGAATTTCTCGCGTGAAAGTCCTTGGGTTATTGGACGCTTGTCTAAAGACGTCGTAGTGAGCTTTACCGTGTTACGTCACTAAGCACCTTCTTGCAAGTAATAGGATCAGCTGACCGGCGGAAATGTAGATTATCTGCTGTTTTTCTGTTCAGCTCCATCGGGCTGGCTAAAGTTGAGTCGGTAGTCCTCGCTATTTACGTTAGCGACCACACCTAGAGAAGCCGCTTTACCTCAAATGATGATGCAATACGAACCCGGCGGGTTCGTATAAAGCTCAGCCCTCCGGCACCTACGGGTTGGACGCCCAACACGCGTACAATGGGCCCTTTCATTAGCCCGTGACAATGACAACCACCACGCCTGTCGCACTCTCTTTCTCTTTCTCCTTCCCTTTCTGTTCCTGCTGTACTACTATTCCTGCATCCTATTCTGTCATTCGCCCTACATTCAAGTGGATGCTCTCCATCTATGCGCCAGATGAAACGCACTCGCCTAGGTCACAAGAAGTCAAAGAATGGGTGCACGCACTGCAAAAGCCGGCGCGTGAAGGTGCGTGCATGCAGCCCGATATCGAGTCGAGAATGCAGTCATCCTTTTCTTTACCAATCCTATCGATCATGGACTTCAACCGGGATAGCGTGGGCCGGATTCTAAGTATTGAGGACAGTGCGACGAACAAAAGCCATGCAGTAATTGTAAACGGTACGACATGGAATGTAGTCTGTTGGCGCCTTCTTCCGAAACCAGTGAACTGCGGTGGCATCATGTGACGGTTCGAGAAGTAGAGGAGTCAGCCGTTGCAAGTTCATCGTCCCAAAATTCTCCAGGAATCTTGACAGGGGAAGCGGTCTCTCACTATCCTGTCGTTCCTACCACAGCCACTTCTTTGCCGACTTCCTCTTCTAATCCCACAGCCCCACAAAATTCGTTAGATTCTTTGAAAGTAAGGATAGCCGATGGCAAGAAGCTGTTTGCCGATCTTGAAGATGAGGTGCACAGGCTGGATGGCAATATTCCCGCGCCAGGACCGCCAGAGCACGAAGTCGCCACTTTGTCGACCTCGGACCTCGCTCATGCAGGTCCAAGTGACTGGCTGCAAGACCTCCAACTAATCAAACACTATCTTACCACTGCCTATCAGTCATTCTGCCAAGATGACCGCCTGGCCCCTCTCTGCCATCCCGGACTGTGCTTTCTCGCACGTGAGGACTATTTCTCAGCGCCATTCCTAACGCAGGTTGCTAACTCTTATCAGGAGTTCCTCATGCACGGCCTGCTTGCCGTATCCGCACTGCACTTTGGCCATATGAACCCTGCACAAGAAGGAACATACGCATTGCTTTCCGCTCGCCACCAGGCCGTCGCGTTGAACTGGTTCTCATCACAGCTGCACAATATCAATAAGGAAAGCTACAAGGCCCACGTTTTCCTCGGCTCAATCGTTTTCATGTTTCCTGTGTTCGCCGTCGCCGATGCTGGAAGAGTTGGCCGCATCGTAGAGACACACGAAATAGTGCAGTCATTCGTATTACTCAAAGGTGAGTGCACTCCAATATTCTCCTAACAAAACGGGCAACACGTCTTATGATGGTCTAGGCGCTAAGTCCATCCTTGACACTCCTCCGGCCATGGAATGGGCCGTAGCTGGAGAACTCGAGCCGCTCGTCGACGTGTCCATTCCCACCGACACTCCCGCAACTGGAGAGTTCGTGAGGCGTCTTGCAGAGCTTAAATGCACCGTACATCGCATCGCTTCCGAGCGCGGAGACTCGGCTGAAACTTTGGAATCCTGCACTGATGCCATCGAGGCTTTGCGGAACACGTACACTCGAGTCGTGGTGCCCGGGGTTATGGCGGATGGCGTGTGGCTCTGGCCGCTGCTCTTACGGGAGACCTTTACGACTTTACTCTCCGAGGGGCATCCGTTAGCTTTGGTGATCTTAGGATATTTCTCCGCGTTGATGAGGTGCTTCGAAGTGTATTGGTGGTCGAAGGGATGGAGCGCAAGTGTTGTCGAGATGATTGTTCAACGCTTAGATGTGGAGTGGTATGAATTGGTGGAATGGCCGGTGACTTGCGTCAGAGAAGCAGTTGATGTGCGAGACATGCATAATTAGATGTACGACGAACTTATACAAGCTTTGAAAGCGGTATAGTATCTGTTTGCGAGGCCTTTCTGATGTTATAAGTTGGTTGAGTCTGTCATAATTTCCTTTCAAACCGTTTGCGCGGGAACTTGAAACAGTGCTTTCAAAAGATTCCAGATTAAGCTCAAGACGAATGCCCTTCGGGAAGATCGAAGCAGCCACCTCCAATTTATAATCACGCGGAAACGGAAGAGCTGCTTGGCGAAAGGGTGCGCCCGCATCGATTTAAAGGGATGTTGCTGGTCCATGTCAACACAAACGCAATTTCAATGTTGAACTCGACGCCACTGTACCTCGCATTATGCCTACCCAATTCCTTGTTTTCGGTGGCACAGGTACCCACATTGATCCTTTTGCTATCTCGATGTACAAGATCTCATCATCAGTTCTGCAGGCGCCATCGACCTTCATTTCATCGAAGCGGCCCTCTCAGCTGGCCACAATCTCACCCTACTGGCACGGACTCCCTCCAAACTCCCCGAGAATATCCGATGCAACGAACGCGTCGCTATCATCGAAGGCAACTTTTCCGACACCACCGCTCTCGATTGCGCACTCTGTAGCGGCGCCAGCGTCTTCGTCTCATTTGCCGGTCCGGCCTACGGAACTAAAGGCACGGTCCGTATCCTTTTACCGTCTCTCCCCCTCCGTCTAGAACCGTACAGAAGCGCCATTTGACCATCTCTGAACGGAACTTGCTGATGAGATGCGTTGATAGCCTATCACCGATTGCTACAAGACGTTCCTGCCCAAGCTCGCGGACCACGGCATCACCCGCGCGCTCGTCCTCTCGACTCCGTCATGCCCAAGCCCGTCCGATGCATCATCCTTCATGTGGGCTTTCGGTCGTGTTTTCATGCACCTCTTTGCCAAACCGATGCTGGAGGAAATGAAGGGCGTTGGCCTGACAACGATGTCCTTGCCTGTCGAGCGGATCAGGTGGACGGTTTTCCGGGTCGGGGGACTGAAGGATGGAGAGGAAGACAAAGAGGTTGCGGCGACGTTCTTGGGGAGCGGAAGGGACGGGATGAGCGTGACTAGGAAGAGTGTTGCAAAATGGGTGCTGAAGGAGGTGGAGGAGGGAAGGTGGGTGGGTGCCTGCCCGTATATATGTAATTAAATGCTGGCCGTGGATTGTACGCCGCTATACGACGGCCGCGCAACATCAGATGGGTAGGACTTCTTTTAGATATCTATGCTCAAGTACTTCAAAGCTACGTTATTTTTACGTTGAGAAAGTTACGATTGTTTAAGTTTGAGGAAGTGGGTGATTGGGGCTTCCTTCACGCCGATCTTGGATTCATTGCAAACTTACTGTGCAACTGCATCATCAGATCGAGATATTGATGAAGGAGCTTCGAATTGTTATTTTCATGTATATCACTTCATTGCGTAGTGTGATCGTACCGAGGTCGCAAAAATCAATCCCCCATTTTCTGGCCCCCAGCATCCAGCTGGCCCCGCCCGCGCCCCATTCAGCCGCACTTACGCTACGCATCTTGTCGCATATACTCATGAGATCCGAGAGCCATTCAAGATCTCCTCAGCTTCCTTGCTTGTTTGTTATCATTAGGGTGAACGTAGAGCGGGACATCGAGAATCCAAATTTTCTCAAAGACTCAAGTTGCATCGAATCGGCTCTCCGGATGTTGCATCCCTGGCGCCGCAGCGTACCGAGATACATGGAGATGATTAACGAGACCATCGACAGGAGTTCTCGTTGCAAGCGTGTTGAAGGTCAATGTTGGTTGGTCAGGCGGGCAGCTGGTCCGAGCTTCTTCAAACGCCGCCAAGCAGAAAGGGTCCAAACGGTCGCTGGGGCAACTCTACGACATCAACAATTTCATTCCACCCTCCACCTTGCTCATCTAAAACTTCGACATCTTCCGCGCACACCAACTACGCAGAGCACCGACATGGTCACGGCGAGTTAACATCTAAGGGCGAAACACTACGCGGACGTAATGCATCCAACACCAACCTTGGCGTTAAGCGCCCACCCTGGCATCCGGCCACTCACAGCGAAGCCCGTCCATCGACGCAACAGCCGCATGCCACACTATGCAAAACCCACGAAGGCTGTATCGATACGCCGCGAGCCGCCAAAAACCCAAAGCCAACCACTCGACCAGGGTTTTTTCGTCCCTTCGCCACAGATACGACCGCACATGAGCGAGCCGCAGGCGAACCCTCCCGAGGTAGACTCTGTGCCAGAAACAGACTCGAGAGAAATCAGGATACTGTGGAGCGACGTCATGGCAAACAAGTCTCGCGCAACGAGTGCGACCCTGGCTTCTCGGGCGAAGGACAGACGGATTCTGAAAGTCCACGACAGCGGGATAGGTAGCAGCGGCCTGCGGTCCCCACCGGCCTCGGAATCAGGCTCCAATGCAACGACCACGGATTGCGAATCCAGATCGGCCAAACCTAAGGAGAACGACTTTGAGAAGATGGTCCTCAATCCGCGCGGAATCTACATTGACGACAATACAAAGACCACCCTCGCCTTCTCCCACTTCTGTACTCAGGAAGGCCCTCCAGGTGGCCTATCCGAATACTACCAGAGTATTCCAGGACTTGCAGAGACGACCGTATGGCTGGAGGGAGGTGAGACGTTTGAGGCGGGTATCGTTCGGGAGTACGATAGCATGAGAGAGTACGAGGTGAACGAAGCAGAATATGCTGCTTTCGCCATCGAAAATCTGCTAAAGAGGGAAGTCCGGAACCCTCGCGTCCCCAAGACCAGGCATTGGATGACGGAGAGGATGATCCAGCTTGTCGCAAAGCCGGACAAGCAATGGCAACAGCCACCTATCGTTGACGAAACCGTTCCGCGGAAAGCCTATACCTTTGACATCCGTCCAGATTGCTCATATTGGGTCTCCCTCCAGGCTTTTAATCCTCAATATAGGAAAACCGTCCAGGAATACGTGTCCGTGCGCCAAAGGAGAATCCTTTGCCCTTACCTGACAGTTGAGTTCAAGAAAGATGACTCCACCATCAAACAGGCCAGGACTCAGGTGGCCGCGGCGTCTGCAATATCATTATTCAACCGATGGAGGCTGAAACAAGACCGTCTCAGGCTTACCAAGAGATCATGGAGCCCACGCCATGTCAAAGTTTTGAAACATTATGGACTGACCTTCACTGGTCGCGATTATGAATTCTGGTGTGTCGAGCCTAACCTGGACGCTGAGGGCAACTGGAACGGGTGTCGCATGTTTCGTCTCGTCCAAAATTCATGTGATGACGAAACCGGCGTGCGTACCTTCATTAATTGGATCAATGAAATCCATCGCTGGGGCCTGACGATGCATGGCCCGTCATGTGAGAGGGACGTGAAGCATTGCATTGAGAACACGCCGAATGCGGAGCGAACTTCACTAGGCGAAGAAGGTGAGAATGCCTTTACCGAGTCTGATTCTGAAGACTAGTTTTAGATCTTTCAGGTATTTGTTTGAGAGGAACAAATGACATCTCGAAGCTTTGTAACATGTTCTTCCCCGATTGGAGCCGACCGCTAGGCTTGCGTAGCTAGCGGACACAAGCCGTGCGAACCTCATCGTCTTCGCTTAAATCCCCGCTGGCGTCCAGTCGGAGTACCGCGCGCTCACCGTTGAAATGGTCGTCCTGTTGAATTAAACCTTACAAGGTACTTCCCGGAGGCAGCATGGCTGGATCCCTGGCACAGCGCGCTGCCCACTTTCCAGTAAACTCGCAGGTGAGGAGCTCCCATCCCAATGAAAAAACCCCAGCTCCGTGATAAATTCAAGCTACTGGATTGACTACTAACCTGAACGCTCCAGATCATCATCATAGGAAGGACGACAAGAGTGCCAGAGCCCGAAGTGCCTACTGAAACCCCTACGAACAACTTTGGGCGCGAATTCGAATTTCTCGGCCCTCCAATGTCTGCAGACGAAGATGGTGGGGGCGGATACGCGACCATTGGCGCGTCGCGACGCGCTGCGCGCCTTCAGGAACGCCCCAACCATCGTGCCCTCCATACCGGCAAACCGACGGGGCAGCGAAGGGCTTGCGCGACCACCATATCCGATCTACCTAGCAATTCTACCCTGGACGACGTAATTAGCCTGCTCAATGTCATTGTTACGCAGAATGACCGGCTTTGTCGAGCGGAACGAAGAGCTTACGGAGCAGGTAGCCAGGAACGAAGACGAGGTCAGGCGCCTGCGCAGTGCACTCGAGACGTCTAGAGAAGCGCAGGCCAAGATGGAGGAACGCATGGGGAAGACAGAGAAGCAGTCGGCGGGCTCACGTGGAGTCAACGCGCAGGAACCTAAGCTCGCAGTTCCAAATCAACGCCACGTACGCGAGGAGATCCGCCAACACCAGCAAATACCAGCCGTCGTCCAATGAACCACGCGATTGTCCCTAAGGCTTAGATAATGCCCGCGATCGAGTTCGATCTCACTAACGCCAATATCGAAACCGCAAGCCTTAGTGATATTCGCGCGCGGCTGCGGACAGCGCTAGAGAAGCAGGAAACCACAGAGGTCAAGTGCTGCGGAATGACAAGGAACCCGAACGAGGCGACCAATGTGCGCGTTTTTTCCCTCCCTTTAGGGCAGAAGAGGACGAAGAGCTCGTCGAGTCAATGCTCAGATAACTAGAGACAGCCTTCCGTTGGGCGAGGATCCGGGGTCGCCAGTGGCACCCGATCGAAGTAGACAATGCCAACGAGCTGACCATTCTGAATGATGACCGTACTACTGTGCGCACCGATGCAAGTAAGAAGATTAGCGCTAATAACGACGTCGAAGTAACGTAGGTCCGTTAGCTAAGTAAGGCGAGCAGCCATCTCTACGGGTCGGCGGTGATTTACCTCGTAAGAACGAGGCAGACGCACTTCTCGCTAGGAGAACGATCAACGTAGGTGGAGAGGCGGTATATACTAACGTATTTAAGCACCGCCCGCGGCTAAATTTATATTTAGTTACTTTAAATAAACTAAAAGAAAAGTTGTTATAAAAGAAGGCTATACGCTAGTTAGGCTAGGATTAGCGCCGGAAAAACCTTATCTATCGCCGATGGTCACCCCACCTGCAGCCTCAACGCTCGGACCGGTTGACGCTGTGACCGGGTCATTAGATCAGCCGGTGACACGGGACGCGCCGAGAGTCCAAGCGCCGTTACGTCTCCAACATCCGAGAGAGCATATACATTCTGCATCCGCCATTTGCCCAACATGGCTCACTCCAGCGCGCACCGGGCTGCCAAAGATCGCGTCGTCCACCGCTCGCCTGCGGCCAGTCCCGGTATAGCCCCTTCTCTTGGTGCACTGTACCGGCCGCTGACGTTGCAACGAAGGAAACCAGCCCCAGGGCATTCGCAAGGTCACATCAACGCCCCTCCGCAAGAGCGCGCGTATTCAGCAGCTTCAACAGCGATCTGCAGCTGTGCTAGCGCAAGACCCTATCCTGTCTAGGTGGTGCAGGTCGTCGAGAGTATGTGTTCATCACGTTCCCCGTTCATCGTGATGAGGTTAAATGTCTCGCAGCCAGAAACCGTTCAAGCGCAAGGTGCGGACCGAAAACGAAAGCGGCACGAGTTCCAGCCTCCTTCGCACCAAATACCTGCGCAACCACGAAAGCGTTTGCGATCTGTGCCGGTCGATCTTGCCCTGAGCGAGACGGGTACCAACAAGAAGTACAGCAACCCCATCGACCACTGGCGAGAGCATGATTATCGCTGGCCCAAGGAGCTTTTCGATCCCGACCCCACGATAAACAGCATGCTTGCTAGGAAGAAGTCGTCGTCCTCCCTCCGCCGCCGAGCACTGGGAGCTGAGTCCGTTACCGACACGGCGTCAGACTCTGTTCCGTATCAGAACCCGTTATACGCGCAACACCTTGCACAATGTGGTATCTTCATGGACGAAGATGAGGCTGGGCTTGCCGAGACTAGCAAGGAGATGTACATGTCCCTGCTTGAGGCAGAGCAGACGGTGCCCCAGCAATCTCTCTTCTGCGACCGTCTTTTCAGGTCTACGTGCCGCAACCTTGAAAACAGAAACGAGGCGAGGGTTGTCCGGGATATCGCGCTTTTGATTGTCCCTTCGGCGGAGCACTTGGCCGCAGAGGGTGCTGCCGATCTCGCCTGCTTGATTGAGACCATAAACGAGACTTGGAGCGGCTCGATTAAGATTTATGGACCAACACCAAAGCCTGACTATTCTGTCGGATTCAGATGGGATACGTTTACTAAAGAACAGGTCCAGAGGCTTGAGCCCTACATCGGCGATCTGGAAGACGAGTCCCTCTTTAAGGCCACTTGCGCCATGTACTTCCCATTCCTGACGTGCGAGGTCAAGTGCGGTGCCGCGGCGCTCGATGTGGCTGACCGCCAGAATGCTCATAGTATGGGCATCGCGGTACGAGCCGTGGTTGAGTTGTTTAGGCGCGTCAAACGCGAGGCAGAGCTACACCAAGTCATCCTCGGCTTCTCCGTCTCCCATGACCATCGGATGGTACGGATCTACGGCCACTACCCGGTCATCAACGGCAAAGAAATGACCTGTCACCGCCACCTCATCCACGCGTTTGACTTCACGGTCCTCAATGGCAAAGAGAGATGGACGAGTTACAAATTCATCAAGAACGTTTATGAGACATGGATGCCTAATCATTTCCGGCGGATCTGCTCCGCTATCGATGAGCTACCTCTTGGTGTCGACGCTGTGCCGTCACAACCATCTGAACCGTCTTCGAAGCGGTCCGGATTGGCCCAGGAGATTACAAGTAACGAGCCAGCGGCATCGGAAGAGGCTACGGAGAGTGAGAACGGGCAATCCAGTGCAGCGGAGCCGAAGCATATCACCCCAAACACCTCCGTTTCCCCGGGAGGCAGTAAGTCGAGGCCAAAGCGGAAGCATCAGAGTAGCATTTCGGCTGTAGAGCAGTGATATGTATTATTAGCGGTGGTTGTCTTTGAAGAACTCGGTGAAATTGCGAACACGTCCAAACCGTTCATGACATGTTCATCCACTATCGGACCATGAAAGACTGGTGATGCGCAAAGCACAAGAGACAAAAAACCCCCCACATGCCAACTTCAGCTGGGAGGACCTAAGTTGAGGCGCGCAGGTGTGCCTGAGCTGCTTAAGTGCGCCGAGGTCCTCCAACCCATCCAAGCATCTTGACCTTCGTCCTTCTGACAGGTTGGATCTACCATTCTCGTGAAAAATGCGATGGATGACGAGAGGGCAAGTGCGATGGATAGGCCGAGGGCGACGAGAGCCCGTAATGGAGAGGAGGCTTCGCGTCGCAACCGCCCCTTGCTCCATACGCGAACCACGCTCCGCTCGCCTGCAATAGAAAAGGCGTGCATGCCAAGCGCCGGCCAAGTCGCAACCCTTTCAGACTAGTATTGATTAGTCATCATTTGACCGATCACACATAATCTACCAGCCACGCTCGCGGTCTTTCCGCGCGATCGCGTTTCCTCCAGTGACGCACAAACGCGCCATGGCAGCAGCTCTCCGAACTCACGCCCGCTCTTTATTGCACCCTTCGTTTCGCCGAACCTTCTACAGTAAACGAGCAGAGTTTACGACAATAAAAGCTTCGGGCTTGCCGGCTACAGAGGAAATCGACGTCTGGCTAGGGGATCCTCATGAAACATACGTCATGGTTCCTCCACAGGTCAGTCAGGCTATCAAAGCAGCCTCGAAGGGTAGATCATCCCTTGCGACCAGCCTAGAGACGTACCCTTTGATCTTCGATCACCACACTCGGCAGTTCTCTTGTGGTAAGTGCCGATCGAGGCTTTCTAGAAGGATTAAAGTTAATCAGTCCTCTTTCTTCTAGATTCCCAACCGTTCCCACGACTCGTCATTCCTCAGGATCTCCCAAGCCCATCAAATGAGAAGACCAGCCCTGCGACACTATTTTACTTTGAGTCCACGCCTACACACACGATTGCACTTGATGGAACGCCGGATTGTAAGGATATCGATTCTCGGAAAGTACTTCTGGCTAACACCTAGCAGTTGAATTCGCAAGACATTCTGGAGAGAGCTACCGCGCGCTGAAGCCAGTGCTTGACAATCTTAAGAATAGATGAGCGCCTCGTAACGAACGAGGTACACTTGCGGTAACCTTGGACATTGCGCTACTAGTGCACCTCTGCTTCCTCGTGGTACTTTTTGACGCTCGGTGGAACCCCGTTCAGTGGCGTTGCGATGCTTTCGTAATACCTAGCCAGCTCTATCATCGACCATTCGCTAGTCGCAACTCTAACGTGTGCATCCGCGAGACCCTCGTTGTTATCATCAGAAGTCAGTGGGGTCTGCTGGAGTTGATATCCGTTGATTTTAAGAAACGTGTCGGCTGCGAGAAGAGCTGTCCGCTTGTTGCCGTCCGAAAAGGCGTGGTTCTTGATAATTTTCTCAGAAAGAATCGCCGCCAACTGGAAAAGGTCCTCTTGACGGTCGTAGTATTTATTGTTGATAGGCGATGAAACCGCGGACTCCAGTAGTGTTGGCTGAGTCGGCAGACTGTTTGCGATGTAGCTCCCGTACAGCCGCTTGATTTGCGTAGCAGTAAGGAAGCGATAGGAAGCCATCCTGGACTTGGAGATGAACGTGCAACGGCTAAATCGAAAGGTCTTTGAATTGATTGCAAGAGGTTGTACGGGATTTGGAGGTGCCTCGCCGCGCAAGGTCAAGCCTGGGAGGTGATCGAGGCTCTGCGCGGCGCAAAGTGTTAGGCGCGTAGAGATTATCAGGCCAGGTGATAGGCGATGCGGTATCAGGCCATGATAAAAGTGAAGATATGGAGGGAGAAAGCTAGATATCTGTCAAACGCCGGCCCGTGGATAGATAGGTAGCCAGAGACTGACGTAGGGAGGAGGCCACCGGCGTACCGCCGGCGGAACCCTAGCGGCCGGGCGGAGGGTAAAACCCTAACCAAGGCTAGCCAACCGAAACCTCCTTTCTATCGAATCGTCTATTTACGAATATAAGTCTTTTATCCCTCTATTAACTCTCTATCTACTATATAATCCTTATATTTAATTTAATTATAATTTCTACTAGAGAAAAAAATAACTAGTTATTGAAGATATCTTCTTACTACTACTAGTTGCGGTCTTTAGTAGCGATATTTATATAATTAAACCTTATTAAGGCTTGCTCCTTAGAGTTTCCCAACAGCAACCGCTTATTCGATACTTAAATCGTCGATCACGCTTGAAGGAGCTTCTTCAGAGCCGCCTTAGTGGCCGCACCGTCCTTGAGAAACTGCCGCATCATGTCGGTCATTTTGTCGTGCGCTGCGTAATCATTGAACAAGTCCGTCCGGAAGGCGGCTTCGTTGTTAATGTAAGACTTCACCTGCGGGGCACCTGCGACTGCGTGTTCAACACTCGTCAGTATGTTCATGACTGTACACCTCGAGGCCAGTCTCACCTTTCTCTGCCACCAAGATCGGCTTAATTTCTACATCTGCCTCTTTCAACTCCTGCAGCAACCCCACGTTGATCGTCATCAAATCCAGCCCGGCCAGCTCCCTGCACTCGTCAATGCTCCGCATACTCGCGCCCATGATCTCCGTCTTGATCCCGTTGCTCTTATAATACTCCCAGATCGCCTTCGTCATGATCACGCCCGGATCCTTCTTCCCCGAATAATCCACAGCGGGATAATTCTTGTGCCACCAATCCAGCGTGCGCCCCACAAACGGGCTGATCAGCGTCGCGCCCACCTCCGCCGCCAGCACCGCCTGCGGCACGCAGAACAGCAGCGTCAGGTTGCAGCGGATGCCCTCGGCCTCGAGCACGCGGCACGCCTGGAAACCCTCCCAGGTCGACGCGATCTTGACGAGCACGCGCTCGCGCCCGACGCCGCGCTCGGCGTAGAGCGCGACGATGCGGCGCGCGTACGCCACCGTCGCCGCCGCGTCGAAGCTGTGGATCGGGTCGACCTCGGTCGAGACCCGGCCGGGCACGTGGTTCAGGATCTCGACGCCGAAGGAGACGAGGAGGTGCAGCAGGGCCAGATCGACTTGCTCGTCCGGGTTGGTGGACTTGGCGCGTGCGTAGGCGGCCGCGTCGGAGAGAAGGTAGGCGTATTCGGGCTTTTGGCTTGCGGTCAGGATGTGAGAAGGGTTTGTAGTGGCATCTTGGGATTGGTAGAGCGAGAGGACGTTGAAGTCGCCTGTGTCGGCGACGATGGTGGTGTATTGCCGGAGCTGCTCGAGGGTCGACATGAATGGCGTTTCTTATTTTATTCTTTACTTTTTTTTTAAACAAAAACAGTACGACTAATAGCTTACGGATAAGAAGAAATAGAGCTTCTTGTGAAGCTCCCCGGCTCAATATATACTGTTTGCTGTATTGCATTGCGTGATATTGCCCGGCGCCGGAGAGGCCGGAGGATGTCGTGGCCGCCTTGTCTCGGCGCCGGTTGGCCGGTGCGGTTGCGTGATAGCAAAGCCCTGAAGCTTGACCTTTCCCGGTGGGTGAAATGCGGAGCTGACCTCCGCATTAACTTCGTCGTTCTGTCTCTCCACGGTCGACGTTTACACCATCACTGATCAATTTCATGATGTCCATTTGCTTTCGACGATGCATGATGACCCTGAGCAGTACGCCCCAGCTAGCCATGACATGGCAAAACGCTCAGCCAGAACTTTCAAGGCGTGCCGGCTTTGTCGACGGTTGAAAATGCGCTGTGAGGGGAATGACAAGCCGCCTTGCACAAGATGCTCGTGTTCTGGAGTTGAATGCGTCTTTGATCCTGTCGTTACACCACGAAAGCGGACGTTAATGGAGGATGAAGACTTGAGAGAAACAATACACATACTAAAGAAGCAGGTTACATTATTAGCGGAGACGCGCAAGGAAGGCGACGCTTCAAAATATTCCACACAGGGCAATTCTTCTGGCAACAAGGGGCGAAATGAACCACTTCATGGACCGGACGTCGTTGGAGAGAATGGGCTCTCCCCGGAACAGTTGAGCGCGCCGGTCAATACGGTTCACGAGTTGGCATCAGCACCAGTCTCAGAGGAAGAATCCAGACAGTTCTCCAGGACAAAACTTTTAGGATATACTTCCTTATCCAAAAACCAAGAAAGAGGGCCAAAACCAGTTTCAGAGCTATCTAAAGACGTCATTGCGAAAAAGCTGATCGGGGAGGAAGATGCCCGTAGACTATTCAATATGTATGTATCGAGCCCTGCATGGGTTACAGGCTTATTACCCATATTTTCCTGACACTTCTCCAGATATATGACTAGTAGCAACCCTTACATTCCCCTTTTCGAACCAACTTTGGATACTTTCGACAAAATCAGACGGACCTCAGCACTCCTCCTCACCGCGATTCTCTTCGTGGCGAGTAGAAATGAGCGTGAGTCCGAGAAATTCACAACACCCTGCCTTGAGGAGGCTCACCGCCTTAGTGCTGAAAGCTTGTTCAGTAGCCAGGCCAGGTTTGAAAACATCCAGGCCCTGGTGATCTTGGCTGCCTGGTCCGAAAAGTCGTGGTTCGCTCTTGCACACGCGGCAAACATGGCACATGATATGGGACTCTCAATGTCTGTCCCTTTGTATTTGAGGGATACAGAGTCCAATGCTGAGCCGAGTAAGGGCATGACAAGAGAAGCTCGGACCTGGCTCATTCTCTATCATCTTGAACGAGAAATCGCTTCTGGAACTGCAAGAGAATCTCGCTTTCAGCAAATAGACGGCAACCTGCTACGCTCGTTTTCTACCAGCCCGAGTTTCCGGCATTTGGATCTTCGCTTCATGTCCATCATAGATTTGGTACAACTCCGAGGTAAGAATCTCTGAATACCGGCATTTCCAAAACCTGCACTCACGAACGTACAGAGAGTTGGCAAAAAAAGATTCAGCACGGAGTCGACTCTCATTTAATGCAAGAGTTCATGTTTCAGGTTAAAGAATCTTTCGACAGCTGGAAATCATTTTGGGATGAGAAACACGAAGGTGTGTCTGATAGATATGCCATGAATCTTCCTCAAGATGTTCAAGTGGACTTACCCAAAGCAATAGAATACGGCTATGATGCCATGTCCTTTCAACGGACTAGCCTTACTGTCCAGAGAAACTATGCAATGGTCCTCATCTGCTGTGCGGTATTCGGCGAGGCACAGAAGTCAACCACCATTACTAGCTTGAGAGCCTCCTTGCCAAAACTTTTCAGTGATCTGAGCCGTAGAACTCTCATGGCTGTCATCGAACACCTTCAGTATATCCCGGATAAGGCAAACTTCAAGTGGCACTTGAAGTATTCTCCGATCTATTCTGCCCTCACAATTGCGTTCTCTAGTAAGTAGATAGCCCAAGAAATCCATCAAGGTAAGGCTAATAGATTTTAGCGGCTTTGGGATTAACACTTGCAAAGGCCCATCCAGAGCTGGCGAATGAAAGACGTCTGAGCTGCATAGCGAAAGACATATCTACCCTCCTCTCTCAATATCCTAATGCCAAATTCCATTTATTGGTCGAATCGTTTCTGACCCGCTTCTCTGGATCCTCTGGACAGGATATTCCTCATGTTATAGCCGCTCCTGAGGCCTCTGAAGCTTCGGAACCCTCGTCGATACGTGTAGCCGCGCAACTTCCTGACAGTTCCCACGTACATGCAATGGCGTATGAGCTGCAAGCAGAAGACTTCGGTCTCTCTACCACCCAGCATGGTGAAGAAGAGCAAGCGGTGGAAAAAGGCTCATATCATAGCAGCCTTGACGAATTACACGACAAACAGTTGGAGATCATGTTGGGGTTACCGCCGGAGAGCTGGTTTCTGGACCCATACTCCACGGATACATTCGGCTTCGACAGCACATAAGATGCTGCTGCTGCTGGCAAGAAAGACATGTTATCATTGCTGGAAGGTGGTAAACAGGGGACCCTATGAAACGTTTATTCCCCCCCTAAACTGTCGCAGACCAAGCACTCCCACCAGGCCATCAAAGCGCAGACAATAGCCTGAAAACTCCAGACACTAGTTCTACCACCCAACAAGCCGCCGTCCACTATCTGAGGCTTGATCAGAGTATTCTCATGCGTCTCCACCTTGAGGCCTTGATGTGTTGGATGAAACGTTTCATTCGGCCCGAATACTGTATTGACGCATCAGGAAGCGGAGTAGTGCGAGTACTGATTCTACGCAACGAGTGGAACTCCTCCCAGATAATGTCGAGTTCGTGGCCTTCGACCTGGTATGAAATTGTTAGAAGCACTTCCTCAGGATTTATCGGCAACAGCCTACCCGACAATTAGGATTGGGAAAGCCGGCAAGGATGATCAGCATTTTAACAGATGTGATCTCGAGCTGGGGGCTGAAACAGGTGCTGGCCGGTTTTTTCTACTTGGACAGCATTCCCACCGAGCTGGTCAAAATTGAAACTTCATACGCAACTTGGCTCCTTGGTAGTTTGGGCTATCCTGCCGTCCACAAGGCCGATGAAGTTTCACGCGAGATACTTGGAGTCCATTTCAGGAGCAGACTCTGTCCTGATGACATTGCGAGGACTTGCTGGTTCTGTCCCCCGGTGCAAGATGATCAAAATCGCCGGGTAAGGTAATTCCAACTTTTTCGTACCTGAGTCACGTCAGCCATTCTTTCCCCAGTACTCTGAGCTAATAACTATCCTGCATAGCGGTAGCAATCTACTTAGCCGTCGTAGAACTCGCGTTCTCACAATCCTCGTCTACCTGAAGTGGTCGCGGTGGCAGTTTGTGGTGAAAGCGGCCCAAACCAGGGATGGTGACAAGCGGAAAACAGTCACGATCCTACTGTCTTCCGCTTAACAAGAATCGGTCTTGGCCCCAATAATTTCCTTGTTCTAACCACTTCAAATCTCCCGAAACGGCCATCGGAGCTCTCAGGGCAGCAAATATGAGCTCCACACACATTACAGCCCGCCCAGAACCAGCAACGAGAAAAGTCGCAGCCTATTCCCCAGTCAAGACAGCGCTGCTAGTGACTAAGGTCATAGTGTCACTACGTTGCTCTCTTTCTCAACAATGTAGCACATCTTCGATGGTCTAGTGGTCATGATTTCCGCTTGTCACCACTCGGGGCCAGCATCCTTCCCGAAGGAGATAAGCGCGGGAGACCGGGGTTCGGTAAGTTCGGACGTTCGAATCCTGGATGTCGCCCTTCTAACGGCTGAACAGATTCCCCGTCGGAGAGTCATCTTTTTTACGCGGTATCGACCAACGTTTTGTTATCCGATAGCTTCCCGGTTTTGTGGTTATTTGCTGCCTGCTACTATCTAGCCCGCTAAGTCAGGGCGGTAGATTGGCCGGCACCGGCAACCAAATTCTTGAAGACACAAGTGCGCTCGCTACTCTTGGTGTTGACGGCGCGCTCGCATCCCTCCTGTCGCCTATCCGCCTTTCTCCTGTCCGCCTTTCTCCCATCCGACTTTCTGCTATCCGCCTTTCTGCTATCCGCCTTTCGATGTCTTATCGTCCGCCTGCCTGCCCACTTGCTTTCCTCCTATCGCATATCTCTCTCCTCTACTATACTTACGATCTCCCTACCTCCTAAACTCGTCCGTGACTTTATGTAGGCGGAGATAGTAAACATATTTTGTGATATACTGGATAATATTGCATAAATTTCTAAGTGTGACCGGGGCTAGCGATTAGAATATCCTCGAGGGCAGTAATAGCCGACTGAGCAAGCAGCAACGTGGCTATGCTATACTATCGTGGAATAGATCGGCCGGATAACCGGCACATATTCAACGAGGTTTACATCATATCGTACGATACCTAGCGACTGACCACTGACAGCTTAAGAGGAGCCTCGCTACGGTAGCGAGTATCCGCTCTTGCCGCCATCTGACGGCCTGGTTTCCGGCAATAGTGAGCTCAGTGCCGGTTCTTCCCGAGCGCACCTGGCCTATGGCTCCACCTTCGGCAACCTGATGTAGGACCCTATCACTTAGCACCTAGTGATGACTGCTTGTAGTAAGATTTGCAGCAGGACTGATACGAGCCTTCCGCGCCGGCATGCTAGAGACTACGGCGCAAGACTACAATACTAACGATCCTATGGCGACGTCATCGTCAAAAAAGAGACTATTACACACTATATATAGTAGCTTGACGTCATTTGGGAAGGGGCTAGCGACAGGTCAATTATTAATAGTTAAATTAATCCTGCTAAAGCCTATTATTCCGTCATTCTACAGCGGAAACCCGGAGTTATTGTTCTGCTGCCTGCTTTTCTATGCACTCTTTATCAAAAAAGGATAGAGTATAACTGCGACTGTCTACTTAGAATTTCTGTAATACTCATCTGCACAAGGTCGAGGCTTAAAGGACACTATATTTAAACGTCGTTATAGCCTTACGTTCCGCTAGAACTAAACATCTACTAAATTAATATTATACGATTAAAGAAACTACTACGAAGACCTAAAGTTTAAAAAAAATACTCTATAAAAAGTAAGCCTTCGATTTAAAATTTCTACTATAAACTAATATTAAAGTCTAGGCTATAAGCAGAGACGTCTAGCGGACGGTTATCTTCCGAATATTTATTGCATACCCCGCAAAAATGTGCCAGCAGATGATGACAAGGACAAAAATGAGATGTGGTGATGAGATTGAGACTCTTGGAATCAAAATTCCTTGTACTGAGAATTGCGGAAACTTCGAGCCGAAGTGGAGCATGGGTAGCACTACGAAGAAGGAGCCATGCGATGATTGTATTGCTGGGGGTAGATGGTCTAAAGATGGGAATGGTAAATGGGTCAAGAATGTTTAGTAGCCAATGAATGCCTAGCCGTGTTGCCTCGCTAAGAGGATGAATATTCCTAAGTCGCACGTGCTGAGAATTACGTCAGCGACGTCTTAGAAGGGATGCACGCTCGGTCGCGCAACCGCGCCTGGTCGCGCAACCACGCCTCGTCGCGTCCCCGGCTTCCTTGACAGCCAACAACCGTCAACTCGCACGATAACAACGGACGACAGCCAACTCGCAGGGCAACAGCCATGCCGCAGAGTGGATTTCAACTGCTCGGCTGGGGAAGCGCAGGTTATGTTTGCAAAGTATCCGACAAAATTGCTCTCAAACGTTCTATCACCGCTCAAGATTCACGCGCGAAGAACGAACACTGGGTCTTCGATCTACTTGAGCAGCAGCAATCGCCATGTCCTGATATCGTCCGCAGTTTCCTACGGCTTCCAGATCTGAACTTCATGCAACTCCTTCCCGGAGGTACCCTCGAAGCACGGCTGCAAGCAAAGCAGATTCGAGATCCAGACACCTGGTGTGTAATAAAGGTCACGGCGAAGGAGCCTTATCACCTTATTGTCAGATGGATGGCTGAGCTCTCGAATGCTGCGGCATGGCTAGAATCTCTCTCACTCGCTCACGGCGATATACGACCCTCGAATCTACTTCTCGACTCCGACGACCACCTGAAACTAAGCGATTTCGATAATACTGCGAGGGTAGGTGAAGAAGTAGATGTAGGGACGGCACCATATGCAAGACTATTGGGTCTCGAAGCAGGCTCTGATGCTGGAACTTTCGGCGTTCTTGGGCCTCGCACTGAACAGTTTGCCATTGGTTCCGTCTATTACTACCTTCTCCGAGGATTTGAACCTTATGATAACGTGCGATTCGGCAAACACCATGGGCGCGTAGTAGTGGACATGTTGCAAAAGATGGAATTTCCGGAGCTTGAGGATGATAGTAATGATGATGCTATCATAAAGAAATGCTGGCAGCACGAGTTTGAAACGGTTGATAACGTCACGCAGGCTATCTGTTCCTTGAATGCTCTGCAGACCACTAGAGCAGAATCTATGCCTGAGGACGTATATAAGGCAATGCAGGAAGAATGTCGCCAATTGGTACTGAACGGCGAGCTTGAGGTTCTAAAGTTGCATGGCTTAGATTAAATATAGAATAAGTATCTTCTTATATTTTGCACAGCCTAAAAAAAGTCAAAGAGGTGCTAGTAATATCTTAAATAAGAATATTACTATTTGCTACTATATTATAAGTTTAAATTGTTGAGGGTAGGCCATTATCGCAGTTTACTCGTTTGTAATTCGATTTTCCGCTAGAATATTATTCGAACGACAGGACTAGACCACCCCGCAGTACGTGCAGAGGAGCAATACCTGGGCTAATTATAACAGTATGTATTAACCTACTATTTCTCTCCTTCCCCAGCTAAAACCAGGATTGACGACTGCGCTGTAACGGCTGTGATATAGCGGCTGGCCACTTTAAAGTCAGATATATGCAATTCGCAAACAGCATAGGATAAATAGGGTTACCACATATTCAGAGTATTAAAGTCGGCCCTTAATTTACGAGATCGCCATTAGGCGACGAAATTCCAATTCGAGTATTTTGCGGGCGCGATCCTACGGCTAGATAATTTGCGAGAAGCTGGAAAGTCGCCCATCGGGAAAGCGCCGAACGCTCGCCCGGAACACGAAACCTTCATTCGATGGAGTGACATGTCTTACTCCATCCTTTTGACCTGCAGGAACTCGCCTACGGTCGTTTGGGAGGTACGACCCCAAAGCCGCCTGGCAGCAAACCGCCCGGCGGTTAAAGGGTTCGCACCGCTGCCGAGCGCGCGGCCTAAGAAGCGTGTAAAAGCTATATAAGTAATTTTTTATTTCCGCGCAAAGAAAGGAAACCCTATACATTATGTGCCTTATTATCGTACTTCCAAACGGATCTGGTGTCCTCCACGCCATGCGGGAGGGATATCAATACCAGCGCCAATTCTTTCGAAGATGTCGGCAGCGCTTGGCATGCCTCTGCCGCCGGCGAAAGTCGTACTGCGCTACGCCCCGCATGTCTAATTCTCGCCCCTCTGAGCCACAGATAATTTACTATCCAATCTTTTACAATGACCTTCCGCACCCTCCACCATATAGTAACGGACATTTTTTTGCCGAGCTATCAGTATCGGAGCTGGATTCTGATAGTAACTCCGACAATAGTGACGACCTGGATGGTCTCGGGGTCACTTCTATCGAGTCAGCCTTATCCTTCAGTAATGCGCAACAAAGTAACGGGCATTCCGACTACGCAACGAGTAATTGAGGACACACATCTATTTTTGGGCTAGGATGCATAGAGTGGCTGGCATTAGCGCTTCGCACTGATGCACGCGGAGAGGATCGCTTGGACGGGAGCTAGTAGATCAACGCGGACCCTGCGACAATCATATTTATGTAATCATCGCATAGAGCACCGAAGCGCTGGCAGCTTACGGTTTGCTGCGCTTATGTAGTACAGAGGAAATATACCCGAATCTAAGCCAAATATGAATTGTCTTTCGTGCAGTACTGAGATCAAGTGCTACAGGCCAATCTTGTTTCCCTTCACAGTTCGTCGCTACTGCATGTATAAATAGGACTTCCAGGCTTACAGCTCCCAGGTGGCCGTGAGATTAAGATGCCTTTAAAATGTCGTTTCTTCACCTATGTTCAAGTTAGTGCTGTTCAGGATCAGGGTGTACGATGCACACCCGACCCAACTAGATCTCTTGGACTGTACTATCGCTTCACCTATCAATCACAAACATTACGGCCAAGAGGACCTGTTCCAATTAGTCGCAATCCTTTCGGAAAAGATAATTAAGAACCACGCCTAGCAAGACAGCAACAAGCGAGCAGCTCTAATTGCCGCTGACACGTTCCTTAAAATTAATGGCTATGCCCTTCAAAGAATTCCACTAGCTTATGATCCAAATAACGATGGTCTGGCGGAAGCGCATGTGAAAGTCACAACTGGATCCTGGTCCGCCGTCGAGCTGGCGAGATATTATGAGAGCATCGCAACTCCCTTCTCCGAAACAGGACTTGCGCACTACCGCGATGGCGCTGATTTGCATTGATGGTATATGATCTACACGCGGGGAGGTTATATTATTAGAGCGGGATTGTAAAGATTGGGTCTTATCTGCTCTTCAAATTGTCGAGGGAAGGCTTCAGCCTACGGAAGGTTTCTCCAGATTGTCGGATAAACTCGACTGCGAGAGTTAGCATGGCGTTCCCCTCTTACGAACAATATTCTTACAGTCGGACGTCCCATTCAGTGTGATAATATCCAATAGGCCACAGAGAAATAGTGTTGCGGAGCTGATCGTCCCATGTGACTGACGTGGAAGATCTTGTGGGATTATAAGTCGTGGAACTGGTGTTGAGCCTGGAGTGAAGCTTAGAGAAGTCTGGAACGTGGAGCGCGGGAACGTACGGCGAGAGAAGTGCCGACCACTATGGTCGAATACCAGAGGGTAGGCACCAGGACCAGCCGTAAGTGAAGAATCACCATGCGGAGCATATGCAACTTCGAGAGCTTTGCCGACGTGCTTTGGGATCATAACGTATGCTTCGTGAGACTCTCCTAGCCAGACGTCGACCGGTTCGGTGCTTGGAGACCCTTGCGCGTTTACGGTCGTGAACTCCGCTCGTCTGCTGTAGTAATTGCGACTCAAAGGAGGACGGAGCATGGATTGAAGAGAGCGCCGGAAGACTAAGTTATGGCCGGGAAGCTTTGCGGTTCGGCGGTTGAGCAGCGAGGATGGAGGTGGCACGTTAGCATGTCGCGGCTCGATGTTTGATACGCGCTAATCTGGAATGGTATGCCAAGACTGATACGAACGCACGTGAAGCATAAATTCCATGGCGCTGTTCCCGACGGGAACGAAGGACGAACATTTTCTCAATTTTCTCATACTACAACTAAAATCAATGAAGTGCTTAACGAGTGAGGTGCCTTGTTGAACTTCCTGTACGAATCTACAGCGCCGTCGATTGCGCGCGTGCTCCCTCTCGCTGCTGCACAGGCGCACGTTCGCTTGTCTCCTGCTGGGCAGCGTCATTCTCACTTTGCTCCGACGTGTAACAGGCAACCAAAAGGCAAGCGGCCATCTGGAAGTAGAATCCGTCTTCCCGACGGTCGTACTTTTCTTTGCACTGTGGAGCCTTCGGCCCTTGATCACCGCCCACTTTCGCCCAGCGGCGCCCCGCTTGGTCCATAGCAGTAAGCTCATGGACAAGAAAGGCATCTTGACTTGAGCCGAATTGGTCGTATATGAAGCCAACCATCCACGCCGTCTTCTCTGCAAGTGGATACTCGAACGGGCCAATATCTCTAGTGAATCCCTTCTGCTGAGCGATGAGTGTCATGCACCGTACCCTGGTGCTTCGGAATTTGCGTCTATCCCTCATCAAGATGGCTTTGCAGAGCGTGCGTAACTCTTTAAGGTAGGTGGCGTGAATGGAATAGTTTTTACGCCACATCTTGCCCAACCAAAGTATAGCATCACAAAACCAGCGGAACTGAGTCTCGTCGAATAGGCGACGGTTTGGCCCTCCCCCGAGAACTGACTGTGGGTGGTAGTAGGCACTATTCTCAAGGATGCGCACAGGTTCGTCTTCAAAGGAGGCCTGTTCGTCTCTAAAGGACGGTTGTTCGTCGGGGATGGTAAAGGAAACCCTCTTGCGGAGCTTGGCCCCCCTCTGATTCGACGGGCCAGGCTCCTCATTGATGGCTTCGGAGCGGCTGCTATCAGGTTCAGCATCCAAATGAGCTTCCCCGGCATTTCGTTTCCGGAGATGATCCTGTTGCGAATGTTCCTGCGTCCCGTGTTCCGGCTGGGAGTCGAGAACAGAGATCTCCCGGCGTACCCGCTGTTCACTGGCGTTCTGCAAACCGTCGTCGAGTATTATGGTCTCCTGCGAGTCACTCCGTCTGTCGACGTCTTCTTGTGCTTGGTCCGTAGGGGCCTCCTGGGCACCAAATCTCCCATCGTCGCCCTGCTGATCACGTGCATCTCCGCGCTTTTCCTGGGACCCAGAGGCTGAGGCATGCCCGGGCTTTTCCGACCCCGACTGCACTGCTGCGTCATAGGAGGGCGGAGAGTCATCGAAAAGAGGATTCCACATCCCAGGCGACGCCTTGCTACTGCGAAGCTTGTACGATTTCCAGGCGTTGGATCCCCAGGGTCGTCCATTGAAAGTTGAGGCGCAGTCGATTTCCGGGGACCGAAGATGCTGGGAAAGCAGGTTGATGAAGAACTTTTGTATGACTTGAAAGTTTGGCTCTACGTCTCGGACCCAAAGCTCGAAGCGCTCTGCTTGGGAAAGAGACTTTAAGCTCCACAGCAAACTCTTGGACCGCTCGTTGACCGATTTCTGTGTCTTTCCTACCGGCATGAGGACTTGACAGGGCTGTCTTAACACGAAGTTCGCCCAAAGGAGTTTATCCCCCGTTTTGACGCCGGCGTTACCCAATACTGGGTTCTGACGAGGATCATAGGTGGTTCGAATGATAGTTGTGGATGCAGCATCATCTTCCCTATCCAAGGACTCCGCGGGCATGACCAAGTACATGTTCCTTACCCCTTTGGCGGTAGCGTTGATTCTAAGCGGCAAGTTGAGATTAATGAGTAGTTCGTCTGGCTGAGCCAAGCCGAGAACGAAGAAACAGGGCTGCGAAGTTTCTCGATCGGTGGAGAGATCGCCAAGGCATTGTTCCTGATCAGTCTCCGCATCGCGCCAAGTCAAAACAAATCGGCGAAGCACAGCAAATTCCATATCCGAATGCACTCGCAAGGGGCGGTACATCGGCATAGTGGCGGTGCCGGGTTGAATTTGGAAGTTCTCCATCTATTCGAATAGAATAATAAATTAATTGAGCTCTAATATACGCTCTCAAAATACGGAGAGAATAGAAGAGATAAAGAAAGCCCCTACTCGCAACTGCGGTAGGAATCCCGCCCACCCAGGCTTTTATAAGTATTTCACTCGTGAGCAGCCTTGACTCAGTCTGGCACCAACTCATCCGGTCGACCATTCTTTCCGCCAGAGCGGGAGAGTGTGGTAGACAAACGTCGTATGCTCTCTTCTTACCGCTATGAGCCTAGCAGCGAGGCGGACGAACAGAGAAGACGGCAAGTCAACTGGTTCTGTACGCCGGCCACTTGGGCGCACCAGCGGGCCTAGCAGCGAGGCGGACGAACAGAGAAGACGGCAAGTCAACTGGTTCTGTACGCCGGCCACTTGGGCGCACCAGCGGGCCTAGCAGCGAGGCGGACGAACAGAGAAGACGGCAAGTCAACTGGTTGTGTCCGCCGGCCACTTGGGCTCAGCAGCGAAGAGAGAACCGCCGCAGAAGAATTGGCCGACGGGTCTAGAATGAAAGAGAATTCTAAGTATACCCCAACCAAAGAAATAATAAAAATAAAACGCACATACAGCTGTCTCAAGAAAAGCAGATAGTACGACTTGGGGAGATCGAGGTGCTGAGATGTGGAGCGCGACTGAAAGAAGATGAGATGCAGAGAGAAATGGCAGGCAGAGCGACGCGAATTTAAATGCGAAAACTGGAACGCAACACGCGGGTGCCCCGCGCGCTCCAAAGCTGTGGCTGGCAACGGCGGCGGGCCGCTCGGGCGACGTGACACGTTGCGTGGGTCGCCTGGCGCGTGCGCGCTCTCACGCGTCTCGACTCGGCTGACTGGGCCCACCGGTTTTATTACTTGTAGCTGCACCGCTGCCGATCGCCCGGCAATACTACGCACTTCCCTGGTATCGGCGGTGAACCCGAAGCCGCCCACCGCCCGCAATTGCCGGACAACCTCGACGCCTGCATCAACGTCCACGACGTAACGTCCCTTCCCGTATTCCCTCCATGACATCCCACGCTTGCCCGATAAGACTGAAACCAGATCAGTCGGAAGAAGATGCCGAAAGAGAGGCTGCTCTTAACCTTGGGTTTGTACGTAAGCGGCCGCCAGACGGCAACTTCCTTCACCAAAGCTAATGCTCCGCCAGATTTTCTCCGACCTTGAGCGCCGCGAGATACGGCTCGATGACTTCCTTAATACACCATACCTCGTCCTGAGTCGACGGCCTGAGTCCGCTCCCAACAATGCGAATACCATTCTGAACCCACCCATGTCGGGTACATGGCCGCCAGACAATTGGGCCATGATAATCTGTTACCTGCGCGCCGGACAGCAGCTTCTAGTGCGCACGGGAGACTATATTAGTGACACCTTGCAGGAAGGGAATGGCTATGCATTCAGGGCTGATATAACCGAAACGATGGCTGGGATCACTCTTGAGTTTTACAAGTCTACAGCTCAATTGTATAGATGGGTGCTTTACACTCATAGGGATCGCATAAATAATCTGTAAGTTGGAGTGTAAGGTTGTCTTATTCATGTGTGTAGTAAAGGTATTGACGAGTCTACTCGAAGCAGATAATACTAGATTGGGCTCGTAATTTCACCGTATCTCCCTCAGCGTCAGGAAAGGTAATGTCCAGGCAAATCAGAGACGAAACGCATGTTGTGCCACTCCCATTGTCTGTTACGACGTTGCTCTTGAATTTTGCTTCCGTTGCCTGCTGATACTGTTAGTACAGATATGTTGAAATATTAGACAGCCCTACTGTTGTCCGTAACGACACCTTCTCCAGTATCCTGCTCATCATTTAGGGTACGAAAGTCTCCTATATCGATGTTAAATCTTTCTCATATAAGAGGTAGGCTTTGGACTAACGCTCGGATGCGAACATTCCGCTAGGTGCTCTATCTCTGAAGGAGCTCTGATGCATCTGCATCGAAGAATGAAACTGGCCTGCTACCCCGGTGTTGAACGTAGTATTTGTAAGATTGCTGGTCTGCTGCAGTAAAGTAGCTCCGGTCTCGCTCGCCTGAGCATTGTGTGCAGCCAAGGAGGTAGAGGGAAGCGTTGGATTCATAGACCCGGAGACAGCGGTATTTGGAGATACGCGTGGGAAGTCCCGACTCCAATCTAAAATACCCTGCTGACCAGAGCGTTGCGCTTAAAACAAAAAGAACAATTAGCTCGTCTACTATTCTGTCTAGATGTGGTGCGGCTTCTTGCCTTGGTCAGGATCGAGTTCGATCTCGGCTGGGTTGCGAAGCCTGGACTGGCCGGGCGGTTCAGATGGCTGATCTGAAGGTTGATCAGGATGTACTGAAGGGGGATCTTGATCGTCCATGGCTGGTGTTGGGGAATGGGTGCTCTCTGACAGTGTCACATGCGCTGGCTGGGGTTGATCCGGCGATGCTGAGCCGTGTGAGTTTGCGCCTAGACCTGTGAATCGTGAGCAGATGTCATTCAAATGCGATTGCTGGAAAGACCTGTTGGATGTGGTGTAGATGTTTCCCTTGTCACTACGTGCTGCTCCACATCTCTCACTCGGCCATCGACATCGGCCTCTATTCGAGGTCTTTTGTTCGGCCGAGTCCCTGGTTCTGCGCCTTGCGGAAATGGTGAGGTGGGTTCTTCCAAGCGCGAGGCCTCAGGACCAGGCGCATTGTGCGGTGCCTCGAGCTGCTGTCGAGTCGAGATGCCCTGCGTGATGGATCGCTCGAGCTCTTCGACAAGTTAGCTCCTTCCGCTTGCTGTAGATGATGGGAACTTGCCTGCGCGAAGCTGTAGGATTGGTACCTGTCCGATGCAATCAACGTCATGAATTCCCTGCCTCAATTTTCTAGCCCAGTCGTGGGGGGGTGGGATGACGTCGGCAAACTCCTTGCAGGCCCACGACCAGAAAGCACCTTTTCGTGCCTCTTCTAACTGCCCGACTGTCTCCCAATCCGACAATCGGAGTGATCCAGTCACGAATGCCTTGACGTTGAGCGGTACTCCTGTATTTGGCGGAGCTTGATGGAACCTTTTGACAATCCTTGCTATCAAGTATCGTTTCAAGCCGCAATTTGCCACACTATGGTTTTTGTAGCGAGATGTTTTGAGACGAAGGTCTGCCTGGATCTTTTGGAAACGCGTGGTTTGCTTCATTCGCTCGTTCAGCTTCGCAACGGCTTGGTCAAGAGCAAAAAGCTGCTCGTCCGAAAAGTAGAAAATCTGATGGTCGCCTTGTATCTCATGTTTTCCGTCTGGCATAGCAGATACGATCAATCTTACCGCGTCCATTGTGCGTTTGGTTGTTCATGCGCAAGTCGCGTGTTGTGAGTTCACTTAGGAGTAGGTTCCGCACCCGGACGTGATGAAGCCCCGCGGCAGGCCAAGTCATGCGGATCTGCTGACCGCTTATTTGCAATGAGTCATAGTGCCATGAATCATTTTGCCGTGAAGCATTTTGCTATAATGCAATTTGCAACAAAGCATCTTGCCATAAAGCAATTTGAACTGGAGCAAATACCCTTTAAGGTAACGTCCGGAGCCCCGTAGATGAGCTTTGATCAGCCGAGCTGCAGCATACGTGTATGTCACTCTACGCCACTTCCTCTTACAGCCTATCAAGAACCTCTCCGTCGCAATCCCCGAGTGCCTGCCGCCTACCTATAAAGACAAGAAATACATGCTTTTCGCTAGTACTCTAGGATCCGGAGAAGCTTCTTGAGATTGGATGGCACGCGGCAAGAGTGTGTGTGGCCGACCTCAACACACGGCGACTGGGTAACATCAGGGTGCTGGGAGTAAGACATGGGTGGGAGCTCGCGTGGGCCAGTACAGACACCTCGCACATGCAGCGCGCATGAACCGGGTTCCGCTAGCTTACGCGGAGCGAAACCCGGGCGAAAGCCGCAGCATTAGCGCGGTCATACCAGCGCAACTGCACCGTTTACTGCCACCTGCTACCGCAATCAGGCGATTAAATTGGGCACTTCGGTAGGATTGCGGGTGCCCCGCGCGCCCTAAAATTGTGGCTGGATGCAACGGCGCTTCGAACGCCATCGCATGTTGCTTGGGCAAATTGGCTTGTTCCTGCCCCCACCTTTTCCTCCTGTCTCCTCCCTCCCAAAGACACGGACGGAAATGGGAGAAATAGTGCATCCACTCAGCTAGCCGAGTGTGGCTTTTGGGCAATGCCGCCATGCTGCTGCCGAGCGCCCGGCGGTACCGTGCCCGCGCTATCGCGTCCCATGCAACTCTCGAATCGTGCTGCTGCTCGTTGCATTGAGAATAGGGGTGCGGCAGATTAGTCTCTTGCTTTCGTACGATGAAGTATTGCTTGCAGAACACAACTATTACGTTCGTCTGTTGCAGCTTTGCGGCTGGGTGTCCCATTGTCACGGTGCATAGTAGGTTGAATCTCGTCCAGCTAAGTCGTTGTCTCACCGGGCGGCACGATGCGCAACATCCTGGATGGTATGTCATTAGCCTCTGTCGGAAAAACTCTGGTTGGCCAAGCATCGTGCAGTATTCAAGAGCTACAACTAACGAGACAAGGTGTCCTGAAGCGGACTGGTGTAAAATCCTTCACGTCTCGTAACCCTGTGCCGACATCTCGCTCTCGGGTCCCTCGTGCCGCCAGGTTGACTGTCAGTCCCACAGCCAAGCCGAAAAACTTCTCGTTCTGGCTGTGTCTTCCGGCGTATGCCGTCACATCGGACGCGGTCTAGGCAGATGGTACGTGAGAATGACAGGTGGAACTGCATTGTCATTCTCGAATGACAGCAGCTCCGAGCCATCCGAGCAGTAAGAGGAGTCGAGACTCGTTCGTATCACCTTCACCCTGTCTCACCGTTCGTAAACCCCCCACATGGGCGGTCTAATTTCTTGCCTCGCTCATTACTCGGTAGCATTGAGTCACAGCCCGAGAACGCAGATGAAGGATCAACCTATGCTTGTGAATTGGAACCCATGGTGAGCTGGCGCAGCTACATGCGCCCCACGCGCTGGTAAGCTCTTGTAGGAAGAGACTGTCCGAGGAACAAGTGTCCCTTCTGTGTCGCATAGGATGCACAGCTTCATGAGCACGCGCATTGCCCGCCAAACCTTTGATTGCTAAGTGAGTGGCTTTCAGAGACACAGTGCTTGATAAGCAAGTCTCTCATTCGTTATCTGGCGAGTCACAAGCCTGAGATTTCCTCTAAACACATTTTTCCACTGTGTCGACGAACATGTATTGGCTTCTTGAAGTAAAATGCATACTAGAGAAGGAGAGTTGGAAATCATCCGGGGAAAGCCTTTCGTTGTATTCATGATTGACTTTCACATTCGCGAAGAAGTAGCTCCAGGTAGCTCTTAACGTCCTTATAGTGACCAGTCGGCAGTCTCCCCTTCTCATGCTTATCCTCATTTAACTTTGCCCTCATGAGTTCCTTCAATTCTTCTTTCTTGCTAATAAACCGATAGGCCGATGTGTCAAAAACTTTCTTGTCGTACTCATCTATATCTCTGAACCAGCGGTCTATTCCGACGCACGAGGAATCAACCCATTCAAAGAACCTGAGACCCTTTGGTCTACTTCTCTTCTTCCTTCGCCTGTTACCTGGAAGCGTGCCGAAGTCGCCCTGCATACGCTCGGTGCAGACGGGTCGAGTATTCCGATCGCAATCCGGATTTTGTAATGCTTTACCACCTGTCGTAATATGCTGGACGTCTAAAAGGGCTGGATCCTATTGTTGAGTCAGATCAGCTAGATAATTATTTCAAGATACAGGCATACGAGATAAACATCAATCGTCGCTTTTTCAGTGATGGATCCGGTTTCAAGTATGTGGTCTACGTATGCGAAGACAGGAGAAGGCAATGGCCGGGAGGGGAGTGTGTCCGGAAGCTTGTTCTGAGATAGAGACGTGGAAGGTCTCATCTTGGTAAAGGACGTGCTGCTGTTGGAATTGCGTTTAGTTCTTGGGGAATTTCACAGTATGGATTTTATCCTATTCGCTTTGTGACCTGATAAGTATGCCGCAATGCTGCTCCCCGCATAATTCCATAGGACTGTAGGGGGCGGAGTAATTACCGTGCCCCGTGCTCACCTGCAGCTATTGGCAGGCCCCTCCAATGGGTCCTCCGAATATGCTAAGTGCTGGTTGCATCGAAACGCAGGACCTTAGTCCGTGGCATGACCCGCGATTGGTGGAGCGTGGAGGATGCCGAGATGTGGTCCAGAAGGCTGTGGTACAGAACTGACACCTCAGCAGTCTACTCTATCTATAGTAAAGCGCGAATAGTTAGGATTTGAGTGGGTCGCGCATGGATAGAAGTGCAGCCATTGACTGTATTTGCAAGGGCATGATGCACTTTCCTGGATTTCAACGACGCGTAAGTCTCGCCTAACCTGTCTACGCCAACTCTTTCCAGGAAATCGGTCTTCGGGGGCTCCGAATATGGACCTTTGCCACGGGACGTAGCTTCTTTGATATGCCGTCCCATGAACACATAAGGGTGAGGGCTGCGAATATAAGGCTCCTCATTCCCGAACTATTGCCTCCAGTCCACTCACTTGCAATACGCGAACCATTTAGAATTGTTCAGTCAATTATCACGAAGCAATGCCCTTTCAGCGGCTCTTTAACACAAGCTTCTCCGAGAAGGCTCCGATGAGAAGAATCCGCCGCCCAAACGCTCCCAGAGGATTGGGCCTTAACGACAAGCCGCAGCCTTCATCTTCCTCTCTCGGTATTTCCCGACCAAGGTTTCTATCCAGAACGGTGGCCAGTCTAATGAGATCCTATAGTACCACACGACAGTAAAGCAAGCCGTAATCAGAAAATTCAAAGCCATGGAACCCGTAGTAAGGACCAGTCTTTCCAAAATCAAGGTCGTAAGCACACTGACATATGCCACTACAGTGGCGAAGAACACGACCTCCATTGATGCCACCCCAGAGTTGCTGTTTGATATTTGGACGTCTTATGACAAGCGCATTCTAAGGCTACAATATAGGGATAACCCAGCATTCCCTAAAGAGCTTATCCCTATTATCGCATCCCACGCGAGGGAACTTGAGACTAAAGAGGCCGTGTTCAGCGTCAAGATTGACACTAAGCCAGATATACGTAAATATAAAGTATACCTGAACCTTGAGAGATCAACTGCTTACTTGAAATCAGCTCCTGTCAACCCGCCAGGCATCGGAAGTGACACCGAAGCCGATGACTCTGAATCTGCAAGCCAGTACGATCAGGAGAGCGATGATGACTTCTCTGGCTCAGCAGTGGAAACTCTCCCCGCATCCGAGTGTTCTGTGAAGAAAATGCGTGATGGTTCCGGAGATGGGGTCGGTGCGTCTCTCGACGGCGTCGACGGTGGGGACGCTTCCAGAGAGCCTTGCCGCCTGGGACAGTCTGTCATTCCTCCGCACCGGAATGACAAGCCTTGTCCGAGAAATGTTACAGAAGGCACGCTTCAGAGGGTTCGTCCCAACCCAAGCTCAGCCGGAAGGAATTCAAGTGGTAAACGATCTGCAAATGACATGGAGGGCGATAAACAGGATGGTAAACCACAATTAAAAAGAAGGTCGACCTGAGAGTTTTGGACGGCTGACGGGTCCGACCCGATGCGAACGGGCGATTGGCTATATAGTCTATACTATTTCAATATCAATGCATGTCGTGTAGTCTTCCGGCTTCCATTTTTGAGGCTGTTCACTTAGTAGCGTTGGCCACTCCCAGACCCAGTAAAGTGTATACACACTGCCAGCGACCAAATTCGAAGGTAGCTGTAGCTCTATCCCACACCAGAGGTCCCTGCCTTCCATTTCCGTATGCGCTCGCTGCGGGAGGGCCTGCCGCCGCGCAGACTCCTCACTATCATTTACTTGATAGCACACGCCATCGTCGAACGGCGCTTTCGCCAAAAGGACACCTCTACCATCACCGCCTGTCCCTGCATTGTTCCACACCCCATGTATATTCATTAGCGTGTCCTGGGATGCAGGAGCCATCGTACCGTAGACCCAGACTGTGCCAGTTGTCGGCTTTCTGGGTGCGTTCCCGCTATTATCTCTCGTACGTAAAGTCACATGGCCGTTTTCTTGATACCTTAAGAGGACCCTCGTCGAAGCAGTAGCTTGCAGCATGGGACTGTACTCTGTCACGTTCGTTATCTGTTGGGTCGACTTACAAATGAGATCGGCCTCAGTGATTTCCGAACGCCCTACTGGAGGTATGAGGTTCTGCATAGCAAAGTCACTAAACGCCGGGTTCGGGGAGGGTGTTGGCAAAGGGAGAACACGAGGGACTATTCTTATTAGCAATTTTATCCTCGTATCAAATGTTAGCTTCACCCACCGTTCCCCCGGGCGTATCCAGGACGGCCCGTGATATTTCCTGTCCCAGTCAGCTTCCATGCGTCATCAACCCAGGAGTGGCCGGTAGATGCTTGTGCAAGATATAGAATGATTGCAACTGTGTATGAGAGCATGTTGATTGCGTTGTCCTCGTAGTTTCCGAAGGGTCCTCACGGTCTATATATCGGTAGCTGGGTGAATGTCGGTTTCCGGGTAAGCCAGGTGTGGACCGCGAGACGAGATCAAACAGGCGGGACAGAAGGTGGATGGCAGAAATGCGCCGACTGCGCACCTTCCAGGGGAGGGTGAAGTGCAGCATACCGGCAAGCGCCATTACCAGACGGCATGTTCCTGAAAGCCAGTTGTTTATTTTCAAAAAAAAAAAAAAAAAAAAAAAAGAGCCGATCTGGATGGGAAGTCTCATGTGAGTGACAACCGGGGTCATGCGCCAAGTGCGGCTGCCAGAGCTGGCCCACTTTCCGAATACCTCCGTTCTTGCATGACCCTCTGGCGGTGGCTTGAGCCATGCAGGTGGGTCACTTACAGATCCATGCTTCTCTTACAACTCTGGAGTACTCGAGAATAGGATCCATTGGTTTCTCTTTATTCTGAAAAAAGAAAAGAACAAATCGAAGGGCCTCGACTACCCTTAGTTCGGCTCATCTCAATAAGTAAGAGAATGTGGCTTTCTTTGTTTGTCAGTCTTCCGGCTTCAGAGATACTGTGTTGAGGAATCGTCCTCTGGTGGGGGTGTTATTTTTTTTTTTTGTCTGGCCGCGCCCTCTTCATCCGGGGGACCTGCACGAAGTATACACAACACAAGCTCGGCAAAGTATAGAACTATAGAAGTAGCATATTCCAGTCTTTTGGCCGCAATTATGTTGTAGATCCCCGGAGTTTTACAATTGTTTATGTTACGCCTAACTGCAAATGTGCCATCGTAGGATTCGGATGCGGAGTTGAACTGCAAGCCTCCCCGAAAAATGTCTAACGCCATTTGTCCTTTTGCATATCACCACCCTCCACAGGTGGTCCAACAGCTGCGATCCGATGGTGTATTGAGCGAGTAGAAGTAATTTTGCTATGAAACCGTATCTTCCCCATGCTGGGTTGGGAGTGCAGAAAAAACAGCATTAAGCTGCGTCATAATACGGCACGCTCGTGCCGGGCTCACTTTTTGCGCATCTAAAGCTAGGTTCAGTCTTTTCCGGCCTCGTTGCGGATGGTGGAGCATAATGCTAGGTTGGCTCTGATCATGATCCTGGAAGCTTCAGATGCCTGACGAACCCAAGGAGAAAAGCGATAAAGGATGCACGTCTCAGCTATTGACCTGCAGCCACAAATAGGATGTCGTGCCATCGCTGGCTTGGCCCCACAGAATGACAGGTTGCAACGGGGGGCTTTGCGAACGGCACAGAAAGGAGAAACGGGGGGACAAGACGTACAGGCGACGCACGACTCAGCCATTCGTCTGTAGCTGGGATTTGGCCCCACAGGGCGGCAGGACGCCACGGTGCGCTATGCCCACCCACGCCCATGCGCCAATCAAATAATGAGTACTCCAAGCCATCTTCGAAATAACCAAACGGCACTTACAGCCGATGCTACCGCAGAAATCTAGCGCGTCATGTCCCATCAACCCGGACGCGCCTCACTCTCACCTCTGATGCGCAGAAAAAATCCCGCCCTCTCAATTAGTGGGTATGGCTATGGTAACACCATCCTATCGGTTAGTGGATCCGCCTATTGTAACTCATCTGTTCAGTCGGCAAATCCGCTAGTGGCAACCTCATCATAAGCACTACTCACACACACACACACACACACACACACTCTCTCTCTCTCTCTCTCTCTCTCTCTCTCTCTCTCTCTCTCTCTCTCTCTCTAGGTTCAAGCTTTGCGAACCCTGCGGCTGCCTCGATGAAGACTATGGCAAGGATCAATACCGCAGGAGGGCTGTGCGAGGTGCCTGTGACAGCTTCTGATAGCCTCTGATGAAACGAGAGCTTCCGTCTTTTCCCTGCTCCTGCCTGTACTTTCATGCGGCGGCGACCATCCCAAAGTAGCTAATACCAAGGTCGCTCTCATGCAAGAGCTCTCCCCAGCCTTCGTAGAAAGAAATGAATCCGTGGTGATCAGCACGCTCAACCTTATGATGCCTATTCCGGCACCCAAGCCAGTGATAGCCCTCTGCAAGCTTCGAACGATACTCATGCAGTGACCTGGAACATGCGAGTCATTCATCCGAGAGCATGAGCGGAGAGCTGCGCGTGGGTCAAGGTCCTCTTGTGTTCCCGTGGTTTCATTTGCGGCACAGCTAAGCACTGGCCAATGTGATGGAGCGGAAAACACCATCGCCTACCCCTGCCATAGGCGGGCGGCAGGATGGACATGCAAGCAATCTCACGGTGACCCAACCTCACGCATGCACATATATATGGCTTTGTCACTTCAGGAGAGCAGGAGCAGATGCAGCTTTTTTCCAACTACATAGAGATCCTCCATCTACCATGGTTCCTGAAACGAGTTCTTTACTTTACAGCTGCTGCATGAGCGGGTTGTCTCCACCCTTTCCCGCTGAGTTCGACGTTATCGACTTTGTTAATACCAGAGGGCCGGATCAGACCACTATTTGCCTCCTCGTAGGCGGGAGACGGTTCGACTTTGTTTGTTCTGGATCTCTTTTTCCCTTCACAATCTCTTCAATTTCTCTCCGTAGTCGGACTCTGGACAAAGGGATAATATTCCGCGAACTCGCTCGGATGCTTCGACCAATTTGCGGGAAACCGCTGATTGCCTGCAACCGCGAGAACTCCAGCCTTATGGATTTCCTTCACGTCTGGAACGTGAGTGCGCGCGTAGTCCATAGAAGCCTTCAGCTCGAAACACCCACCCGCGCCGGTCGGGTCGATGAGTTCTTCACCGGAGTACAGTACCAAGACTCCGATCTTCCATGGTATGAGTGGGGGATGGTTTTTGTTTTGGAGAGGACGTCAGAGACACAATTTTTGGTCTCCGTTGACGGTCGTCGCTTCGGCTGCTACGTGCCCGAGGGAGCTTTGGAATACGGGGATTGCAGTGTCTTCCTGGAAGAAGTGCGAGCCTGGAAACGAATTACCAACACACCAGGAATTCCTGGATCCATAGCACGGCTCTCAGGGCTTATATACTCACGACTCAGCCCGTCCAACCTGCAAGCGGTACTTTACGAGTGGGTGGAGCCCAGTCAAATAGCTCCAACCTTGAGCCATCTGAACGTTGAAGAGATCCCAATGGAGCAAAGGAAGGAGATGCTGCATCAAATGGAATCCGCCATACGATTTCTCCACACCAGCGGTGCAAGCCTGACGAAAAATAGATGTAAAGGAGATATTACCGAACGGATCAACATTACTGCCGCTGGAGATGTGCATTTACGGACCATCCATTTTGGCGACTTCGAGAGCTACCAGGGATCGTTTCGGTTCGTGCCACATAAAACAGCGGACTATCAGCTTCTCGCGGATCTACGGAGGTTGTTCGGAATCGGCCCCGGCGGCGCCGGCATCGTCAGCAAATCGGAGCCCTTTAGATTTCTCAATCTCCCAGCGGAGCTCAGGAACAGGATATATGAAATGCTCCTCGTATTCCCCGGTTACGTTCGATGGCTATGGGGGTATCGTCACCAAGCAGACGCGTCGCCGGTAGGCCTTCTGACCGACGAGGTCACGGGCCGTGGTCTGCTTAGCACCAGCCGACAGGTCCGCCGTGAATCTTGTTAGCCGCAATAACCTGCTTCTGGATGCTGTCTGGATATCCTCCTTCTTGGAGAGCAGTACAAAAGTCGACCAGGGAGGTCGCCTTGAGTGTGTGATGGTCAGCTCGTATTTGAAGAGAATCACCCTATCCGTTACCCTGACGTGGCAGGAGGAAGTTACCCGACAGCAGGCCGAGGGCTTCCAGGGGCTGGTGAAGAACTGTGCTAATCTGGAGCATGTAGATCTTTTCATTTTCAACAGACGGGCGTGGTATTGGGAAGGCGACACGTTGTGGGCGGACCTTAAGAATCTCCCTGGGCGTTCATGTCCAGGAACATTGGGATGAGAGCACGTTCCACATGTAACAGCGTATGTGCATCACAAGCTGTCCTGTGTACACTTAGAAAGAGCGCAAAGATTGTTATCTTATGCAACGAGTTGGTCTTGGACAGGCTGAGGGTGATGCAGTGATGCTAAAGGCGTATGCGTTTTCAGAGAGGTCTTCCCTGTAAAATAACAGGAAGAAGTATGAGATAGCTTGCGCGACAACATACAAGCGAGAGTCATTAAATAGTAGCTAAAATCTTTGGTACGGACCATATTTAAACGCAACCGACAGTGATGAGGTTCGTGTGGGTTCGCAGGATTGCGGAGATGAAGACGCGGAGTGACGAAGATGCGACCGCAGATGCGGCTCGGCAAAAATCTAGCCGAACGCCTGCTCCAATCATAAGTAAACTACTAACCCGTAAATGTATTACGATACCGTGCTTCACGCATTTGGTATTTCTGCAAAAAGAGAAAACTTTCTCAGGAAAATTAAAAGATTGCCTACTGCTTCAGGGGGATTAGGCAATCAGAGCATAGTGGTAGCCGCAGTCTGGCAAAGAAACTAGAGGCTTCACTAGTGGTGCCGAGACAAGCAGGCGGCAAGGCTGTCATGTAAAAGGCACGAACAGATTAATTTGGCATGAGATGAGCACTAGTCAAACTTCTAGGCAGCAACTGTGCATGCAAGGCTCTGACCGGTGGAGCAGAGGCAAGCTTACATAAAGGCTGAGGGCGCGCTGTGGGCTGGGGAAGAATCTTCGGCGCGTGCGCAGCTTGTTCATCCCGAACGCGTTCCGTCCTCCTCCCTCACCACAAAAGTAAGATTGGGCAAAAAAAAAAAAAAAAGCTCATGCACTCACATTCATCGAGACACACCAAAGAGACCAGCCACGGAACCGAAGCGAGGACAGCATGCCTGCTCTTAAGGTCATTAGGTAGGGAGTCGCGTACCCCGAAGCATCGTGCCGCCGGCGAACCGGAAGAACAGGCGGACCGACCAGCCCTGCCCCGCCGAGGTGGGCAGTCGCCCCGCCTATGTCGAATCTTCGTCACCGCGGGCTCGACGCAACACTAATCGACAAAGCAACACATACCATAGCACATACTATAATCAGCCAGCCGCACCTCAGTGAGATTGATCTCGGGCCGGACGTGAAGTCCCTTCTCCAAGACATCTCCACGGGATTGGAAAATAACTGGGATCAAGGGACAAAGGAATTACAGGTTGTCACACGTTACGATGGTGTCCGCGAGCTTATAGTCAAACTCTTAGACTATAGAGAGGTGATCGCTTCATTCGGAACTGTAGCTAAGGCTAACAAACAGTAGGAACTAAGAGGCAAAGATTTCCGCTTTATACGGTTTAGAACGAAGTGCCTCTTCGAGGCCCGCGAGCCTGTGTTCTTTTTCCCTCTTAGAGCAGATCCCGAAACCTCCCCGTCGATATCCAATGCAAAGCTCGATATCGGAAAGCGAATATCCGTTACGCGCGACGAGGAAGTAACACCGGGGGTAGATGTACTAGTGGTAAAGCAATAGCGTTTAAGGTGCTTAAGCCGACCCTGCTCCAAGGAATACAGAGTCGAAATTTTGCCATCCAAAGTCCCATAGTACGATAAAATCTTGCCCTATATTGTGCATCACAGTGGTGTCGTCGTCTGCGGAGTGTGATGGCATATCTGTTCCCGTTCTCCCAAGTGGAGACGTTACATATTGCTGCTATACTGGCGCAGTTGTTTGCTCAGTACCTCGAGTGGATTTATGAACTCTTCTTTTATCTATGGTCATAGGGAATCCTGCTTCCGCGAATTTACTTGCTGTTCCGATACCTCCTTCGGATGGAAGTCCTTCCAGTTGGCGGCACCCGGCTTGGATGTACTGTCGAGGTCTCTCTGAATCTTGTCGCTTAGGAAAATGTGGTGCGGTCTATCCGTAATTAGATTGTATATCTGGCTTATATCAGCATGTGGTTTAATAGAAGATGGAGATTTAAACCTTATAAGGTCGCATGCTATGGCGTCTTAGCGGCTTCGGCTCTCTTACTTAAGGCTGTTATGGACCGCTTGCGACGCTTATTCGCCTACGCTTTTTCTGCGAAGGACTCCTCAATAATAGAAGTGAGTTCGCAGGGAGGGCTATAGCCATCTATTCCCCTAGCTTTATTACGCACTTTGCAATTCTCTAGTTGCGTTAAGGATATCTCTTAGAAAAAACATTGTTAATCAACGTACCATCATAACTCTGCTAACAGGTCTCAAGCCATTCCCTACGCTTTTCGAGCCTTTCGTACAAATCCCGATCATATTTTCGAAATAACTTTATAAATAGGGTAAGCTCGTTCTTTTCTTTTAGGTACAAGCCCTTCTTCCAGACGAACGCCAAGATTATCGCCACTCCGGGCGTAGCATTCTCCTCGAAGTGGCGGAGCTTCTCGCCTTGCGTGATGTATTGTCTGTATCGTTTATTTTTCTGACTAATATTATCGTAGAACAGCGATTTGCTTGCTAGACGATCGTTGGGGCTGCTCCTAAAAAGGCGGTACTCCTTTGCCAAGCTTCGAGCAGCCAAAACTTTCCGGAACTTCCTCTCCACTGATAGTTGACCAACACTCTTAATGTCTGTAATCCGAACATCCTCTTCCACACTCTCGGACTCATCCTTGAGAGCGTCGTTAACTGGTCTCTGTAAAGAGTCAAGTATTTTGGGACGGTGCGAGTGTACAGCGCTAAGTAAGGTTCTAACCTTCTCGGGTGCCGTTTCGAGATCGTCTTTTAGATCGCCCGCGCGCGTTCCTAAGTCAGACTTTATGGAGATACGGGCTCGCATCTAGTGATCCACGGTTAGAAGGTAGTGCATGCGAGGTAACCATCCCTACAACTCAATACATATAAATGGAAGTCTTGTCAGTCTCTCTACTAGACCAAGAACATCCGTTTTAAGCAATTGGAGTTCTCCGTCGGACGTCGTCTTAATGATAGCCATGAGCTCTACTAGATATAGAGGAGATATAGTTAAACTGTTCCTACGCTAGCAGCTGGTTCTATGGGGCTAGAGTGGATCAGAGGAGGAGGCCGACGGCGGGTACTTAACTTAACCTCGTTTCCGTGCGAGCTCCCTAGGCTGTGCATTAGCGCTCACCGCACCTGCACGGCCCAGTTGCGCCACGCCAAACCGTTTTAGGGAAAAAGTATTACGCGCAACACTTTTTCCCCAAAACGGACCCCTTGACATTCCGGCACATGCGCGCTACTCTCCGCTCACAGCTCGCATTGCACCGCCGCGACGTGCCGCGTATCATACAAGCTGGTCATACTGTACGGAAGCACCTAGCTGTTATTACCTACGCGAAAATCCCGCGGATGGCAGACGCTGGGCCTAGGGGCCGCTCGGGCTCTCACCAGCGTACACGCTCCCCTGCCGCGCCAAGTTGGAAGCCCACTACACTTCCCCCCACCACCACATTACGACCCCGACATAACCTCATCAGCAGATCCCACTTGAAAATCATCGTATCGTCGCGATGGAGCTCAACATAATTGCGCTACTACCCGCACCCCCAGGTTCAGCTAAGCGCTCTGCGTCCGTAAGAATCACTTTCAGCCTCCCGTTGAATAAAGGAAACTCTTTCATCCCTCTCCTTCGAACCGAAATGTCAACCCAATTCAATAGCGATGTAGGGGCGCAGGTGCTCTCAATTTTGCTTACAGCAGATGCTAGGCAGGTTACTCGGCTAATCCGTGTCGACCCTCCTAGCGCCCACCTCAGTGCTCTACGCGGCTGTTGCACTCAAGATCTTACTACAATCAACAATACCTTAGAGCAAATAGGATACCAAGAGAGCCCGGTCACGAAGACGACTTTTTAGCCTTTCTTCAGAGTCTGCTCAGTATGCGGGAGCTTCAACTTCGACAGACGGCGGACTACCTTCTCCTGCGACCACTCCTTATATAATTCATGCACTTGTATGAAAGCCCTCCTACTCAAGCAGACAGCGCTGATGAATAGACACCCGGTTTTGTCAAACATATGGCCCTCGATTTACTCACGGCCTTAAACATACGGTCCTTTCCTCGCCTAAAATGCCAACAGTCGATTGGCCAGATCCTTCATTAGTCTCTGTCGACGAACCACATATAGCACAACTACACAAGTTTGCAAATGCAGTATTACAGAAACATAAAGAGGCGCTAATAACAGTCCCTCTAGAGGCTCTAGTGTCATTCGCACTAGACGGCTCAGCGAGTCGAGTTGCCCCATTCCTCTAGTCTTACCAGGACCTGTTAACGAAGGTGAAGGTATCTGTCATCGAGGCAGCCCCCTACTTCGCATGGAAATACGCCGCAAGGGTTTGTTCTCCCGAAACGATAGTAGGACCTGTGTCTTACGATCGCAGGCTGCGGAAGATGTTAGATTCTTAGGGAAAGTACTGCGGAAAGGTCTCCATTATAGAGAAAACAATCCGCAGACACTAGACCTAAAGGACTACTTCTATCGCGAACTCGAGCCAATTAGAAAGGTCTACGAGTCTTACGATCTTAATAACTTCCTAAAACGCCTCCCCCTTCTCTCAATAAGACTAGCTCGCTCCGGCGTACTAGATACAGATTTCGCGGTTTTCGACGAGATTTGCCTTTTCAATTCCGAGCCTAGGCGCTTCCGAGTAGCCAGCTGGGCAAGACATTCGTACAATACGATGGATTAGGCGACCAGGGGCGAGGAAGGGGCCGCGAGTCTTCAACAGTAGCGGACAAGACTGGTCCAGGACATAGCTAACATATGTTTGGAGTTTCCGGCGTTTATAGCCACGTTCCTAAGCCTTGCTAAGGTGAATCGAAGAATCCTACCTTTTAGTCTTTGCTAACAGATCTCAGAAGCTACAGTATCATCGCGACTTCCTCACGAGCAGCGCGATTGTGGATGGTTTAGAGGCCTCAATTAGTCGCAACGATGCAAAAGAAATGCTTCGACAACTCAAGCTTAACATAAGGACGAACCAACCATATATTCCTATTCTAGATGGTGACGATTATACTCTATATTTTAAAGGGTTCCGACCAGAGTGTTAGATTGGGGCGCATATTCCTAAAGCATCCAAGCACCCTGTCTTTCGTAAAGATATCGTCGTCTAGTGGAAAAGTGTATAGTAGTTAATTATAGATTAGATTATCAGACAGTTACATTAAGTTCCATTCATTTCGACCACCATATTTCTCAAGACCTGTGACTGTCTTGCCACTAAAGTGCGTAATCATCATTAGTGATTTGCCTCCCAATCCGAATGCGTCGCATTGCGTAGGCCCCCTTAAGTGGCAAGTGCCAAGGTATGCAAAGCGAAGCCAGACGCGTGCCAGAACCTATTGCAGTGTCATAACTGGCAGCCTAGTCCGTTACCCCTCCATAGCAGAGCCAGTCAGTCGGCATCTAGGCCTTGCTAATCAAGCGCCTCGATTGTTAATCGACAGTATAGCGTCCAACAAGCAAGGAGCATGGACCCCCGCTTCGGCAGCTGGTAGGCTCGTCCAACCTCATCGAGCTAATTCTCCGGCCGATTAGACCGGGTGTACTACACATGCACGCCACCAGAAAGCGCGACCAGCATCTATTCAGGAGAGCTTAAGCACCCGATCCCCGGGGTTTTACCATCATCAACCCTCCAAGCTGATAGCGTCAGAGCATCCCCATCCCATTTCAGCCTGCCCCCAAACATGGAAATCAAGCATATTAAATGGCACGGGCCCAATTTGGGCGTCAATCCTAACGTGGACTCGTCGGGTTGGGCCTCGTAGTCGGAGGTGAGCGCCCGGTATCTCTCCTGAAGGAACCCACTAACAGATCAAGACTGAACTCTTAGAACATTACATCCTTTCAAAAGATAAAGAAGGAGATAGGGAGGCTTATGAAGATATAAAGGTATCCAAAAACATAGTTAAAGTATTATACTTGACACTAATAAGATCGTAGAAAGTCGCTCGCACGAGTCTCATCCTAATGAAAGTCGGCAACGGGATAGCATTTCAACAACTCCTAGAGAAAAGCAACATACATATTCTACGAGATAGGCATCGTTTCATCAATATCCACGGCTCTCAGAAAGCAAAGGGGGTATTCGCACGGACATAGGCTAAATTAGATGACCAATAGATCAATTGGGGCTGGATAGCTCTTACTATACTCGTTGCCAAGGATTCTGGGCTTTGGGATAATAGTAAGTCTTACTCTCGCGCGTAAGACAGATCTGACCAGTTCAGGCATAAAGGCTTATCCGTAGCAATCGGATGATTTTGCTCTTACAGGAGCCACGACTCGAGCGCAGAGGAGATAAGGGATACGACTCCCTGCCGAACTTATTCCTTGTCGGACAGGAAGCCAGAGAGTTGATTTCAGAGGGCTATATTACGTCGCTATAGTGCAGAGTACTATTAGCCAGAGATATTAAAGCATTGTTTTTTAATCATTTTGTCCGCCGGTCCACTTTTCCCGCTTCGTATCGACAAGGGTATCAGAGAATGGCCAGACGCCAAATCCTTCTACCCCATAAACATGGTGGGCTTATCAGGGGCATTCCGTGTGTCTCGCTTGTGAGAGTCTCCGTACTTAGCCGAAATATATATAGAATCGGCCGCTCATTTCCCTCTCCCTTACATGCACCCAACCGTGTGCAGCCAGACCATTCAATCTGATTGTCCACCGTGATGCAGCAAATCAGCCACGAATTGCAAGCACCAACAGCCCACCAGTTTCCAGAGTCATATGTAAGCTTAAGATGGCGCCACATCAATAAACCATGATATTCTGTCCGATGGGAAACTGATTTTCGTCAGGGCAATGCTGCCGAACAACCCCCTTCTCGTCCGTTGACGCTCAGAGTTGATGCACTCGGATGCGACGTTCTTGATACCCAACAAGGAATGACTATTTACCGCAGTATCTTGACCGAATATGCTGAAGGTGGCTTGTCGTCAATCATGTCCAGCCTCGGTGTCCCCTGGCCTCCCACAACGGTTCCTTCCATGTCACCTGTTGCGAAGCTCGTCCTCGGTCTGATCACATCACGTTTCGCAGAGCATAAAGGCTTGACCGCTCCCGAACCAAAAGTCGTGGTGGATCCTCAGCTTCACACCCACCTTAGGCAGCTCACGGAAGAGCAATGGGAAGACCTCGCTATCCACCTCACCAGAAGCGCATGGCACTTGTGGAACATGGTCATTTATATTAGCGGTCAAAGCTTGAGAGACCTGCTGTTCGAAATCGAAAGAACGGCTCAACGGATTTTGGAAGGTCCAGCATCCAGGGCTATCAGTCCCGATCCCCCGAGTCCCCGGCAGTCAATTGCAGCTGATACGCTCACGCTGCACAACACAGACGCACCATCGTGTACACTCGGAATTTTATGCACAATGAGAGGACTCAAGGAACTGGTCAGGAGCTTAGACGGGGCCGTGTCCGTACAATGTCCTCAATCGACCTTAACTGTCTGCTTGATCGACAGATCTGGTGCACATTACGCGAGGTACCAGCCTCTAATGTCCTTCGTTGAGGATGGCATTTGGTTCAACCTTCAGACGAGTCAAAGCGTTGTGGGCATTCCCTATTCTCGGAACTCTGTTGTCCTGGATCGAGCAAGGATACTTTTCGAGGATTGTGTGCATTTCCACCGCATTGAGGCCGAATTCTGCATTATACTACAAGCGGAGCTCTGGGACGAAGACAGTGGTACTCGCATTCCTGGAATACCTACCACTACTGCACATCAACGAAAGACCTGTTCGAGCCCCGAAGAGACGGTGGCGGAAATTGGGACTGCTCTGGCTACTGGGATATCTGTCAAGCTGGTGTACGCATCCACCAAGCAGAGGTCTAATGAAACAAGACCCCAATTCAAGTCGAGGTTGAGTGGTGAAGCAAAACGTAATGGGTGGCATTATGGATGGTATGAGCAAGGTTGTGATCTCAAGTGTTTCGTTTTCTTGTAGCTTTGGTTGGTTTCGATGTGGTGGTCATTCATATAAAGGAAGCCCCCTTTTGTCTGCAGAAAGTATCATTGTGTTGTGTACTACATATACAAGCTCCCTTTATTTAGGGATTGGAGTATTCTAAAAGAACTCCCCACTCTCGAATTTTCCACGCTTCCTCTTTTGAGGCAACGGAGGAAGGCGCCTTCCTAATAATTGGTGATTGATACGTCCAAAGGGCGCATTAAGCCTCTGGCTTAAAATAAGGTCCTCCAGTTTCCTTGGAAGGCCGCTGATGTAATGCGAACTAGTGGTTCCCCCCATAGCTGCCAATGTAATGCTAACGTTATAGTCTAACGTCGGCGCCCGGAACTCCACGCGCTTTCTATATAGGGGAGCACCTTTAGGAATATTGTCGACATAGGGGAGTGGCCGGCCTTCTAGAAGGAAATAATAAGATAACTTTTAGAGGTTATCGTAGAAAGCTTTCCTTTCTCCTTTCAATATATTTATTCGGTAAAAGATAACACCTACGCATACGTACGATTCCCCGTCGAAGATAGGCACGTCTACGAGTTCGAAGTAGAATATAGACGCAAATATAGCCCGGCGGACGCACTATAATTTAGCTAAGGACTTACTATACTCCTCGGTAGTATAACGTAGGCGCTTTATTGCTAATACGTCGTCGATATCTAGCTCTAAATCTCTAAGGCTAATATTTAAACGATAGTAGCGGTGCTTTTAGCTTTCCGAGACCGTATTAATAAAGTCGCGCCACGCCTTCTCGCCGTTAGTACTACGTATAAAGGATCGAAATAAACGTCTTAATATTCGGTTATAGACCGGAGAGCGTAGTTTAAAAAGGGCTTAAGAGTCGTTAAAACTAGTCCCGGTCCTAATCGATAGCGTAAAATTAGGCTCCCCTTTATTAGGCTAGATATAGCGATACTCGTAAAGAGTAATACTAAGTAGATTATTATACTATAGTCCTCCGTCTTAGAAAGTTCCTAGATTCCGAAGAACTTTTAGCTTAAAAAACCTAAATATCTATTAGTATAAGTAGAGAAGAATAGTATATCTACCTAACTATAGAGCGGTAGAAGTTAATAAGGCTCTACGATTATATAGTGTTAATTTTTTCGAAGTTATAAGAAGGAAGTAGTACTTACGCCTTATATACTATTATATTATCCTACGACTTTTAAGCGCGTATAATCTAGTAACTAATACTCGATAGCCTTCTCTATCTATTATAATTAGTAAATAGATATATAAGTATATTCTTAGTAGTTATTGTAGTAACCGCTATCTTCGTTTCGGACCTAAGTAGGTTAAATATTTAGGTAGGCCGTTTTATAAGAGTCTAAAATTATTACGGTATAGTCGCCTAGAAAAGGTAGATAACGAAACCCTACGACTACTTACCGCCTATATAACTAACTCGGGGCTTACTTAGTAGAATATCTACCGATACTAATACGCTAAACTACCGTATACTCGCTTAGTAGAGCTTGGACTACTAATTAGTATTAATTAGTAGGTTAATATTATAGATTACTACTAATCGTACCGATTACTTACTATATATAGACTATACTTATTTAGCGTAGTTAGAATCCTCGTAGTTAACTTATTAATTAATTCCTACCCTACTATTATATAAACCTCCTCTATTTACTACTATATCGGCTCTAGAAAGCCTAAACTATCTAACGACGCGCTTTAACTCTCCTAAAAAGAGTCCTAGCGAAATACTTTAACTACCTTTTTATAGGTACCGGAGGTAAACCTACCCTAAAAACTACTAACTATAATATTCTAGACTAAAATTAGAAATAATCTCCCGATAGAGGAGGATTAGCTTTAGTTAATCCGTCCCTTAATCTCTAGAAACCTAGCCCTTAATATAAGACTACTTATTTCGGAAGCGTATTCCTTAGATATAGCCTTCTTAAGTCGAGTAATTAACGGACTTAGAGTACTAGAAGACGCTAGTGATAACTACGGTTAAGTCCTTCTAGAGTACTTTATTCGAGAATAAGCCTTTATCGTTAACCGTACTATATAGCCTTCTATACTAGCTACCCTCGCGATATCGAAACTAACCCGATACGATACTAAGCTAAAGATTAAGACCCCCGATATCTACGATAGAGATCGACGTAAACTTAATAATTTTCTAGCCTAGTTAGAAAACTACTTCGAGTTCTATAAAACGTTATTTAAGGACGATAAGAAAAGAGTCCGCTTTGTAGAAACCTACCTCTAAGGTAACGTAGTACGATAGTTCGAATCCTATTAAAAGAACTTCCGCTCGACTATCTTACGTACGGAAACTAGTAGTCTATTTACTAACTATAATCGCTTCGCTAACGTAATTAGGTAAGCCTTTAGTAGTAAAAACGAGAAGTAGAAGGCCGCTCTTCGAATTTAGAACCTCCGATAAACTCGATTAGTCTCGGAATACGTTATAGAATTCTATATACTCGCCTCCTACCTTAATTAGAACGACTAATCCCTTAAATATATCTTTTATAAAGGGCTAAAGTATAATATAAAGGCTAAATTCGCCTATATAAGATTATCTAGAAACCTTAGCGAGACTATTAATACGGCTATCTAAGTCGACTAATAACTATTTAACTTTAGATAAGAAATAGGCTAAACCCGATACTTAGCTAATACTTTATAACTCCGAAATAATCTACCTCTAGGGGACTCTATAGACTTAGATACTAACTAACGACGAAACCCTCGGCTAGCGCCGGAGGAAGAATAAAGATAGCGTAAAAAGAATCTTTACTTCTACTATAGAAAGTACGGATATATTAGTAGAAACTATCTAGATAAACGAACTAGTAACTAGCGGACTAACGATAAAAAAACTACCTTAGCTACTAAAGGACGGCCTAAGACCCCTAACTATAATACTATCTACTAGTCTACTTATAGTATCGAGGCCTATTCTATTTACTAGGAGGCTAAGAATATTAGCGGGTACTATCTAAAAAACTAGAAACGCCTACTAAACTAGGACTATAGTATTTATTTATTTATTTATTCGTTTAACGTCTTTATATAAGCTAAGCTTATAAAAGACGGCTAGTCTACTAATATATCTAGTCCGGTATTTCGACCGGGGTTTTTATTCGAGTTTTCTTCGGGAAGGAGTCTAGAAATAATAGGGGCTAAGCCGGTGCTTTTTTTAGGAAGATATAGGAAAGTATAGAACTATAGTAGGTAAGCCTTCTATTCTATAGAACTATAGTAGTATTAACCGGAAAAACTATAGGATATCTACTAGAAAGCGAGGGGGATTCTATAGAATACGGGAACTACTAGGTTATCGTAATAAGAATTAATAGACGATAAGCGCTTACCCTTATCGACTCTATATTATAAGAAAACTACGTCTTAAACTAATTCGTAGAAAAAGCTAACCTAAAACCTAGAGAAAAGGACTAACTATATTAGCTAAGAATCGTTAATAGATTCTCTAGCTTCTTTAGAGATAGAAAGGTAATTATTAAAACCCCGAAACTAACCCTCGAATATAAAAACTATAGAGAACGTATCTATCTAGACGTTACTAAGATTTCTAAGTATAATATTATTCTAGGTATCCCTTAGTAAAAGAAATAGAAAATATAATACGATTAGAATAATAGAGGAATTACCTTTAAATCTAAAGAACGAAATTAAGAACTAGAATAGAAACTACGTACTATAACCGAACCGATTACCTACGTAAGCTTAATTTCGAAAGCTACGCTAGAAAGAATCCGAAAGAAGAGGTAAGTAATTAGAATAATATAGTATCGCTCTACTACTATAAATAAGGAAAGAATCTAATAGATTAGTACTACTAGACGAGAAAAACTAGACTACCTAATATCCGTAAAAGAAGATAACCCTACTAGAATATACGAATAATACCTTACTAGTATTTCTAAGAAATACTACCGGTTTAAGGAAATTTTTAGAGAAAAGATTAAAGACGTACTACTAGAATATAAACTATAGAACTATAAGATTAACCTAAAACTAGATATCGAACCCCGATTTAGACTCTTATATCTAATATCGGAAAGGAAGTTATAAGTAATAAGGGAATACTTAGACTTATTACTAAAGAAGGAATATATCCGACCCTCTTAATTCTTAGTAGGATTCCCCGTCCTCTTCGTACTAAAGCCTGAAGGTAAGTTACGCCTCTATATAGATTATAGATCTCTAAACGATATTACTATTAAAGACTACTACCCTCTATCTTATATCGACGAACTAAGAGATCGCCTCTCTAGAGCGCGGTTCTTTACTAAGCTAGACCTACGGGATAGATACTATCTTATCTAAGTTAAGAAAGAATATAAATAGAAAACTATATTTAGAACTCGATATAGTCTATACGAGTACTTAATAATACCTTTTAAACTTACTAACGCTCCTACTATATTCTAAGCTCTTATTAACTACGTTCTACGAGAATACCTAGACCAATTCTATATAGTCTACCTCGACGATATTCTAATATACTTAGAAACCCTTAAAGAATATAAGAAATATATATATATAGAAAACTTAACCTTCGAATTCGACCTTAAGAAAAAGCGCTAAGACCGGTATCTATTAAAAGCTCTTAATTCCCTTAGCTAGATTCTCGAATTCTAGCTTCGTAGCTATACGCGCTACTGCGTTATCGCGTAGAAAAGAGACCTCGTTAGGCTAAATCGACTTCCTCGACCTTCGCATTCCTACTAAAATTCTAAATCGACTCGAAAAGACGTAAAAAGCTCGGAATCTATCGAAAACACCTACGCGTACCTCCGTATAAAGTTATACTAGATTTAGAGCGCGTTTACGTACCTAAATCTAAGGCGAAGAAGCGCTTTCTCCTCTTCTTCGTTCCGCCCCTTTTCCGCGGCCCGTATACGTAGAGTTTTTACTACCTCCCTACCTACGCGAACTAATAATAACCGAAAATAAGCGAAAAGCTTAACTAAATAGCCCCGAAAACGCTTCGTTACTTCTCGGGAGAAAGTAACGAAGAAAATTCCCCGCGCTCGCCCGGAATTTATTTGTTTACGGCTTAGTTTAGACGAAACTAAAGCCGGCGATTTCTTTCTAGTCTAATTTCCTATTCCTACTATTTCCTTTCTAGAAAGAGTATAGAAAACTAAGAATATCTACCCTCGGACCCTCCGGATTCCCTAGACTCTCTACGCCCTTCGACTCTAATTCGACTATCGACTACGCCGGTAGTTATCGAATCTTTAAATACTACGGGATCGAGTAGTATCGAAGATATCGAGATAGAAAACGATAAAATAATACCGCTACCGAGAAGGCCGAAGGTAACGGTAACGGTTAAGCCTACGCTAACTCTAGAAAAAAGACTTACCTTCTCGCCTATCTCTACGGGTATTAACCCGTTCGAATACCGCCCCGAGAAAAGAACCCGGTATATACTAGAATCGAAACTAAAGTCCTCCGCGGAGTATATCGAAGCCGCGTTCGATTGCCTTATTAAGGCGGTCGACCTCGAAGACGACCGGTCTAAGGTAAATAACCTTAGCGAACTTCTTACCGTCTTCCGTAAATATACGACGAAAGGGAAAATCGACTTTACTAAGTCGATTCTCGTAACCAAAGTCCGCGTACTCGAAAACGTATCCCGTATACTTTCGAATAAAACGAGGAATCTCGGAGCTACCTCCGTAGCTTCTACGGGAAAATCCCAGCCGAGCTAGCCAGTCCTAGCTAAAAAACCTACCTCCTACGCCTTAGTAGTAGTAGGTTTAGTTCTAAACGACGGTTTTATAACCGTATCGTATAAAAAACCAACTAAAAAAACAACTACGAAGCTCGTAAAACTAACGTCTATTAAAGATAGACAAATTACCGTCTTCTACGACGGCGTATAAGACTAATTTAACGGAATCCGACTTCGATAAAAGCTAAACCTCGCGTTCGCGGGAGCCAGTTTCGTAAATAAACCCGTTATCTAAGGAACTTCTCTTTTATTTAAGGGAAATATCCTAATTACGGGCACTGAAGACTATACTAGCTAATTTCTCTTAGAAAAAGAGAATATTATTAGGAAAGTCCTTCCTAATTCTAACCCGAAACTAGTTAAGGCCTAGTATAAGGTTATTATCTACGGAATCCCTACGCGGGAGACTAAGGATATTCTAATCGACTTCTTTATTAAGAAGGAAATAGAGACCTTTAACGTAGGTCTCTCTTCTATTAGAAAGCCCTACTAGGCCACTTCGAAGGAGAAAAGAGAAAAATAATCCGCGGGATCCGTTATAGTCGCGTTTCGCACCGAAAAGGAATAGAAAAAGGCTATTAATAGCCGCCTTTTTATATATAGAATAAGCTATAAGGCAGAAAAAGCACGGACTATTCCTAAGAGAATTTAATGCCGAAACTGTCTTAAAAATAGACACGAAATAAAGAAGTATACGAGGACTCCTATATACGAAATCTACGAAAAGAAGCACCTTACGGAAGAGTATAAGTATAAATTTATAGGCTATAAAGCCTCTAAAGGTATACGGTACTAGTACTACTCTAATTCGAATTAACTAACCCCCTTTATCTATAGATAAACTAAGGGTATTTTAAGTAAATTTAAATAGAAACGCTCTAGCTATAGAGAGCCTTCTATCTAAAGTAATCGAACTTAAAATTAGCCTAATTCTTATATAAGAACTATAGCTAATAAACCCCGAAAATCCTAGAGAAAGGCGATCGGTTAACTACCCCGCGTTCGTTTAAATTCTACCGGATTGTTCTCTAACAGAAAGACCGCATACGTTAGTATATATATCCCGTTATCTAACGGGAATAGATATTAACTATAACTCCGTAGTAACTAAATCCCCTAATCTAATAGTTCTAAAAATAATAGAGGAAAATAGCTAATTCTACCTTTTTAATTTATATAACTAAAAGGAATAAGAAAACGATAATTCCCCCTATACGCTAGAACGTATTCTAGGCTACTAATAGCTAGAATTTCCTAGTATTATAGCCGGGGACTTTAATATTTACTACCCGTAGTGGGACCTAAGGTCTTCCTACTCGAACGGGGCCTCCGCCCTAATTAATTAGATTGAATCTAATAACCTAGACCTACTAAATACGCCGGAAGAAGGTACCTTCTACCGGCCGAACCTAGATAGGCCTATAGTAATAGATCTAACGCTCTCTAGCCGAGGGCTAACGAATAAAATAACGGATTAGTAAATACTCGAATCTATCGAATCCGACTACTTCCCTATTTTATTTTAAATCTAATTAAATAAACGAATAAACTAGAAGAAATCTAAGCAAATTAGATTTAATTACGAGAAGGCGAACTAGGATAAATTCTCTAAGATCTTTAAAGAAAAAGCCTCGAACTTTATAGAAAAGCTACGCCTCCAGCTAGCTATTCTAGAAGAGGAGAATAAAGATCTTAGCCTAGAGATTCTAAAAGACCGTTCGAAAGAAGTCTTACTTTTAGAAAAACTAGGAGAATCCCTAACTAACCTTATACGGTAAGCAGCGGACTAAGCTATTCCGAAAACTACCCCGCTAGCTAAAGCTAAACCCTAGTAGAATTCTACCCTAATAGAGGCCCGAGGAAACCTTAAACGATAAACGCGGCTTATACGACGCTCGCCGGAGCTCGTAAATAAGTAAGACTTTCTAAAAACCCGTAACGAATACTTCTCCTCTATTCGTAAAGCTAAACGGGACCACTAGAATTCGTTTCTAAGTAAAAATATCCCCGAAACTATCTTTAAAGTAATAGCCTATATAAAATACCGTCCGATAGAACGAATCCCTCTAATTCGGGCTAAAAACGGCCTACTATAAGATAGCTAGAAGGGGAAAAGCTCCGCGCTAAAAGAAACGTTATTTCTATCTCCTTCTAACGTACGAATTAAAAATAACTAGATAAATTACCAGCCGGATCTAAGCTGGGAATAGCTAATTCTAGATAAAAAAGAGCTCGAACGAATATATTCGAACCTAATAAAAGGAACTACGCCCGGACCTAATTTAATATCCTAATAAATTATTATTTAGGCCTATAACGTATTCCTAAAAGCCTTCTATTTTATCTATTTAAACCTCTTTAAATATAGCTACTATCTAAAATACTAGAGATAAGCAACGGGGGCAATTTTAAAGAAACCTAATAAGCCGGATCCCGCGAATCTAAAGACTTATAGGGTTATCTCTCTATTAAATTGCCTAGGAAAAGTACTCGAACGAGTAATAGCTAAACGCCTCGGTTTTCTAGCGGAAACGATAAACCTAATTTATCCTATATAAATAGAGGGAAGACTTAAAAAATCCGCTATAGACGCCTACTTTATTCTAACGAATTTAGTAGAGGAAAACCGAAAGGTAAAGCTAAAAATATCTACGCTATTTCTAGACGTACGCGGCGCTTACGACTACGTCGCGCAAGAACAACTCCTAGGAATTCTAAGAAAGTTAAAGCTTCCGACTAATCTACTCGCGTAGATTAAAACTTTCTTAAATTCCCGATAATTACGCCTTAGTTTCGATAGAAATATAGAAGAATTTAGTAACGTAGAAACGGGTATACCGCAAGGAAGTTCTATTTCGCCGATACTATTTCTAATTTATATCTAAGATCTATTCTAAACGAACTCCGTTAGCTATCTATCCTACGTCGATAATATCTCTTTAATAGTAAGCTCGAAAAGCTAGAAAGATAAGATACTAGAGTTAGCGGAAAGACTCTATAAACTAGGCGCGGAAAATACTATATAATTCGACCTCGAAAAAACCAAATTAATATACTTTTCTAAAGAAAAAATGGTAAGGGATTCTACTTTAAAACTACCTACGGGTTTAGTTATAAAACCTAAGAATCTAGTCTAATATCTAAGAGTTTTCTTAGACCCACTCCTTAATTTTAAGGAACACGTCGATATTAGAATAAGCTAAGCTCGTTCGAGCCTCTCGAGGATAAACAGACTAGCTAACATCAAAAACGGACTAAAACCTAACGCGGTACGGTAGTTATACTTAGCCTACGTTATCTCCGTCTCCGACTACGGCTCCGTTTTATACTGGAATAACCAAGCAAATTTTAAACGAAAAGCTACGATACTCTAGAATCTAGCTCTACGGAAAATACTAGGCGTTTTTAAAACCGCTCTAATTACTCCCCTCGAAATAGAAGCCGCGATCCCACCCTCGGAAATTCGCTTAGAAAACAACCTCCGATCCTACGCCCTACGAAGTCTTAAATTAGACTAAAAACACCTAATTCGAAGCCTTCTAGAAAGAGAGAACGAATACGAAAGTAAGCTCGTTTAAAAAATTAGAGACTTTCTAAAAGATAAGCCGTATAACCTCGAAACGGTTAATTCTTTCTACTTTCTACCTTAGGGGCTATCTACCCCCTACTCGGTTAAAGTCTCTAAACTCTCGAAAGAAGAATAAGCTAAGAAACACCTAAACGAACTCGAAAACCCTCCGAATAACCTAATATCTATCTATACGGACGCGAGTTCGATTCCGAATAAAACCGGAATTAGACTAGTAGTTTTTATAGATAGAAACGACCCTACCTTTAAAGACAAAACTACTATTATAGTAGGAAATATCGGGGATAATAACCTAGTTTATAACGGCGAACTAGAGGCTCTTACGAGAGCCCTCGAACTCGCAGTTAAAAACGGATATACCGATAAAGATATTAGAGTCTACGCGGATAACTAGGCCGCGCTCTACCGTCTAAAAACACTATCCGGAAATCTAGAATAACTAGCGTAAATACGAGCTTTAAACGTAGCTAAAACGCTTATCCTAAAAGGAAATTTAATTTAATTAGAATAGGTCCCCAGCTATTTTAATATACGCGGTAATAAAGAAGCAGATTCCCTAGCTAAATACGCCTATAAAATAAACCCGAATAACGAATCGACTAGCTACGCATTCTTTCGAGTGCTAACGCAAGCAGATTTTATTAATTCGTGGTAAAAAATAGCGAATAAGTAAGCGGAAATAGCCTCTAAAGAGTCTTATCTAAGGCGGTTTAACTAGAAAATAAAACGAAAGTTAATAGACCTCCCTACGGAGAGAGAAACTAGCTCCGCGTTTTACTAGCTTAAAATAGAATATAGATACTTTAAGTCCTATCTAAACCGCTTCGGACTAAACCCCTCTAATAGCTGCCCGTATAATAATACGGCTAAATAAACCCCTCGGCACCTAATTCTAGACTATAAAAAGTATCGACTCGAAAGAGAAGATATATATACTAGTCTAGAAACGAAAAACCCCTCCCTAGACCTCGTTTTTAATACTAAAGAAGGATAGAAGGCTCTTCTAAGCTTTTTATCGATAACTAAAATAGCTACCTAAAAGTAGCTATTAGAACTTACTTTAACGGAAGTATAAATACGTACTTTTAAAAAACTAACTTTAGTCTCTCCTTTAAAAAAGAAGTAATTCTCTCTTATTTTTCTTTTATCTTCTACCTCTTCTTATCTTCCTACTTACTTTCCTATTTCTCCCTAAAAAAGCACCGGCTTAGCCCCTACTATTTCGAGACTCCTTCCCGAAGAAAACCCGAATAAAAACCCCGGTCGAAATACCGGACTAGATATATTAGTAGACTAGCCGTCTTTTATAAGCTTAGCTTGCATAAGAACGTTAAACGAATAAATAAATAAATAAATTATAGATTTTACTTTTATATAAGATATACTAGTAAAGTAATATATTAAGTCTAATTCTTATATTAGAATAAAAGTTAATTACTAGATAATTATTTAGTATATTACTAAGTATAGAATACTCGCTTAAGTAGGATATTAAATAAGAGCCTTTTACTCTTTAAAGATAATATTAATTATACTTTAAAGTGCTTAACCTACTTAGTAGCCTTCTAACTAACTAGAGGAATAGTTATATATTTAATCCTCTAATGGATTTTAATCTAGGATTTAAGCTATTAATATAATAGTACTATATAACTCCGCTGGTCAAGAATATTCAGCGCCACTTGACACATGGAATGCACCCTTTTGTGCGACTGGTTGGGAACAAAAAAGGAATTATTGTACGCAGACAACACGCCCTCCACTGATCTGGTCTGGCAAACAAATGCACACTAAAAAAACGGTGGATACCCTCCGGGTCTACCGAGGGTGGCGAGCTAAAAAGCATCATTGCGGAAGCTGAATATCCCTGCGCTTTCATCAAAACCCTTATCCCGGACCGGTCGAGAGCTGCGGAAGCTACCCCACCATCTCTTGACATGCCGTTTTCGGCAAAGCCCCGGTTCGAGGCTGATCGATTCCGCCCCCACACTAAAGACGGGACGGCACACCGGGAGTGGAGCGCCCTAGCCTATTGCAACGACTCATACGACATCCAGCTCGTATACCAGGCCTTGCACGGTGCACGAGGAGGCCAGACGCAGCCTGGAATCCCAGAAATAAACAATATGGCGTGCAATGTCCTACATGGAGGCAAATCCTGCCGAGAGCGTGAACATATTTAAACACCTCCAACCGCAGGTCAAGAACATTCATTGATCAAGCTCGCCCATAACTTCCCTAGGCAGCAACCATTTCATTGAATACAGCTCCACTGTCTACACAAGCAAAGATGTTGAAGCACGCACTCGTCCTGCTCGCCATGGGCGCCCAGCTCTTCAGCACCACCGCCTCCGCCCAAGAAGCCGCGGCCCTCGTCCCCGCATACATCTACCCGCTTCAAACCGACACCTGGCAGCCGCTCTACACGCAGCTCGCCGCCCACCCAGACATCCTCTTCAACGTCATCATCAACCCGGACTCCGGCCCGGGCGACACCGCCACGCCGAACAGCGACTACGCGCGCGAGATCAACCGGCTGCGGACCTACGCCAACACGCGGCTGGTCGGCTACGTCGCGCTGAACTACACGAACAAGCCGCTCAGCACCGTCACCGCGCAGATCGCGCGGTACGCCGGGTGGAGCGGCGGCGGCGGCGTCGGCCTCGACGGCGTCTTCTTCGACGAGGCGCCCACCGACGCCGACGCGGCGAAGGTCGCGTACGTGCAGGATGCCATCACGTTCGCGCGCGGGCAGAGCGGGCTCGGCGCCGCGCCGTACGTGATCACGAACCCGGGGTACCCGCCGGCGCGCGCGTACCTGTACGATGAGGAGGACGGCGACCTGGTGCCGGACTTGTCGCTCGTGTATGAGGAGGCGTACAGCTCGTGGACGGCGAATCAGGAGACGGTCAGCCAGCTGATTTGGGATTTGGATGTCGATGATGGGCAGTTGGCCGTCATGTTGCATGATTTCCCCACGACTTTGGCATGTGCGGATGTTACGGCGTTGGTGGATGAGATTAAGGGTAATGTGGGGGCCAGGACGCTTTGGTTTACGGATGATGCGAGTTACAACCGTTGGCCGGATGCAGGATTGTGGAGCGAGTATTTGAAGGCGTTTGCGGATGGTGGAAGTGCGTGTTGAGCGTGCGGTCAGCTACCGGTCGTAAGAGAGATGTATCCAAGGGCATTTGCACAGATATGGCAGCTTGAATCAGGCATAGTCCTACGAATCAACCCTGGAGAATGGTCAGTGTGCCGACTATCGAAAGTCGAAGGAGAGGGAGTCGTCACTGGTGAATATTACAGCGTCCGTGTTGGCAGCGGGGAAAAAAAAAGATCAAGCATTTAAAGCTTACTTGGCTCGCATGAAACGTGATCATGCTCAGTTCTCGGCTAGTGGCACTCTATGCACGTCATCAAATGTGAGTCATTGGCCAATATTCGAGGCGTGATACCGCTCCTGACATACACACCGGGCGTTCGAATTTTCGAATGAGGGTGAATGTAGGAAAGACCTGGTAATTGGAGACACGGACTCATGAGAAGATAATCTGGGATAAAAATAGAAGGAGAGCTGAACTCGATGGTCGGCTTGCCTTCGGTGCGGGCCTACGTACAAGGGTACACAAGACTGTCTTCGGACAAAAGTACAGTGGCCTGAGAGACAGGTGGGGGTTCCTATTGGCTTTCGAGAGTCACATGCCGGAGCGTGCCGGCGAGAATCGGGCCCCTACAGCCAGTGACGTCAAACGGCCAGGGCCAGGGCCGGGTTTCAAAATCTTGGTTCCTAACGAGCATAAGGCATGAGTTAGAAGTAGGCACTGCTGCTACGCTAAAGAATCACATGCGTCGATTAACGCTTGCCGGAGCCGAGAGGTCCTCCAAAGAAGATCCCGCTGCGGGTGACGCATCCCACGTTGAGCTACATATACTGATACCCCAAGCAATTTTCTCTTTACTCTTCTCTCTCACTTTTTCGCCTCTTTCTGCGCCCCGACCGATGGTCGCATGCTAGAAAGTTCAACGCAGCCGCTTCTTCTCCTCATCACACACCCTACAGGGGGAATTCACTCTCCAGCTCATGACGCGATTGTGGACTAGCCGAGGACAACAAGCATGTCGCAGATACTTGACGAACGAATGTGCGCATGGTTTCCCGAGGCTCAACGTCACGATGCGCTCTTGAGTGCGTGTTATGGTGTCGAAGACGAAGGCGTGTACTACCGGGACGACCGGCAACCAGTCTTTTCCCAAGATCTAAAGCCAAATGGGATTTTTCGATGTTAGCACTGCTTCCTTTCCAAGAAAAACACATGCTGACGCCTAACAGCCGTGGTCCGGCTGCATATTTACTGGCCCCATTCCCAAGATGGCTTTGGCACCGGCTGGCTTCTGAGGGATGATCTCATATGCACTGCCGCACACAACATCTACTCCAGGGAGTCAGGGCACCTTGCCTGCTCTATAACGGTGTCTGTGGGATGTGGTATCAACATTCCAGCCGCGGAGATCCAGCACAGGGTTGCGATCAAGGCTGTGTTCCCATACGTGTGGAGATTTATGAACGGACGCCTCTATGACTTCGCTATCTTGCAAGTTGGAAGTCGGTTCCACGATGTGGAGCCTTTCAAGTATATGTCCACGCCTCCTCATGGGAGTGAATCACTTGGCATTGTCGGCTATCCAATTGACAAGACCCCGGACGCGACTGGAGCGTACAAGGAGTTTAAGGAAGTGAATTGGAACACTCATAAAAGCGATGGATTCTTGAAGCACATGATCTCCACATTTAATGGTATGAGTCTCAACTCCCATTGAGGTATACACATTGACAGGTGACAGGCAGCTCTGGCTCACCAGTCCTACTCCAACGAAGAGACAGCTACGTCGTCATAGCTACTCACGTGAGGAGGAATGACATCAAACAATGCAACTATGCAATCCCCATCGGCACCACTATGGTCAACTCACTTGACGACATAATTCGTTGGTTATTCGGTATTACTTGGCCTCCAGGATGGAAAGTCCGGGATGAATTACAAATTCACTGTCGACCCATCTCGCCTATTGCTACCACGAAAAGCCGACGTCAACATGATCGATCTCGCCGATTCCGCGGATCTCAGAGATCTACACGCCGTAGAAAAGGTTGATACTACTACCTTACATAATTGGAGTATCACGGTGAGTCACCAACTTAAGAAACCGCATTGCTTCCTAATCTGAAGCATCTTTCGCCATACACCGTTCTACACTATTGAACAGTTTCAACATCGCTGACTTCTGGAAGCCGATGGAGCTGCAGGTGTTCTCGGCGAGTTTTGAGATGCGACAAGCTAATAGGCATTAAAAGGAGGATAAGGAAGATTTATTTCTATTAAGAGGCGCAGTGACTAGAAGGATATGCGAGTTCGTAGTTTAGTTCCTGTCTGTTCGCACGTCGAAACAACGACGTCATAGAAATTTAAAACCCGATCAAGGCCCAACAATCAATGCTGAGACCACTAGTCAACACCAGAATTGTGGCCTGGGCCAAACTTGGCAGGAAAGTGTTCAAAATGCCAACGTGCGCGAGGTCGCTGGGGGATGCGGGGTCTTCGACATCAGCATGCAGAGATATCTGTCTCCAGGAGGATCGAGGTCAACTATCGTTCTAATTATTTTGCAATCTTGGAAACCCGGATGGGCACGTATATAAAACGGAGTCGGTTTGATAAGTTTTACTACAGCAGTGCGGGGCTTACGATGCTTACTAAATCATGATAGAGGGTCTTGTAGAAGACAAGCGGAAGAAGGCAGAGTGAAAATGAAGACAGCATGAACAAAATGTATCTGCCCAAGGACCCAAAATCAAGAAGACAAAGAAACCCATCAGATGACGAAGTTCCCCAAGTCGTAGCGATGACGCCGGTTGGCGTTTGGCGGGGCGTCCTTGGGGAAATATTACGACTGCATGACAGTGATGCGGCTGCGGTAGGTGGTCGAGCGGGCTTATACTTAGCCTTTGGGTTTTGCCGCAGCTGCCAATTTTTTACTCACTTTTATGGAAGGCGCCGCTGTGGGAGATTGAGCGCCGGTTTGGTGGTAGGAAGTGTTGGCGGGAGGGATGCCTGACGAAGTCCGGAGCGTCGACGGCTGGGAAGGGAGCGCAGCTGCCGTCAACCTGTAGGTAGAGTCAGTAGAAGATATATGAAAGGAGTTGTAGAAGCCCGCCTTGGTGACTTCATCATCCCAGACCACGGTCTTTTTGTGATCTTTGGTCGTGGCTCCTTTGTCAATGGGGAATATATCTGTATGAGTGTCACCCTCGCTGACGGCATCGACAATCAACAGAAGGCTGTATTGTGCTGTGGGAAAGAGGTGCATCTTGGAGTAGGAAATAGTGGAGAGATGTGAAACGATTGTAAGAAACTTTTTTTTTTAAAAAAAAAAAAACAAGATTGAGCGCTTGAATGACCTTAACGAAATTCAGATTTGAGAGCAAGAGCTATGTAGATTTGGACTCCGGTATCTCAAATCTACGGTGCTTTGCACAGTTCTTCTTTCTTGACATTGCTGGCTCGGTGGAAGTGCGCTCCGTTATCTACAAACCATGATTCCTTAACATCGTGTCGTGCTTGCCAAACGTTCTCGTATTCATCACCGCATCACCTTCGTAAGTGCCATACTCGCCTTATTGTCTGAACTCTCAATCAGCCATTCGGGTGCGATCCGAGGGACCATGCGAGACCTTGGGCTAGTTTCTCGCCAAGGATATGTGGCCGTTTTCTGGGCTCTGAGGAACAAGAAGGTATTAGGGAGGGTGGCCTTGCAAGAGTCGAGAGCCGAACTTAAGAGGTGTGTTCTGTGAAAAGTCAGCTTGCTTTAGCTCTGAAGATCATAGATGCATAGCGTTGTTCATAGGTATACAATACAGCGTCTCAATGAGAAAGATCCCATTTACCGTTTCACTCGCGTCGACTTTTAGAAATTTCACCAATTCAAACACGAATGTTCAATAATTCATGACTGTAAGTCTCTTAGTAGGAATACGCTCGGCTGAGAGCAGCACAATACTGTGTCTTCCCCATGTGAGGGGAAAGTGTTTTTGGCAAAGCTCCGAACACACAGTACGGGGTGAGAAATCTTGGTTTTCTATCAAGAAATCGGGCAAGTCCTTGAGAAGGACTGATACTGAAATCTGGAGTGGGTGCACCATTCGGAAACGGCGTTCCAAAAAACTGCCGAGAGAAAAGGGTATTGTAAAACCCGAGGCTGTCGTAGGGACAATTGAGGCTGTAGGCTGGGTTTCGATGACTGCAGCATCGATCGCGATCCGAGTTCATGGATGTGAAGCGGAGGCAGAGCGGTTAGCAGCGTCACGTTAGATGCGGCACGCATCGTGGGTTGAGCTGGGCAGAAGAATATACTGTGCTTGGTCGCAAGTCGAAGCTTGGCAAATGGCGCTTCAACTGAGCTGAACCCACCAGTGCCGTGAAGGACAATGCTGTTGTGTTCGTGATTGTGAAAGGAGCGTTGCGGAGGAGAGGCAACAGTTGCGGACTGCTGATAGAATCCAATCTAATCTTATCCTGACCCCTGTCGAAATTTCTCGCGGACTTCACGCCTCACCTCCGCACCTCACCTCCGACACTCCAAACCGCCCAAAATGCCGGAACGCGTGCGCACACTTTTTGATGATCACGGAAACGCCGTCAAAACATCCAGTCTATCCGCCAATTCCGACAATGCCTCCCTCAACCCCGGGAAGAAGCGAAAGCGCGACCGCGATGAGAAACCGCAATTCAGCGGTGCAAGACCGGCCCACGACCTCAAGAAGCAGACGAAGCACCAGCAAGCCCAGTCGCCGAACAGTTTCAAGAACCATATCCGCGGTGGTCTGAACAGCAGGTCACAGGAGAGCAGGGACAAGGGCGATAAGCGACCAATCGGACAGTTAGCCAAAAGGCGCGAGCAGCTACTCGGCGTGCGCAAGTCTCTGCCCATATGGGCCCACCAGGATGAAATTCGCAAGTCGCTGCAAGGCGATAGGGACGTATTGATCCTCGTCGGTGAGACCGGCTCCGGTAAATCAACCCAGGTGCCGCAATTCCTGCTCAACGAACCGTATCTCAACGATTCGATGATCGCCATTACACAACCGCGCCGTGTCGCCGCCATTTCGCTGGCCCGCCGTGTCGCTGAGGAGATGGGTACACCACTTGGTGCCTCGTCACCTGCGAGCAAAGTCGGATACAGCGTTCGCTTTGACGTCTCGACGTCGCCGAGCACGCGAATCAAGTTCTTGACGGAGGGTATGCTGTTGCAGGAACTATTGCGCGACCCGTGGTTAAAGGCATACGGCTCAGTCGTGGTTGATGAAGTACATGAAAGGAGCGTAAATGTGGATCTTGTGCTTGGGTTCCTGCGGAGGATCATCTGCGGGGACTGGAGAAAACACAGGAATGGCAGGAGATTGAAGGTAGTGGTGATGAGTGCCACGGCGGACACCCAGCGGCTGCTCAAATTCTTCGACGACGGCTTCAATGAGGCGGACGGAAAGCCAGCGACGTCTCTAAAAGACAATACCGATGGGATCAAAGGCGTGGAAGCAACTTTGTCAAAGGATGAGAAAAAGAAAATTAAGAACAAAAATCAGGTTCCGCAATCCTCCGATAGGGCTGTTGTCAACGGCAGTAAAGAGTCCGAAAAGGAGCGCAAACACCATCCGTCGATATCAACATGTTATATCGAAGGGCGCATGTATCCAGTCCAGGTCTACTACTTACCCGAGCCAACCCAGGATTTCGTCGAAGCAGCACTCAAAACCATCTTCCAAGTTCACATCAAAGAACCTCTTCCAGGAGATATACTGGTATTCTTGACTGGGCAAGATACTGTGGAGGCCTTGGAGAAACTAGTCAACGAATACGCAGCCGGCTTGAGCTCGGACGTTCCCAAGATCCTCACCCTTCCCCTCTTCGCAGCCCTTCCCCAAAGCCTACAACAGCGAGTCTTCCAGCCTGCCCCTCCCCGGACACGAAAAGTAATCCTCAGTACCAATATTGCCGAAACCTCCGTCACGGTTCCCGGCGTGCGTCACGTCATTGACAGCGGCAAGTCTAAGATCAAGCAATTCCGCCCGGCGCTGAACCTTGACTCCCTCCTCGTGAAGCCCATCTCACAGTCCGCGGCGATCCAGCGGAAGGGCCGCGCCGGCCGTGAAGACAAGGGCACCTGCTACCGCCTGTACACCGAAAAGGACTACCTCGCCCTGCAAAAGGACACCACCCCGGAGATCCTCCGCTGCGACCTCAGCGCGGCGCTGCTGACCATGAAAGCGCGCGGCGTCACGGACGTGCTGAACTTCCCCTTCCTCGACCCCCCGCCGCGCGACACGCTCGAGAAGGCGCTCCTCCTGCTCTACCAGCTCGGCGCGCTCACCGACACCGGCGCCATCAGCGCGACGGGCCTGCAGATGGCGAAGCTGCCGCTCACGCCGGCGCTGGGCCGCTGCATCGTCGAGGCCGCGCGGGCGGAGCGCGCGTGCGTCGAGGAGGTCGTCGACGTCGTCGCCGCGCTGAGCGTCGAGACCGTCTTCCTCGCCGTCGTCACCGAGGAGCGCCGCGAGGACGCGGAGCTGGCCCGCCGCGAGCTGTTCCGCCGCGAGGGCGACCACCTCACGCTGCTGGCCACCGTGCGCGCGTACGCCGCCGAGCCCGCCGACCGCAAGGCCTGGTGCGAGCGCCGCTTCGTCTCGCACCGCGCCATGCAGAACGTCATGGACGTCCGCAAGCAGCTGCGCGCGCTGTGCGCGTCGCTCGGCCTGTTCGATCCGAATGCTGCCGCTGCTGCGGCGGCGGCGCCATCTTCGTCGAGCGATGCCGTCGTCGATGAGGCGAAGGCGAGTAACGTGTTGCTCTGCCTGTTGCGCGGCTTCGCGCCGAACACCGCGAGGCTGATGCCCGACGGCAGCTACCGCACGATGGTCGGCAACCAGACGGTCGCGATTCATCCGAGCAGCGTCTTGTTCGGGAAGAAGGTTGAGGCGGTGGTTTTCTCAGAGTTTGTGTTCACGAATCGGAGTTATGCGCGGGGCGTGAGCGCGGTGAGGCTGGATTGGGTGGCGGAGGCGCTGGGTGCGCAGGGGGGGTGAGCGGTCCGGTAGGAGAAAGGAAGTGAGCGGGTCCGTCATCTGTAGCGGGCTTGAGCTTCTGAGTGGGGAGAGCGGATATACCCGAATAGATCTTTCTCGTTTTCACGCGTCCGTATGCAAGAAGGGGGCAGAGCATCAAAAAGTCCTTAGAATTCTAGCGCTTTCACCTCAACAACACCTATGACAGAAGCGCGGACCGAATTCGTCCAGCAACTACCGAGCATGAAACTCCAAAAAAAAAAAATGAATCAAATTGTCCGCACTTCACCTGGCAGAAGGAATCGCGCTCTTTGATAAAGGCTGGATATGGTCCGGTCAGGCACTTACTGACAACCCCCGCCACAGCAAATCCAGCGCAAAAATCAAAGCGTTCACAGATCATGCTCTGTCATCTACGTAGACTGAGCGCGACATTTGACCTGGGTGAGCTACAACATTTGCACCAATTTGCTACGCAGCTGTCGGAAGTGAGACGGGAACTCGCACGACACGCCACAGCACGCGGCGCACGTCACTCGCGCTTTCCAGCCTTCTCCTTGCTCAGAGAGCATCCCTTGTATCCCAAGCCAGCAAGCCGCATCGCACCATGCAACAGCCTCCCGCTACTGCTACCGCTTCGGCTTCCGCTTCCGCTTCCATTCAGACGCATGCCTTTGCTTGTCACGCTAGCGTATTCCTCGCCGAGCGTCCCTGCCCCCGCTCTCGTGTTCATCTTTGCCGTTGCCCGTCTGCCCGTCATGGCCGTTATGTGGACGAGGAGTTTCGTCATGGTGATCCCGTGTTACCACTGCGTCGGTAGAGCACTGGACGCTCTCAATTACCCGCGGCGTAGGCAATATCAATCCTGATGATGTGCAGCAACTAATAGTGGAGAAGCCGAAACCTGCAGCCAACAGTCAGCGTCGCGAGGCGCCGGCTCACGGTGAGGTTCGTGGGATTGGGCGTTAGCGTCGGGAAGCTTTGCGACTTATCCTGAGCCGGTGGAGAATGCAAAATAAAAAGAGCTTGCTGCGCTTGGGTTGGTCAAAGTAAGCCAGCAGGCGGTTGCCGGATGAGTAGGCGCGATTTTTCGCTACCCCATTTGTATAAGCTCAACACATGACGCCGAGTTAATCTGGAGTGCGAGACGAACATGATGTGGATAAGTTGGGTTGGTCGCTGGAACGAGGCGAGCGCTAGCCAAGTCGGGCAGGATCTGACTTCGCAGCTCGACGTCAGGACAACAGCGACGAGCATTCAGTTCCGAAAAGCAGGACAACCAAGTTTCATAAACAATGGAAAAATTGCAGATGATCTGTGATGTGCGCTTGGATAAGCCAGACATGACTGACGTCTTCCTTGAAGTCCTGTCCGAGACGGTTTCGTCACCGAGAGCGCACAACGCGTCCGTGGTTCCTAAGAAAATTTGCTTCGGGTCGCCCAAGTACAGCATCACCAGGAACCAAGAGACTTCCACCTTGTTATGGATTGGCTCATAGTTCTACATACAACAGCGGTCTCGTGTCGCGTTTTCACACCCCGTTGCTGATGAAAAGGACGACATGCCTGCTTTACTGAGCTCTGTTGAGCAGGATAAGAATGACGTATTACAATGAAGCCAATCAGCTCAAAGTGCTATGCCCTGGATATCTTTGAACATATGAGGAATCGAGGTGGGTGTGCGACTGCTGCGAGTAGCAGCGGTTGGCGCCGGGCTGCATTGTACAGGGCTGTGGGATTGCATGCTTCAATGGCTCGTGCGGCCCTGAAAGAGCATCAGCGCGAATTAACACCACCTTTCAGTGTGTCTATAGACATAGAGTATGAGTATTCGTGCAGTCGCTGTTCTTCTCGTACTTGGTGCACGCCTAATGCTGCGCAAGTCCCATGCCTTGGGTCGGTGCTGGCAGAAAACGGGCGTCTGGTGCAGGCATAACACGGTGATAGCATGGGCCACAGCCCAGCCAACAGGCAGCTGCTGCTGTTCCATGGAAAAAGGCAAGCACGGACGGTATGCTTGCCTCTCTAAGCCATGTAAACAAACGGTTGCCCGTGGTCACTGACACACTAGCGTCACCTGCCGACCAAATCCTTGGTTTTCCATGGTTCTGGAGTCTTCCAAGACCGACTTCTGCCTGGCCAGCCACCTGCCGGTCATGCACGTCTCCACTAGCGTCCTCGTGCCCCATCGCGTGCCGCCCTCCCCCAAGGTATATATACCTCCCCTCCCCCCTCCCATCCTCTTCTTTTTTTTCCTCATACAACATGTCGACAACTGTGAACTTGGGAAAGAAAGAGCCGCGCGGGCCAAGCAGGAGGGCAAGGGACAGAGAGCAAGAGCCGTGCGGGCCAAGTTGGAGGACATTGGGGACAGAAAGCAAGAGCCGTGCGGGCCAAGTCGGAGGAACAAGGGACAGAGAGCAAGAGCCGTGCGGGCCAAGTTGGAGGACATGGGACAGAAAGAGCTGCATCGGGCCAAGCAGGAGGAAAGCGGTTTCTCCTGTGTCCGCAACACAGGGCTCTCCAACGGCAGCCCTATGGACGACCTCATCCTGGCCCTCCTGACAGTCCTAGTTCCCTCCCATGTGACCTTCTGAGCTCGATCTATGATGAGTTCCAGGACCGGTCCGGGCGGTTGAGCGTTTTAACAGATTGGAAGACGGATTGGCTGGGGGAGTGCTCGGGTCTGGGCGGTTGAGAGGAATTTTTGGAAGACTACTCTCCTATGAGTATAACTGGGACCTTGACACACTCTCCACGAGTCTAAGTGGGTTTGGCAACAGAGACTCACCATGAGTATAACTGGAATTTCAATTCGCAGGTTTTTTTTTTTTCGTTGTTGAGCTTGCCTTGTGCAGGCCTGCGAGGAAGAAAAAATATCTCGCCTTTGTGGGCCGCGATAGCCCCACCGCGTCTCCTTGGTGTTGAGTTTCGCGCCGCGCTCACCCGGGTCGCCGGTCGCAATATTGTTGCCATCACTCATATCGTCAACCCCGCCTCTGGTGTTGATAACCTCACCGTCGCCCACATTCGCACCGTTCTCACCCACGTCACCGGTCGCAATAGTGTTGTCATCACTTGTATCGTCAACCCCTCCGCTGGTGTTGATAACCTGACCGTCGCCTACATTCGCACATTGCCCCCATGACCACTATCGCCTAACACGTCACTTACTTTAAGCATTTCTTCAATCTGCATCCACCCCGCATCCCTAAAGCCACAGACCCATCATGCGCCACCCACACCTATGGTCCAATGCTTCATTTTTGTCGCGCTTGGCCGCTTTCATGCTCTGCGCATAAAGCCTTGTCACTACCCAGCCAGCTTCACCGAGTTATCTCGCGATCCTGAGACCTACGTCATAACCACTTAACATACGAATCAGTGTCGGCCATCTCGACGAGCAATTTAGCTGCGTCATCTAAGTCCGTCTCTTCATACAGCATGGAAATCACCCAACACCATGCCACAGCCAATCTGCTAAACCACACCAGCCGCGTGACCCGTTGTGGATGAACTCGACAGCGACCACCTATGCCAACGCCACCTATGCCACGCTATTTATCCGACGCATTCCTACATTCTACGCTCCTGCGATACTCACTCGTACCAAGTACGGTAGTGGTGGGAAGTGATGGCAGGGCACACTCTACAGCTCCTCCCATACGGCACAATATGAAATCTCTTATGCCTTCCAAATTGATTGCAACCAGCAACTCTGCGGTAAACCCTCCTACATAACGAGACACTCAGGCAAAGGCAATTATCTCCGAAGCACAAGTACGGCACATCCAAGACAGCCGGCAGAGGGTAATGTACCAAGAAATTGGATTCGAAAGGACTAGCTTAGTAATTCAACTGGGCGTAAAGCTTGTCAAAAAACATAAGCGGATAACAATAGTAACATAGCTATAGGGCGTGCTGTGTCTTGTACACAATCTATGACGTATTAGAAATAGAGACGAACCTAGAGCGTGGAGAACTCTCCATTTTAAGCATTCTGTTAACATCTACCAATTGCCCTCCTTTGCCTTTTTCCTTCCCTCCCAGGATAATTACAACAATTTATGATAATAGAGAAACATCTCGATTATCCGTAGCGTACATTTCGTTCATGGCGAGTGGTCACGGAAGTGAACAGATTCAACTCATTGCCCAATTATCTCGACCCCACTTCTATCATTTGCCGCAATTAAATGATAACCCCCTCGGTACTACGTCTGCCTTCGAAGCACGAGGAGAGTGTAGGATCAAGACTGTTATGAAGGAGAAAATCTACGTCGAACGCATTGTTGTCGAACAAACCCCTCCAGGCCGGGTCGTGAAACGCCGGGCCGGCGACTTGCGGGAACTGTTCGCATCCGCGAACGTCGCGATGAGCGCTGGGAACGTATTGCCCGACATCGGAGGCCGGCACGGTCTGGCCGATATCCCTACCTGAGTTGACGGCGCGTAAGCTATTGGGCGAGTGCATCCAGGAGCCGGGGAGAAACTCACGCATCATTGTCAACTTGGCCATTCTCGACCGCATATGAAACATGAAAGCTCTCCTGAGCAGGTATGAGCCGCTGGTCAAAGATGTCGTCAAAGTTGAAATCGTCTTCAGTGAGGGTCTCTACATCGCAATCCTCGTCGAATGGGCAAGGCTGACCGAAAGCCGCAGCGTTATGTCGATCCCGGACCTGACTGCATCAGGGTTGGACAACGGACGATGCTGCGTCTCGGAGTGATTTACATATGGGGACCACTATATTCTCTTGTGGAGACTCATGTTTCGAGGCCTCTTCGCGCTCTGTGAATAGTCAATCACTGCACCGGTCTTTAGGAAGGCGTCTCCCACCATTGCCACTGAAAAGGAAGCGTGTAAGGCCCCAAAGCGGGGATTTCTACTAGTTTAGTAGTCCAAGTCGCTAATCGCATGTGCACATATATTGAAGACCATGGTGTAAGCTCATTTTGATTGGAGACTGGCGGTCTGACATAACTCGCGAGCTAAAGAAAAGGGAAGGGCTTATGATATTCTAATGAATTTTGTGTCAGCACTGACATTCTCATCTGCCGAATCCCTCACCACTCGTGGCGGCTTATCAGTCCTCTCAACCTATCGTCCTAATACAATCTATGCCATAGATCCACACCCTACCAAGAACTCTCTCCAATCTCCAACGGCGACTCAGTGTGAGAGTGTAAGAACCCCCAATGGGGTAATCGCCCGACCAACTTCTTAGAAAGCCATTGCGGCTGCTTTTGGTCGAGGCTTGCGGCCCTGATGTCCTGCTGCGATCAGCGCCAGTGAAATCCGTGCCTGATCAGACATGCTAGCGGCATTGTGGACTCGCCATGGGCGCCGACACTGGACGTGATGATGGACAAGACATAACGGCCATGCTCGAAGCTGTGAGCCGGATCCAGAGCCAGAGCCGGGATTTGCGCCAGTGACGTCCCACAGAGTAGACTGTTATCGGCGAACGCTAGAGTGCTCTGGCTTATCAACGCCGCGTGCGTCGTGTTCGAGAAGGGTGGGCACGAGCCCTGGTGCCCTGGCTCATCTTCGAGATACTGGCGGTTACGGAGAAGGGGATATCGACCGCCTCGCGGCGGGTTTCGTTCAGTGCGGCGATCCTTGGGCTCCGACGAAGTACTGCTACTTGATGCTTCTTTCGGCGCGGTCGAGATGCAGTTACAGCTTGCCTAGAGATGCTTTCTTCTACGTGGGGGCGCGCGCCGGCAAGAACGGTAGCCCTGTTTGCAGGGACGGATAAAGGCTGAGAGGGCGGGTCGTGTTCGGGTTCAGACAATCCAAAGAGCTCGGCGTAGGTGGGCGGAGGGCTCGCGGTAACAGGTGTGACTTGCTGCTCCTCATGCGCCCACTTATCGCCAGGAACTTCAGACCAGCGAGGGTCCCAGAGCTTGTCTTTAGTCCACAGTGTCCTTACGGCGAGTAACGACTCCTGGCGCAGCTGGTATTCGTCGACGTCGCGACGGCGAAACTCAGCCTCGTCTCGAAGCCACTTGAATTCTTCCTCGCACTCCAATTCGAACACACGAGAAGGACGGGATGCGGAGAGATCGAGGCCGTAGACGGGCTCCACGTACTCCTCGTGCGGCCAGCGTGCGCCAACCTGCGGCCCTCCAGGCAGCTTCTTCCGCGACCACCTTTTAGTGCCGCTCGGCCACGGAGACCCCCACTCTGGCGGGCAGATACCGGCTGTAGCCCAGCTTCCGAAGATGTTATTCTCAGCGTTGGCGAGAAGGTCACAGGTAGGATCGAAAGGGAGCGTTTGTCTGCGGCCGCGCAGCTTGTTTGTGACCTGGTATTCTAAGCGCTTGACCTGACGCGAAATCCGCGTGTTGAAGAGGCTCTGGGGACGGGTGACGCCGGCTCGTCGGGCGACAGTATTCTCGCAGGAGGATGGCAGATAGGCTGGTGGCTGGTCAGGTGGCGGCGAATCCATGAATCGAGACTCGGCGGGCGTGTCGCCTTGGGGGATGTAGATCGTCTGCATCATCCAAGTCGCCGCCATGTTCGAGGAGTGCGATAGTGGATGACGGTGTATCGGCAAGCAGAGATGGACAATCTGTGGAGGTGCGGCGGCGGATGGGTAGGCGATGGATGCTGTGGTGTTGTGGTGCCGTGGTGCTGTGGTGTCGTGATGCCGTAGTGTTGTGTTGTGTAGTGGAATGCGTTGCTATAGCCACAGTCGCGTCCGTGTTGCTTTGGGGCACGCTGTACCCGCCGGCTAGCTCCGCTGAACGGAGCTCAGCTTTAAGCCTAACCCCTAACCGCGCATAGGCGCCCTTACGACGGTCCCCGGGCGTGAGCGTGGCTACGGCTCTCGCGGCTCTTAGGTTCGCGCCGTCGCGTCGCCGACCAGACGCGATACCCACGGTTATTGCTATGTCACGCATTCCAGCCACCAGGCACGAGCTCGCGCTCTTTTCGCTCGTCCCGCTCAATGACCTAGCCAAGACAATACTTTATTATTACGACAATCGTCTTCTTCTTCCCCTTGTCCCCAATCCAGCAGACCCAGCGAGGGAGAAAAGCAGGGTGGACGGTAACGAGCGCCAAGGCTTTAGCTAGGTCACAAGATGGATAATCCCGTCACAAAATGTGCAACAAGTATGCAAGGTGCGCAAAATTTACTCAGCATCCTAAAGGTGCAGATCTAGCCGGGATGCATGTGGAGTTCCTTCTCCTGTAAGATACCTCCAAACCTGCTCCATCCCTCTTATGTCTAATAACTGGCGAATGATGTGGTCGGTAGATCCCTTGCGGAGCGGGCGCCAAGGATTCGTGCAGATCATGGCCGCGTTGCGGTTGGACCGTGGGCACAATTGTGCCACTCTATAGTCAAGCTGTGAAGAGTATCTTCAGGACTCACGGCCAAAGGATGCGGTGAGCACCGTCCAAGTGTCACGGGAGACTGGACGTGTCGTTCTCCCCAGGCCACGGAAAGATTACCTCATCCTCCCCAAAAGAAGAAACGGATGCCTCATACCCTTCCTCAGGCGATAGCTCAACAGCATTTTAAGAATCAGGTGGTTCCAGTTGACTTTCTGACGGCCTATACGGCACTGTTCAGAAGTCATGGTCAGAGTCGATGGATTCAATGCAGGAACGTTCAGCCAGAGGCATTAGCGCAAGCACCATGGCTTAAGTAGCCTTACATGCTACGATGGCGCCAGACGCGGCAAGCAAAGCGCATGACTAGCCTTCTTGTGCTCGTTGGCATAGATTGAAGGCTGCAGTCACAGGAACCGTCGCACGCCGGCTTGGCTAGCTGGGGCAGTCACTAGAGTTTCAGCTGCCGATGAGGCACAGGCTTCCTGCTGTCATTGTTGTCGATCCTGGCCATTCTTTCCAATAATATAGAATCCTATTCTATTTACTTCTATACTCTCTCTTACATTCGCGAAGTTATCGACCCGGTTCTCGTTCATGTGCTATATGGCGCAAGCAAAGATTTCTGCGCCAATGACTTGCGCTTATGCTTTGCCTGCACGAGTAACCAAGGCATCAATCGGCTCGATTTCAAGCATTAGGTTTATGCCGAGAAAGGTCCTCATCTGAGCAACTGTTATGGCAGGTGCGCTTAGCGCGGCGCTAGCGCCGCTGGGTAGTTTAGCGCCTCCGCTCTCTCTTAGAGAAAGGACAGATACAACGAATACAAGTACTTACGAGGTTTGTTCCAACAGCAACTATCATGCTGATCAACTACACGATTGGCATATTCTCCTGGTCATCATACATAATACCCCAGAGCTCAGTTATGCACGAACTGTCAAAGCGATTAACGTCGACAACGGCTGAAGGTACTAATCCGAGAACGTCCATGCAATGATGCATCCAAGTTTTTCACATTCGTAGCCAGTGCTGATGATCGTGTAGTTGATCTGCGAAGAGAGGGAAGATTCGACGGCGTCGACGGTGTCATGGCGGCCGGAAAGCACCGATAAGTTATGTTGGATGTAGACTTCGGAGAGGTGGCGTTCAATGGCTCTGATGGGATCTTTTTCAATTAGAAAACGATGGGTGAATTCATCGAAAACGATATACTGCTTCATGTCTGACGCAGGATAGCCCGGACAGTACGATGTCGGAGAAGCAGAAGGGGCTGCTTGAGCGGAGACTGCAACAGATAATAGAGCAACAGGGACTCGGAGGAAGTTCATTTCGGAGGATCAGGTATTTGGTAACCTATGACAGGTCTTGTCTCCAAAACTTTACATAGCCTTCGAGACTAGTAACACTAGAAGTTCCCTCCATTCGGCGCCCCGGATGTTCGGTTGTCCGCAAGGGATTTAGGCTAACAATATCAATATATCAAGCAGAAGTCAATCTCGTAAGCTAAAATGCCAGTATAGTCGGTTCTCTGAGCTCGGCACTCGGCACTCGGTCGTCGGCTTTAGTTTCTTCTAGGGATTATTCAGCCTGCAGAAGGTTTTTTTTTTTAAAACTTCGGCTCGAATATCAGACATGTCCGTCATATTCTATTCGACCTGTGCTCCTGCGGTACGAATCCCCCGGGAGTGTTGAAAGGAGTATATCTATACAGGGTCAGTCTAGAAGATAAATTTTCACCAGCATCACCCATGTCCATTGGTCATGGTTATTTTGTTCGATTTTGCTTCTCAATTATGACCTTTTGAGTTTCTACAGTAACCCCGCTGCACATGAGCATCTATGCGCTTCACAACCGCCATAGAACTACATTGGTTGCTGTTCAACAAGAAAAGTACTTAACTTACATCGATAGTCACATTCAATAATGCTGTAGCTTATTCATCATTAATGACCGTTTACCCAAACTTCAATAATCCTTCTTAGGCTATTGTAGGTAAGTAGCTTTCTTTAAGAAGACGCAGGCGGGCTAATCGTATTTCACTAATTGGAAGTGGAGATGAGGAAAGATTAGCTTCTTTTACGTACTCTGTGGTACGCCGGTTTTGTAACCATGTTGGTAGAGAACCGCACTGGAGGAAGCGTTTGGGATGGATCGAAATAGCCGGATGCGGATATTATCCTGACTCTGCGGCTTAACACAGTGCTCTGTTGATAACCATGATAGATTGACCCTCTGAGGGGCTTGTGGACTATCAGAGACTATGTAAACAGGGGTGGAACTAGGCCTATCTAGGCCTCTCTCAATTAGGTAAATACTATGTGCGGCCTTCGATCTTCAACACGCTCAACTGACAATCTCGACTAGAGTTGGCAACATTTCTTCTTCACATGCCCTAAAAGATCAAATTTGGAATAAACTAATTAATATGGAGCATCAAAGATATAGCGCTTTCGGATGATCTCTGAAGCGAATTTTTGGAAACTGGCATTCTCTGCCCAAAACCCCTTCTCAAGACAAGGCGGTTTCGAGTCAATAAAACATGCAATGCTCGCTCATAGCCACCTCGAGGGAATCTGCTGCTAGCCACATCCGTCCAGCCACATCTCCTTCTCTATCCTCTGACCCCATTATCCCAGAAGCTCGCGACATGACTTCTTCCGTAATCAAAAACTCTTCCACAATTTTCTGTACCACCAGATGACTGCACTCAGCCTTAACCCCAACATTCATAACCTCATATCCTCGTGTCCCCCTCTTCCTGTTCAACATAACAACCGCAACACTGATCCCGTTCCCATAGTCCAGATACCGAGACTTCCATTCCAACAAACGCGCTTGGCTCACTCCCCACGCAGGGTCACTGCCGATGTCACACCGCCTCGCCCAATACTCATTCTCAACGCGCCCCCGCGCCGCCGTCGCCTCCCACTCCGCAACCTGCGCCTCCCACGCCCACATCCCGACCCGCTGCTCCTCGTCCCGCCGCCTCGCCGCCCCGTCCGCCCCATCCCCATCCGGCGCGCGCCACGTCGGCGTCTCCTCGAAATCCAGCACGTAGCACTCGAGCAGCACGTTCGCCCGGCCGCCGAGCACGCGCGCCCGCTGCGGCACGAGCGGCGTCCTGCACACGGGGCACGCGGGCGCGCGGTCCGGCAGCAGCACGCACAGCCAGCGCGTGAAGCAGGCGCTGCCGAGGACGTGGCGGCAGGGGAGCGCGAGCGGGGCGGAGCAGGACGGCTCGGCGGCGCCGCCATCTTCCTCCTCCTCCTCGTCCTCTTCCTCCGATCCCGCGGCGACGTGCGTGATGGTCGGGGAGCCGCTGGTGGTGGTGGTGGTGGTGGTGGTGGCGGTGGCGGATGGCTCGGGGAACGGCCGCTGGCAGATGGCGCAGGGGCTGCGCCAGTCGGCCGGGTCGCTGGCGCGGGCGTGCTTGCGCTCGAGGGCGCGGAGGACCTGCTTGCCGCGCTCCGCGTGCGGGTCGGAGAATTGCGGGATGCCGGGCGGTACGGTGTAGCTGGCGGGCGGCGGCGTCAGGTATTCTGGGATGGAGACTGGCGGTATCTGTCGATGTCGAGTGCGTAGTAGGTTCCGGACAGCGAAAGAGTTTAAAGGTGGATCGACTTGCGGCTGGAGAGCTGATGGATTGCGTGTCGTGAGGCTCAGGTGGAGGGGTCTGTTAGTACTGTTGTGTGCGTCGACCATTTCTTGGAAGACTGGTAAATCATGGACGTCGAGCGGGCCAGGACGTCTCGCCATTTTATCTTTGAGGAGCTGCAGGCCGGAGCTGTGGCGAACCACAAGCAAATTCTGGAGAAGGTTCGATTCGGCGCACTGTGGCTTGATGGTGTTTAAACTAGTAAGCAACGCCGAAATGAAGATCGATCTAGCGAGTACAAATTCTGTACCTATCGTGTAGCCTTAATACTGTCGTTGACCGCAGATGTGCGGGCGGCCCCATTATAAACCTCTAGATTTATCTTTTGCCCAGCAAAGTTTTCAAGCTCAAAGTGATGGAATAGTACCAAACGTCTCTCAGTGAATGTACCAGATCTGAGTAGAGCTCCTAACCTTAAAGAGTCCCTCGAAGTGATCTTACTTCTAGGATTATCATGACGAATCAGATCACCAACGTGTTATCTAGGCATACATTTCAGTTGCACTGAACTAGAGTTTAAGATTTTCAAACACAACATACCGATCTTCTTCAAAGTGTAGTAGAGAGTCATCAGAATATCGGCTTAGGGTAATTGGAAATTCCGAGCCCTGGGGTCGTGTATTTGGAGAGAGCCAGTGGAGAACCACCGGCTATCTTAAGCCTCTTAATTATGAGTGCCTATGCACACAGCCACTTGAAGATCAGAGCTAAATTGCAGACATACTAGTGGCCTGCAAAGTCGTCGGGCAGGGTCCATTGCGTACTTTTTATTCGCCGAATGGTTGCGAGGTTGTTTTGCTCTACAAGCTATTCCATCCAAACGAATCAGCAGTGTTGCGTTTGCCGTTTCGCGGGATCAACTTTCTCAACCCATGGGTTCTTGTTGGGTGGAAGAGCTATACCTTGGTACAGTTACGTTGGATCACCGAGCCAGGGACCATGCTCTCCGCCGCAGCTTGGAATGCGAAAAATTTTTCGAGACCCTTGTCGCGCTATATAAATTCGTCTCTCCCCGAGTGCTTTCTGGCGTTGGGCAATCCTCTCCAGCCTTCCATCTGCAGGACGAATCTCCATATTTCTACACACGCCTTTCGGGTACCTTTTAGATAAGGTTGTATGTCCCGCTATATTAGCTAGCTAGATTTAATTCTATCCTTTGCTCATTAAAAAAGCGCAGTCTCCCACATCGATATCTCATAAATGAATCCGTATGCCGAAGTGAAGCTGTTGAAGAAACTAGCAACACGTCAGGACCTGGAAGCGAGGAACGACAAAATATGCGGTATCTGCCGCTTCAAATACAATCCCAAGCTCATACCTGAACATGACACCTCGAAGGAAGGCTCCGCAGAACGTCAACACGAACTGAGGACACTTGTCGCTTCCATCATCAGCGAGCTTGAGCACCCCGCGAAACAAAAAGCGTCCAGGAAGGAGAGCTCACCCACCTTTTCAGAGCTGAAAAGGCAACTCGAGGGATCCGAGATTTTCTGCAGGGGATGCCCAGTCATTGTACAATGTGGCCACAATTTTGGTGCAACCTGTATCATCGAAGTTGTGCGAGCAACAAAGCCTTTCAGCCCAGTCCTGTGTCCGCTCTGCCGGCTACCCATGGAGAGTCTTTTCATAAAGTACGCATCTACCTTTGAACAAACAAACAATAGCCTCGGTAATAGTGAGCTACACCTGGGCTTGCATCCATTGACCGTCTGGCGGGTTGGAAACGAGATGCTGTCAGACTTCTTCGAGTATCGAGAGATTTCCGAGAACAGTAAAGAATGGGCGAATGTGCAGAGCTTATGGCAATCTTGGTTGATCGGGTTCAAGCTTGCTGATGGATATGTGTCACCGAAGTCAAGGCGGGTTCAGTACATCGGCCGCTTCCTCTATCGGCTCCGCCCTTCGAAAGCCAAGCTCCAGATTCACCTTCCTCTTGATCTTACGAACCTCTACTACAAGCTGCTGATGAAGGATGGAGTCGCTTGGCATCCTGATATTGAGGCACTCTTCACCGATTTTGCAAAGATTGCTCTCGGGCGGGTAATCCAAGAGCAGGAAGGCTCATAAGCCTGGCAAAATATTGATCCGTGATAGCAATGCGATACTTATGGGAAGCGCTGAAATATGCATCTATCACGTTGCTGATATCGAGTGCTCCACGCGTGTGTATTCGCTTCCTCAACTTATCCATGGTTGCCGCCCCCCGCTTCGGGGATGGTGGACCAATCTTGGTTGAACTACGGCCAGCTGAGCAGAAGCCTGAGCAGCTCCGAGTTGCACTTCTGCCTGCTCGCATCTTTTCCGCAGCACTTTCAGGGTCACCAGCCCTCTTCTGTTCTATGCACCCCTCAGCATCAAGATCTTGCGCATCAGAAAATTTTCTTTGCGACCGCATCAGATCGACACCACAACGTCCACCGCCCTCAGCTCTAAGCGTTCTCGTTCGCCCTTTTTTTTTTCCTAACTCACCACCAAAATTACCTCTCGATTATCCAATCTCTCACCACGGCCCTCGAATGCACGCACCTCGGTTTAGAACAACCATCGATGGATGCCGATTTCCTTCCAAGTGCTATCGGCCTCCCGAACCACCTCGCATCCAGCCTGCGACCTGCTACTCCAGAAGACTTGGACAAGAACGGCGACAAAATCGAGCAGTGCCATATCTGCCTCGACGACTTCTCATCCTGCTCGGCGCCAAACAAACTGCTCTGCGGCCACACCTTCGGCCGGCGCTGCATCTTGCTGGCCATGTACAGCCAACTGGGCGCGGCCACCTGCCCGTTGTGCCGGATGCCGTGCCGACCGTGGCCAACGGACGGCGAGTCCTCGCCAAATCCCAACGAAGAAGAGGAAGAAGAAGATACACTCAGTGACTTGGATGTTGATATAGACATCGTTACTGATATCGGGCCTCTGAGCATAGAGGCCGTCCTCCAGCCGTCTGATGATGAGGGTGGCGGCTCCATCCTTGCGTTTCTGGCTGATGATTTGGCGGAGTGTATGGACGTCGACGAATGTGATGACGATCAGTCGTATCTCGATGATCAAGTTACTGACCAGCTTTATCCTCTTGATCTTACAGTCGACTGATGAGAGACGGCAAATTTGTTGCAGGTTTCCGAATACGGCAGTGCTTGTTTCTTTGTCTCAATTTCCTCATTTGCAGTGTATCCTGTCAGTTCTGCTCGATACCACATCCACAAAGGCGGTTTTTGCTTTTCTACCTTTTTACTGTTGACCTTGGGATCGGAATTGGAGTTCTACGCCCGACTGTTTTCAAGCATACCAGCGGGAAAGGCAGCGCATTCAGCGCAGTACGATGAATCTGATATCTTTCTTCCAACAACTTATCTTGAGACCGTGAGCCCCATTAATGTGATTCAATACCAATGAACTAATTGGCTCCTCACCCTGCCTGGTTTATGGAAGCCTTAGACTTTATAGCAGAGTAGACTAGATCTCTACAAAGCTGCTAAGACATACCCCAGGTTCCCGCTACCGGGCTTTGACAATGCAAAATATGCCGAAAATCATGACAGAGACCAACTTGCAGCTTCTCTGATAAGGAGACTGTACACATTTTGCTTTCACATACGGTGATGGAGCCTTTGACCGTAGAACTAGCAAGATCTTTAGGTGCTCGGTCCCAAATTTATGGAGTATGCAGTTCACCAATGTTTTACGTTGATACATATACTCGTCTAAAGCACTGCAGGGGGCTACACACAATTCAGCTTCTGTCGGATTTCTTGTAGCCCGTATGACTTGGGTCGGGTGGAGAAGATTGTCCGATCCCATGGTACAACCCATTCCCTGTCGTCACCCGACCATTTAATCTTCGTGCCCATGAAAAATCAGAATATAGGGGTCCTTCTGATAGCCGCTTAGCTCACGGCTGGCAACCCAGTCTATGTAGCTCATTATGGCATAGTTTTAGAAGCTAATGTATCGAATCATTCAGGTCACTGCAACGCTCACTTCATTCTCCCACACTTGCAACAACGTTCGTCTTTCAAGTCTTTCATAGCCAATATTGTTGGCTGAATTCTTGATGCCCATCCAAGGACTTTTTAATTTCACTTCGAACCGCACGATGGGCTATAGCCACGGTCAGGCAGAATACATGGTGGATTTGTTCTTTCTCTGCGTGCCCCATATTTAAAACTTAATCGCTCTCGCAATTTCAGATCTTTCACTTCCAAGCATCCACGAACAACATCCTATGTCCCTCGACGAAGAACGTATATCAAATCCACATAAGCCCTTCGGATGCACCGTTATAAAGGAAACTGTTTCCTCGTCCTGCACCGCCGCCGCCGCCGTTACAAAAGGAATGAACACGCCCGCCGGCCTCGGCGACATCGAAAGACTGATCGACAACGACGACTTTATCTGCCCGATATGCTCGAACTACCTCCGCGACGTCATTTCCGCGCTACCGGACGACCACGCGCTGAGAGAAGTCAAGCTCGAAGACACATGCGAACGCGCGGTGGTGCTTCCCTGCGGGCACACATTCGGCCACGCCTGTTTCACCACCTGGGACAGGAACGAACGCCTGGAAAGACAGAAAGCGGACCGCGGCGAGCTGTGGAGCGCCCCAAGCCTGCCCTGCCCCATGTGCAGAAGGATGGTGCCTCCGCCGCAGGAGATCCAGGAAGCTGTCAGGGAGCTCGAGAGCGCCGCCGCCGCGTGGAGAGAGTGCACTGTCCAAGACCCGGAGACGGAGCGCGTCCCTTTCGTCATCATGGATTCCACGGCTATCAACTCGAGCAGCGAAATGATACAAGCGCAGTATAACATCAGGTACGGCAATATCGACCACGTGGAGTCACTGTTTCCGATATTCGAATCGAGGGTCTGCTCAGCTATGGTTGAGAACCACTTTGGGCGGTGGATCGAGGAGATCTGCGAAGATACAGCGGAGAAACAGAGTAGACGAAAAGGACTGGTGCCGGCGAGGAGTTTCCCGACGGCTGTGTGCAGCTGGGCTGCCTACGAAGAGGCTATTGAAGCGTTGGAAATGGGGGCAGAGGCTTTTAAGTACAAGAGACAGGATTACGACGAGTTTGTACTTTTCTTGAAAATGCTCACAGGGAGGCTGATTCTTGATGATCGGGCTATAGAGTATAGGATGTTAGTCCAGGGGGACGGATTTTCACTTATCTAAAGCTTGGAATTCTTCACTAGTTTGTATAATACTCAATTTTTCTCGTTATTGGAGGATAAGGGTCTCGAGATAGCTCGGCAAAGGTGCCAATATTGCGATTGTGTTTCTGCGCTGGTACTTGATACCGTATATAGCGTAACGATAACGATACATAAGCCTTTCACTCCCACAAGAATTTTTTTCCCTGGGCACTGACCCTGCAATTATTTTACTTGTCGCCAACCGTTCGATCCCTGTGGTATCGTCATGAAAGACACTATCGTCCCGTGGTTCTGTCACATATCGATAAGACATCTTCCCAGCACAAACCACCAGACATAAGAGTTGAAACCACGGACGGAATATATAGGACGAATTAGTTGGCATTCAGGTCCCAGCATCGAAATCCAAGTCTGCGCTGGAGGAAACTCATTACTGCCCTATAATCCAATCGCAGCCGTTCTACCCAACACCTCCAATCAACACGTCGTCCAACAGCCCTTCGCAACCCGACGCCTACCGACCAGCCGCCCTCTGCGAGATCAACGACCTCTGGTTTGACGGGCGAACAGACTGCCCCATCTGCAGGCGGTCGCTTGTCCCCTCAAAATATCAAACCTTGACAAGGACGAATACACGGTCGATCCCGTCACGACCATCAATTGCGACCACACGTTCTGCAGGACGTGCATCGACGAATGGCTCAGCGGCGAGGCGACGGTGACCTACCCTATGTACCGGGGAGTCATAAAGAAGAGCGGCGGGAAGCGGTCTGGCGTCCTAGGGAGCCCCTGTTCGACGACCAGCCCTACGCTCGAATGGAACTTGACTCGCAGCAGCCTCTCACGCTCGATGAGTGGCATGAATTCCAACGCGGCACGTCAGACGACCCATGGGACAATTTTAGTAACACAGGTGACCGGTATCCGACTGGAGTCCCCTTGCAGTTCTACAGGGTCATGGATTCGTCCGCTGGTCAGGGCGACGCAGCCATGTGGGAAGACGAGGTTGGGAGTCAAAAATGACGTGCCTGACGAGTCGCCCCGGGTTCTAGGTGGCTGGGCCAGCGGCTCGTGTTGCAGTGAGTCAGCGAGACCTGGCGGGCGACTTGCGTGGGATTCAGCGTCGCTTGCAACTGCGGCGTCTTCGGGGTGGTTAATCTGTATTGACATTGGACAATGTTCGAGATGGAAGCATGATGATACTGTTGCCTTGGTGGTAAATGAATCCAAGTCTCTGAGAGCTATCTTAGTACTGTGAGCCCGGCTCGTGACTTGGAAGCTAGACCTATCGAAATAGGCGCCCACAGCAAGGTGTTCCCTGATTATGAATCTGTGCGCGGCTCCAGTACGAAAGTTTGCCTTTGTAAGATAATATGCCGATGGAGTTGAGTCTTTAAATGGTTGACCGCTTATCCTCCAAAACGAAATACCCCTTTCGGACGAGGTCGAGCTGCCACCTGGCAGATACATTGATGGTATTCTTTCCACAGCTGGTTAAGCAGCTTCTGCCTATTTCCCGAGATCATTCGGATCCTCCACGCAGATGTTAAAATGACAAAACGCCAATCCCAAGCCTTTTTGTCCTTCATTAGTTGAAATACTCCATGAAACGGTCGTTGAAGCGTCCATAACACACTGTTGCTTTTTTGTTGAACCTTTTCCGCCATCGGCTCTGTCCCGGTCGCCCTCTATGCAAAATATTCAAGCTCGAAATAAATCAAGACAATGTAAGAAAGCAACAACCACCAATCGTCTCCCTCCAATCCTGAGTGGGTGGTATTTACACGGGCAGCGGGAAGGTGCCAGCCCAGGCGGCGATCTCCTTCTTGAGGCTGTTGATCTCGTCAACCTGGCCGGAAGCGACCTTGGCCTTGAAGTCCTTGAGCTTGTTGGCCTCCTTGGGCAGCTCGTTCTGGATCTTCTTGCAGAGCTTGATGCAGGTGTCGATGTACTGAGCGATCTTGACGAAGTCCTGCTCACCGAGGCCACGGGAGGTCATGGCAGGGGCACCGATTCGGATACCCATAGGGGTGAGGGCAGACTTGTCACCGGGAGTGGTGTTCTTGTTGCAGGCGATGTTGACCTGCTCAAGGACTGCCTCAACACGAGCACCGTCAAGGGACAGGGGCTTCAGATCGAGCAGAACCATGTGGTTATCAGTACCACCGGTGACGAGGGTGTAGCCGAGCTCCTTGAAGGTGACCTCGAGGGTCTTGGCGTTCTTGATGACCTGCTGCTGGTACTGCTTGAAGTCGTCGGACTGAGCCTGCTTGAGAGCAACAGCCAGGGCCGTGATGGTATGGTTGTGGGGGCCGCCCTGGTGACCAGGGAAGACGGAGAAGTTGATGGGTCCCTCGAGGTCGTAGAGGGCCTCCTTGCCAGTCTTGGGGTCGACCTTGCGGACACCCTTGCGGAAGAAGATCATGGCACCACGGGGGCCACGGAGAGACTTGTGGGTGGTGGTGGTGACAATGTCACAGTAAGGGAAGGGAGAGGCGTTGACACCAGCAGCAATAAGACCGGAGATGTGGGCCATGTCCATCATCAGGTAGCAGCCAACCTTGTCCGCAATCTCACGCATACGCTTGTAATCGATCTCACGGCAGTAGGCGGAGGTGCCGGCGACGAGGACCTTCGGGCGGTACATGAGAGCGTTCTCCTCGAGCTTGTCGTAGTCGATCAGGCCGGTATCGATGTTGACACGGTAGGGGAAGGTCTCGAAGTAGGTGGAAACAGCGGAGATCCTGGTGGTCTGATCAGCACTTGTGCAGGTCGATTCTGGTGGCGACTGGACCTACTTCTTCTGGGGAGTCTGGTAACCGTGGGACAAGTGACCACCATGAGGGAGGTCAAGACCCATCAGCCTGTCGTGAGGCCTCATGATGGCCTGGTAGACCTGCAGGTTGGCAGGGCTGCCAGACAAGCACTGGACGTTGACGCCCCACTTCTCCGGGTCAAGGCCAAAGGTCTGCAGCGCACGCTTCTGGCAGGTGAGCTCGATCTCGTCGATGTGCTCGTTGCCGCCGTAGTAGCGGGCGCCAGGGTAGCCCTCAGAGTACTTGTTAGACATAGGCGAGCCAAGAGCGTCGAAGACGGCGCGGGAGGTAACATTCTCGGAGGCGATGAGGAGGATGGACTCGCGCTGACGCTGGATCTCCTTTTTCTGCGCGGGGTCAGAGAGGCTTGCGAAGACGTCTGAGGAGGAGCGGTGCATACCATGATCTCAGCGATCTCAGGGTCAGTCTCGACAAGAGACTTCTCCATGAGCTGCAAACTGTGAGTCAGCGAGAGCGCGTCGGCGACATTTGGCAAGAGCAAACTCACGTCCTGGTGGGACTTGGGGAGGGCGTAGGAAGACATGGCTGGCGTGCCTGGCGTGCAGGAGGGTGCAATTGGGGCAGGAGGGAAAATTTGTGGTGGTGAGGTGAGGGCGGAGAGGCAATGGGCAAATTTGAAGCTCCAGCGCGGTGTTCAATGTTTCGCGGTTGCCCCGCGCAAAAAATCGAGCAGGGACCGCGCGCGCGCTCGCCGATCGCGGGCCAAAGCGGAGCTTTCGCGGAGCAGCTCGGAGACAATTGCTGCTTGCAGACATGGGCTGCGCTGCCTCTTTCAACCTCCACGACGACCCTCTACTGCTATTGTCCCTTCCGATTGCTCCATCTCGTCCGCGGGTATCGGGTCCCTGAGGCAATCTGGTTGGAGCTGCGTGCTTCCCCGCAACGAGTCCACGAGGAGACGCGACGAAACGCTACCGTCTCCTCGTCCAGGTGCAGCCTGTTCCGTTCCACCATCGCACTCGCACACCTGTTCCCCTCACTATCTCCCCGAGCTCCGCGCGGCTCGGGCTGCTCGGGCTGCTAGGACAGTTCTCGTGAGAGTTTGGTGCTCCGACGCTTACCTTGCCGAGCTGGCGCGCTCCGAAAGTAAACGCGCCGAAAGACGCCGAAAGTCTCTGTTCCCGCGGCTTAAGAGCAAGCCCTCCACCCGCTGGCAACACCAATGCAGGTACGCTCCATGCGATGGCGCTCGGCGGGAGAGAGAGTGGTGTGGTTTTTGAAGCATTCGAAACAGCCGTGCACTGCTAGCACGGGCCTCCGTTGACGCCGTCGCGCCGCCCTACTAGCGCGCCTCAGCCACGCTTTCAGCTGGCATTGTCCGCAGAGGGCGATGAAAATTGGCACCAGGTGACGAAAGGTGTTCCCAGCACAGCTAAGTTGGCCTCGCTTCTGCACGTCTACCGCGCTGCAGAGCTTGTTGTCGCCGGCGGATTGGCTGGGCGCGCCACACCGAGATCCCCTGGATTCAGCTGGCCTTGCACGACACCCTCCCTGTTGCATCTCCGCTCTCGAACGGGCAACCGCATGGGCGAACGGTCTCGGAGAAGCCGCTCGCGTGCAACCGACGCGCGTGTGGAGCGGTGAATCTGGGGCACAGCGACGCATGTGTGCGGCGCCGGTAGGCTGGAGGCGGCCAGACGGGCTCTGGAGCTGCCGCATGCCAGAGGTCCGTGATGAGCAGCTCGCGCCCTCTGGGGCGCCATTGGCGAGCAACGGGCGCGGGCGCGACGGGGGCGCGGGATGGGGTGTTCGCGCTGGACGTGGGCGTTTTTGCCAACGGCGGCTCCCTCCGCCAGTCTGGCCTCGGCCGCGAAGTCTGGCCTGCATCTGGCGGGCGCAGCAGCAATCTACGCGGGCAATGCTGGCAAGCCCGAGGGAAAACTGCGGGACCGGTCGCGTCATCCCCTTTCCCTGCAGCATTCTTATTATTAGTAGTGGAAGGCGTAGCACGAGAGCTAGATAAACATCGCCGCGCGGCAAAGCAACCGGGCTCACCAGAGCGAAGTGTTTCGCTGAGAGGTCTGCAGCTCGCACGGAAATCGGCTCGGCCGGCAGATCTGACCCGGGATCCTCGTCGTCAGCGCCCTCTCAGCCCTACCGCTCTCCGACCCGGCGGGGTGTTCATTACGCCTCCTCTTCTTGCAACCACCCGTCTCTCGCCCTAGCCACCTCCACTGCTACTCAATCAAAACACTCTCAGCCGCCCTCGCAGCCCTTCGCTCGACCCAGCGCACGCTCCTGCTCGACCAACCGCGCCGCGACAGCCACGCCTCTTCGCAACAAACCCAACGCCCATTCCGAAACCCAACGCGAGAACACCACTCAGATGTCGTACTACCCCGGCCAAGGATATCAAGGCGGAGGATACGGTGGCCCTCCTCCACCCCAGAACTACGGCGCGCCGCCTCAAGGTTACCCTCCGCCGCAGCAGTATGGGCCGTATGTGCCGCACCCTCCCGCCGTTCGTGCCCAAGTTGACACCTCCTAGGCCTCAAGGTCAATACGGTTATCCTCCGCCCTCTCATTCTCCGCAGCCGCCCTATGGCTACGGAACACCGCCACCGGGCCAGTACGGCGGCTATCAGCAGGTATATTGAGGAAAGAGAAGCCATGTAGGGCTGTGCTTACGCGTAACCAGACGCCTCCGCCACAGCAAGGATATGGCTACGGTCCGCCCAACGGGGCTCCGCAACACCAGCAGTACGGCCCTCGTGCGTCGTCTGGATATGGAGTACGTTTTCAAATCCACGGTCGGTCTAATCAGCCTCAGCATCTGTTAACCGCGACACTTCAACGCAGGGCCACTCGGCACCACCTCCTCCTCCGCAGCAAGCCCAAGCCTTCGGTCATGGCGCACCTGCAGGCTATTCTTTCCAGTATTCAAACTGCACCGGCCGTCGCAAGGCCCTGCTTATCGGAATCAACTACTTCGGCCAGCGCGGCCAGCTACGCGGGTGCATCAATGATGTCAAGAACATGAGCAACTACCTCAACCAGCATTTCGGTTACAAGCGCGAGGACATGGTCATCCTCACAGATGACCAGCAAAACCCTATGAGCCAGCCCACCAAGGCCAATATCTTGAGGGCAATGCACTGGCTAGTAAAGGACGCGCGACCTAATGACTCGCTCTTCTTCCACTACTCAGGTACGTCGCATCCCCGCAAACGCATGTCAGATCACACATTCACGTGTCAACAGGTCATGGCGGGCAGACGAAAGACCTCGATGGCGATGAAGACGACGGATACGACGAGGTCATTTACCCTGTCGATTTCAGACAGGCCGGTCACATTGTCGACGACGAAATGCACCGCATTATGGTTCAACCTCTCCAACCTGGTGTCCGCCTCACAGCCATCTTCGATTCTTGCCACTCCGGCTCTGCTCTCGACCTGCCATACATCTACTCGACCTCGGGTGTTCTCAAGGAGCCCAACCTCGCCAAGGAAGCTGGTCAAGGCCTTCTCGGCATTGTGTCATCGTACGCGCGTGGAGATCTTGGTGGCATGGCTAGCACAGCCATGGGTCTGTTCAAGAAGGCCACGACCGGTGACGAGACGTACAAGAGGAACCTTAGGACAAAGACGAGCCCGGCAGACGTTATCATGTGGAGTGGCAGCAAGGATACGCAGACTTCGTACGTGGTTCCAAGGATACACAGCCTTGCGGGGGTATTACGGATGAACCTGGTATGCTAACCGGATCACAGGTCCGACGCGACCATCGACGGCCAAGCCACAGGTGCTATGAGCTGGGCTTTCATCACCTCGCTCAAGAAGAATCCACAGCAGAGCTACGTCCAGCTGCTTAACAGCATTCGTGATGAGCTCGAGGGCAAGTACTCACAAAAGCCTCAGCTTAGCTGCAGCCACCCATTGAGTACGTTGATACCACTCTTTTTTTTTCCCCAAAAAAAACTGGACTCTGCTAACGAATCTCCAGATACTAATTTGCTGTACGTGATGTAAATAAAGTTCGTTGTTGCAGCAGCGGACTAACTGCATGGTTCTGCATTAGGTTTGTCATGTGACCACGAGGCCATGTTGAAATGAGGGATCTGTACATAAGGAAAGGCGGTGGTTGGGTATACCAGTGCGCGCGGCTGGTTGGCGTCAAAATTTTTGCTTCGTTCGGTTCCTGTGCTTCTTCCTGAATCCACTCCTCGCGTCCTTTTTGGAGGATTTGGGCATGAGGGCATGGAGTTCGGTAAGGAATTTCGTTCTGTGGCTTGAGTTTTTGTCATGCTGATTTGCTTGCAGTGTTCTTATGCAGTATTGCTTGCAGAATTCATGATTGTCTATGTGCTATTTCTAGTCCGTCCATGAGCATTAAACTGATGAATCCAGAATAATTGCAAATGTATCAGCGCTTGATAGTGCTTCCGCCCCGAAGCGCGAATGTCCTCCCACAGAAGCCTACTTCGCCGCATAATTAATTTTGATCACTAGCCTTAACAACAAGTTTAGTGGCATTAGAGCAGTCGGACCATCCAGACGACGTACTCTCTTAGATGGGCATTTGCTAGCAGAAAGATACTCGCCGAAACCCAGTGAAAAGTTATCAAACTCTTACGACACGACAGGTGCCTATATTTCCCCTTCTGGCGTATACATCATCTGATACAGCTCTTGCAACATCTGCTCCCTTTGCTCGGATTCGGCATTGTCTAAAATAGCCGACAAAAGCATTCAAAGGCAGGATCGAGTAACGTGAGAAACACGTGCAACCCCTTGCTTATGTCGGAGTTTTCTCCCCGCTAATTCCTACAGACCTCAAATCCATATTCTTTCCCTCCTCCCACTTTTGATGTCGACATTGGCGAGCGCCGACCAACAAAAAATCAGCACAGGATCCCATTATTGCGTCATCCCGCCCAGGGCTTTGCGTGCTTATCGCCTCGCTCCACCAGCACGCATGCCGGCATCGCATGAAGAAACGGACGAGCGTAAACCGCCAATATAAATGCGCTACTCGCTTGTCTCTCCCCGTGTGACGATGCAAGACATACCCTTTATCCGCCCGCACTCGCGAAAAGCTTAGCGTTTATTTCCGTCCTTCCCGGCTTCGCACCCGGACCTTTCCAAGACCATGTCTTCCACCGATCCGAACGAGGCTCCTCTCCGCATTGCCATTGCCGGCGCCGGCATCGCGGGGCTCGCCGCCGCGATAGCGCTGTCCCGCAACCTCCAGCCCCGGAAGGTCGACGTCCAGCTGTACGACAAGGCGACGGCGCTGCGCGAGATCGGCGCGTCCATCGCGCTGGGGCCGAACGGGCTGCGGACGCTGGAGAAGCTGGGCGTCGGTAACGCGCTGGATGATGAGGTTGCGTTTCGCGGGCCGAGCGGGTTGCCGATGATCTATAGGTAGGTTGTTCTCCCGTTGGTTGTCTGTTTTCTTTTTTTTTCTTTTTTTTTTTTAGCAATGCACCTCACTTTCACATTTGTGGTCTGCCCAATTCTTTCACTTTAATTGATATCGTAGAATCTTTCTCCACTTCCTTGTTTCTATGAAATATTTTTTTCATTTTGATTCCCTTCATTTTTAATTGAGCTTTAGTAATCTGCTCAAAGGAAGTGACTGGGCTGATGCGACCTCGATATTAGACACTGGAAAACGAACGAAATTGTCTCTTACGACGAGTTTAAGAATGTACCAGAGCGAAGGCACCAGACGGCGCGATTCGCTCGTGCTCATTTGCATCAGAGCTTGCTGCAGCACGTTGATCCGGCCCAGATTCATCTGGGAAAGAAGACGGTTGCGGTTGAAGAGGAGCCTTCAGGTGATCTTGTGCTGAAGTTTGCAGATGGCACAGAGGCGAGGGCGGATTTGGTTGTTGGTGCGGATGGGATCAACTCGGTATGTCGTCTTTGAGCCGATATCCCGCCGGAGGTTGAAGAAAGGGCAAGGAGAGAGAAACATGGAGGATATTTTATATGGAACCCCCATTTGCTGATGAAATGACTACACAGGGCGTGCGGAAGTTCTTCGTTCCGGAACAGAAGTTAGGGTGGACGACAACAGTGGCGTACAGAGCCGTCTTCGACGCATCTCATGTTCTGGGAATACCAGATCTGCCCGAGGACTCGACGCATTGGGTATGCACTCATACCCTGATTGCCTTTTTCAGTACCCTTTTGTTGACACCTTGACAGTGGGGACCAAATGGGAGTGTCTTTGCCTCAAGACTCGGTACGACTCCACCCTCTCACTACGCCTTCTGACGCTTACATGCTGATTCTGAATTTCTCCTTCAGGCAAAGGCCAATTCACGACAGTCGCCAGCATCCAGCTAGACCCGGAAGACCCCAAAAACCAGGACCTCGTCGAGACCGCACGCTGGGACAACGAGGCCGACATCGCCCACGTCCGCGAACTCCTCAAGGTACGATACCCTCCCCTTTTCTCCCCCCCCCCCCCCCCCCCCGGGGTCATCCCCGCCCTCAACCTTTTCCCGGCTACCGCTCCGCAACAACCAACTGACAACAAGCCCCCCCTTTTCCAGGACTGGCACCCCCTCATCCGCGCCCTCTTCGCCCGCACCCCCTACACGCGCATCTACCCCAACCTCGCCATCACGGCGCCGCTCCCGTCCTACACCTTCCAGCGCGGCCGCGTCGCCCTGATCGGCGACGCCGCGCACCCGCACGGCGGCGCCTTCGCGACCGGCGGCTCGCTCGCCCTCGACGACGCGTACGCGCTGTCGCTCGCGCTCGCGCGCGCCCTCCCGCCGCCGCGGCGCGGCAAGGCCACGCGCGAGCAGCTGGCCCGGGGGACCGCCGTCTACGAGAGGGCGCGCCGGCCGCACACGACGCGCCTGCTGGAGGTCGTGCATCGCGGGGTGGAGGCGAGCAAGGCGCGGTTGAGGCGGCCCGGCGGCGAGAGCGACGAGGAGCTGAGGGAGAGGCTGGTGAAGAGGACGGAGACGGCGTGGCTGCACGAGCACGATGTCGAGGGCGCGGTGAGGAGGGCTTTGGCGGAGGAAGGGCTGCTGGGGGCGGAGGGCGCCGCGCCGGCGGGCGTGGTGGAGGCGAGGCTGTAGGGCTTGTCCGCGGTAGGGGGGATACATGGGCGGAGGCGTTGCGGTGACGATGCCAATAGCGCTTGGTGCGGAAGAGGTGGCTATTTTGGTGATGGAATAGGGGAGTCGTGCGTGGGTTCAATCGCTGGCGGTGATCGGAATACGAGATGTGGCACGCCTCGGCAGGTACAACGAGAGGGCAGTACGAACATCCTGACGTCTTGAACCCTCGCCCTACCCGCAAGGTTGCTACCATGAGTGCTTTTTTTTTTTTTTTTTTGAAATGGTCTCCTTTTCATGCCACGGACGTGTTTCCGGGTGCGTCAATTTCAAAGCAACATGTGCGTCCCTTCGCCTTGCCGGTGGGATGAGTTGTTTGATGATGGTGGTTCGGCCTTGGCTCTCACGCTCCCAAGACTCAAAACGACCGAAACGTATAAGCCAAGTAAACTACGCGGAGTTCTGGAGTAGCGGGGTGCAGCGCACAGGGCATGGTGAGGTAAGTGATGTTCTGTTTCTTGTCAGGAACGCATGAGGTCTCGAATCAGGGATTATTCATGCCCCTGCTGCTCCCGCCTATCCGCAGTATCCGCACCTCATTTGCTGCGTCTATATAAGCCCTCAGAAGTTCCCCCTAATTGATCAAAGGCATCTTTGTAGATCAAACAAGTTTCAAGTCCAACTTCACATTTCACAATTTTTTCATTCCTCAAAAAGAAGCATGAAGACCGCTGCTGTTGCTCTTCTCCTCGCGGCTGCCGCCTCGGCGCAGAAGGCGTCCGACATCACCTACGAGTGGTTCCCGCCCACCGGCATCGCCTGCCCCAACGACGGAGCCACCGCCGACCTGATCGGTCCTACCGCGCTCCTGCAGGACGCCGCCTTCAAGGCCAGGACCAAGACGCCTCGCGAGAAGAGCGCTGCCAACATCTCGTCCGGCAAGTGCCAAAAATTGAAAGGCATTCCATACTACAGCGTAAGCGCTTCAATTGTTCACTTTCATCCGCCCTTTGGCTTCTGGCATTTCTTTTCCCCCTTCGTATTGCCGCACCACCTCCGCCTCCCCCCTCCCCCCCGCCTTCTCATTTTCAATCCTCGCTTTACTCGCACGTTCTTCCGATTGCTGAATGCCGTTGTTTGCAGACCGAGGCCTACCAGGAGAACGGCGAGCTGGCGGGCACGCTGTCTTTCGCATATGACAGTCGCAACCAGACCATTTACTTCTGCCTTGCCCAGGGCCGCTACAGTAACAATGGCAGTGGTTACCCGGATCGCTGCACCGAGGTTTGAAGGGGCAAAAGAGTCCAGAATATGGCGGGCATTGACAAGGCGTTTATGAAAATGTGTAAATGGCTTTCAGGCTCTCCGGAAGGGCTGTATATACGAAGGTTTTAGTTGTAAATATATCTTCATGTGCAACGTTGCATTATCCAGACATTTCGAGAACTGGGGAAAGAGTCCAAGTGGAATTTCTAGACTCTGATAGTCAGTCAGTGTATTCATATCATCCACTTTGACAGGAAACAGACTTCAAATATGATGAACAATAGGGCTGCGTAGGACATCGCAATCATTACAATTGCAGTGAAACACATACTTATGTCGTTGCAATAAGCATTGGTTGAGAAGCAATTTAATGAAATGCATTTCTATTGAAGATTACACTAGTGACTACATTCGGCCGTAAACTCGCGGGAAAGGCGCATGTTAGGTGCTTTTTCACTCGTCAACCTTGGAGCTTTCCGCCAAGAACATTTATTTCGCATCAAGAGGCATGTTCACGCCCAGTTCTCATATTTAACAGTTTCACCAGCCAAGATGAAGCTCCATGCTCCCGATTCGGCCTGAAAAGAATCAGCTACAAGGACATTTTCGAGATGCTAGCCCTTTCATCAGGTGGTATTACCATTTCGTTGCTCTTGTCCCGTGATGTTGCCGGGTTCTCGTGCTCGAGAAAACCCCGGGCGAACAATGAAGGTGATCAATGGCGTAATGATCACAACCAGCAGCTGGAGAAGCACTATGATAGCCTCGATGGTCAATGGCTCATTCTCTGCAGCCGCTGGTGATGGTGGCGAATCGGGGCAAAGTCTAAGGGCGGCCATGACTTCTGCAAGGCTAGATCAGAACCTAGGTATGCATATGTTTTCGCAGTTGTTCTACTTACATGACTGATTTGCTGAATGGAGTTGTTGTATAAGTATTCCCTATAATGCTCTTCTTTTCGTAATTTTAGGAAAAGGGACAGCTAGGAATTGAAAGTGATAAAGAATGATGAGAACTGAGAAAGCGTTTAATGGACTTCTACCGTCGGCGTCGGGCGGAGCAAGAGATCGCACAGCATGAATGGGGTCAAGGCTGCACGTGCGGGTGAATCCCCGCTCCAATCCCAATTTGACTCGCCATGCAGCTGCAGGCGAGAGATCAAGCGCTACATTCTACGATTAAGCAGCGCACAGCCTTCCATCTTACTCTTTAGAAAACAAGGCTGAGTAGCAATTGGACCCTCCGCTACCAAAAGGTTGACCAGCAGTGCCGGATGATTAGGCTTTCTCTCAAGAACGTTATCAGGCTGAGTTTTTACCGGCAATCCCTCCGCCCAAATATCTAGCTACATAGTTCTTATCCCTAGGGCTGGACTCGGCGAACAGCCAAGGCATTCAAATCATGATCAAAAAACCAAATAGGGCAATTATATCTTATGTCGATGGCTGCGGTGTATGATCGTTATGTTACGAAGCGCGACTAACAAGACTGGCTTCAAAGGCGGCTCTGACTCCCTGCAGCGGAGGTCAGCCTCATCCACGCCAGGCAATCGGTAATCTTGAATATATTTGGTCCTGCTGCGTAATGGGTTCTAACCAGTATTTTCTCCGATAACTACCTGCAAGGAGACACCTATCGAATTAACTAAAGGCTCGGAGCGAAAGATGGACATGGTTCGTAACATGGTGAGCCCTTAAGGACAGTTTAGCGTGCGAGCTTGTTATTGCAATTTAGTGCTATTTCTACCCGTGTCCGAGGTAGTTTTGGGAATGATTTCTTTTGTCGACATTCCAAAGAGCGTCAGCCTGGTCAGTATCAGGGAACCGCAATGACAGAGCTCTAGTCTTGTCCCTGCCAACCGACTGACATCTGCGGCAAACGCCCATTCCGCACGGGTATTGTTTATCTACGACTAACACAAGCACATGCGCGCACACCTGGGCAAAACAAATCTCTAACTCCTGTGAAAAGCTACATCGAGCCGCGACCGAGGCCTGCTACACATAGAGGGGGTATGAAGCTACATAAGAACCCAGATAACAAAACCAAAAAAAAAAAAAAAAAAAAAAAAAAAAAAAAGCTCCATCCCATCTCTTCGCATATCCCATTTCAACCTCTCTTCCATCTTACAAGAAACAATCTCGTAACGTCGTTATATCTTTCGTTCGTCATCTCTCATAAAGGTCGTAAGCTCTTCTCAACTCAAGACACCCGTGCTGAGTGACTCGCTCGCTCGCTCGCTCGCTCGCTTACCAAAATACATCGTCCCAGACAAAAGGAAACAAACGAGAGCGTGAAGGGAATCCCAGATCCCCAAGCAAAGGGGGAACAAAAGAGAAAAAGAAAACAACATCCCTCCAACACTCAGTCAGTCAATCGAGAAACCAACCGACCGATCAATCACTACCCCTCCGCAGAATCCTCCCCAATAGTCCTCTCTTCTTCCCCGCCTCCACCCCCTGCCCACCCGCACCCTGTTGCTGTTGCTGTTGCTGTTGCTGCTGCTGCTGTTGCTGCTGCTGCGCCGCCACCTCCGCGTTCGCCCTCTCCATCGCCGCGTAATCGAACGGCACGTTCCACTTCCTCATCGGAATCTCACCCAGCTTCGTGCTGTCGGACGAGAACGAATACAGCGACGCCGTCGCCTGCGGCAGGTTGCGGTACGCCGGGTGGATGTGCATGTTGAGCGAGGGATCGGGCAGCGGCCTGTTGCTGCGGGGGGAGGGGTTGCTGGCGTGGCTCAGGGGCCGCAGGTGCTGTGGTTTGGCGGGCGGGGCCGGAGGAGAGGGGCTGGTGCGGCGGCGGTGGAGGACGCCGGGGGTGGAGGAGCGCGGAGGGGTGACGGCGGGGAGTTCGGCGAGGGAGGCGGTGGAGACGGGGAATTTCGGGGGCCGGGGCGGTTGGTAGGGGGGCGGTTGTTGTTGGCGGTGGGCGTCCTGGTGCTGCTGCTGCTGCTGCTGCTGCTGCATGGGAGGGAAGGGTTGCGGAGGGATGAGGGGTTCGCGGAGGGGGCGGGGTCCGTGGGGCCAGGTTCCTGGACGTTGGAGGGGCGGAGTGGTGGTAGTCTTGCTGGACTGCTGGTTGGTGGCGGTCGATGTTGTTGCGGCCGGCGTCTTGACTGGTTTGCGGGTGACGGACTTGTCACGTGAGGGGGCTTGAGTGGCCTTGGTGTAGCTCGGCGGGTCGGACCTGCTGGTTGAGGTAGACTGCGAGCGAGGAAGCAGAGGCTTGGAGATGTCGGGAGACGGCAGTGGAGATGTGACGGGGGTTGATGCCGAGGAGCCGGATGAGTTGCTGTTGCTCGAGCGCTGAGACTTGGCGGACAATGCGGTGGAGGAGTTGTTGCGTGAAGACGGATGCTTGCTGCTGTTGCGAGGCCGTCGGACGATTACAAGCTCGGTCTGGGATCTCCTGTGCTTTGGCTTGGATCCGGGTAGTCGCTTGCCGTGGGAGCATCCGCCGCGCTGACGGGGTTGGCCGGATGCACAGTCTTGATGATGATGGCTGCCACACTTGGAGCACTTAGGACGGATCCGGTCCAGGACAAGCTGAGATTGCGAGAGGCGTTGATAGAGCTGGCCTAGAGCATCAATGGCCTCGGCGCGGGAGGTGTCGGACAGGTTGGTCAGCGACTTGTAGTCTGGATGGTTGTCGTTCTTTCCATGAGTCAAGAAGGCGCCAATAATAGCGACGAGGCCACTGTTGAGCTTGAGCAAGACTTCAGTGAGTGAGGCGTGGGCGATTGCTACGATACAGTCAGCCTTGGCGGGGGTTTCGGGGTTTCTGGGGTTCTGGGTTTTTGGGACGCATACCATCGCCTTGGGCAAAGCGCTCGCCGGCGGCAGCATAGTTGGACTCGTAGTGACGTTGGATGTCGACGGGACCCTGTCTGAGCGAGTTGCTGAGCCGCAGCTCGTCGCCTGAGGGCTCAATGTGGGCAGGCGTGGCGCGGTGAGACCTCTTGGTAGACTTCCTGCGGCGGCGCCTCTCGCGCAAGCGCTTGAAGACGTCGAGGCCGCTGGTGAAGGCGGCGACGATGGCCAGCACCGAGTCGCCGATGGGCCCGTCGTGCTGCTCCTGGTGGGCCATGGTCATGGTGGTCGGGTCGCTCAAACGGTCGGCTTTGCAGCGTGCGGCGGCGTTGGGCGGGCTCGAATAATGGCTCGACGGAAAGGGCTGGAGGGGGAATTGGGCGGGTTTATTTGGCACATGTTTGTTGACGGGCCTGGGTGGTTCCTGCAGGCCTCACTGGTGGGCGCACACCCCTGCTTGGGCGTGCATGTAGCCGCCCCCGCTATCGCGCACCGCCAGCCTATCGCGCGGCCGGGGGAGAGCAGTAGTGCATCCATTAGCACCCAGCCTCGTCGGTTCCCTGAACGAGAGGCAGGAAAGCCCCAGACCTGCTGCATCGCGCCCGGGTCTGAGTGGTGCGCGATGCGGAGGACTTGCAGACGAAGCGGGCCGCGGTTGGCTGTGGGAGGCGCTGAAACGGTCTGATATTGGGCGCGCGAGCTAAAGCGCGGCGAGTTGAGTTCGAGTCGAGTCACGGCAGGGCTGGCGGGCGACGGCGCGAAACAGGCGCGCGACGCGGTGGTCTGGTGGTGCTGCATGTTGTAGCGCGTTTCCCTTGCTCCCTCCCTCACCGTCACCTCGCTCGGCTACGCGACACCGCTAGCCGCGTCGGGCATGGCTCGCCGCTGTGCCTGAGGCCGAAAGCGGCACCGCGTCTCCTCCCGCTGCGGGCCATGTGCATCCGCACCTCTCTGCATGCACGCTCCGTCAGCAACGCTGCCGGTCCCGCCATTCATCTCCATATCCTGCCGACTGACCTCGCCATTTGCCAGCTCACCACGTACTATCCCAGCTACAGAAACCTTTCCCAGTGGCTGCCCTGCCCGGGTCCCCTCCTATCGGCCCGTGCCTTCAAACCGCTCTCCAGCCGCTGCTTGTTTGCCATTGGCGAAGACTCCTGCTCGTCCAACATATTTGCAGGTTCGCGGCATGCTCGAGCTCGCTTTACTTTTGCGGTGGCTGGTTTCAAGTCGCGATTGGGAATTCCATAAGCGATTGCTGCAACGCGCCCAACACTTCTTGTCTACCCGCATCCGCATTGGAGAGGAGGCGACTGAAACTCGACTGGCGGTCGGTGTGATTTGGAAAAGTGGCTCTGCCAGCTTGAAGCTATCTCGTGCCTCGCGGTATCCGTACTGAGCAAACTGACGGATGGATCCCGCCCACAGCACGTCTGCCCCACGGAATGTTCGTGGTTGGAAATTCCGTGTGCTTCTGTCCAATCATTTCTGACCGACGGCGCCACACATGAATCGATGCAGTTGAGCTGGCAATGATCCAAAGCTCCGCTCTCTCCAATAACATCGTTCATTTGCGCTTAGCGCATCATAAGCGGGCTCATCATTATTCAGAGCCCATCACGCGAATTGCTTCACCTCTTTGTCTTCCGGAACCAGTAAGACTCTTTTTATCTTTACCCTTTCGGTAAGACACCGGTGAGTGCTGCTGCATCCCGAACAATCTTACTTTCATCCCCCCGCCGCTTCATGTATTCATCCCGCCGGGACCCGTGAGCTATCGGAGCTCTCTGATTCAATGGTATTTTAAGAGCATCCTTCCACATCGAGACATGGTTCCAAACAAGTTTTTGATTTGCTCTCGCAGATTAAAGCTCATCTAAAATACTTTGAGCTCCTTTCGGAACACACATTTTCTAAAGAGCCGCTAACAGCCTTTCGCGGATATTGGCAAATCTCTACATGGAAACACGGTTAATTTAGAGCCACGTGGTAGTGTCGATCAAACATAGTGTATCATTCCCATATTTAGCACGCGGGTCAGACCGACTTCGACTAGGGCGCTACAACAATCGGCAGACGAAGTCATCCTTCCGGTCGCACAGAGGGATGTAGTCGAAAGTTTCCCGCATAACGATCCCATGGGCAGTTGAAACAATCGTTCGAACGTAGATTGCAGTGGTCTTACCCCACACGGCCGTCCGAACGACTACTACAACTACCCGTGCTAATCTCTCCCTGTTACGATTTGAGGCATGCCTTCTTTGCTAACCGTCCTGCAACTGCCACGACCCAACGGTGATCATTGCGGCGGCAGAGGGGCCATCTTATCCAAATGGCTACATCAAGAAATGCGACCCTTATCTGAAGCTGCCGCCATACGAACATGATGCCGTACGAACCACAAACACCGCCAGATACCCACGACCCACCAACCCTCACACCCCGCGTCCTCCACCATCATTAACGCCCTTCACGAAACAACCGCTACTTCCCCTGCATGAAATTCCCCCACGCCGCGGCCAGCACATCCAACCCCACCCCCGTCTCCTCCACCACCCGGGCCAACCGATCCCCCCTCACCTCCTCCTCCTTCGTCACGACCCTCTTGCCTCCCTCCCCGCCAAACACCCTCACCTCCCCCTCCGCATCCCACCCGGCGCCCCCACCGCTCGCGAACCGCAACACCTCCGCGGCCCACTCCCTCGCCCGCGCCCTCAGCCCGCCCTCCGCCGGCACCTTCTCCTCGAAGTTCAGGAACAGCAACGCCACGTCCATGATGTGCGTCGGCCGGCCCTTCCAGGGCCCCTCCCACGGATTGCCCTCCTCCAGATCGTACAGCCACGCCTTCCCGCCGCCCGCCTCCCGCGGCCACGCCGCCGCGTACGCCCTCGCCGTCGCGCGGAACAGCAGGTCCGACGCGAGCGCGACGACGCGGGGCAGCGCGTCGGCCGCGTCCGCGCCGGGCCGGATGCCGTACGCGCCGAGCAGCGCGTCCGCCGCCGCCGCCGCCGCCGCCGCCGCCAGCGAGGCGGCGACCGAGGTCGCGAACAGCCGCGCGACGTCCGGGCTGCGCAGCGCGGGCACCATGTGCGTGAGGATGGTGGCGTCGGCGCCGCACCAGCCGACGAGGAGCTGGGCGCACCAGCCGCCGGCGCCGGGGGCGATCGAGGGCGCGAGGGAGGCGTGCGAAGGGGCCGCGCGGACGGTTTCGCCGTCGGTGACGAAGATGAGGGGGAGGCCCGGCGGCGGTTTGGAGAGGAGGTCCGGGATCGGGGTGGTGAGGAGCGCGGCGATGCGGTCGGTGGGGGAGAGGTGCGTGAGGTTGAGGGAGGAGAGGACGGCGGCGTAGGTGTGTTCGGCGACCGGGGGCGGGAGGGGCGTCATCATGAGGGGGGTGCCGGCCATGCTGATGACGCGGTTGAAGAGGGGGGTGGGGGATTGGAGGTGGAGCAGGGCGGAGGCTGGTGGAGGGTGTCAGTCGTCGGTGGTGCTTTGGATAGGGAGGAGGTAGGCTTACCGGCACCGGCGCTCTCGCCCATCGCCGTAACGTTGTTGGGGTCGCCACCGAAGCCTGCGATGTGCCGCTGGACCCATAGAAAGGCGGTGGCTTGGTCACGGAGGCCGTTATTGGCTTTGTAGCCAGCCTGTCGCATCTCTGCGGACGTAAGGAAGCCTGGAATACCCAAACGGTAACTGTCTAGCATCAGTGAAAGCTCTCATCCACGAATTGAGAGAAACTCACCCGATATTCACACCAATGAACGGCTTCTCCGTCTCAGCGCCAAACTTGACCAATCGCTTGAAATCATATTGCGGCCACCAATTGGCGCCGATGAACAGGCCGCCGCCGTGAATGAACACCAGGACTGGGAAGCCGCTGGCGGGCTTGGGCGTGCCTGCAGGTGGGACGGTAATGTTTAGGTTGAGTCCTTCAGTGTCGGAGGTCGGCGGCGGATTCGCGGGCTTGGGAAGCGTTTGTTGAATGTAGCTTAGTTCCATGTCGATGGCATCGGGGATGCAGACAACATAGGGGCTATTTGTGAGGGATTGAGGTTAGCCAGGTACTGAACCTGATTCGAAAGTGATGCGGAGGACATGTTGGGCGGATGAAATACAGTGACAAGAGAAACTTCCCATTGAGAACCTCCTAATACGCTTATCGGGGGGCAAGAGAAGCCACTTTGAAAGCAGAACAAAGCAAGGAAATTATGAAGATCTTAAGTTTCTCCCACAATCACCCACGTCTTCCTCACCGGATCTCCATCTCAGGAAAGAGAAAGATGAAAGTGAAGGTATCGGCAGGAAAATAACGAAAAGACTCACCCAAACTCGCCCGCCTCGACAACTCCATCCGGATTCCCTTCAACCAGCTCCGGTGGCGCAAACCTATCCTTCAACGACGCGTACTTGACGCCCAAAAACTGCGTCGCGCCGCTGCCATCGTCCGCGGCCTTTCCCCGCACGGTGCCGAGATTGGGGTGTTTGATCGTTGCTGCGGACGCCATGGTGTCCCTTCTATAGGTGCGTCTCTAAAAGCGAGAGATTACGTGAGGATGAAGTGACTCTGCCTCGTGGTGTACGAGCGGCTGGTAATCGAATAAAGAGACGGGAACTAGCGGGTGAGTATAGTTCGCAGCGGCCTCCTGTCTATGGTGACTGATGCCGGTGGTTTAGCGTTCCAAGGTACCGGTGGAGATAACAGACGGCGTGCCGCTCGATAAATGCTCCAGCGGACAAGACGCACGAGCAAGGTGGAATAAAACGGGTTGCAGATTCATGCGCCGGCGGGCGAACGGTACACAGCCGCCATTAAATACTCATACTTCACGTATCTCTCGTCCGAAGATCCCGGTGCGGCAAGCCCCTTGACTGGAGGGGCTGGGCTAGTATCAAGCATGGGAGTAGCTCCCATGTTCCTGCGGGGAAGCTTCTGCTTCGATTGAGAGAGAGAAAGGGTCACGTCAGCGCTCGCGGGTGTGTGGGGTCAAAAAGACAAAGGACGTTCCGGCGTGTGCTGCCCCACCGTCAAAACACAAGACGCCCTCCAACCCCGCCGCGGGGTCACTGCTCCAGACAACAAAACTTCCCCGCATAGGAATAAAAGGATGCTGACATATCGCCGCCGTGTTCCTTCATTGCAAAGGTCCGCGCACAGCTCAGCGCGCTTCGGACTATTCGGAGTATACAAATCTCATTACGACAACAATCCTTGCGCAGTTGGCACGAACAGAAAAAAAAAAAAAAAATAGGCATTTCTACGACCAGCTACAGAAACATTACCAGATGACAATGGCCGCCTCCATCCGATCTGCCTGTTCTATCATGCCAAAAACAAACGAAACTGTGCAAAATACCTAAAACTCCGATGACGGTTCAAACCTCTTCTCTTCTTTCGCCACCCATTCCCACACCAGTCTTAAGCCAGTCCGTCTCGATTTTCCATTTTCTTCATGTAACCGTTGAAGCAAACCATCAAGAATGCGTCCATGAACAGAACGCCAAGCAGCGATCATATTAGTAGATCCCCTGCTCCTCAGCTCCCCATCGCCTTCGTCTCCTCGAAATCCCGCTCGCAGGCATCCGCCAGAACTCTCAAAACCGATCCCATTCGAGGTGTCACTGCAAGCACAAGAAGTCAGCACAGAAACTAAAGCAGCAAGTGAATCGAACGGAACCCAACTCACCGCCCCAAACCCACGTATCCTCCAAAAACACCGCCGCCGTCCGCGCGACCCTCGCGCCCAAACTCCTATTCCCCCTCCCCTTCCCCACCCCATCCCGCTCTTCCACGCCATCACCGCTCACGCCATCCTCCCCCTCCATCTCCGCCAAACACGCCTCCACCAACCCCACCACTCTTTCCTCTTCCGCATCCCTCTCTCCCTCCCCTTCCGCCATCTGCACCCCATGCGCCCACCTCGTCAGGAAAAGCGCGGTATCCCACCACGCGACCGCGATCTCGACGCTCCAACCAAACGCGGCCGTCTTGCGGACCAATAACGTGCCGACGCGGCCGGGCATCGCAAAGTTCTCGCATGCGCGCTCCGCGCCGCGCGTGCACCATGTGCCGCGCCCGCCGCCTCTTGCCTGCTGCAGGAACGCGCCCGCCGCGGCGACGGTGTCGTGGCGGGAGTCGGAGGAGGCGAGGACGAAGCGGTTGAAGGAAGGGGAGGCTGGTGAGGTGCCGAGGAGGAGGAGGCGGGTGGAGGCGATGCTGAGGAGGGCGTCGGTGTTGAACGCGAGGGAGGACTGCGGGTCGGAGGAGTAGGGGTGGCGATACTGGTCGCTGGGGCGATCGCCCAGGAGGGCGCGGTAGCAGGCGTCGAGGGAGGCGGAGGCGTCGGAGACGATGGACGATGATGATGCGGTGCTGGGCGATGAGATGAGGTACTGGGACAGCTGCGAGAGGTGCCAGACGTGGATATTGGCGGCGTGGGCGAGAACGAGGTTCGCGAAGCCGGAGAAGAGGGGTTGCTGCTGATCTTCTTCGACCAGCTGATCTTGCGAGGAGAGGGAGTCTAGCAAGGCCTCCTTGATCGTCTTTTGCGAGTCTTGCTTTGCCTTCTTCATGAGGTCGGCCCATTGGCTGGCTCTTTGAGCGTCCCAGATGTTGTCCTTAGCCGGGAGTTCGACTTGCAGGTCCTCGCCGACTGAAAACCAGGGGGCTGTGCCGTAGGTGATCGAGATGAGGTTGCTCAAGATCAATATTCCGCAAAGGAGTCTTTTGCTGGACTCTTTGCTCGACCAGTCTTCCCAGCTTGTTCCGCTGACATCGGCCTCTGAAGCCAGAGATGTCCTACGCAACCGATATTCGGCGCTGAAGAAACCGGATCTCTCAATATTGGACAGAACAAGCGCAGATCGGCCACTAAAGACTGCATACATGGCAAGTAACAGGTTTCCCTGCACTGCCCATAGAGGTCCCGGTGAAGGGGGCCTCACCTTACGACTTGCGGATATGGCCGAATGCAGCAGTGGGCTTGCGAGCTCATGAAGAGTAGTTGCACGCCGCCTGTCAAGCCGATACATCGCGCCAATACAGCAAATGGCCAGAATTAGAGGGCTCGGTGAAGACTCCAATTTCAAGGATGGGAAGTGAATGATCGGAAAGTGGCGGTGAAAACAGCTGATGTAGCTCTCGATACATTTTTGCAATTCTTGAGCGCTAGGAAGTTTGCTTTGGTCCCATTCTTCCTTTTTCATCCGAGCTTGAAGGTCACCACAGATGCTCCGATACGTGTTCTCGTTAACGGCAAGCTTTGGCGGGTTCGGCTTGTCTTCTTGTGAACCCTGGGATGGACCGTCCAGAAAGGATTGCCAATTCGTGATACCAACATTCAGCGACGAATTCCCAAATGCGAAACTGGAGGCGAACAAGTTCCCGTTCTGCTGCTGCCCAGAAAAATCCTGACCGCCCATTAGAAAGGGATCGATCGGTATTGAGAAGTCTAGGCTGTCAGGAGTTACTAACGAGTCCATGGTGTTCGGCGCTACGTCAGATGGAGGCTCTGGGGGTGACCAAAAGTCGCGAAATATGTCAATCGATGCCGAGTCAAGCTCATGATGCCAGTCGTGCCGTGAAGCGCGTTGAGTGTCGATGGTGTGGTTTCGTGAGCTGGTTAATCTCCGGCGCTTGTTTGGCGGAGCCATGGTTTCCTGCACCGCATCCATCGAGTCATTCCTCGCTTCCACGCTCGGTACCGCAGCTTGCGACGGCTGGCTACCCCTGTGGTTCATGATTTCGAAGTCAAGAGACGGTTGAGGGTCGCAGAGCTGCGGGTCAATCGGCATGAAGGCAGACTGCATTGGTACTTCCTGGAGAGCTACAATATGCTCGGTCCACGGTTGGACAGTGGCTTGGATTTGCTCAGGGCAGCTCTGAGGGCTAGGATAAAGGTTCTCGACGGCATTTCCAAAGCCAAAGGAGGGTGTTGCAATATCGGCGGGGATGATGATCTGAGAATTTCGCCGGCCATCTCCCACTGCCAACTGGTGAGGGGAGAGCTCAGCCGAGGCCGCAATGGATGGGCGATGTTCTATTGCCGAGGCGGCGGAGGGTTGGATCTCCTTCTCTGCCTCGAAAGACTGCTGCAGGCCGAGCTGGGCCGAGTCATTGCTGGGGATTGATACATTGATAGTATCGCTCGACTCGGAGGATCTTCGTGAATCCGGGGAGTCGGGGACGACGGTGGCAACCGATTGCCTCCTCTTCTCGGAATGCAATGTCTTCTCGTGGCGGGTGACCAGGTCCTTGCGCGCGTACCTCTTGTGACAATACTGGCATGAAAATGGTCTCTCACGGGTGTGGATACGCTCGTGGCGCGAACAGTGCTCGCTCCGCTTGAAAACTCTGGCGCAGGTGCTGCACTTGTAGACGCGCCTCTGCTTGCCGGACATGTTCGGCAGAATGGTACCGTGCTCTTCTTGGACCGGCGAATTGGCAGTCAGCGACAAGCACAGGACAATGGGCTCCTGCATGGGTGTGTTAGTGGGTTTGGCGGAGAGTCAGCCCGGCCAATTGCTCAAGCGGACATGATGGGACTGGAATGGCAGGCGATTGACAGGCAGACAGAGACGACTTGGAGGGCGCGCGCAGTCGTCGGGATCGGACTTATCAGCTCCGGCTAACCTTCGCATGCATGCACAAGGGACGGCCAAGGACCCATACCGTGTCTCAGAGGGCGCTAGGAACAAGTCGTATTCGGGCCAGCGAGCGTGGGCGCCTGGTTGCTTTTGTGGCCGAGGACGCGGTGAGGTTGGAGAAGAGGGACGGAACGCGCAGGACGACTACGACATGTCGCTGCTAGCAGGCCGCTGCGCCGTTAGTCCCAACCAGCGGCGGCCAGCCAGCTGCCAAGTTGGATGCGCCTGGCGCGGGACCCCGGAAGCATCGCAAAAAGGCGGGGAAAGCTTCAGGCTTCTCCGCGAAAGAGAACGGGATCAGCCGAGCACTGAGGCGTCACGCATGCAGCGAACGCACTGCAGGGCCCGCTGCCCGACCTCTTCCGGCAGTGGAGCTGGCGGAATTGCCGTCTTCGCCCTGTTCCTGGAGCTTAAGCCGGCACATGACTCTGCTGGCGATGAAATGCTGCCGCCCTCACTGGCCGCCGGTGCACTTGCCGACGACTCGCGCGCAGACGCCGACCCCGGCACCATCGCGCCCAGCCTGTTTAGCCGCGAGACGGACCCTGTTACTCAGCCCTTATGAATCAGCGCCCCAGCTGCACGCCGAGCGCGCAGCCACACTTCTGAGCCCTCGGAAAAAATAAGTAGGTGATGAGGTCACGCAGAGCAACGATCCCGCTGCACCGAGGACGACGCATCGCGCAGGTCATGAATTAATTGTCTACCGCCGTGGCCATGCTCGTCATATCGTTACACAGTCAACCAGCTGCGTGCGTGGTTGCCTCCATGCGCTAGCTCGCATTCCCCACCGCCCGTCTAGCTCATGATCCAGTCTTTTTGCCTGCCGGGTTCTATAGGAAAATTACGGCTTGGGCACCTTCAGCGTCTTGCTGACCATGAGGCATCCATGCACCAAGAACATGCCGATGATGGGATGGAATTCAAAAGGGGTGCCAGTGAGCGCCGTGCCGAGGGGCACGTTGTCCAGAACCCAGCCCTTATACACCCAGTATGCCATGACGCTGTCGAGACCGAGCGACGTAGGGATAGGCGTGCCCTCAAAGTACTTCGCCTTGCCGGTCGCGTCCTTGGGGAGTAGCTGCGCCGTGACGTTGAAGCGGGCGAGACGCGTGAGGCCGCAGAGGACGTAGAAGGTCAGGAGGAAGTGGTCCACTGGCGTGCGCAGTCCGATAGCCATGGCACAACAGGCGGGGGCAACACCGAATGAGATCTGACTGATGGGTCAGCAGCAGCAGCAGCAGCAACAGCAGCAGCCATAGGCGGCTCCGCTAGACGTACCAGGTCCGCAAGTGAATCCAGCTCCTGGCCCATCATCGAAGCCTTCTTCCTCCACCTAGCAACCTTGCCATCCATGAAATCAAAGAACAGGCCGAACGGCATAAAGGCCAGCGCAGCCCACAGGTTGCCGAAGTCGCTCGGGTCGCCGAGGCAGTAACGCATCGAGGAGAACACGGACATAACGCCGCAGAATCCTGCCACACAACGTCAGACGGACGTTTGCATGCAAGACAAGGCTCAAGACCCACCGTTCAGCTCGGTAATCACATCCGCAAGGTGCATAGCTCTGCATTGGTTAGCTGACGGCTGCGTTTGCCATTGCGCAACGGAGACGTACTTGATCAGCGAGAAATGGCCAGCATCGGCAGAGAGGAGCCTCTTCTGCTTCTCGAGGCCTGCGAAAAAGTGAGCGGCCATCCTCACGGGTCAGCGACGCGTGCAAACGTACCTGGGTTCTCGGAAACAGGCGTGGAGCTGACATCCTTGTCGGAACTGCCGCCGGCACCGTTTCTTCGCGACATGACGGCACTTAGTGATACGAAAAGAGGATAGCGAGGTTGCTGGTGGTCGAGAGCAGCGAGTGCTCGTGGAGGAGAGGTGAGTTATGAGAGTGTAAGTTGAGGTTGGGAGAGGCTGTGCAGCGACACTTTGTTTTCCAGGCAAGATTTCGGGTCCAGAAGCGGCGGGCCAGACCGAAACGTCATCGCAGCGGCCAGCCCGCGCTAAACAGCATCAACGTGGATCAGCTTCCCAAACCAGTCACACACACGTTTCTTGGTCACGCAGGGCTGAACACGCCGCATGTGATGCTCTCAGATGAACTTTTCCAATTGTTGCTAGAGCTTTTTTGCTCCATTAGACCCGTGAACCGCTCAGACTTCAATCGTCTGGAAAATAGAATAGAGAAAACGAAGAGAGCCACTCCCAACCCGCGAACGCCGTCCCATGAGCCGTGAGCACAAGTAAAGGGCATCAACTAGAAGCGACCCCTGCCTCTGCTACCTCCGCGGGGAGCGCCGCCGCGTCCACCGCCGAAGCCTCCACCGCCAAAGCCTCCCCTCGATCCTCCGCGACCTCCGAAGCCAGCTCCGCCACGACCGCCGCGCGCTGCACCGCCACGAGGAGTGAAGCCACCACGGCCACCCCGGCCTCCACCGCGCATTGCACCGCCGCGAGATGCTCCACCAGCACGCTTCGGCTTCGGCGCACCTATGAAACAGTTAACATCTATCTCCATAAAAAGAATGATTGTTAAAGTCGTACCTGGCGGGGGCTTGGGCTTGGGAAGGAACCTGTTCACGGGCATCGTCAGCGCTTGTTTCTAAATAATTTTCGGCAGGATGGTGCCCACCTCTCCAGCGGAAGAAGCTTGTCTCCACCGATGTAGAACTTGTCGCCCGGCTTGAAGGAAGTAGCCTGGATGCCTTCCTGCGGCTTGATGGTGAAGTAGACCTGGTTCAGAGGACCAAGGATCTCATCGACCTTGCCAATAGGGCTCTGCATCCCAGTCAATTTCCAATCCAACTATCCAAGCTACGCGTGCCTGCTTGCCTTGTTCTCGAGATAGATCGGAGCGTTGAAGTAGGGGATCTTGGTGTTGATCGACTCGCACACGATCTCGCCTTCGCAAGCGTGCATGAAGGAGCCCATCTCTGTTCTGTGTCAGCGCGCACACAAGCAATTGAGGTACACTCAGCTTACCGAAGACCTGGTCAGGCGGGCCCTGGGGCTGAGAGAAGCCGCCGCGAGCTGCAATTACCTAGTCAGCAAAGCTTCGACTTTTTTTCTCCCTTCGGAGGTCTGCTCCACGCACCTCCACCACGGCCGCCGCGAAAACCGCCGCCACCGCGGCCAAAGGCACCACCGCGACCACCGCGGGCACCTCCACGGAACGACATGTTGTGCTGGTAATGTGAATTGGGCGCGGTCGTAGGTTGTCGCAAGGTGGTAGCTCCAGCGCGGGCGTCGGTGTTCGCGTTCACGGAATTTTTGCAGGCGGCGGCCGGGAGATCGTCGGCTCGCACGGGCTGAGTCACGCTAGTGACTCAAGCGGATAAGTTCAGCTTTTATTTGACGGACGTGGACTCTGCCCCTCGCCCCATTGATCGCAAACCCACCCGAATCTCCACCATGGACGCTGTTAAGGACGCCGTGGAGGGCGTCAAGAACTTGGCCGTCGGCGAAAAGCAGCAGCCCAAGAAGGAAAAACAACCCAAGAAGGACAAGAAGAAGGGCGGTGAAGAGGCCGACGCCCGCCCGCTCGAACTTTCTCCCCCACCTCAGTATTTGGACCACAGGATTAAGATCTTCGAGGAACTTAAGGCGAAATATGACGAGGAAATCGCCTCCAAGCCCCGCGAGCCCATCAACATCACTCTGCCTGACGGTAAGGTCCATGTCGGCGAGTCTTGGGTCACCTCCCCCGCCGACATTGCACGTGGCATCAGCAAGTCATTGTTTGAACGTACTGTGATTGCCCGCGTCGATGGTGAGCTCTGGGATCTGGAACGCCCGCTCGAGAAGAGCTGTAATCTCGAGTTGCTAGACTTTGAGCACCCTGAGGGCAAGAAAGTCTTCTGGCACTCCAGCGCCCACATTCTTGGAGAAGCCGCTGAGAGGAGATTCGGCTGTGATCTTTGCATCGGCCCGCCTGTCGAGGATGGTTTCTACTATGAGATGGCTCTTCCTGGTGGCGAGGTCGTCCAGCAGCTCGACTACAAGCCTTTGGAGAAGATTGCCGACAAGGCCATCAAGGAAAAGCAGAAGTTTGAGCGCCTTACTCTCTCCAAAGAGCAGCTTCTTGAGATGTTCAAGACCAACAAGTACAAGCAACACATCATCAAGGACAAGATTCCGGACGGCACTAGCACCACAGTCTACCGCTGCGGTCCTCTGATTGATCTTTGCCGTGGCCCTCATGTTCCCCACACTGGTAGGGTCAAGTTCTTTAAAATCATGAAGGTAGGGGACAATTTGCGTACGTTGTGATATATCAATGCTAAGCTCTTACTAGAACTCCGCTTCTTATTTCCTTGGAGATGCCAAGAACGACTCTCTCCAACGTATTTATGGTGTTTCTTTCCCTGAGAAGAAGATGATGGAAGAGCACTTGAAATACCTCGAGGAGGCGGCCAAGCGTGATCACCGTAAGATTGGCAAGGAACAAGAGCTTTTCTTCTTCCACGAGTGGTCACCAGGTTCAGCTTTCTTCCTTCCCCACGGCATGATCATCTATAACACTCTGCAGTCGTTCCTGCGTGACGAGTACTGGAGGCGCGGCTACCAGGAAGTCCAGTCCCCTAACATGTATAACGCTGATTTGTGGAAGCGCTCCGGCCATTGGCAGCACTACAAGGATGATATGTTCACGTTCGAGGTCGAGAAGGACCAGTGGGCACTCAAGCCCATGAACTGCCCCGGTCACTGCCTGCTGTTTGGTCACAGGGAACGCAGTTATAGGGAGTTGCCTATGAGAATTGCTGACTTCGGTGTTTTGCACCGTAACGAGGCTTCCGGCGCGCTCACTGGCCTTACCCGTGTGCGCCGCTTCCAGCAAGACGATACCCACATTTTCTGCACAGAAGACCAGATTGAGCAGGAGATCACTGGTCTTTTTGATTTTCTCCAGACCGTCTACGGCAAGTTCGGTTTTACGTTTAAGATGAAGCTGTCCACCCGCCCTGAGGGTTTCCTTGGCGATATCGAGACTTGGGACATCGCGGAGGATAAGCTGAAGGCTGCTTTGGATAAGTTCACAGCTCAAGGCGGTGAGAAGTGGGAGCTCAATCCCGGTGATGGTGCTTTTTACGGCCCGAAGATCGATATCACCATCTCTGATGCGCTCAAGCGTGAGCATCAGTGTGCTACGATCCAGCTTGACTTCCAGCTTCCTCAGCAATTCAACCTGGAGTACATGAGCGCGGAGAAGGCTGAGAAGCCTAAGGAGGCAGGTGCTGCCAAGCCCGAGGCACCGAAGGCTGAGGCACCCAAGACTGAGCCCCCGAAGGAGGGTGAGAAGAAGGAGGTCATGGAGGCCGCTAGGAAGCCGCTCACTCCCGGATGTGCACGCCCCGTCATGATCCATCGTGCCATCTACGGCAGTTTCGAGCGTTTTATTGCCATTCTTACTGAGCACTTTGCCGGAAAGTGGCCTTTCTGGCTCAGCCCTCGTCAGATCTTGATCGTCCCAGTCATGCCTGCAGTCAACGATTACGTGCATGAGCTCCAAGGTATCTTCCGCGCTAAGGGAATGCACGTCGACATTGACGTTAGTGGCAACACTATGCAGAAGAAGATCCGCACCGGCCAACTGCAGCAATACAACTTCATCTTCGTCGTCGGTGCTGAGGAGAAGGAACAGCGCAAGGTCAACATCCGCAACCGTGACGACCAGGCTACTCAGCAGAGAGGAGAGCTTGTCGACCTGGACGTTGCTATCGAGAAGCTGGTGGCCCTCAAGGAGAGCTGGGCTCTGGTCACCGCTCTCTGAGCAACGTAGGGCTGATGCACAAAAGCTTGTTTTCTGGAGAGTGAAGGTGGAGTTTCGCAGTGCTTAGATAACGGAAAGAGGATGCTACGGAGAAATGCACGAAACACATGACATTCGAAGACACGTATTCGACTTGCATTGTGATGAAGCAACAGTGTGAATCAAATTTGTGCATATTCATTCCGAGCTTTGATTGAAATTGAACAAATGACTCACTGCTGTGCTTGGTCAGAAGGCGGTTGATAGGCGCCTGCAGCACAATGATGATGCTCGAAGCTGCAGTCGAAGTATCATCCCCAAGCTTTCTCGCTGCCTAGACAAAGGTGCGTGCGTATGCGACGCTGCGGAGGTGAGGGCGTGCGAACGACGCGATAGGACGGTCGTGATCTGAGCTGGGGCAAGAGATGGCCGCATTCCGTCCGTCTTCCCGGTGAAATGGGTGAGGTTTGCGGCCATGACTAAGTAACCCTGCTGCAAGACCCTAGTGCTGCATGACTGCACTTCGGCAGCGTGCATCCGCCTCATCATCCCAGCACGCTTTTGGCCTTCCGTTCCTACCTCCAGGCATACAACACACCTGCCTCGACGGTCCTTTCTGACGCGCGACGTACAATCCAGCTCGCTGCCTTTTCGCAAACGCAGTCTTTCTCCGGAACTCACTCATCACGCTGTCCGACTCGCTGCGCATCCCATCTGAAGCTACAAGCAGCTCCGCCTTCACCTCGCACCGGCCCTCGTCAGCTCCGCGCCTGCGCACCATGGAGACTCTTTCGTAGCTTTCGGTCTCAACTCAAATTCTCCAACGCAACCTCGCAGCTGCTCTGTTTTCTCCTCGACTTCTCCGGTTTCTTTGGGACTTCGACGAAATTCGCCACCGTCACACGGACGAATCCCAAGTTTACGGGTTCGCTTGCGTCACCAACATGGACATCCTCGTTCGCGGCATCCCTGTGCAGACGACCGAGTCCGCACTACGCACCTTTTTCAAGCCAGTGCTGGAGGAGTTCGCTATCGTCGTTTTCAATTGCAAAAAGACTAAAAACAAACCTATTGCAATTCTTACTATCGCGGATTCTGCGAAGGCTGAGCTTTTTCTCAAGAAGTACAGCCAGCCTCAGTCGCTCGTTGATTTTGAGCCTTTACTGTTCATCAACAAACCGTTGAAGTGCACCGCTAGTGCATACAAGCCTGACGAGCTCATCCTCAAGACGTTGCGATATGAAGAAGAGGAGTTGTTGCGCAAGGCTAGCCGGAAGGCGAGGAGACTGCCGGATCCAGAAAACCCCCCAGACCAGCCTCTTATTGTCCTGAAAAGGCCCCGGTTGCAGAGGGCGTTCGATTTTTCCAGCCTATGGTGTGGTGTTTGGGATTACAATGGTTCGCAAGCTGCCTTTGCCCCTCATTTCCAGGACACGAGGCGGGGTACCGTCATGTTTGGCAAGAGGACCCTCGCAATGGTTCTGCGCGCCGATGGATGGGTTCCTTCAACCTGCCGCATTGACGTCCCGTACTGGAGTATCGATACCGTGGTCACATGCTCGCAGCTAAATAAAGTCACCTTTACCCTCAAATTCGCGCCGCGCGTATACAAGCTGGAAGATGGGCTGGAGGGCTTGATGAGTGGGCTCGGAATAAGCGCTCCGAACAGTCGTCGATACCAGAAGTTCAACCGTACCCGGGTCTCGGCCATCGACGAATCACACGAGCTCGTGATAGGCAGCTGCTTTGTCTACCAGATCACTCTTTCAAACCCTGCAGACGTTTCAAAGCTCGACTACCTTCTCCGTAAAAACCCGGGAATGCCTCCTGCACTCAGCCTTCCAACGTCTTATACCCAAGCGCACGTTACGTTCAAACAGGACTTCGAGCGCCTAAAAGAGCTGATTTACGCCGAAGGTCAATTTGGCAATCTGAAATTCTCTGTCAAGTTCCAGATCGAGCGTCTAGCAAGAAATGCATACCTCCCTCCAGCGAAAGTAGTTTCTCTGCTCCCCACTATCAAGCGACTTTCGGGCCAGTACGGCTACATACGGACTGCTATGGCCATACGCATGCTCACCCGAGACATCCAATATCCAGGGCCTCACCTTGACCCAGAAAATTTTAATGTTGACTTTCTGGCGAGGGCGCTGGCCAAAAACGCTAAAGATTTCAAGACTGAGGGGTCCATCTACGATGTAAAGACACGGCACAAGCACATCGCTTTAATTCATAGGGTCATTATCACTCCCGCCGGCACATATCTGGAAGGGCCCGAACCTGAAGTCAGCAATCGTGTTCTGCGCAAATATCCAGAACATACGGACAATTTCCTCCGCGTCCAATTTGTAGACGAGGATGGAGACGCTATTCGGTATGAGCCAAAAACCAGCCTGGCCGAAATATTCCACAATCGGTTCAAGTCGGTCCTGGATAGCGAGATCAACATTGGAGGACATAGTTTCGCTTTCCTTGGTTTCTCTCACTCTTCTCTGCGCTCGCAGACCTGCTGGTTCATGGCACCTTTCGTGCAAAAGCTCAGCCTCATTGCTGCTCAAGAAGTCATCAAAGGTCTGGGTGATTTCTCAAAAATCAGATCGCCTGCCAAGTGCGCAGCACGAATCGGTCAAGCATTCTCTGATACTTCCGGCACTGTCACGGTCAATGAAGATATTATCAAGATGATCCCGGATGTAGTCAACGACACAGGACACATATTCAGTGATGGCGTTGGCAAGATATCATACAAGTTACTGAAGAGAGTCTGGAAGGAGTACCAACAAGCACGTGGACAAAGACCAACGTGCTTACAGATTCGTTTTGGAGGTGAGAAGCATCGAAGTGAATCGATGTTCGACACGCTTACAAGCATCAGGTGCCAAAGGTGTTGTCTCCTTGGACGACCGTCTTCCAGGTGAACAGCTGGTACTTCGTCCCTCCATGGTCAAATTCCACGGCGCCGGGACATGGAATATCGAGATTTGCGGCGCAAACTTTAAGGCGCTGCCAATGTATCTCAACCGGCAATTCATCAAGATTCTTGAGGACCTCGGCGTGCCTTCTCACGTCTTTCTTGATCTTCAGAGTGCCATGGTCGAGAATCTTCGACGAATTACCAAGTCTCCAGTCAATGCCGCCACTTTTCTGGAGCATGCGCGGGTCGGACAAGCCACCAGAATGCCATACTTGCTTCGGATGCTTGAAGAGCTCGGTCTGTCTTTCAACGAGGATGACTTTTTGTCTCATGTTGTTGAGATTGCTGCGCTTTCACAGCTTCGCGATATCAAGCATCGGGCCCGTATCCAGATCGACAAGGGCGTAACGCTCTACGGGATCATGGATGAGACAGGTTTCCTTCAGGAGGACGAGATTTATTGCGTGATTGAGAGAATGGGGGAAAATGGCAGAATGAAGCGTACCGTCCTTTCTGGAGGCGAGGTCATCGTCACACGCTCTCCTGCCATGCATCCGGGCGATGTGCAGAAAGCGCGTGCTGTGGACGTGCCTCCGGATTCGCCGCTACAAGCTCTGTCCAACGTTGTTGTTTTCAGCTCCAAAGGCCAGCGGGATCTCCCGTCCCAGCTCAGTGGTGGCGATCTGGATGGCGACCTCTACAATATCATCTTCGATCGACGCCTGATGCCCAGGGTTACTTACATGGCAGCGGATTACAAGAAAGTTCCGCCGCTGGATATTGGCAGGGCTGTTACACGACAGGACATCACGGACTTCTTCGTGAAGTTTATGGAGACAGATCAGCTAGGGCGAATCTCTAACATTCATATGCAATTGGCTGATAGACGCCCGAACGGAACCCTCGATCCAGACTGCCTGAAATTGGCGGAGATGGCATCAATCGCCGTGGACTTTTCCAAGACAGGAATACCTGTAAGTTTTCTCTCAGTGAAACCGCTATAAACGCGTTTCTGATCTCCTCGTCAGGTGGATATGTCCCAATGTCCCCGCAATGACATGATCCGTCCTGATTTCATGGCCAGCGGCCCACGCGTCATTGTTGAGAAGAAAGGCGCAGTCTTCCAAGAGGACGAAGAAGATGACTTTATAGACGAGGACGACGCAGTCGGGGCGCTGGACCCTGACTTCAAGACTTTCCGTTACTATGAAAGTGAGCGTGTATTGGGCCAGCTTTACCGCGCCATTGACGAGAAGAAGATCTTTCAGGAGATGCAGCGGCACGCTACTGAAACAAAGAGTCATCTGGGCGGCTTGAACCTGATGGACCAAGTGTGGTCATTCGTTCTACGTGAGACAGCACTCATCCAGTGGAAGGATTACAAACCTTTAGCTCGCACTATCAGAGAGACGTATGTCTTCAAACCCTTCCCCCTTCCACATTCACTATATAGACATCGACAGCTGACACTTGACGCAGCTACGAATCAAATCTCTTGGACATCATGTCGGACTATTCGACCCACTCGCAGTACCCGCTATCGGAGCTCGAGGTCTTCGGCGGCAACATCATCGGCAAGAGCACCGGTGGGCTCAACCGACGCATTCGTGAGCGTACCATGGAGATGAACGAGCGCTTCGAGCGCGACGTCGCCTTCACCGTCGAGCGCATTACGCAGGGTGACGACGGCGACCGTGATGAGGCCCTCGCTCGTGCCATTGCTTGCTTGGCCGTCGGCATGATGGAGCCAAGGAAGGTGAGTAAGAGGGTGGGCGAGCTGCGGAGCTGGAAGTATGTTGCCGCAGCGGTGTGCTTGAGGGAGATCGAGTTATTCAAGATCAGGTATGACCCACTCAATAGGATTTGAGAGGTAAATTTGCCTGGTGGACGGTGAATGAGGTATCGGCTCTGCATGCTTTTTCACTTTCTGGTACGACTCTACGTCATGCTTCATGGCGGTGGCGCTTTCGGAGTGTCTTCTTCTGCAAAACGCAAAATTGGGCATTTATGATCTCGTTTTCCTCAGCAGGCTGGGCGTCCTTTCTCGGTAATGTTTGCGTTCCTAGCACTTTGCATTGTCCTTGTCTCTTTCGAATATCAAATTGAAGCATAGGTAGCCAGCTTTCTTCCATCTTATCATAGCACTGAGAATTTCAAATCTACTCGCTGATTGCTCTTAATACTCTTTCTTCTTCCCCCGCGAGGAACTTTACCCACTACATCGACTCGATAACATAGTCCTGCAACTGCATCAGCGCCTGGTGCGCGCCAATCGTCACCTCCTTCTCGCGCAGCACCACCGCTGCCTCGCCCTCCCACCGCGTCCCCAGCAGCAGGTCCGCCAGCTTCTCCTCGCCCAGCAGCTCCACCAGATCGTACACCGGTATCTCCCGCTCCATCTCGACTTCCTCTCTCCCCACCCACCTCTTCGCCCTGTACCGCACGCTCAGATAATCCAGCCCCGCGTACAGCACCGCCGGATGTAGCCGCGGCCCGCCGGCCTCCCAACCACCCAGCGGACGCGGGGGCGTGGGCTCCTTGAGCGCCTTGCGCGCCGCCTCGCCGATCTTGACCACCTGGTCGACCAGCGCGTCGCCCGCCTCGGCGGCGGCACGCACCCGCGCTTCCACTTCCCGCACGTCCCTGCTGCGCACGCGGCGCAGGAACAGTATCGCGCCGGCATCCGGGATGGCGGCGAGGCGCTCCTCCAGCGGCAGCGCCGCCCAGCGCCGCCGCTCCCCCTCCTGCTCGTCGTGCCCTCCTCCGACTCCGTCCTCGTCTCCTCCCGCCGCTTCCTCCTCCTCTTCCTCCTCCTCCGCCTCCTCCTCCTCCTCGCCCGCCCGCGCGGTCCGGTTCGCGAGCGGCGACGGCGGCGGCGGCGTGCTGAGCCGCCTGAACATGCCGCCGCCGTTCCGCTTGCCGAACGCCCACTGCAGCCGCCGGAACACGATGGCGCGCAGCAGGCCCCGCACGTACTCGGGCATGTCGTCCCGCCAGACGATGTCGCCGCGCGACGTTCTCGCGAGCTTGGCCTGCGCGCGGTTGTTGATGGCCGCGAGCCAGCGGGCGCCCTTGCCGGGGCGCGTGAGGAGCTGGACGAGCGAGTGGCGGAGGAGCGTGTAGATGGACGGGGTGCTGGCGATCGGGGTCGGGACGGGCGAGGCGGTGGGTTGGGAGGCGGCGAGGAGGGACGTTGGGAGGACGTGCGGTTGGTTTGTTTGCGGGTGCGGGTGCAGGTGGAGCTGGAGGTGGAAGAAGGTGGGGAAGTGCGTCGAGGTGGTGCGGTCGAGGCGGACGGGGCTGGCGAGGGCGTGGGCTGTGGCAGTTGTTAGTCGGGTTCGGGCTGAATCTACTTCAAGGCGGAGAGAGGGGAGGGAAGACGTACCGAAGGGATTGGCGTAGAGAAGGCGTTGGAAGGGCGTTAGGTTGTGCTTCTGCTTCGGGGCGGGCTTCTTGGGCTCGGTCCAGCGCTCGCGCGCGGAGAGCGCGATCGGGTCCATGAGAGGGGGGAGAGGGAGAGAGCGGGTGCTGCTGCTCGAGCGCTTGCGATATGTTGTGTGGCCATCGTTGGTATATTTGTCTTGCTCGTTGTTAGGTTTGTCGTGTGGTGAGCTGCGGGTTTCTAGCTGGGAGCTGGAGTTGCGGACGGAGGTTTGCGGAAGAGCGACGCGCCTCAACGGGCGCGGGTGCAGACAATTCAGGGCATTTTGAGCGCGAATGGCAGTTGGGAGGCGCTGGTGAATTGTGTGCGCCTGCATATGCGGGAGAGGTTGGTCGGGGTGGTAGAGATTTGCGGTTGATGTTGGTGGAGTGTGACAAGATAATGTGCGCCAAGCCCGCTTGCATCATAACATTTTCTGAGCCTTCCAGAAGTCGAAACGAATTCTTCACTGGGTCGAATGTCTGTTATATTGCTACAATAGTCATCTTTACCCATTATGGACATTGGGGATATTCTGGCAATGTCTGCTGGGTCTCACGTTGTGCGCATTTCGTCACCATTCAAGCTATAGAGTCTTTACGATTAGATGAATCGTTGAGACACTCTTGCGCTACTTCACCCCAAGCTTCCCAGCCTACTCTTCTTTCTTCTCCTCGTTGTCCCGCTTGTCCAGAATCTTATCAACCAACCCCAGTTCCTTTGCTTCTTCCGCCGACATAAAATAATCCCGCTCCATAAGCTTCTCGATTTGCTCCAACGTTTGCGGCTTTGTTAAATGCTTTTGATATATCTTATTGAGTTGCGTTCGTATCCGGAGGATTTCCTTTGCGTGAATCGCAATGTCTGATGCCTGTCCGAAATAGCCACCGCTTGGTTGATGGATCATGATCGAGCTGTGCGGCAAACAGAAACGGTGGCCCGCAGCGCCGCCGCAGAGAAGTAATGAGCCCATACTTGCCGCCTGGCCGACGCAAATAGTTGTGACTGGAGACCGAATATAGGTCATCGTGTCGTAGATTGCGAGACCTGCGTTGATATGAGCATTTCATCCCAAACATATTGCTATCCTTGAATTGTGTACCTGCTGTGACCGAGCCACCAGGCGAATTGATGTAGAGATTGATTGGCTTTTCGGGATTGTCGGCCTCTAGGAAGAGAAGCTGCGCGACAATAGATGCTGACGCTATCTCGTTGACTTCGCCGTTGAGGCACACAATGCGCTCCTATCGTTCGTGTCAGCTCGTCGGCCTTTCAACCTCAGGGACACTGCGAGTACTGACTTTAAGCAAGCGCGAGAAGATATCGTCTTCCATTAATTAGTCCAAGCTCTTTCAGTCTCAGTGGTTGCGCAACTCACAAGTATGCCAGCCACCGCCCTACTCAGTCAGCTTCCATCCACGCTTTTCACGACCGAACACATACGACCGTCTCAGTCACGAAGGGCGTCGGAGTCCATCCTCGTGGTGCGCCGGGCTGTGCATCGCGCGAAAGACCAGTGAAGGAACGCAGGCCGAGTCTGGCGGACTGATGAAGCACTGGCGACCTCAGCGCTCGAGGTAAGATTAGAGACATCGTTGGGTGGGCGAAGGTGAAGGGCAACGGCGGTGGAGCTCGAAGACTGGAGGCGAGCTCGGGCGGAGTGGAGTTACGCGACTTCTTGGCGCCGATCCGACGTCGCGTCACCCAACGACCGACGCGTCTTCCTCTCCACATCCTCGCCCACCCTCGTTATCCGGCTCTTTCTAACCTCTCGACAACGCCGCAGCAATCATGGTGCCTCTTCCTGGAAAGCGCCAGAGGGCCTCACTCGACTTAGACAGCGAGGATGACTCTGTTTCTGAGAGCGAAGGCCCCAGCAATCGACGTGACTCTGTAAGTTTACAACGCAACAACACATGCCCAAGATTTTTGGTCGCTAATAAAGCTGCAGAGGAAACGACAGCGTCTCTCTACCGGAGCAGGAGTGTACGAAGACGGCGACGACAACGACATTGTATTCTCTGAATCCTACCAGAACGAGGTCGAAGATCTGCTTGAGAACGGATATAACTCGACTTATTTGGATGGCTTCGCAGTCGACCCAGAAACTGGCGAGGTCAACACAGATGACATCCTCGGAAATGAAGCCGCTCGTGTAGCAGGATTGAAACGTCTGGTTGAGAAGAGATTTAATCGCCAGATAGAGAATTACGCTGCTGAGAACGCCATCATCGAGGAGATCAAGTGCGTCAATTTTATGTGCCACGCCTACCTGACCGTCTCTCTCGGCCCGCTAATCAACTTCGTGATTGGACACAATGGAAGCGGTAAGAGCGCCGTCATGACCGCCTTGACCTTGTGCCTTGGCGGAAAAGCGACCTCGACGAATCGTGGCGGCAGCCTAAAAAGCTTTATCAAGGAAGGAGAAGACGCTGCAATGTTAGCTGTGAAGATCAAGAATCAAGGCTCTTCTGCTTTCAAACCTGACATTTATGGCAAGTCTATCATTGTCGAGCGCCATTTCAACAAGAATGGGGCGAGCGGGTTCAAAATCAAGAATGCGAAGGAAAAAGTCATTTCTACCAAGAAGATGGACCTTGAGGACATCATCGACGCATTTCAACTACAAATGGACAATCCTATGAACGTTCTTTCGCAAGACATGGCACGCCAATTTCTTAACCACTCAACTCCGGCAGACAAGTACAAATTTTTCCTCGAAGGCACGCAGATCGCCGCTTTGGACAGGGATTATCGAATCCTGGAGGAATATCTCAACGAGATTGAAGCCAAGAAGGCCATCAAGGCCCAGGACACTGAGATCCTGAGACAAAGGAAGGAGGAAGCGGAGGAGAAAGTGCGTGCGATCGGAAGGCAGGACAAGATGCGCGCCAAACTTAAACTCACCGAACGTCAATTCGCGTGGAAGCAAGTTGAGGTTGAGGAGGAGAAGATCGGAGGTGCGGACCGCGCCATCACAGAGGCGCAGACCGAAATCGAACAGAAGACTGCTCAGGCTGAAGACGCGTCGAATACTTTTGATCAAGCTGTTCAGGATCTCGAAGGAGCCCAGGAGAAGGTGCAAGAATACCTAGATTCCCAACAACCGGTCCAAGCCAGACTTGAGGAGGCGAAGGCAGCTTTCAACAAAGGCAAGGAAGACTTGCAAAATGTTCTTGCTCAACACCGCCAGATCAGATCCACTCTCAAAGGTGACACTGCGATAATTAAGAAGATTGAGGACGAAATCGAGGAGGAACGGAAGCGTCAGCAAGATGTAGATGGTGGACAACATGCAATGAGACACCAAGAGATTGCAGGTATGAGGGCTAGAGTCCAGGAGAAAAAGGCTGAATATGAGGAGCTTCGCAGAAACATACCAAGCCTTGAGAACCAGAGGACTGAGGCACAACAGCAAGTCGACGAATCCTCGGCCAATCTCGAAGCGAAACGAAGCGACGTTCGCCAACAGGAACAACATATCGAGGGCATCAGAAGGAATCAAGGCAAGTGGATGGCTGGGTTTGACCAAAATCTTCCTGCTCTCCTCCGTGCTATTGAAGGCGAGACTCGATTTCGCAACAAGCCTGTAGGCCCCATTGGTCGACATATTCGTCTCTTAAAGCCTGAATGGTCGAGTATCTTGGAAAAGTCCGCAGGAACGCAGCTCAACGCGTTCGTTGTTACCAGCAAGCATGATGAAGGAATCCTCCGGGAGCTCATGCGACGAACAAATTAGTAAGTCCGTCAAGAATTCGCTACGATGCAAGCACTAACACGGCTCAGCCCTCGCGATGGGCGCAACAAGACCCCGGTCCTGATCGGAGACTCTAGACCTCTGGACACCTCGAGGAATGAGCCCGATCAACATCTGGTGACCTGGATGCGGGCATTGAAGGTAAGATAACCTATTCCACGCTAGTGCCACAGCTAACATCATCCAAGTTCGATAACGACCTTGTCCGCAATCAGCTGATCATCAACAATATGATCGATCAAACTGTACTCATCGAGGATCCAAAGGAAGCATTCAGATTTGCTTATGGCGATGAGTCCGTCAGTAACCAAGCTCGTCCGCGGAACGTAAAGCAGGTCTTTACCATGACCAGAGACAAAAGGGATGGTATCAGATACGGCTGGTCTTCAACTGGCGCCGGACAGCAATCACCCATTCTGTCCCTCAAAAATCGACACCCGCGCATGCAAAGCGAGACCGAGTCTCAATTAAAGTAGGTGCCCCGGCTCTTCTTCTGTGCGCCTCACTGACGTATATAGTCTTGCCAACGCAGAGCTCCGTCAGTACAAGCTGGAAGTGCAGCGAGCCGAGAACGACCTCCGACAAAAGCAGGATGCCTTAACCCAGGCTAAGCAGGCCTTGGAGAGGAACAAGAGAGAATTGCAAGATGTGCGTTACGAGTACCAAAGTGCCGAGGAGGAAGCGGAGCGTTTGCAGGATGCGCTTGAGCAAGAAGCGCCACAGGCAGGCCGATTAGAGGAACTCGAAAGGCAGCTTGAAGAAGCCAAAGCAGCGAAAGAGACGAATTCTGGCATGTTTGCAGATGCTCAGACTGAACGCGACAAGATTGATGCAGAACAACGCCAGCGAAGAGCCCAGCAAGAGGAGATACAGAACGAGCTCTCAGAGATCAATGCGAAAATAACCAAGGCCCAGATTCGCCTGAACAGGCTCCAGGAAAAACGTGATACAGCTCTCTACGACAAGAATCAGGCATATGAGGCTGTGGAAGTTTCACGAGAGCAACTGGCATCTTTCGAAGCGGAGCGCGAACAGCTGCAGCGAGATATCGACGAACTGGCTGGCCAAGCTGCGAGGGTTGGTGAGAGACCACATATTCCATCGGGCGAAACAGTGGACACCTTGGCGCGCAAATATGAGAAGTTGACCCAGGAGATCCGGACCGCGGAGCAAAGGTGAGACTTCCCAAGTATTTCTGCCAGTCATATTGCTAAGCCAGGTCAGACTAGGAGGATCGGCAGATGAGCTGAAAGCAGCAAGATGGACGGCTATTGCTGCGTACAAAACCGCCACCAAAGAGGTTAACGAGATGGAAACCATTCAAACGGTAAGGTCGCATCCATCCTAGAACAGCTAGCGACTCGACTCTAATCGGAATATGTAGATCTTGAAGCAGACACTGGCGCACCGCAAGGTCAGGCTAGTTCTATTTAGGAGAACGATTGCAGATCGTTCGAGTATCACGTTCACCTACCTTCTGGCGAAGCGTAGGTTCCGGGGTCATTTGAGAATTGATCAGAAGGCCAAAGAGCTCGAACTCAGTGTCGAACCAGATATCACGAAAGCGGATGCAGATGGCCGGCAGACGAGGACGCTATCAGGTGGCGAGAAGTCTTTCTCTACCGTGTGCCTCTTGCTGTCACTTTGGGATGCAATGGGAGCGCCTACACGGTGCTTGGACGAGTTTGATGTCTTCATGGACAGCGTAAACCGCGACATCTCGATGAGGATGATTATCGAGGCATGCCGCACCTCTGCATCACGGCAGTTCCTCTTCATCACTCCTCAGGCCATGGGCAATGTGTCATTGGGACACGATGTCAAAATCATCAAGATGAGTGATCCGGAGCGGGGACAGACGACTTTGGCTTTTTGAGGTGTCATGGTGGAAGATCCAGGAGGGTGACGCGAAAGAACGATGGCTTGATTGGACGGCGTTCGGGGACGACACGATTGGATTTGCAAGGCATATGGCGGGTATGTGGTGTTTTTGCGAGGGACAAAGCAAGGGCAGGGTTCTACCGCAGGTGAATCTTGGGCGTTGAGGTCATGCGTAAATGCGGCCGTTATTGTGCACTACTTTGGACGAACAGTAGCCGGGGAAGGTTGCGGCTAGAGCTAAATCCATACGAGGTAGTATATTGAGCATCTCCCCGACAACGTTGATTTTTTTTTTTTTGCGCTACCGTAGTCAATCACCGCTAAATTACATCGATGAGAGGCTTATGGCCTTTTGCTGATCGCCGGTTGCAGCTCCGCTCTGCGCAGTAACAATTATGCTTATTTGCAAAGGCACAGCTGGCGTGAGCGACGTGAGAGAGCGGTAAGCCTAGGCTGCCCTGCCTCCCGACGGGTGCCCAGTGCGCGCGCCCCAGCCAACAGCGAGCGAGGCTAACTCCGCATCCCCAGCGACGCCGACGACGCTCCCGCCCTCACACAGCACACAGACCCTCCCACGCCCGCCCGCTCTCTGCCTTCACCGCGCAACTGACGCCGTGCGACGTGATCGCGCGCCCTCAACCCGGCTCCTGCGCTCCCATCCCACGCACATGCGCCACACCCATGCGTGAGCCCTCCTCCCTCGCCGAGCACACGCCTACGAGGAGCCCCGACGCTTGAAACGAAGCCCGCCATGGACTCCTCGTCCCCGCCCAGTCCAACCATGTCCCAGGGCAGCATCACGCCTGTCACTCAGGACGAACCTGTCGCGAGCCGACCCGCCCTCTCCTCAGTAAAGCCTCCAAGCGCGTCTACCACTACCGCTGTCGCGATCGATCACGAACCCGCGCTCAGCGGTCAACCAAGCGCCGACCCCATGGCCGCCGACGCGCAGCGCCCTAAGGAAGCCCTCACCAAGCTTCTGAACGGCAAGGAGAAGGAATGGACTGCCATCGCGGAGATGAAGGGCCCCATCCAGCTGCTGGACCTGCCCGTTGACATTCTCAAGGCTATCATCGACCATGTGAGAGCGCATCCCTGCGAGGCTGCCATGTCGAGCGCTACTGACCCGCTACAGCTCCCGCACACAAATGACCTGACCTCGCTCGCTTTGTGCCATTCGGCCCTGCACGCCATCACGATCCCCCACATCTACGCCCGTTTTGACATTGTCTGGCCCGACAACACAGTCAACGCCGAGCAGCGGTCCGGCGTCGACGCGCTGACCTATGGCCTGGCAACTTTAGTCATGGGCATGGAGTTATTCGGCGAATCTCCAGCCCAGCGTATCTACGCTCAGCAGCGCAAGGCGGAGCTGATGCGGAACTCGCCGAAGAGGGATCCCCTCGACGAGCCCTTCCCGATCCCGCGCCGGCGTCATGGGAACCCTTTCGCAGAATATACCAAAAAGTTCTCGCTCGGCAATGGTCCGCCAGAATGGGTCCAGGAGTACCTCATCACGAAGGAAAGCGGCAAGATGTTGGGGACGCTCGTTGCGACTGCTGTCGCGCGCATGCGGAATCTGGAGACATTCGTCTGGGACATGCCTACTGGCGTATTGAGAGACGTCTGGCTCGCTCTCTCATCTTTGGCAACTCGCGACGATGGACACGACTGCAGGCTGGAGCGCCTTTGGATCCGGTGGCATGATAACTCTGCTGCAGACCTCTCGGCGCCAATTGTGCCCCCTCCAATGCCTGTGAGCCATATTCCACCTCCACCTCCCCATACTCACCACGTAAGTGGTGTAGCCGCGGCACCAGCACCAATGGTTGTACCGGTCATGCAATCCAATGCTAGCATGCCTGCCATCGACCGCGTTGAACATCCAACATTCTCTGTCATACCAGCTCTCAAGAGCCTCAGCGTCTTGGACATTGACGAGCTTCCTTATCTCGATGAGATGGCAATCCTGATAGGGCGTTCGCAGAAAAAGCTGAGGGAGCTGCGGGTGGGAATTGCCAAGCACGCGCACGATCAAGAAAGAGACTGGGTGAATGCTTGGGAAGGCGAGGAAGCTCAGCAGGTTGATCACAGCACACTTTGGACTGCTGCAAGCAAGATTGGTGAGAAGAGGCTTGGAGGTGTTTTGGGAATCCTTGTGGGACGGGTGTACAACATGCGACGAAATTCCGAGACCGCAGAACAAGCCGAGGCCAGCAGCAGCAACAGCAGCAGCAGCGCAGATCATGCACTCGCAAGTGGTGCTCTGCCTGCTAAAAGCGAGATCAATCTCGTGGAACAATCTACCGCACTGGAGCGCGAGCAAGAGACCAGCCCGGCAACTGACAATGGACCACCCATCGTGTTCGGAACCCCACCCTCAACGGCGCCCTTGTCGGTATCCAGCCCAACACAATTTGCTCATGCAGGCAGCCCGTCATCAGCCTCAAGTGAGCCTGGGAGACCCTTACGAAGTCGGCCCAAGGTTGACTTGGAACGTCAAGAACGCGAGAAGAACAAGGGTCCCATGCTGAATACCAAGTTGAAGCTTGAGACCCTTGAACTAGAGCGGGTGCCCCTCTCTGTTTCAGTGTTGCTGCAGGCATTCGATTGGCCACGACTCACGACGTTGACTTTGCTCAACTGCGGCAACCATGAACAACTTTGGAAAGCGTTGCGCAGACAGTTCACACCCCGGAGCCCATCACAAGCTTACAATTCCGGATCGCCATCAAAGCCCCATGTCCACCACAATCGACTGGAGTACAGCCTGAACTTGAAGAAAATTCACACGAATACGGTATCTCCTTCTCTCATCGCATTTCTCAAGGAGGCTTTAGCTCCCAACAGCCTTGAAGTCCTCTTCTTGCAAGAAGATCGTACTTATCATTCCTCCGTCACCATCGATTCAATATTCCGCGGACCTCTCAAGCGGCATCGAGCAAGCTTAAAGAAGCTCATGATCGACAGCAGTGAGAAGGGCGCCCTGGACCATGTGCCAAGCAACACTAGGTGGAAGCGGTGGATGTTGAATCGTGAAATCATCACATTCATGACCAGCGGCCGCATGCCTAACCTTCGTGAGCTTGCATTTACTATCGATTATCACGACTGGGTAAGTGCTGTAAAACTCCAAAATGTCAGCGAAACTAATACTCGCCGCAGCACTTCTTCCTACAACGTCTACCGAACATTCCTACCGTGCGGTCACTCTACATCCCGCACATTGCCGAACATGCACACGGAAATAACATCGATCCTCGCGAACTCGCCCTGCAAATCGTTGACATTATCACACTGCGGCCGGAGATCGAGATATGCTACATGGGAATCGCGAATAAGTGCTTCGAAGTCCTCGAGAACAAGATCTCGCACAGTCCTATCGGCGGTGCACACCCATACGATCCCACCGCTGCAAACCCATCCGCCGCAGCTGCGATTCCTGGCGCGGTGGATCCGATGGGCTTCACCGATGATGAAGAGGAAGAAGATGACGATGACGTCCACGACGAGGACGATCCCGGTGCGGACGCAGATGAGGACACGGAGGATGAAGATGAGGACGACGACACCGACGATTTCGATGACGAAGACGACGACGACTCGTTCGTGCATAGTGAGGACGGAGCGAGCGGCCCGCGTTTGCGCTTGAGGGAAATTTTGTTTTACGACGATAAGGTTGCAATTTTCAAGGCGAGGCATGGCAAGCTGTGAGGTGGTGATAGCACAGCAAATACCCTTTGCTTTTTTGCTTTTCCCTAATTACGTTTTCTTTTTTGCAGAGTCAAAGCACATACCATCGGACTCCTGCGGGTCTTGCTTTGCATTTGGGGTTTTTGTGGATTTTTCCTTGGCAGGTCCTCCGAAAAAGAATGGTATGGTATGGGACCTTTTTGATCTATGGGGTTCTCGGATGGGCGGGTCTGTGTTTTTGTTTCTCTCATTAACTTCCTGGGCATCCATCCTTCTTCCTGTTCTTTTTTCAAGCTTACTTGCGTCCGTGCGACGGTCGTTCTCTCATACGAGCCATCGGCGCGGACTGCGAGTACTCTTTCTTCGAGCAGCCAGTGCGCTGGTGTTTGAACAATGCACTAAACGCTGAGCGCACTGCGCCGTCCAGTACCACTTTCGCATGACGGACCTACAGCGAGCGTTTGATAAGTAGGTTCCTTTTTTTGTTCTCGGTCTTCTTTCTATTTTTCCTGGTATTCAAATGGCGTCGATAAGGTACTGGGACAGGATGGACGGATGGAAATGGGATGGAATGGGATATCGGATGGGAAGGAAACGGATACGATTAGGATGATGGAGAAAACGGTCTTGAAGTGCTTTTCAAGCGTGTTGTTTTCTTGCCATCGTTCATTTTCTTCCTAGTTTGTTGTTATCTCCTGACTTGAAGCGATAGCGAAGAATGCGAAACTTTTGTTACTTAAGCCTTTGAGCGCCGTTTTTATCAGGGAACGAGATTGCCAGGTGGATGCGGAGGATAATAATGTCCTTATACGTTTGAGTGCGTACGGCACATTGAGGTTGTTGCACAGGTAGCTCAATACAGAGTTAAGCGCTCTTATTGAAAGTTTTCACGTTGAAAGGCAACACTGTCAAAACCTATACGAGGTCCATTTGTGTGATGAAAACTATGAAGATCCTCTACGTTCATCCCATTGTGATGCAATTTTGCGTTAGCCAGCAATAAGCTTAGTCTTCTAATGCAGGAACACCGAGAACCCCCCGGTGAGAAGATCGACGTGAAGACACTGAGCAGAAAGGGCGCAAGGAACATCGTTTGCGACAGTTGAAATGCCATCATCCATTGGTGTCATGCCTTTGTCGTGCCTTGCCGGATCCTTTTCCATCCTCATAATGCTAAAAAAAGAGAAGAAAATCCATGTACCGGATGAAAGCGTCACGAGAAGTCGAGCTAGCTCTGCCACCAAAACTGCTGGCTGTCGTCGTTCCGCGAGGGAACTGTGCCCCGCGCCGGGCGGTGATGAAGAAGACTTTTGAGCTTATCCGGAGCAGACCTTGCCTCATTCTCCTATGCTCTTCCTTCAGAACAGCGAAAGGCGAAAAGCGTAATACCCAGCAGGAATGAGAAACCCGGTGGAAAAACGGAAGCGAAAAGGAAAGCAGGGAAAAAACTTTCCACCCACTCAAATGTCATCAATATCCACCTCCTTCAGGCCACCGGCGCCGCCCGCACCCTCCTCGTCGCTACTCCTATCCTCGTCGAACTCGAAGCCGATGCCACCCTCGTCAGCCTCGTTGCCGTAGGTGTCGGTCTCGTTGATCTTGGCATGGTCGGGCAGCTCGCCGTAGGCCTTGAGCGAGCGCGCCTCGTCGGCGTTGTACTTGAGGATGACGTCGCCCTTCTCGTCTTGGTAGTCGCGCAGCGAGAGCAGGATGATGTCGCCCTGGTTGATCCAGACCTTTTTGCGCATCTTGCCGCGGATGTGCGCCAGCCGCTTCTCGCCGTCGAAGCATTGCGCTTCGAGGCGGCCGTTGCCGAGCATTTTGACGACTTGCGCGTATTCTGTGAGAGAAGAGGGGAGCAAGGGGTTAGCGATGTGTGCGTGCGAGCGAGCGTGGGAGGGAGGGGTTGGTGGCGAGTGGACGACGTACCTTGGCCTTCTTCCTTGAAGATCAGCTCGCGCTTGAGGTTGTCGTTCTCGTTCTTTCCTCTCCTGCGGTTCTTACCGCCCTTTCCCTTGTTCTTAGGCATGGCTAGCGGTGGTGTAGACTAGCAGGCTCGAGACGGTGTGGAGGGTAGAGGCGATTGAGGTGATGGCGGTGGTTGCGGTGGTTGAAGTTGATCTTGCGCGGCGGGGCTGAGCGATGGCGGCGGCGCAAGACGGTGAGGGCGGGGAGGACAGACTACGGCAAACTAGCGTGCACGTACGACGTCGTGGTAGGAGAAAATGGGTTAACAAAGTGGGCGGATTATCATTATATACCCGAGGCGGGCGTGCTGCATACTGCTTATGACTGGACGCCTGCTCCGGTGTTAAATGTGGCGCCAGACCCAACTGGTTGCGCTGCGGGTGGCGGGGCACCAGCTGGTCGTTTTGGCTGCTGATGTGTTTCGTCACTGCAGGCCCCAGGCTGCACCCCTCAGGCCTCAGGCAACGGGTTCCGTGCGAAAATCACCCCGTGACGACGCGCACGCGATTAAGCCCGCCTGCCGCTGCACTCGCGTCGATCCGTCCGTCGGCCAGAGCTCTCGCCGACAGACCATCAACAATGACGACCGCGCCATAGCTTCCAACACCATAAAAAACAAAACCACTACACGCGCGACCGCCGCGCTCTCAATGCGGCTCGTGAGCCAGCCAGCAACACCATGGCAGCTGCTCTGCAGAACCAGCGCAACCTAATCTTCGCCTCCGTCTTTCCCTTCGCTGCGCAATCCCACAACAGCTCCTCCTCCACCTCGTCCTCCACCGTCCCCTCCACCGACGTCCCTCCCTTCGCACCTCATCACCACCATGCGACCCGCAGCCACGACCGCGCATCGAATCCGCGCCTCGTCCAGCGCACCGTCGCCTGGAACACCGCGACCCGCTTCCTCAAGCTACCCGAATGGCACCCGCCCTCCACCTCGCCGTCCACCACCACCACCACCACCACCTCGTCATCCTCCCGCACCCGCAGCAAACACCACCGCCTAAACGCCGACGTCGAAGAAGCCCTGCGCTACCTCCTCATCGGCGACCCCACAACCACACCCCACCCCACACCCGACGACGAGCTCGGCCCGGGCAGCAGCGCCTCGCTCTACCCGGACCTGCTCGAGTGGTACGCGCACGAAGCGCGCGAGCACTTCGTCACGCACGTGCGGCCGGCCGTGCTGGCCGCCTGGCGCGCCGCCGTGCCGACGCGCGCCGCGTGGCCGACGCTCGAGCAGACCGTCGCGACGCTGCGCGGCGCCCAGGCGTGGTACTTCGCGCACCTGGACGAGGCCATCGTGCCGGTCGTGCGCGAGGCCGCCGGCGAGGCGGGCGTCGCGCGCGTGGTCGCCAAGTTCAGGCGCGAGCTGCACGCCATCGTCATGGGCGCGCTGCCGCAGCAGCGGTTCGGCCGGACGGTCGCGTGGTGTCTGTTCGACGCGGGGTGTCGGCTGTTTGGGCTGGAGGGCGAGGAGGCGGCCGGTGCGGGAGGCGTGAGTGAGAGGGTTAAGGCGCTGCTGTGCGGGCTGAGGGAGGTCGGGCTGGGTGGCGATCAGGCGCAGAGGGCGGCCGCGCAGGCGATGGATAAGCTGATGGATGCGTTTGTGGGGAGCCATCACATGAAGGTGGATTGGTATGGGAGGAGGCCGGTTACGAGGGTGCTGAGGGAGTGGGTGAGGGATGGGTATGCGCCATTTATCAGGGAAATTCTGGCGTGCTTGACGGGGGATGAAGAGGTTTTTGAGGCAAATGAGGTGCAGCAGTGGACGGCCATGGCTATTGGGCGGTTAGGGAGGGCAAGGGTGGAGAACCTGTTCGACTATATTGTCAATTGGGATCGTTCGTTGGGTGCTATCCTGGACTTGAAGGTATTACGCCCAGGAGCTTTGGCCAAGCCTTACAGCACGCTAATGTCCCCAGGAATATATTACAACGCCCGCAGCACGAAATCACCTCACAAACAGCTTCTTACAGCAAGTTGTTCGCAGGCTACTGCATGCTGGCGCCACCACCACTCATATTCTTGACACTTACATTTACGTTATCCGTGCCTTCATCGAGCTTGATTCGAAAGGCATCTTGCTTGAGAAGGTTGCAAGGCCAATTCGCCGCTACTTACGAGACCGTGAAGACACGGCCCGGATCATCGTATCGAGCTTGCTAGCAGACGTGGAAGATGAAGTGGGAAATCGCATTGACCTTGGTCCGGATATCAGTGCTGAGATTGCCGCGGAGATGCTCAACCCTGTGGCCACGAACGTCCAAGAGGAAGATCAGGAGTTAAACTGGGCAGATATGAATTGGATGCCCGATCCCGTCGATGCGTCTCCAGAGTACAAGAAGGCAAAGTCTGAAAACGTCCTAGCCTATTTGCTTAGCTTGTACGACCGGGAGGACTTCATCAACGAGTTGAAGAACATCCTTGGAGAGCACCTGCTGAGGAATGAAGACTCGGAATTCGAGAAGGAGGTATACAGCATCCGGCCGTTACAAAGTTACATCCAAGCTAACTAGTCCTCCAGATCCGCCTCCTAGAGCTCTTCAAGCTACGCCTTGGTGATAACAACCTCCAGGCTTGCGAAGTCATGCTAAAGGACGTGCTCGAGTCGAAGCGCATGAACAAGCAGATCCACCACATCCTGGAGCAGCAGTCTCGCATTTACAACAATACCGCCACCGAGCTCAACTCACAGATCCTATCGTCTTTCTTTTGGCCCTCGCTACGCGAAGATGAGTTCCGTCTGCCAGAGCCAATCGAACGTCTCATGAAGGAGTACGAGGCTGGCTTCGAGGGCATCAAAGACATGCGCAAACTCCACTGGCTGCCGGCCCTAGGTCGCGTGTCCGTTGCTCTAAAATTCGACGACCGCGACGTCGAGCTCGACGTTCTACCCTGGCAGGCCGCCGTCATCTACGCTTTCCAGGACGAAACAGCAGAAGACGGCGACCCAGACCACGAGGAAGCAGAAGAGCTCGACGAGCACGCCGAAAGAGAGCGCCAACGCCGCGCCCGCCTCCGCGCCGTCGGCGCCACGGACGTAGCCCCGACGCCGGAGAAGCCGAAGAAGAGGAAGCCGCCCGTCACGAAGACGGTCGAGCAGCTGGAAGACGAGCTCCAGATGGACGAGGCCCTCCTACGCGCCGCGCTCACCTTCTGGGTCGGCCACCGCGTCCTGCTCGAGACCCAGCCCGACACCTTCGCCGTCATCGACGACCTCGCCCAGCTGGATGCCGACCGCGAGGCTGCGCGCGCGGCCGAGGAGGCGCGCGAGAGGGCCGAGGAGCAGCAGGCGGGTGGCGCGGCCGCGGCGGTCAAGAGCGCCGAAGACGTGCTGGTGGAGAACATGCAGATGTATCGCCAGTTCATCGTGGGCATGCTGACGAATCAGGGGAGGATGGAGAAGGAACGGGTGTGTGCGATGTTGAAGGTTGCGTTGATGGGCGGGTTCCCGTTTGGGGTCGAGGAGGTGGGCGTGTTGCTTGGAAGGATGGTAGAGGAGGGGGTGTTGGTGCAGGTGGGCGAGGGGTTCGCGGTTAAGAAGTAGGGAAGATGAGTAGATGGGGCTGCAGCGGTGGTTGAGGCATGTCGAGGAAAGGCATTGATAGGCATTTTGGGGAGCCTTGGCGGTTATTGCGGTGGCTTGCTCCGTTGCTTCGGCATAGATGATAGAAAAATGCGAGGATTCACATTGGCTCAGTGTATGCGGAGTCTTAAAAGAAAATATTCCTATAGAGAAAAATACCCACAGTCTAAAAAGTCTATTGCTGTCTAGTGTCTTTCCCAAAGCTCCATCCCACTCTCTTTTCCTGTATCCCTCCTAAATATTCCCATCCAAGCATCTACAACGCTGATGGACGGCCGGGTTAATCTGTGGCTTCATCTCTGTCATTCTCCTCCTCTCCCCCTTCTTCCAGTACCCAGAGCCTCAACAGCTGTGGATATGTTAGTCGGTCTATCCGTCTTCGCCTCCGTGAATCTCATTTCCGCCCGCCTCCGCACACCGAATCGATGCCAGCTCCTCCCATTCCGCCCTTTCAGCGTCAGCCGCCCCGAAGGGCGAGCCGAAGCTGAAATGCAGAAAGATGGGAAGGGCCGTGTGGAAATTCCTGAGCCCTGTCCGTCTAGGTGTTAACGAACAAGTCGAGAGCGATATTCGCGTAGAAAAATGGTCCGGACGCACTGAACGGCGGAAATCTTCGAAGCAGCGGAAGCAGCCGGCGGACAGCCCGCCACGCGGGGCGGGACGATCGGAATGACGATGCTGACGAGCAGGTCGATGAGCGCTGTGATGGTTTCTTTGGGCCAGCTGGGTGGCGGTTTGGTTGGCGCGAATGATTGCTGCGCTGCTGTTGCTGTGATCGCGGTGGGGATACCTCCTCGCGTCCAGAGAAGGTCTTTGTGTCTGGCTTGGAGGACGAGGAAAGGGAATAAAAGGAGGAGGAGGATGAAACAGAGAAAGAGTAAGAAAAGAAGAGATCTTTTGCGTGCCATATTAGCCGTATGCTACGAAACAAAACCGCTATAGCCAGGGTCAAGTGGATGTTGCAGGAAGGTGGGTGTAGCTGCGAAATGAAAGGATAATTGGAAAAGGAGGGTGTAAGGGCTTGGAGACTTGATGCTTACTTTGTGAAATTACACATCTAGACGAGCGGGAACAGTAAGCCACCGATATGCGACATTCACTTTAAGGTGGTCTAGCATCGGTGCAGTTAAAAAAATAATAGAACGTCTTCTCAAATAGGACAAAACTCTGAATTCTGTGGCTCGTATGTGCTGAATGTGAGCATAGTTCACCACATAGCTGTGCGGTGATCTCCGTTGAAGGAATAAGGATTCAAATTAGGGTAAGTTTTTTCTCCATGTTGGCAGACCCTCGAGCAGCGGAAATGCCACAAATTCCCTCAATCTTCAAGCCCGTTCACCAACGGCTTTCTGTATTAGATTATATTCAATATTGCAATATACAACAGCTTTTATTCTATTTTTCTTTTGGTGTTGTGGGAATCAATGCCAAACCCAGATAAAAATGGTAGCCTTGTTATATCAGATGCTAGAACGCCTTCTTCCTCTAAAGCTTGACTTAACCATGGCTCAATAGCAACCATAGCTAACACAACAGATTAAACAAAATAATGCAGTATTACCTGCTACATCCCCCTTTTCACCCCTGCCTGACAGAAACACTGGCTCGGCTAACGTCTCCTCTGAAGTGTAAGCGCAGTTATCAGTGGGCAGTAATTATGGCTCTTATATCGAAAATCTCGCCATGCAAACAATAATTCTTTCTTAACACAGATTACAAGATATAGAGAGCTATTATGCATGAAGCCTATAGGGCGATACAAAAAAATCACTTGAATCTGCCGTGGAATTGTTCGGGAAGCATCTGAGATAGTCCGATGTAGACAGTCCCAACCAACACATTTTGCCATAGAATAGTTTATCTCCCGCCTACTTCCCACCTCCCCAAAGGAGTCTTACAGGCTTTAGTCCGCTCCTTGACGATAGCGTATGCAGCGCAGAAGGAAGGGCGGCAGGAAAGGGGAGATACGGCGGACGACTAGGCTGAGGTAATGGTGACGCATTGCTCGAAAGTAATAGGTGGATAGGTTGAGCACATTATGGTCATTTGTAGGAAAACTACACTATTGCTGAATGAGGAAAGTATTCGATAAGAGATAGGACGTTGCCTGAATTGTTGCGAAACGGTCCTATGTTCATCCTTTAGAAAACAAAATCTCCCACAGACTGTCTTTGCGAACACTTCGCCATCGCCTAAAACTCAGACACTAGATTTTACAGCGACTACCAAATCTGGATCCGTCAAAGATCTCAGATTGCGTTCAGAAAATTTACAGCGCCTACAAGAGTAACAAGGTCAAGTACAGTAAATCCTCGGCTGATTACGAGCCCTTAGATTATATTAAAATCAGTATCTTCCACCATGAAAGGCTCTAATTTCGTGATCCTTGGCTTTAGAAACGCTATCTGAATTCTCATTGCCACTGCAATCGCACACCAGCGGAGAGCTGCAGTTTCTACTATGGGTAGAGCGGCTTCACTAGTGTAAATAGCCGACGGAGTCTCTTACGTTATATAATTTCTTTTCATGGACTCTTGCGAAACGAGATTAAAGGCAGTTCCATTATCAAACAGCGCTTCAGGGAGAATAACAACGGAATTGCTCGCATTTTGAGATGTAGAGTATATACGTAGACTACGGCGAAGGTTTTCTGAAAGCAGCCTTGTTGCTGCCAGAGTCAGTCCTGTCCGTCGAAAGAAGAGAGAAACTCATCAAATATCTTCCGCGTACTTAAATCTGACGGAGTTATGGAAACCTCAGGGAGGGGTATTCGTGGCCTATCAGTAAACGAATCATTTTACCAGTGATTATCCGCTGCAGGCTATTTGCTTTTATGAGATTTTCTGGTTTCCCTGAAGGTGTCTGGAACTGTTCCCAGCTGCCTGTCATGGTCTCTCAGCTCTGTAAAACAGATATCTCGGCGATAGAAGCTTCCTACTTTTTGGGGGTAGCTAGGAAAGCCACTTCTATCCGCCCACTCTCTTCCACTGCACCTTGACCGCCTGGCTACCCGAGACTGTCCTCTAGTTTAGCAACGCTTCTTTATTGATTCAACTTCCGCTCGAACTTAGCTTGCTCCCAAGCTTTTCCCTGCAGGCCAGTCCGCTCAGAAAAGGAGACAAGAGCAAAGTTACAGAGATGTTTTGCGATAGGATTATATACCGTTGAGTCAAAACTCCCGTTGTCTCTCTCCATTGGATCGCGGAATGAGTAAAGAACGATAAGTGCTACTGCTGTGAGACATTATGTTACCAGAATTAATATTATGTTCGATAAAAAGGTGTCCGTATACTCGTTCTCCAGATATTTCCCCCCTCTTTCTCAGCTTTCAAGGTCAAGAGTGCTTGAGCGGCAACATTAGCAGAAAGTATGGGGCAGAACCACTCATAATTATGTAGCTTAAAACTTGTCCCGCCATTTTCGCTTGGAAGAAAGAGTTCTGATTGAAAAGGAGAGTTTCGTGCATGTAAATATGCGGCCATATATCTTCAACGTTGTGTTTTTGCTCCACAACAGCGCCATACCAGCATTTCGAGAAGCCCTATATAAGCGACAGTATAATAAAGCTTCAAAAGAAGCAAAGGCATCTATACTATATATTTAAAGTCAAATTAACATAAACTATACTCTACAGTAATCTTGTTCTATTCTAGTAGATAGTCATATGCGGGAGCCCAGATCATAGATTGATAGACGCGGGCTAGAGCGACACCGGCGTTCCGCCGGCAGAGGCCCGGAGGGCCGTGCCTAAGGAAAATTTCCAGCTGGCCGGTCCAAGAGTAATCTCCTCTCTTTATCGAATCCTCTGTTTTTCCTCTGGCGACTCCCTGTCTACCATCCGGTCCTCACAGTCTCCGCATAGAATCTACTGTCCGTTCACTTGTATGAATTCGTCACTTGCGCCGCCCTATTAACCGAACGAGTCCGAACCTGGCGTGAAAGGCGCCCCGTTATCGCGTGAATCTGATCCCTCGACGCCATAAAAGCCCTCGCGACTCGTTGGATTCCCATTCCGCCACGGCCATATTCTACACGACAATGTCACACAGCTCGAGCGAATTCGTCCTGCCGCGGCCGGGAGCAGCGCCCGGCCCGTCAAAAGCACCAATCTCAGGCCCAACCGAGGAAGCCTTCACCTCAACCTTCGGCACGCTCCTCCCGCCCGCCAAGTACCTGACCACGGCGGACGGCAAAGCCGCATACTACGAGCTCCCGCCTTCGTCCACCCCCTCCACCACCACCACCTCCACCCCCTCCTCCGAAACCAGCCCACCCACGCCCGACCGCGTGCTCTTCATCCACGGCGTGCAGACGCCCGCGCTGGGCCTGCTCCCGCTCGCGCGCGCCCTGCGCGCCTCGTTCCCGCGCGCGCACCTCGCGCTGCTCGACCTGTGGGGCCACGGGCTGAGCGACACGCCCGTCGTCCCGCACGCGGCGGCGCTGTTCCACCGCCTGCTGGACGCCGCGCTGGACGCGCTGGGCTGGCCGGCCGCGCACCTGGTCGGCTTCTCCTTCGGCGCCGCGCTGGCCGTCGGCTACGCGGCGTCGCGGCCGTCGCGCGTGCGCAGCTACGCCCTCGTCGCGCCCGCCGGCCTGATCCGCTCGTCGGGCTTCTCCGCCGAGGAGCGGCGCCATCTGCACGGCGGCGGCGGCGACGGCGACGGCGACGACGAGGCCGCGGCGAGGGCGTGGGTGCTGCGGTTCCTGGAGGGCGGCGCGTTGGTCGTGCCGGCCGACTGGAGGGAGAGGGTCGGGCGCGGCGAGGTCGTCGCCGAGGCGCTGCGCGAGTGGCAGATGCGCGAGCACCCCGGCCACGCTGCTTCCGTCGTGGCCATCTTCCGGGACGGCGGCGTCGTGGATGGCGATGCCGAGTTCGTCAAGGCCGTGCGCACCGGCATCCCGTCGCTCGTGGTCTTGGGCGAGTTGGATGACTTGAGCAGCGAGTCGGAGCTCAAGGAGCTGGGCTTCAGGGATGTCGCCGTCGTTCCGCAGGTTGGGCACGGTGTGGTCAGGGAAAGGGTGCCGGAGGTCGCGGGGTTTATCAGCGACTTCTGGATAAAACTCAATAAGGCCAATAGCAGCTGAAAGAGCCGATATTTCTGGTTAAGTAGAATTCAGTATGGTAGTAAGTAGTAAAATCGAGGCTATGAAAGCCATTAAAAAGTTCCACTACTTCTTCATTCTTATCTATTTTAGATGATATTTCAAAGCGAGAATCTCGAACGAACCCTGTCACGATTCTGATACTCTTCTCTGCTCAACGGCGCCACTGAAGCCCCCGGTGATCGGTGATAGAAAACGGATTCGTGGGGCCTGATGTAATAAGCTAGCAGCCCTTCAAGGCGCGGCCCAGTTGCCAGAGGCAATTCAATGTTCGTGGAGCTCAGATCGGATATGCGGTCTCCTGAGAATACCCGCAGGGCTTCTCTAAGAACAAAGTGACACGACGAAGGCTCCGAAACATCGACGACGAGTGTCTGCAGAATCAATTTTTAGCCTTTACCCGACCGTTACTGATTAGGATGCGTGCTTACGATGGTAGACCAAGCGTGCGGCACGGATGAGCCTTTTGTGAAGCAGATCTCGTCGGATCCTTCAGCCGAGATCTGATGGATGTCGGCCAAACACTTCTCCCATGACAGTTCGAGGAGGTGACTAAGATTGTTAAATACCGCTGAGGCGACTTCGTGCAACGAGCGCAATACGTCAGCGGCGGTGATCAGCGGCTCTGACTTTGCAGCAAGTAAGTCGGATTTTTGAAATTCCAAATGCTAAAGAGCAACCACAAACCGTCAGCGACGTTAAATGTGGATGGCTTGTTGAACCAGAAAAACAGACCTCTGTAGATTTTCCGCTAGCCTTTACGAGAATATTTGCAAAGTTGAGCGCGGGAACACCCTCGAGCTTGAAGCTGGTCTTGCCGACATCACAGAGAGTCCTCAAGGATGGTAGGGCTGAGAAATACTTGAGGGATTGGTAGATGACGCTCGAGCTTTGCATTCTTTCTGAAGGTGGGCTAGAATAATATTCTTGATCACTATGTAATGAGCCGTCTGCAAGGCTTTAATCTTCTATTATCCATGCACTTTCCAGTTTTTCGTTGAAGCAGTTGAGCAAATGAGGACTTGGAGAAGCCCAATTTGGAGTTTTATTTTTGAGCGCTCAAGATTACCAATCCAAAGGTTGAGAACGCACGTTGTGGAGAAGCGTGTCTGAGCGCGATCGATCGTCCGCCCGAGAATTTGGAGACGCGGGGGCCTCTTCAGTCGGCGCTGGTTGGAGATTCAAACCAGAACGAGTCGCGCGCCGACAATACACGGCATTTGAATTCGATAATTGCTCATGAAAGCCATCATAACACCAGCATAGCAAGGCACTGTTCAAGTTCGATTCACGACTATGATTGTCGACGATCACCCCTTTGCCAAGTTGCTTCGGCGCGTCAAGCTCGGCGACCTAACGTTGAAGAACAAGATCATCGTGGCACCGCTCACACGCAGCCGAGACAGCCTCCCAAATGAAAACCTCCGTATTCCGTAATACCGTAAAAGGGCTGGGTGTGGATTGATTGTGAGTTCAAATATAGTGACAAAAGACGCTATTCAATGATCGTTTGTTCTAAGTCTGTTCATTCATACATGAGTCTTTGCAGACAACAAGAGTGACAATGTGTATTTACCTACCGTCGTACCGCTCTCCTGAATTTTCGTTTTCCCAATCTGGCACAACCAATGACTAAGGAAGATAGTGCTCTCAAATCCACATATCGCGTGATGGACTCCCCAGAAAAGATGTTAACTCTATGCGACGAATTCTATGCCAACCTTTATAGGGAATCTTCGCGAGTGCGCTGCATGGAGTAGCGCTGGAATGGCCATCTCATCCCGCTCTACTAGCGGGACTTCTCCAAACGTTGGTAGGCTATCGTAAGGAAACACGTTGAAGTGAACGGGATGGGGCGGTTTGGAACATTCGGATCAAGACTTGATTCTGGAGATTCTTGCCACCCATGCTTCCACCGATGGAGCATCTGCGTGTTGTCTAAGTCAGTACAAGAGTCGGCGGATCATTGAGTCTCTCGCGTGCCATATGGTAATACTAAACAAAGCTATACTTTTAGACCGAGCGTTTCTGCCGGAGCAAGGGACGAAAGTTGATGAGTACAGAAGATTCTTTGGATCAAGGCGAGGATCAAAGAAAAGTTTCCAAGAGGCGAAGTGAAATAGCTTGAAAACCTATGTTATGCGCTTCGGTTCTGGAATAAGGAAGAAAATGTTTCCTGGAAGAAGGGCTCCGGACCGGGCGTAGCTGAGCACCTAGCTGTCCATTCAGCAGTAGTCTTGGCATTCGACCTCGAAGATGAGCAAGGGAGACGAAGATCGACCTCATCGGCTGAAACTACCGGCGGCAAGTTATGTGTAATACTGTGAATTGTGAACAGGCAAAATGCAACCAGGTTTATTCGCCTGTCCATCTCATTGCGAGTCCAGTCTTGCCAACTGTCACTGGAATTGTCTGTTGTTCTGTGCTCTTCCTTTAGCCCCAGCTTGATGAGACTTTGGTATATGCTGCTTTGTAGCTCGGTTGCTTCCCGTCCCATCTCTGGACTGTCTTTCCAAGCGGCGAATGGAGTAATGAGCAGTAAAGCGCGTAGAGTCTGCATCTGTTTATATCTGGACTTGAGGCTGTATTTCAAATCCCTGAAGTCGCGCATAGGACCATCGCCTCTCACATGATGAATTGGCAATGTGAATCCATCATGGCCAGTGCATGAATCTACAAATTTTCTCATGCAGCGCCGTCGCTGTTCGAAAGCAACAGCTCTTGCAGCGTCGAGAAGGAGCATTTCATTCTTCTTCTCGAACCGGTATTGAGCGCCAGCAGCGGCAATAAGCAGGGCAAATTCCGGTGCACAGTCGTCCCAGCAAAATGTCGGTAAATGTAAGAATGGAAGATGTTAGTGAAAGCCGTTGAAATAGCCCGAAACGTAGCGAGTAAGCGCGTGTCGGGACGGGAGGTTGAATCCAGAAAGTATACGACGAAAGCTTTCTATCTGACGCTGCAGATTCCTATATTTCATATCACCAGCAACTCACGGAGGCGCAGTGATATTTTTTGGATTGAACGCGTCTCAAGTCTTTGCAATCCTGCCGGCAGCAGCCACCCGCAGTAACGGCGAATACACAACTGCTAGGAATGCCAATTTTCCCTGACCAGCCACATCAATTTGTGGGAACCGAGATGCGAGGCTGGGGACTGAAATTTGTTGGAAGTCACGGCTGCCCTTCGGAATGAACAAGGTCCATCTCAAAAATAGCAAGCTTACCCGATGCTGACGATGTGAAACATACACTGAGGGAACCGGTAAGCATTCACGCTGCCTGCAGCAATGGCTGCAGAAACACCGAATCTGTCGCAACCAACAACAAAATGATACTGATATGCCACAATCGCCATTTTTTTCATATCTCACAGAGGAGGTGCCAGCGGGATCAGACGCCTCTGCCCTTCATCCACGTGCTTGCTCAGCTCCGCGCCCAGCCAGATGGGCTGGGCCTCGTGCGTCTTATCCTCGACCTCGACGATCTGATTTCCCGCGATGTAGAAAGACTTGCCGTTGACGTCGGGCCTCACGACCGGCAGCAGCAGCGCCCGCGCGGGACCCTCCGGCTTGTTCCTCGGCAGCTCGCCCCAGATGTTGTAGAACTCCGGGAGGAGCATCGGCGTTTCTGTTCGGGGATCGTTAGTCACATGTCTTTCGCAATTGGGGGGAGGGATAGCTTCCGGGCTTGAATGTCAATAGCGGGGGAGAGGTCATGTTCGCGCGCTCACATACCCGTCATCCACGGCGCCACCATGTTGATCGTAACGCCCCTCGCCTCGACCTGCGTCCGGATACCCCTCAGCAGACCCAGCACGCCCATCTTGCTCGCGCAATACAAGTGCAGGGGCGGGCAGTCGATGAAGCTTGCGGCCGAGCCTGTCATGCTGATTTGTCTTTTGACGCCGTCGCCCTTGAACTTCCCAAAGTAGTGGAGCGCGGCTTTGGCCATATAGATTTGGCCTGTCAAGTTGACATCCATAGTCTTAAGGTTTGGAGGGAGCAGCTTATTTGTGGTGGGATCGGTCTTATCGATAGTCGCTGCGAAGTCTTCTGTGTTGACTCCGGCGTTGGAGAGGACGGCATGAAGATTGTGGAACTTGGCGATGGTGGCGTCGAAAAGCGAGAGGACATTGTCCCAGTCGGAGACGTCAGTTTTGTGGAAGATGACGTGGTCTGGACTGTGGTGTTCCTGTTAGGGGTGTGTGTTTAAGGAGGGCGCATAGGAGCATACTCGTTGAGTTCTGCCTTCAACGACTCGCCCTCGACTTCGTTCCAGTCTGCAATGGCAACGTTGGCACCATATTCTATAGTATTGAGCTTTTGTTAGAACACCTGTTGTTATAGTGTTGGGGCACTCAAACTCACTATTTGCGATCTTGACTGCCGCGCGCCCGATGCCAGATGCGCCGCCGGTAATTATGAGGGTCTTGCCTTTCAGCGCCTGGAATTCAGAGTCTTGAAGGTCGTACGTCGTCATTGTCGTGAATTAGCTCAGTAGTGTAATATGTACAGGTCTGCATGTATGTACACCTGCCTCCGTTCATCGCCGTCCCAGCGAGAAAAGGAGATAAGAAGAGGGGAAAGGCAACCCCTCCATGCCCCTCTCCAAATGCCTGCTTCGAGAAGGGCGTCTCAGCCACAATGGAATCTTCTCCCTCCGCGGCTCATGCATCATCTGCCGTGCGGGAGGAAGTTCCCTCTGGGGCGGGAGAAGCACGGTTATTTGAGGGCCGTAAATCCGACGCCGCAGTCAGCTGACACAAGATCTGAGCAATGCAACGGAAAAAAAGGGGAAGACTGGCTTACGATCTCCACGCTGCCCCACGCGGTGTTGACGAAGTGGCGCGGCGGCGGGCGTGGGGCTGGTGCGGGGAGAGAAGCTACGGCGTTGCCCCGCACTTGGCTCTCTCCCACCCTACCTTTTTACCCCTCATGGCCCAAGCTCCCTCATTCCTTCAGAGGACGGAGCACGTGAATGTGACGCTTGAGGCTCCCAATCCTTGACGTCTGCCATTGGCAATCTCGAAGGGCCTCCATCTACAGTGTCTATACACGGCCACAGACTACTACCCTATCATTGGAGACGCCCACCTATCCGCCCGAGCCTCGCCCGCATCCGACTACCCATTTCAGGCAAGTCCTCCAAAACACACACGAGCCACTCCGCAACACCATCTCCACACACCAAGACCATCATCAAACTCCATCCTCTCACGACGACCTCTCTATTTTCCCTGTATCCTCAGCGAATCTCCTTCCTAATGTCCTCCCAATCCATCAACCCATTTCCCACCCTCCACTAACACCCACCCACCAGCCGCAGACCCATCACCATGTCCATCCCATATTGCGGGATGCCGGCGGGGATTGGAGGTGAGTCTTTTCCTCTGTGTAGACGGATGGGTGGGGAGGCTGGCTTTTTTTTCTTTCTTTCTTTCTTTCTTGAGGTTTGTAGGGCTTTCGGGCTGCGGAGAAGGTGTTGAACGAGGTGAGGGCGGAGGGGATGGCGGTGGAGAAGGGGGAGTGAAAAAAAAAAAAAAACCAAGATTCGAGCGGGCGTAAAGAAAAAGGAGAGGCTTTTGTAAAAACGGTTAGGAACAGGGTGATGACGAGGTGAATGTATCCTTCCGTAGACGTTGTACGGAACTTTCCTCTTTAGGAATACGGAAAGCTGTGGGGACAAGGGACGGACCGTTTCGTCGAGCGGGATGCAAATCGCGATTACGAGCATGCTGCTGCTGCTGCTGCTGCTGCTGCTGCTACTTGCTGCCCGCATGCAGGGATCGGCACTTCACGGCACTGAGACGTGCATTAAAAGGATTGTGAACCCAGTCAATTTTCTACGCAGCAGCAGCTACAACAAACGGGAAAAGCGCGACAGCCCTACACCCTACGCTCAAAAGTCAAAATTGCAGCCCGCCTCACGACCGGTTTCGTTCCGTCATTCCAATTCGTCAACCGCGGACAATCTGGCCTCTCAAAACAGCCCGTTCCCGACTCACGCCAGCTACCTCTCTCCAAGCACTCAATGTGCCCCGTTGCCGACGCCATTCCCGATCTTCAAGCCCTTCGCGGCCTTGGCCAGTATCTCGTCGACCTCGGCCTTGTGGCTGGAGAAGTTGTCGACCAGGTTGTCCCACATCTTGGGCTCGTGCTCGTGCCTCTTCTTGCTGGTCCAGGCGTAGTCGGTGATGGTGAAGGGCCGGCTGCTCTCGAACATGAAGGCGATGCTGGCCAGCGAGATCTGCACCTGCGGCTGCTCGTTCTCCGACGCCGCCTTGAACTGCTCGTACGCGACGCCGTGCGGCACCATGCCGCACTCGAACGAGATGCTGCCGGGCTGGAACTCGTCGGACCGGCCGCCGTACTCGCCGTAGATGAGGCCCATGAGCTCGCTGGCCACGTTGCGGTGGTAGTAGGGGGGCCGGTACGTGTGGCTGGCGACGTCCCAGCGCGGCGAGAAGATGAGGAAGTCGGCGAGCGGCGCGTGCGGGTCGCGCGACGGGGCCGTCAGCACGCAGAAGATGGACGGGTCGATGTGGTCGACGGAGATGGAGCCGACGTTGACGAACTTGGTCAGGTCGTACTTGTACGGCACGTAGTTGCCGTGCCACGCCACCACGTCGAACGGGCAGTGCTTCTGCGTGCTGCGGAAGAACTTGCCCCCCAGCTTGTACACGATCTCCCACGGGTCGTTCTGCGTCACCTCGTAGGCCGCCGTCGGGTGCAGGAAGTCCCGCGCGTTGGCCAGCCCGTTCGCCCCCAGCGGGCCCAGCCCCGGCAGCTCCCATTGCGAGCCCCAGATCTCCAGGATGTAGCCGCGCGAGGGGCCCTCGATCTTCACCTTGAAGCGCTGGCCCCGCTGGACCACGCAGATCTCGCCCGGCTGGACGTACAGGTGGCCGAACTCGGTCTGGATGTCCAGGTTCCCCTGCTGCGGCACGATGAGGAACTCGCCGTCGCTGTTGACGAAGGCCTTCTTCTCCATGCTCTTATTGGCAAGGTAGACGTGGGTGGCCAGCCCCTCGCGAAGGGTAGGGTCGCCGCTGCCAGCGACAGTCTTGAGCCCCGTCACGAAGTCTGTGGGCTCGCCCTCGGGAATGTCGAACGGCAACCATGCCAACTGGGTGGGTGAGATGTGGACGCGGGGGTTGATGGTCAGGAAGTTCGTCTCCATGTCTTTGTTATCCGGCAAGTCGGTCTGGCGCCCGTTAGTCCTCATGCCACCGTGTGCAACGCTGGCATGCCACTCACGAAACCCTGGTGCGCCACGGCGGGGCGAGCACGATACAGCCAGGCCTTCTTGTTGGTGTGTCTGGGGGCCACAAAGGCGGTCCCTGTCATCTGCTCTGCATACAAGCCATAGCGCACGTGTCGGGGACTGTTCTGCCCCCGCGGGATGGTGCCAGGAACGGCTTCGGACTCGAAGGAGTTGCCGAATCCAGGCTGATATTCGTACGGGTCATTCTTTCTGACGCCGAAAGACGGGATCTCTCCGTTCTTCTGGGTCTCTGCCCAATGGAAGATCTTCTGGTACTCCTTGGGATCGCTGAGTTGAGCCGGCATTCTGACTAGGTGACCTGACGGCTAGGTGCTATTTGGGAAGATGATGATGGGGGAATTGCTGCAGTCTGCGGCGGTACACACGAAAGCGTACAGGCTCGTGCATTGTTATTTATTTAATAGGGTTCAGGGCCACGGCCGCATTGGTCGGCAGTTGCTGGTCGGACTTGGATGAATTCTGGTGGTGGTGCGTTGCACGGCCGCGGCGGGGAAGCGTGGATGTGGGGTATCGAGGGATCCTTTTTGGGCTGCTCAGCTGAGCTATATCATCACCCAATAATTCGTAATCGGTATCGTCGCACAGACGTAACATTCAAAACTCCAGACGAGACAATAACTCCTGAACACGGCCGGACTGAAGTCGCTTTTCATGCACCTCGTTTGCGGCGATGAGTAATAGCTAGCGCGCCCGCGCATAGCCCACCCACCGCGCGCCCTGACTCCGCTTACTTGATAAAGCATTTTGCTATCACCAGGATCCTATTTAGGCAAGTGGAGTAACGCATCTTATCACTGAGACCATGCTGTTACACAACCAACCCTTTCTCACCGTCCCCGCCTCTGACGGTGGATTCGTAACTGTTTGTAATTGCGAACTCCACGACCAGCACGATACCTTGCGGATAATCATGCTCCCAGTGTTCCTGGCGGATATATTCCGCATCGACCGAGCGTACCACCGCACAATCTCAAACATCGGACTTTGGTCTTGCGGGAAATGTACCTCCATAGAGCCTTGATCGTTGATGGATGACATAAATGTTACTGAGGTTGATCCTATGTGCTTCGCTGAAGTAGATGCACAATCACTATCACATTGGATTGAAAGCTTGTCAAGTGACTGGTTTCCAAGAGGACGCGACATATGATATACTCTGAAGAACAGCTGTTTGACACGTCTTTCGATCGATGTGTAGCGGTGATTGACGTGCCGGACCTTCCGCCAGTGCACACAATTTGCTGTGCCACATGGGACCTCGCGGTTGTAACTGTTTGGCGGGTCATGCACGCTTGATTGTCGAGTTGCTCATCGAAAGCTCGGGTATAAGATGCCGATGAGCTTGGCAAGGAGTCGTCCATGCAACCAGATAAAAGCGTCACAAAAGATGCAACCGGATTATTGCAGAGCCTGTCGAATGTTCTATGGTAAACGGGGCTGTAGCGTATGGTGACGGCTAAACGTTTACGCTCCCAGCGCATTGACAGATTCATCCGAAGTTCTATCGTCCTCATACAAATGCGCCCCGTAAATCATCAAGCGAGACATTGGTCAGAACTAAAAAAAATGGAGTAGAATTGCATGGAACTTGCATAGGAATCGCAGCATGGCCATTCGAACGGTGTTTCTCACTCACTCCAGCATGCTGTCGAATGAGAGAAGAGGCGGTAGGGATAAAATCCAATGCTGAGGGACTGGTGTTGAGAAAGCAAAGCAGGGAAGAACGAGATCACAGCTAACAGCTTCCCCCGCATCGGCCGCAGTCGAAAGTCGTGACCGGCTTCCTTCCCCAACTTTTCTCCCACGAATCAACCCCTCTCTTCGCGCCACTCGCCTCGGGGAAGAACGGCTGCGAAATGGCATCCGGCTTGCTGCCCCTCAGCCTCAAGCTACCCTGGCTCATCTTAAAATCATCCGTTTCCTGCGGGTGAGCTTATCGCGTTTCTCAGCATGGCCGCTACGGACGACTCCATAGGCTTCATTGGCCTAGGCATCATGGGCCTTCCCATGCTCGAGAACCTCCTCGAAAAGCTGCCCGATGACACGCGGTATCATGTGTATGATGTATCAAAACCTCAGATGGAGGACCTGGTCAAGCGGCATCCGAAAAAAATCGAGGCGTGTCAAAATGCACGAGAGGTCGCAGACAAGTCGGTAGCTGCCCACCATCTTTTCTGCTCCGCATCAGCCTGTGTCTAACTGCAGTCATGGCAGAACACCATCATCTCAATGGTACCTGAGGGATCCCACGTCCGCACCGTCTACCTGACACCAGAAACCGGCGTCCTGGCCGCCGACGTTTCCAACAAGCTGCTCATCGACTGCTCGACCATCGACACGGCCACCTCGCTCGCCGTGCGCGAGAAGACGCTCTCGCTCCACCCCACCGCATCCTTCTACGACGCCCCCGTCTCGGGCGGCCAGCTCGGCGCGCAAAAGGCAACCCTGACCTTCATGCTCGGCTGCGCGCGCAGAGACCCCAACCTGCCGCGCCTGCGGGCGCTCCTGGGCAAGATGGGCGCGTCCGTCTTCGCCTGCGGCGGCCCGTCGCTCGGGCTGACGGCCAAGCTGTGCAACAACTACTGCAGCGGCCTGATCGCCATCGCGACGTCCGAGGCCATGAACATCGGCATCGCGTCCGGCATGGACCCGCGCGTCCTCAAGGACATCTTCCACACCAGCACCGCCCAGAGCGCCATCCTGGACAAGTGGTGTCCCGTCCCGGGCATCGTGCCCGGCGTCCCGTCGAGCAACGGGTACAGGGGCGGCTTCAAGGTCCAGCTCATGCGCAAGGATTTCGGGCTCGCGGTCGACACGGCGAAGAGATTGGGCGTGACGCTGGCGTTGGGTGATGCCGGGTTGGCGACGTACACGGGAGCGATGAATGATCCGCGGTGTAAGGATCTGGATTCGAGGGTGGTGTATCGCTATTTGGGTGGGCGCGATGACTGGAAGAAGGATTTCGAGGATGATGTTGATTGAGGTCAAGGCATTGCATTGGGTTTGGAGCTTGTGCCATTTAAAGAGGTAGAAGAGGTGTTCCACGCCGATGGGCTGCTAACATACGGCTCCAGATAAGTCCATGTCTATAAAGTACACAATTTATTGCCTATCGCTGCAGTACTGACACGTATATTTTCTTGCTTGTCTTTACGGCCTTCAGGGCCTCCAATTGGCCCACAATTTGACTTAAGACGCGAAGCCAACCCATCGACGCAGCCTCAAAGCAGGAACATTCAAGCTTATCAAACACCACGCATCCCTAAGCCTCAGGTAGAGAGCCACAGATCCACTTCTCACCCAGGGCATGAACAACCGATCTCGGAGGCGTTTCACAAACATGAAGATCCCCATGGCACCTACCTGTAGGAGAGACCTCGGGAGGGGAGAGCCCCGCACATCTACCCCACCCCGCCCAACAACAACTTGCCCAAAACGTCATGCCACAACGACAAGAAAGCCTTTTCTTCGCCAAGCGAAACCCAACGGATGAAACCGAATGGCTCCCGGCCTCCAGATTAATAGCCGGATGGCGTCCAATGAGCCACTCCTCCCTGCGCCTATATCCGATCCGACGGAGGAACAGGTCCAGCGTGACCATCCGTCCCCCCCGTGAAAGCTTATTTCCCCGGATCTGGGGCGTCGTTCGATAACCTTTCAGCTTCGCAGCCGCATTACAGCCGTAGCATCGTTCGATTCAGAGACATAATTTGGAAGCGTCCGGCTACATTGGTCCCGTTGCGCCGGAATCCTGGCTCTTCTGCGGTTGTGCATGGTCGACTGACCCGCATACAAGCCCGCACCTTTATATCGGCGGCTGTTCTGCTCTCCCGCATCCCACCATTTACCCCGCCGACCTCTTGAACAAACTCAACTACGGCCGCGACTCATCGTTCCCGACAATCGCAGGGCAAGAGAAAGGATATCGAAATCAGCGGAAGTAGAACAAGGGAATTCAACGGCAACACCAGAGTTTTCTTTCAAAAAAAACCCCCCCCAATTTATCCAAATCTTCCTAAAGACACACTGCCAACCATGCCTATCAAAGACGTAATCATCTCCGGCGCGGGCCCCTCCGGCCTGCTCATGGCCCTCCTCCTCGCCCGACACCCATCGCCCACACCCATCAACATCACCCTCTTTGACGCCGCCTCCGGCCTGGACCCACGCCCGTAAGTCTTCCCCCACCCCGCCTTCGACAAGAGGAGGAAGAAAAGAGATAAAAAGCAAACCCCCCTCCCCATCCCTAAAAAAAAGGAAGAAGAAGAAAAAGAAATGGAAGAATACCAACCCGACCGAAACTCACACGCGCAACCCCAATCTTTCAGGCGCGCGGCATACTACGGCCCGGCCGCGGTCCCGACCCTCGCCCGCGCGGGCGTCCTCGAGCGGATCCGCGCGCGCGGCTTCTCGCCGCGCTGGATGACGTGGAAGAAGCTGTGGGACCCGGCCCTGCACGCGCGGACGGGCGGCAGGGCCGGCGCGCGGCCGCTCGGCGCCATCGACCTGGACTCGGGCGCGGACCGCACCGCGTGCCTGGCGCTGGACGAGCTGGGCGCGCTGCTGGTCGAGGAGCTGGGCGGGCGGGCGAACGTGCGGATCGTGTGGGGGGCGAGGGTCGTCGGGGTCGGCGAGGAGGAAGGAGGGGCCAGGGCGTGGGTGGAGGTGGAGATGGAGGAGGGGGAGGGGGAAGGCGCCAAGAGGAGGGAGAGGAGGAGCGCCGATTACGTCGTCGGGTGCGATGGGGCGAGCAGTGCGGTGCGGAGGCTGTTGTTCGGGGAGAAGAATTTCCCGGGGAGGACGTGGGACGAGCAGATCGTGGCGGCGAATGTGAGTAGTCGTCCCGTTCTATCGGAGGGGTTGGGAGAGTGGAGGGAGAGGGGCCCGTGAGAATGGGGGGGATATCGGATGTGGTGGCGCTCTGAGGTTCAGCGTGTGTTATGTGGATGCTGACGAGCAAATCACACGGCTCACAGGTCAACTACGACTTCACGTCCTGGGGCTACACGGACATCCAGTTCTTCATCCACCCGGAGCACTGGCACATGGTCGCGCGGCTGGCCGGCCCGCCCCGCGAGTACTGGCGCGTGTCGTACGGCGAGCGCTCCGGCCTGACGCACGACGAGCTGCTCGAGCGCGTGCCCGAGAAGTTCGCAGCCATGTTACCGGGGCACCCGCCGCCCGGCAAGTACGAGCTGGTCGGCTTCAGCCCGTACCGCGTGCACCAGCGGCTGGCGCCGGCCATGCGCGTCGGCAGGATCCTGCTTGCGGCGGACGCGGCGCACGTGTGCAATCCTTTGTGAGTGGCCCTCTCCGGACTACAAGGTGCAAAAAAAAAAAGTAGATGTGACGCGTGGTTGACGCTTCAATCCCAAACAGCGGCGGCCTCGGCCTCACGGGCGGCATCGTCGACGTTGGCGGGCTGTACGACTGCCTCGCCGGCATCCACGACGGGCTCGCCGACGAGTCCATCCTCGACATCTACAGCGACGTGCGGCGCGCCAAGTGGACCGACATCATCGACCCCGTCTCGAGCGAGAACATCCGGCGCCTGTTTGGCCAGGACCCGGAGAAGGCGGCCGAGACCGACGAGTTCCTCAAGCTGATCAACCGCGTCGAGAAGGACGAAGAGCTGCGGAAGGAGTTCAGAGAGGTGAGTCGAGCAGCTTCCTCCCCGTCTCTTCTTCTCTGTTTCCTTTATCTTCCCTCGCATTCTGTGAGGTGAGGGGCGGAAAGGGCTGTTGAGAGAAGAGTGCGTCACACTGTGGGCAAGTGGGTGGAGGGATGGCATTGCGGCTCTGCACCACCACGCCCCACCCGCGGACCCATCTGGCTCTGTTTCGCTCACCATTGCGCCTTTTTCTTTTTCTTTTCACTTCTCTCATCTTACTCTCCCTTCCTTTCGCTCTTACGGGAAATCTCGGAGCAAGAGGGGATGCTGACGCAGAAGCGGGTCCATCTCTCGATGGGCCTGCGGCGCTTCGACACCAGGGCCTCCATGCGATCGAGTACGACTTCAAGCAGCACTACCACACGGCGGCAACTGCCAATGGCCGCGACAGTGCGGTGAAGGGCAAGCAAGCGGAAAATCCTATTACAGCGGGGAACGGCGAGGCTGTTGCGGCGTCGAAGTGAAGCGTCTCGCGAACAGCGATTGGTCAGGAGGAAGGGGCTTGAGGAAGAGCGAGCGAGGTATGAGAAAGGCACTTGCGCAACTGGCGGCTTGAGGGAAAAAAAAAATTTGCAGATCAAGCTTTTTGGGTTTCGGCGAGGGTGGGTTTGCGGGTCTGTGGTCGAAGCTGTCTTGCGTTTCGGAGGCGTGGAGTCGTGGTGGTCTGAGTCTCGTGCGAGTCCGGGTCCTGCAGTGTCTCTTTGCTTCGTCGTGTTGGGCAGCTGTGGCTAGCTGGTTAGCTGGCAGCGTTAGTCGCGATTGCTGGCTATCTGGCGCCTGTAGCGCCCGATGCTGTCTCCCAAGACAGAGGGGATGCTAGAGTACGGGGGAGGACGCGCTTGGCGTGGGCAGGCGCGGGGGAAGATGGAGCGAATGGAAAGCTTGTATAGATGTCAAGAGCAATACGATAACCAATAACGGCAGCTGACGATGTGTACCGTGACTCGCGGGCAGATGATCAAAGGTTGGATGAAGAGGTTGTAGTTGACCGGTTTGCGGTTGTGGTGGCGTTACTGGACTGGGATGCTCTCGCAAAAGTTCGTTGCTGCAAGCCACGCAAACCGTCGAATCCACGCAAGCGAAAGAGCACGAGATGTTGCCAACTGGCTGTGGACTGCCGGGTCGGCTAAGCGGTCTGATTTCAGCCCTGCCCTAGGCATGTAGTTCTTGTTTTCCTTTGCGCCTTCCATTAGTATTCTTCTCGTAACGCCCGCCACAGCACACCACGACCCCTGAACACGCCACCATCACGGACAGATGGTTGTCGAGAGCCAGGACATCAGCGAAACTCTAGACGTGGGGATGGAGAAGGATCAGAAACATTTGAGGATGGGAGGCGCGTCTGTGTCACTTTTTGCCTTCCGGTTGGACCCGACGGCCCGCTGCGCATAGCGCTGGGCACACCAGAGAAGGTACCAAAAAAAAAAGAAAAAAGGAAAAATAATAACTGGAGAAATCTGGGTCTAGCATCTGCCTGTGACTGACTCGCTAAAGGCCTGCTGGAGATGACCAGGGAAAGGGTGATCTACGCGTACGACCGACGAATTGGTGGCGATACGGGCCGTCTTGCTTCGCAGAAAGTGGTCGCATCAGCAACGGTGAACACAGCCTGGCCCTGAGGAATCGCGAAGGTCGCGCACAGCACCTGTCAACAATGCCGCTTACTCTGCTACACCCGTACCCACCTTTTTTCCAGCGATCTGCTATTCCCATGGCTGCGAAATCGCAAGCGGCCGAGACCGACGGCTACGGAAGGCAAACGCAGGATGCAATCCTTGCAACGTGGGCGCATTTACGGTGCGGCTCGGCAGCCGATACGCGCGGGACGGTGGGGTGGTAGGTGTGGTAGGATTGGAGAAGAAAAACAAAAAGAGGCGTCCACAAGAATAGGGCTTTGCGCCAGGCGAGGCGGCCACGCCGCTACTTGTCGGCCTGGCTACTGGTTCGAGCTGGTACGGACAATACCTGCTCACGGATAGGGCTTTAGCGACCGGGAATAGAAACTTTCGGGACGTTTTCCTCCCTTGCGCACGATGGACCCTTCGATGGAGCCAGGCCAGGATCCCAGCAATTCGCCGAGAAGGCGCGCTGGCTGGCGCTCTCAGCGACCGGTCGAGGCGACCGCTAAGGGTGGGGGACGGCGAGATGGGATGTGCGCAGCGTGCAGGAGGATCATGGGGAGAACAAAGGGTCGCTGCAGACAGGCAGGCAAGCAGGCAGGTAGGCTGCAGGCAAGCGATAGGGACAGTTGCCTTGCTGGTAACTGGAGGCGTTTCGGCCAGGCGGATATGGCGGGCCTGGGCTGCCGATAGTGCAGGCTCGGTGGGCTCGTCGATTGCATGATGGAGACCAGCGCGCGACAGTGCCCTGATGCTTACGAGTTGCCGGTGAGAAGCTAGCAGCGATAGGAAAATCGGAAGCGGGGTCAAAGGCGGGCGTTTTCTGTTGCTTCCGCTTGGAGGGTGTAGCGGGCGACGGGGCGCGTCTCGGGACCGCAAAATCGGGCAATTTGGATGGTTGGATGTTTTGGTGTTGAGAATTGGTGCTGGTGATGCTCGTGTTGACGATCGTGAAAGTGGGCGGCGAGTTGGCCCCGGCAGGCGGAATGGTGGCGCAGGCAGCCGCGGTGCGTGCGGCGGACCGGCACCGGCACCGGCCTGCCTGGGCTGCGCTTCCGGGCGCGCGCTCTGGCAGTGGGCAGGGGTGCTTCGGACAGTGTTGGGTGATCCTCAGACAACTGCGCCCTCGGCCATGATGCTCAGCTCACCCGCCCCGGGTGTTGTCGGGCGCCGCGACTGCCACAACACACCGCGCGCAGATGACCTGGAGTCGTCTGGCTCCAAGCTGAGGCCACGCTGGAAAAAATAGATTCAGTATATAAGGACAGAGCCATACGGGACCGCCAGTTCCTTTCCTCTCCATCCTCACAAAGATATTACAAGAGCTCATCAAGAGTGTCTGATCAAAATCAACCACACAACCCAATCAACCGATCGCAACATCAAAGCTTCCGAGCTTCCACAATTCTCACTCAACAACAACATCAAAAACCACCAACCACCACCACCACAACAATGACCAGCGCACCACACTGCTGCACTGCCGAAGGCCACTGCCGCGCCCAGCGCTTTGAAATGGACGCCCTAAACGCCCGTGCCGCCTGGGAAGCCGAAAAGGCCGCCATCACTGCCTACGAAGACGGATGGGTAAGCAACACCACCATCACCACTTAATGAAAAAAGATATATCGCAAAGCAGTTACTAACTGTTGTGGGCTGCTAGGACCGCTGGGATGGCCCGATCTGGCCCTGGCGGGAAACCAATAAGCCCGCGTCGCAACAGAAGAAGGAGAACAACAATACCACAGCAAACTTGGCTCCGCCTCGCCCGGAACTGAGCCGCAGCTCCAGCACTAATTCAATTGGCAGTGCTGCCAGCGGCGCCAGCCTCTGGACGAATGGGTCAACCCATCTGTGCACGAGATGCGGGCACGGTGGCGCCACGAGCCATCTTTGATGGTATTGTGGGGGTGTGTAGAGGAGGAGAGATGAAGATGAGATGCAAGGAGAGGTAGATGAAGGGCAGACTGAGATCAAGTCTCATTTCAACTTCTGGTGCTTGTATTTCGGCTGATGGATTTTTGCGGGACGGGTCTTTGGAGTCAACAGGCGTTTTCGGATATCCCTTGGTCTTAAGGATCGAATGGGATGAAAGAGAGGTACTTGGGTTTCTAATGAACTGTCATTGGCGGATCACGATGGTAGAAAGAACTCAGGGAAGGATCGACCTTGGGATGGTAGATACAAGATCTCAGATTCTCAGATGCGACGAACCGGAAAACCGGGAATCTATTTCGACATTTCAATTCAACCAAGCAAAGTATTGTGAACAAACCGACATGAATAGACAGATATCCGAAAGGCGACCAATCGGCTTCAAGCACCGGAGGGCAATCCAGCATAAAATTTACCAAGGGCCAAGCATATGCGGCTAAAGGGACCGAGTGCTCAAGGGTCTGCGCAAGAAACAGCAAGGCCAAAACTGGTTGGCGGGATTGAGTTAATGCAAATGCTGACCAGGGAATAACGCACAATGTATTCTTAAGGTGTTAACTGACGTCGATAGCTTGGCAGAATCAGAGACATTTGCAACGGTTCTGCAACCAGTCAACAAGGCTACTGTACCTTCCTTTGGTGATACCTTCAGAGACTATGAATTCAGCCACATAGTCTGCGATCGACGGGTCCACATGCGAATATATCACAATGGCAGAAATGGAACCGAGATAGTGCAGATATCAGCCTGAAGGCTGAGAATGATTTGATATTTGCATTGATAGTGCTTCGCTTGTAAAACTCATGAACAAAACTCCAGTCCCATCAGGCCGTAGCCATTTCTATTCAAGCAGCTTGACATCTCTGTCTAGGGTGCGAGAAGAACTCTGAAACACGTAGATAAATCTGTGAATGCAAGACGTTTCTCAATCAGAGTATTAGATCGATCCTTGTCCGGGTGTATTTCAACGCCAGACGCCTGTGTTTTCCATATTTTCCATATCCGGATCCCGTGATATCCCAAGTTGGTGAGGGTATCAATTTCGACTCAAATGAACTCCATGACCACGTTGTCATTATTGGTGGATTTAAACGTGGATGGTGACGTTGCCGTGACCGCACTTGGTGCAGGACGGGGTGGCAGAGGCGTGCCAGTCGGAGCTCTCAGAGGAAATGGTCTTGATGGAGGAGCAGGAAGAGGTGTTGCGGAGGAGGGCGGGGCGCTTCAGGGCTTCGAGGTTCTTGTTGGCAGCGGCCTCGGGCTTGTTGGTGGAGCGCCAGTCCCAGATGGGGCCGTCCCAGGAGTCCCAGTTCTCCTCATAGGAGGTGATGGCGGCCTTCTCGGCCTCAAAGGCGGCGTTGTCGAAGCTCTTGGCAGACATTGTGGTTGTTGGCAGTTGTGGCGGAGATTGATTTTGGAGAGCGAGAGATGGGCTCAACGAGCGGGAATGTGTTTGAGGAGTGATTGTCTGGAGACGAGGATGGAGATGAGGAGGGAGACAGGCCTCCACGGGGTCAAATATATACGGAGCTGGCGGCGATAAGGGCGGCCATAGCTCGCAGGTCATTAGGAATCAGCCGGCGACTTGATCTCGCTAGCCGTTGGCGCTGGACGAGCGTGGCAGCCCTCGGCAGGCCCAGAATTGGCGGACAGAGATTTTCTGTGGAGAGGGACCGAGCATGGCGCCTGCTCGCCCCTGTTCGGCGTCAAAGCTCCAGGTCATCAGCGGCTGCGCCGTCGCAAGCCCGGGCTGGGAAATTGGCGTGGTGGCGTAGATCCGCCGCAGGGTCCCTGCCTGGGCTGGCGCCGATTGTGGGCCGCTTGACCTGCCGTGTGGGAGCCCTGGAGTCCTGGAGCTCTGGAGCCTCCGCGCGCTGCCAGCCACGCCAGCTCGCTACTCGCCCACGCCGCGCGGTACCCTACCCCCAGCACCATGCCTGGCCGCGACACCGTCCACCGCGCTGATATCCCGCCATCCCACGTCGGTGCCGTCGCCCCGCGCAAGCTCCAAACTCCGCGCCCTCCATCGTGATGCCCCGAAACGGCAATGAGTCGCTCCCGGTGCCACCATGCCGAGCTGCGAGAAAAAAGCTTCCAAGGCAGATGCAGTGGGGTGGAGTCGCGACTCCACCCTCTCCGCTTTTCGCCCGCCGGAGATCCATCGCTGCGCACATCCCGAGGGAAAAAAAAAAAAACGCCTCTGAGCCTCCAACGCTTTCCGCGGAAGGCCGAGCGTTCCCTTGTCCGTCGTGGAGCCGCCGGCGGAAGCTGCTTGCTCTTTTCGCCGTTTCGCCGCTGCTGACCAGGCCGAGTTTCCCACGACCAGATGACTTCGTGGGCGGTGCGCCGGCCGGAGGCGCTCGGGGCCCATTGCCTAGGTGGATTGTCCATTACGAATCGGCAGCCATTCGTCAGCAACGCAGCACCGGCTCCCGAAACCGGCACGTCGCAGAGGCATTGCCGGCAGGGTGCGTGCAGCAGCAGAGAGCCTCTCGCAGCACGCGGCGGTATCGCATTTCTTCGCACAGCACGGCACAGAGCAGGGCATGGATCTCGAGTGCATGAGCGATCTGCAAGCCAAGATTCCAGAAGGACTTCCTTGCGCCTGGGCGGGACCCAGAAATAAAATAATAGCCGGGGCGGTCATGGCGGTCATCGGGCGCCGCTCGCGTGTGCCTCTCTGCCTGTGCTGCACCGGAGCTGCACGCCTGCACACCCGGACGCCACCCCTTGCAACCTGATTCGCCGTGCGCCCATAGGCTCTCCAGGGGCCTGCTGTCCCTTCTGTCACCGCCGTTGTCGGTCCACTGCTGGACGAGCTGTCGACCTGCAGCTGCAGCTCATCACCCTCGACCATCACGGACCCTGATCCAAGTAGCATCGCCTCGCATCCAGGCACTGTTGACGTGATTGATCTCCGTGTTGAGCCCGCCGGCGGAGCCCGCCTGAGGCTGGTGTTGAGAGCTGCCCTTCGCGTTCTTTTCCGCCTGCCTTCTGTCGGCAAGATGCGCGACCTGCTTCACCGCACCTTGCCGACAAGGCAGGAGACGCGAGGCCCCGAGGTTGCCTTGCCGGCGAGACCTGCCGGTGCTGTCGCTGTCGCCGTCGCCGTCGCGGCCGCCGGCTGGCGCTCGTGCGATACGAAATCAAGGCCCTGACAGCTGCGCTCCTGCCACCTCCCCCATCTTCCCCTCCTAGATTACGAGCATCGCCTCAAGTCCACCTCGCTTCCATTTCTGCCTCGTCATCTGGTCATCTGATCAGTGCTGGCTGCGCTGGTCGTTCGACGCTGGCCAGAGAATCACGACGCGGTTGTTGTTGACGTCTCGAAAATTCCAGAGAAGCTGGATCTGGACATAGCTCCATACAGCATGCCGCTGGTCACAGCTCCAAATAGCTGCATCGCGGGGCGCGCGCCGCTGTCATCTCCACATATTTTTGGCTCACCCCGGAGTCGGCTATCGTGAGCTTCCGTTTTGGGAAGACCGAGTCGGCCTAGAACGTGTCGCAGGAGATCATAGCTCCACCGGGAAGCCTTGCCGCCCGCCGGCTAAATCTGCCCCAGATTTCGAATCCGTCCCATGGAAGGGGTGTGGATTTTCGGCCTCCCGAACCTCACGACACTAATCCAACCACCGTCCCGTTCATGCACATTCTGGCTGACAGATGCGCTTTTCGAAGGTTTCGGGGCGCCCGCAACACCGCTTCCCGCCAATTTTGAGCTCGCTTTTTGCGGCTGACGACTTCGCTTTCGCGCCCGGCAACTGGTTGGCCGGCGCTTTCCATCTATTTCCGCGCTTTTCTCCGTTGGGCGGCTCCGTTTCGCTCGCCCATTTGCGCTGGCCATGGTCACGAAGGTCATGCCAACGCGGTCCAGACCTTACGTAGTACTTACCCGAAACCGGGTTCTGAACTGAGACTCCCGGTTGGCTGTCTAATCCCGCGCGCGTCGCTGTGTCGGATCCGCGAAGAGGGGGGGGGGGAAAGGGGCAACTCCTGACGCGTTCATCATGCGGCGGTCCCAGTGCGTCGGATCCGTATTGTCACCTCAACACCAAATTTCTTCCTCGGCACCCACGCGGGACTTTCCTGAAGAGGATATCCGTGATAACGCGCTCCGAAAACGCGGCGCTGCTGCCAGAACGTTCCCTCATGGAGAACCGGAGCACGCGGCGGGCTGGCGGACGTGACTCACCATGCCAACACCCAGCGTAGGTGACACGAACTCGCCGAGCCCAATGATGCGCTGCTGGTCGGTAAGCTTTTCGATCTTGCCTGCCTTTGTCCTTCGGCCACTTTCTTTGATTTTTTACCAAATGGATTCTCATCGCCGACGGTGTTGCTGTGCCACGTATGGGCACGCTCCACCCGCCGGCGGCCGCCCAGGCCGACGGAAGGAATGCATGATCACACGATCAGCAGAGAAAAAAAGAGAAAAAAGAGGATCCCGAGCGACCCAGCAACGCGACGTATATCCATTGTCGTCCAGATCGCGAAGCTGAAGTGATCCAGACCGGACGTAACCTAGCATCCCTGTCCTCTTCGCTTTTTTTCTTCCACGTGGTTCCTATTTCCGAAGGATTCCAGAGAACGGACAACGCATCGAACGCAGAAATTTTGCCAGGCGGGGACTGTATGCTGCAACTGTTGGGCTCCGCTTTCCTCCTTCCATGTGGCCCTGTTCTGCGATGACGCACGCACGCATGCACAGCCCTTCGATCCTCCTGTTCGCTCTCAACAATTTCCGAGCGAAGAGCGCTTCGGGCATGAGGAAGTGGTCACACGACCTGCGCCTGATCCCCCATGCGCGTCGTTGGTTTGGTATAAGAGGAGAAGGGGAGAGACAGCACAGGCGCGCATTCATCTCGGCTATGGGTGCTTTGACTTTATGCCCGGGACGGCGCACGCACATACGCACCGGCCATCTCGTTCGGGGAAGGACGGATGCGGTCGGCCTAGAGTCTAACGTGGTCGAGAGGATATTTTAAGAGAGTTAGCATAACGGCTATTGGGATCGATCTGGAGGTGAGTATGAGCGGTAGGTTTGTTGTTTTCCCTCTTCGGAATGGGTTGCGCAAGACCATTAGTTTGAATCAAACACTAACACGTGCTAACGCACCTGTCTCCTCTTCCTTTTTTTTTTTTTTTAAAGAAAAAACGGTGTTCCAGAGCGCTATACGCAATGCTGCTCACTGGTGTATACTGTGTCAGACAATCATGTCTTTCTTCATTCCACAGTCGTCATATCTGGCACTACAAAGGCGATAGCCTCATCGTCCCCCTCCCGAGCTTTCACGCCCGGGTGCCCACGAACAGCAGGACATCGAAGAAGCTGAACACCAGCGATCCGCTGGAGAAGACCGATTGATATGTTCACGCGTCTTCCGGCGTGATGTCGACTCCGCTTACTACAATCTCCCAAGTGAAACCCCCGAGGACGTTAGGGATCAATGAGTAGTAGAGGCACGACAGCGGTCGATCGCTAGCAGGAAGTATAACGGACGGCCTCTGCCTCTAAGGATTCAAATACCTAAGAGAAAAAAAAAACCTGGTCACGGGTGTCAGGACCGATATCACGTGAATCTGAACAAGATGAGTATGGATCAACGAAGTTACTAAGCTAAGGAAAAAAGAGAAAGTGAAGGAAAGAGTAGGAAATGCCTCCGTTATATACATGATATGACTTCCGACTGACGGGTAAGTGAATAAGTGAAAAAGTATCAATCGAATGTAAAGCGAGGGTGAGTCTGTGATCGTGATTGAAGATGAACCTTATCCACGCACCCTTGCTGGTGCTCCCTTCTCCTTGCCTCACGTTCTTCATTGCTTCCGTCTTGCCCGGAGACATGTTCCTTGCATGGTCGTGACAACGAGGTTTGTCTTAAGTAGATACAAGAAAAGAGAGAGAATAAGTAATAACTGAATACTATATACGAAAGTCTAATTACTAATGAGTATTTTAGATTATTATAAAGAAATTAACTAAACTAGTTAAAGTTATCTAAGATATATAATCTAGTATCACTAAAAATTACAGTGTCCAGTCCTCCGCTCAAGGCGGCGCGCGAAGAACTGCGGGTGCTAAACTATCGGCGCTACGGGATCGCCGGGATGATGTTTCCACTAACCTCGGGTCAGCGTGGGGCAGTCAGCTTTGACTCCTCAACAAAACCGGTTGAGATGCAAATTCGTGTTCGTCAGCTATAGTCATTTAAAACCGTCGTTGACATCTTTCCAAAGCTGGTCCCCGGTGCATACCATATCCCGTCGCAAGAACGTGCGCCAGAGGGACGATTACGGGTACGGAATAGACAGCCGCACTCCAGTGATCCAGACTGCGCACTTGACGACAACCTGGCCTTTATCAGGACCCCGATCAACGTCAGGTATACGTACAGTATAATTTGGTTCAGTGGAATGCTCAGGCCACCGCCCCTTTGGAAACCCAGCTTGACCAGTGCCCGACTATTCGCATCGAAATCCTTCAACATGGCGTCCAAGCTCCAGGAACGTTACCCGTGGACCCAGAGTCCACTGATCATCAACGGCCCCATGGGCGGTTTCGCTGGCCCTGAGCTCGCTGCCAGCGTCACCAACGCCGGCGGCCTGGGGTTCATCGCAGGAGATTACGATGTCAGCAAGCTTTCAGAGAAGCTCATCAAATACCGTTCGCTCACCTCCACGAATGGTGGCCCCGTTCTACCGGTCGGCGTGGGGTTGCTCTGCTTCCTATACCCGGTCGAACAAGCCGTCCCAGTAATCCAGGAACACCGGCCTGCTATTGCGTGGCTCTTTGCCACCAAGGAGCTCTCTGACTACGCCACCTGGGCGCAACAGATCCGCAAGGCCAGCCCGGACACAGCCATCTGGATCCAGACTGGTAGCGTTACGGCAGCGCTTGAGATCGCGCAAACGGCCAAGCCTGACGTACTTGTGATGCAAGGCCTGGACGCTGGCGGACACGGCTTCGAGAAAGGCGCCAGCATCATTTCTCTGATCCCAGAAACCTCGGACGCGTTGCAGAACGCCGGATTTGGCGGGATTCAACTGGTTGCTGCGGGAGGTATCGCTGATGCCCGCGGAGCCGCGGCGGCGCTGGCTCTTGGAGCAGCAGGCGTGGTGATGGGAACGAGGTTCTTAGCTAGCGACGAAGTCCAGCACCCCGGCTACCGAAGTGTGATTTTAGGAGCACAAGACGGTGGCCAGGTCACGACACGGTCGAAGATCTTCGATGAGGCCAAAGCTGAGGGGAACTTCTGGCCAGTCCTCTACGATGGGAGAGGGATTGCGAACAGGACCTACAAAGATTTCGTGGAAGGCAAGCCCGTCGAAGAAATAAGAAAGCTGCACGTAGAAGCCCAAAAAGGCAAGGACGCAGGGTTCGGGGAGAAGGACATGAGAGTCACTGTCTGGGCGGGCACGGGTGTCGGACTTGTGAAGGATGTTTTGCCTGCTGGAAAAATTGTGGAGGAAGCACGCGAGGGAGCGAAGAAGATTCTCGGAAGCCTGCGGAATCAGCTATAGACGACGGATGCAGAAAATTGGGTCTGCAAGGAAGCTGCATGACGAAGACCGAAAGGTTGGTGTGGACGAGGTATGGGAAATACCTTGCAACAGATTGCACATAGGTTCCAGTTCGCCGCGGCAAACGGCGGGGAATTCCCGCTTGCTCAATTGGGAAATTCTGCGCATCAATGTCATATTTGTGGGCCCTTGATCTCCGTGGCCATGGCTTTCATGCTACGCGCACGTCATGAGCACCGCACTGCGCACATATGTAATAGAGCGTATTCATCAGAAGCTGAGGCGTGGCGGTGAGGCGGGGCAGCACTTGGTCTGGACAGGGAGCGATGTCTCGGGCGAGCAGACCAGCGTCGGAAGGCGAATTCGTTGTTATAGCTTCGAGTGACGTTTACCAATGGATTGAGATGTGGAGGGAGCTTGGGTCACTTCGCTTGCGTGGATCACGCGTGCGCGACCCGCCCCGGCAGAGGCGTGCGAAAAGGTAGTGGTGGTGGTATCACGGCGGGAGAGACGAGACGCAGAGTGGTGAGAGAGCGAGAGTGACGAGAGCTGTGGCAGAGCGAGACGCGAGACAGGTGCGTTGTTTCGCGCGCAACGTGTCTTGCGTCGAGGCGCGAGGACGGCTGTAGCGCAGAGCAGAGCAGTGGGAATTTATCGGGCGGGTTTCCCCAGCCACGCGCTTATTGTCGGGAGCCAATCAGCGGCGGCGTTGCTGGGCCAGCAAGCAGCGGCCCCAGCCCTGGAAGCTGCAACGCAGGGAACCGCCACGACGCTGCAGCTGTGAGCCTCGCGCCCTTCTCCTCGCTCCCTCAAGTGTACCGGCTGACGACACCTCCGCCAAAGTCGCAAAGTCGCCCTCCAACCTTCCCCGGACGAGCCCACCCTGCGCGCGCAACATCGCGACTGCGCTCAAGCGCCCCGCCGAGCTGACCCGCCGTCCCCGGGCATGCTCCGCACCTCCGTTGTGCCCATCTCAGTCGCTTGCACCACGCCCGTCGCTCCATCTAACACCGCGCCTAGCTCCGCGGGCTCCACTTGCGCTTGAGGCTCTTTCAGCCTCTGCGCCAGTTCGCCTCTGGCACGACCGTCACGACCTGTTTTGCGCTTTCTTTTTGTACATTGTTCTTCTAAAGCCGTCTGCTTCCAGACGACGCCATCGGCCGACGCTATTGCACATATACACTGCCGACTAGCAGCTTTCATGACATAGACTTCCCGTGTGCGCGCATAACTTACGCTCCTCTCCATTCACTCCACCTTGTTTCCACTCTTCACACCGATCGCATTCGTCCGCAATGTCGACGGACGGGCTTGCGCCTCCGGGCAGCAGCCAGTATGCCTCCGGCACCATGTACGTCGGTGACGGCACTTGGGATTCGGACCGCAACACTTTCCTGTTACCGAATCTCATGGGCTTAAACTTTGACACCATGCGCTACAACGGTACACATCCAATAGCGCCTTTGGAGTGTTGAAACTTGGCTAACAACCTCTCAGGCATGGGAAACCGCTTCAAAGATCTCCCGGGCTACAAGTCGATAGTAGTTGGCCATGGAGTCGTCGCAGCAATCACATTCCTTGGCATCGTGCCTGCCGCCATATTCATGGCCCGTTTCTATCATCGTAGTCCGCGCCTGGCCCTTCGCATGCACATCTGGCTCCAGATCTTGACCGTTTTATTGACAACGGTCATATTTACACTTGGCTGGTTTGCCGTTGGTCCGGAAAGGAGTTTGACAAACCCGCATCACGGTATTGGCCTGGCTGTCTATGTGCTTGTGCTTGTCCAGGCCATCGGCGGCGGCATCATACACCACAGGGAAAAGGGAAGAGAACGCTTCAAGATCCCCTTGAAGCTAATGGTCAGCAATTTTACACACGTCTGTGAAGCCGTAGCTAATTCGAACGCGCCAGATGCACCAATGGCTCGGACGAGCTATAGCAATACTTGGCTTTGTCCAGATTCCACTGGGCCTCACGCTGTGGGGTTCTCCGAAAGTTCTCTTCATACTCTTTGCCTTATGGGGCTTCGCACTTTTCCTCTCCTACTTCATCTTGTCCTATAGAAACCTTCCGGTTGGAGCGTTCGATGATGATGGAACATATATTTCGGATTACACGTCTGTAACCGAGGACAGGCGCAGTCGACGAAGCCATGGACGTGGGCTTGGTGCATTAGCTGCCGCGGGCGCCGCTGGTGCCGGTTTAGCTGCTTTGCGGCGGAGATCGCGGAGTAAACGACGCTCCGAAGTCCAGTCCGAACAGCAAACGGTCTTGAGCTCCAGGCCACCGACTTCGCATCGCAGACCCGGTTCCCGCCACGATCGCGAAGAATCTTATTTGGACGAAAAGTACTCCGAGGACGGCCACGGTTGTGGAAAGACGTGGCGCGATCGTCTAGTGGGTGCAGCTGCAGGACTAGGAGCATTTGCGGCGCTGAAAAGCCTCTTCAATCGTAGGAAAGCTGAGAAAGATTCGAGTGTAGCCAGCAGTTACGCTCATCCTCCCGGAGGACCGAGCACCGTCACGCAAACAGACTTGAGCAGGGTCGAAGAAGGTAGAGCACCGACATCTCCTGGAAATGCTGCCGATCGGTATAGACGCACTCAAGAAAGCGAAGTTGCGGAAGAAGCTGCTCTTTCAGGAAGCCCAATCCGCAGGCCCGGCCCCCGTACTAGGAGAAGCGGAGACTCCATCAGCGATTCATATGACAGCAGAGGAAGTTACGAGAGTATCCACGATGAGCAGCAACACGGCAGCCGCCACGGCCTTCGGGACGGTCTTATGACGCTTGGTGTTCTTGGGTTCATCAAACACAAACTTGGACAGAGAAAGAAGCGGCAGGAAGAGATGAGGGTGGAGGATATGCGGCAACAGGAGATTGAGAATGAACGGATTGCTCGGATGAACAGCCAGCGGCGGAGGTTCACAGGAGATGGCACGCCTCTCAGAGCACCAGGCAGACGATACTCTGACGGAACGGAAAGCGCACTGGACTTCAGGGGGAGCAACCCCGAGCTTTCGCGCCACTCACCCCAACGCCCTGGTCTGTTTTCGCCCACCCGACCCACAATGGGGAGCAGGATCGATACGGTCGGTGAGGGCACCCACCACGCAACTGGCGTCCCTCCACCGCCGCATGATCCTCTGCCCATGCCCATTGGTGGATTGCACGCACACGCAGACTCGGACTCTGAGATCTATGCGTCTCCAAGCAGACGTCCTCACCGCCGTCAGTCAAAGCGTGATGCAGCACTGGCTGGCACAGGAGCCGCAGTGGCCGGGGCAGCAGCGTCGCGGCGAGCTCACAGCAGGCAACGGCCCCAAAGCAGCGACACTAACGTCACGTCGCCCCCTGTATCAGTGAAAGTGAAGATGCACAAAGATGGTCGCCACGTCACTCTGCGCCGCCTGAATGAGGCGGAGGCGGCAGCCGAGCGAGATGCGCGGCGGCGCGAGCGCAGACGTGCAGGTAGCTTAAGCTCGGTGAGCGGAGATGAGCGCTGGCGAAGAACTGAGAGGATGGAGGCTCAGCAAGCCGCGGAGATGGAGAAGCAGCATCCTCAGTCAGCTACATCTCAAGCGGAGTCATCAGTACCTCCCCTCCCGGTAATGCAACAGCCACTTCCAGGCCCGCCGCCGGGCCCTCCTCCAGTGCCGAAGCACCAGCAGTCGTCCCCACAGTCGGCAACGAACCTTCCGCCGCCGCCGGCCACGATGAGCGGACTTGGCAGCGGACTGGGCAGCGGAGGAAGCCCGTTCAGCCCATCGGGCACGGAGCAGAGCAATTACGACAGCAACCGGCGGCGGCGCAGGGCGGAGCGGGCGCGAGCCGAGCTAGCAAGAGGCGGCGGAGCAGGGAGTAGGGTGGAGTTCACGTAGGCGGCGAAGGCGTCTTTCCTATCAAAGCATGGTGTGGAGATTGCCTCTGGGGTGGAGTTCGCCTGACGAGCGCCTCACCGCGTAGAGATCTCGGGGATAATGCTCGGCCAAGACGCAACGGCCTCGATCGCTGGCTTGGACGACACGGCGGGGGCAGTCAGTCGGGCGGGTGGGAAAGTTAGGAGGTGCAGCAGTTGGACCAGGATCGGGAGGGCCCGACGCGACGCGCAAATGGCGCGGGCATGCGAGGGTGGTCTGACTTTTGGTTTTCTCCTTTTTTACTCTGTGTCTTTCTGGAAGAGGCTGGGCGAGCATGGCGTTGACGTATGGCTTCCACGTGGAGAGATGCTTGAGCTTGTTGTTTTGATTGATGCATGGCTTTAATTCCCCAACCAGGCACTCGGGAGCGCGGTGGTCTTGGTTGTAGCTCATGCTTTCTTGCGGAGGCGGCGGCGGAATTTCCTTGTCGGGCGCATGGGGCTGAGGGGCTGTGGCTGGTGGCATCCTGTACAAGTAATCGCGCCGATTCCAACGATGATTTGCATTGCGGACTGAACGTCGTCATCGCCTGCTGTGTAACGTTCGATGCCCTGTTTGCGCGCGCTGCTCGAGCGGCGCAGTCAGCAACATGTGGGCTTGAGGCTCTGGAGTCGCACACGAGCGGCGTCGCTTACTAGGCGGTATATAGGAGGGGGCACGTCGCTTCCGGTTGTGGTGTTGGCTGGCGCCTCTCACTTCTTCTGCTCATCATCTTCGTCAGCGCGCGGTCCAGCGCGACGCGCAACGCACGACCACGATACCCGCTCGACCTGGCTCCGGCGTTCTCTCGCGCCGCCGTTTCCTGGCAGGGCTGGGCGCCCGGCAGCCCGAGCTCGATGCTGCCTTGGTGTCTCAGGCAGACCCGTTTTCCATCTCGTAAGCGCATCTCCGCCGACAACGCTCGAATGGCAGCCAGCACACGCAGTTGACCGACTCATGAGGGCAGCGTCAGGCGTGGGCGGATTCCATCAGCGGCGCGAGGAGCCAAACTCGATTGTGACAAGAGCTGCAGAGAGGAGACAGGGGCAGCTTCACGAGGAGGCATCTGGCTGGATTTTGCATCATCAAGCGAACAGAGCAGCTCGGCCTGCTCCGCCGACTACCCGCTCACGAGTCATGGCACCAGACCATCGTCAGTCGGAAGGGCGACGGGCCATCAATGCCGCGAGCGGCGAGCACCCGCATGCCCGGTGCAGGGCGCAAGGCAGGCAAGACGCGCACCGCAGAAGGGCCTTCTGGGGCGAGCAGGCACGTATATAGAGGGCGCTGCGCTGCTCGTCCGCGCCCTCAAGTTCTACAGAGAGTAGCATCCTCACCGCGGGGGGATCAGCCGCCGGAAAAGGCTGCTGCCCTTTCGTACGCAACACGGCCTACCAACCCCGCCTCCGGTCCCAAGGAAAAGCACACCCAAGTCGAGGGCGGGCGGCCTGTCCCGGGTTTCGATACGCGCGATTCATTCGGCAGCATATGCCGCAGGCCAGATCAGCTCAAGCTCGACTGCTCGCAGCGGGCGCTCTTTCGCACTCGTGCACGCGCGCGCGCGAGACACGACACGCGCCCGACCCGCGCATGGCCCGGCAGGCGCAGACGAGGCGCAGACGAGACGCAAGACGCAGACGCAGACGCAGACGCAGACGCAACGCAGACGCAACGCAGACGCGGAGGAAGCGGTCATCGGACTGCGCGCGAGGCGGCAGCGGGAGGCTGGGCGCGGTGGCGGTGGCCGCTCGCGCGTGGGAGACGTGGGCGCGGTTGCGGCAGGCAGGGCGAGGTATGCGAGGGCGTTCTGCGTGTCTGTCTGTCTGTCTGACGGGCGTGGGCGTGGGCGTGAGGTGGGCGGAGGGTGGTGGGCATGGCGGGCAGCGCGCATGGGCAGGGCATGGACAGGGTGGGCGCGAGAGCAGAGCATGGGAGCGAGGCCGTTCGGGCGCGGACAGTCACCAGTCCTGCGGACAGCTGGCCGGCGCGCCCCCAGCAGCAGCAGCACCCATTGACGCCATAGTGGGCATGGCATGGCATGGACACCGCATGTCGCATCGCACTGACACTGACACGCGCAGCTGCCGTCGACAAGTGGGGTCAGCGATCAAATTTTGATATCGCCCTCGGAGGCAATTGGGATTGGCGTTGGGAGCCGCCGCCAGGCCCCCACCACGGGCCAGACGCGCGCGCGCGCAGAGCTCTCCGGCGGCGTGAAGCGCACGAGGAGGCTTGGGGCGGCGTGCAGCGTGCGGCGTGCCTGGGCTGGCGGGCGCGCGCCGGGCGCCACGGCGACGCTGCAAGCATCGCCCCTGCTCGCGCTTTCCGCGGCCTAGGGTGCGTGGACTGTGGCTCGTTCCTGATCTTCTGGGCGTGTTCGGTCGCCAAAATGCGCTAGTTTAAGGCTGGCTGTTAGTGCAGTCGCAACTGATGGCCTCGCGCTAGCAGGACAAGCACAATGAGGTAAGTCGATGCTGTGCGCGTGCGGACGTCGGTCGTGTCGTCCAGGAACTTTATTATTTCACGCCGCCCGCCCATCACTGCTGCTGCTCCGCCCGCCAGCCCTCTGCAGTCAATGGCAAAGGCTCTCGCCATCCAGTCCACCATGTCCTCCACGCCCTCGAGCACGCCGGTCAAGCGCGCCTGTGACAGGTGAGTGCCCCGCTGCCGCCTCGCGCCCCGGCCCCGTTCTCTGACCTCGCTGCCGCAGCTGTCACCGCCGCAAGGTAAAGTGCATTGGCGAAGGCCACAAGCCGTGCAAGAACTGCGTCTCCGCCGGCCTCAACTGCACCTACAATGCCATCCCCCAGAAGAAGGGCCCCAAGGGCTCCCGCGCGAAGGTGCTCTCCGAGCTGCGCGAGACCCAGCGCCAGTCCCAGCTGGCCGCCAGCGGCTTCCCCGACCTCTACACTGCCCACAACATTGCCCTGCAGCGCCAGCCGGGCCTGATGTCCCTCGATCTGATCCACACCTGCGTCGACTTCTACTTCCAGCACCTGTACCCCTCCCAGCCCATCCTGCACCACCAGCGCATTCAGGAGGCAATCCTCAGCATGGACCAGAGCGTCGAGGCCTACTGCATGATCGCCGCTCTCTGCGCCTACATGCTCATCCAGCCAAACATGACCCTGCCGCCGAACGTCGTTCCGCGGGGTCCAGAAGGCCCGATCCCCAACATCAACTTCGGCCACGTTCTGCTAGAGGAAGCCGTGCGCGTCAGGAAGAGCTACAACCATGTGGAGAACCCCACACGCCTCTCCGTCATCACCTCGTTCTTCTTCTTCAGCTGCTACCAGTGCCTGGACAAGCACAACACCGCCTGGTACTATCTGCGCGAGGCCACTACCCACGCCCAGCTGCTGGGAATGCACGACGAGGAGACCTACAAGACGGGCGATTTCATCGAGTCGTCGCGCCGCCGCAGATTATACTGGCTGCTCTTTATCCAGGAGAGGTCGGTCAACTGCCCGTGGTTTGGTGGAGATTTCGCCGAAGCTAACTTCCCCGCAGAGCCTACGCCCTTCACAAGCACCGCCCCATCACGCTTGACGCTACCATCGAGATCCCGACCCAGGACGAAGACCCCACGGAAAGGATCCAGCTCTCCGGCTTCATACACCTCATCAATCTCTACAAGCCCTTCGACCACACATTCATGGGACTGTGGAACAAAGTCCGCACCGGCTGCCTGCCCTCGTGGCTCGCGCAGATGCAGAACCAGCTCTCAGACGCTCTCCCGAGCTACCTGGAGGGCACCGAGGCGCAAGCGGTCGATCTGCGAACCTCGCAACAATGGCTGCGCACGATGGTCTGGCAGCTTGCCATCAGCCACGGCTTCATTTCCTCCATGGCAACGGACAACACCATGAGCTTCAAGTACCCCATTGAGATTGCGCGCGACCTCATCACCATGTCAAGCCAATTCTCGCAGCAGGCGATGGAGGTGCACGGAGTCGGTCTGGTGAGTTTCCCGAAACCGAGCGTGCCGATTCCACACGGGCGAACGAACCTTAGCTGACTTTTCCTCTCTTTTTTCCCCTGCAGATTGAGAAACTTTTCGACGTGGCATGCACGCTGACCGACGTCATGGCCTGCGTGCCGATGGAGCAAAATTCATTCGAGATTGGCCCGCGCGATTACCTCGGCCGCTTCCTGAACCTCATCTCTACGCTTCGCGGCGGCCAGTCGCGCTATCTCGCCCTGCTCCTCCAGAAGATCAACGAGGTGCTGCCGAACATGGCAGTCCCCATGCCACGTGGTCTGAGCGCTACGTCGACGCCTGCCAACGCACGTCTCGAAGAGCTGTACGAAAGTCCCGCTTCCGTCTCAGCACAGGGGTCACACGTGGGATCGCACGAGGCGACGCCGTTCGAATCGCCGCCCCCCATGAGCATGCCGGTGCCTGTCAGACAGAGCAGCCACTCGAGCATGCCTTACCCTGACATGCAGGTCACACCGCCATTAGTCCCGCAGAACCAGGGTTTCCCGACTTTTTCGACGGCCATGGGATTTGCGCAGAGCACGACGACGGCGGCACCGCCGCAGGGAGCATACCAGACACACCCGCAGCATGGCGCGCCCGGCGGCTTCCCCGGCTGACGAGATGCGCCGCGGCGCACGAGTCAAGTTACATAGAAGGCGTGTGTGAGGACGGCATTCAAGCCTTGCACTATCTTTTCTTGGTTTCCATTTCCATTGCGATGAGCGACCAGGGTCTTGCAGCCTTGCCTACCCTTGGTGCGCGAATCATACGGGGAAACCGCCGCCGCCGCACCGAGATTGTCCGAATTAGGGCGTTGGGCAGGGAGCCCCGGCAGGCGTGCGGACTACTGATTCGGACAGAAAAACGCAAGAACTCGGGAAAACGAAAAGCACAAGCTCTGGCTTAGGACGGGGGCGCTACGGCAAAGGATCTCACGACCATTACACGCATCATCGGCGGCGTCGCATTGTCGGGCAGCATTTCTCCGCTCCTCCTTCTCTTCTCCTTCGTGTCTCTCTTAGTTGCTTTTGCCGTTTCTTCTTTCCGCAAGCGTGGCGTTGGCTAGGAGTGCGGCTTCTGGGGAAAAAGGGTTACGGGTAGCGAATCAGGGTTTCCTCCCGCGGCGACGGTACGCCGTTTCGCTTGGTTTTCATCAGGTTGACGTTAGCGCGGCATCATGGGATTTAGGGTACCACTCTTCTTTACGCATGTCAAGACGGGGCGGGACGGGATTGGGAAGCGCGGTGTGTCGGAAAAAGGCCATGTGGTTCGGAAAACGAGGCTTGGTTGTTGGTATTCAAGAGTTAAGAAACACATGTCAAGGAATCTTCTTCATCTACCGGAAAGCAAAAAAATGGAAGCGAGACTTTTGCCAAACGCTCTTCCGTCCGTCCGTCCCGCCGCACATACAGACACGCACACACACACACACACACACAGAGAGAGAGAGAGAGAGAGAGAGAGAGAGAGAGAGAGAGAAACAGAGGCATGCCGGCCGGCCGCCACGGTGTTACGAGGACACGACGCATGCATGGCCATCCGGTCACGCTTCTTCACACGTGGGCGCAAAAGTTTCCGGGCGAGAGCTGCAGGTGCTCAGGGTTGGTCCCAGCACACGAAGCGCAACGAGGCTTACCGCTTACGGCCATAACTACGCGGGAGGCTGGGGCCTGCTGCTTCACGTTTCATGCCTCCCACGCGGCAGCGCTGCACTACGCTGCGCTACGCTACGCTACCTTTCTGAACCATATTTTCCCTCCACGAAACGGCAGACGATTGCCGACACTCTGATACGGAAACCATGAGCTCAACCGCATGCAGTCGCATTCTGCGCGACGGTGAGTGCCGCTTTCGCTGTCTGGGCCATTATTCTTGGACGAAGATCTACTACTGGGATTCTTTTCGTGCCATCGGGAAGCGGTAAAGGAAGAGAGAGAGAGGGAAGAAGCCGGGAGAAATACAGAGAAATACAAGAAGATGAGAGCGAGACATTTTGTGTGGGGCAAATCGAGAAGCACACGAGTATAGGGAGGAGAAGGGTGCACGGGGAATAGACCAATGGCACAGCGAGAACCCCACGCATCGAGCGCGAATCTGGGAGAGAGGAAAAAGAAAAAAAAAAAGAGAAAAAAAAAGTAGCAAACTCTATTGCTGCCACATTATGTTTTCTTAAACGCGCGCTCTTCGCCAACTAGCCACGGTCCTCTCCGGCCTGTTCCCCCGCCCTTCTTTCTCTCCTCCCTTTGCCGTAGGATTTTTCCTTGACTTTCCTTGATTTTCCTTCCCTTTCCGTCCCGTTCCTCTACACACCCTTTCCGGTCTGTTTACCGTGGCTTTACCGGTAATTGCTGCAGGCCGGCTAGAGCCACGCTACCGAAGAACAATAGCCCGAGTGGCTACCACTTTCTCTCCCTGCGCGCCACCACCGCCATCACCACCACCACCACCACCACGACCGCGATCCTAATTCCTTTTGTCTGACGTCTCTGACGTGCGGAGCAGCCGTTTCCTCTGACCCCTTTATCTCTTTTTCTTTCTTTTTCCCTCCAGCCTCCAAGGACCGTTGCGTCGGGCAAACGGGAAGGGTTTCTTTTGGGAGGGGGAGGAGATGGTGGTGGTGGGATGATGATTCTAGACTGGAACGATCGACAGGAACTTGAGAGAGCGATCAGCTCCGATAGTCTGAATCGGCGAGGTGGATGGTGGGGGGTGTGACAGAGAGTAGAATGGGAGCTATTTGCTCTTGGGACTATTTGCGCGCACGGACCAGTACGGCTGAAAGAGAGAGCATAGAGAGAGAGAGAGAGAGAGGCGAACGACGGCCTCTGACTGGATTGTTCACCCAGGGTAAAGGAATATCCGCTGCGGCGGAGCTGAGCGTCTGTGTGTCTGGCGTGTACGTGGTGCGCTTGCGCGTGCGATGCGTTACACTAAAAGGGGGAAGGGAAGGGAAGGGAAGGAGGGCTGGGGCGGGAGTGCGCGGGCGATGGCTGCGACGGCGGCGGTGCGCGCGCCCTGTGCGTCGTTCGCGGTAGCATATTGTGGCGCATCGGGCTCTCAGGCGCAAATGGAACGGTTGGGAAGGAGAGGGAGGGGGGAGCTGAATGGACAGTATCGTGGGCAGCAAGGGGGCAAGGACGCGGTGTGTGAGCTGGCGTCGGGCTGTGGCAGCATACGACACACGGGACGAAGCACGAGGCCTATCGAGATATCCACGCGTGGTCGTCCGGGGAGTTACACCGTAGATACATCGAAGAGGCGGTCCGGGACGAACGGTGCGTATGTATGCGTAGGGGATGGCTCGGCATTGGCATGGCTGAAGCATCGAGGGGGGAGGGGCGCGAGTGAGTTAGTTGGGGAGGGGTGCAAGGCATCGGCTCGGAGCTGGCCCGAGATGGCAATACGGCGGGATGAAGGGTGGCAGCACACAGGGCCTCCCGCGCGGATGCTTGCTGGCCCTGTTGCTAACCATGGCTGATGCTTCTTGAGGTGCTGCCATGTGCGCACGCACCGCGAGCCTCGCCTCGTGCCTAGCACCTACAGGTGAGGCAGCTATGAGATCCGATCAAATCAAATCGCACCCCAGCCGAGGCGCAAAATCAGAGTTTCGAGTGCATACCGCCCATGCGGAATTTCCGCAGCGCTAGGCGCGGGTAGCTCCCTTGCGGGTCAAGGAAGAAGGCAGAGATCAAGCGGCATGTCCAATATGCGTGTGCGTGCGCACATGGCATTGCTGGCATTGCATGCTTCAATGACCATGCCAGACCGGGGATCATGGACCTGCTGGCGTCCTGCCCGTAGCCATTGCCTCGTCCACTTGCCTCGTCTTTTCTCACATTAACGACCCAGCGACGGGCCCTTCGCCGCCATACGGCGCGCGAACACGCTGCTCGAGGGCAGCATCGAAGACGTAGGGTTGTGTTCCGACGCGTGCCAGATGCCAGATCGCCCTGCTGCAACGCGATTGAGGCCCGCCGCGTAGTTGCACGCGGTTTCTGCATGGATTTACATGCACGGTTACGACATGTCAAAGACGGAAATCGAGAAGCAGCGAACTGCAAAAAGGCGATGCTGCCAGCTAAGCTCAAGCTTCAGATGTACCGCATGCCTTCCCTCAGCCCACGGCGCTCCCTGCTCCGGCATCTGCTGGTGTGATGAGGGACATCGGCGACGCTGCGCTCTAGCTAGGCTGCTGCTGCTGGCTCGAGCTCTTGGCTACCAGTAGCGCGTGCAGATCTACTATAGAGCCATTCCTGGGGCAGGGAAGGAGTCTTTTTTTTTCTTTTCGTTAGCTGGCAGCAAGATGCAGGTTGACCAGACCGGTGCGCAGCGGCGGCCGCGGCGGCTGTTGCTGTTACTGTTGCTGTTGCTGGGAGCAACTGTAAGGCTGGGCCGGGGCAGATACTGGTTGCGGAATACTTAGGGTCAGCGCGGAGGACACCATCCAGGCGGGCTGACGACGACGCTGGACGGCGGCAGCATGCGGGCAGTAGGGCGGTAGGGCAGTAAGGGTAAGGCAGCAGACAGCGCGGCGACGGGGCCCGGTGTGGTAATCTGGCGCGCAGGCGATTGGATGGTGCCGGCCCGCCAGGTAGATGCAGACCAGACGACGATGCTCGCTGCGGAACCGCAGGAGAGTGGACGAAGTGAAGCAAGCATTAGCAGGCAAGCGCGTTTCTTGCTCTGTCCGGCGAGGCATGATGCGGAAAGGAAGGTGGGGTAGGCGCAGAGCACAGAGCACCGCCTGCCTGGCTGCCAGATTCTGCGCAGCCTGGTAGCCCTCGCTTGCGCCTTGGGCAGGAGCACCACCACATCGCAAAAGCCTCGTGACGTACGTGACGCTCCCGCGGGCGCGGCGGTGAAGAATTCGATACAACACGTCTCCATCGTCACGATGCCATGCTGCCTGATTCTGCTGCATGCGTGACAGCTGACAGCCGGGTGAGGGAAAAAAAAAAGCACTGACCGGTGACGCTGTGGGGTGCGCTGCACCACTGCGAAAGAGCCACAGCACTGCCAGCCAGCAGGACAGCAGCCCGACCAGCACGGGATGCTGCGAGGAAGGTGTTGCGACGCTGCGCCAGCCAACCACCAGAAAGCGCTTTGCTAACCGCTGCATGGATAGCCCTGCTAAGCTGGTCTCCTCACAACTACCACCATCACCTCAACGCCGCCCTCGACTCTCACCGGCAATCTGCGAGAACCGGACAGGGTCCAGCGGCGCACCCACCGCATCGCAGTCCCTCAGCCCCCAGCGACACCAACACCCTAAGCCCACCTCACCAGATCCTTGCGTCCGCCCAGATGCGCGACACCCTCTCACCCAGGGGGGGCTCAGGCCAGCGGACTCGGGGCTGACTGACAGAAGCAGCAAGGCCAGTTCCAGCAGCGCGCGGGTGGGAGAGGATCGACCGGAATGGTTCGCAGTGATCCGCTCATCGCGCCCTTATTGCCGTCGCCAGGTTCACCATGTTGCATCATCTCGACCGGCGGAGCCACGGGACAGCTAGCAGGAGCGGAACGAGTTCGAGCGGCAAGCCACCATCGATCGAACCGGAAGGGCGGACGGACGGCGGGCAACGACGGAGGAACGGGGAACGGGGAACGGGGCCACGGACAGCAGCAGCGGCGGCGGCGGCGGCGGCGGCGGGCGGCAATGAAACGGGACAGCAACGACAACGACGACAACAACGACAGCGACAACGACAATGTGACGACGCAGTGCCGTCCGTAGTTGGACGTGCCCGGCCCCATCTCCACCTGCCGAGCTCGCTGCAGAGGCGCGGAGGCACAGAGGGTCCCTTGGACTGTCGGGGGCGTCGAAACGGTCGTGTGCGCGCGGCCAGCGGAGCCACAGCGCAGGAGCCAGCCCGCTCGCCTCCACCCCTCGTCTCGTCGCATCCCATAGGTTCAGCTGGGCTTGCGGTGGGCGCACGATCCAGATTCTCGAAGCCTTCAGAAGGCGGCGTGCGTTTGGCCGTCTGGCGGGCGACGGCACGCTAGCTGCGCATCATCCTCTGCCTGGGCACGGAGGCTGCGGCCGTTTTGAGGCCGATATCCGCGCGCGGCGCCTGCCTGGCTGCCGGCGGCTCGTTGGCGCAAACTGCTCTACGACTCTTACTTGCTTCTCCCACGTGCCAGAACCGCCCCGTCTAAACTTTGTTTTGCGTTCCCTGGGTCCAACGCTTGCCTAGCCCGCACCCACGCCGACGGACGTTCCTTGACTCGCCACGAGGCGGCGCACGCTAGCAGGTCAATCTGCCGGTCGGCTAGTTGGGCGCGCTCTCTCGGGGCGGCAGGGTGGCAGCAGGGAGCCGGCCGTGGGCGTGCTGGTCCCGTTGCAGCGGAGGGTTCCAGAGGCGTCGCCGTCGTCGGAATCGTCTCCTTTGCCCGCCTTCCTGGTCCGTGTGCGTTTTGCGAGCGGGCCTTGGCGGGTGGGGTCTTTCCAGCGCCAGCGCGCGCGCGCGATCGTCGTCTGACAGGATGCGTTTGTGTGGAGTTAGGAGTCCGGACGCGTGCACTGACAGATGCAGGGCGAGCCCCACCGGCCTTCTTCGCTCTGTCTGGCGGGCAGCCCAGTGCGGTGACGTTTTTGAAAGCACCTCACGACTCATGGTCCTCGCAACTATGCTGCGCCTAAGGATACCCGGCCCTCGTGCCCGCAGCAAAGGAAGCATCAGACCAACGGCTGCTCTGCCGCGAGGCGAGTAGGGTAGGGGTGCGAAGGGCAGAAAATTGACGCGCAGAAGCGTGCCACGCAGAGCCACAAGGGGATGGATGCTCCCGCCAGCCCGGCCGATTCATGTCAACAGCCAATTAAGGTTTGCGCTCGCCTATGTCATAGCGTCGAGCAGCGCCAGAAAAAGAGAAGTGGACATCGTCTGTGGTTGAGCAGGGGCTCGCCCTTCCCTGCCATTTTTTTTCTTTTTCCCGGGGGCCCCTTGTCGCCGCGCGGGAGCAGGCACTTCCACAGCCCAGGGATCAGGAGCAAGGATTTCTTGCATCATCACTTTCACTCGCCAGCGACATTCTGGAACGTCGCAGAGTACGGTGTGTCATGGAACAGAGCATTTTCTCGTTACTATATCGATACAGAGCGAGTTCTACTCCGACCGTATCTGTCACCCTCGCATCACGATTGGCTGCTTTCCACGGATTTTTGCAGCCGTCGTTTTGGCTTTCGTCGGTCACCTTTCTCCTCCTTGTCCGAGCCACATATCGTACGCATTTCATTTCCACATGCTACTCTGCCAGTTGCACACGCTTGGTCACCCAATTTCCTGCAGGGGAAGAGGCCGTTGATTGAGAGATGCAAGCCAGCACGCCCACCACGCCCAGGGCAATGAAAGGTGGGATGTTGCAAAAGCCCCATCCTGCCTAGTGCCGCTACCGCTGGCGCCATCCACTGCTACCGCTCGACGGACACGGTACGGCAGATGGCTTTCGGCTGGTCCAGGCGGTTCACGACTCCCGGCAGATAGCGTTGAGATGAGATTGAAGCCACTTTACTCATACGAACGGGAACACAGTTTTTCTGGAAGGACCAAGGAACGGGGTGGCGTTGGGGTTGCGCGTCAATCAGCCCCAAGGGACGGGAGATGCCTAGACGGCCGCCGGTTTTCTGGGACCGGCGCGGCGCATGCGGGATTGCTGGAGTCAGCTCGTCGTCAGGCAAGGCGGAGCTAGCTGTCAGGCATTTCGGGTGAACTGTTGAGATATCTAGCTGTTGCTGGTGATTTGGTTGCGCTACTGACAGGTGGGGGCCAACCAGAGGGTCGCACTGAGGTAGTGTGCGGGTGCAAGGACCTCAATAGCCACCGCTTGTCTCCGCCACCTTTCATTTTTCCAACATTCCTTTTTCACGGGGTGGATGAACTTGGGCATATTACGCGAGCATACAGAGAGCACACAGGGCACATACCTTGCGACTGGGGTGCTGCCGTATGCTGCGAGTTTGAGATGAGAGATCTAGCCATCACGTAGAATAACACCGCCCGGGAAGCAGTCGTAGATACGACAGGTCTGTGCGGCATTTCCTGCGCTTCTTTCGGCAGCCAGCACTGACTACTGACACACCAACACATCGATCTTACATAGATGCTCGAGATAGGGAGGGAGCAATGGCCGATTTTTTACGATCGCGCATTGATCTCGTGACGTTCTTTGCGCTCTCCTTTCGCTTCACCAACCTGCTACTGCTGCCACAGGCAACTGCTGTATGGCCTGGGTTGCACCGGCGCGCAGGCGCCTGAAGAAGGGTATTTGGAAGCTCTGGGCGCCACGGCGGGAATGATGGGTGAGGCGGTAAGCGGCAGCAAAGCCGAGCGTGGCACCCCTCCCCTCCCGGGGTACGTAGCGGCCGTGGCCGTGGCCGTGGCCGTGGCCGAGTGGCCGGGTAACCTTTTTAGGGTGGCTCACTTCCAAGAGTTTTTACTCTTTTAGGCTTTCGCGTGGACCTTTTTTTATTTTGCCTTTTCCATGTTCGGTCCTCTCTCTCTTTCTATCTCTCTCTTTCTATCTCTCTCTCTCTCTCTCTCTCTATATATATATATATATATAACGGCGCACTAGCGTTATTCAAGCGAGCCTGAGAGATCATGTTGAACATACTACTCGCGTCCGTCGTGGACTTTTGCGCGGGTTGTCGCTTGTTCACGGCAACGGCGCATCTCTCGATGACAATTTTTTTTCTCTCTTTTCTTTTTTCCCCCCTTCTGCGTGTCATGGTCGTCTCTCAGTCGTGGCGTCTTGGCCCGCGCCGTTGACATTTAGCGAGAGGAGCACGTTGTTGACGCGAGAAAGAAGGTTTGCGGCATGGATAATGCCGACACGACGACTCAGGATACCGGTCGATTGCCGTCGATCTTGCGGAAAACGATAGGCGGAAGCTAAAATGGAGCAAGGCGCGGCGCGAGGGGAGCAAAGGCAAGCAACGGCGAGACGGGAGGGTCGTGATGCAATGAGCGGCAACAGGGTTTCTGACTTATGTACACAGGCGCCGCCCGTTCTGTCAAACGAACGGTGCAGAAAAGCCTTTTTCATTCCCTTATTTCGTTGCCCGACCCCTCCTGCCACCCCCGGTTAGACCCGGGAAATTCTTTCTGTTTACCTCATGGCCCTTCTCTCTTTTTTTTTTTCCCCTCCCCCTCCGATTGTTGTCGTCATGCGTCGCGATCGCGATGGTAGCACGCGAAATACGCGTTGGTGACAATACTACCTATGCTGCTATCGGGTGTACAATGACTCTCTAGCACCATGGTCGAGAACGCGCTCACCCTTTCGCCAAAATGAATCGTATGCGCCGATCATTGATACGAGCCCGATGCTCACCACGCGCTCTCACTATTGTTTCTCGCTTCACGACAGTCAGCGGCATCGGCCAATCGATGTAATTGAAGGGGAAAGTTGGCGAGTTTGCACCGCAGAACGAACACCAACATGAGCTACTACTCATCCACGACTCAAGAGGGCGGCCTTGCGCTAATGCTAAGGGCATGTACTGGCGCCGCGTCTGTTGTCCTTTCGATGCAACCGCATAGGCGGTCAAAATCTCCCCATGGCGAACAGATCTGGCATCCAGTCCGCCGTGGTGTCTTCCTCCCTTTGAGAGCTAGCGCGCAGGGTTTCCAACCGCGTGGTCGCGTCGGCGCGGGATGGACGGAGGACGGGACGCCGAAGTCTGTTGTGCAGATGGTAAAACGTGGTCAACGGGGATCTCGAAGCATGGCGTTCCCAACACCCCCCTCAAACAAGTGGCAGGGTGGTACGTGGCGGTGACGGGACGAGGGGTCAAGAACGAGGGGCTCCTGAGTGGGGGTCACGGCGAGGGGAGGGGGCCGTGAAGGAGGGCCTCACGTCCGTTCGTCTGCCTGCAGTTTGATGGAAGTGAGACAGGCTTTGCTGTCCGCTGCTTTGGCAAGCGAGCGCTCAGTTCCCGATCGCGCTCGTGTCGTGAAGAAGGTTAAACGCCGCCGCTTCTGGTACGCTGGATGGCGCAGGATCTCTGGTGGCTTCTCGCCGCAATCATTGCACTTCGTTCCCTAGTCATGGGCAGCCCTGGTGACGCTGCGGCGGCGCCACGGACGAGAGAGGACCCTTCGATCGTGTGGTGGGGTGAAGCTTGCTTCAGGATGTTTTCCGGCGTCTGGAGCCACGCAAACGCAGCCGCAAAGACCGGACACAGCATCCAGCACGGAACCCCGCCGACTCGCCGTTGTTGGCCGCCAGGGCCACCACGAGCACCACCATCTCTTGCGTTGCTACGCTCTGACACAGTGGCGGCTGGATCAGGCGGCAGGCTCATCCTTTCAATAAGGAGGCGCGCTCGTGGTGTTACGGTGGCATGCTCCAAGCATCGGAGAAATAGACCGTCGCCGGGGAAATGCAAGGCCAGATGAGGCTCGGGCAATAGTTGTGTGGAGATAAGTCGATAGCAGTAGCACCCAGGATCCCAGACAGAACGCGTGGTTTTTCGCTGGCAGCCCTGATTTTCTCTGCGCCCAGGCTCGAGCCGGTGGCAGGCTGGCCTGCCTCGCCATCATGGCCAGAAAGGTCGGGGCGGCAGGGAATAAGATGCAGGAAATAGAAGGAAACTGAGGTCGGAGCTGGAACGGGAGCACGTGCTCGTTGGCGGCGCGGAATTCAGTGCGACGGCGGCTAGCGGACATAGCGGAATCCCGCCCCTTGCCCTCGATTTCCGCCCGAACATCACCCGGGCGCCGCAGCCGTCAGTCAGCTAGCGGGCTGTGGCGGCGCTCCAAGACGCCCAAGTTGCCGAAGATGCCGTGTCCGTGATGCCGTGCCCGTGGTGCCGTGGTCCCAGCGCGCAAGGATGCCACTCCATCACGCCCGGCTCATGGGAATTCGACTGGCGAAAGGGAGGTCCGCGGGCTCCCATGGCAGTGCGCCAGGCAGCACGCCAGGCAGCGACCGCGCGAGGACACGTTGCCGCCAGTCAGGCCAGTCGTGCTCCTGCTGGCGCCATCATAGAGACCGCTTCGACGCGGACACGGGTCCGCCCATCTGCGCCTTCGCAAGTTCGCAGCACCCTCGGGTCGAAACCGGCTCCTTCACGTGGTCTTTCCGAATCCGGATCGAGGATGTGTGACCCTGTGGCCGCGGGCGAGCAGCCTCGCAGCTTCGCCGCCAACCGAAAAGCAGCCTGACAGCAGCGCCAGCCGTCATGGTGGGAGCCAGTCGATTTCGGCTCGCGAGCGCAGGCGCAGGGCGCGCGGTGCGCTGTCAGTGCGGACGCGGCGGCGGCGGTGGCAGCGGCGGCAGCGGCAGCAACAGCAGCAGGAAGGACAAAAAGAAGTCAACGTGTAGCCCGTTCCGAGGCGCAGCGACCTTATAGATGAGCGCGCGCTGCAGCTCGCCGTGTCACATCGGCCGCGAACGCTCACCCCTGCGTCGATAGAAAGTCGCTGCGACAGCCAAGCATCCCGCGTGAACGCAGCCACCTCACAATGCGGCATGTCGGCCGCTGCTGTGCAGCCTCAGGCCCGCCGCGGCGAGAAACAGGTCAGACATGGCGGTGTTCGGCTTGAGGATGACCTGCAGGCGCCGGCACGCCAAATCTAGCCCTCGATCGCAGGGCATCTTGGGTGCTGACGGTTTCATCGACTTGTGGCCTGCTGACATCTGGCTCCCAGGTCATTTACGTGCCACCAGCGTCATCCACAACCGCATTTTGCCTCCCGGGCGCCGTCGACCGGCCACTGGTGTTGATGCGCCCCAGATCAGGAGCACAGCGTTGGGCATATGAGGCACTGTTTCAGCAGCAAGTGACAATGTGCCTGGCCTGCCCGCGGCCGCAGTGGCGGCCAGACGTCACCGCGCCTCGACTGCTGCCATAGGCCGCGTTTCGACAAAAGCAACGCCGGCAACCCTTTCTGGTGCAGCTGAGACGCGCTCGTGGGAGCGCGGTGCAGCCTGGCGTTTTCGCGCACGATAAAAACTGCGACTTTAAGAAGCGCGATGGTGGCTCGTCCGCGCGGCATGGTGCAGCTCCAGCTATGCATCGCGAGCCCTTCCGAGCCACCGCAGGTACGTTTGCAGTCATTTGCCAGATCCAGAGCCCTCCTCGCCAGCCGCCCTCTGCCCATTCGCGCACTACGCCATCCACCAGGGTGCCATGCTGGGATCCGCGCCTGGCCACGCCTCCAGCAGGCAGAGATAAAGCCTGGTGGACACCGTGATGGCGCGGAACCCGGGCTGATGCTCTCCTCAGAAATCCTTCCGCATCCAGCAACGAGTCAACCTCACTCAGCAATAGGGCTCACTCACCGACACGAGCCGACCCATCCCGCCTGACGAGCCTCAGCCTCCTCAGCCTTAGCGATCAGCCTCAAGGCCCTTCGCAATAAATTTCCCCACGTCGACGAGAATTGGACTTTGCTGCTGTAGCACCTTCCACCATGGCGCATCTCACCTCGCTGCCCTCCGAGCTGCTGCTCCATATTCTAAGCTTCCTGCCCATCCGCTCTCTCCTCGCCTTTTCTCTTGCCAGCCGGTCCGCACACATTCTTGCTTCTTCGAGTTTGCAAACCCTGTCTCTGGGCATCTATCCCTCGCGCGTGTCCTCCTTGATCAGTCAGCTCTCAAGCACAAGTCCAACTGCATCTCCGTACTCCCGTAGCACCAGAAGCCTCAACAGCAGCGTCGGATCCATCCCTTCGTCCGGCTCCAGCTCTGGCTCCAGCTCGTCCAGCGCATCTGCCCTCTTCGATGAAGGGTGTACCGTTGCACATGTCATCCCGCAGGCGTCGGAGCTCCGCCCTCACACGCTGTTGGCCTTCCACACCGCCCTGACTTCGTCCATTCTGAACCGCTATTGCATGTCCATGCGCCACCTGGAGCTCAGCATCTGGACGCTTACCCCGCCCGTGGCCGACGCCCTGGCTGGCCTCAAGAACCTGCGGACCTTGTGTCTACGCATCGAAGATCCCTTTGGCCGCGGCTTCTTGCGCCGCTGGATCATCAACTGGGGCTCCACGACCGACGAGGAGGACGACGCCGGCCGCAGGAGCCCTCACCGCGTGCCGGACTTGTACCGCGCCCTCCCGGAAGCCGGCACGGGCACCGAGTGGAACAAGTTCGCGGACGCATGGAGCCGGCTGGAGACTCTGCGGCTGGTCGGCGCCGAGATCAGTGACTGGCAGCTCAGCCAGATTCTGAAGAAAAACCCGGGCCTCAGGGAGCTCTGGCTGAAGAAGTGTCCCGACATCGGCGTCGAGCTACTGAAATTCCTGGACGAGGAGTGGGAAGGCAAGTGCGGTCTGCGCGCGCTGGGTCTGGTTGACTGCGATCTCGCCGGCGAGGTCAACCAGGAGACGGTGGAGCATATAGGAGGTCTGCCCAGCCTGCAAGTACGTTATATCGTCTCTTCGCACGGACGTCTCTTGAATTGCTGTTGATTGGCGCGGCTGACGCATGTCGCAGTTCTTATCGCTGCTGGGCTGCAAGGGTCTCACGAACAATGTCGTCGAGCGCTTCAACGACGACTCTTGGCACATACCGCACATCGAACTGCCCGGCACCCATTCGCCCGAACAGGGGCCCATGCCCGCTGTGATTGAGGTAGATCCTGCTTACGTAGATGATGAGGAATGATTTTGGAGCGGTTGAAACTTTATTTCTTTTTGGTGTTTTACGAGTGCCCGTTGACGGCCTGCCACGGCAGCCTCACTTTTGATCAGGACTACCATTTTTTTACACTCTTTTTTTTTTAACTGTGTATAAAAGCAAGATACGGTTCATAGAAGGATATATTGCGAAGGTAGATAATGCTTCCAAGTCGCGCTCAATTCTATGTCGTCTATTTCTTTTCTTTTTTTTTTTTTTTACATGAGATGCATTCTGCGGGTGATCTTATCCAATGCCCGGTCCTCGTTGAGAGCGATCAGGAGGGTGCGTAGCATCTTGAAGCAGGAAAACAGATGGAAATGCTCGAGGATACAGACCAAAGGCTACTCTGACTCTTCATGGCAATAATGGGATTATTGGGGTGTTGCTTTCTGCGGCCGCGTTTTGCGGTTTCACCTTCATTCACCCATCACATCAACACCACATTCACCTCACGATGCCAGCCACACTCCGCCCAGGCTTGAAGAAAATTTTCACATGAGAAATCATTCACACACGAAGAAACAATCGTTCACACCCCGCCACTTCTTTTTTCAAGCGAGCGGCTTAGGGCTTGTCGTATGCCTTCATAAACTCTCCTCCTCTCTTCACACCCTCTCCCTTTCCTTTTCCTCTTCATCGACACCTTCGTCTCTTCACTGCCGACGACCGGTCGCAAGATTTCTCGCGCATTTGGTGCCCACTCAAATCATCAGCGCCCTCCTCGTCTCGCGCAGCTTTGAGCTTCGCTCTTCATCATCTTCACATTCAATCTCACTTCACCTTGCTCATCCTCATTGAACATCCAACATGGCGTTCACCGATAACACCGACACCCACAACGTCGTTCTCCTCCAGCCTCTCCAGGAGCCTCCCAAGGCCGAGGAGTTCCGCCTGGGCAACCGCATGCCTCTTGACTGTGCTCGCGACCAAATCTACGCCGCCGCGCGTGAGATCCAGCACATTCTTAACAAGATGGAGGCGTCTGAGACCTTCGACCTCACCAACGGCGCTCCTGGCATTCACAACCATCTCCTCTCCCTGTGCCTCGAGGAGGTCTGCGTCTACCACACCGACAAGGCTGGTGTGACCGAGTTCTATCTCGAGGAGCTCCACACCTTCGAGAGCCTCTTCTACATCACCATCATCCACATTCACTACTTCTACACTATGCTGTCCAACTCCGTCCGTGTGTTCATCGGCCTTGCTTATCAGCAATGCACCGACGACCTCACCTACTTGCAGCTGCTCGAGAACTTCTTCTATCACTGGGAGGTCTTGATGAACCCTCAGTTGCTCGCTACTCTTGATTTCGTCGTCCGCAAGGAGCGCCTGTTCAAGCTGAAGATGGACCACAACAAGAGCATCTTCATGAAGAGCCGCAAGTTTGCTGGTGGTCAGACTGAGGCCACCATGACCAACAGCATCCGCAACGCACTTGACGCCATTGCTTTCAATGAGTCTCAGCTCACCTCTGACGTCCTCGGCCTCAACGAGCACTTCTCGAAGGAGTTCAATCCCAGCGATCTGCTCATGTCTGTCGGTAAGAAGCATGCCGTTGCCCTGGCTGGTTGGTTGGAGATGAACGAGGTCTACCCAATGTACGAGATCCGCTGTGATGGATTTCACCCCACCAGTGCCCCGGTTGAGGCCTGCACCATCAATCCCAGCTTTGACAAGGAAGACACCTGCTCCGTCGCCGCTGCTAAGATCATGGCCGCTGAGGAGAACCTGCCCAAGCCTCCCCCTATCAGCCCTCTGACCTTCGAGTTTGACACTCCTGCCGCCGCCGTCATCCGGGACTGGCTCAATCGCACAGAGGCAATCCAGAACATCGGCCCGGAGCCCATTAAATTCCCCAAGAAGAACGTCTCTGGCTCCTCCGACAGCGGTTACATTGACGGAAGTGAGAGCGATGAGCTGACTTACTACACCGAGTACGAGAGCACCGAGCAGTCGCACCAGGACCAGGACCAGGACCAGGACCAGGGCCAGGACCACAACCAGAACCAGTTCCACTACTACCCGGCTAAGGGTTACATCGACCTCACCTCATCCATTAACGAGAACGTTCACGAACAGCGCCGCCACACTGACCCCTTCCTCGAGCACGACGGCTATCCGGCTGCCCAGAATGCTAAGACCAACAGCAGTGGCAGCAAGAAGCGTCCCGCTCCCATTGACGTCGAGCTGGCCAACAAGCGCGCCCGCATGTCTCCGGAGACTCCGATCTACATTTCCTCCTCTCCCACCGTCGACTCTCCCGGCACGGGCCTGTTCGTGTCCCTGGGCGACCAGGTGAGCGAGCAGATCCTGGCCTTCATCCAGGACTCCGGAGCTCCCGCGGAGAACCAGGCGGCCGAGGACACGGACGACTTCTTCCCCATGTCCAGCCCGCCCGCCAAGCCGGTCGCTCCCGTCAAGGTTCCCGCCGAGCAGGAGAAGCCGCGCCTGCGCTGCGGCTTCGTCGTCAGCCCGATCTCGACGGTCCCGCCCGTCGCCGGCGACGCCACCATCACCCACTGCTCAGAGACCGCCTCCCAGCACCATTTCGACATGGTCATGAACGGCGAGTTGGTCGCCCGCGAGCGCCAGCGTGCCATGCGCGCCCTGCTGGGAGAGGAGAACTCGTCCGACGAGGCCAAGAAGGACGCCAGCGTCCCTAGCGACTCGTCCACCTTCTTGACCTGGAGGAAGTTCACCCACGACTACCGCGAAAAGGACTGGTAGATGGTACCTGCCTTGGAATACTTGGGAAGTCGTTCTTTTGGATCGACCTGGGCGACAGTCGGGTTTACGGAATTTTCCTTTTTGTTATCTCTTTCGATGCTTCGGGTTTTGGGTCGCTCTTTTGGCTGCACTGGGTCTTGGTTTTCCGCGCTTGATTTTCACAGTTTTTCCTCCTTGAGGGGCCGGATGGTTCGGTGCTAATTTCTGCTTTGGGTTTCTCTTTGCCCGCGTTTCTTATCCGGACTCTGCTTCTGCTTCAGGTTTCATTTCCACTGCCAGCGACTGAGCTGGATTGGCTCGGGTTGGTGCGGGTTTCATGCTAATGCCAAACGGCATTTGACTGCCCATAACGAACCGCCTCCGCTCGGTACATTCACGATACCCGTCGCGCCTGAATGGTCAGGTTTTTGGAGTTGGGCTCCAGCGGGTCTCGGATTTTATTCGATACCAGTTGCCGTGGGCTGACTTCGATCCGGCTGGGCTCTTCTTCTTTTGACGACCTATACGACGGGACTGTATTCATGTCCCTTTTTTTTTTTTTCACGGCTGTTCGATAGATACCCCATGCGATAGATACGTCTTCATGACACAATGCAAAAGCAATACTTCAAAAGCATCAGTGCTAGCTGTGCGCTCGTGATATATGGAAACAAAGCCTAGAACTCAGCATTGAGACTCTCATTCGCATTGAGCCCATCACTCGATACGGACTTTCACTGCTGGGTATGAGCCTGACTGTCACTTGGCCGACTTGAGGAGGAACGCGCTTCATCAAATTACTCACGTGCGTCGAGGTATCTTCTGCCCGTGTCTTCTGCCCGTGTCCAAATGCATCATCCCTTTGTTGGGTGGCTTAGTGTGTATTATCAAGCGCCAATCCTTGCTCTCGTAAAGAGCGACACAGCTTCTTACGGGTGCGCTAAGTCGCATCAGTCGCGTGAGAATCTTGCCGAATGGGAGCAGGCTTTCCATGCAAACGTAAGCCTTGGTCGATCGTGTACGCGCCCTCATCTAAACGAGGGCCATCTCCTCGCTCTGAAGCACCCGCGATCTCTTGGGTCTCCGATTCACTCAAGTTGCGGTGAGAAGGAACGGGAAATGTCTGTACCCGAATGCTAGGCGCGAACCCCCCCCCCAATCCCCACCAGCACGCAAGTGCTACTTATCACTGCTTTCTGGGGCCCGGGTCGCTGCGAGACTCGTTTGTATGAGTTTACGTGAGCTGATGAGCACGTCATGTCGAAGAAGATCGAAATATCACCGTAAGGCTATGCTCGAGGCTCGTGAGTGGGTACACGCACCCAGCGTTGTGGGGGGATTTTTTTTTTTTTTACTACTATTTACGCACGTTTGCACACATACGCGCCCATCCAAGCCCGCCGCCCCCCCTCTTTGGAGGGCACCGGAAAGCCCGCGAAGTCCGGTCCTGAGCGGGGATTCGTGTGTTTTGCTTGACTCGCGATGCTGTGGGTGAGGGGAAGCGGTGATATTTCTCAGCAATCAGGCGTGCAAGTTGCTGATTCACGCAGGGGGTTTGTAGTGGAGCGGCCAACAGTCACCGCACAAACAGTGGTGGGGGTGGAAACCTTCTCGCTCGCTCGGGTGGCGAACGTCACCGATAGCCGTATCCGGTAATCTCTGACGAAAAAACTAGTAAAGACGGGACGTAAAGACCAAATTTAAAAAAAAATAATTAAAAAAGATAAGGCGAGCTATAGCGTCATTACTTTCGCAATGAGATGTTCGAAGTTGATCGAACCGGACCAGATCGTTCCCGCTTCCCCGCGCCCAGATACCAAGAGCAAAAAAAAAAAAAAAAGCAAACGACGGCGGCACTGTGCCACGGTACTACTGTTGCTGCCCGATTAGTCGACCGCGAGCTATTCCGTGTCGATTTCGGTTCCTTCTTCTTTTCTTCCAACGTCTATCATAAGTCAGCTAACCTCTTTTCTCAGCCCCCCCCTTCACGGCTCTCCTTATCACTGATGCGCTGTCAGTTGCTTAGCGTCAAAACACGTAGTACATCCGCCTGGTCCCGCAGCAAAAGATCCGCACTATAAGCTACCTACACGACAATGTCTAGAATTAGAATGGACAAATGAGAGAAAGAGAGAGAGAGAGAGAGGCCTCATGTCCAGCTGAAACCTGAATTATGTAGAATACGAAGACTTAGCTCTCGCACCACGCTCCCTCCTCGAACCGCCGGGTAAATGCAACGAAACGAAGCGCAGCCTTTTCCTTAGCAACGTCTCGCTATAGCAGCAAGGCGTCTCAAGCGCATAATCACGGAAAGTGGCGGCTGGTAAAAGAAGCGCCGGCCGAGAGCGTACTACACACGCACGCTCCGCACACGTACGTACAACACGCGAAGGCATAAGGTGACATCGGTCAGCCATGATTACACGAGCGCGCGCGCTCGAGATAACTCGGCGTGATCCTGCAGCGAGAGCCCAGAAGCACCTTAAAATAAGATGGGCCCCCACATTCACACCGGTCGATCGTATATCCAGTCCGTATATCCCCAATTTCCCCCACCCGGCTCGCGGCCCTACCAAGCCCCTCGGTCTGAGGACCAAGCCTCCGGATCGAAGGGGCCGAAGCTTCCCGTACGTACGAAGCACTCGCCAAGACCTCTCCCGCCGATCTCTCTCTCTGTGTGTCTCTCTCTCTGTGTCAAACTCGAAAAATATATTCCGCGTGTGAAAAAAAGAAAAAAAAGCAAGATTCATGTTGCGGTCCGAGATGGACCGAATGGAAAATAGGACCGCACGGTGGTCACACGTTCCTTCTTTTCCCTCCCACGACTCACTGAACGCCTGTTTTTTTTTTTTTTCACCCCTTACCCTCCCTTAAGGGTTCGGAGCCTGACAAGAGAAAAAGCGATAGGAAATCGTTAACCCTAAGAAAAAAAAAAAAAACCCCTGATCCCGGGCCGACACGTCCATTGGTCCATGCATCTCATCATTCCTGCACAGTCATCCTCGCTTGCCGTGAGCTTCAGGGCGCCGGGCCATGAGTAATCTCTCTCCATTCTGTAACGCTGGCATGTGCGTCTCCGTTGTAGCGTGAGCTGTCGGCATTCTCCAACGATTTACCCACAATTAGAAAGAAAGAAAAAACACCATGTGCGTATGCTCGTGCGGGAAAAGTGATTCGGAATGGATGCGGAGATCTCCTCTCCACCACATAGAATGTAAGGGGAATGTGAAAAAAAAAAGGTTCTGTAGAAATAAGATAAACCGCCGAAGCCTCCATTTGCGCGTCCAAATTTCCATATCCGTGGAGAATAAATGACTCCCAACCCCCGACGATGCAACGCTGAAAAGTAGCATTAAGAGAAATGAATTTCGAACAGATGGAAAAAGAATGAAGATGAAAAATAAAATATATGTTAAAAAAAAAAAGAAAAGTAGGCTCAGCCTGTGGGTATCATAGGGGAGAAAAAAGCCCAACTTTTTTTTCGCCATCAGACCTCACCATGGCCTTAGCATATCCCAGTCTCTGTTTTTCTCTCTCTGCTCCCTCTTTTCCCCCCAATTTTTCCGTCCCATTTTCCAAATACCTCCATTCACGTATCTCCAATCGCTCCTCTCGCCGCTTCGCGCATTTTCTTCCCCGCCTCCGCAACTGCCTGAGAAGCATCCTCCATTGCCACTCCCTGATCGCGAATAGCCCGAATAGCGGCCTCGAGAGACTGCGTCCGAGAGCGCAGCTGCGCGACCTCAACGCGGAGCGCGGCGATGACTTGGGACGTGGCGGCAGCCGAAGCCTGTTCGGTATGCGAGTCGGCGGAGACGTTCGCGCCGAGGAGGCCTCTCGAGCCGTCCAGCCCCGACACCGCCGCCAGGTCGGTCGAAGTCGAAGCGCCGCTGGGCTGCCTGAACGGCCTGCTGGGGCCCGCGGCCTCCCGCTGCTCGCCTTCGAACCCGTCGTCCCAGCCGAGCGCCCTGAACAGACCCTCCCGCTCCTGCATCCACGCTCTTTTCTCCTCCGCGGCCATCCCCTGCAGTCGGCTCGCCATTTCCACGATGCTCCGGTACTGCTCGCCGGTCTGGACTTCCCGCCTCCTCGCGTCGTCTCGCTGCTCCCGCAACTCGTCGACCTGCTGCTCAAGGGCCGCGACTTTGGCTTCCAGCTCTTCCTTCTCCGCCGTGAGGCTGTTGATTTCGACGTCGGTGACTTCGAACTTCTTCTCAAGAGCGGCACACCTGGTGCGCTGACGGTCGAGCTTCAACAGGAGAGCGTCGTATTCCTGCCGAAGTGTCTGGAGTGCTAAGGTTTTAAGTGAGATTTGATGCTGAAGGTCTTGTAAGTGGGCGGAGTGCGCGGCTGATGACGAGGACGAGGGCTGGGGAAGGAGGGAGGGCGAGGGAGACGCAAGTGTGTGGATGGTGGATGGCGGGGGGATGATCAAAGAGGTCGGGGAAGGGAGCGTTCGGTGTGCAGGAGGATGGCTGTGGGTTGGGGAGGGGGGTCGAGTGTAGGCGTTTCCGCTGCTGATGGAGTGTGCTCCTGTTGTTGGAGAATGACGCGGCGACAAAGGATCCCTACTGCCTTGGAAGCTTCTCCGGAAATCCTCGTGAGGACCGGGTAGAGGGATTATGCGGGAAGGGTCGCGGTCTCCGCTGGGTGGCCGGGGCATGAAAGGAGGGTCTGGATTGGTGTTGGGGTCAAATCTTCGCTTCATGACATCGTTGAGCTCGGCGGTGGCGGCGGCCGTGGTCGCCGGTTGCTGGTCGACTCCTTCTCCTGGCGGACGAGAGGGCTGATTCGTCAAGTCTCGGAGGGTTGCAACGCTCGATCGAAGGAGGTCAACGGCAAAGGCGAGGGCCTGGTCGGTTCCTAGTGTGGCAGCTCCGGAGGAAAGCTTGGGAGGGTCAGTACATGGGCCTGGAGCCCCAGGGAAGCAGTCAGGAGGACGCGGCAGTCTTCTCACCGATCGTGGCTGGCTGTCGCTGCGGAGGAGCCGCTGGATGCCGGCGTTTAGCGTGTCGACTTCGGCGACGATGTCGTTGATCAGGGCCCGCCGGCGGGTGCAGGTCAAACCAGAGCAGGTCGGGCCGCAGCAGAGCCTCTCTTCCTGCGAAGAGACGGCCGGTGGGTAGCTTCGAGCATCGAAGCGGGTAGAAGACATGCCGGGCGACGAGAGGTGCAGCTGCTGACGTCCACGCTCGCTGGGCAGGGCTCGAGGCGAGTCTGTCAGCAGACCCAGCGGTCAATTACACACTCAACGACTTTAGATGACAAAGAGGGCGGGGGGAAGGAGAAGCTGCGTGTGTACCGTCGTGATCTTCCCCGCTTCCATGGAAGCCGGCTGAGTCAGCGGGAGGACCTGATAAATGGGGGTCGGAATGCGAGATCTGGTCAGGCAGAAGGCGGCGTCTCTTGTTGTTCTGCGTTGCCGCGGACTGACTCTGGAGCATTTGGGCCGCCGTGGTCGCCGAAGGGGACTCGGCCAAATACAACCGGGGTGTGGCGGACTCCCGGCGGGCTTGGGGTGACCACGCCGGGAGCGGGCCCCCGTCGTCATGGGTTTGGGACGTGGCGCTATTGCGGTGCGGCGGGCTCTGCTGCTGGTGCTGGTGCTGGTGCTGGTGCTGGAAGTATTGATCTGGCTGTTGTTGTATTTGTTGTTGTTGTTGTTGTTGTTGTTGCTGCTGCTGCTGCTGCTGCTGCTGCAGCTGTTGCTGTTGCTGATGCTGATGCTGTTGCTGCTGCTGCTGCTGCTGTTGCTGCTGTTGCTGTTGATGTTGATGATGATGATGCTGGTGGTGGTGCTGGGTGAGCGGCTGGGCATGCGAGTCTTCCCACGGCCTCTTCCAGCGCGCAGCAGCAGAATCCATAAGTTCCGCCAGGCGATGGGTGCAGGTCGAGGCCTGGGGCGGCCGCCATTCGGTGGTCGGGGAAGGGAGGTGGTACTTTCGGATTGGCAATGGTTGGCCAGACCCGCGAGCTATAAGGCGGTCGGAGTGGGTTCCGCAGAGAGTCCGAGATGCGTGGAGCTGCTCCGGGATGGGGGAAAGCTGGAGAGCAGCCGTAGCTGGGAACGGCGCGTCGGTGGGCGGGTAGGGAGCCGCGCTCGCGTCAATGCCGAGCGTGCGCGGTGGGCCTGGCTGACTCTCTGGGGCTAACGTAATGGCGGCCGAGTCGGCGAGGGCAATTACGAGAGGGACTGGAGGTGGTGTACACGGCGAGGGAAGGGCTATATGCTCACGGACGGTTATTTCCGCCGTCTGACGGCCGGTGCTCGGGGAGGCATCTGTTTGGAGGGCGGCTTGGCGGCTTTAGGAGGATATTGCAGACTCAGGCGGCGGCGCGTAGGAAGGAACACGACCCCGGCCGGGCTCACGCGCGTGGTAGCAGGACGCTGGGCGCGGGGCGCTGGTCGCTGGTCGCTGGTCGCTGGCCGCAGAGCAAGCAGACAGGCAGGCAGGCAGGCAGGCAGGCAGGCAGGCTGTGGTAGGGGCCCCAGGTGCCCTTGGGCGCGGGAGCGGCCGGAAGAGGCGACGCCGGCTCAAGCGTTGCTCTTCACCCTACACCCTACACCCTACACCCTACACAACAATCGACCAGGAGCAGACGGCGCACACAGGGCGGCCAGGGCAGGCTTACTCATCCTGGCCCTGCTTGGTAAGGGAGCTGGCGAGAGCTGGGGGGGGGAAGCGCTCGCCCGCTCACCACCACTACCACCACTACCACCACCACCACCACCAACCACACTGCCACCTGCTGCCGCCCGCACCACACCCTTCCCTTTCCCTTACCGCTGCTTGCGCGCCGACTCGTGCCTAGGCCCGGTCAGGATCGCCGCGCGGCTCAGTCCCGAAACCTTCTTTCCCACCGGCACCTGGCTGCGCCCAAGGAGCACGGCCGCGGCTATGCCTGCCTGCCCATGCCGAGCCCATGTCGAAGGGCCCCCCATGTCAAAAGCCCGGCGCGAGAGCCCATGCCGCCCGCCTGCGCGCCTACGCAGCACGCAGTACTTACTATACACAACCGGCCCATGCTCAAAAACCCACCACCCCCCCTCCCCCTAGCGCGCTAGCCCGGCCCTGGCAGCACCAGCGCGCAGGCAGATGCTTGGTGACGCCACGCAGATTCAGTTGCATTGCTTACACACTACACATCCCGCCACAGCCCTCCCGACTCCTGCGCGTGCTCCGTCTCTGCAGCCGCAGCTATTCCCTGCAGCCCGGCCTCGACGAACCGCCCCTCGTCCTCGCCCACGTCCGCCTCCACGCGCCTCATAAGCTGCAGCTCGCCCAGCATCAGAGCCACCAGCGACCGGCACCCGCCCACGACCGCGCTGATGCTTGATCCCGCTGCCGGCTCCACCAGACCACCTGCATCGCGTGCCAGTGCCGTCACCTTGCGTGTGAGCGCCGCAACCTCCACTTTCCACCCCTCCCCCAGCCCTTCCACCACCACCGAAGCCCTCAGCCCTGCCTCCCGCCTCTCCCGCACCTCCTCCGCCCGCGCCGCCCATGCCTCGAACTCCTGCACCACCCGCGTATGCCGCCCGCCCGCGTCCGTCAGCGCCCGCAGCTCGTTGAGGAGCGGCCCGAGCAGCTGGATATTCTCCGCCAACCCGAACGTGGCGCTTCCGCTCTTCCACTCCTGCAGCGCGTGCAGATTGACCAGCTCTTGCACCTCGCTCTCGTTCTTGCGCATGTTGTGATGCGCCGTCGCCACCTCGTAGAACTGGAGCCGCAGCGCCCGCTCCGCGCTGCGCTCCCACTGTGCCTGGACCACGCCCGCCGACTCGTACAGGAGATGCAGTTGCAGCAGCTCCGTCTGCAGCGCCAGAACTTCGGCTGACAGAGCGTCCGCCGCCGCCGACGCCCCGGTGCTTGCGGATGACGCATGGAAGAACGCCGACGTGGCCTTCTTCGGCTCCAGCGTCTTCTTGGGCGAGTAGTGCTGTTGCAACGTCGAGAAGGCGGGCTTGGCCGCTAGTTTCGGCTCCTTATCTAAGCCCGGTACCGCTCGGGACGACGCCGTGCTGCTGCTCGGCTGCGTCCGCCCTGCCGTGCTTGGTAGCTCTGATCTCGACCTCGAATGTTTGAGGACCGTGCTTCCAGCCTTCGAGCCGCTGCTGGAAGGTGGCGGCACCCGCTGCGACGACGACGCTGCCGGCCGAGTCCGCTCAGCCTGTGGCGATGACACCGTCGCAGCTCTTGTACGCTCCCTCTGACTCGACTTCGGCGGAGGCGCCGTGTTTTGCGACGAGCTCGCCGTCGCTGAGCCCGCCTTGTTGCCGCGTCCGGAGCCGGGCTGCGAGACAGACCCTGTCGTCCTTGGAGCGCCTGATGAAGACGTGCCGGTCTTGGTGGGCGCGCGCAACCCTGCCGTCGTACTCTGACCGGTCACAGGTCTCCGCAGCGACTGCGCGCGACTCACGCCCGACGCAGGCGCCGGCGGAGGAAGAGGAGGACGAGGAGGAGGAAGAAGAGGCATTGCTTGCCTTGCCGCGTCGTCCGTTCTCCTCGCGGCAGTCAGCCTCGTGCTGGCGCTCTGCGTCCGATTCAGCGGCTTATTCTGTAGACTGGCCTGGCCGGATTGCCCGGCTGCGCGATCTTCCCTCGCTGGCTGTGCCGCAGCGCCAGCTAATTTTGAGACGCCGGGCTGGGGTAGCAGGTTGCGCTTTCTGGAGCCATGCTCCTTCTCTCCGGCGCCCACGGTTGGGCGCCTCGATAGCGTGGGGAGTCGCGACGGTGACGATTGCGCCGGGCTGCGCGTGGGTTCAGGGAGCTGCAGACGGTGAGTGAACATGTTGTGAGGGCTGCGCGGGCGCGGGGGCGCGCGCGCGTGCGTGCGTCAACGGTACGTACGAAGGACATGGTGTAGTGGCAGTTGTGGAGTCCTGATGTCCATCACGATCGCGTGGTGCGACTGCGCGGAGCGAAGGGTAAGTGCGCTAGGTCGGGCGACAAGGGGGGCGTGCGTGCGTGCCTGCAGCAGTGGTGTTGATCGTTAGCGGCCCTGCGCATTGGGAACCCATTGTTTGGCGGCTCGTGTCCACAGGGAAACGCGCACGTGACGGGCTCGAATTGCCCTCCGCGCCGACATCAAAGCATCTGTGTCGTGCTCTGCATGCATATAGCCCTCTGCTTCTAAGTTCGATCGGGTCAGATCAGCAGGGCGCACACCATACTTCATGTTCACACGCAGGAACCCGTTGGAAAAGGTCATGATATTGCAGATTGAGTGAACGGCCCGTCAGTCTCCATTTCTAAAACCAAATCGAGCGACATCTTCGTGTAGTGGGCCCCATGCCAGGCTAACAATCGACTGAGCCAACCCTCGCAAAATCAACGCTTTGGATATCCCCATCGATAAAAGAACGAGAGAAACCCCCCCCGCAAGACGCCTGGTTCGTTCAAGACGTAGCTCGTGAAGCTGCCGGATCCGATCCCCCGCTTTACCACCATCCCGGCCTTTTTCCTTCTACAGACTGCTTCTCCTGACCGGGAACTGCACGCCTTCGACGGCCGGATAGTCCGTGAACCACGTCACTCTCTCCTGCGCCATCGAGTTCACCAGGCCGCATGGAAGAGCGTGGCCCTCCTCCGTATCGAAAATCTTCCGCAGGATTTCCTTCTTGCCCGCGCCGGTTCCGACGAATGCAATCTTGATGCCGTGCGACGCGACAGGGAGAGAAAGCGTGATCCGCTTGGGCGGAGGCTTCGGGGAGTCCTCGATGGGCAGAACCCAGGCCTGGGTTTCGCGGAGGAGAGGGTGGCCGGGGAAGAGGCTGCAGGTGTGGCCGTCGGGGCCGCAGCCGAGGAGAATCAGGTCGAACATCGGAATCTTGACGCTGTCGCGCGCGGCGAAGGCCTTGACGAGCGTCTGCTCGTACTGGTCCGCCAGCTCCTGGACGTCATCGAGGTACTGGGTGTCGATGGGGTACACGTTGGGTTTAGCCTTGTCAGCGGGGATCTTGTCGAGCAGCTCGGCCTTCAGAAGGCCGTAGTTGCTGTCCGGGTGATCCAGCGGAACGGCGCGCTCGTCGGCAAAGAAGACCTCCCACTTGGAGAAATTGATGCTGCCCTCGCCTTCGGACAGCAGGGCTTTCGCCAGGACCTTGGGCAGCGAGCCGCCGGAGACGGCGACGCGGAAGACGCCGTGGCGCTCCAATGCGCTGTTCTGGGCGTCGACGACATAGACGCGCAAGCTCTTGGCGAGCTCGGTGTCGTCGGGGAAGGAGTAGAGATTCGGCGGCTTGCCCATCGTGCGGAGTGTGCGGGCGCGGAGGTGGTGAGAGCAGAAAGCGAAGAGGTCGCGCGGGGCTGTGGTGGGCAGCACGCGGCGGGCTCAGAGTAAGTAGGGCAGGCTAGGCTGCGGGCCTGGGGCGCGCGAGTCGGCTAAGGGAGTAAGGTGGGTACACGATGACGGGGCCGGTGGGCGTAGGGTGTTTTGGGAGAAAGGCCAGCAACAGCAGCAGCGGTAGCAGCAGCAGGCGTGGCGGATAGAGCGTTCTGGAAAAGCGCGGTTGTTTTGTAGCAGCTCAGCAGCTCAATGACGACGGTCCCGCAGAGCACGATGCTGGCTGCTGGCCCACGGACGGGGGCCCCTCGCTTCACCCACGCGGCACTGGCATCATCAGCGGCAATCTGCGACCTGCCAGCCTGGCGCGCTTGCCTCCACCGCCGCCGCCGCCGCCGCTGCGGCGGTGCAGCAGCGCCGGCGTGGTGGTGAGGCGCTGGGGTTTTGGACCTCTCGCGCGCGTAGTTCCAATGCGCCTTGCCCGCATTGTCTGAGCCATGCATGCTCATTGCGCGCACAGCTCGCCCGCCGTTCGCCCTCACGCCGAGGGGCAGAGGCAGAGGGGCAGAGGGGCAGTAAAATGACGCCGTCGCGGCCTCGCGGCCTTATCTGGCGGCGGGCGCCTCGGCAGCGCCAGTACGCACCGGCACTGGCACTGATACTGGTAGCGATCCGCCGCGAAAACGGTATGACGTCGGCGCAGGAGGGAGCTCCGCCAGCGAATGCCACGACGCCGCAACACAAACTTCTCTCTCTCTACATCAGACCGCATGTGTTCCGAGCCCTCGCCGCCGCCGTCGCCCGGGTGCCAATGTGTTATTCGCTGCTGCTCTGCACTCCGCACGCGCTCCCGCTGTTTGCACCGTTGGCTCTGGTACACAGCGGCCTCGGGCCCCACAGCCGCCCAATCGGAGGTACCGCCTGTTACGAAGCGCCTCGACGCCAGCTCTGTTTCCTGGGAACATGACGCCCACGGCCCGCGCCATGACACCAGCAGCAGCAGCAGCAGCAACAGTGCCGCGGGCGGTGAGGCGTCATCTCATCAATTGCCCAAACCGGCTTGCATTGCTGTACCGTTCCGAAAACTGACGACCACCTGCTGGAGCGCCCCGGCCGCCTTCAAACCCTCGTCCCACTTCTCGCAATCTTTACGTCGTCTTGGCAGCTGGCCCAGGGTTCGTTTCAGCATCGCGCTGGCGTCATCAGAAGCACACTGCGTCTCAGGCCCAAGTACCTAGCCTGTTGGAATGGTGATCCACTGGCTGTGTCGAGTCATCGCTCTGTCGTCCAAAAACTTTATTTAGCCAGCTGTGCTGTCTCCATGTGCCACGGGCGGCATGAATGTGACCGGTCATCTTCTGCTGGGCAACATCCCACGCCTCGTGGTGGTCAGACTGTGGTTTCCAAAGTATCCAAGATGCTCCGCCGCAATTTTGGGTTGTCTTGCTGTCTCCGCAGCGAAGTATCTGCCTCTCCCGTCGCCCTTGCGCCATCTCGGAGAGCAAGCGGTCCGCGGGAGCACAGCTGTTTCGAAACGGCATCTAGGAACAGCTTGTGGATGATCCAGGGTGCGGGATCGCCCCCAAACTCCCGTCTCCCCGCTGCGAGCAGTTGGAGCAAGGTGAGGTCTCGGCTCGATCATACTTTAACTTTCCAACCTTGTTGATACCTTGTTTGGGGGGATCATTATGCATCCCCGGAAGCTTTGTGAGCAAAAAAAGGAAGCACCGCGCGTTCCGAGTCCCGATGACGGGCAGCGCGGCCATTAACGTTTTTCAGCCCCCACAGTCCACATTGCATCTAAACCCCGAAACTCCGGCGATAACCAATTTACGGGGCCCGGCCCTTATCGGCCCGGCCGTTGCAGCTCCACGCCAACTTAGCTTTCTTCTCATCAGCGTAACTTTCTGTTCCAGCAGCCTTTGACATTATGGCATCCACGCGCTCCTCCCTCGCTCGCCTAGCGCGCGCGCACTCAGCCGTCCCCGCTGTCTCGACTGTATCTGTAGCGCCAGTGACTCGCCCCCAATGCCTCGTCTGCACCGCCCGCAGCTATTCAACCTCTGCCGAACGGCTTCCGCGCGTCGTCCAGCCTAGCCTCTGGCAGAATCTGATTCCGAAGCACTTTCGATCCGCGAACAAGAGACCGTTTACATGGAAGGAGTGGTGGGCAAAAGATTGGAACCCAGCTTCAATTTGGATCATGTTCGCGCTGCTGGTGGGCTCCAACGCGATCAACATGTTGGTGTTGCGGAGAGACGTCGCCGACTTTACAAGGAAGGCGGATGCAAAAATCGCGTTGCTACGTGAAGTCTTGGAAAAAGTCCAGAGAGGAGAGAGTGTCGATGTCGAGGAAATCCTAGGTACGGGGCGGCAGGAAAATGAGAAGGAATGGGAAGAAGGTAGGAACACCTGTTCCTTGTATAGGCCATTGCTTTCATGGAAGGATCCATCATGGATATACAGCTGTTTGCCGCTGTATTGACGGGCGTCTAGCCCCTTCTTGTGACTCAATGGATTTGCAAATACGAGGACGAGACAGCACGGCTAACATACGGAACAGCTTTGAAAGAGATCGAGGAGGAGGATCGGACATGGCAGTCGCGAAAACGCAGGAAGGCGTCGGTGGCCGAGGTTGCACGTACTACAACACCATCATCCTCGACCCCAGGAAACGATTCCAAGGATACGGTGGCCAGTGTGGACCACGTCGTTCCGCAGGATCAAAGAAAAACGATTGGATTCTATTAGGACTGGCGAAGCGAATGCCTGTATCATATTTATTGCATGGAATTGGAGTAACGGAACATGCTAGTGGCTCTTCGCCAGAACGTCGCAGTGTGGCAGCCTATGCTGAACGAAAAGTCATTACTAAGAAAATCGAAGCCGTTCAAAATTAGCAACCATGACCCGAAACAGCAAACTATCAGCGTGGCATTTGCACTGAATCGCTAAGCAGGCCTATAAGCCGCCAAGATTCAAGGGTATACGATACAAGTGATTGTTGGCATTGGATGCCTAGGTCGCCAAGGCTGCTTCTCTCTTTCATTGAACTTCGGCAAGATTGCCGCGTCATTACACGTCTTAACCTCTCAGCTCTTTGCTCATATCAATCTTGCAGCCGCATGGCTTGCGCTTCCCCTGTCTTTGAATTCTATCTCAAATAATTGCAGCCACCGGCCTAACACTGTTAACATTAAGCCTCGCTACAGATCTGTGGGTGGTAGCCCGATCAAATGGGCACACAAGGCACGTGTGCCGAAAGCTCGTATCACTACGCAAGCAAGCATCGTATGCCCTTGGTCTAATAAGTGGCGACTAGAATTATTTGATGCAGGTCGACGCCGTACATAGCGTTGCCGAATACGACGGATAAGACCTGGACTTCAGTCTTGATGCCCTAACATTGCGCCGGCGTCCTTCGGTCCGAGAGAATCTTGACTCTATCTCGCCTTTTCCTCATTTGAACCGGACAAGGAAACGGGGTCCAACCTTGTAGTGGACGCTCTTAGCGATCTGGGTCTTCGAAAGCGCTTGCCCCCTTAGTCTAAGTCGGACATTTTGTATGTGGGATGTGGTCGCCGTTGCATCCACGATATTCGTGTCATTTTCAATTCAGGAATCGATTTGCAAGCCAATGCGAGGGATCAGTGGGACAATCTAACAAACGTTGCTTTATTTGGATTCTAAGCTCTAACTGCAACACCACTGGAGTTTTGCAGGCTAAACCTAATGAAGACCAATCAGCTGAGTTCAATAATGTGCGTTCCTTCTCTTACCTGAATATTGGCTACGAGTCACAGAAGAAGTAAGTCGTCTGGCAATTGGACGAGCTCTGACGCGTGTCAAAACAACCGTCAAAAGGGGCCATCGGCCAGCACACCGAGCAGATAGCTGAACAGAGATCCACACTTCGAACGCCGCACTGCAGCCATGGATCAGTACGACTCAATGGTGAGCTGATACAACATTGCAAAAGCCTCAGATGCAATTTTTTTTTTTTTTGGCACGCGGCGACTCCGATAGTTGAAGGCCGCATCACCAGTTGCCGACAAGAGGCAGTCGGAACACTTAATCCGGTATCCGAGTACGTGCATCCCATCCGCATGGACCCTCTAAAAACGGCGCCGAATAGCACCTTCCATCCAGGTGAAAGCAAGGTGCACGTTGCGAAGCGGGCAGACGGCCCAAGGCCAGCGCGACATCTCCTAACGGGGGCAGTTCTAACATGACGTCGACGAGTGCACAGTCATCAAGCAAAGCCATCCGGAACAGCCGCAGCAAGAATAGCTTCCGCCTTCCCTGTTCTTTGTCAGAACGCGTATACCCGAGATCTGCTTTCATCTCCTGATGATCCTCTCCCTCAAAACCACCAAGCCGCCCCCGCCCGGTACCCGCCACAATAATCAGCCCACATTCCATTTAGCCAGGCGCCTCGACGCTCGAAACCTGATAAACGAGCGGGCAGCGCCATATTCCATGCGTCCCAGGATCATTCTCGTAATATCTAACCGGAAACAGTACCTATCGTTTTTGGCCGGAATGCATATGGTCTTTTGCACCCTCGTAAAGGGAGATAATCCGTAGCGACGGATGTTCGGCTGGAGTTCCACATAACCGACAGGAGCACGGTCTATATATAAGAAAAACATGGATCTGGGAGGCTAGCAGGAATAACCGGCGTCTGGCCAAGATATCAAGAAAATACGGTGAGGAGAAAAGGCGGGCTGGTGAGGAACTAGAGCAGCTCGTACACATACTACGGGGATCTGGAACTACTTGGTTGCGAGATTTGCGGAAGGTGAATGACTAGTTAGTGCGGGTTCCACACCAGGCACCAGCCGCCTTGCCTCCCCTTGTCGTATCTGATCAACGATCAGACGCAACGAACGTCGGGGAGGGCCACCGCCCGCTCGAGTTCTAGCCCTACCAACCCACGGCAAACCCAACTCTCCACTAACCAAAACAGCCGTCAAATGCCGATCCCTGAAACTTTCCGCCACGCATCACTCCTGCTGTGCCGCCTCCCAAACGCATCTCTCGCACATGCACATGCCACCGAGCGCGCCAGCGGCCCACTCGCGCCTGTCGTTGACGGCCAGGTCGATGTCACAGTAGTGGCTGAGGACCTCCTCACCCTTGCGCAGGCCCGGCGCGTTCCTACTGGCGCTCTGGTCGGCGGTGCGCCCCTTCCACGCCACTCTCTCCTTGCGGACCCAGAAGCGCATGTTCCCCTGCCACTCCCAGGCCACGTTCGGATCGCAGCTGTGATTGGCGAGGCACCAGAGCGGGTGCACGGCGCCCACATCGGGCTTGCCATCGTGGCCCTGCCGCGCGGAAGCCGTGCCGCGAAACTTCGCGTACAGCGTGTTGAACACCCAGAAGTCGTACTTGGCGGACTCGGCGAAGATGTTGACGTCCATCTTCTCGAGCATGTGCAGGGGCGTCAGGACGTTTGCGTTGAAGGAGAACGGAAGCGTTCGGGGCGCGGCGCCGAAGGCGTCCTTGGTCGGTCCGAGCGGCGCCGACGGCGTGAGGGATGTGTTGACGTGGTCGGGGGCGGACGGGATGTGATAGTCGCCCCAAACGTACTTTAGCTCTTTTAGTTCGAGCGGGTGGACGTCCTGGGTCTCGGCCATTGCGAGGGCGCGGAGCAGCAGCAGCGTGTACAGGGCGTCGGCGGCCTCGGCGGCGGGCGCGTCTTTGGCGATGGCCTCGACATCATTGCCGCATAGGGCAGGATGATATGCTTCCTGGGCCAGGTCGTGGCAATCCCGCCCGCAGTAGACAATGTCATCGCAATCCTCGCAGAAGACGCACTGGCTCGCTTGGGTGCTGTTGCGCAGATCTGGCAGCGGCGCGCTGCAGGCATCGCAATACGAGTCGTGCAGGCGTGCATTGGCGGTCAGCAGGGACTTCTCATCGAGGATCATCTCGCCCGGAGCCACGTCCTCTCGCGCGAATACGCCAAGCTGTTTGATCGTCGGCCGCGCTGACTCGTCCGAAGGGTCGCCGCTGCTCTCCCTGTCAGTCGCGCGACTCAGCAGTCCGCTTAGAGCGGAGGATCGGATAATGGATGTGCAATACGGAACATGCTTTATTGAACGCCTACGCGTCGCGTCGCGCATGGCGTAGGATTCTGGCTGTTAAACTTACCCGGTCACTGGATCAGCGTCCGCACACAACAGTGGCAGCTCGGTAACCCGTGCTTCGAGCTTGGGCGCAACCGCGCTGATCTGCTCGTTGAGCAGGACAAGCGACTCAGCCGAGTACCTGTCCGGCTCGGACCTGTTCCAGGGATACAGCTCGCGTCTCACCAAGGTGCGGTCCGGGTAATCCTCGCGCGTGATGTCCTCATCGTCCAGACTTAAGCCGCGAGATGCGAAATGCGCTCTCAGGCGCTGGTCCACGAGCTCGCGGATTTTGGCTAGATGGGCGTTCTGGCGGTTGGCTCTCAGGCCGCGAGAGCTGAACTCATGGGCGCTTTTGAGGCAGCCACATGCAAGCAGGTTTCCTGCCACGAAAGTGTACCTGCAACCTCTTAGCAGAAGATCCGTCCTAGACATACGTCAAAACATACGTCGCGTCCGTCCACAGCGTGTGGGCCCACAGGCAAGCTTCGTCCACTTCGACTCCGACGTCACACTTTTCTTTCGAGGTTTTATGCTCAGCGAGGCGCTCGGCCACCTCAGGAAACTTGTCGGCATTCCTCTCGGCCAGCTCAGCCCTGAAAGCTGCGGGCTTCCTTGCTATTTCCTGCGAAATGTCGTCCAGCGCCTGCTCGTGATATTCCCCGGATTCGTCCATGACTTCATCTACGAGAAGGAGAGCTCTGTACGCCTCTCCTGCGGCGAGATCCGGAAAGGCAAGGGCCCGGTATAGCTCGGCTACTTGGAGACGGAGCGCGATGTTGTACGGCTGTTCGGCGATGCGGGTTTGGACATCTTGAAGACGCTGAATTAGATCTTGAGGAGCGGGCGCATCCTACGAAGTGATCTGGAAATTAATTTACTACTGTGTTCTTGAAGAGTGAAAGCAGGGACAGCAAGAAAGTTACCTTGAGGTTCAAGGAGGACAATGCCGAGGCGGCGCTCTCTCCCGCCTCTGCAGAACCGTCCTGTTGCGAGACATAGGAAGCGACACAGAGAGTGAGATTTTGCAAGGCCCGATCGACATCTGAAGGTGACGCGCAAAATGCAGCGTCCATGCTGGCGAGGTGTCGGAGGGAATGAGTTGAAATGCGGGTGTAGACGCGGGGTTGAACTTTTTTCTGGCGGTCGCGTCGTAGCGTCGGCGGGACGGTCGTAGCCCGCGCTCAACGTCACCGTCTCACACCATCTCTCGGACACCTCCCCCATTCGGCAAGCCTCGGCTCTTTTGGCGCCGTCTCTCATAGTTCTCTTTAGCTATCATCCCTTTTCTCGTCGACTTTCTAGGACCTCTGCCTCTGCTCGTCACAAAGTTATGTTCAATTCAGAATCAACCGCTGTCTACCGAAATCACAAGCATCATCGAAAATCAAAATTGCCAATGCAACTAAGAGGTTCAAAGGAGCGCATCCACTCAGGCACACGACGGAGACGGACTGCCCTGCCTGATCGTCCACGGGAGTCTTCAAATCCTACATCTACACTACACCTGGCCGACTTCGAAGCGTCTCTCACGCCCCGTTGATGATAACGTCTGCCGCCTTCTCGCTGATCATGTAGATGGGAAGTGCAATATAAAAACCTGGGATGCGAGGAAACACCGACGCATCAACAACACGGAGCCCATCGATACCCCGCACCCGGAAGTTGGAATCCAACACGGCCATCTCATCGTCATCAGCTCCGATGGGGCACGTACACGAAGCGTGGTGACCCCACGCCTCGTCCTTGATGAACTGCTTCATCTGCGCCTCCGTCGACACGTTCGTACCCGGCCATGTCTCGCTGAACGACCCGTCAAGCGGGATGAGGTTCTTGAACATCTTACGGGAAAACTCCATTGCCTCATACACCGCCTGAAGGTCCTTTTCGTCCGCCCCATCGGCAGTGTTGCCAGTGTCGAAATAATTGAACGTGATTTCAGGCACGTCGCGCGGGTCCGCACTTCGGAGTTTGACGGTACCCTTGTTGTTGCGGGCGTGTGCTTTGAGAACAATCCAGGTCCAGTGTCTCGCATCCGAGAGACCGATCCGGGAGTAGTCAGGGTAGTAGCCGGGGAAGTTGGCCGGAGCACCAGAGATCAGGACATCAGGATCATCACCCTCCGCAGCAGCCGAACTTTTCTTGACGATCGCAATTGCAATACCGTTGGTGGCATACGTTCCCTTGAGCAGAGCCGTCGGATACTTCTCCCACTGCTCTAAACAAGGATCAGGAGTAGAGTAACCGAAGGTGCAATCCTTGGTGATTGTGAAGTCGGTACGAGTTTCTCCAACAAGTCCAGTCTCGTAGCGATCCTGCATGTTGGTACCAACACCCGGGAGCTCCTTGACAACTTCGATGCCGAAACTCTCCAGCTCGTCTCTGGGACCCACGCCGCTCAGCTTAAGTAGCTGAGGTGTGTTGAACGTACCGGCGGCGAGAATAACCTCCTTACTTGCGTTCACCGACCCTGCCGTGCCTTCTGAGCCAGCGTAGCGAGGATCGGCGGCATACAGGCTCTGACCAGTTAGATAGTCTACTCCAACAGCCTTCGGTGTGGCATTAGACTGGTCGAAGCGGACCTTTGTCACCAAAGTGTTCAGGCTGATATCAAGGTGATATTTCCTTGAACCGTCAGAGTTGACAGCATTCGCCACATCCAGGATGAAGTCCCTTGGTCCGTTTCTCTTCGAGGTCGACGCATCAATAGCCAGTGGCACCTGGTAAAGTCCCTCCGTAGCATCTCGGAGAGGCCCGGGAGCATTAAGATCACTGATCAGCACTTGCGCCAACCCAGTGACAGTGGTGAGCAATTTGGATACAATGTTCTGGCCCATAGCCTTTTTGATTTGTTAGTGACCTCATTCAACACTCAAGCATTGAGAGATTGAGGGAACTGTTACTGACCGTGGCACCGGAGAGAATTAGCGAAAGAAGCTTCTGGTCTTTGATAACCAGGGAGAGATCTGTCAATGCTGTTCCCAGCCATCCGTCATATCCATGGCCTACTATGGAACTCGGCAAGTAACGATTACGTTCCAGCTTCTCGTAGTATGTCCTCATATTGTCGGGAGCCCAGGAATCGTCACCCGTCAGCTCTTGGATGTAAGTCCAATCACTTTCATGCGGGTCTGAAACATGTTAGCAAGAACACCTGCAACATTCAGCTGACGTACAAATTGTAATCATAGCGTTATGTGCTGCACATCCACCCAAGGTTCCCGCACGCGGATACAGGATACCGAGTGGCTCGGCCCCCTCTGGAGGATTCTTCCCAACGTACTGATCACCGCCTTTGGTTTTCCAGACCATCTTGGAATCCCTTTCCTGTCGAGTGGTGTTCGCGTAGTGGTGGACGTAATAGTCCCATTTCATGGGAGTGTATTCAGTCGATTGGAGTTGCAGAGCAGGCACCATCTGTTCGGTAGCATTGCCTTGATCATCTCCAGCATCAATCAACAAGACCGTGTGCCCTGCGAGAGCGAGGCGAGCAGCCAAAGGACCACCGCCAGGCCCGGATCCAACGACAATGTATTCGTATTCCGTCGTCGAATTGACGGCTCGCCGGGCATGTTCATGGACATACCTCCTCTCATTTGGTTGAGGGCGAGGTGGAATATTACTGCGAATGTATGAGCACTCTGCCTTTCCAAATTGGGCGCTAACGAGCTCACAGTGCTGAAGCAGTGACAGCAAACGTGGTTACTAATCCAAGGTATTGCTTAACCAACATATTGCAAAGAAATACTCCGAAGCACGCAAAGAACAATTATCAAAAGAAGGGACGACGTCGATATGACCGCCGAGGAATATGCACAAACGAAAGACGATGGTTGGTGCTGCAAGCAACAATTGGCAGCGATCAATCTATTAAAGGCCTTCTGAGACAGCGAACCTGGAGCCCTTTTCCTAGGAGCCCCTTTCAGGTGTCTACGACTCCCACGGAATCCCGGAGCTGAGGATGTCCGGACGGGGCTGTTTCGCACGCTCTCCGTTAATTCGTCTATTCGTGCCATCCTGCTAGCCTGGTGAGCGAAAGATCTGAGATGTGGCTTGCGCAGGTACCCAAGGGACACGAGTAAGTGATTCTCGCGATTCCTGATAAAATTGATTCCCCGGCAGCGCAAACGTCCAAGGCTGAGAAACGGGGTCCTTAGGCGAGAAGGTAACTTTATCCTAGCCCCAACGTCCATCCTCCACCGCAGATTTCTCCAACCTGCACCCGAAGCCTCTGATTGGGTCTTGGACCTGATATTTCGATCGGCAGTGGAAGCGGCCCATTCCATCCCGACCGTTTGCTGTCAAGCTTTGACCAAAAACGGTAATATGCGGAGCCACTAGCCAAATCGAACGACGCCATGTTTCCTCCGTGCCCACTCTTACGCATCCACGCATCCCGCACCATTGCGCACCGTGGCACAGCAACGACGGAGAAGACTGACCGCATGTGCTCTGGCCAAGCGGTGCTATTTGTCCACAGGCGTGAGGTGCTTTCCAGGATTGCAGCCGTCACGAAAATCCCGCCCGACGTTCGTTGCCGAGAGAATTCTCCGACGATCGTCAACGGCAATCACTTTGTTTAGCTGTACAAGCTAGAGCTTTGCTGGAAACCGTCCTGTCTCTCCTCCTGCGCCTCCATTCCGCTCCGGATATGAACTGCTGTGTCTGGTCAAGCGGTGACCATAGACCACCACGGCCGAAATGAGCGGTCTTACGTGGAGCGGTGACGAGAAGATACGATGCGGCTTTTCCAATGGATCAAATGCCGTCATTGTGTATGCCCCAAGCGCCCATAATCGGGACGAGGAAGGATTCAGCCGGGTGCTCCATCGCCAAGCTCTGGATGATGTTCGGTTCACCCCTTTGCCCGGGGGATCATACCCACCCACCAGGGCCTCGATACGAGGCGTGCCACGCGGATGGGTGGTAAGGCGTAACATTGTGGATGCTTGTGTGTCTCAAGCGAATTTCTGGAAACACAGCGATGCGGATCTCGCTTCCACGCAGCTGGTAAAGATGCGTTGCAATCAAGTAGGATGTCTTGCATTCAGAAGTTGTGCTCCCTGAATATGAGCATGTGGATGGATATCGTACGCCGCCAATGATGCCCGTCTTTCTTCCGCTCTAAGAGCACAAAACAAGATTCGCCGCCTCCCCAAAGAAACGAATGAAAACCCTGCCGGCCAGAATATTGGATATCAAAAGTCAGGAGTTATGAGAGGAAAACACCTAGTGCCCTGTAACGGAAGTCCTATCACCGCCGTTCCCGTTCCCGTTTCCGCTACCGTCATTCAAAACCGAGAAAGCCATGGGTGAGAAGCTCGGAAGGTCGAGCTTCTGTTCGTCGTGATGATGATAACTGCGGTCGTCGAATCCCTCCTTACGATTCGCACCATAAGCAGTTCTTTATGCCACTTGTCAGAGAGGAAAGGAGAGAGTGAAAATAAGGAAAATTCATTCCAGGCTGGGCGATCCTACGTTTCGTGCGGTCCGGCTCTGGTGGGCGGAAGGCTGTGCCCGCCGACGATGGACGTGCCCGCCTGGCTCTCGACGTCAACGAGCGGGATGAAGTCGCCATCGTCCTCGCCCTTGGGCCGGTTCGAAAGCTGACTGCCTTTCGGCATGCTGCTGTTGAGGCCGTGGCTGAGTGCAGAGGAGGTCGCGCCGTAGGATTTGTCCTTGGTGGTTTGGCCCATGACTCTCGGCATGCAGTTCATGAAGAGAGAACGCATGGCCGGCATCTGAGGAATCTGTTAGGCTTCAGACTCTCTGAGGATTCGAAGTGGAGACTTACGCATGCGCAAATGATGCCGACGTGGATCTCGATGGTTGACCAATATCCGACCGCGGTGTAGTCCCAGGTCAGGTTGTGCGTGCTTCCGAACTCGATGAGGACCTGCAGACGAAGGATACTGACGATTGTAACGCTGGATCACTAGTCAGCAAGATGCGGACGAACAAGAGAAGCGCACGACTGACAAGAAGCCGACCGAAAACATGAGCAGCAGCAAGAACTTCTTCCGCTTGTTCAGCTGGAGCTGCCACAGCTGAGGCATCGGAAGAATGATGACAATGACATCAAGTATGACGTTCAATGCCGCACTGGTCCATCCCTGGGCATTGATGTTGTTGCAAGTCCCTTCATGCTCATCGTCCCATTGTAGCCAGGCGTACTTGATCGGCCGACACTGGAATACCGAGACCAGCACGAATGCAATGGCGTATCCGATGCACGCTGCCATGGTGACGTATACCGCTTTCCGGAAGCCCTTTTCAGGGAAGATTCGCAGATAAAAGAGCAAGATGGAGACTTTCAGCAGAGGTAAGGCGGAAAGGTACAAATCCTCGTCAAAGTAGTAAATCTGGGCACTGTCAGCAAGCAATCCGAGAAGGTTCGGCCCGCAAGACTAACGTAGAGAATATGCGTAATATTATCGAAGGGTATTGTCCAAATATCCTTTCCCAAACCTAGGTTTGCCACTTTGATTCTATTAGCTTCCATGTATGATTGGTCCGTTTTCAGCATACTCACAGACTACTGAAAGACATGTCAATGGAGCGACAAGGACTATCACGAGTGTCATGACAGCGTCATCCCAGCCAAGGGTGCCGCCAAACTGAGGGAATCGGGATATCATGCGAAGAATGTAAGCAATCAGCGCAAAGGCACCGCCGACAATGCCGGAAACGGATACAGCCTTGGTCCTGTCTCGAACTGGAGCACCGCATAGTGTCTGGGTGGCATTTTTGGTCGCTACAACCGTCAGTCTCCCTGGTCGCAAAGGTGGGGGTGTTAACATACACAGTTGTTCCTTGACCTTGCAACTTGACAATACGCACTTTTCGATAAGAGCGTTCAATGTCGAGTTGGAGCAGCTGCATTCGGTGTCTGTTAGCCCGCAAGGCGAGGCTGCAATGTTCGTTTCGAGACACATCAACTGAAACCGTCAGTCTGGGATACGGACGTAAGGGAGCGAGGAGCAGGAACTCACTCCACACTTCGGCATCACGGCCACGATCGCTGTCAGGTCCGCAGAACTGGCAGCATAGGTGGTGGACACCAGGGCCGCCAGGATGGCCGACACCATCAGAGAGAACTTCATGCTGGGCTTCTTGAAGCTTCTCGGTGACCCAGGGAACACTGTCACGAAGTTGCAGGTGGACACGGGAAGAAAAGCAGCCTTGGGGTCTTGTACAAGTAAGCGGATCGCCGGCCACGCCCCTGCACGCCCATGTCCCTCCTAGTTGACGAGTTTCGAAAGGCTGAAATGACTCGGAAATAGCTTCTTGAGGGCATTCTCCCCACAATACTCAGCACGCGCTTTTCTGGACTGTATCGGGGCAGTCGGAAGCAGGGTCTGATCGGTCGAGGGGGACCGGGCGAGCAATGAAGGCACGCCATGGGTATGCGCCGGTCGAGGAAAGATCAACAACAGTTTCCACAGCTTGGGGCTCTCAGCACGGAAGGGAGACGGCGTCGGGACCCTCATCGACGGCTTGGCGACGCATCTGAGCCTGTTCGCGGAGCAGGATAAGCAAGGCTCCGAGGGCACAGAGCAATTTGGCGACTCATGGTCTACCGGTGTTTTTCCAACGGCGCAGGGCAAGATGTGGATGGACGTTGAACGGGCCTCAAAAACGGTTTAAGTGATCAGCAGCGGGTCTCCTTTTGACAGGGCAAGCCCTTCCCGCATGCCGCCTCGTGGGGAGCCATGACACTCGTGGGGGCCACGGACCATGCGCGCATGGCCTACCCGGCGGCCTGCCGCCAGGGGTCACTGGTTGCAGAGAGCCCATCGTGCGCCCCTTGCGTCGAGTCATTGCCCGCCCAACTCGGTTCTTCCTCCTGTAGCCCGTCATCGCCGGCTCAACTGTTCGCTGCTTCTTCCGCCTACTCTCCGCCGAAGCTAGCTATCGCCATTGCTACCCCGCCGCGGACGTAAACGCGCTGCTTAAGTCCTGCCTAGCCCGCTCGCCCACTCTTCCGCTGCCATCCAGTCTCCGCCGCCATCCATGCTGATCAGAATCTCACCAGCAAGCCTCGCGTAGCCAAATTTGTAGAATCTTACCTCTCTTGGGGGTGTTCGTCCTGAGATTCGGGCCCAAGCAACCTCGCCTACCATGTGGCATGCCGTGGGAATCACCGATCTGCATTCTCTCGTTCCTGAGAGGCGCTGGGAGCTGGGAGCCGCTGACACCGTCGACAACGCCGTCGACGACGCCGTCCTCCCTCGCGATGCCGCGGCTGCAGCCACTCCCGTAGGCCGGATTTTAGCATCTGATGCTGTTGATCTTAGTTCTCCTGTCCAGTCAACTCGCGCTTATTATGAGAGAATGCCATCCTCGTTCCCTTCTGCAACTGCGTGTCGGTGCTACAATCTTTCCGGACCTCAGGCGAGGTCGTCCTTTCTCTCAGTTGTTCAGTCGTGCTGTGCTGTTTCGTTGCACTATTTCCGCTCGCTTTCTCGACACCAGGAACTTCTGACTGTCTCCAACCATGCTCATTCGCGCTTCTGTCTTGTATCTTTCACTTGCGGGTTCTTACCTCGGAGCTGTCAATGCATTTCCTACTGTGGATCATCTGGAGAGACTGACGGGCAGGTCGGATCTATCCCCAGAAAATACCGCGGCAGCATTCAAGAAGCTCCAACGTGACATCAACGGGCGACTGGAGAAGCGATTCCTCTTCGACCCTATGACCACCCCTGTCGACGTCGACGGCGATCACGCCTTTCAGCCTCCAGCAGAAGGCGAACAGCGAGGGCCTTGCCCAGGCCTCAACGCCCTGGCCAACCATGGTTACGTCTCTCGGGATGGGATAGTATCCCTGGCGGAGGTCGTCTCGGCAATTAACGAGGTGTACGGCATGGGGGTGGAGCTGGCCTTGGTCCTCGGGATCATGGGGGTTGTGTGGACCGGAGATCCGATCTCCTTAGATCCGTCCTTCTCCATCGGCAAGAACGACACCGCCGTGCACAACGCACTTGATGATCTACAAGGCATCCTTGGTAAGCAGGAACATCAATTGCTATTCGTCAGGTCTCAGGTGCTCACAGCAAGTCATCAGGTACTCCTCAGGGCCTTGTCGGCTCGCACAACTTTATCGAGTCGGACTCTTCGCCCACGCGCGACGACCTGTACGTCACCGGCAACAACTATGCCATGAACCTCTCCCGCTTCGAGTCCTGGTACAACATGGTGCCGGAAGGGGGGACTTTCACATCCGATATCATGGCTGAGTACGCTGCCAAACGCTTCCACGAAACGATCATGGAAAATCCGTATTTCTACTACGGCCCGTTTACCGGCATGATTGCGAGGAACGCCGGATATCTTTTCATTACTCGCCTATTTGCGAATCATTCTAGCGAGCATCCGGAAGGCCTCCTGAGTAAGTCTTTCCGCCAATGATCTCCATGCTGCCGCACTTGCGCATGCGCGCATCTCAGGAGGGCCGTGCTGATGGACGCGGCAGCACATGACGTTATCAAGAGCTTCTTCGGCGTCTACGGCGAAAAAGGCAACTTCACGTACAGGGAGGGGTGGGAGCAGATTCCGCAGAACTGGTAAGTCATGCACCGCCAGTCTGGAATTGAACTTTTTTTTTTTTTTTTACCTCGCTCCTTTTCCTTTGTCTCCTTTCCATTGAATAAGACAACGAGAGGCAAAAGAGCCGTCCTTCAGCCTCCAGCCGAGACAAAGCCAACTCGGTTGCGGCTCTTGCGCGAATCGAATAGTCCGCCAGACGTAAATATCAAATGAGATTGGTAACGTATACGTCCGAGCTGCTGCTTTTACACCATATTCGCACTTTCGCATCTTGGTGCAATACTTCCAGGGCGGACCTCGTAGCTAGTCGGGCGAAGTTTGATTTGTTCTGCAAGCCACTCTGGCGTTGTGGGGTTGTAGTCTTTCTTTTATTTGGCCGACTTCTAGAACACGGGCCATAGAACATGACATCCTTGTCCATCCCTTGCTGACGTGCCATGGTCCCACATAGGTACAAAGTCCCGCTGGACTACGGCCTCATTCAGCTGAACCTCGACACGGTGGACTGGATACTGAAGTATCCGGAACTGGCCAGCATCGGCGGCAACACCGGAACCGTAGACTCCTTCGCCGGCGTCGAGCTGACGGACCTAACCAGTGGCGTGCTCAACCTAACCAAGCTGCTCGAATCGAACAATCTGCTTTGCTTCGTGCTGGAGGTTGTTAAGCTTGCGTCGCCAACGTATCTGAACAACCTTTACGCCACCTTGGTAATCCACTTCTTATTGCGTTATAGTTATTACCCTTCTGCTAACGCGAAAGATAGTCTGTGCCTCTCAACCTCCTCTTTGACACCCTCGCGGTCCCGCTGCTGAACCTGACTTGCCCCACGTGGACGGACTTGACGTACGGCGGCGTACCCATCTGGGAGGCTCTTCAGGAGCGCTTCCCCGGGGCAAACAGGACCGGCGCCGCTCTATGAGCCCCATGAGCGGAGCTGAGTCCGGAAACCGTAATGCACGTCAACAGCCAAACGCTGGCGGGTGCGGCGGTAAGTAAGGCTGCTCATCCGGAGAATGTACCTGGAAACAGCAGGAAGCACTATATCTTTCATCAATCTGTCGTACAGCTCAGACCTACCGCAATCTTCTTTAATATACGCATGCTCGATTCTGAAGTCGTTAAGAGTTTCTTCGAACGTCGTGGTTCTTATATTTGCGCATCATAACATTCGGACCGAGCCTATATGTGCGCATATCTTATACATGGGGTCTCGTATTTGCGTTCATGCGGTCAAATAAGTTGGCCTATGGAAGCTTTGGGGGCCAGAACACAAGGCTTCTGGATGCGGGCCCGTGACGTGTGTCGTGGAACTGTACACAGCCAGCCCTAATGGCGGTGTCTCGTTGCACTTCTCGGCAGAGAGGTTGGTGGACGTCACTTGCGATGGGACCTCGCTAACGAGCCGAGTTTCGTGGATAGATGCCTGTGAGGACAAAAGTATTGACCGCTTTTCGGTCTGGTGGAGAGGGGTCCTTGCCAAAACCAACCCAGGGATGGTCCCAGAGAAAATCAAAACCCAAGTGTAGTTTGCTCGACCGGCCTACGCGGGATGGATTCGGCCACCAAGAACGAGGCGAGGTCCCCTCTGCGAGCCCATCAAGGTTTATCCTTGAGCGAGAGACCTAATCAATCCCTATAGCTTGAGAGAACCGGTGACTCCGCAGCATCTTTATACCGCGAAGCTCCCCACTCGCCATCCCCACAACTCCAAGACGTGTGAAAAAAAAAATCAAAAGAAAAGGAGAATAAATCGCCATATGCCGAGCACACCCACGTCCCTGGACAAAGACCACGCCGCATAAGAGACACCGCCGCGCCCGCTGCCCGTCCAATCCCACCGTGAACCCAACCTAAGCCAATTCCCTGCCGCCCCTCTTCTTCACCCGAATGAGCCACCCGTATACAAAAAAAAACTCCGCCAACCACGCACGCAAATCCGGCGCAAACGGGCCCCTCTCCGCCAAAAGCTTCCTGAAAAAATTCCCCGCCGCATACCTCCCCCACGACAACCTCCCGCAGCGGACACATCTCCTCCTCCCCATCCCCATCCCCATCCCGACCTCCACCAGCCGCCGCCGCCGCCACGTCGGCCGCGCGCTCCCGCGGAAGCACGTGAACGCGGCCAGGCCGTCGGCCAGCTTTCGCGGCGGCCAGGCGCCTGCGGCGCGGGGACGAGGTGGAGGCGCTGGCGAAGAGGTGGAGGCGGGCGTGGCACGGGAAGACGGGCGAGTAATCGGCCGCGGCGGGGCGGAGGGCTGGTCGCGGCGGCAGGATGGGGAAGAGGAAGAGGAGGGCGGCGGCGGCGGTGGTGGTGGTGGTGCGGAACGGCGGGGTGAGGCAGGGCGAAGGGGGAAGTGGAGGCGTAGGAGAGCGGGGAGTAGGGGGCGATAGCGGCGGCGGCGGCGGGGATGTCTTTGGTCTTCTTTTCCTCCGGGCGGTGGCGATGGTGGGCGGAGGCGGGTATGGCGCTTCTGGGGGGACACGGGGCTCTTGGGGGGGAGTCGGGTCGTAGTCAGGCTTCCTGCTTCTCCTCCTCTTCCCGCGGGCGGCGGCGGTGCCGACTCCTTCCCCTTCCCCTTTGGAACTTCGGCGACGCTGTCGTCTTCCGACATCCGCCTCTTCTTCCTCCGTCTCCGTCGCCTCGGGCAGCGCGTGCCCGCCCGCCGTTGTCATCGTCGTTGTCCGCGGATTCCCTCCTGCGCGGGCGACGCGAGGCCCCACTGCCTGTAGCGGCGGCGGCGGCGGCAGAAGCCTCGTCCTCCCAGGGCCCCCCACCGCCGTCCCTCGGCGCCGGAGTCGCCCGAGTGGATGTATGTGCTCGGCGAAGCGGGGCGAAGGTGTCGTCGGGCTCGACGTGCTCGACGACCGCGTGGCTCTCTCTCTCTCTCTCTCTCTCTCGGGAGATTGGTACGGACTCAGTGTTCGAAGAGAACATGACCGGATTTCTGGCTGTGGAGTCTTTCGAGGCAGATGGATGTTACTGGAGAGGTAGGAGAGTGCTGATCAAGTAGTGTTTTGTTTCCATGAAGATGCAGGATTCACTGGGTCAACAACTCTCGAGTAGCGTGCATGCAGAGATCATGCACGCTTGCCACGTCAACCTGGCGGTTTGCAGCAGATCGAAGGAACGGCATAAATAATATTGGCCACAGGTAACTTTCTTACAAGCAAGGGAGCCTTAAAGGATCCAAGATGCATACAATGTAAACAGTTAGACCAAGAGTTCGTGAAACCTCGGGATAATAATCTGCGTTCGGGTATCAGCCTAGGGTTTGTAGCACGTTCCCGACCTCTGCTTAAACTTCTCCATATTCGTGAACAGCCATTCGAACCCGAAAAACTCCAAGGCCAAGCATTTACGTAAAGCGAAAGTCGGTATGTACAAGAGACTGTCGGGGTATATTCTATCGTATGGGTATGGAAAATCAAGCGCGGCGGCATATGCGGACATCAGTTTGTACATTTTACATCATGCACTGCGACCACTGCGATCGCTACGTTTGCGGCGGAACCAGCTACGGAGCCGTCTTCCGGGAGCTACTCCGTTGGAACCATTGGAAACTTCGTCACTCTGCTGACCGTTGATCAGAGCTCTCGCGTTCTTGTCTGCGATCCAAACATCTTCGAGGCTACTCTATCTGTTAGATCTACGAATTCTTAGCTGGGGTGCACAAAACTTACGGCATAACGAGATTGGGGTTGACATATTGCTGGCCCCTCTCGCGCTCTTCGTCCACGGTAGGCTGGTCTGGCTGGGGAGTTATGAGATCAGAGCGCTCTGCTCTCCGCAAGCTCTTCAGCGCAATGAAGCGCATCAGCGGCTTGTATGAATATGAGTAGACGTGCCAGAACCAGAGGGTTGCCATGACCAAGGGGACAAGGAGAGCAGCTCGCCAGAACGCTCTCTTCAAGGCCAGTTGGCCAGTCATCGTAAGCTGAAAGAGAATCAACCCGACAATGACGCGGTCGCAAATCATAGTCCAGCCTCTCCCGGTTGAATGTTGCCGGTGGTCCATAGCATAGAGTAGCTGGTATTTGTGCACGAAATGGCCGATAACAAAGTAGCAAAGACCAGCGAGGAGAATCATCCAAGACGAGCGGAGAACACTGTACACGGTGCAGATGATGAAGATTAGGATGGTCTGCGGAAGGAAGAAGCCGTAGCTGAAGACTGGTGGTTGAACGAGTTCGGCGTAATCTGGAAGGGTTAGTAATGGACTGTGGAGAGGAAGATGAGACTGCCTACCGCGAGGAGTCTTTGCACCCATCATGGTAATTGGGTACAAAACGACTGCACCAAACTCTAGCAAGCGGAACGGGAAGAGGCCAAAGCCTTGGAGGATGACGAAATTGGTGTAGAAGTTCAGGAGACCTTGCAGAGACAGGGCAAGAGCGTTGGTGATTTTGGTCGCGTCCCTCAGTTGTTCACCTATATTTTCAAGCAATCCCCAAAATCCCGAGGCCGTACCCAAGATGGTGAAGACGACAAAAAAGTTGAAAAATACAAAGAAGAAGTTCTTGGAGATGCTACGCTAGAATTAGTAAAGAGGTCGACTGCTCGAGACTGGTCTACTCACACTGAAAGCTCGACATCACCCTGTCCGATCATTCCTTGATGATTGGCAAGCCCTAGTGTACGTGAATACCAAGTTCCCATAGAGACAGACAGGAGCACGTACAGTCATAGAGGTACGGAACGGCGATGTTCAGCAAGGACACGAGCAAGGTGGGAAGCTGAGTCACGATGAGAGATTTGATGTTCTGGTGGTGGTCAACAGCTTCCTTAAATCCAGGGAATACGCGATCTATCGAATCAATACTGAGGGCACCGGCAATGGGAACGAGAATCAAGGTCCAAAGAACTGTTAGTAGCCCAATGAGGAAGGTGATGGACCAGGCCCGTAGCATCCTTTTACGGCGCGGCATGTAAGTGTTTTGCCAAACTACATCGGAGGGCGCAGGGCTAGTGTTTGCCAGAAGCTGTAGGGGCGACGGATCTAAGACGGCCTGCACAGCCATTTGCTGGGAAATCTGTTAGCACGGGAAATGGGAGCTGTCTTGAGCCTACTTACACAACTGGAAACACTATCCATCGTCACGAAGGCGAGTGGCGTCGGTTCGTATTCCTTCTTGCGCGCTGCCAGTATCTCCTCATCGAGTTTACGAAGCTTTTCTTCATAAAACGTGATAGCATCAACATTTCGGTACCACACCCTGAAGCGACCATACCAGAGTTTCACCAAAGGACGGCTCCGATTATAGGGCGGAGTTGATCGACGAGGGTTCACGCGGCCATTTCCTAGCAAGTGACTGCGTTCACTGTCGTCGGCGTATGGCTCAGGTGGGGACGGTTGGGCAATGGGCAAAGACTCGAGGTTGCGTTCCACGCGACGGGCCCCCAGGTGGACGGTCCAGGCTTCTTCCAATTTGCGCAGAGTCCACATGCGCTTCTCCATCAAGTCATCGAGAGATTTCCAATTCCTGATGAGGGTCACGCTCTCAACGCGGCCGATCTCGAGCTCTTCCACGAATTCCTTGATCTTTGTCTCTGAGCGCAGCTCTGGGGGAATGCCAGAGAGGCGGATTGTGCGGTCGGTGATGGTGGTCTGGCTGCCAAGGTACTCCTGGCGAATCTCGATAACGCGCCTCGTCTCGGACACAATCATGTAGGCAGCGAGGCCGGTGAAGAGGTAGGCGAAGACGAGATACATCCAGAGATAGTCGGTGTGGGAAAAGTCCCAGTACGAGGAGGAATCGGAGATGTGCCAGGACGCATCGAGGTGCACCGGCGCATAGCGACGGCGCAACTCGTAATCGTCATCGTCGACGAGGGTGTCGTTCTTGAGCTTTCCATTGCTGGTGTCGGGGAAGCGGTTGTGGACCGGGTTGATTATGACGACAGAGAAGAAGAGGGTAATGGAGAGGAACTTGATTGCCATCTTGAAGAAGGCTAGGAACTGGCAAGCGTGAGCAGGGGGGAGGGCGACAGAGGCGATGCTTGGTTCACGTACGACGTAGGCATCGAGTCCTGCCGAAGCTAGAACTTGCTGGTCGGTGATGCGCCATAGAGCAGGAATCCAGCCAAAGAGCGAGCGTGGTAGCTCAGGCAGGACAGTGGCCTCATGATTCTGCTTCTTGCGGGCGGCGTAGAGACCCTCCCAGCGCGGGCGCAGGATGCAGAAAGCTAGAAAGGCGCTGGCGCCAAGGGCGAAGGAGAAGACAATCTGGATAGTGATGTCGCGTGGACGCTTGGTGCCGAAGAGGTCATGGATGTCATCGTCGTGGTGGGTATCGTTCCAGGCGCGGAGGCCGCCGGTCATGGTTGAGCTCTGGGGTCTGCATGCACATGCAGAAAATTGAGAGTTCTGCGCGGGCGCGTTTCGCGGTGGGTTTCGTGCAGGTGGGCGGGGAGCTGGGGTGCTGATGAATGATGTCGCCGGGCAGGCGCGACGGGGCGCGTGGCAGCGCTTCACCGCTTTTGCCGATCTGCTGCATCCGGCAAGCAGGGGCCAGCACAATGTGCGGAACATTGGACCCATCATGCAATCTGCTCCTACCATCAATCTATCTATGCTTTGCTCTGAAACGAAACGCCTACCAGGCGCTCTTCTTCTCCAACTCTTGACAGCACCTGATCTCCGCTTCGTAGTCAACCTCATATTACAACACCACCGTCTCTTATACCAAGCCCGTCGCGTTGTCACGTTCGCGCCTGATTTCCCCGACGGGCTGCCCCGCCAGTACAAGCGTGCGAAGGAATTCGCCGACATCGCCCGGTCGAGCCTCCAGCGCTTCCTCCACTCCGTCTTCGTCTTCGTCTTGCCCCGGCCGAGATAGAGGCCGCCACTTCTCCCACTTCCGCGTAGCTTGCTCTCTTGCTTGCTCTGGCGCTTCCTTTGGCGCTTCATTATCCTGTAGCCTCTGCGAATCGCCGCTTGCAAGCGGTGTGAATGCTCCAGCCGCCCCATAGCAGCACGGCAACGGCTGCTGTTTCAGCGCTTCTGTGACGGAGAAAACATCCAGCGTTCGCAACGGTATCTGTCCTTTAGAAAATGTCTTGACTTCCGCAACCTCCAAGAACCGCACGCTTTGGCGCTTTTGAGGTACTGGCACAGGCTTCTTCAAGCTCGACTTCGGCCCACTTTTGACGAAGAAAGCTTCCGTCTGTCATCGCGCTCGATTCTCTTTCCTCCTCTTCGACCTTCGCAGGAAACGTAGGAAAAGCCGTCTGTGTGGCACTGTCCGAACTCGATTGAGGCGATTTCTTAGGACCTTCCTCCCTCTCTTGGTGAGTAGCCTTATCACGACTGATGTCGTCGCTGTTTTTCTCAGGTCCCTCCTCTTCTTATTCTGTCCACTTTGCTTGCTATCTTGCCCGCCGTAGTTGGTCGTTTGACTTTTCGGGAAGCGCGCATAGCAGGGCGCTCCAGGTTTGCCGCTGTCTGCCTCTGCATCGTTCTCCGTCATTTTCTGGTGTATCTCCCGTTGAATGCATCCCGGTAAGATGATGTTGCCCACTCATCCCGGAAAGACGGCAATGCGTAGAGTCCTGACATGATGCGTGACCGGTACTTGGCGTTTGTGGTCGAAGTGAAGGCCAAGCTCTGCCTGGTATTAAGGAAACCGAACAAGAGTGCCTGGCAAACTGGTTCAGCAGGGTCTAAATTCTGGTTCGCAGTGCGTCAGGTATTATTTCCAGTAAAACAAAAGGCACGCAATGGCTATCTCCGACAAAGCCTTGTGTATGGCAATGACCAGTTTGGTTGGCAGGCTAACCGCCTGCCGGGCTATTTTCAGAGGCCTCAATAATAAATAAGTGAAAGGCTCATTGGGTTTTGCGGACGTAATCGGATGAATCGGTGCAATATCCCAAAGGGCCTGTAAATGTTTGTACACGCATGATATATGTCCCATGTTACAAGCAATTGACATCTAGCTTAGCCGCCATAACTGTAGTCGGTCGCATCTACAAGTTGCTCCTTCAAACGTAGAATTCACCCATGACTGAGGCGTTAAGGGCTGGAGTGGGTCTGTTGAGGCCCCTTTGTACGTTTTCCGAAAGCGAACCGCTCCCAGTTCTGACGCAGCCGCTTCACGCCTTCTTCGAGTCCCCAACCCTTGATCTTACAGACGATTCGCACAATATTCTCCAGGTGTTCGTCCATATGCTCCCCAGCAATGTGGAGATCACTTTCTACAAGAATGCGATCATCCGGAACTTTCTTGATTGACTCTGATGTCGTGGACGCTGCTCGGTCAGAGTAGTTGATAGCAGTAGAGAATGACACAAATATGTCCGCCGGCACAGAAGAGTCAAAATACTGCGAGAGTGTCGCTGGGCGACCCGAGTAAGAATGCAAACAAATGCGAGGCGGGAAGGGTTTTGGAGAGCCATCATCTGCATCTGCATCTTCTTCAGCGTCCTCGGCTGTCACGCCACGCCTTTTCCGCTCCCGCCTGCTCATCGTCTTCTTCTCAAAACCTTTCCACGTCGCTCTGATAGTTTCGAAGAGAATACCGTGTGCCTGCACCCCGTGAACCGATACTGCACGCCTCATCTCTCCTGCAAGGTTCAATTGAGCAGTGAGGATCTGCTTCTGGTGGTCCATGGAGACTACATGCGGGGACAGACCGCGCCCTTCACGGCCTCCAGGAGTAAGTGAGTCGTCACGTTTCTCTTGGGAGTCGAGCATCCAGGCCTGAGGTATACGAAACGACTTGTCAAGGCCGATTTCTCCCACAAGAGCCAACGGATAGCGTTCCAAAAAGCGACGCGTCTGCGCAAGAAATTCAGAGAAAGGGCGCGGGTCGGGCAGGGCGAGGATGAAGTCGCGATCCTCCGGCGGCGGCGACAGGACTCGCTTGTAATGCTCGATCTTGGCGTCCTCGTCCAGCGTAGTCTTGCCGGCGAACAAATTCTCGTCGTACATCTGGTGCGAGAACCACGGGTGCCAGCCGAAGCAGGGCAGCAGGCGCTCTTTTTGCTGCCACGCGTCGATATCGGAGGACGGGACGCCGAGCGAGTCGGCGACCTGAGCGACGAGCTCCTGGTCCTGAGCGCGCGTGGCCATGACTGTCAGGGCTTTGGCCTTCATGTTGGCTATTGCGGGCACGGCCGACATAGTGTCTGTTGGATGGCAATGGGCGTCGAAAACGCCGATATGCCACGGGAACGTCGCATCGTCGGCCGCGCTGTCGGATTGCTGATGCTCCATTGCGCACTGGTTGGAGACGTACGGTTGAAGTGTTCGCGTATCAATCGAGAGTCGCGAAGCTCACACTGTTCGTCGAATAATGACGTCGAATTCGGCTGACCCCGGTCGGCCCATCAGCGAAGATCATCACATGCCTCGGGGCCCCAGGCAGCTCCCCCGGACGGCGGACCGCGCCGCCTCCAAGCCCGGCGCCGTGTCTATTTCCCCTCACGGTGCGACGTGGGAGCCCATATCTCGCGCCGCGCCATGCTGTGTCCGCCTCCGTCACAGCTGTTGCTGCCGTCGCTGCAGACCCTCCGCATGCCGCTGCTGCCGCTGCCGTCGTCAACATGCTCAACCCGCTATACCTCCTCGCGCCACCCATCCTGATCGTGGCCTCGCTGCCACTGGTCGCCCTCGCCATCCTGACCACCTCGCTGGCAGTCGGCACGCTCCTGATCCGCGTATCCATCGTCTACTTCGAGCTGGGCGTCGCCCTCGTCCACAGCTGGCTGTTCGCGAAGCACCAGCACCCCGCCTCCCCCGGCAGCGGCGACAAGAACCACCGCTCGCGCACCTCGTCCGGCTACTCGACGCCGACGCGCCACCACCATCACCGCCGCCGCCGCAGCAGCGCCGCCAGCCTGCTCGCCGCCGACCAGGCGGGCGCGCCGCGGCGCCCGCCCACCAAGAGCGAGAGCTTCGCCTCGCTCGTCAGCACCGCCGGCCCGAACCGCGACTTCGAGGGCATCGGCGGCTGGCGCATGTCGTCCGGCGACGGCGAGGAGGAGGCCCTCTGGATCGGCATGAACTCGCGCCTCGAGCTGCCGACCGCCCTGCTGCCTCCTGGCGGCGTTGGCAGTGAAAAGCACGGCCACCACAACACCAGCAAGGACAACACCACCACCACCACCAACAACAACCATCGCCGGCACCACCAGCGCTCGCTGACCGGTGGAAGCCAGCAGCGCTGGTCGTGGAGTCCCGAGGCCATCCGCATGTCGCCCGTCCAGAGCCGCGCCCGCACCCCCAACGGCCCCGAGGGCCCCGGCAGTCCGGACGAGTACTTCACCATGGGCCACTACAGGAAGGCCGGGTCGACCGGTTCGTCGTGGGAGGCGCTCGCCACCAGCCGGAGCGACGAGAGGAGGAAGAGCTCGGGCGGCTCCAGCACCTGCTCGACTAGCAGTTCCGGCCGGACCCCGAGAACCGCCACGAGGAATTCTATGTATGGGTGATTTTCAGAAGGTAAACAAAAAGGGAAGAGAAATAAAATTGACATGTGTTACTAGCCTCGTTGACGGTAGTCATGCTTGAAGAAGGGTGCAATCTTCTTGTGACATTCCAGCTGTAGTGATAAGAGATATCGAGAGATAATACGATGTGGGCGCCATACGGAGCTGAATAAATCACCCGAACGAGATTGCGGTGGAAGAGCTGGAGCAGCGGCTACGTGTTTGCAGAACTCAAGAAAGCTGGCAGATAACCGATGTTTCCGCATCTGGTAGCCATGAAAGAACGCCAAAGCACCAAACGTTCGCGATGATATGTACAAAGGAGCGATTGTATGGGGCCGACCTTTGACAGCTCAGCAGACCACATCCTTTGAGCCAGCAAATAGATACAGGAATAAAGCGGCAGGGTATATATGGTCCACCTTCAGGCGATAGTAGCAAGCAGGACAGGGCAGATTCGATAATGCAAGAACAACGCCGTCCTTTATGGCTCGACAGAGTTTCGTTTGAAGAATTGCGTGCTGGCGGCTACATCGATCTGAGCCCTGATTTTCGTAATGAATTGAGCTGCAACCCGAATCCGATTCACATGCTTTTCTGGCAGAGGCAGTGGCCGGGGCTCAGAGATGACGACTATGCGCTGCTGCAACCTGCGTTACAACTGGCCAGCAGGCTCATAACGTCTCCACGGTTTTTCCATTTCTGGCATGCGCTCTCGACACATCGGCGTCCCATCCGCACCAACACCCTTGCGATGATGTACGGACGTAACTGCTACCGTTTCGATGTTGTCAATCGCGAACTTTACGAAAGAGAGAAAGCTAGAATCTTAGAAAAGTTCGTCTTCCTCACCAACTTTCACGAATTCCACTTCGTCGCAGAGGCGAGCCTGTTCGACGCAGACGCCACGACAGACATGTGCTTGGAGCCAGGATTCTATCCTGAGACTCACAGATCGGTCACGAGGATCAGCGATGCGTACCTGCGTCTCCTCCGCCAGTCTCGCTCCGGCACCAGACCCGCTCGCGTAGGTATCCCACGCTCTACGGACTGGCCAACGGAAGCGTCTATTACCCGCACTTCATTTCATCTCGCTAAGAACCTGGTGCATGAATTATGTCACGCACTCAACAACGCTGTGACTCCTTATAACAAGCGAAGCAGGTTGAAAGAGGTCAAAATCAAGATCGAGCCCTTTTTCATGGACCAGAGGCGATGCGAGGTGGGGCGGGCGTGGGAGTCATATGTCTTTGGCGGGCATATCGACGGAATAGGCGATGGCCTAAACATGCAGTTTGGAATAAGTGTGACAAAGTGGCCGCATCCGTTCAGCGAGGAGGGCCAGGTGCGAGCGCCTAGCAGGCGGCCCTACACGACCAGCTATGCAATCCCGATGCCCTGGGTGGAAGCACTATGGACAAACGAATTCTGGTATCATGTTGACTATGATAGTGAATTCGACTTCCGAATTCCGAAGATCCTGGGGTTGCGTAAGCCGACCGCAGTCGTGTGGACGGAAGAGGATGAAGAGTATGAATGCTTGAGCAGCACGGATGATAGCGAGCTGGGCGGCATGGCCAACGACGAGCGAGCTGCAAAAATAGAGGGAAGAATGCGAAGACGGATCCGGGAGCAGCTCGGACTGGATGGGTATTACGACGGCAGCGAAGACAGCAGCGTCGCGCGAAACGAAGACAGGCATGGCGTTATTCGAGACGGCGGGTGACGCCAATGACGAGGGTTGGGCATGGATGGCGCTCCGGAGCTACGTGCTGCGCCACGGCTGACATATGGAAGCCTCGCGGCTGGGGCGACGGATCGGGGCTGAGGCTCCCGAGGGGCCTTGCGAGAGAGTCGGATCCTTCGTGCACGTGAGGGCGACGACTTAGATTGGTTGTGCAGGGGTGGAGATGAAGGCCAAAGGGCGGAGCCATTGGAGGGCCATTCCAGGGCCATCCAGGTCACGATGGTTCTCGAAGTGCGGCCTTGCTCGCTGCTCGCTTTCGCGGCCGGTGCTGTCGGGTTGAATGCGAACAGAGGCAGCCATTATTGAGCTCGCGCATGGTGTGATGGAGACGAGTCGGGAGCAGCGGAATGACATGCAGCTCTGGTGCCGGACAGCCGCAGCACGTGACGACGATCTACAGAGGACTCCCTGGGAAGACGCGGAGCTGGAACCTCATCTCTCCCGCCCACCGCCCGCGTCGCCCCCGGCCCTGGGCAACCACGCAACGACACCGGCCGCGCTGTGCGGAGCTGGGCCAACAGCCAGAGCTCGTCCAGCGAACCACAGCCCCAGGGCCACAGGCACCATCAGTCAGGACTCCGGACGTGGAGGCACGCGCCAGGCAAAGGGGTCCGGCGGCCGGCGGCCGGCCTGTTTCTCGCACTGCGCACAGCTGAGCCCGGGTGGCGATGCTGCTAGCTCTTTGTCTGGATGCATCCGTCGCATTTATCGCGCCACGCAACACGCATTGAGGCTTGGAGCGCGCACAAACGGCGGCGGCGAGGCGAAGGCACCGTGTCAGCACTCGTTCGGGCAAGAGCCGCGGCGATGGAGGTCGCGAGTGAAGGCACGATGAGGTGATGGGCGCCGTCCCCCGCAGTTTTGTTTGAGGCCGTCAGGAACCAGCGCTGCCGGCCCGGCTTGGCTCGCACCATAGCGTGTCTCGTGTTGGCTTCCAGCGTCATGGCTGCTTCTTGCCAAGGCAACCGCTACCGCTGCGGCCACCCTGTTTCGCGCACGGCAGCAGTCAGCCTGATGGCTTGATGGCTGATCGTGCCGATTACGTAGCTTCCCTGAGCACCCGGGCCCTGCGTGCCTGCTGCTCCTATAATAATACCGCCTCCTTTCTCCTGACCCTCCGTCTTCTTCTACCCATCTCGCCTGTCTCTGTCCGCTTGACCACTACCGTCTGCCAAGCCCCGCCTATTAGCTCTCATCCATCCTCACACCCCCAAGACGTGAGTTTAAGCATATCTGCATTTCGTATTCAGCACTTACTGATCGGGCTCCAGACCCTCACACATCCACCATGCGTTTCACCGCCGTTGCCATCACCGGCCTCGCCTCCCTGGCTGCCGCCCAGGACGCTGGCTCCATCTTCTCGTCCATCACTTCTGAGGTCGGCAGCGGTGCTACCTCGCTCCCCGGCGATGTTTCCAGCATCGTGAGCTCCGTCGTGTCTGAGGGCTCGTCGGTTTTCAGCAGCCTGACCTCCGTCGCCGCCACTGCCACCGGCTCTCTCGCCTCGAGCCTTTCGTCTGAGATCGCCTCCGTCACCTCCAGCATTGGTTCCGAGATCTCGTCCGCCACTTCGCGCGCCGGCTCCGCTGTCTCCTCCGCTACCGGTGCCGCCGGCTCGGCCGCTTCTTCTGCCAGAAGCGCTGCTTCCTCTGCTGCCTCGAGCGCCTCCAGCCGTGCCAGCTCTGCTGCCAGCTCTGCTTCTACGGCTGCTGCCACCACCGGTGCTGCCAACAACGTCGCCATCCCGGCTATGGGCGGTCTCCTCGGCGGTGCCCTCGCTGTTGTCGGTCTTTTGTAAATATCCATGTATGGCTGATGTCATGCGACACGTCCCTGTCACGGGTCTTTCTCCGACGTTAACGGTTTATTTCACGGATGGACGAGCACTACATTCGGCATGTTCACGGCGAGCTATGGGCTCTCGTGTTGCAAATGCAATGGGGTTTGATGGGCTGTATTACACACACTTCTGGCGCATAAATCAATACCATAATGATGCACTTTTCTACTTTTTTTTTTTTGAGATCGCTCTCGTATGATGTCACTTGCTGCGTGAAATTGCCGTCCACGGTACGAAGTACGTTCGAGAAGGCTTTCCCGATGCATCAACTACGTTTAGCGAACCCCGCCGGACCCACAGAGCTAGCTTGCCCCAATTACGCCACAATCATATGTCATTACCGTCATCCACATCGAGACTGTCCTGACCCCCCATACTAGCATCTTTAGTAAGGTTCGCAGATCGAGATTCCTGATTTGAGTTCACCGGCCGTAGGGCTGGAGCACGCGTCGTCTTGGCTCTCCAACCGGTTCTATCCGTGGCTGCTCGTGGCTGAGAGACGTCTTTCCCGCTACGAGACACGCATCCATGCGGCTCTGAAAACAAAATTAAAAAAAAAAAAAAGTAGTCGAAGCTTCGCAATGAGTTTTTCATGAAACTGCGACGCTCCATGGTCGCTGGGAGGTCCCTGGTCCCATCTCGCTGGGCCAAACGTCAAGACCTCACGCCCAGTCTCAGCACCGTGGCCAGCAAACGACCACCGAGCCCCCCGCCCCTCGCCTTGCTATTGTAGATCGACTTCGCGCCGCCGAGCTTGGCGAGGCTTGTTCGACGCTCGCGCTCTCCAACGTGCAGAGCGGCCTGTCTCAGCGCGAAAGCGAGACGTCCGGTCAGCCTGTCGCCGCCCGGCAGACAGTTTGTATAACAGCGCCTCAGGCGCAACACCCGTCGACCCTCGCCAACACGCAGACAGCTCGCCCGTCCGCAGAAAAGAGCACAGCTACATCGGAGATCCCGATTGCTTCTGTCCCACGCAACCATGTACCTCTCCCCGCGACCGACGTACGCCTTCCACCGCCGAGCAGCAGCCGCCGCCCTCGACGGCGGCCCTCGCGCAGCACCCACCTACCGCGCCGCCATCATCGCCACCTACACCATCGCCTTCCTCGTCGCCGCCGCGTTGACCGTCTACATCGTCGCGTACTACAAGCCCCCGCAGCAGTGGCGCTGGTACTGTCGCCTGCGCGGCAAGGCCGTCGAACGCAGCAGCCCTTCTCCTTCCCTTTCTTCTCCCCCGAACCGCAAGCCTTTCGGCGCCGATGACAGCGACGTTAGTGGGAACAGTGGCGAGTGGAGTTGGAGAGCTCTCCTGGGCCAGAAGAAGGGGCGGTGCGGCAGAGGAGGGGAGGCTAGGAAGGACAGCGTGCCGAAGTGCGGGATCAAGAGGACGGAGAGCTACACGGTCGAACATGAGGCGGCGCCGGGCTGTTCGGGCGGGGTTGAGGGGGCGGGAGCTTGGCCTTTGAGGGATGAGGGGTGGCCTGAGGGATCGGGCAAGAAGGTCAAGGTGTACGGGGGAGGAGAGCTTCCGTGGGGGCGGAAGGGTGGTGGTGAATGCGGGACGGGCTTGCTGCACGTAGACAAGCCGGCGACGTCGAGAGTGCTGATGATCTAGTATCTAGATCAACGATTCTGTTGGAGGGAGTACCATGGGGCTTACGGCGTCGTGTATAGAGGACGGATGACCTTGCATGGATGGAGTTACGGCGCATTACACACGTGATAGAAATAGATAATAGACATACGGGTATAGCGAGGAGGTTGGCGGATCGATGTATATTATCATGTCGTCATGACCTACAAGACTTCTCATAACCATCTTGCCCGTATCTACATGGAGGGAGTGGCAGATCCACTTCTTTCATCCGGCGTCAATGTAGCGGAGCGGTCGCTATCTGTGCTGACGGTGCTGATAGTACTAGCGCGTTTGGAAAACGCCGGCATTGCATCAGAATCCGAAGTTGGGGTCTTGGGTCTCGACAGTGAGTTTGAGGGTGTCAGACGAGAGGGTTTCGAGAGTCCGCTGGCAGACTTCTTTTTCCGACGTTCAGTATTGGTGGTGCTGCCGGTGGTGCTGTTGCTCCAACGCCTCTCTCGGACAGACTTGTCGTCGATGTCGAGGGTGGGCGTAGTACTTCGTGAGGACGAGCGCGAATGAGACCTGTCCCTCATGCGATCTTTGACGATACTTGGACGCCGTTTCTTGTCTTTGGGAACTTCGAGATGAGAAGAGTGCGTGTGGGCATGATGATGGTGATGGTGAGGATGGGTTTTCTCGACATCGGCGCCGCGAGCTAAGCCTCTTGCACGATTCCAGCCACGCCAGCCAGTCCACCATAGCCAACCGCCTTCCTGCTTGGCCAGCTCGCGTTCACGTTGGCGGATGCGGCGGCGCAGCTCGGCACGGCGCTCGTTTTCCTTTTCCCAGTATTCGGTGCGGTATATTTCCCAGTTCTGGCGGAAATCGGCAGAGAAGGGCTTGGGCAGTAGCAGTAGTTTGATATAGTCTCCACCGGGGGCTACATCCTCCTCAAGCAAGGAACGGTCACCATGCAGGCGGAAACGTGGGTCCTTCTTGTCGGGCTCAACGAAATGGTAACTGCTCCCAGGGGTGGGGAAGAACAGCTGATATGGGATGAGAAAGCTGAGATGGCTGAGCATCTCCCGCCACCAAGGACCCTTGATAAGTACGATCTTGCAGTTCATGCTGCGCAAGCCGCGGTTGGCGACAGCAATCCAGCGGCGTGGCCAGCGCACGCCACGCTCCCACTGGCCAGTGGCCCAGAAGAGCACGCCAGTGACAACACCAGAAGTAAAGGCCAGCTTCTCGCTCACGTCCACGACCCAGTAGACGCTGCCACCGACACCAGTACCATCCTCGCGCGGGCGAAGGAACAAGGCGTAGCCAAAGTATGCAGTCCACAAAGCGAGTAGCGTCAGCACGAAGGTGTTCTGGCGACGGCGGGCACGCAGAGTCAAATACTGTGCGCGCAATGAAGCCTCGAGAATCAGCAAGTTGAGATAGATCTGCGGCGGAGACGAGGGGAGCAGGCTCGTGGGATCGATGGGACGGACGTCACGGGCGGCGGCAGCCACCTGCGGAGTGGTGACAGAGGGCGGCGGGGCGCCCTTGACGATCTGGTCGAGCTTCGACTCGGACATGGCTACTATCGCGGCTGCTTCATGTTCGTGTCGAGCTGGGCAGCGTCGGGCGGTGGGGTTGCGGCGAAGGCAGTGGGTGGTGTCGGGTGTGGTGTAGTTACGCGCTGGAGCTTTGCCAGCAACAAGCGGGTAACAGCGGCCGGGGTCGCGCGCCCGCGCACAGGCACAGGCAGGTCCCGCTCGGCCCAACTGTCTGTGCCGGTCTGTCCACAGAAGCACTCGGCCGCGCCGCGGCCGATTCAGCAGTCCCGACTCCCGAGCGCTCTCTCGTGCGCGTCATCTGTCCGTTCAGCCATTGTTCTCTCCGCTAACTCCGCCACCAGCCCACTCCGTCTCAAACCCCCGTCTCCCCGTTTCGTCCCTCTTCCTCACGACTCCCGCCCATATTTCTGCTGCCTGCTCTCCTCCACGCGCGTCGCACATGCCACTCAGTCCTCCCTTTGCCTTCTGCTGCGACAGCTGCTGCCCCGAAAGTGCGCTCCATTCACTCAACGCTCGTCTTCCGAGTCGCGCCTCGGTTGCCGTCTCGTAGGCACCAACGCAATTCTGCCACCATGGCTGCTCCCGCCAACACCGATGACGAGTTTCGCACTCGCACCCAACAGAGCCCTTTAGCTTCGCAGAGGGCGAAACAGCAAGGCACCCCTCCTCCCAGCGCCCCGAGCGGTCAGCGCCTCAACGGATGGTTCCCGCTAGGCTACAAGGAAGGCTTTAGTCAATGGGTATGCTCTTTCACGCCACCTCTCTCCCCAAAAAGCACCTGCTCATTCCATCCAGTGGGCTGGTCTCTCCCCAGCCGTGACCGAGCACAAGGTGCTTTCCTTCGTGCCCTATCTCCAGAAGCCGCCGACCCACACCCAGACCGGTTCCGCGCCACCCTCCACCTCTCCCTCGTCCATGAACATCTCCGGCGACCCGGCCGACAACGCGCAACCTGTCACGACCAACTCCATCACCGACCCGTACGGGCCCCGAAGATGGTACTCTACGTTGGTGGAGCTTTCTGGCAAGGAACGTGCTCTCAACGAATTCTGCGTCGAGCGTGTCGGCGAAGAGGTTGAAAATAATCTGGTCATGCTGCATGGATACGGCGCGGGACTTGGTTTCTTCTACAAGAACTTCGAGGGCTTGAGCCGCTCTCAGGGTTGGAAGCTCTACGCCCTTGATCTTCTGGGAATGGGCCGCAGCAGCCGCCCGCCCTTTAGAATCCATGCGAAAGACCGCCAAGGAAAGATCACCGAGGCCGAGAACTGGTTCATCGATGCGCTCGAAGAGTGGCGCATCAAGAAAGGAATCGACCGCTTCACATTGCTGGGTCACAGCTTGGGCGGCTACATGGCTGTCGCATATGCCCTCAAATACCCCGGGCGCCTCAACAAGTTGATTCTGGCAAGTCCGGTGGGCATTCCTGAGGACCCCTACGCCGTGAATTCGGACATGCCCGAACCTTCGGATTCCACCATGGGCAATGAGTTCACTCAGGACCAGGACACCACCACCCAAGGCACTAACGGGTCAGCAGTCAAGGCAGGCGACAACAACAACTTTTTGAACGCACGCTCGAAGGTGGGCCCACAGGAGAACGGCAAGCCCGCGAGAAAGCCACTACCGAAGTGGTTGACCTATCTATGGGACGCAAACATCAGTCCGTTCTCTTTTGTACGATGGTCAGGCCCATTAGGACCCCGTCTCGTCTCTGGCTGGACTTCTCGCAGGTTTTCGCACTTGCCTGCTGAGGAATCGCAAGCGCTTCATGATTATTCGTACTCTCTCTTCCGGCAGAGAGGAAGCGGCGAGTATGCTCTGGCATACGTCCTTGCACCAGGAGCATTCGCTCGTAGTCCTTTAATCCGTAGGATCCAGGGCGTTGGCAGACAGTTCCTTGGTCCACACGCCGGACCTATACCCGACGATGATAGTGAGCTGCCAAAGGGCGAAGTTGAGCGGAAGAGAGAGAACGGCATTCCGGTCGTCTTCATGTATGGTGAGAATGACTGGATGGACGTCGCTGGTGGTTTCGCAGCGGAACAGAAGATGAAGGAGGAGAAGGAGAAGCTTCTTGCAGGCAAGACCGAAGAAGAAAAGAAGAAGGACAACGGCAGCGCCAAGGTCCTGATAATTAAAAAGGCAGGTCACCACGTGTACCTGGATGGCTGGGAACAGTTCAACGAGGTCATGCGCGAGGAGATGGCTGATGTAGAGGCGAGAGAAAGGGCAATGCGGGAGGCTAGGTGATAATTACGTCTTGGCGTTTGGTGCAAGAGAGGGTAATGCGCGACAAGGCGTTCTTTGAGATAGAGATGTTATTATAGAACTCCATTCTTCTTCACCTCATCATCGCTAGCCTCGGGCTTGCGTCAGATCCCGATTAGGGTTATTCTTGCTCGGATCATTCTCCGCCCGAGAGAGACCCTTGTCGTCGTTCCGCGACCACAAGCCGAGCTCGCACGTTGGCGGGGTTGTGGGGTACTTAACCGTGATGACAGCTTGGGCAAGGGTCTTTCCTCATCAACACCAACTTTCATCGGACCCTGAATCAGACTCGTCTTCCTGCAGGTCAGGAGCTCGGCATCAAAAATGTAAGCCTCTTGAACCGCTTCAATGGAAACATGCGCTCAGTTCTGAACCATCGACAGGGTCTACACTGCCTCCTTCGCATTCTTCGAGGCTATATGGGAAGCCGGCATCACGCATTGCTTTGTCAATCTGGGCTCTGATCATCCAAGTATCATTGAAGCCATCGTCAAGGGACAGAATGAGAAGCAGGGCAACTTTCCCAAAATCATCACCTGCCCGAACGAGGTTTGCTTTCCATCGAACTCTCTTTCTCCGATATCGCTGACTGTCAGCAATATAGATGGTAGCGCTTTCCATGGCCGACGGCTATGCCCGGTGAGCCTCGCTTTCGATCTCATCAGGAAGTCCTACTTATGCTAATGGGTAAAGCCTTACGAACAAACCGCAATGTGTCATCGTCCATGTTGATGTCGGCACGCAGGGTCTTGGCGCTGCGGTGCACAACGCATCCTGTGGTCGCGCTCCAGTGCTGATCTTTGCCGGCCTTTCTCCTTACACCATCGAAGGTGAGATGCGGGGAAGCAGGACTGAGTACATCCACTGGATTCAGGATGTTCCCGACCAGAAACAGATCGTCGCGCAGTACTGCCGATACACCGGCGAGATCAAGACTGGCAAAAACGTCAAGGTGAGTAATCTATCTAGAGTAGAACTTTAAAAGATCATTCCGGTAATCTGACGGCAAAATTAAGCAAATTGTCAACCGTGCTTTGAGTTTTGCCACCAGCGATCCCAAGGGCCCTGTTTACCTCTGCGGCGCCAGAGAGGCCATGGAGGAGGACCTTGAGCCGTACAAGCTCGACCAAGCCTTCTGGAACCCTGTGGAGCCCGCGGCCTTGTCATCAAAGGCTGTCAAAACCATAACTGAAGCGCTCGTCAGTGCAGCTGAACCACTCGTCGTCACCGGTTACAGCGGCCGAAACCACGCAGCCGTAGGGGAACTCGTCAAGCTGGCGGACACCGTCCGAGGGCTTCGCGTACTTGACACCGGCGGCAGCGACATGTGCTTTCCAGCTGAGTATGTATTACACTCAGATTCCAGCTCCCCTGCTAATGATACACAGCCACCCCGCTTGGCTCGGCCTCCGCTACGGCGTCGACGAGAGCATCAAGACGGCGGATGTGATTCTGGTAGTCGACTGTGATACACCTTGGATCAACACCCAGTGCCATCCGAAAGAGGGGGCCAAGATTTACCATATTGATGTAGACCCTCTCAAACAGCAGATGCCAGTCTTCTACATCAAAGCTCTTGGACGATACAAGGCAGACGCGGAGATCGCGTTGAATCAGTTGCATTCGTACATCAACTCAACGCCTGAATTGAACCAGCAAGTGAAGAGTGCTGCGTTTGATGAGCGCTGGAGTAAACTGCAGGCCGGTTACAAGCAGAAGCTTGACATCATTGCGAGTCTTGCGAAACCCGCCGAGGACGGTTCGTACGGAGCATCGTACCTGGTAAACCGTTTGCGTCGGGAAGTTCCTAAGGACACGATCTGGGCGATTGAGGCTGTTACCAACACGGCCTTCGTAGCGGATCAAGTACAGGCCACGATACCTGGCAGCTGGATCAACTGCGGCGGCGGTGGTCTCGGGTGGTCTGGCGGCGGTGTAAGTTCCCCCTTCGAATTTTCTAGATCTTCAACTAACATGTCTTCAAGGCTTTGGGAATCAAGCTTGCCACAGACGCTTCTGGCGAAAAGAAATTCGTCTGCCAGATCGTCGGCGATGGAACCTACCTCTTCTCTGTCCCCGGCAGCGTGTACTGGATCAGCCAGCGCTACAAGATCCCGATCCTAACCATCGTGCTAAACAACAAGGGTTGGAATGCTCCCCGGAAGTCTCTACTTCTAGTCCACCCGAGCGGCGAAGGCTCCAAAGTCAGCAACGAGGAGCTTAACATTTCCTTCGCGCCTACGCCTGACTATTCCGGTATCGCAAAGGCAGCGTCAGGAGGCGAGATCTGGGCGGCTCATGCGAGCACTGCACAGGACCTGGATCGGCTGTTGCCAGAAGCTGTGAAGAGCGTTTTGAGTGGAACGTCAGCTGTGCTGGACGCGCACCTGGATGGGCCGCAGGGCAAATACCCGGGAAGCAAGGCCGCGTTGGTCGGTTAAAATCATCACATGGCGCTGGGATGCGTTTAGAAGAGGTGTTGGCAGGGCATGAGAACGAGTAATGCCTGCACGTGTAAAGATCACTGACGGATGGTGATAGACCGGATCTTCGCCCACAAATGAGATAGCCCTTCTTGATCAGGAGGCTGAACTGAGCGCTCGTGTTAGTCGATGGGAGTTGTTTATCCGCTCATGACGTCAAGTATAGAATGCGCCTTCCAGTTGTCTCCGACTAGGAGAAATCTTGCTTGTAACATCGACTCAGTTCTCAGTATAACCACCCTGTGAATCCTAACGATATTATATGAACAATCCTTTGAGACTGTCATGGCCGACTCAGTTCCGAAACAACAGTGGAGCCCAGAGCCAGAGCTGGTCGGGAGTTCCCCTCCCTATACTCTGGGATTTTTCAGTCTGCCACTCGAACTGCGCCTGGACATTTACGAATTCACCGTCCTGTCCTCACCCAAAGACGGTGAGCCCCTCCCCTGCAGTCATGCGTGCATGCGTCCCCATGAGACGCTTCCACCTCTCGTCAAGAAAACCCGCCTCATCAGCAAGACCTTCGGCGACGAGTTCGCAGCGGTGTACTACAAACTTCGCACCATCAGCCTGCGTCTCGACATGCAAGACATCGCATCCATCAACAAATCCACCGGCAACACCATCACCGGCGGCACCTTCCCCCTCCGCAAGGACTACGCCCTTATCCGCCACCTTGACGTCTCCGTCTACCTCGACGACGCGCACCCCTCCGTCTGCCAGTGGTGCTACTGGCGCGCCGCCCTGCGCTCCACCACCACCACCACCACCACCACCCGCCGGCCCCCCTTCCAAGACACGTACCTCCCCCCGACTTCCCTCCCCGCAGACAACCACGACATGCCGCCGCCGCCACCACCAACAACAAAGCAGCAGCACGCCCTCCCCCTCCCCTCCCTCGCCACCCTCCACCTCCGCTTCCTCTCCACCGGCACCGCCGCCCGCTACCGCGCCCGCGCCCCGTCCGTCTCCGCCGTCATCGCCGCCTTCGCGTCCGCCATGCCCCGCGCCGCCGCCCCGGCGGCCATGTCGACCGCCTTCCACGCCCGCCAGGGCGCCCGCAACGGCCCCGCCGAGCGCCTCTTCGCGGCGGGGGTCGGCGGGCGGGCGGTCGCGGTCGCGCGCGCGGAGGATGGCGCCGGGCCGCTGTGGTTCCAGTGCGATCCGCCGATGAAGTGCGGCGGGGAGGTGCAGAGGGCTGTGGAGGCCGGGGGGACGTATGCGGAGGCTGTGGAGGTGGTGAGGGGGGCGAAGGTTGGTGCCGGGGGTGATGGGGGGAGTGAAGGAAAGGAGAGGGTGTGGAGGAGGAGGAGGGGGAGGGGCGGGAGGGAGTTTGAGGTTGTGGTGTTGGAGGTTTGGGGGAGGGAGGGGCTGGCGGATTGGGGGGAGGAGGGTGTGGTGTTGGAGGAGAGGTTTGAGGGGGTGATGAGGGAGGGGAGGGCGGCAGCGAGGGGGGAGATTGTTTGACGGGTTTGTTGGTGGGTTTGTGGGTGGGTTTGCTGTACCATTCTTTCTTTTCATTGTTTAAGGCTTGGGAAGTGGGTCTGTCGTGAGGTAGAGACACTATTAGGGTTCTCCATTGTTAAGAGACTGAAATACATGCTTGAATGAACCCGTCCTTTGGTCATCACATTACCGCCAGTAATACCAGTGTCCCAACCCGAATGCCTATCTACAGCTTCCGTAACGTTGAAGTAATCTCCCACGGCAGCTACAATGCTGAAGTTGTTTCTGCTCCCCTACCGTCCACCAACTCCATCAGGATGACAAATTGAAAGAACAAAAACAGGCCAGGCTTCGCCAGCTGCACAAACCCAGATTCGAACACTCCCTCCAGACGTACATGTCTCCCCTTCACACCGCCCTTTCCTGACGCTCCTGAAAGTCCTCCCAGTGTGCAATAATAGTCCGATCCAGATTATCATCCTCACCCTCCGCCTCCGCCGCCCTGACACGAAAACCACCCGGCAGCCCCTCCACCACCTCACGCACGTGCGTCGGAAACCGCAGCCTCTCCTCCGGCACCTCGGGATGCTCGACGGCGAACCTGACCGCGCGCGTCAGATTCAGCGAATGCTCCTCGGGCGGCCACCTGACGACGCCGGCGCCCATGGCACGCAGCGACCACGCCGGAGCCTCCCCGCTGACCAGCGGCGCCCAGCCGGCCGTGCCGAGATCCGTCGTCGGCGCGGGCTGCCCGTGCGGGGGCCGGGCCTGGACCCAGGCCGGGTCGCCGGTCAGCAGGCGCATGCTGCGCTGCACGCTCCGGGTGAAGGTGGACCGCAGGGCGCCCTCGCTGCGGCCGCCGCGCGCGCGCGTCTCGCCCCGGCAGCCGCGCGCCCAGTTGTGGTACGCGCAGAAGGCGGCGGCCGTCCAGCCGTTGGCGACCAGGCGCGCGGCGCACTCGGGCCGGTGCGCGAGGTTGAGCAGGAAGACGGCGATCTCGGCCATGGTCAGCTCGAGCGAGCCGAGCGCGATCCAGGGCGGCGGCTGCTGCTGCTGCTGCGTGGTGGACTTGGCGTAGCCGACGATGGGGCTGAGGTTGGCGACGTGCGCGCCGTGGACGCGGCGTTTGGCGATGAAGTCGGCCGTGGCGAGCTTGTGCGTTGGCGGGACGATGGAGGGGTACGGGGCCAGGTTGGAGGGTCGCCGCTTGAGGCGGGCGGAGCGGCGGAGGTTGGCGGTTGGGGAGGGGGAGGGGGAAGTCCTGGAGGCGTCGGCGTTGGTGGCTTGGGGTGAGCGGTGCTTCCCGGCAAGGGGACTCGCTTCTGGAGTAGGTGATTCTGCGACGTAGAGGATGCGGCCGACGTGCTTGCGCTGCAGCGGCTGGTTTCTCGGTGTCCGGTTGTGGGTTGGGGTCTGGGGAATGTAACCGTCGTGGACGTCGAACGGGTCGGTGTCGTCGTCGAGTGTGAACAGCTGGTTCCAGTTTCCATACAAACAGGCTGTCAACAGCGCGGCCTCCTCGGCAGCCAACTGCATTTCAGCGTCGCCGTCGATGGCCTGGTCAGCGGGGATGGGCTCGGGGCGCGGGACGCAGGGCAAGTTCCTGTACTGGCAAGCCAAGCAGGGGAAACCGTCATCGCATTGGAACGTTACAGGACCGCTCTCGCTGAGATGGCAATGATGACAAGAGTTGAGGCGCTTGATCTGCGACAAGATGGGAAAGACGAAGCGCCAGCTGGGGTCACTTGCATGGTCCAGGTGCTGGACAGTGATGCTACCCGTGTCTCTGTTCAGGCAGATTTGGCACTTGCTGGAGAATACAATGGCCTTGGGAAAGCGCGCCGCGGAATCTTTGATGGCGAACGCGGCCGAAATGGCGTTCGGGTCTGGCTTAGATCAGTGCGGAGTGTTGTTGTCCTGAGAGTTTGTAGAGCGACTCACGGTCTGAGGAACGTTCAACAATGGTTTCGGCGGTCGCAGATAGTAGCTGACTCCCAGGTTCAGGGTGTGCAAGAGCTTTTAGCATCTTCGGTGATGACCAATACGGCGTCATGATGGTGGAGCGACGATCAAGTGACGGTGCATAAGATGCAGGAAGCTCGCGAAGGTCGAGTCGCGCTGAGATAGAGCAGAATTTCAAATGCGAGGAAAGTCGAGCCGCAGCACGGACCACGTGAAACGCAAAAAGTCGGCGTTTGGCGCGTGTTTTGCGCTGCGCAGGCGAAGTGATGAGGCAGGTTGCTGGAGCATTTCAGATCCTCGCCGACACTCCATAACACCGCCCACAACTCCACTTCCGCCCACGTGTTTGCACCCACACGCTCCGGCGGCCTCGCCAATCATGGCGCGTACGTTTGGCTTCGACATTCTCTGCCCGGAAACTGAGGCCCGAGTCGCGCGCGTGCTATATTACATTCGACGCCTCGCCGACCCATACCATGGCGAGGGAGGCTGTTCCGCCTTTCAGATCGCCTTCGAACTCACTCGCTGCCTCATTGCTTCCTATGCTTTCAGCTTGAAGGGTCGCACACCATCTCTCGGAACGATGACTAACTTCGCAACCTCTTGTTACCGTGTCGTTCGCGTAAACAAGCGCGGTAGATGTGCGTCCAAGAACGGCTCCCCATAGTTTCTGCTAACCGCTGAGTACAGTCCCTAATGAGACCAGGTTGACCCCACCCAGTCAAGAATGCTGGCGCACTTTCTTCTTCCTGCTGACGAGAATCTGCTGCCCGTACCGAGCCCCAGGCATCGCCTGCGAGTCCAGCCTTCTTCTGGTCGGCAAGATTTATTACATCGGCCCGGAGATAGCCAAAGCCAGAACCGAGGCTGAAATTCCGGCCTTTGCACAACTCTGTGAGACATTTGCCCGCCGCCAGCTACAGGCTCTAGTCGAGCGTGTCCATCTGGAGCCAAAGATGCTTACCCAATCCATCATCCCTCCGCCTGATGATCCCTACCCCGCTCGCACGGCCATCTACAAACCTACTGAAAGTGCTGCCGACTGTGTCATGAAGGTGGTGGGATATTTGGTCCAGAACCTGCGCCTGCAAAACATCAACGTCCGCCCTACGGTCATCAGCAACACCTTCACCAAGGTGCTGGGTACCTGCGCTCTCTGGAACGGCCTCGTTGTGAGCTCCCGGTTCACAACTGCCTTCGAGCGGATGTTTCTACCTCAACTTTCTGCAGATGACGTCCAGTCGCTTGCTTCAAACAGCCTTTCCATAGACGTCGGGGCTGCGAGTACATTCATCCGTCTTGTTCATTACTACGCGGTCATCTGGCAGCCTTCAAACCCGCGAGACGAACAGCTCTTCCAACCCGCACAAGAACTACTAGAGATCGGTGAAAGCATCGCACTGGAGCACGTGCTTGACACACTACTCAAGAGTTTCTTATTTCAGGACATGATCAGCCCAAAGATTATAGCTCCCATAATCATGAGGAACCTGCCAGGTAACCCGCCTCTGGATCCGCTGTCTTGGCAATTTCGACTAACACGAAAATTAGCGCTGCCGGATCCATGCTTGACTTCTCAAGAGTGCCATCGTGTGCTCTTCCGTCATGAAACCTTCCCTGACTTGGTCTTGAATGGCACTAACGCTATCCTCAACCCGCTGACCTTGGCTGGTGCCCCTCCTTGGAACGTGAATCCACCAACCTGCCTGCTTACTCCGGCTGAGATACTCTGCTATTTCCCGAACACGTTGTGCATTCCGCAGATCTGGAAGTGGATTTGGGGCCACGGTTGGACAAAGGTAAGTAAAATAATCTTTATTTAGGGCAGCGAGATGGCGGATGCCAGGAACATCCTAAGAGGCCTTTAGGCTCAGTCAAAGTGGTTATTCGGACATACATGCTATGACTGGTGTCAAAACATGCGCGTCCAGATAACTACTTCGACCATCCCTGACCGCTGTCCTTGTACCATTTCAGATTAACGCTTTGCATTCCTGCAGTTCAACATACCTACATACGTGAACAAGGCACGAGAGCTCAAGGGGATCTATGCTTTGGATTCGCGCACCGTTAGCCTCTTGCAGCGCAAAGCTCAGACTGCCTATAGGAAGGACAACAGTTTGCAGATTCCGCCGCATACTCCAACTCTCAATATCGCTCCTTACGTACAGTTCTACCATGATACTCGCACGCCCCGCCACAAGAGAACAATGGTGGATACAAGCTTGGCCAGAGTGGTGCTTTCCGTAAAGTGCCATCCAACTGGTGATGATCGAGGACGATTCACGATGTACGCCCAACACGCCGCAACTACCGGAACTGAGAGGGGCAGAGTCTTTGTGAATCGTATCGCTGGCGAGGCTAATGCCTCAGCTGAGGATCAAGAGGGCGTGTTGATGGACTCTGACGCAAATCGGGATATCAGAGGCAAGCGCAAGCGTGGCGAAGACGAACACGGAGGGCCGGAAAGCGGAGGCAAACGGCAGCGCTGCTGATCCTGACACTGATGGGATTGAGAAGTATTTTCGGAAAGTGACCAATGGGCTGAAGTGGGTTCGGGTTAAAGACATGCCAATGTGTTTGAATGGTCAACGATTTGGTAGTCTTAGCCGAAGGTAGCGCCTTCACACATACAACTCATAGCATAGACTCAAGCAGTGATTCAGAAATGTTTATATCTTTTGGAAAATGCTGTTTAAGATAAGTGTTGCGTCTGAGTAGATATCCCGGTTTGCTCAGTAGCTAGCGCATTTAGACGGCCAGTCACAATGCGGATTCCGAGGGAGTGTGCGATTCTAAGCAGGCCGATATTAGATGCAGGACGACGGCTTTGCGCCCATGTGCACTGCTTGCCACACCTTTCGGTGGCCTTTTCTTGAGATGTAATAGCCTCGACCTGAGTTGGAAGCGGTTGGAAGTGGTCGCATAGACAGTCACCCATGTCTAACACCACAGAAGAGATCCAACGACGCTAACAGACGCACTGCTCTGTTTTCCACTTCTCTTGATAGCCAAGCGCTTCTCCCATCGCTGGATTTCCAACGACCGTCCCCAAAAGAGCTCTCCTTCGCTTTTACAGACTATCGGCAGCGCGTCGCGCCAACCCTGGACCACTTCTTTCTCCCCTGCTTGGATACGACGCTCATTATTGTCTTTGTGACCACAACAACACCATAACACCAAGGATCTGTGCGTAAACCAAACACTATGCCCTTGTCCCAGGCCCACCACTGTGGGAAGAAATGCATAATAACGCGAGGGACAGCGGCGCACTCTTTGCCAGCCAGATTTCAATATCAATCTTTCTCCACAGTCTTCGTTGAATGCGCAGCGCAGCTGGACCCGCTCCCGAGCTTTTTCAGAAAACAGCTCTTTACATCCGCTCCCTAAAGTCACCTACACAGCCAAGATGCACGTCAACTTGCAACTTCTCCTCCTCTCGTTGGCGCTGTTCCGCGTGGTCTACGGCTCGGCTGAGCTAGTCTCCCCCAACCCCTGTCAGGATGCTGAGACTACGACTATGGCTCCCTTTGATGGAGGACCGCATACGGATATCCAGGAAATTCCAAGTCCGCCAGAAGCCTTGATGGCCACTGAGGGAGCTCTGGAACACCGGGACTTCATCGTTAACCTCGAGCCGCTCGACATAGCGGTCTTGTTCGAGGATACTGAGACGGTTCGAGCAGAGAGCGCCTCAGTGCTTCTCATCCGCTCACTGGCCTCTAAATATGCCAAATGTATCAGCTTCATCTCTCGTGTTCTGATTAGCGGCGGGCATCGAGACAATTGGTTCCAGCTCTTCCTGTTCCTCTTTGTCTTCCGCTACCTGCGCCTTGTTGTTCACATCATTGCCTACAACCGATTCAAGCCAAAGCCCGTCCTGGAGAACCCTACTTACGCGGCAAAAGACGTCACTGTCGTCATCCCGACCGTAGAGCCCCGCGGCGTCTATTGGGAAGAGTGCATTAGCCGTGTTTTAGCTACCGGCCCGGCCCAGATCCTTGTCGTCACGGTAGGAGAAGACAACATCCGCGACGCAACCGCGTCCTGCAACACGCTGAGCTCTTCGATCCGGGTCCTCTCCGTTCCGGCCCCCAGCAAGCGCGAGCAGGTCAGACGGGCCGTGCAGGAAGTCCGAACCCCGATCACGATCCTCTGCGACGACACCGTCTTCTGGCCGTCCACCCTCATCTCGCACATCCTCGCCCCCTTCGAGGACCCGCTCGTGGGCATCGTGGGCACCTGCAAGCGCGTCCGCCGCGTCTTCGGCGCCTTCGGCCCCGCGGACTTCTGGAACCTGTGCGGCGTCTTCCGGCTCGAGCGGACCAACTTCGACCTCGCCGCGACCAACGCCGTCGACGGCGGCGTCAGCTGCGTCTCCGGGCGCACCTGCGCCATCCGCACCCGCATCCTCAAGGACGACGCCTTCCTTCACGCATACACGAACGAGCGCACCGTCTTCGGGCAACGCAAGAACGCCGGCGACGACAAGCTCGTCACGCGGCTGGTCCTGCGGCGCGGCTGGAAGGCGTGCCACCAGAACTGCGCGGAGGCCCGCGTCGAGACGACCATCGGGGTCAAGGGCGGCGGCGCGCGCTTCCGCGGCCAGTGCCTCCGCTGGGCGCGCTCCAGCGCCGTCGACAACGCGAAGATGCTGGTCGCGGACGGCCTCTGGCGCCGCTACCCGTGGACGGCGTACGCCGTCCTGGCGACCTCGGCCGTCAACTACGCCGCCCTCTACGACCCGGCCCTGGTGTACGCGCTCCACAGGGCCCTCGACGACCCCGCCGTCGCGGATCACGCCTTCCTCGGCGGCCGCCGGCTTCCCCTCGTGCTCCTGTGCCTCTGGATCCTGGCGACCAAGCTCGTCCGTCCGGCCGCCCATTACCGGCGCCACCCCCGGGATCTGAAGTACGCGCCCTTCGTCATCCTGTTCGGCTACTACCACTCCTGGATCAAGCTGTACGCGCTCCTCACCTTCTGGGATGTCTCCTGGGGCACCCGCCCTGGGGTTGACGGAGCGGCCGCGAAGTCTTCCAAGGCTGTGTGAACGGCGACCGTGACCGCCTTCACTTTCGAGTTTCCTTTCGTTTTGGCCGTATGAAAGGCTGTTGCTGTGTGGTGTTTAGGTGTTTTGGCATGGAGATCAAGAAATGACAAAAGTTTTGGGCATTGGGACAAAGCTTGGGATGTGTGATGAAAAGTGCATGACGGCAGGGTTTGCGCATAGGAGCAACGGGGTACTACCATAAAATTTGCTTCCTCTGTATTCACTCTTCATCCAGTTCTCAATGGACTGCAGAGCACGAGAAGTCTTCTGCACCAAAAGTAATAGATTAATGTCGAGCAAAAAAAAAAAATTATAATTACGGGCCGTACGTCAGGTGCTCAGGTTCGCGATTCCCCAGTGACATCTACCATTCCCCAAGTGCCGATGCAGCCACTCAACACGCGCTGGACGCAGCACCTACGTCATGAACTCCCACAACTCTCTTCAGTCCCCATAAACCAACACCTCATGCAGCCCCGCGGCCCAATCCGCCTCGTTCCCGTTGTGAATATTGACGACCTTCTGCACGTTGACGCGCACATACCGATACGAGCCCGACGCGGTGATCCTGCTCGACCGGAACCCGACCGCCGTGTTCGCCGTCTCGTCGGCCAGCGTGGTGAAGGTCTGGCCGTCGACGCTGCCGGCGACGCTGTACTGCAGGTAGGTCTCGGAGCCGCCGACCTGGCGGGGGGTGAGGTCGACGCGGGTGAGGCGGTGCGCGCGGCCCAGGTCGACCTGCCACCAGAAGGGCACGGCGGACGGCGTCCACAGGTTGGCCGGGTCGTCCTGGGTGCCGTCGGCGGCGGCGGCGGGCGGGCGGGACCCGCTCGCGGTGCCGCTCGCGGTCGCCGCCCTGCCGACGCTCAGGACGCGGCCGTTCTGCACGGGCACGACGACGCCGGCGCCGTCGTCGTCGTACAGCAGCGTCTCGTAGAACGCGTACGCGGCGAGCCCGTCGCTGAAGGCGATGGGCAGCAGGATCTGCCGGTTGCTCCGCTCCGGCCGCGCCCACTGCGCCGCCCACCGGTTCGCCGCCATCACGTAGCTGTCGCCGATCTTGACGACCTGGCCGGACTGGGCGCCGAAGGTGGCGACGTTGCCGACGTTGCGCGACGCGCTCCAGCTGCCGGACAGGGCGGAGGCGGAGATGAACTTGCCCTGCGAGGGGTACCAGCCGGCGGCCGTGCTGGTGAAGAGGTAGTAGCGGTCCCCGGCGCGCACGAGCGCGGGGGCCTCGCGGCGCTCGCCCGGCTGCAGCGTGGCGAGCTTGGAGGCGACCTCGGTCCAGTCGTCGCTCAGCGCGTACAGGCCGAGGTCGGTGTTGGTCTTGATGGCGCCGACGAGGTAGGCCCTGCCGTCGGCGTCGGCGAAGAAGGTCAGGTCGCGGCTGTCGTCGCCGGCGGGCCGCGACGCGCCGCCGAAGGTGAGCGGCTGGCCCGGCGTGCCGTACGCCACGGCCACCTGCCCCAGCGTGTAGTCCTTCGCGTTCTCGAAGTGCGCCCACATGACGGCCTGCCCCGTGCGCGGGTGCTGCGCCCACGCGATCGACTCGAGCTTGCAGAAGCCGTCGGACACGGACGCGCAGACCGTCTGCCGCGTCAGCACGGTCGTGTCGCCGCTGAAGGTGTAGCCGTCGGTCGAGGTCTGCTGCGAGATGCGGCTGAAGCCGTTGGCGTCGGTGACGTAGTTGTAGCGGTAGTAGGTCCCGGAGGCGACGATGGAGGACTTGAGTCTGAGCGTCGAGGCCTGCGTGTTGTTGTAGGTGTTGAGGTTGCCGGGGACCGTGCCGCCGGGGGTCACGCTGATGTCGCCCGAGGTGTCGACCTGCGAGTTGCCGTTCTGCGCGCGGATCTGGAACGTCGTCGGGCCGGTCAGGTCGTAGATGTCGTAGGTCGTGCCGGGCGCGCTCGCGACGCGTGAGAAGGAGCCTGAGGAGCCGGTCCGGCTGAAGATGTCGTAGCTGGTCGCGCCTGAGGCGGCGGTCCAGCTGAGCTTGACATTGTTCAGGGTGGTGCCGCCGGCCAGTTGGAAGAGCTGGGACGTGACGGCGATGTCAGCTGCCGCGTAGAGCGGCAGCAGGGCTGCGGCAGCGAGGGTAGAGACGGAAGGCATGGGTATGATGCTGAGGAGTATGTACTATGTACTATGTACAGTGACAGACAGAGCCGGGCATATCTGCAGCAGGGGTAACATGGCTCTTAAATGGAGGAAGGCGTGAGCTCCGGCGGGCTGGGATGCAGGGCTCAGTTTGGCGGAGGCTAAGCAGCTGCAGGGACGAAGAAAAGCGGAAGAGCCCGTCAGAGTGGATTGGCAGATCAGGCGACGGCAGGGTGTCGGCTATTCTTAGGATTTGAGTTCTGGATGGGGATGTTAAAGTTGCAGAGCTCGGGAGGCTCGGCAACGAGCGCAAAGCTTCGGCAGACAGCATGGTGAAGCGGAAGGTAGCGGGGCGGGTATGGCGTCCGGGAGTGGGGAGTGGGCGTGTCTGAGGGCTCTTTGGGATGGAGTTGTCGGATCCGCTCTTCCCACCCAGCAGGGCAGCGCGTCGATCCTACTTCCCAATCCAGCTAAGCTCGCGCGTCGTGGTTGGCGTCCCGGGTGGCGCTAACCCGCTAGCGCCGCTGCTCGGGAAGGTTGAAACGGTCCGCCATTCCCTCGGTCGAAGCTTGAGACCACCTCGTTTTCCCATCCAGTCCCGCCTCTCTTCGTGTTCTCGACCTTTCTTTCCGCCGTTTCGCAGTGGCCCGCTATCGTTCGTGTTGTCCATTCGTATATTCCCTGTCTGTCTTTGCTTGTGACCGTTTCAAGCACCGCACTAGCCCGGTGCTTGCATGACCCCCCGCCCGAATATATGCCCGCCCACCGGATCTAACCACCAGCCCCGGTATCGCATCCACATCGACTTCTGTTCTCGGCAACTGCTCGCACGTCATGGTGGAGCACCCGCCGGAATCTTACCGACGTGCCCGCTCCAGCCCCGCTCCTGTGCTGTCCGCTCGCCGCTACTGGGTTCCACTCTATAGGAAAAGGAAAATATACCGATTTTACCTGGCCCTTTTTTTTTTTTTTGGCGGAAATACCCCTGCTTCATCCCTCCCTGGTGAGCGAGTGTGCTCTAATGAAAGCAAGTGAAACATAAGCTTATTGGGATACCGGCGGCGAAACTGCTCTGACGGGGAAATTGCCTTTCCGACATCTGGTCGAATAAGCATATTTTCCGACCAGGGTTGTTTCCTGGCGTTTGTGCGATAGTTTGCATCTCGGATATCTCCTCGCTGAGTCACCGCCCGAGCACCTGCAGGTCTAAATTGGTCATCTTCCCTTATTGAACCTCCCGTGGACCTGGAAATTTAACTTGGAAGGCTTGAGGCATTAGTTGCCCTTTCGTGGCTCTTTTGAGCTCTCTAAGAATAGTTCACTGGGCGTCCGACAAACCTTGGAATGACAATGCACCTGAGTCAATCCTAATTACGCTACATTTTTTTTTGAAAAAAGTCATTAAGAAGTCCGGAGTAATTCGCTAAAGAATTCGAACGTCCTCCTGGCTATCTCTACCGCTCAGGGGACCACAGGTCACCACTCAAAGTAAGAAAAAAGAGTTTAGGGAATGTGCGCAGGGCTGAACATGTCACATTAGGCGACGTTATTCACATGCAGCCTTACCGGTCTATTTGTCAACATAGCCTTTGTTTTGGTCGGCGAGTAATTCAAGCGCATGTGAGACAAATCTTAGACAGCACATTTTATCACACCGCTCCCGGATTCGGCATGTCGTTTCCTGAATTGGCGCCACATTTCTCACAACTCCGTCACACAAAAGACCAGCTCCTTTGAGCGACAAAGACGTGTAGTCATCATCCCTCTGGCACAATAAGGGAGATGGGCCAAAAGGGGAAGGGGTTGGCAGCCTGAACATGCACAAGCCAGATGTATGTGCATCCGCTCAGGCCCGCACATCAGATGTGATGACCACCTCAGAGATCAACACAAGGTCATAGTGAACTTCAGCTTGTTTCATTTCTATCCCCACATCCCGCTGACTTTCTTAATCCCCGTGTAATACTAAAAATCACTACTTTGGCGAACAAGAGATGTAAGGCGAAACAGAGATATGAGCAGCCCCTTTAGGATCTCCAGTTCGATGCTGGGAACAGGTGCCATGCAGCCGCGGCTGCTTGTAAAAAAAAAAAAAAAGCCTGTGGTATCCAATGCCCAGCATCCTTTCCATTCCTTCTTTATCTTCCACCTATGAAAATGAAACTCCCTTGATCCTGTCCATCCTTCTTCCCCTGACCTCCCTCCTGCTAGATTCGAGAAAAGAAAAAAGCCCCCCCCAGAGACCCTGTAAATTTTCCTCCAAAGCAAAAACCAGAACCCATGATGATGATGATGATGATGATGACAATGATGGATGAAACAGGGGATTCCCGCTCCGCAAGATCAACTGCCCGTGCAGATACGAAAGTAGGGGATAGCGATTATTAGGTTAGTAGTGTGTGATATGTCCGCGTGCCCGAAGTATGTGTCGCGCCGGGTTGAAGCATGACGCGATGGGAAACCAACTAGGGTGTCGAGGACGTTATGACAGGCAAAAGGAAATGTCGGGGAAACAAAAAGCCTAAGGAAACGCTCATTAAACATCGCATGCACGCACGCGAGGCAGTGCGCACACCTACTATGATAAGGAAATGAGACAGCAGGGAAAGTGGACGCAACCAGAAGCACCAGCGTAACATACAACCGCCAGACAGGAACGGTCAATTGAGCGGTCGCGATGGGAAAATGTGCAGAGGGCAGTGCTTCCTCTGGAGACTTCTCCCGCTAATCGATGAGACACAACAAAGGAAACAAGGGAAATGAGTATATCGAGAGGGAAACTTTTTTTTGCGACGATCCTAGTCGCAACGGGAGCTGGAGTCGAGCATCGTAGTGGAAAAGAACCCGCGATTAGATCTCCCAGTGATGAGGCCCCCCCAAGCAAAGATATCGAACGCCGCCGGACACCATGGAACTCCTATGCTTGCAGAAGCAACCCTCGTATGAGAAAAATCCGTGAACGCATGTGCGGAGGAAGAGAAACTAGTGTGAGATGAGGTTTCGTAAGGGTGTGGTGGCCGTATGATTTGGTATCGGGTTGTATTATTGCGTGCACAGGGGGATCGGCTGTGCACAGACGGTTTCTGAGTCGGCGATCTGCGGTAAGGCAAGAATGGATGCGGAGGTTCTGGCAAAGGATCATAAAATGCCCGAATCTTTGAGGGCGTTCTGCAGTATGGTCTCTTTGACGGCAGCGAAGACGAGGCGAATGTTCGAGGTGTCCGTGGCTTGCGTGAGGCTGGTTTCGGGTCAGTACAAAGCTGTCCGCATCCCCGAGACCTCGGATGACTTACTGTGGGTAGAGGTTCAGATGCGCGCGGTTCACCTGGTTAAATCTCCACAACAAATACTTTGCCGCGCGATTGACGTCGTTTCCACCAGAGTAGTCCGGGAAATAGTTACCCAGTGGTGACCGTGCGAGCTTGGCCTTGAACAAGTCCACCTTATTGAGAAAGAGGATGATGCTCGTCCGCATGAACCACCTCGAATTGACCACCGAGTCGAACAGCACCAGACTCTCCATCATCCGGTTCTGTACCCGTCAGCTTGGTGGGTCGGTTTGCTGCAGGCTAAGCATTTCTTACCTGACTGCTTTCCTCGAGCAGTACTTGATCATACTCGCTCAATGCGACGCAAAAGATAATGGACGTGACATTTTCGAAACAGTGTATCCACTTCTTCCGTTCACTTCTCTGACCTCCTACGTCGAACATACTGTGCTGGCGTCAGCAAAAAATCCATGTGTCACCGAGTACAACGGTCCGTCTTACTGTATGCTCAGCTGACCCATTGTAAACCGTGTCTCGTAGATACCGGTGGTCTTTGTACGCGCGCGCAGAACGTCGGATTCTATGGGGATGTAGTCGGGGGCGGCTATGCGGTTAACCTCGTCGAAGAAACTACGACTCGTCAGCCCGGAGACTCGTGTGTATTGGAGGCGCATGCGGCATACTATGGTGCCGAGTCCATAAGATAGAACTCGCTGGAGCGGTCAAGCACCTGCTTTACGCAAGGATCATGCCAGACAGAGCTGATAGCCTGGCCGACTTTTGCATCGAGCGGCTTCTCCGGATCGGGGTCCACCACGTATTCCATCAGGTAGTCGCAGTATTCATCGTTACCCGGGAGCTCCGGCTCAATGTCGAACTGTCGCATGGCGCCTATGAGCGACTTTGCGCAGTCTATGACGTTCTTGTAGATGGTTAGGCGGTACATGGAGAGCTCCTCGACAGTGTAGCCGTTCTGGTGTATAATCTTCATCTGCTTCACAATGGTCGACTTGCCGCTCTCGCCGGAGCCTGTGGGGACGGGTTAGCAGGTAGGCGCGCGAGGGTGAGGGCGAGAGCCACGGCATCGTACCCAGCAGTAGGATCTTGCATTCTCGCCGTAGTCGCCGCGAGTCCTCCTCCAGCTTCTTGTCAATCGCCTGGCTCCGCTTCTTCTGCTCTGCATCCTCGTTGTTGGTGCTCATGCAAATGCCCATGGTGGCTTATCGCCGCGGCGGCGGCCGGCGACGTGGACGGTCTGGGCAGGAGAATGCTGGGGGCGGTCCCGGATCGCGCACCGCGGTGAGGTCGTGCTGGTGGTGGGCAAAGGATGGCACGGCGGTGTTGGTGTCGGCCGGGCTGACTCGGGCCTGAGGAGGCGTGGTGAAGACGGGTGCGGCAGTCGGGGCTGGGAAGCGGCGAGGCGCAGGATGATGTCGTGGAGGGATGCGGCGCCAAGTGCGGGAGAGGCAGGGCGCCGGGGCTGGCGGGAAGTCGGTGGGCTCTGGGGTCGCGGCGGACTCTGGCGCGGAAGCGGCGGCGCAACGCAGGCCTGGGGACGGGTGCTGGCGGACGGAGAGTCGGCCGCAGGAAAGGCGGACGTGGGCGTGGGCGTGGGCGTGGGCGTGGGCGTGGGCTGGAGAGGTGATGTGCAGCGCTGCGAGTCCCTGTCGACGTCGTTTCGCGTCCAGGGAGTCTGTGCACCTTGCCTTGCGACGGCGCCAGCTGCGGTGGGCGGCGGCTGGGGACTTAGCCTGGGGCAATAGCTTCAGCGGCGCGGCTCTGGCTCTGCTGGAGCGCGCGAGGAGGCTACAGGCAGCGGGCAGCGGGCAGCGGGCAGCGGGCGGCGGCGTGGGGGGGCAGTGGTGAGGGCGAGGATGGGAGAGCGCAAGCTGGCCGCAGTCGAGTCGGTGACTGGCACTGACCGGTGGGAGCGGTTTCCAGGGATGCGGGCCGGCGCCTTGAAGGACGACGGGCTTGGGTGCTGGGACTCTGGGAGAGACGACGGCTCTGGCTCTGGGGCACTGGCTCTGGCTCTGGCTCTGGCACTGGCGAGCGCAGGGCAGCACAGGCAGATGAAGGCAGGACTCAGACAGGCTTGCGCGCGTCTCGTCTCGCACGTCGCAGCGCTGTCTGGCTCGTTGCGAGGCCCAAGCACGCCCGCGAGGCACAGGGAGGAGGACGCTGCTGCGCTTCCTTTGTCCGCCGGCCGCGGAGCCAGGTGCCAGCCCAGCAGCACCCGGCCTGCCCGCGCCTCCAGATGCGCGCTGCCAAATATAACGCTGGGCTCGCCGATCGGGAGGGCGTTTCGACAGCGCGCGCTGCTGGACCCAGGCGGCTCTGCGCGCGCGCGAGCGGCCGCCGCCGCCTCCGCCGCCGCCGCCCAGCTCGGTTTCAAGCAGGCCGCGGCCTTGGTGCCTGGCACCTGGCACCTGGGGCACCTGGCCGCCTACTCGCCGTCCGTCCGTGGGTCACCGCCCAGCGCCGCACAGCGCGCAGAAGCGCTCAGCGCAGAGCCCAGCGCCTGGTGCGACTGAGCGCGCCCGTCGCCCATCGCCGTCCGCACACCTGCGACCTTGGGCGTGTATCACGCTGCCTCTGCCGGCGATCACGACGTGCTGCGCGCGCCGAAATGACCTCGGACATTCGCTCCTTTCCGCCGCCCAGCTGTGCAAGCCCCCAGCGGCCCCTTCTCCTGGCAGAGGCGCGCTTTCGCGACGTTATTTGACAGCGCAACCGCTGCGCATTCCCGCTGCAGGCCGTGCCACCAGCGCTGTCAACGACCCTTTCTTCATTATCCGGCGCCGCTGTGACCGGCCATGTTTCATCGTCAGGCACCCAGAGCGCAGCCTCGCTTATCGAGGCGCGAGGTCTGGCCGCAAAGGAAATGGCTGCCCGGCGAGCGCAATACAACAATAATACATACATAACGCCGTGCCTTGTCGTCGCTGCAGATTGCAGGTTGGCATCAGCCCTCCCATCGCTGGGCGCTCCGCCGTGCGCCTGGGCAGGAGCCGGGCCGGTCCAAGAGTCGCAGCAGGTTCGCAACAAGTCGCAGCGGGTCGTGGCAAGTCGCAGCTCCTCCGTCGTCCTTACGCAACGCTGCAGGCGCGGAGCTGTGCTGGCAGAGCGGTCACGGTGCACGCGTGCGGCGGCGGAGGCGGCGGCGGCGGCGCGCTCCACGCGTGGCCCCATGTCTGGCGAGCAGCAGCAGATGCGATTGTGACCGATTCGATGGGGGATTCGGCTGGAAACGAAATAGCATGGCAGCCACAGCTGGCGGCGATGACGCCGGGCGATGTGCTGCAGCGCGGCAGCGAGGCCCGGTTTTTGCAGGCCTGGCCGCCGGGCGTGCGCCGCAGCAGCCCCTCCATCGATCATCTCCGCGCTCGCAGCCAGCAGCCAGCAGCCAGCAGCCCGCCAGCACGGCGTCGCTCTCCGCGGTGGCGGCCAAGATGGCTGTGGTGTCGCGCGCTCGCGCTGCCTCTGCTCGATTCGGTCCTTTCCGAAGCCGGGCTGGCGTTGCGGGCGTTCCCTTGCCGGGCGCTGCGGCTGGGAGAGCCCCCGGACATCGTTGCTGAATCGCGCCCGGCATCTCTCGCGGCCCACGCGCAGCTGCCCCAGTGACGTATTGCGCTGCCTTAGCCACGGCGATTTGATCAAGCGCCAGCTCTGCTAGCTGGTTAGCGGGCAAGCGCACAACACCAGCCCGTCCCCTCGTCCAATTCGCACAGGTACACTCGCCATCTCCCCTCTCTCCTGCACTCCCGGTTCCCAGCTCGCGGCATACTCTCCCGGCCACTCAGCGCTCGCATCCCGCTGCCTGCCGCCACACTTCACCACCCCCCTCCTCCGCTAGACACTCCCGCTCCACGCTCGACCGCCACTCCCCGCTCCCCGAGCAACAAAGCCCACCACATCGCCTTTGCCGCAAACCTCCCATCGCGCCAGCAGTCACCATGGCGGAGTTCGTGCGCGCCCAGATCTTCGGCACGACGTTCGAAATCACCAGCAGGTTTGCCGCTCCCCAATGCCGCCCGCCGTGCGAGCGCGTCGCTGACCCAGCCTCCCCAGGTACACTGACCTGCAGCCCGTCGGAATGGGCGCTTTCGGTCTTGTATGGTATGGTTCCCCGCCAGAAACGCGTCGCGGAAGGCGTCGCTGACCGGTGTGCCTTTGTGCGCGCGTGTGTGTGTGCAGCTCGGCCAAGGACCAGCTCACCGGCCAGGCCGTCGCCGTGAAGAAGATCATGAAGCCCTTTAGCACCCCGGTGCTCTCGAAGCGGACATATCGTGAGCTGAAGCTGTTGAAGCATCTGAGGCATGAGAACGTGAGGCTCCCCGGGCCCCGCCTTGGAGGCTCCGCAGCCCTGCTGAACCACCGAATAGGTCATCAGTCTCAGCGACATCTTCATCTCCCCGCTCGAGGACATGTACGCGAAAAGTTTTCCCAACGCTGCGCGTCAAACTGCTCACAGTAATCCAGTTACTTCGTCACCGAGCTGCTTGGAACGGACTTGCACCGTCTCCTTACGTCGCGGCCCCTTGAGAAGCAATTCATCCAATATTTCCTCTATCAGATACTGGTGCGCTATCACACACTCTCTTTTGGCCATGAAAGGGCCCCACTTCTGATACTCTGCAGCGCGGTCTGAAATATGTCCACTCGGCCGGTGTGGTTCACCGCGATCTCAAACCCAGCAACATCTTGATCAACGAGAACTGCGATCTGAAGATTTGCGACTTCGGGCTTGCTCGTATCCAGGACCCGCAGATGACTGGCTACGTGTCCACGAGATACTACAGAGCCCCGGAAATCATGCTCACGTGGCAGAAGTACGACGTCGAGGTCGATATCTGGAGCGCTGGCTGCATCTTCGCGGAGATGCTCGAGGGGAAGCCTCTGTTCCCCGGCAAGGACCATGTCAACCAATTTTCCATCATCACAGAACTGCTCGGCACGCCGCCAGACGACGTGATCCAGACCATTTGCAGCGAGAATGTAAGACAGGCGATGATTGTTTCCGGAACGCCCGCTGATGAGCATGTCGCAGACTCTGAGATTCGTCCAATCACTGCCGAAGCGCGAAAGGCAACCTCTTGCCAACAAGTTCAAGAACGCAGACCCGGCTGGTATGTTTTGAGCAGGGCTTGCGCGATGGCGGTTCGTTTTTCTGACCAATTTTGCAGCCATTGATCTGCTCGAGAACATGCTCGTGTTCGATCCAAAGAAGCGCGTACGGGCCGGAGACGCGCTTGCGCACCCGTACCTCGCGCCGTACCACGACCCCACCGATGAGCCGGTGGCGGAAGAGAAGTTCGATTGGTCTTTCAACGATGCAGACCTCCCGGTTGATACGTGGAAAATCATGATGTAAGACGAGCTTCGGTGGGAGCGTTCTGGTGGAACGAGCTAATGCAGGTACAGGTACTCGGAGATTCTCGACTACCACAACGTTGACGCTCAAGCACCAGACGTCGAGCAGAACGGCAGCTAAGACGACGGCATTCAGCGAGTCTTTGTCTCATCATTGCCTTGCATCCGTAAGGGATGCTTGGTGGTACTTTTTGTCTACATTCTCGGCTTCTCTTGCTTTTGCTTAGAAACCTCGTCGGGCTTTGGATTGCGCGAAAATACGGCATGGCAACCCAGGAACACAGGCAGGCAATACGATAAGAATTGGCAGCGGGCGAGTCGGCGATCAAGGGCGCTATTTTCTTCTGGAGATCAGAGGGTGGCGAGGCATCCGGGTCACGCTTCATGCGGGATGATTTCTTTTCTCTTTCCATGTCTTCTTCGGGCGTGCGATTACATAGAAGCACATTGACAGCGGCGGGCGGGGCGGGTGAAGGGTATCACAGATTCAATGGAGAAGCAACCAGCAGGACAGAGAGCGCAGGCGGAGAGTTATCCGAACAGCGAATGTTTTTTTTTTTTTATTTTCCTCTCTCTGGATTCGCGAATCGGCACATTGCATCATCGGCCCCTGCAGTCTGACTCGTGGACGACGATGACTTTCGCATCCGGAAAAGGCGGGAGCAGGCACCCGTCCCCAGCCTTACGGACGGAGCCCCTCGCAGAAATGATGCAACGCAGATTTGGAGGGGAGTGGGCGCTGCGGCGGTGGCCAGTGATGGGTGCAGGATCGGCTGCACGGCGACTCAACTCCCTTGTCGAGGGCACCGTCCGCGGCGATGGATGTGACGGCAGGGCAGCGTCAACGAGTGGGTGCATGCGGCAGCCGAGAATGCGGATCGCGCAGAGAAAAGCCAGTCGAGCGGAAGTCGCTCCAGCCACGGAAAAGGGTCCGCATCCAGGAAAAAAAAAAAAAAGCCTATGCAATGCCTGCCCTGACGTGAGATTGTCGTAGCGCAAGGAGGAGAGGGGTTGGGGAGGGGGAGGGGCCGACGACGGGAAGGCGGGGGGGGAGGGGTTTGACGATAAAAACCGGCCTGGTGTTTTTGTCGCTCCATCTCTCTGCTCTCTGCTCTCTTATCCGGTGCGCGCCCCGCTTCCGCATCTGCGACAGGAGGACGGGGGACGATCGGAGAGTCGGAATCATGGCCGTATCGTCACGTGCGGTGCGCGGCATGTGGCGGTGTAGGTAGATTTGCGCGACGATCGGGATCTGGGACGACGGAGGCTGGCACGAGATTGGGGTGATGGTGATCGTGCGCGGGCGCGGCTGGACTCGACCGGCCACCATTCTACTGTGGTCTGGCTGCACGCTTTTGCTTACGCACCGCTTACAATTGCGATTTCTGCCCCGCGCCCATTACGCGAGCCTTAGAAAGATGTTGCGAAGTGTTCGCAAATGCACATTGGTAGGTCCTGGTTCTTTCTCGTCTTCTATACTTCAAGTTTACATACTCCAATCCATGTCTCTATAAATATCAGCTCTTGCGTTCTCTGTCTGGAGGTTTCCCATGTCAAAAATCAACACCATCAGCGTCTCCGAAGGCCAAGTTCTGAGTTCGTCGACCACCGCACTTCCAATCAAAACAATCCTCGCAACACTCGCCGCGCTCATCGCCATCACCCTGGCTCTCTTCACGCCTCTCCGCAGCTTCGTCCCCAACAAGCTCCTCCCCAGGGCCTCGGCTCTCCGCACAATGGCCACCACGACCACCACTTCAACCACCAGCACGACCTCGTCAGCAGAAAAGCCCTTCGGCCCCGCCGCCCCTCCAGCGTCCTCTTCCTCCACCACCATGCGCATCACGCCGCGGCCGTGGAACGAGCGCGGCCACGCCGACCACGGCTGGCTGCACACGTTCCACACCTTCAGCTTCGCGTCGTACCGGTCGCGGACGCACGAGGCCTTCGGGCCGCTGCGCGTCATCAACGAGGACCGCGTGGCGCCCGGCACCGGCTTCGGCGCGCACTCGCACGCCGAGTTCCTCATCTGGAGCTACGTGGTGCGCGGCACGCTCGAGCACCGCGACTCGATGGGCAACCTCGAGCTGCTGCGCCGCGGCGACGTGCAGTTCACGAGCGCCGGCACCGGCATCCGCCACTCCGAGTTCAACCGCGACCCGGGGGCGGCGGGCGAGGAGGTGCACTTCCTGCAGATCTGGGCCCGGCCCGCCGTCGCCGCGCTGCCGCCGAGCTACGCCACGAGGACGTTCCCGGACCGGATGAAGGCCAACCGGCTGTGCAGGATCGTCGAGAGCGTGGGCCGGCATGGCGGGAAGGACGGGGAGGGCGAGCCCATCCCGCTGCATGCGGATGTGAGTATGAGCGCGGCGTTGCTGGAGCCCGGGGTCAAGGTCAGGCATCGGTTGGTGGCTGACGGCGAGAGGAAGGTGTACTTGCATGTCGTTATGGGTGGAAGGGTGCAGCCTAAAGAGGGGGGCGCGGCGATCAAGGTGGGGGATAAGGTGTTGAGGGAGGGCGATGGTGCGTATGTAGAGGGGTTGAAAGGTCCGGGCGAAGTTGTTGTGGAGAGTGTTGGAGACAAGACGGCGGAGTTCCTGTTATTCGATATGGAGTCATAAGGAAATGCTTCGGAGGTGATTCTTTTACCTTTTCCATAGGTGCTCTGGAGTTTTTTTTTTTTTTTCGATTCTTGTAAGGAAATTAGGGACGTAAATAGAAGTTCTTAGAAGCACATAAATGAGACACAAGAATACAGATAACGGAGTCTTCAACGTACAGTACATGCCCTAACCCTCCTCACCGGAATTGCACGTTTCCAAAGATGATACTTGCGCTCATTGGCTTACTTTAGAGCCAGGCTGATGATATGACGTCTATGAAAGCAGTGCTAAGGACCTCTAATCCAACAGGAAGATAGATTGTGATTGTGGTCTTGTCTCTTCCCCAGCCCTCCGCTTCGGGCTTACCTAAACCGACGTTCCCGACTTTAGCCTAAACTCCACCCTTGGCGCTGCACCAACGATATGCATGACCACGTCTGCCCCGCGAGGAGCTCTCGGGAGAATGGTATTAAGAGATGGTTTAAATAAACGCCCTCTGCGGCTCTTCAGATTCGAGCTCCTTCAGCTTGTTCTTTGCGAGCTCTTCTCCCTACCAATATGTCTACAGGAATTCTGAAAGTTGACGGCGAGAACATTGTCGGCAATGATGGCAGGCCCGTCATTCTCCGCGGTGCAGGTCTGGGCGGTTGGATGAAGTGAGTTTCTTTTCTATGCTTGCCGGAGCACGTGTCTGAGTCTAATTCCGCCAGCATGGAAAACTTCATCACAGGCTATCCAGGACATGAACATCAACACCGTGCCGCAATGCTAAGAGCCCTCGGAAAAGAGAAATATGAGTTCTTCTTCGACAAGTGGCTGGAGTACTTCTTCACCGACAAGGATGCCGCATTCTTCGCCAGCAAGGGCCTGAACTGCCTTCGCCTACCCTTCAATTACCGCCATTTTGAAGACGACATGAACCCGCGTGTTCTCAAGGAGTCGGGCTTCAAGCATCTCGACCGCGTTGTGGATCTCTGCGCGAAGCACAAGATTTACACGATTCTGGATTTGCACACCGCTCCCGGCGGCCAGAACTGCGACTGGCATTCCGACAACGCCACCAACTACGCTGCGTTCTGGGACTACAAGGATCATCAAGACCGGACTGTGTGGCTGTGGGAGCACATCGCTCAGCGGTACAAGGACAATCCGTGGGTTGCCGGATACAATCCGATCAACGAACCATGCGATCCCGAGCACTGGAGGCTTCCAGCATTCTATGACCGCATCGAGGCAGCCATTCGGAAAATTGATCCTCACCATATTCTATGGCTGGACGGGAACACCTTCGCCATGGAGTGGAAGTTTTTCGACAAGAAACTTCCGAATACGGTGTATGCCCTTCACGATTACTCCATGATGGGATTTCCGAAGGGAGAGCGGTTTACTGGTTCGGCTGAGCAGAAATCCAAGCTCGAGAGGCAGTTCCTCAGAAAAGCGGAATTCATGTACAAGTTCAAGACGCCAATTTGGAACGGTAAGTCCGCGATTGTCCCGGACGGCAACTCTTGCGTTAACATTTTCAGGGGAATTTGGTCCAGTCTACGCAAACCCGGAGCTGGACGCCGACCACGTTGAAGTGAACGAGGCGCGCTACAACGTACTGTCCGAGCAGCTCAACGTGTACGACAAGTACAAGATCCACTGGAGCATCTGGCTGTACAAGGATATCGGGGTACAGGGCATGGTCCATACGAGCCCGCAGAGCAAGTGGAACCGCACCATCGCGCCTTTCTTGAAGCGGAAACGTGAATTGCAGCTCGACGCTTGGGGCCGCTATCCCAGCAAGCAAGTCGAGGACGTCATCAACCCGCTAGTCGACTGGATAGACAAGGTCGCGCCGACCAGCAAGCTGCAGTATCCTACGCCGTGGGCGACGGAGCGCCAGATCACCCGCCTGATCAATCAGATATGGGTATCGACCTGCCTACAGGATGAGTTTGCGGGGCTCTTCAAGGGAATGAGCTTCGAGGAGTTGGAGGAATGCGCTAAGAGCTTTGCTTTTGAGAACTGCGTGCAGCGCGAGGGCTTGAACAAGGCGCTTGAAGAGCACAGCGCGGTCCCGAACATTGAGGCGAACTGGACGCGCCCGGAATATCCGAAGTTCGAGGGCAACGAGGCGATTGGCGTATGAACCGGTGCCTTTATACATCTTCGTTACCGCCAGAGTATGCGTTCAGACCCGAACTCATCTGGAAAATGGGCCTCGTTGCGTTTTCTAATATACAAAATATAACACAAATGAGAGAACTGATTCTCCAAGCCCGTTCCACCGCCAGCAGCACCGCCATCATCCTTCCCCTCCCCTCTCATCCACCCCTCACTCCTCCTCGCTCTCGCTCTCCTCACTCTCCTCCTCGCCCTCGCCCAAAGTCGGGCTCAGCCGCCCCAACACCTCCATCTGCACGTCCTCCCTCCTCCACATCTCGACCCGCGCGCGCACCACCCCCTCCGCCCCGACGTACTCCTCCACCCTCTTCTTCCTCTCGCGCAGGGCATCCCTCTCCTCACCACCACCACCACCGTCGCCGCCGGGCACGAACACCTTGATCTCCAGCTCGCGCCGCAGCGAGTCGGCCTGCCGGTGCGAGAGGCCGCGCCAGAGCAGGATGGCCTGGCTGATCCAGGCCTTGACGGGGCGCTCGCAGCGGGCGAAGCGCGAGCCGGGGGCGGCGGGCAGCGCGTAGGCCGGAACGGCGACGTTGGCGGAGCGCGACATGCGGTTCGCGAAGGTGAAGTGGATGGTGACGTCGGCGAGCGCCGCCGGGCTGGGGGAGGGCAGGCGCGCGCGCTTGCTGATGCTGATGCTGGCCGGCGGGGAACTGGAGCGGGACCGCTTCTTCTTGCTGTTGTTCTTGTTGTTGTTGTTGTTGCTGCTGCTGCTGCTGGTCGTCGGGGCGGCGACGGCCTGCGAGCTGGCGGCCGCCAGGGCGAGGAGTGCCCTGGCGGCTTCCACGTCGTCGGCGGGACGCGCCTTGAAGTGCGCGTAGCAGCTGAGCGCGGACTGCGGGGTGGCTGAGAAGTAGATTCCCAGGTCCCACATGGCCGGCTGGGCCAGGGCGGCCGGGTTGCAGTCCGGGCTGGGACTGTTCGTCAGGTGGATGTCGAAGTCGAACTGCTCGTGGTCGACGGAGAAGATGGTGTAGATGACGGAGCGGAGTTTCTGGGGCTGGGTTAGGATGGTGAAAGATGTCATATGGTGGGGGTGAGGGTGGGATGGACTTACGGAGTAGGTGTTGATGTTTATGGTGGGAAGGAGGAATGTACAGTTGTCATCGCCATACATGGCGAGGCGAATCCAGGTGATCTTAGTGGACATTTTGGCGAAGTGACAAGATCGCTTGGTAGAATATCTGAATTTGATGGGTTTCGAGTTAATGAGGGATTTTAGGCACAGTAGTCAACCGTGACACCTAGGAAGAGATGTGGCAGTTTGGAGGAAGCGTCCGTAGCAGCTAGATCGCTCTTCTTCTGGGAAAGACGAAGTGTTCGTGCTGTGTTGACAAGACTTTGTGAAATGAAGGAGCTTTTATGGGTTCCACAGGCGAAGATCTTATGAGAAGATCTTTGAGTTAGCTGGGAGCTCTTGTGAACGATTGTGAACGGTGAAAGAGGGTGTCTTCTCGGTGTTAGAAAAGATATCGTTAAAAAGGAAGAAGAAGACCTTTTCGCGGATTGTTGTTTTGGATATTTGTCAAGACCTCGAAGGACTTATACGTCGCCGGCTTCTTCAATGGCCGAGTTCGTGTAGAGAAGCGAACCTCAGAGGAAGCGTGCGATGGACAGGATCGAGTAAGGAAATGATCGTGGGCAAGGAAGGAAAGATCTTGCTGGAGGGTGTGGACAAGATTCGGTCTTCGAGACAGGTGGAGGTTCTGTCAACGATTAACGGGAAGATCTTGGCAGCGGCGATTTGATGCTGTTGAGCGCCTGTAATATCCCAAAGGACTTGTGGGCTTGACAGCTTCCGAGATTGATCTCGCGTGAGACAAGAAATCCTTGGGAAGTATCGAGATGGACGTTGTCAATTTGGGAGTTGGAGCGGAAACGGATGGATGTGCCGGAGGAGTTGGCAAAGGTGTGTGCGAACAGCAGTAGAGAAAAGTATGTAGGCGGAAGATCAATGCATGTGATAAGATTCCTCCAGCCCAACCGCTCTTCCTGATTTCAGACTGTGAACGCACATGCCGTCATAAGTCTTGAGCCCCGTGATGTGGCACTGGAACAGCTTTAGCAGCAGCGCACTTGACCGAGCCAAATCATACGCATCAGAGAGAAGTCACTCACAATTTCTACTTGCACCAAGGCTTGGTACAATTGAATCTGGGTTCGGATAGCGTGACTGCTGTGAAGTTGAAAGGGGGCTGTAGAAATCTTGGAAAATAAGGAGCATTTCGTCTTCCATGACGTGTGAGTCGTAGTAGAGACAACTCTAATTGTGTATGGAAGTAGCTGCCCATTAGCTATTCTCGTTCCTAAATTCGGACATAACATCCTTCTACTCGCCAAATTCATCCATCTGGTCTGACCACGCGACAACTTTCACAAAGTTCACAGCAGCAATTACGGAACACCATTTCCAATGGCAGTGCTCTTTTGCGTGAAATTACTTGTCATACGAATTGTCCTATATCCTTCTGAAAAAGCGTAGGTTTGGCACTTTAGTCCCAAGTATCTCTGAGGTCGAGACCCAGGTCTCCATCTTACTGGATGTCCACACCGGTAGTGCGCTTCCTTTTCACAGCATAAGCGGGACCGCACTGTAAATATAGACTAGCTTGAGCTCTTGGGCAATTTTAGTTTTCTAGTGGCTGCCGCTATCATCACACGTGACCCAACTCCAGACTGAGTAGGACTTGCTCAGATTCTCCTGCTCAATCTCCGCGATAACCACAACAAGAGTTTCAACGGGGCCAATAGCCAAATTTGAGCCTTTGCCGGAAGGTATTCTTTATTCAAAGGCTGTAAGTCCGAGAAGAGCCTCTTAAGAACACTGTTGTGGCCAGCGTTGAGAGGCGTTAGTGCCAGGCAAGGCATGCGAGGAATTCAACTCATGTGCATCCTCAGTGCTCCTTTCTGAAATAAGTTGGCTCCCTACCTATGATAAATATAAATGGACAAGGTGAAGCTACGAGATCTTGCGGATCCCATGGGTCGTGGGCCAAGAGGTAGGCACGCATGAGGCGGGCGCCCACCTGGGAAGCGGCAGCTGCCACGCAAACTAGCGCCAAGCAGCTTTCTGATCACAGCCGCTGCTTCCTTTCATGGCTTCTGCCTGTTTAAAGTCAACCTTTGCGCCCAGGTCCGTCCTGCACAAGTCATTCTCATCCGCCTCCACAGATCTGAGGTACGACCTGCTGCCTGACTCATCCCACGTCCAGCTCTACTCGATTGTCCGCTTACCGTTACATCCATGTAAGTCTCTGCTTATGTCATTGAGCATTCCTTTACCAAGCTCACCAACCTTTCTTTAGCATGGGTTTCTTCGGCGAAGACTTTTTCCAGAATGACCGCGACTTGGATGTCCTGAGCACGCTGACCGAACGTATGGATACTAAAGACGATCTCTTCATGCCAGAGAATCCAATCCGTCTGCGCAACGAGCTCGACAGCGGCAAACTCGACGCTGAGTTCCGTAACCTCCGCGACGGTAACTTCGACAGCCAGAGCGACCTCGGGTTCTGGGGCGCGAAGACAGCCATCGTCATCCTGGCTGCAGCTGCCATGCGCCACGGCGCCACTCTCTCCGAAGAGTACCGCCAGTACGTCAAGGCCGCTACCAAGTCTCGCCTCGGCATGTACAATACTGCCAAGAGCAAGATGGCCGAGGCCGTGGTTCGCTACCAGAACGGCGTTCCGCTGGACCTCGCTGGGAAGTGCCTCGAAGAGGTCGCCACGGAACTCGATACCCGCGAGTCCACGCCCAATTCTCATGGCTACATTGGACTCAATCTGCTGGATCCGACCTTCTTCGCCGGTGTCGAGACGGCGGAAGACGAATGTGATGCTTGTCGCAAGCAGAACGATAGTCTGTTGCATTGTGGACGGTGCCGTAAAGCGCGCTACTGCGACGCTGAGTGCCAGAAGAAGGCCTGGAAGAAACACAAGGAGGTCTGCCGTCCGGCTTAGTGAGGCTATAGCCAATTCGCTTTATCGTCAATCTTCAGATGGCCAACGAGAGTATTATATTTTACCGAAAAGGAAAAGGGTTCACCACGCGGAATACTGTCTCAATAGCTACGGGTGATCAGGCTGTTTATGAATGTAATGGATTATGCGATCGAATACTTACTCTGTAAATCAAATGGGCCTGTCGTATGCAATCCTCCAGCCCGAGTTTCGGTCCATGTGTATTCTGCTGGTGCTACATCTTTGGCAAGCTTATCCTTGATGAATGCATGTGTTTCAATGCCCGAGCACGAATTTTTTTGCGGAATGTGCGGACACTATTCGTTTGAAGAATAGTTCAGTGACAGACTATTAAAAGATCAGTAACGTACTAAACCTACAGATGCTAATTTCCAATACGAGCCAGAATACGGACCGCGAGCGGGAAAATCCATGTAGGCAAACCCTAAATACGCTTGAACTCCTCCTTTGAATTGTCACGAAGCACATAAAGTATTCGTAACTCAGACACGGATCCGAGGTTCAGACTTAGCAACTGATCCGTTTCGAAATTGCCCGCAAAAAGTTATGGAGGGAAAATGGAAAAGCGGTTCTTATCACTGCATAGAAAGTGCGGGTGAAGACTAAAAGCTCACGGTCGCGGTGTCAACTCCGTGCGGAATGCGACAAGCGGAGTTCGCTGCACCGGATTCCGCTGCCGTGTAAGTTGTCGTGCTGGGGCTGACAGATAACGACGTGCCAAGCAAGCGGCACATGAGTGGCGCTCTTTGATGAGGCGGGTGAATGCGGCATGGCGCAATGGCGCGTGTGAGATGATTCGATTCCCGTTTTTGGGGGAAAATGGGGTGCTTCCAGGCAGAAACTTAATTCTTCAGTTTCGCAATTCCACCTCATGGACCGGGGAAATCATCCAACGCATCATAGATTTTTTTTTTTTTCACCAATTCTCAGTTCCTGAGCAATCCGCTCAGCCATATCCATTTCTTCGAAGGTTGATAGGGCTGAGGCTGTCGCATCCATGAGCCAGGCCTGTGGATCCGACGGGTCCTTCGGGCCGGGAGTGGGAGCTTGTCGGGGAGGCTTTGACTTCACCTTAACCTTCGAGGAGAGCATGCTTGGAGTTTTGCCCCAAGCCTGTCTCTTGTTGCTCGCTCCGCTGCGGCTGATGACCTTGCGCCGTCGCCGAGAGCGCATCGTGAAGAACAGCCATCTCGGCTTCCTCAAACTGGTATCCGCCTTGAGTCCTTGGTATTGTATCATCGCTGATAACTCGCATCAGATCGTGGGTACTCTATACGCTGCTTCGAGCACTCTGCTGCTTGCCTTCTGGGCAAGAGCGGATAAGTACAGAACGAAAATTTCGATTGCGGCTGCAGGCTTCGAATTTCTCTCTTCCTGGTGTATTGTGCTTCTTTCCCGGCAGGAGCACTCCAAGGCTGTAAGGCCCAGTCATCTGCTTCAATTCTTTCTTCTTGTTCTGTTCTTCTGCGATGCTGTCAGGCTACGGACCCTATTTCTCATGGAGTACGATACTGCTCTTGTAAGCTCAACAGCGGTACACACCGCCCTCACTGGATTGTTGCTGCTCTTGGAGTCCCTTAGTAAAAAGGACCTCCTCGTTTCAGACGATGATCGGAGGCTCTCTCCAGAAGAGACAATCGGCCTGTTTGGCCAAAGGCTGTTCTGGTACCTCAATGACCTCTTCAGAGAAGGTAGGCTGAGCGATCATTGCCCAGAATTACAGACTGATTGTCTCCACAGGATATCGCAAGATTCTTCGTCCTCAGGACCTTCACGAAATTGATAAGGAGTTGGTAGCCGACGAGTTGCATGAAAGTTTCCAGAGAAGATGGGAAAATCCGGAGAATCAATCCGCAGATCATGCCCTGCTGTGGACAATCTGCGCTGTTCTCAGATACGATGTTTTCCTACCAGTCCTGCCAAAGTCTGACAGCCCCTTCTTCAAGTAGTACGCTTTCAAGCTGACGTGAGTCCAGGCTGTTATACATGGGTACCACACTAGCACAGCCGTTCCTCATCGCGACCACGGTTGCCTATGTTGAAAAGCCAGTCAACACTACTACCACCAACGAAGGATACGGCCTCATCGGGGCGTTTGCCCTGAACTACTTTTTCCTCGCCATATTCTCCTCGTGGTACACACAGAGCGTATCGCGGTTCTGCGTAAAACTGCGTCAAGTGCTCATCTCCTCCATTTACCACAAAGCACTCTCAATCACTTCTCAGGACGTTGACCTCGGCTCCGCTACGGTCCTCATGAATGTCGACGTTGAGAAAGTCCTCGAGGGTATAAAGAACGTGCATGACATCTGGGCGGTAGCCGTCACTTCCGGAATTGCTTTGTACATTTTGTACACCAAGCTGGGGGCGGCGTTCGTTGCGCCACTTGTCGTAATCTTTGCCTCCACAGTACTCTCTTTTGGACTCGGTGGTAGCGTGAAAAGACGCCAGTTGGATTGGGTAGCCATGACAGAGAAACGCGTCACAACAATTGCGAGTGTTGCATCATCTACGAAAGGGATCCGGATGCTTGGCCTGACCGACGCTGTACACAGCATGGTGTCGGCTCTGAGAGCTGAAGAAGTCACTGCGCATCGGTAAGATTAAAAGAGAACTACTATTCTTCTTGCTCTTTTGTTAAACCTCGTCCCAGGCACGTTCGAAAGCTTATGACGTGGGTATTCGCAGTTTGTGAGTTCTTCCCATGCACTGCCTGAGAGAAGGTCCTTTCTGACGTTCGCAGCAAATATGATCTTCCAGCTCTCCACATATTCCACCTACGTCACTTTCGCGGTAATATCTCTCGTCAACGGAAACGTTCTTGACTTTGATGCGCTCTTTACGTCTCTTTCTGCTCTGAAGCTTGTGACAAGCCCCATGCTTTCAGTACTTCAACATATCCCGCAATTTCAGAGCGCAGCTGCCTCGCTCCACCGCATCCAGATTTATCTCGTCGACATCGATGATATTGGAACTGTCGAAAATAGCCGGGGATCCATTCAGCGCCCTAGAGATATCGAGCTTCGGACAATCCGCCACAGAGCCGCACCGTCGAAAGCGTTCCAAGCTCTCAACGTTTCCTTCGGAATGGATGGCATGCAGGCTCTGCTGCACGATATTACGCTGGAAATCGACGAAGGCTCCCTCACAATGGTCTTCGGCAAAGTTGCTTCCGGGAAATCTGTCCTTCTCCAGTCCCTGATTGACGAAACCACGGTTCTCGTCGGAAGCCTTGCAACGAACGGATCCGGCATCGCCTTCTGCGCCCAGACGCCGTGGCTGCGTAACGCGACGTTACGCCAAAACATCCTCGGGGAAAGCGAGTTCGACCAGAGCTGGTATGACACGGTGACTTGGGCCTGCGGACTCAGGCGGGACTTCACCGAATTGAAGAACCGGGATCTCTCCATGGTCGGTTCGCGAGGGATCACTCTTTCCGGGGGCCAGAAGAACAGGATCTCGCTCGCCCGCGCCTTGTACGCGCGGAAGCCAATTCTGGTCATCGACGACATCCTATCTGGTCTTGACAACACGACGGAGAACCTCGTCTTTTCCCGCGTGTTTGGCCGCGACGGACTGCTTCGCAAGATGAACTGCACGACCGTGTTGGCAACTCATTCTGTGCGCTGGGCTGCGCAAGCTGACAAGCTGATCATCTTGTCTGAAGGACGTATACTTGCTGATGGCACGTACACAGAACTCGCTGCGAAGCCTGGGTTCCTGGAGGCTCACAGCTTGCACGGCTTTGAAAAAGATGTGTCAACGAGCGCCGACCTCAGCAAAGACAGCCTAGACGAGGCCATGGAGGAAAAGGAGGAGTCGGCTGCCACAGCGGTGGCCGACGTCGAGCTTGAAGAAGGATATGACAGGCGATCGGGTGATTTTCGCACGCTCATCTACTACCTTAAGTCCGTGGGTAAGAAGCAGGTCACCATCTACCTGGTCACCCTGATTCTCGCGAACGGCGCCAATGCAGTCCAATACATCTGGCTCAAGGAGCTTGCCAAAGACAGCAGCTCACCGGACTCCCTGCGAAAAAGCATTGGAACCTTCTCCGCAATCACGCTTGTCGACGTCATCCTCATCTCTTCGACCGTCGCGCACTTCACTCTGATCTTCTGCCCCCTCTCCAGCTTAGGCCTGCACGCCCAACAGCTCGCCGCCTTCATACATGCGCGTTTCTCGTACCTCGTCGCCACCGACGTCGGCGCCATCACGAACCGTTTCTCTCAGGACATCACTCTGATCGACAACGTCCTCCCATTCGCATGGGTCAACACGACATACGGTAAACCACCCGAACCTTACCCCCCTCCCCCCTCCTCTCCCCTACTCCGTCCTTCACAGCAGATCCAACATTAACAATCCCCCCACCCCCGCACAGGCATCTGCGACCAAACCATCAACCTCATCATCCTCATCACCGCAACGCCGCCGATCGCGGCCCTCGCCCCCATCCTCGCGGGCATCGGCTACCTCATCCAACGCGTCTACCTGCGCACGTCGCGGCAAATCCGCCTCATGGACCTCGAGGCCAAAGCGCCGCTCTGCACCAACTTCCTCGAGACGCTCGCGGGCATCGCGACGATCCGCGCCTACGGCTGGACGCCGGCGTTCGGCGCGCGCGGCAAGGCGCTCCTGGACGCGTCGCAGGCGCCCTTCTACCTGCTGCAGGCGATCCAGAACTGGCTGCGGCTGGTGCTCGAGCTGATGGTGGCCGGCCTGGTGGTCGGGCTGGTCGGGCTGGCGGTCGGGCTGCGCGCGCGCGTCGACCCGGGCTACCTCGGGCTGGCGCTCGTCGGCGCCATGAACCTGGGCGTCAGCATCCGCGAGCTCGTCACCGCGTGGACGGAGCTCGAGACGGCGCTGAGCGCGGTCGCGCGCATCCGCCTGTTCAGCACGAACACGCCGCAGGAGTCGTCAGCGGTGCCGCCGCTCGTCGTCGGCTCGCCCGGCGGTGGCTGGCCGTCCCGCGGGGCGATCGCTGTGCGCGACCTTTCGGCTTCGTACGGCGATGATGTTGACGCTCCCCGCGTCGTCCGCAATGCCAACCTGAACGTCGCGCCGGGCGAGAAGGTTGGCATCTGCGGGCGCACCGGCAGCGGGAAGTCGAGTCTGGTGGCCGCGTTGTTCGGACTGCTGCATCAGGACGGCGGAGGCGGGATAACCATCGATGGCGTGGAGACAGGGGCGGTGCCGCTGGGCGCGCTGCGGGCGGGCATGATCGCGTTGCCGCAGGAGCCGTTCTTCCTGGGCAAGAGCGTGCGGGAGGACTTGGCGCCTTGGGTGACGGATGCGTCGCTTAGAAGCAAAGAACGCAAGAGGGGGGGAGAGGAAGTCGGGTTCGTGGACAGGAGACCCAGGCCGTCGGATGCGGAGATGATGCATGCGCTGAGGCGGTGCCAGTTGTGGACGAAACTGGAGGCGGCGGCGCCGCCGGGCGGGACGGGGCTCGACGTCCGGTTGGAGAATGTTGACGGGCTGTTGAGCCACGGCGAGAAGCAGCTTTTTTGCCTGGCGAGGGCGGTGCTGCAGCCAGGGAGGATTGTGGTGTTGGATGAGGCGACGAGCAGGTAGGTTCTCGACATGGCTCCTCTACCCCTTACAGAATAGACATGGCACGAAGATACTGACATGTCTTAATTTCGTAGCGTCGACAGAGCGACGGATGCTCTGATGCAGGACATCTTGCGTTCTGCTTTTGCGGATAGAACAGTAATCGCTATTGCGCACCGTTTGGATACAATCCTCGATTTTGATCGGGTTGTGGTGATGGAAAGGGGGGAGATCGTTGAAGTTGGCCCACCTCGGACTCTGCTGGAGACAAGAGGAAGTATGTTCAAAGCATTGGTGGAAGCGCAGGGACAAGGGAAGAGGTACGACTGATCTGCTGCGGAATGTAAAGGAACTGTAATGGCAAAATTGAATTTGGGAGCGGTCTTAGGGTGACTTTCGAGATATACGTGTTCCGAGCTTGCTCAGATAGTCATTCCTGGGTGTTGATCTCAAGTCTCCGTATGTTCCGGTATTAGTTTAATGAAATCTTCGCGATGTGACGCACCTACTAGATCAGGGATTATAAGTAGTTCCAAAGAACAACATCACGTATATATACGAATGTAGAGTTGGGGAACTTAGATGAGAACCGTTGCATCCGAGTTGCTCAGATGTAGAGGTGATACATCAAGGTTACCCGCTATTTGCGATGAATGATTTTATTCCTAGCCTCCTCTTCTTTTTCCCTTCTTTTTTGCACGAGTAATGGGGTTGATATTTTCCATACCAGTAACCTTCCTCTCAAAATTTAGCTCATCGGCCAAACCCAAACCAACCTCTCTTTTTCGGCTCTCCCGCCTGGGCAGGGACACTATCCAACTTTACTCCCCCTTCATTCTCTACCGCCGCCTTTGACCTTCCAGGGTAGTCGATGTAATTGAACGCAACATCCAGGAATAATGGTTTCACCGGCACAGGTTGCAGCTTCGGTGGCCACTGAACCAAATTCTGAAGATCCACACCTCCCACTGGATAATCGTTCAAACGCTCGACGATGGGAGCGGAAACAGTGCCCTTGGCGGCCGCGCTCTGGTTAGTCACATGATTGTGGAGGTCAACCAGAGCGCGGTACTGCGACGTGAGACCCTGAGCGCGAGAGCGCAGAGATTCAGCCTGTTCGCGAGTGATGTCCAACTTCGGAGGACCGGGCGAAGATTCGGAAGTGCCAGCAGCAACGGCCTGATTCGCAAGCTCCAACGCCCGGGCAAACAAAGCAAGGGCGTGCTTAGGCTGGGAGATGTGTGCATGAGAATAACCCAGGTTCAAGCACTTGAGAGCGCGGTAGTATGCCTTTTTCCCGTCCAGCTCTTCGATGAAGGCAGCGTCGCGCATGGCACCCCTGAGGTCCTTCACCGAGTCTATACTCTGCAGGATCGAGTCGTAAAGTACGTTCCGTTCTCGTATCCTCGCGAGCTTTCGGCCGGTACCTTCCTCTTTTTCAACCCATTCTTTGCCATCTTTCCTTGGTCTCTTTGGCTTCTTGATATTCTCTGTGTCTAACACAGCACCGTCATCACTGCCAATAAGTACCCGGTTTCTTCCAACGCGCCAGCCAATGAGCGCGTAATTGACGGCTAAATCAGTCACGCGGAGATCTTGCATCCGTGGGTCTCCTTCGCTGACTCCTTCTTTTTCCAGTTCTTCGATAGCATGGCGAGTAGAGTCCGAAGCATCTTGACTTGCGATTAGGACCTCATCGTAGGCAGCGGCTTTGTCACGGGATGAAGTCTCTTCGTTTGCGGAGACCAGGAACTGGGCCAGACGTGACTCAGCGGACGTAACGGCTGCGAGTGCCTGGCCAACTGCGGCGTCGACGATGTTGGCGGTCCTGGAACGCCATGTGATGGTATTAGGGATCTTCTCGGTGGATTCCGCCCCCTTACCTAGTAGCAGAAGTTAGAATGACGAAAGAATAGACGGCTTTGAGGGCAACGTACCAGTAATCGCAGCCTCGTCCTTCAGAGCGTCAGGATAGACATTCTCAATGGCAGAAACGAGAGCGGAATCATCCTTGGGGAAGTACTGGCGAGCGACCTCGGCTACCGAGACCGTTCTGGGGAGGCGAGACTGATAGGCGGCGTAGCGGATACTTGGGTCAATGCTACTCGCGAGGAACTCCTTGTATAAATCCTTCTTCGAGGCCTGGAGGAGGGCATTGTAAATGACGCGAGCGATAGAGAAATGGAGCAGGCACTGCTTCCAACGCTGATCAGGTGGCTGTGTAGAATCGGTGTGAATTCCCTCAGCCTGCTTCTCAAACTCCTCAGCACCGCTCAGCGAATGTAGGTAGGCCTGGGCCTCGAGCAAATCGGTGCTGGCGGCACCAGACGATGGATCTTGCAGCAGCGAGACAAGCTCATTGGCAGTATGGGCGGCCTTATGCAATCGCGAGATGATGTGCTTGCGGGTGGAGCCGGTGATTCCCTGATCGGCATTGTCTTCAGCATGGGTAGACTTCATGTGCATTGCATGAGCCCAGGCGCGCTCGGCGGTGAAGATGAGTAGATGGACGAAGCTGGTGGCTGGGATCAGAAGAGACTCGATAGTTTGGAGGCGGGGACATACTCATGGCTTTGAGCGATGTCTGCGGCGGTGACGGGGGCCTTGGGGCTGAATTTGGCATTCTTAGGCGTGGCACGGCCGGTGCGCCTGCGGAGGGTGAGGATGCGGCGCGAGCAGGTCTGGCGGTAGGTGTTGTAGTCGCCCAGCAGTAGTGCCTCGTCACGCTGGGCGACCACAAATGCGGTTATATCCATTGAATGTGGAGAGGGAATTGAATGCAGTGGCGGTTGTTCTCCGCTACCGCAAGACGTGGATGCGCGGGGTGCTGCTGGCAGCGGGTAGCGGGCAGCGGGCAGTGGGCTGGGCGCTGGCGATGACGCTTGCGGGCGGGAGAATTGTTCTTCCGATAGATTTCTCTCGATTGCCGCGCCCAAGTCGTTCGATGGTCGACGCGCTGTTCGCAGAAACCTCCGCCACTGCCATTGCTGCCGCCGCTCTGCCTGGATTTGTGCAAACCTTGCGAGGCTCCATCTTAGCCGTCCGCCCGCAGCTCGACTGAAGCTCTCTGCTCCTCAACTTTTCTCTCCGCCCCTCACAGAGCGTTATGCAGCGCTGTATGCCCTCCGCCGCCTTCTTCTACCGCCCCGCCACTAATACTTGCGCTGCTTTAGCATCTCGTCTAATTCTCCCGCGTCGGTAGTCTCTCGTCAACACTGCTCGCCAGGGTATGCTGGAGCGGGCGTCGCTATGCCTCGAATCCGGAGGACGACACCTTCTGCGCGGTTCCAAGCCTCGTCTCCGAAGCCGTCGCATGCTGCACTCGTCCTTCTGGCACCACGCTGCCCTTGACCTCGATCTCTCAGTGTGCTGGCCCTCTCTCCTGCAGCCCCTCCCGCAATTCGAATCTCCAGATCACGATGACCTCACGGCGAGCAGCAAAAGCGCTGCCGCCCACACCACTCACCAGGATGCCCTTTTCCTGGACTTTCTATACCCAGCAAAGACTCTCGCCCTCATGCGCCGCCTGTCCAGCTTCGGTTGGGAGGCTTGGCACGTTCGCCACACACGCCTTGCAAACAATCCCCGCGTGCGCCAGTTTTCTTCTTCCGCTTCCGGCCCTGACAATGGGCAAGGCACTACAGCTCCTCCATCTGTTGGTACCGCGTCAGACAAGACTCAAGCTATGGGATTGGAGGATGAGGTGAACAATTCCAATGACGCCGAGTTTGCGGTCCAATTTGAGGATATATCTCCAATGCCGCTGGGTGACATGTCTGAATTGGATTCGAACCGCTTCTCGGATGACATGGAGGCAAATGAGCAGTGGCTTGCTGGGACTGAGAATGCCGCAGAAGCGCTTTTATCCCTTTTGAACTCGGACAAATCCGACAGCAAAATGGTTTGGCTTCTCTGGCAGAGGACTGCCAAAGATAGTCGAACTCCGGAGCTCTCTGCCGCGGTTCTGGACTATCTTTGTTCCGTGAAGCCGTTTCTACCGACCCTGGCAGAGGAGGTCATTGCGATCTTCGAGGCTTTGGAATTTAAAGATCGCCGGCCATCGTCATATCGTGGTGCTATCAGGGCATACTTAAGGCTAGATCAGCTCGGAAAGGCTGCGCTGGTTCATCAGCATGGTGTTGAATCGGGAATCGTGGAACATGGCAATATCGGGACTTCTGACCTGCTCGCTCATGCCTTGAAGAGCGAGAAGTGGCAATTAGCCGTTGAAGTCTACTCGGAGATGACAAATATCCGGGGCAAGACGCAGGAATTCTGGTCCGTGGCGAAGAAGAACCTGGAGTTACGAGAACGCTTCGAATCGTTGCTCCTGTACTTTCGTCGGATGCGGCGGTTGACAGGACGGGACCCGGAAGAGCAGCATCAGATACATGCGTTCGCCACAGAACTCGGCTATCAAGCCATTGACCAATACGCCCCACATTCGTCCTCCCGAGCTGAGGAAAGGCTCCTGTACCATTTGATCATGAGACTGAAACAAAGCGCATACTTGGAACCTCGCCATTATGAGCGCGCTTTAAAAGGTCTCTTGGTATCTCCATCGGTCCGGCAGGCAGAAATCTTACCCTTGGTCGTGCGGAAGCTGTACTCAACGTATATTTCCGTGGCAAAGGCGGACAAATCTATCGTTCCTAGCAGAGAACTACTCGAAGCGATGATTTCTGCTTTGACCAGAACAATGCTTAGGTCCCATGGCACTCGGGCAGTAGGGCCTCGCATAACTCCTGGCAACATCCTCGCCGACGCAGCTACATTCTATGGTCGACCCGGGAACCATATTCTTGAGGTTCTCATGAGGGGCTACGCTAGTGTTGGAGATGTGAAAAAGACTAGGAAGCTGTTTGAGCAAATCCCAGCCTCCAAGAGAAAGCCTTTCCACTTGGAGTTCATCCTTGACGCGTACGCTAAACGGGGTGATACACATGGAGCCAGAAAGAGATTCGAACAGATCAAAAAGGCGCTTGGGCAAAATCCGTACGTGCGAGTTTGGAACAAGCTGTTGTACGCCTATGCTAGGAACGACGACCTAGCAGGAGCCAGCGAAGTCTTTGACGAGATGGTACGCTCTTCTGTCGAACCGGATGCTTACAGCTTTGCCGCTATCCTGGATCTGATGTCCCAACGCGGTGACGTTGACGGTGTCAAAGACATGCTAGCCTTGGCAGCGGACATCAACGAGGAGCTCATCCGTTCCACGGCCGTTGCAGGCTATCTAGTCACAGCCTTCGTCAACGATGATGATATAGAGACTGCAGAGCTAGTTGCTGAGCAGTTGCAGAAGCGCAGCGAATCCGAGCAGATGGAAGGCTCCCTTACCCCGGTTTGGAACATCATTGCGACAGGCCACGCTCGCAGACGTGATGTTCATGCAACGCGGCGTGTCTTTCAGCACATGGTTGCCAATGATATCCAGCCTAACGAGTTTACCTACGCAGCGCTACTGCAGGTGCTGTGTTTGGTTAGGAACTCGGACGCCGCGCTCAAGATTCTAAGTCATGTCATGTCCGAGAAACCTGTAAAGCAAATGGCCCTCCATTACGCGATTGTCATGGCGGGTTACATCAACCAAGGCAAATACGAAAAGGTCCCATTCGTCGACAAACTCCGAATCCGGCGGGGCATCCGCGCAAGTTTAAGTACCCGGATGGCTTCAGTGAAAGCTGTCACTTTGTCTGAACACTCCGGTCGATATGCAGATCGCGAAAACAATAAGAAGGAACTCGAACGCACGGAGAGGATGTTGGCTGCTAATTTGGCTAGGGATGACCCCTGGGAACGCAGCGCTGAACCGCAAACGGGCCTTGGCATACGAACTCTGGACCAAGCTGAAGGAGCTTACCTTGAATTTGTGACGGAGATATATGGCGAAAGAGGCGCCTTCGATATGGTTGAGAGGCTCCTTAGTGAATACGTTGATCTCCAAAAACGAGCCAACCCGTCGGAGCCGGACAAGCCACCTCCTCTCCGAATGCTCCTGGCTCTTATGAACGCGCATTTCAAGGCGCAAGAGTACGACGAGGTGGAACGGCTCTGGAACTTGGTGCTCGAACAAGCCGCGCGTCTAACACAACTATCTGCCCCAACAGCGGCTCTTCACCCTGACAGCCAGACTCCGCCACGCAGTCCCATCACTTCTGCTCGCCGCCATCTACTTAGCCGACCTCTCACAATCTATCTCCGTACTTTGCATTTCCAGGGGCGTTACGCTGATGCGCAGCGCACTGTTTCCGGCGTTCTCGCCCAAGGCTACACCCTAGACAACCTGGCCTGGAACCTGTACATTCAGCTCCTCGCACGCACCGGACGCATCTCCCTGGCCTTCTCTCTCTGCGAAAAATTCCTGATGCCGCAGTGGGTCGGCTGGCGCAGGAAGGATGAGTGGCTCCGACGTCGGTACAGACGGACCCGCGGCTGGGAGTACCAGAACGTCAATGCCAACATAACCAAGCCTAACGTCGTGATGCCGCAGTACCGCACTATGGTTATCCTTGCGGCGGCCATGAAGTACGTCCGGCGCTTGGACGCGGTCGGCGGAATGCGCGCGAACGAGGATGGCGAGGCGCCGCTCAGCGAAACGCTGCTAAAGACGAGGTATCCACGGACTGTGGCGGCTCTGCAGGCGATGCCGCATATTAATGACTATCTGCAAGCGAGATTTTTGGGTGACGATTGATGTAGTCACGATCCTGTGTTTAGCATTCTTCCTCCACTTCTCTTTCATATTCAGAAGCGTAGAATGGCCGGGAGAGCGGTATGTACAGTATATTCCTTGGGAGGAGCCTCGGAGGCACGAGATGAACATGAGCGAGATGTAAAATAGTGTAAGATCACCCCATTTTCTTGAGAATCTGAATGGTGTTTTGCAAAGAGATGGGTTAGATGGGCTATGGGCAGGTATCGAGTGCGAGCGTAGAGCTTAGGCGGCATTTTTGTCATGTAGATTTTCTTCTTTGAATTACCACCCCCATCATACAGTCCTGGCTTCTGTTTCTTTTTTCGCATTTTTCTCTGGGCTTGTAACGCAGTCCAAGTTACGCATCCGTCCCCCGCATCCTCCCGAAAAGCATTTCGTTCATCGGCCGGTAACGATCACCGTTGCTTCGTTTCCTGGTCTAACGGCATTTTGAGTAAGTCCAATAAGATTGACTCGATATCTACTTTTCCTATCTACTGCCAGGAATGTCGTTTCTCATATGTAGCTACAGCTGCTCGCCAAAGCGCGCCCGAACCCGAAAGCTCGATCGCCGAAAATAAAAATAAAAAACATGAATGATCCCTCCTTCCCGAAAAGAAGGGGGAAGATAGGGAGGATCCTGCTCAATTCCGCGAGCAGCCCGTCCTGGACACCAGCTCCTGGGGGCAGGCGACGGGCTCCCAGTCGACGGTGGGGTTGTCGGCGTTCTCGAACCAGTCGAAGCGCCAGTAGCAGCCGTCCTTCCAGTTGGCGGGCAGGGCGTCGCACTGGGAGCGGCTGGTGAAGCCGCCGTACTGGTTGCCGAGGTCGACGCCGTTCCACTGCTTGGAGCAGCCGTTGAAGATGCCGACGCCGCCGCCCGGCATGGCGATGTCGAAGTGGTTGTCGCCCAGGTCGCCGCCCGTGTTGGTGATCTGCACGATCATCTGCTTGCCCGAGACGGCCGTGGAGGTGAAGGTGAGTCTGATTTTCGAAAGGGAGGTTAGGAGATCGGACCGTTAGGGGAGTGACGGTTTCTTTTTTTTTTTTCTCTCTCTCTCTCTCTATTTTCCTCTCCCGGTTTGGAGGAGGATTTTGTAGGGTTGGGGGCTTACTTGTAGCAGCCGCAGCACCAGCCCGACTCGTCCTGTCCGGCCAGCTTGGCGGCGGCGAAGCCGTAGGACAGGTTGTCGTCCACGGCCCACGGGCCCTGCTTGCTGCAGTAGTAGCCGTCGCCGCCGTCGCAGGAGGACTTCAGCGTGTCGCTCGGCGTCTGGGGGTTGTCGTTGATGTCGCAGGTGCCGACGGGGCTGGAGACGGAGGCCTTGCCCGTCCAGGCGCAGGACGGCTTGCAGCAGTCCCAGTACCTGGTCGTGACGCCGCTGGTGGCCTCGGCGGCGCCGAAGAGGAGGAAGGCGGACAAGCTCCACAGGGATGAACGCATTCTGGCCGGAGTCTTTTATGTTTTGGTATGTGCAAAAAGATTATTGTGTGGATTTCAGGGAGATGGTGTGCTTGCTTGCTGTCCACCGATTTAAGGGGATGGACCTTGGCGGCTTTTTAAAGACATATCGGGCCAGCGAAATGGGGGGGTGGCAGCCGTGAGTGCGGACCTCGTCTCATCAAAATCGAGGATCGTCTCGTTCGATGTGGTACGTCAGGAGGAGCATGGATCCATCCGGTTATACAAAAGTTCCAGAATGGGCCAAGTTTCACGTTCAACCGTAGGAAAGGCGGGCCGGCACGCGGACGGCACGATTCAGCAGCAACGTGATCCGGGTGGGCCTGCCTGAGGTGTGCGAAAAGGCTGTGATACGTTGTACATGTGATTTGGATGCGACAGACATGATTAAGCGCCGTGTTTGCCTGAGCCAACTGACTCCGTTTTGCCTATTTTCTTTTGAGGTTGTTTTTGGCTCCGAGATGAATGTAGAGCGTTCCTTCAACATGCAGGGTTCCTTTCGCTTACGCTCCGGCGCAGGAACCGAAGATTCCGGATTGCGGGGGAAGCATCATCTGAGGAGTCCAGAAAATCATGCTTCGTTCGGCCAAGCAGTAGTCGTGCGGAGTTCACTGGCCTCTTCACGCGTAGAGATGGTGGAAAAACATGATGTGGAAGAAGTCTCTCAGCAGAAACAGGCACGCTCACGTTATTCTAGGTGGTATGTCTGGTCAGCTACATTAAGCCTGTACTCCCAAGTAAATTGGAGGTACATGTACGTCGGGATATTCCGATAAGGAGGCGTGAGAATGGTGTTGTGGTCCCCACACACCTTGGCAGGGGAACTGCTCAAAAAGTAGTCGCCTTGGGGCCAACATACATAAACAGCCCAGTTCATCGAGACAGGCTGTTTCATACGTGCAGCCCTCACTTCCACGCATTTGCGCCTATGTTGTGCATGTAAGCCATGGCGCCTGCGCAGTTGAAAAGGTGATGGCAAATCTCACCTCAGCCTGTGCACGGACGACATGAATCACGCCCGCCGGCCTTCCAGTCGCGAGCTTCGGCGATAAACTTTTGGTTTGTGCCAGTTGAAAATCGCGATGCTTTGACCGAGCCTTGCACCAGGATACAGAGGTCTCCTGAGCGCAATGAGCATGAAAGCACCACTTTCCACTAATTCGTCATTCCGATTAGCTCGGATCGGTACCAAGATGGTGACCTTCCGTGCAATCGGCCGAGCGCCAAAGTCTACGCTTACAGCCCTCTCGTTATTGTCAGGGATGGACGAACACATACAAAGTCATACCGAGACAAACGTCGGCGGCTGCACATCGATCCACTGCCCAGTCTCCAATCATGTGAGCGCCATGTGACTTGCAGAAGCCGATGAGGGACGCGGCAACGGCCGAACTCTCGGCTTGCCGAAATGGTGTTGTGACCGGCTGGGGGCGATAGCGTCCTATTGGCTGATGCAGATGCGGGCATTCCACTGGGGCCCCACACAACACCACCAAGTTTCCCCGCAAACCTGATCACGAGAATGGGGTGTGGATCTCTATCTCAGCAGGTTTGCCTGATTACAAAACCAGGGCGGCTGCGCTCAGCATGTTTCTGCACATGAGTGAAACCTCTCGGTGAACGCTGTCTTAACAAATCTACCCATCTTACGCTTGAAAACACCATGGAGGATCAAGAATCGGGAAGGGCACTCTATGCGCCCTCCGACAAGAGCGTTGCACGCCAGCTGCGTGAGAATCCTTACGTCTTGGGTTTGGCATCCGTGAGCACCCCACGCATCCATCTGATGTCTACTGGCTGACTTCTCCTAGTTCGCATCACTGGGAGGATTTCTCTTCGGCTATGACCAAGGCGTCGTGTCCGGCGTCTTGACCATGGAGTCATTCGCCGCAAAGTTTCCGCGTATCTACCTGGACAGCAACTTCAAGGGATGGTTCGTCTCCACCCTCTTGCTGCTTGCATGGTTTGGATCACTTGTGAACGGACCTGTCGCAGACCGGTTTGGAAGAAAAGGCTCCATCCTCATTGCTGTCGTAATATTCACCCTCGGCTCGGCTCTGCAGGCCGGTGCAATCTCTGTGCCCATGATCTTTACTGGTATGCAACACCCGAAATTCAAAGCAAGTTCGAAACTCACGTTTTCAGGTCGCGCGATCGCGGGTTTCGCAGTGGGAATGCTCACCATGATCGTACCGATGTACATGTCCGAGGTCTCAACGCCGGCAATTCGGGGCACGCTGGTGGTTCTGCAGCAATGTGAGTTGGCCCGGGTCTCTTGGGAAGCGCCACTAACTAGCTCAGTGAGTATTACATTGGGGATTCTGGTCAGCTACTGGCTTGAATACGGCACGCAATACATTGGAGGCCACCGATGTGCTCCAAACATCGCTTACACCGGCGCTTCTGCGTCTGAGCCGGAATTCGATCCAATCGCCGACGTCGGGCCCAATGGCTGCACAGGCCAAAGCGAGGCGTCGTGGCGGGTTCCATTGGCTTTGCAGATCTTCCCGGCCATCGTACTCGGTTTCGGCATGCTTTTCTACCCGGAGTCACCACGGTACTTCCTGATGCGGCAGCAAGAAGACCGCGCGCTCAGCGCCCTGGCAAGAATTCGCCGGGTGCACATTGATTCCGATGTGCTCTGCCGAGAGTATTTAGCCATCAAGGCCGAAGTGCTCTTCCAGGAGTCGTACGCGCGTGACAAGTATCCCGGCAAGTCTGGCGTCTCGCTATATCTGGCTCAGTACGCCTCCCTGGTTTCCACTTGGCCATCTTTCAAACGACTTGCCATTGGCTGCTGCGTCATGTTCTTCCAGCAATTCATGGGCTGCAATGCCATCATCTACTATGCTCCCACAATCTTCGGGCAGCTGGGCTTGTCCGGCAAGACGACGTCTCTCCTGGCCACGGGCGTTTACGGTATCGTCAACACTCTGTCCACCTTGCCGGCGCTCTTCCTCATCGACAAGATTGGCCGGCGGCCTTTGCTCATGTGCGGCGCTCTCGGGACCTTCGTTTCCCTGATTATCGTCGGGGGGATCATCGGCGGATACGGCTCGTCCCTGGTGTCGCACAAGGCGGCGGGGTGGACAGGCATCGCCTTCATCTACATCTACGACATCAATTTCTCTTACTCCTTCGCCCCCATCGGCTGGGTGCTGCCTTCGGAGATCTTCAATCTCGGCAACCGCTCGAAGGCCATGTCCATCACCACTAGCGCGACCTGGATGTGCAACTTCATTATCGGGCTCGTCACGCCAGACATGCTCGAGACGATCGGCTACGGGACCTACATCTTCTTTGCAATATTCTGTCTGTTGGCGCTAGGCTTCACGTACTTTTTCGTTCCCGAGACCCGCGGAAAGAGTCTGGAGGACATGGACGTGGTCTTCGGGGACACGGCGGCCCACGAGGAGAAGGCGAGGCTGTTCAACATTGCCGCTGAGCTCGGCATCATCGAACCGTCTTCAGCGGGTAAGGCTGGCGCCACGAAGATCGTTGCGGAAGAGGCTGCGACGTCGTAGAAAGGGGTTGTATTCTGGTTACTATGCGAGGGCCGGACCGCTGTTACATATATATATACACCCATGATACCCTGGCTCAGCACACCATCAGGCCTTCTCTATGTCTGCTCCCCGCAAAGCTTGGCTTGCTGATCTGCTGTAAATCCGTTTCGAACGCCACTTCAAGGATGAGTGACCGATCGGCCTACCTAGGCATTCCCGGAACTACTTGTAGACAATGCCTCCAATCAACGCGAGGGAAGAATGCAACGAGTAGTAGTCTGCTGCAAGGAGAGCGCTTAAGTCTTTGCCCGCTCCTGTGTTTATTTGGACAGTCCATCAAGCCATGGTACCGATATTAAATCGCAGGAAACACTAGCAAATCGGTTGACAGCGTCTCAGTAAACAACATATGCGACGGCAGCTTGAGAGGGGCGCATTGCCAGAAAGAAGCCGAAAGAAGAGCAAGAGCTGTAGGGCGGAGCAGTCTCGGGCATGATAGCCCGAAAAGACTCGGCATGATAGCCCGAAGAGACTCGGCATGACCCGGGGTCGGAAATTCTCCGACCAAGCACGGCCAAAACGAGGGCTGTAAGCGAGAAACTGCGACAGCCCCGCGTGGTCCGAGATGCCCGAATGAGGCTTCGTTCTTCCACACCAACCTGTAAACGGCTCCCTGGGCCGGTGAAGCCGGCCGGGTATTATGGTTAATCCACCATCGCTTGCGGTCTTCGTGAAACATCGCACATGACCGCCGGTTTGAAGGCGCAATTGGTGGAGAAAGTTGAAACAGCCTTTTGCCCAAGAGTGAATACGAGCATTTGAAATGCTATAGAGCCCCGGTCTTACCGCCGTGCTGATAGATATCTGCCTGCCCTCGCTGGTCTTTGCTCTTCTTCACTGTATTCGGCTTTGCTTTCAGGCACCATGTTCTTCAGCACGGCAAGCTTCCTTCCGCTGCTCCTTGCACCTTGCACGGTGCTCGGAGACAGCATCGCCTACAAGGGCGCCGATATCTCATCCCTGTTGATGCTCGAGGCAAAGGGTCAAACATACAAGACCACAGGAGGCGTCACAACACCGCTGGAGAAGATCCTTTCTTCCTCCGGTGTTAACTCCGTCAGGCAAAGAGTCTGGGTCAACCCATCAGATGGCAACTACAACCTGGACTACAATCTCAAGCTTTCCAAGCGGGCCAAGGCGGCTGGCCAAAGCATCTACCTGGATCTGCACCTCAGTGACACTTGGGCCGACCCGTCCCACCAGGTACGTCTCCGGACGAAGCATGCTGTGCATGCACCGTACTGATTTCTACTTACACTTACTGCAGGAAACGCCTAGCGCCTGGGATGATTCCACGATCGGAACCTTGACCAACACAGTCTACGAGTATACCAAGTCCGTCTCGAACTCGTACGCCAGCGCCGGCATCACTCCAGCAATCATCTCCATCGGCAACGAGATCCGCGCCGGGCTGCTGTGGCCGCTCGGCGGCACCTCGTCGTACTACAACATCGCGTCGCTCCTGCACTCGGCGGCGTGGGGCATCAAGGACAGCAACCTCTCGCCCAAGCCCAAGATCATGATCCACCTGGACAACGGGTGGGACTCGGGCACGCAGGTGTGGTGGTACAACACGGTGCTCGGCGAGGGCCCGCTGCTCAAGACCGACTTCGACATGATCGGCGTGTCGTACTACCCCTTCTACAACGACCAGGCCTACCTGGGCTCGCTGAAGTACTCGCTCGAGCAGCTCGCGTCCGGCTTCGGCAAGCAGCTCGTCGTCGCCGAGACCAACTGGCCCGCCAGCTGCCCGAACCCGAAGTACGCGTTCCCCAGCGACACCAGCTCCATCCCCAAGAGCGCCGCCGGCCAGGCCACCTGGATCAAGGACGTGGCCAGCATCGTCAAGGGCGTCAGCGGTGGCGTGGGCCTCTACTACTGGGAGCCCGCTTGGATCGGCAACGCCGCTCTGGGATCCAGCTGCGCGGATAACCTCCTGGTCGACGGCTCCGGCACGGCGCGGGAAGGTATCGCGGCCCTGGGATCCGTGTAAGCATGCTTTTTTTTTTTTTGGTTTGCCTCATGCCTGGAGCTCCCGCTAGGGTAACCCCGCCTTTTGGGCCTCGCGCATTTTTACTTCTGATTGGATATTCTTCACGGTTCATATATTTTTCATCGTACATACTAAATTGGGGCATGCGGCATGCATTGAGCTCCTGGTACATATCAAATGCACTTTTTCATGGGCGTACCGAAGAAAAAGAAAAAAGAAAAAAGAAAAGAGTCGAGGCAAACGTGTCACGAGTCAGGAACGGAACTCAGTATATATCGCGAGAGCCAAATGAGCATTCCGACCGAATTTCTCCAGGGGCAGGTGTTCCTCTTGACGTGCTTTGGCGATCGCCCGCACTTTGCCGCAGGTGCCACGTCAATTCGCTTAGTCGACGTGTCGCGTGGGACATACCGTATTTGCCGTGCAGCCTGTTCATGTGTTGCTGCAGAGCATGTAAGCAGTCTTCCATATAAGTCTTCGTTTAACGAGCTGATTCTCCTCTCACCCATGCTCTCCTCGGATACTTCCTTCTCATCCCTGCCATGCGGCGCGGGAGTCCCGCACGGCGGGCGGGCGGCCCGGTCCCTTTTCCCAGGCTTCGATTCCCGTTGCGTAACCTCCGCCATTGCCTGAAGGTCCAACCCTCCGACTCCGACGACGGAGTTTCGACTTGCTCAGCCCAAATGTCTCCGACTCGAGACTCAGCTGCTAGCAGCCAAATTTTGCCTGGCATGGATTCCTTCGAGCATCAAAGTAAACCTCGGCTGGCCTAGACCAGCTGAAGCGGTGGGGAAAGCAGTGGGGCTGGGGACGTGTCCGTCTCCTCTGCTGTTGTCGGCTAGTCATGTTGATCATCGCCGTTTGATCTCTCCTCATCGAATCACCACAGGATCACGAAGGGTAAACGACAAGCTAGCATGTCACTAGAAGCCGGCTGAAACGTCGAATAACTGAAACTGCCATTGCACAAGCGGAGGATCCGCACGCTTCGGTCAAGCGACGATCAGCGAGAGGACCTACCACAAGCAAGGGCCTTGTGCTTCCTTTCCTGAGCGGTACAAACCTCCACGCTCAGCTTCGAGATCTACCATCGCCTACCTCTAGTGTCCAAGCGCCATCTCTGATCTTGCGGTGAACATGTGGGCCCGATAGGTTATCGAGAGCCTCTGCCATACGAACACGCTCCTCCGCTTCTCCCCCAAAACGGAGAATCGTCCGTCTTCAAGCCCACCGGAGAATTTGAGATGCAGCGTCGAAAGGTTTTCCCAAAGCATATGGCCTCTCCCATGCGGCTCTGCGAGGTCTCGAGTTGCTTTTTGCGTAACCTTCAGCTTCGCAATCGACGTATAAAAGATGGAGACACTACTCGATATGCTCGTCAACAGAAGAATAGCCTCGACTTTTAGGTCGAACCGGAATCAGGAGCCTCCCTGACCTTCTCTTCCTTCCACCACCAACTCACATCACCATGGCCCACAACTTTCCCAGCATCTCTTTCGTCGCGTCTCTCCCAGAGGGCGCGTTCAGCAGCCCGGTCTCGCCACGAATGTCTGCCCCCTCATTGTCGGCAAGTTCGGCGAACTCTCCTCCGATTGGCAGCCAATGGTCCAGAGATAGAAGCAGCACTCTCTTTATAGAGTTGCCGGATGAACACAGCGAGGACTTCCAAAATTTCCTAACAGGTATATAAAGCCGTGTGTGTTCCTGCGCATGTAGGGCTTGTGCTAAAATAATCAGGCTACCCCGAAAGACAACCCCCAAAGTATACCTTTCCTCAGGAGGAAAGAATATCCATTCCGCCGGAAGCGGGCATTGCGGCGCAACATGCAGAGACGTACACGTCGTTTGGGGACGATGGCACAACGGCAAGCGTTAATGTATACGGGAATCTCATGCAGATCTCCAGATTCCTCGGGAAAGGCAAGTCGGGCTTTCTCTGCGTAGATCTGCCCAACACCCCGGAACCATCTCTGGTCCAAGAACGCGCTCAAGAACTGGCCGATCTGTCCACGAATGCAGGCAGCACCATATCCGGCCTGTACATGGAAGATAGCTCCGAGGTCGTGAGGGCCATCGCCGGAGCGAAGCCGCATCTGGAGTTCGTGCGCGATCGGTGGCCGCGCTTCGTTTTCGACGCGGACGCGTTCGCGCTGGACGTGCAGTACTTCGTCCGCCACGGCACGGTCTTCCAGCAACACGCGTTCGAGCGGAAGCCGGGCCAGCCCCACGTCGCCGTCGTACCCGACGTGATGCTAGACACGGACGTGCTCATCCGACGCCTCGATTTCACGGACGGGCGGAGCAAGTTCAACGAAGCCCGGAATTACGGGTCCGAGCATTATTCCACCTCCTTTGGGCCGCACGGCTACAGCCTCGTCCTGGAGCACGACGGCCTGCCGCCGCCGGACGGGCCCGCCCCCGCTCTCCCGGGAGCGGAGCGGCTCGGGTATCGAGCCAAGTCGGAAAGCGCCAGCCTGGTGCTGGCCCTCTTCATCAACGGCGTCCCGCAGAAGCTCGAAGAAGTGCCGAACAAGTGGTACAAGATCCAGGACCGGAACCGGCTCGAGGCTGAGTTCATCCGAACCGGGAGGGTTGAGATAACCATGGCGTTCCGATTGCAGGTCGCGCCGGAAAACAGCACCTGGAAGTCGTCTCTCGTTCCGGCCGCGGATCTGCTCGGCATGGATGAAGAGTTCTACGCGACGCCGTTCAGGAACCTCGTCCTTTCGCCGGATCCACGTGAGAATTTCGCGCTGCGACGCAATCTGGAGCACATCCTGTCGGTTTGCAGCATCCCGATACACCAGCGCAAGGACTCTGCTCTGCAGCGCGACAGTTGCTCTGCGATTGCTCTGACCTGCGGAGATTTCTCGGGGCACCGTCTAATTACAGCAGCGAGCTTGTGAGTTCTCACCGAGTTTCTTCCAGTGGGCAGAGTCTGACTACGAGCGACAGTTATGCCTTTCAATTCCTTCTTTCGGTACATCGGCAGCTCAAAGACTTCGGGGACGAGACCGGCCACCACATCTCCAAGGTTTCCGGATGCTCTTGCAAATTGACCCACGGCATCTGCGATTCAAGAGGTTACATACTACATGTGCTTGAGCGCATACGCAGGGCTTGCAAGGGCCACCTCAAGTGGATATTCGAAGCAGCCGAGAGGGCGGACGGAGTCTTTCAAACGCACTACTGGGCGACCGGGAAGCCGATTTCCGACTCCACGTCCACCTCGAAGCTGGGCGCGAAACTCCTGACCGACACGCCCTTCCAGATCATCAAGGCGGCAGATTACGCGAAGGCCTACGGCAAAGAGGCGTTTCCGAACTTCCAAGACCACGCGCAGAGTCTCGTCGAGCCGTTGCTCAAGGATCTCGACGGACACGACAGGCGGAAGTGCTTCATGTTCCCGAGGCCGTCCAGCGCCTTCACGGGCGAGTACCGCTTGGACGACCACGTCTGGATCTGGAAGGCCCTCAGGTCGCTGGAGGACCTCGGGTTCGGCGCGGACCTGAAGCCGCAGACGATCAAGGCCGCGACGACCCGTCGGAATTCCCACAGGGTCGGGAACGGGCTCCTGAAAGAGGGCCCCGCGAGGGATTTCTCCTCGTCGGAGGCCCTCCGACACATCCTCAGGCGGTTCGCGACGGAGAACCCCGTGTCCGGCCAGCGCATGCTCGCAGTATCTCGGTCGTCCGGGGAAAGCCGGTTCCTCTTCTTTTCGAGAGATACAGCAATGTTTCACGACATGAACGCTTCGTTCTTCGATGCAGCAGAGACTGGCGAGAAAGTAATATCGTGGGAGAACACGATCGACGCTCAGAAATACCACGAAGAAAACCAGGATTCGGGGTGGGACAATCCGCTTCGCTACGCTCTGGCACTGATGATGGGGAAGCAAGGATCGCAAATCAACCAAAGGCCGATAGAAGACGTGTGCAGCATTGCTTCCAACGTTCTTCTACGCAGCTCCTCCCCAAGCGGCCTATTCGCAGGGCAGCTCAACGAAGCCACCAAGGAACCCGAACTGGTCCAGGAGAAGCGTACTCTGGACTTCTACTGGCACGCAACTTTCGAGATCCCCTACATCCTGCTCAGGTACGGCGAGAACCGGCCGCCGCTCCCCAACCACCCCCGGCTTGTCGTCCACCCCATCGAGCCGTTCGCCCACGAAGCGAGGTCGGAAGCGGGCAGCTTCATCGGGCCGGACGCCGGGTATTCCAGAAAGCACGGCTTCGTGATGAAGAAGACCATGCCGTTCAACGACCTCTTCGACCACAAGAGCATCGTCGAGCCGTCCGACGAATGGCTCTACAACTACCCGGACTTCCTGGACTTCGACCCGCAGCTCGACCAGTACCAGTCCTTCGATATCGACTCGAACTTCAACCTCTACGACCTGCTGCGCTCGATATCGCAGGACAGCGAGATGTGGGATGAGATACGCGACCTCGACCCGGGGCGATACAAGATCGGCCGCGCGTTGTCCGAGCTCGGCAGCGAGACGTGGGACCTCATACGCAACTGCCACGAGCGCGGTAACGGGAAGATGTTCGAAGATGACGGCACGAAGGGGACGGTGCTGGACGTGTCGAGGTGCGGGTTCAAGCACTCGCATTCGGAGCACCATCACGACGCGCCCGGCCGCAGCATCCAGATGATGGGGACAGACCGACTCAAGGACGCCCTCAACACGGTCCGCACTGCCAGCTCGGCGAAGAAGAGGCTCGTATGGCTGCCCAGAGTCGGCAACGGCTCCACCACGCTCTGCTGTCTCGCATCGCCGAACTCCGAGAAGGCGAAAATGTCGTCTTTCTTCGGCAGGCATGCCAAGGCCGACAAGTACCTGCTGGACGACGTCACCTCCGTTCTCAACACGTGGGAGACGGAGTTCCACCTGTCATTCTACCAGCTGGTCGATAAAGACAAGGACGACAAGGCCGACGGGATGCTGTCTCTCGGCATCGACGGCTTCCCCGGCCGCGGCCAGAAGATCGACCGCACCGCAATGGGATTCCGCTTCATCGGGGACTTCTTCGACCGCTACTGGACGTGCCACTTCGTCGAGCGCAAGCCAGGCGAGAGCCTCACGGACCAGGAGCTGGAGGATCGCATCCGCGATGTCATCTTCGACAAGCGGCTGCCAAAGGCGGAACGAGACAAGCCGCTGTGGAGGCAGCGGAAGGTCCTCGAGCTGCTCCTGTTCGACAGGATCCTGGAGGACATCACAGCGAGCGCGAACAGCCTGCTGGACGCGGCGAAGACGAAAGTGCAGCTGGACCTGGGCGTCCGCAAGGACTCCGACCCCGCCCTGTCGACGGCCGATGCAGACTCCCTCTCGGACGCGCTAACCGACTCCATCTCCCTCTTCCGGATCGACAGCGACGTCTACCTCTCCTTTCGCGAGGAGTGGGCGATGCTCGAGCGCATCCTGCAGGTGCTCGAGGAAGACCTGAGCGAGAACCTGGAGCGGATCGGCAGCTGGGGCCGGCGCGAGAAGGACCGGGGCCCGGAGAAGCCGCGGTGGACGAAGAACGACGAGCGCAAGTACCGGTCGGCCATCACCAGGCTGGAGGTGTCGAACCAGCAGCGGGTGCAGGAGCTGGAGCGGTGCCAGGCGCGCATCCGCTCCTTCAGCGCCTCGCTCACGGACCGGCTCGACCGCGTGCGCGACGACCTGAACCTGCGCGGGGCCGAGGACATCCGGCTGTTCACGTACATCACCGCCTTCTTCCTCCCGCTCGGCTTCGCCGTCAGCATCTTCAGCATGGGCGACCCGCCGCACTGGATCCCCGTCGTCGGCACCATCGGCGTCGCCGTCGTCACGCTGTTCATCACGGTGGTCGCCCTGATCAACGCGCGCCGGCTCGAGCTCGGCTTCAAGGCCGTCATCAACTTCCCGAAGCGGAACGGCACCGGCGGCGATGCGGGAAGGAGAGCCAGGCTCGGTTCGGCGTCAACGCTCCCAGGCTCGGGTGCGAAAGAGGAGAAAATGCACAGCCCGTTGACGTCGGACGAGCAGTCGGAGAAACGGAGCGGCGTGGGCAGGCTTTTGTCGAGCTACACGCAGCGCCCGGGCATTCGCAGGGCGAGGCCGTTGAGAACCGCTCAGAGCATGGTGTGATGATGGAGCGGGGTTCCTGGGGCGCCATTCATCGTCCTGGAAGGACCCGATTAGTAGAAACAACCCCATGGTGGAAAACCTGCCGCCGTGTCCAAGATTAGCCTGTGTTCTACAAGTCCTCCGCGTTTGTGTTCTTCGCTCCCGACAATTTCCCCGAAGTTCCCCTCTCCTTGGCCATTCTCCCGAAGCAGCGCTCCGGCAGGCGTTTTTCTTCCGGTTTATCATTTCTCCGGCCATGAATTCACCGTCGAGAGTTCTCTGGCGTCTGTAGACACATTTGAATCTCGGAGTGTGTATGGAGGTAGGCGAGGCACATGGCTTTGTAGAGTGTATGATCTTACATGTGTGAGCGACGGATCTTGTAGCAATGGCTATAAGTCTCAATTCGGTTAAACGAGCTTTCGAGACCACGTCGCGTGTGCTGAATTTGTTACCTAATGTGCTGTTAGTTTTGTCTTCAAAGCAGGTCTGACACAGCAGGCTCATACAACGCAACGAAACGTCAGCAGCCCACACTCCTGCCTTCTCCGGTAGCAGTTCCCTCCAGAGGGTGCTGTAACAGTCGCAAACTTGGGCGCGCATTCATTACCGTGTCTCAATTTAGAGACCGTTCGTTATTCTTGATGCTGGTTTGTTAGCAAGCGGTGAAGGGCTGAGGAGGTCGACTCAGAACGGGCAGGAGGCGGCCTTACCGATTTCGAGACGGAACAACGATTTAGGAAGCCAAGTCGTGCTTCTCCACCCCGGCTAATCCCCGGTAAATGCCAATCCGGTGTTGAGCCGGACGCCGACTCTACTTCTGACGCCATTGCAGTGCGGTTGGACCGACAGCGCGCTGACTGATACCCTATCCAGTAAGCGACCCCGCAGACCTGTCCGCATACTTGGCACAGCAGACTCGGCCCGCAGGGCTGATGTACTGTACTATGGGGAATGTGGGGACTATAAAACCTACCCTGTCTTGCGCCGCTGTATCCAGACCCGCATCACATCTGTCCTTTTCTGCCGACGCCCATGGCTTCCAATCAGTCCAGCACCATGGAGCTGCACCAGCTACCGGCCCCCAATCCTATTTCTGAGCCTGTCCGCGAGGGCGGCGCTGTGCCTTCACTTTCCCAGCGCTCCAGCTCTGCCCCTGAAGATGCAGTTCCCGCGGTCGAGAAGTGGAACAGCTCAACTACCAATGTGGCCCGCATATGTGCCACGTACTGGGCTTTCCTCGTCATGGGCGCGAACGATGCTGCTTACGGTGTAAGTGCTCCATCTCCAAACTCCCTCCTGGAACGCTCCGCTAACAGCTTGAGATAGGCCGTCATCCCATATGTGGGTTCTTCTCCAGCTCTTGCAAAACAGCCCCGTGGTTGCTTCCTCCGTGCTGGAAGCGTCGCGGAGAGATGAATGCCCTTTTTCTAACGTCTCTCATCCATCCAGCTCGAAACGTATTACCACCTCAACTACACCATCGTCTCCCTCGTTTTCTTCTCTCCGCTCGGCGGATACGCCGCGGCCGCGCTGCTCAACAACTGGATCCATAACCACTTCGGCCAGCGGGGGGTCGCCTTCCTCGGACCGCTCTGCCATCTCGCCGCGTACACGGGCATCGCCTGCCACCCACCCTACCCGGCATTGGTCGTGTTCTTCCTCCTGGCAGGCTTCGCCAACGGCATCGAAGACGCCGCCTGGAACGCATGGATCGGAAAGCTGGCCAACCCGAACGAGCTGCTCGGCTTCCTCCACGGGCTGTACGGCGTGGGTGCGGTGCTGTCGCCGCTGATCGCCACGAGCTTGATCACCAAGGCCGGCTGGGGATGGTGGGGGTTCTACTATCTGATGGTACGTCGCTGTCGTTCTCGCCCTCTCCCCCCCCCTCCTCTCCGTCACATCTCCGTCGGTTCGCGGGCGCCTGACGCGCTCTTTCCTGCAGATCGGCGCCGCCGCCATCGAGCTCGTCACCTCCGTCGCCAGCTTCTGGGGCGCGACGTCCCACGTCTTCCGCGCCGCCGGCGCCGCGTCCTCGACCAGCGGCGGCCTCCTCAAGGAGGCCCTCAAGACCCGCGTCAGCTGGATCGCCGCCGTCTTCCTGCTCGGCTACGTCGGCGTCGAGGTCGCCCTGGGCGGCTGGATCGTCGTCTTCATGACGCGCGAGCGCGACGGCGGCGACTTCGAGTCGGGCATGGTGGCCACCGGCTTCTGGATCGGCATCACCGTCGGGCGCGTGCTGCTGGGCTTCGTCACGCCGCGGATCGGAGAGAAGCTTGCCGTTTCCGTGAGTCCCACTCCTCCCGACCCCCGCGTCCACTCTCTCTCTGTCCGATCCTCTCTCGTGAACGGCGTCGCTCGTCTCCCACCCGCGCGGGACCGGAGATGGCCGCCAGGTACAAAAGGGGAAAAAAGAAGAAAAAAAAAAAAAAAGGACATGAAACAACCCGATCAATGCTGACGGGAAAACCGCTTCTCTGTCCAGATCTACGTCCCCGCCGCCATCGGCTGCCAGCTGCTCTTCTGGCTCGTCCCGCAGTTCGTCGCCTCCGCCGTCGCCGTCGCGCTCGAGGGCTTCTTCCTGGGGCCGCTCTTCCCTGCCATCGTCGTCGCCGCGACCAAGGCGCTGCCCGCGCGCCTGCACGTCTCCGTCATCGGCTTCGCCGCGGCCTTCGGCGGCAGCGGCGCCGCCGTCTTCCCCTTCGCCGTCGGCGTGCTCGCCCAGGCCAGGGGCGTCCAGGTCCTCCAGCCCGTCGTCGTCGCCCTGCTGGCCGCCATCCTGGCCGTCTGGGCCCTCATGCCGCGCTCGCGCAAGAAGAGCGGCGGCGGCGGCGGCGACGTCGACGAGGCCGAGCGGGGCGCCGCTTCCGGCGTCGAGCTGTGGAGGAGGAACGTGAGCGCGTACGTGGCGCGCTCGCGGGCGGCGTGCTCGAGGCTGCTGAAAGTGAGGTAAACGGGTTGGCTTGTGAGATTGGAAATGCCACGATCGAAACCCCGTCCTTGATGCTGATGATCTGGATAGGAGAACTCGCTGTGAGAGTCCGAAAGAGGGTCGCCGGTTCCGCTCAACCGCCGTCGAGACGGCGCCGTTCGCCGTCCTTCTCGGGGTGGATCCGGACACTTCGGAACCACCTCCTTGCACGAACGTACGAGTGTAACTTCGACGGTCTGTCCACGAAAGATGAAAGAGAAAAACCGAGGTTGCAAGTAGACGAAGTATTCACCGCATGGGATTGGGAGCTTCGATTAGTTATCACGTTCAGGAGTCCTGCATTCTGGTTTAGCCGAGCGACCGTTATATCAATTTTACTTCCCTTCCCGCACGCGTGACGGCGCATCCATCCATCGGGACATTCGCTCGGCGAATGGAACCGTCCTTCGACTTGCTGACGGTGGCCGCATGACGTCGCAGCAGCCTTGGGAGCGGGCCGGGCGGCACTGCCGGAGTCGCTGGGATACTGCCCGATCGGGTTTAGCGGCTCTCCCGCGTTGCCGCATTAGGCAATCCAGCTGCGAACATGTGGCGGTGGACCCGTATCCCACATGCTGACCACCATTCCTTCAATTTGGCCCTGCTGCCTCGTCGCACGAATCCTACCCAATTCGCTCGGCGCTGCACAGTTGCTAAAGGACTTATATATACGCCGTGTCCGACTCGAGCAAGACATCGCCAACCAAGCAAAGCGGAACCTTTCAAGCTTACTTCTCACTCCTTAGAGTTTAAGCCAGAAAAAGATTAAAACAACCTCCAGTCCTTTCCGCAAATATGCTTATTCGTACCTACCGCGCTGCTGTTGCAGCAGCCTACATCCCTGCCTTGTGTCTCGCGTACCCGCCTCAAACAGTCGACGTCGCCATCGTCGGAGCCGGGCTGTCCGGGCTCAGCGCGGCCAAGGACCTCGTCGCGGCGGGGAAGTCGGTCGTGGTCCTCGAGGCTCGAGACCGGGTCGGCGGACGCGTCCTGAACGCCCACCTCGTAAGAAATCCCCCCCCAAATTTTTCCCGTCATCCAACGAATCAAGCAACTGACCCCCCATTCAAGGCCAACGGAGGCATCACCGAAGTCGGCGCGCAGTTCGTCGGCCCCACGCAGGACCGGGTCCTCGCGCTGGCGGCGGCGCTCTCGCTGCAGACCTTCCCGGCCTACGACACGGGCAACACGACGCTCTACACGAACGGCAGCATCTCGACGTTCGACGGCGCGCTCGGCGCCATCCCGCCGCTCGACGAGGCCAGCCTCGCGCAGGCGGCGGCGGCGCTCGGGTTCCTCGACGGCGCCGCGAGCGAGCTGGACGTCGGCGCGCCGTGGACCCATCCCAGGGCGGTCGAGTGGGACGGCGAGACGTTCGGGTCGTGGTTGGACCGGACGGCGACGCTGCCGGCGGTGAGCGCGCTGCTCACGCTGGCGACGACGTCGCTGCTGTCGGCGGAGCCGCGCGAGCTGTCGCTGCTGTACGTGCTCGCGTACGCGGCGGGCGCGGGCAACGCGACGACCAAGGGCACCTTCGAGCGGCTGATCAGCGTGCGGGGCGGCGCGCAGGAGAGCCGCGTCGTCGGCGGGACGCAGCTGCTGGCGACCGGGCTCGCGGAGCGGCTGGGCAACGCCTCCCTCGTCCTCGACGCGCCGGTGCGGCGGATCGAGCAGAAGGGGGCCCTGTACGCCGTGACTTCCGACGCCGCGACCGTCAGCGCCAGGCACGTCGTCGTGGCCATGTCGCCGCCGCTCGCCGCGCGGATCGCGTACTCGCCGCTGCTGCCCGCCGCGCGCGACCAGCTGACCCAGCGCATGCCCATGGGCGCCATCGGCAAGGCCACGGCCATCTACGCGACGCCCTTCTGGCGCGCCGCCGGCCTGAACGGCCAGGTCAACAGCGACTCCGGCACCGTGCGGTCGACGTTCGACAACTCGCCGCCCAACGCCACCTTCGGCGCCATCATGGGCTTCCTCGAGGCCGACGAGGCGAGGAAGGTGGACGCGCTGAGCGAGGACGAGATCAAGGCGCTGGTGACCGAGGACTACGTCCGGTACTTCGGCGAGGAGGCGCGCAACGTGCAGGAGTGGGTGATTCAGCGGTGGGACCACGAGGAGTGGTCGAGGGGAGGCCCCGTCGCGTACGGCCCGCCCGGCGTGTTGACGCAGTACGGACACGCGCTGAGGGAGGCGGTGGGCAAGATTCACTGGGCCGGCACGGAGACGAGCGAGTACTGGACGGGCTACATGGATGGTGCGATCCGGTCTGGCGAGAGGGCTGCGAAGGAGATCTTGGCCGATTTCTGAAGAATTGAGCGTTGAGGGAATGCTACTTTGGTGTTGGTGAGCACCATTGCAGGTGGCTATGTTCATTGTCAGTATAATTCTGCTGTATATATTATATTATTACACCGTTCCGTAGAAATACATACTTTACGGGTAATGAGGAGATGCAAACTGGACGTATAGACGCCAAAGAAGTCGATAAGGGCGACGACGGTGTCAATAGCGGGGTCGGAGCGGACGTTAGTCAGGGGCAGGGGGCGGTGCACCTACTATACATCTGCTTTGCTTTACACGAGCTCAATTTCGCGATCATGACTTCAGAGTGCGTATGTGAAGATCATATCTAGGATCCCCTGCCGGAGGGCGCGGCTTGGATGGTGATTGAAAGACATGGTAGTGTCTGCGTACCGAACGGCTGGGCCCTGACAGCAGGATTGCTCGCCGCTTGTTCATGTGTAGATACTGAAATCTATCAAGCGTTGTGCAGAATATTGGGTGTGTCATGGTGCAGCAAAGCCTTGCGTGGCGGCTAAAAAATGTAATGGGATGAGCCGGTAGACACCTTTGACGTTGGAAAACGACTTGAGAGCTGTGGAGAGCTGAGAGACTTGTTGTGAAAGCACGTGCTTTATTCGACCATTGCCTTAGACTATATCGTCTGAGTGACAATTGTTAGCAATGTTCAAATCTATCAGAACAGAGGGGAAGTCACATCATTGACCTTCAAACAAACCTTCAATCAAGTCTCTCTTTCACCTCCCACCCTTCTACCTAGGCAGCACGGCCCCCTCCCCCACCACCACCTCCCCTTTCCCAAACAACCGCCCCTCCAACCCCCTAGCCACCCTCCCACACCACCTCTCCACCACCCTCTCAAACCACCCCGCCACAACCCACACAACCACCCACGTCACGCCCGCCCCGACCGCAACCCCAACCGCCCACCTCCTCCCCTGGCCTCCAGCTCCACCGCCACCCCCATCGCCCTCAACCTCCTTCACCGCGCCCGCGTAGTCCACCGCCTCCCACACCCACCCCGTAACGCTATAGTCAACCACGTGCATCAGCGGCCCGTGCACAACGTACAATGCGTAGCTCCGCCGCCCGGCCTCCCGCGCGAACCCCGTCTCGAACGGCGTACGCAACGTGGGCGCGGCGATGAGGGCGGCGAGCAGCAGGATGGCGCCGGAGCCGTGCAGGAAGCGCTTGGGGTCCGAGATGGAGTCAGGAACGAGGTACGTGCTGAGGAATGCGTAGCCGGGTGTGTGTAGGATGCGGAGGTTGGGGGTCGAGAGGAGGTAGAGGGCCGGAAGGATGAGGAATAGTAGAGTTGGGAGGAAGATGGTGGTGGGATGGCGGAAGGAGGGAGGTAAGGTGGACATTTCGAGGTCGGCGAGGAGGGCGCCGGCGAGGAAGAGGGCGCATTCCCAGCGGTCGAGACGGCAGGAGAGGAGGATAGCGGCGAAAGTAAGGGGCCCGCGGACGGCCAGCGTGCGGAGGCGGGAGAGGGCGAGGATGAGGAGTGCGACGGCGAGGGTGGAGCGCAGTTCGAAGGGGAGGGTCCAGAGGTGCGGGTCGTAGGGGTTGTAGTAGGGGAGGATGAAGCCTTTGTTATGGTATGTGAAGATGTTGAGGAGGCCGAGTGTTGCGCGGAGCCAGCGGTCGAGTTCGGCGAATAGGGTGTGTTCTGGTAGGGGGTGCTTGTCGGGGTAGTTGAAGAATCCGCGCTTCATGATGTAGTGGCGAGAGCGCTCCCAGAGGCCAAGTTGGAGTGTGAGCATTGATGTTAATGTGACGATAATTGCTGGTAGATATAGTCGTATGGCCTTCCTAAACACAGAGCTGGCCAAAGAGAGATGGATGTTCTCAACGTCATAGGCACGGATTTTGCGAAGAGGCTTCAATGCCATAACGTAGCCGCCGACAACGAAGAAGATTGGCACCATGGCGTGGCCGGCGTGGAGGAGACGGATGAATGGTAATTGTAGAAAATTTTGGTTCATTGGGCCATCACCATAGCCGTATTCAACGAAGCCGCAGTATGCCCACAGTGTGTGAAATGAGAAGACGATGAGAGCTGCGATGCCGCGCAGACCGTCCAGGTACGCTGCGGGATGAGGCTTTGCTTTCTCCGACATGGCCTCTGAGGAATCGTCCAAGTTTTGAACTGTTGTAGGAAAACAGAACAGTGTCGCACGTGTGCTCTCAGGAGGATTTCGTTTGCTGGGTGATTAGGTGAAAGTTAGGGTCGTTGTTGTGCCATGGTGTTGGGTAAGATTTCTCAGGCCATGGTGTAGGTGTTTCGACTCTGACTTGATGAGCAGACAGCTCTACAGCTTGGAACAAGCGCCAGTCATGCAGAGGAGAGTACTATAAGGAAAAGTGGCAAGCTCAAATAATCACGCACGCCGATCGCCGCGGATCAGGCGCCACTCAGCGTTACGAATTAATGGTGGGATGATAGAGGAGTATACGAGAACGGCAGGAGCTTGAGAAGTACGCCATGTTGCGAGTGACAGAGCGCTAACGCGGGCGTTGCGGTATACGAGCAGACATGGGATGAGTGGGTCGAATCAAGGGTGGATGGAAAGCTGCAGGATGCGAAGTGGCTTGCCGCACGGCCATATGTGTTCGCTTACTTCCGATGCCGCTGCCCCGTGTCACAACGCTTATGTGCAGGCTGATACGAACTGACTGGGATGCCATAGACAAAAATCTACAGATAACTTGCGTATTGTTGCTCATCTGTGTAACCTGCATTGCAAGGCTTGATTCAGCCTTATAATGTCTGCCTGGCCGCATTCAATCCCAGCACAACTCTGCTGTCAACTGGCAGGCCATCTGCAAACCACACACACACATACACACCTCAGGTAGAAAGTGATATATCCAGCGTATTAGAGAGGGGGAAAGAAATGCTGATTCTTCACTGATATCTCTGCGTGGTATGCTTTAGCCTTCTTTACACAAGCCATGCGTCTTTTTAGACCAGCAGAAGACGCTGCCGCAACACCTGCGCTTGCGACCAAACTCCATAAAGCTCCGGAGCCAGTCGAAGGAACGCCGTTTGTGAAAGCAATGTACGAAGGGAAAAAGGACATGCAATGTATACCGCAACCCCGATGCAAAACACCGATTCTCCCGCAATTTCCGGTTATCCTAGATTTTCTGTATCAATTTGAAGCCAAAATGGTTGCAAACGAAGCCTTGAACGCCTCTGCTGATGCTTGGATTCAATGGCCGGCCTGGCTGCCGGCCTCGCTGCCAAAGTCGCTACCAACATCAGTCCAACTGCTAGGCGTGCGAGCACCAAGGTCGGAGAAGCTGGCGTCACTGAACCGGTCTGCCTCGAAGCCCGCCTCCGAGCCAAAGGGGTTTGCGTTTGCATCTTGTTCCGCCGCAGCGAACGAGCTATTCTGCAGAGTGGAGAGGACAGCGACGTCATCGGCACCACGTCCAATGAGAGAAACATCGGTCGAAAAGTTCTCCTCAGTGGGCGTCAGGGTACCGGCGCTTTGAGCCATCTCGTCTTCGCTCATTTCAGCATCGTCTCCGGCATTCTCCGCCAGGCCAGACATGGTGGAGTAGAAGGAGGTGGTGGCGTCTTCTGGCTCAGCCACGGGGATGAGTCTTTCCTGCGACTGCTGGAAAGGTGCGGAGAATGGCTCGGAGAGGTCGACGAGTTGGGGGGCAGGCTCTGCATCCAGAGTTACGGTGGTTTCGCGCGACGGAGTGGTGAAGTCATGGGGCACGGGCGCTTCCTCGTCATCGTCACCATCGACTGAGTTCTCCTCAACACCGATCAAGTCACGATCGAAGAGTATCGACTCCTCTTCGGCGAAGGGGTTCGCATACGAGGCACCGCTGATGAAGCCGCGGGCACCAGATCCCCGATGTCTCAAGCCTTGCTCAACAGTATTTTCGGTGGCGGTCGTGGCGGAGGCCTTCTCTTTCAGGGTCGAAGATGTAGCTGACTCGCGGAGCATGCCGTGTTCGTTCACCAAGTCGTCGAAGCTCTGGCCTCGCGGCCTGGAGTTCTTTTCGTCATACTCTTCTCCGATGCGAGCAAGTTCGTCCAGGTCAACGGCTATGCCTTCTTCTCGAGCCCGTCGTACGAGCTCGTTCCTGTTGCGTCGGATGATCTCCTCGCGGCGGCGGCGCTGCTCTTCGGCTTCGCGCGCGTTCCGGTTGCGTCGGGCGGGTGGGTTGATTTCGTCGCCGAGGTTGTGCAGTGCGATGGCGATTTTGCGGCGTCTGGCGTCGATCCACTGCTGGACCTGAGGGTTCTGGTAGACGGCAATACCGGCGGCTACGATGAGCGACGCGGCGATGATGGCGCCTGAGAAAGCACGGTTAGGTAAGACAGTCATGGTGAAGGGAGTCGACTAGAGCTCCGAGAAAGAGAGCTGCTGGGAGCAAAAGAGAGGGCGGAAGGGGACAGGCGGTGGAGCAGGCCTGCGCACAGAAAGTGTTGCCTGTGAGTGGCGGCGCTGATCTTACCTTTGGCCAGTGGAGCCGGCATGGTTGGCTGGCAGTGGATATGCTATGCGTTACGACGGGCCTCCTGGACAGTGAGGATCGAAAGGAGGGGCTAGGAGGCAGATAAAGAGGAAGAGAACTGGTCAGGACTGAAGATGGAAGGCAACGGCGTTGAGCTGCCGTCACCGTTCCCGAGATGGGAGCAGCTTGGTTATCGGCCGCGCTCGAGCCCACCGAGCACCGCCACACGAAGCCGCCCACTGCGGGGAACACCCGGAGCTGCTGGCTGATGGCTGCTGGCAGCTTGGCCCGCGCTAGTCGAGCTGCAGGTTGAGCCGCCGCATCCAGCCCCTGCACACCAAGACCAATCATGATGACGCTCAGTACCATGAAGAAGTAACTGTTCACATTTTATTGCTACACAGAAACTAGTCGCATCAAAGGAAAAACACACAGAGGAATCCTCCAGGTCATTGTTTACAGTTGCTCGTTGACAAAAAGACCAGCCATGCCCATGCCCGTTCCGATACACATACTCGTCAGGAGGATCTTCTTCTTTTGCCGCCTACACTCGCTAAGGCCAGTTACAATCTGCCTCGTTCCGGTGCAGCCTAGCGGGTGGCCCAGCGCAATCGCACCGCCCCTCGGGTTCATCTTCTCGTATGGGATCTTCAGCGTGTCCTTGCAGTATACTGCCATGGAAGCGAAAGCCTCGTTGATTTCGATGACGTCGACGTCGTCGAGCGTGATGTTGAGCTTGTTCAACAGTTTGGGGATGGCGATCGAAGGACCGATACCCATGATGCGGGGTGCCAGGCCCGCGACCGTGGCTGCCACGTACTTGCCAAGGATGGGCTGGCCGAGCTGCTCGGCCCTGGAACGCTTCATGAGGATAACAGCAGCTGCGCCATCCGTGACCTGGCTGGAGTTGCCAGCGTGGCTGCGGTCGCCGTGTGGCAAGAAGGCTGGCTTGATCTTCTGCAGGGACTCGAAGGTGGTGCCGTAGCGGGGGCCCTCATCCTTGGACAGGGTAACGCGCTTCTCCTCGCCGGTCTTGGGGTCCTTGACAGTGACGGTGATCGGAGCGATCTCATCATCGAACAAGCCAGCCTTCTGCGCGACCTCAGCTCTCCTATACGACTCAGCCGCGTAGCGGTCCTGTTCCTCGCGCGAGATGTTGAAGTCCTTGCCCACGTTCTCCGACGTCTGGCCCATGGGCTGCATGCAATCGGCTGCCTCCTGGTTCTTCAGGATCTCGTGCCAGAAGGGACGCTCCAGGCGGTCGCCACCAGCCGTCATCGACTCAGCACCCATAGCCACACCAATCTCAATAGAGCCCGACGCAATCTGGTTGGCAATGTCCTGAACAGCCTTCAAACCGGAGCTGCAGAAACGGTTCACCGACGAGCCGGCGGTAGTGTTGGGGAAGCCGGCACCGAGCAAGGCGGCGCGAACGTAGTAGGCGGCTTTGGCATCGCTGACCTGCAGAGAGTAGAGATTAACGGGAGTAGGTCAACAAGGGGGTCGGGTGCTGTACATTGCCCACGCAGATGTCCTCGACCAGAGCAGGGTCTAGGCTGGACTTCGCAATGACCTGCTCAAGCATCTTGAGCATGATCCCGTCCAGAGGGGTGTCCTTCAGTCCGCCCTTCTTGCCCTTGCACAAGGGAGTGCGGATGGCAAGGGTAATGACCACATCGTCGGGGTGCTTCTGGGTGCTGCATGAAGCGGATCAGCAATTGCGGAGAAGCCGCTAGTTCTCTGCAACTCACATCTGCGCAAGGCCACTCTTAGAAGGAGTGATGTGGGAGACGATGGACTTGAGTCTGTCGGTGGCCATGGCGGGCAATGCAGTGTCAAAATCAACGTCTATGCCAGGGACTCGGGGCTCTGGGGGCGCGGTGGTGGAGAAAGCGGAGGCGGAGAGATGGCGATTTATCGGAGGCGCGCTGGCGTCTGGGGCAGCTGGGCCGAGGCTCCGTCGATCGACCTCGGGGCTGCCGGCAGTCACTGCTACTTGCCGGTTTCATCCCGATCGGTCATCAACCAGCCCCACCGCTGGGGCGCGTCTGCAGCCAGCATCGCGAAGAGGGGTGGGCGGCTGTTCATGGAGTTGCGGAAGTGTGTTGTCTGCGGCTACGTTGTCAACTCAATTAGACGTTGTTGCGTGCTCGCGTTGCTTTCGCGGGCGCGCCCGGAGACACAGCCGTAGCCTGCATGGTCCCACAATGGCCAACCATGCGCCACGCCCAGCGTCGGCGGAACGACACTCGTTTGTACTCGGCCCGCCGACTGCCAGCTTGCAAACCTTCAGCTAGGGTATTACAGCTACGATAGGACCGGTAAGGTGTTTATACTCTCAAGTCCTTCCCAGATTGGCTGGTGTCCGTGCTTCTATCTCCATTAACCTAAATTCTCAACACCAAGCTCTCTGCCTCTCTTTTATCTTTTCTGAAAACGAGCGTCGTGTCTCTTTTGACGCCAGCATCATCGGCTTGTGGTCCGCATGCCGCCTTCTTGTCTCACTTGTCGCGGAGAACGAGCGGCCGCTGGTCTGAGTCTTTTCCAGTCGCGTGTGCGGCTCGCTGCGGATGCCACGACGGAGATTCTGACGATCCCGATGTTCTTTCGCGCCGGTCCCTCGCCAGCCTACCTTCTGGCCGATGTCGCTGTCCGCTGGTAGTCTGGTTGGCCACAGGCTCATGGCCTGCGGCTCGCGCCCATGCTGCAGTGCGGCTCGCGGGAAAAGCGGCTCGCGGGAAGAGCGGCTCGTACGCTCGGCCTTAGGCCTCCGCAGCGCGAGATGGGGGTGAATCCTGCCGTTCTCGTGGCGCTAGCGTGGCTACGCACTCGGGCCCTTCACTTGTGTGGCTGCTCGCCCTCGTCCTCGGCCTCGTTGTTGCGTTGCTCTGCCCGGAGATAACGTCATGGCCACTCGCACTATCCGCGAAAAGCCCACTTCTCCCACCGCCTATAATACTGCCACAGGGGATTCGGCCATGATCGTCCCAGGCAAGCCAACCGATCCTCTGCTCTCCCTAAAGCCCCGGAAGCGGCGCGAATACCCACGACATGGCCCAGCGTGACAACCCAAAAGACCTCCGGCAAGACGATGCCTCCACAACATCCGCAGCCAGTGACTCTGCCTCGGCCGCCACCAATGCCTCGCGACAGATCCCTATTCCCGGTGTATCACCGGCGCTGGAGAAGACGGAGACCATTCGTCCAGTTAGTTCACGTCCATCCTTCGCCGAGCGCACCCAGTCACGAGCCCAATCCGTGCTCTCCACCGTCCGCTCCAGGCGACCCATTGGGCCCTTCTCCCACCCTCTGGCCCACGCCAAGACCAGTGAGGATGTGATCGTGGACTTCGATGGCCCCGATGACCCGTACAGACCTCTGAACTGGGACGTCAACAAGAAAGTCATGACTACTGTGCTCTATGGCTTCACCACCATGGGCGCCACCTTCGCCAGCAGCGTCTACAGCGCCGGCACCAAACAGATCGCTGAAGAGTTCAACGTCGGCACCACTGTCAGCACTCTCGGCACCTCGCTATTACTCTTCGGCTTTGGCATTGGCCCATTGCTTTGGGCTCCGCTCTCCGAAGTTTATGGTCGCAAGCCTGCTGTCTTGGCCCCTTATTTCATCGCCGCCATCTTTGCTTTCGGCACCGCAACAGCTAAGGATATCCAAACCGTGATGATCACTCGTTTCTTTGCTGGTGTCTTCGGCAGTGCTCCTGTGACCAATACCGGCGGGGTCCTTGGCGACATCTGGTCCGCAAAGGAACGGGGTGTTGCTATTGTTGGCTACGCAATGGCGGTGGTCGGCGGACCGACACTAGGTCCAATCGTCGGTGGCGCTGTCGTACAAAACAGCCGTCATGGATGGCGATGGACAGAATATGTGAGTTACCAAAGACCGCTTGCTACAGCACTAGCTAATATGTGACCAGATAACCGGAATGTTCCAATTGTTTATTCTCGTGCTTGACCTTATTTTCCTTGACGAGTCTTATCCGCCAAAGCTACTCGTCTACAAGGCTCGCCGCCTCCGCCACCAGACCGGAAACTGGGCTTTGCATGCGAGGCATGAGGAATGGGACGTCAGCCTCAAAGAGCTCTCCCGAAAATACCTGGTTAGGCCTTTTCAGCTCTTATTCACACCTATTTGCTTCCTCGTTGCGCTTTATGCGTCCTTTGTCTACGGTATCCTCTATGCTCAGCTCGCCGCGTTCCCGGTTGTGTTCCAGGAGGACCGCGGCTGGAATCAAGTCGTCGGCGCACTTCCCTTCCTGGCTCTCCTGGTTGGCATCCTGTTCGGAGCTTGCGCAAACGTCCTCAACCAGAAATACTACTTCAAGAGGCTTCAAGAAAACGGAGGAAAGGCGGTCCCAGAAGCACGACTACCGCCCATGATGTTCGGCTCCGTCTTTTTCGCCGGCGGGCTCTTCATCTTTGCATGGACTGGCAGCGCAGACGTGCACTGGATTGCCCCAGTCATCGGCGCTACAAGCGTCGGTGTAGGTTTCTTCACCATCTTTCAAGCGGCACTCAACTACCTTATCGATACGTTCAAACAGTACGGCGCCTCTGCAATTGCGGCAAACACGTTCCTTCGGAGCTGTTTTGCCGGCGCTTTCCCACTTTTCATCACCCCGATGCTCCATAACCTCGGTGTTGGCTGGGGAATCAGCATTTTCGGTTTCTTCGCCATCGCGCTGATACCCATCCCCTACCTTTTCTTCGTTTTTGGGAAGAGGATTAGAGCAAGAGGAACGTTTTCGAGAGAGTCGACTCTGTAAATATCATGTGAGTTTCCACCTTTCAACTTTTGTAGAGCGATGTCTTTCATTGAATGTTGGATAGACGAACTCCAAGGTTGTTATGAGGACGAATAATAGAGTAATCATTCTGCTTCTACCTGCATCACTGCTTCAACCGGACCTGCACTCATACAGTCTATAACTGGAGGCACAAGCTCTCATTTCAACATGATCGGATAGCTCGTCTGCAAATTGGCGGCCTTATCTATACAACTTAGGCATATGGAAGCACCTCCTTGCCACGGACCTGCCATGAGCTATGACGGATCTACAGACGAACAACGACTTGATACGCAACGAAAATTTAGAGACAATGCGTCCTTACCCTAGAAATCGTTGCGTAAAGTGCACCTCTTAGTAGCTGAGGGAGAGTACGGGCAGTTCGAGAAGATAAACACACACGGGATCTACATACAATCTGATCTCGACACAATCATGGGAACCCGTACCATCAGACTTGGGTAACAGAAGTATCTAAAGAGCAAGGCAATACAGAATATGCTTCGGAAGAGGGCTTACTCCGTACATATAGCGCTTGGCATAGCGGGGACCCCCCAATTCAGGCTAGTCTGCCCTTGGAAAGTCCATCCGACTTCGCAGCCCACTATAAACTCCGCTCCACCTTCGCACCGCCCCGCTCTCTTTTCAAATCACGGCAAGCTTAAAAACATTTTCTACACAGGCTCTTAGGCACATTGAACCTTGTACAAGCCTCTTTTCAGACAGGAAAGGGCATACCAGGTCGGCGTGAAAAAGATCGGATAGCAAACTCAGGTGAGTATGTACGCGGAGTTGAAGCCATTATCCGAAAGCAAACCATTACAATTTCTGTCCCAATCACGCCTGTCCAATCTCATAGAAGTCCCACGCTTCAGCTTTACCTTGATTATCTTATTTAAAACCAGTCACGCATACTCACCACGGTTACTAGTCTCACATCCACCAGCCCCGCATGACCACCACCGTCTTCCAAAATGGCCGTTTCTTCACGGCCACAGGCGGGACCAAGCAGCCCGAGAACCCGTCCTTCGCCGAATGCATGATCACGACGGGCAGCAAGATCACCTTCGTCGGGACCTCCAACGACCCAGCCGTCCAGCAGGCCCTCTCCGCCGGCGCCACGGCCCAGGACGTCGGCGGCCGAATCGTAGTGCCCGGCTTCGTGGACGGGCACATGCACCTGATGCTGATGGGGCAATCCCTCACGGCCGCGTCCCTCGACTCGTGCAAGAACCTCGACGACATCCGCTCGACCATCCGCGCCTGGGCGGCCGCGCACCCGACCGCCCAGCGCCTCTTCGGCGGCGGGTGGATGCACTCGATGACGGACGGCCGGGCGCTGGCCAGCATGCTGGACGACCTGGACCCGCGGCCCATCTACATCAACGCCAAGGACCTGCACTCGACCTGGTGCAACAGCGCCGCGCTCGCCGAGATGGGCGTCGACGAGCACCACCCCGAGGTGCCCGGCGGCACCATCGCGCGCGACGAGACGGGCAAGCCGACGGGCCTGCTCTCCGAAGCCGCCAACATCAACCTCGTCTGGCCGCACGTGGCCCGCGTGGCCACGCTGCCCGAGCGCATCGAGCGGCTCGAAGCCGCCTTCGCCGAGTACAGCGCGGCCGGGTACACGGGCGTGGTCGAGATGGCCATGGACGAGACGGCGTGGGAGGCGCTGCAAGCCCTCCTCCGGCAACGCAAGGACAACGGGCTCCCGCCGCCGCCCGTCCGCGTGGCCGCGCACTGGCTGATCAGCCCGAAGGACACGGAGGCCGAGAACGTCGCGCAGGTCGACCGGGCCGCCGAGTTGCAGAGGCAGTTCAACCTCGCCACCTCGCCCGCCTGCCGCATCACCGGCATCAAGGTCATCTGCGACGGCGTCATCGACGCCTGCACCGCCGCGCTGACCGAGCCCTACTCCAACAACAACGTCGACTGCCCGACCATCTGGTCCCTCGAGGCCCTCCTCCCCGTCGTCCAGCGCGCCGCCGCCGCAGGTCTGCAAATCGCACTCCACGCCATCGGCGTAAGTCCACCCTCAACCCCCCCCCCCCTCTTCCTTCTCACTTCTAAAAAAAAAAAAAAAAAAATTATTACCAACGCCTCATCCTCACAGGACGCCGCCATCACCACCGCCATCGACGCCCTCGAAGCCGCCTCCCGCACGGGCAAGACGCCGCTCCGCCGCCCGCGCATCGAGCACCTCGAGCTCTGCTCCGCGCGCGACGCCGCCCGCCTCGGCGCGCTCGGCATCACCGCCTCCGTCCAGCCGGGCCACGCCGACCCGGCGATCCTGCGCGCGTGGCCGTCGCTGCTGGGCGCGCGCCGCTGCGGCCGCGCCTTCGCGTACGCCGACCTCGTCGCGCGCGGCGCCGCGCTGGCGCTGGGGTCGGACGCGCCGACCGCGCCGCACGCCGTGTGGGGCGGCTGGCACACGGCCACGACGCGGCGCAGCGCGCGCGACCGCGCCTGCGCCGTCGCCGCCGTCAACGAGGACTTCCGGCTGGGGCTGGCGACGGTGGTGGCGGCCCAGACGGCGGGCGCCGCGTGGAGCTGCTACGGGGACGGGCTGGCCGGGCGGCTGGCGCCCGGGCTGAGCGCGGACTTCGTCGTGCTGGGTTGGGAGGGGTGGGAGGAGATGAGGCGGGGCGTCGCGGACGGCCGGGTGGTCGAGACGTGGTTCGAGGGCCGGAAGGTGTTTGATGGGAAGAAGGGCGGCGCTTGAGTGGAAGGGACGGGGAAGGGGGAAGGACGTTTTGGCTTTGGGGGAGCCGCTTGCCTTGGTGCTGTCTGTGTTGCTTTGAGAAGGAAAGCGAAGGCGTTAAGGAGTGAGAAGTGCGAAGAGAGGAATTCGAGAGGAATCATGTTCTTTTCTTGTAAGAAGTGTAGGATGGATTAGCGTGACGGTGAGCCGTCAAACAATGTGTGGGCGTTTGACACTGTTCCATTAGTCAATCGTGAGCAGAGTCTCGGTGAACAAACAAGCAAATAATCTGCCGTAACTCTGCAGTAGTCTGCATACTTTTACCATCCAGTCAACTTGCAGGAACCTCCCTACCGATGCTCATTTGCCTCGAACCTCCAGGACCCTTCAGGATGTAAGCGCATTATTCCCGGAAGTAATCTGACCAATTCATGGGCACGACTACCAACCTCGTCACAACCGAAGAGCATCCAAAAGCCGTGCAGCACCAATAATTAAATACTTGACTCTCGAGCCTGTTCTACGACACTCTTGTCCGCTAGACCTTCTCAAAGCACAACGGCAGAACCAAAGACAAGAAGAGAAGGGAATATCGTTATCATCAATGATCGTTAACCCTCCAAGAAGGACCCAAAAATCCCCGTCCACCATGCCTAAAAGCCCGGGGGAGCTGTTTCCGCCTTCTAATTGTAAACCGCCCCCAACCTTGACCTGGGCCGGTCAATATCTCTTTTTCCTCTTCTTTTTTTTTAACCGTTGACCCTTTATGAAGTGATATCCTAGACCTTCTGTGGTGCGAGAGGTTCGACATTCCAGATCGACTCCGCGTACTCGTCGATACAACGGTCACTAGAGAAGAAACCCATGCGTGCGACGCTGGTAATGGCCTTGGTGAGCCACTCGTCCTGGTTGCGGTACGCCTCATCGATGAGGTCGTGCGTCTTGCAGTAAGACGAGAAGTCGTCAGAGACAAGGTAGTAGTCCCCATGGTCGACGATGCTATTGATAAGAGCTAAAAATGGACCGGGGTCGCCGAAGGTGCCGCTCTTGATGGCATCGAACACAGTCGCGAGCTCCGGATCGAGCTTGTACTGACCGTATACATGAGCATGGCGGAGATCTTCAACATCTTCGGCCAAGTTCCCGAAGAGGAAGATGTTGTTTTCGCCGATCTCACGAGTGATCTCGATGTTTGCACCGTCGCAAGTACCGATGATGAGGCCACCGTTCAAGACGAACTTCATGTTACTGGTGCCGCTAGCCTCAGTACCGGCCGTGGAGATGTGCTCGCTGATGTCGGAGGCAGGGCAAATGATCTCTGCCTTGCTGACGTTATAGTCCTCCAAGAAGATGACCTTGAGGAGATCGCCAACATCGGGGTCGGAGTTAACCACTCTGCCAACCTCACAAATCAGGTGAATGACGGTCTTCGCCATCCAGTAGCCTGGGGCAGCCTTTCCGCCGAAAATGGACACACGCGGTGTCAGCTTCTTTCGCTGCTCAGGTGAAAGCTTCTTGATGGCGAGGTAACGGTGAATGACGCCAAAGATGTTCAGCTGCTGGCGCTTGTATTCGTGCATACGCTTGACTTGGACATCAAAGAGCGATGAAGGGTTGACGCTAATACCCGTCGTATCCTTAATGTACTTGGCAAGGCGAACCTTGTTGGCGTACTTGATCTCCTGGAACTCCTTGCGGAACTCGGCATCATCGACGAATGCCTCGATCTTGTGCAGAAGTGTAAGATCCTTCAGATATTCGTAGCCACCGAGTTTTGAAGCGATAAGCTCCGAAAGGCGAGGGTTAGCTTGATGCAACCAGCGACGCGGGGTGATGCCATTAGTAACATTGGTGAACTTGTCAGGTCCGTAAATCTTAACAAAGTCCTTGAAAATGGTGGTCTTGATCAGATCAGAGTGCAATTCAGCGACTCCGTTGACCTTGTGGGATCCAATAACAGCGAGGTATGCCATGCGGACCATCTTCGGCTGGGACTCCTCAATGACGGAAACGCGCGCAAGCATGTCGCGGTCCTTAGGGAAGGTGCGCTCAACGAACTGCAAGAACTGCAGATTGATGTCGAAGATAATCTGCAGGTGACGAGGCAGCAGATGCTGGAAGAGCGGGACAGACCATTTCTCCAATGCTTCAGGCAAGACAGTGTGGTTGGTGTAACCGAAAGTCTTGCTGACAATATTCCAAGCATCATCCCAGTCCAGGCCCTCGATATCAACGAGAATTCTCTGAAGTTCGGGAATAGCCAACGTCGGATGGGTATCGTTGAGTTGAATGGCAACTTGAGACGGGAAGTCTTTCCAGGCTCTCTTGGTCTTCTTGAAGCGACGGACGATGTCATAGAGGGAGGCGGCGCACCAGAAGTATTGCTGCTTCAATCGGAGCTCTTTGCCACGCTCCAAGCTGCCCGAGAGTTAGCTAAGATCAAAATGTTGATTATGTCGAACATACTTGTCATTGGGGTACAGCACGGCGGAAATGGTCTCTGCCCTCTGTTGATCGGCGACAGAGCTCTCGTATTCTCCAGAGTTGAACTTCTGAAAATCGAATTCACCGGAAGCTGCTTTGCTGCCCCAGAGGCGGAGGTTGTTTGTGGTGGTGGTGTTGTAGCCAGGAACTGATTATCGTCAGTAGTCTGCTTATTCATATGTAATTGCGCTACTTACTTGGGACATCATAAGCCACGGCTTGCACGATCTCTCCACCTTCCCAAACAGACCGCTGCTTGCCGCTCTCATCGCTAATTGACCGGTTAGCTATGAATGAGGGGCAAGGACAGTAAAACCATACGTGTATTTGCGGACATGTCCATAGAACTGGATGTCGACAGTGACGTCGTGCCTGCAGAACTCCCACGGGTTGAAGTCGAGCCAGTAGTCGGGGACCTCGACCTGGTAACCATCTACGATCTCCTGCTTGAAGATACCGTATCGGTAACGCAAACCGTAACCCCAAGCGGGATAGTTTAGCGATGCCATACTGTCCAAGAAACAGGCTGCGAGGCGACCCAAGCCGCCATTGCCCAGGGCAGCGTCATGCTCCTGGCCGATCACATCCTCGATGCGGAAGCCAAGCTCTTCCAGGCCCTCTGCGATGGTGTGGTTAGTTGGGCCGAGTCCGGAGATGGTGATCTACTTACTCTTTGCCACATCCTTCTTGCCGATGTTAAGCATGGCATTGTCGAGTGCTCTACCCATGAGAAATTCCAGGGAGAGATCTACCCGCATATCAGCATCTGCGTCACGAACCATGCAGGGGTCGTCTCACAGTACACCCGCTTCTGATCGGCGAAGGTGTGCTCCTGTTGCGTTTTGTTCCAATCGAGGATCAGACGATCCCGGAACGCCAGGGAAGTGCCAGCATAGGTAGCGCTACGGATCATGAGCTCCAGTCCATGCAATACATTGGTATTCTTGGCCTTACAAGTCATCGCAGTTGTACAAGGAGCGGGCAAGGGTGGTCTCGATATGCCGGATGGCCTCTCTCTGCGCGAGTGTCAGCAATGAAGGGGGCTAGTCAGCAGCTTGATCAGCATACCTCGAATTCCTCGGACGTCTCAAAGCCTTTGGGTGTCTGCAGCGATATTCATCAGCTTCCATGCGTAGTTTCGTGGGGGTGGTGTCCTGATGGCGGGGAGTGCGGGGCTCACGTATTTGCTCCACCTGCAGCATCATGTCAGCCTTATCTGCTGGAACAATGGGTCAATTGGGAGCTTACGCCTGTCTTGCCGGCTCAGGAATGGCTGCCTCAACAGCTTTGATCTCGGAAGGGCCGAAACCAGTAGCGGTCCTCTTGTGCTTCGGCCTGCTGAAGCCGGGGCCAATCGGGCCCTGTAGATCGGAGAGTGGGGCACTGGTTGACGGTCGGCGCTCGCGGGTCGACATGGTGGCTGTTCAATTGATGTTGTGAAAGTAAAATCGGAAGAGGGGGAGGGCAATCAAATCGAGGAAGTGGCGGCAGCGGGGCTTATGTAGGAGCAGGCGCCGGGAGGCGCGGTGGGACGCGAGCAGGTTGACAGCGCGCTCTGGGCTGATGCAGCGCGGTGGACTGATGAGAGAGGCAGAGGCCGGGGGGGGAGCTCCGGAGCGCGGGCCAGATTCCAGCCCGTGCTTGCGGGGAAGCTGTGCGTGGTGCCTTCGTTCCCGCCGGCACGCTCAACCATGCTGGCCGCAGCCAAGGCGACGACAGTGCCATACGCCTATCGCCAGCCACTTATCGCCGCTGAAATGGTCGCGGCGAGAGCCTCTTTATCTCGCCGCCTCTTCCGAGCCTCGTACTCACCGGTGCCGTTCACTTCAGGAAGTATCACGACACCCGTGGCTCTCGCCCCATCGTCTGCCAACTGACGCTCCCAAGCGCCCACTTTTTGGCCAGGTTGGCGGCGGCGAGATCGATGATCGGGCGGAGCTGCGCGCTGTACACGTGGATTGGGCGCTGGGAACTGTAAAACCTTCTTTCTGCTTCTCCGCATACTTAATTAGCTTATGCACCCCAGCTTGCGCCTGCTTCATGTACTTACGGCACTGCGGGTTTCTCAATGCCATCACGATTACCTGCAGTGTGTGCTTCCTTGAAGACCTTTCCGCGTGCTGTCGAAACAAGACCAGGATGAGCTCGTATCTAGGAGGCGACGCCCCCAACACGAGCACACCGACTCGTGCCGGCTGCAACCCATCGGAGGGTGAGAGTGTATCAAGAGACGACGAGGCAAGCACGCTGAGTTGAAAAAATGACGATGTAATGGCAGAGGAATTATGACTATTGAATTAGATAGGTTTCGATTAGGCTTCGACGAGGCTGTCGTCGTTCGCTGTTGCTCGCTCGCCGCCAAGATGCGCCCGAGCCAATCCGTAACCGCCGTTGCATTTATCGACCTGATCTCTCCTGCGCTGAGATGGCCGTCAAACATTACAGAACCATAAGTTGCTTTTCCTCCCATTCCACCATTGTCCCATTCCTGCGATGACATGATCAACTGCTGAGCGCCAAAGCGCACAGCTACAAAAGGGGTATCTCTGAGCAGTAACTGGTTCCAAACGCCCGCTTCCAAATAAAGTGTGAAAAATGAGAAAGGGGATCTCTCTCAATCCCATGCATGATCGAGAGCCATTACGCTCGGGCTTGGCTCCGGCGTCGCGATGCCGTTGAACCACGTCGCGGCGCCTTGCAGCGACAACGGTGCGGGCCTGGCCTTCTCGCTGGCCGCACACGGCTCGTCGGCCACGGCCTTCACCACGGCGGCCGTGGCAGCAGCGGCGGCGGCGGCGGCGGCCTTCTGGCGGTTCCGGAGGCTTGCGCGGTGCATGTCCTCAATGGCGTCGCGAATGAATTCGGCAGTGAACGAGTGCAGGTCATAGTCCAGATCAATTAGCACGCAACGCTGGGTGGCAGAGAGCTGACGGGCAGAAAAGACGCCGCACGAGATGCGCTGAGCCCAATGCTGCAGCGACACCTGGTGGTCGTCCAAGTAAGCGGTAGCTAGGGCGAGGGCAGCGAGCACCAGCAGCTCTGGCTCGGCGCAACTCTTGATGGCGCCGCCCAGGACTGGAGCAGAGGTCATGAGAGCGGGAGACGCGGGGGGAGAGACGGGCGCTTGGGCGGACTCGAGGAGCGGTGAGGCGGCAGGCGTAGACTCGTTGAGGGTTAGGGCGTTCCGCCATCTTTTGGCGAAGCGCATGCTCAAGGCGTCGAGGATGCATGCAGCCAGGCCGATGACCTCAAGGGGCAGATTGGCGCGCTCGAGGTAGTCCTGGATGGAGCTGACCGAGGGGCGGCGGCTGCAGGCGTTGGAGGGGATCAGCTTGGCGAGGTGCGATGCCGGGCCTGAAAGGTTGTTCACGTCAGTAGGGGCCCCGATGGCGCCAAGCTAGCTGCAGCAGCACTCACCCCGCAAGTCGTTCTCATCCGCCAGGCGACCAGGCGGGCTGTTTGGAGAAGCATTCCAGGACGCGCCATGTTGGGCAGGCGGAGGGGTCGGCAGGTTGGACAGCGGCACATAGTTTGCCAGGTAGTCGTCGAAATCGACGGAATCGACAGAGCCGCGACGGCTGCCGACGGACATAGGCGGGCTCTCCATTGGGGGGGCAGGCTGCGTTCTGGTGCTTCTGCTACTGCTCGTGCTGATGCTGCTGCTGGTGCTGCTGCTGGGGTCTGCGTCAGGACGATTTGCTGCGTGCAGACGCTCTCCGGCAAGACAGAGCCTTCATGGGGTCGTGTGAGGGCTGGGAAGGCCGCGGGTGTTATATAGAAGCAGGTCAGCGCGCAACTCTCGCGCACTGGAGCAGCCCCTAGGACCGCCGCGACCCCGTTTGCGCGGGACCCTTTCGTGGCTCTTGCGACCTCCTGCCTAGCCGTTCGCGGAGCTTGGGCTGACGTGACAACATGATCCGAGCCAGCATCATCGCGACAGCTCCGGCGCGCCAAGCGGCCAAGGACGGCCTGCGAAACAGAACATGGATGCGCTGCTCCACTTGCGCCTACCTGCGAACGTTCGATGCGCCAGGCACACGCGCGAAAAAAAAAAAAGCCGCTGATGGCTGCACCGCCGTGAGCCGTACCGCCCTCGCAGCCTCTATTCCCCCAACCAGCCCGCTGCCCGCCGCCCGATCCGCCGCACACCCGTGGCCTGACTCGATCGCTTGTTCAGCCTCCTCCTGCGGCGTGCAGCATGCAGCCCGCTGTAATGCTTGCCGTGCTGCCGCCCGAAGGGGATCTGCTCCCGCGTACACGAGCTCACTGCGGTTGCTGCAGCTGCTGCATCTCTGTTTGCTTCCGGCTCGACATCTCGACCACCTCGCCCCGTCTGCTCAGCTCACCTCCCATGCGTGCCTGTGATGCTTTCCACCGAAGCAGCGGCCTGTTTCAGCGCCGACCAGCCCTAATATCAGTGCCGCTCACCGACCGCAGCCAGCCGCCAGCCGCCAACCCACAGCCGCCAGCCGCTGCATGAAAACCCTCGAGCCCAATCTCTTTGCGCGGGACCGTCACAACCCACAGTGCCAATTCTCCAATTCCCAAATTCCACCTCTTCCAGCGCGGTCAGCACGCAGCACTTTCAGCAGCCATGGAAAACGCCCCCCTGGCGGCAGTTTTCACACCGCTCCGTCTGCTGTTGTCGTAGGCTAAGCCTGAATCTGCTGCTACTCGCCAAATAGATTGAGATTGAGCTTGCCTGAGGCACCCCCTCACAGCAGCGCTCAGCCTCCCCTCGGACCGGGCCTACTCCATTGAAGCACGGGCGCCAGTGGAGAAGCCGCTTGCGCCTGCTTGGCTCCTGAGGATTCTCGTCAGTTCCGCCTTTCTGATGCCTGCTGCGCAAGCGGCTTTCGTCCTCGGCTCCGGCTCAGGCAAAGTCCGTTGCTGCCGGCGCGCAGTGCGCCTCATGCTGGCCCGTCGGTGCGCGATTCCACCACATTTCTGGCGGAATGGGAAAGAACGTACACGTACTCCGTAGACGCGCAAACACCGCGCGCGTTTGAAATGGAGCACGGGAAAGATCCGCGAGCTCTTCTACCGCCTTCGCCCCGAGCTCCGTTGTGCACTGCTACAGTGGAAGCTTCAAGCGACAATCTAGAATCTGCAAGCGGCATGCAGATGCGCAGCAGCTCGCTCCACCGCCCGCCCATCAGTCCCCTAAGAGATGTAGCACCGTCCTGATCGATGCTCCAAGCTATCTCGTCTCATCTTCGGGTGAGCAGCCGAGTCACTAGGCAGTCCCTGACCGTCGACATCTCCCACACCGGGCCGGCCTACGATCATGTACCAGCCGTTGCCGCCCCTTACAATATCAAAACAACCTTTTCGCCTTTTCCAAAACGTATCGATAGACGGCAATCGATATTCCCACTGACCACCCGCATCACTTCCGCTATTCTTGGAGTGGTTCGCTAGTTCTGATTTGGTTGGCCACCCCGAAGCACTGTCGTCGTTGCATCCTCTGCATCGCCGCTCATCCACCATGCCGGCCACGTCTTTCCGCAGCACCTGCGCATCCCCATCCTCATCCCCACCCCTATTGAGCCAGACGGACCACAGCTCGGCTCCAGACGGCACATCTTTAATATCCTAGCGGTGAGTACCGTCCTTCCCGCCTCCACCCGAGTCCTACCGGCGAGCCGACATTGCACCTGTCGATGCATGTCTTGTATGTCTTGCATAAGGGCCCAGATGCATGCACAAAAGGGTATTAAAGACCAGGCGACCAATAGCCAGCTGTGCGTGACAGTGAAATCAAACATTCGCTCATGGAAACCACGCCCGACCGCTTTCTTCCGTCCGACTTGCCGGGCGGTCGTCCCGGGCACGCCGTGCATGGCTGCGGTGACCTCAGCGGACGCCGGTGACGCCGCTCCGAGCAGGGCTGCTTTGCTCGCCTTGCACTGCCACAAGCACACCAACCGATCGCCCGACAAGCGCTCGCCCCCAAAAAAGACAATTACCCACTTCTCGTTTCTCTTAGAGCCTTTTCTCTGTAAATCCGAGTCGCCGACTCCCCAAGCAAGACCCTTTGCCTCGCTCTTCTTGCCTATCACCGTAACGAACGGCACTGGCGGCACCACCTCCGGCACGCGATCGACAGAAAAGCACAGCGGTACGTAGGGCTAGCGGAGAGTCAACACCGCCTCACGAACATCATCACACCAGAGCGGCGGGATCTCTTTCCTTTTGCACTCTCACTGTTCACGCGCGGTTGAATACGAGGAGGGACTTGCGGAAAAGCCAAGCGGTAGGGCTGAGACGTCTGTGACACGAAACATTCGCGACCTGTGAACCGACCAAGCCACTAGCAGTAGTGCAGGTCGGATTCAAGTAGCGCAGAAAAGAGGGAAGGAAAGATACGAGAGACATTTTTTTCCCACCACCCGCAGAAAAAATAGCGGACTTCCCCATGGGTGGCCTGACACCTGACCTCTGGCCGGGAAAAGCAAACGTCGGTCTCAATGTGAGAGACTGAGACAGGATGAAACGCCAGGAAAGATCACGATCCCACCAAGGCCCTCTTGTTTGCGGAGAGGACCGATGGGACGAAGGGGCGGGACTGAGCGCCCTGAGCGCAGAAGCGGCGGAAGCGGCGCTGCAGAGATAGATGGGATCTGCGGGACGAATACGGGGGCGATACGATGCGGGTGCGCTGGTTGGCGCGCCGTTCGACTTGCATTTTTCGTACCTGTACGTGATGTCGACGCTGCGCGTTGCAGGGGAGGCCCCGGGCACACCGCGCACACACGAGCTCCGTCTCCTCTCGGCGCCAGGAACGCAGCGCGTCCGGTGGCACGGCAGCGGAGCTGGCCATGCTTCGGGCCATCGGCTGGTAACCGTGATGTCATCTCCCCGCGAAGCTACGTAGCTACCACAGAAAAAAACAGCACATAGCGTTGTTAGTGTAACCATGGGTGTCGACACTCCCAGTGCAGGGAGACAGAACGTCACGACGCGTGCCTGGGTGCATCGCCACCCCAAAAAAAACCTGGTTGGAAAGACAAGACTGCATGAGAGACCTGCTGAACCCGGAAAGCCTTCGCGACAATGGCGACTGCCGGTGAAAAGAAACAGGAAGCCCAATTGACCTGGCGGGGGGGTATCGCGAGGGACACGAGCAAGAAAAAAAAAGATCCCTGGCAACGTGCTCCGCTAAGCTACAAACTATAGTCTATAGCGAAAGCCTAATATCGGGCCCTGGCGCGTCACGCCTTTACGGCCTGCCCATTTAATTGCTTGATGAGCAAAAAGAAAAAGCTGGGAGCAAACAATTCAGCCCAAACAGCCCTCTCTTCCCTGTGCAATCGACGCGCTGGCACGTCGGCGTTTCTCGGCTGGTAGCTCGCAGCCACGCACAGCCACCGCAACCGGGGCAAACCCGCGACGTACTACGAGCAGGAAACCGGTAACCACATACTAGCTAGAGGATCGTGAGGCGCTGGGACGCTCCGCCCTTCGTCCTGGCTTTAATTATTTTTTTTGGCCCTCCAGCCCCGCTCCGAACCAACCCCGCACTTTTCATCCGTTTTTTTGGTTGGTTTCGTTGTTTGGGACCTAGTGTTTGAGACTTCACTGCTCGTTGCGCTATCTGCTCGTCCCCGCCTCCTCTGATCCATCACCGCTGCGAAAATCGGACCAGCCTTTCGGAAGCCGCCGGTATTCAGGACTGCTGTGAGGCTGGGAGCCTGAATCGTCTATAGCTGATTGATAAACTCGAGGCTGGCTCGCCCCTCTTACAAAGTTCTTTGATATAGACGGATATGGTAAATTGATCATCCTGTGGCGCTCAGCCTATAGTTTTCGTCACAGAGGAAGGAGTCTAGTAAACAATTATATGGCTTGGCTGATATAAGCAGTGCTTAGGCGGACATTGATATAGTAGGAAGCAGAGTGGCGCCTGGAGGTAAAGCAATCGTCAGTGACTGCTTCGGACACAATCGACTAGGCACAGCTTGTGGCCTTGGGCACTATGCAACATTTCATCTGCGAACAGTCTTGATTCTCGTACGATCCTTCGTCTTACCACCGACTACCACGCTCAGCTCAATGCTAAGATACCTGTCACCGCGCAGTACCCGCGTCGTCCATTGACCGTGCCATGACGAATTAGAGATTCCCTCAGGCCACGACGCATCTGGGAAGAGTCCCAACCTTACAAGGGACATAAGGTACCATGATAATCTAATTCGGAAGCGTAGAACTTCCGGCCGACGAGCGCATTAAATTCGCAAGCATGAGTTTGTCCCCTCAATAATGCTGCCGGCCTTACGCAAACCCCAGTCCCTCAGCCACAGGAATGTCCGCCTTGACAACTCCGTCTCCACCTCCCTATTCCGTCCTTCTACTCTTCTCAGTCCCCGTTCTATTTTTTTTTTTTTTCCCCGCCGAATGAAGAGTTTCTCCGGATTAGACCGAGCTCAGGAACGAATGAATCAGCGACATCCTCACAAGAGCTCTCTCTCTCACTATACATAGTACACACGCGTCTTACACCAAAACATCGGTCCATTCCGCACGAACCATGGGATAATATGGTATATAGTGCCTGTACCGGCACCCCCGACTCAGTCAATCACTCTAGATCGCGCATCCGCCATTGACCGCCCGTCGGCGAGTAATAAAGTTGCACACCACTACCATCACCATTGTTATCTCTTTCAATCAATCTCAAACGCACCAGGGCCGCGGAAAGGGGGATTCCCGAAAAAAAGCAAAAAACCGCGCAATCATGCGGCTCACAATGTCAATCACGCACCGGAGACACGAGAAGGGTAACTTTTGCTCCTTAAGAATGCGAGTAATATGGCTGGTTGGATGCCTCCGAAAGTTTCCGTCATTGATAATCGACGCTGCCTCGAGAGAGGCGAGTCGGAAAAACTGTACACTCAACAGCGAGTAATCCGAAAATCATACACATCACTATTCGAGAATGCAGGACGCAAAACGCCAAAATCATTCTTTTGAATCATGAGGGCACCGAAACACTTAGAAAAAGGGCATAGTTTTTGAGAGGTAACTGGGAGAGTTGGTGTTGATGGGAATATCGGGGGAAAGGCTGATAATACTCTGGAGTAGGTAGGAAACAAAAGGGGAATAGGGAAACCGAAACCAACACCACGGAACCACCGACCCAAAGACTACCACTGAAAATCTGTACAGGAGAAGATGCACGGGAAAAGGTGTGAGATAAGTTCTCTGTTTCCAACGACCCATGGACATTCTCGGCCGATTGCCTACTATATTGTGTTGCCTTGTGCTTGCCCTAGGCTATTTCCCGTTTTTCCTTAACCTCATTTCAATGGTATCTTCATCCTCACGCGTACGTAGGATGGTTCAAGAGGACATTCTCGAGCCTTCGAGACCCGTACCGTTCGCTCGAAAGCGTTTCTTCTATATCCCTCCGTTCTCTTCAGGTATTGGACTAATCGTGTCGTGCGTTCACGCAACTTGAGAGGACCTTGGTATCCAAGCAACCACATATTTGATGTGGCGGGATGCTTCGGAAAGCGCTTACTGAGCCTTTTTAGGACCGGCAGCACCACCGGCGTACTTGTTCAGGTCGGTAGCATCAAAGGCCTGCTTGGCAATGCCCTTGGCAGTCTCCCAGATCTGACGGGCCTGAGGCGGGGTGCTCTGTTGCTGAACGAGAGCGTCGGCACGAGCGGTGAGCTGCTGAATGGCAGATTGAACGAATGTGCTCTGGGAGACGCGAGCGCGGAAGAAGGCGGTGTAAAAGGTCAGAAGGACCCAGGAGCCGCGCTGGAAGATCAGAGCGGAGCCGAGGACGCGGAACCACAACGCGATCTCCAGAACTGCGACCAGGGTCATGCTCGTGTCATAGTACTCCTTGACGAAGCGTCCGATGCTGCTCGAGATGGCAGACTGGTTAGGCTTAGCGCCCTCGGGGGCGGGAGGTTGCGGCTGAAGAACAGGCAGCAGGTTGGTGCGAGTGTACGTAAGCACATGGAAGATGGAGTAGACCGCGAACGGAGCGAGGGCAAGGGGAATCTGGAGCGCATTGCCCAGCCAGATAAGGGCCATTACTGCGGGGTAGAGCTTGGTTAGGATCAGAGGCAATAACCACTTCCTAGCGGGGATGGAGCTTGAACGTACTCAGGTACTGGACATTCTCATCGGCGATCATGCTGAGAGCACCGCCTTGCTTGCCGGCCCTGACGCGCGCACGGTATGCCTTGTAGACTACAATGCCGTAGGTGACGGCGGCAGCGAAGAAAGCCAGGCGGTAGGAGAAGCGGGCCATGCGGGAGTAGTAGTTGAAGGTCAACCACGACAGGCTGTAGCGAAGCGTGCTGAAAAGCAGCGTCAAGTGACCGCCGAACCAGGCGAACTGCAGCGTCTGCGCGAGCTGCAGGAGCCTCTGCTGAAGAGGAGCGCCAGCGGGGGGTGGAGGGGCCATAACTGCGGAGGGAAGGGTGTCGCGTGAGGAAGCTGGACAAGTTCTGCCGCGGGTCAGCGTTTGAAGAAGCGCGATCAGGGCGGACGAGCGAGGATTGGTGTTGTGCGGGAGAAAGGCGGTAGTATGAGGGGAAGGCGCGATAGTGAACTTCGGCTGGCGGCCGCCTGGCACACGCGCAGACGCACAGAGAACACCTGGCGGAAAGGTGGCTGGGCTGGCGCAGCGCAGAGGCAGCAGCTGCACAGCGCCGGTAGAGCTTCAGGAACTGGGGGCAGAGACATTGCTACTCACCGCACGGATCTCGCGCTCTGAGAAGGGGATCGCAACGAGGGTCTGCAGCGGAGAGGTCGCGGTGAGGTTTTATGGTGATCTCTGACGTGAACAAGCAGAGGGCCCAGGCCGAGAGCAGGGCAGCGCGGCGCCGGTGACGAAAGCGCCGTACCTTAGCTCAGCTTTCAGCTGCCAGCTCCGTCCCACTTTCATCACGTGCTCTGCGCCAAAGATAGCACCGGTGGTACCATCCTCTGGGCGCGCGGCCAAGCGATAGATGGCTTGCTTCGCGGGTCGCCCCGCCGGCGGTTTTAAGCTTCAATCCTTCATTGCTACCAATATGAGCTAAGATGTTATGATAAGGAGATTAAATTGAGTACTGGACGTGTCGGTGTAGTAGAATACATGGGAAGAAGCAATCTGTAGTCCCTGCCACCTACTGCCCTCCACAATGCGATCTACTTATGTGAATAGCTGTCGACGTCAAGGAGATTGCAATGCTGGAGGTATCAATCAAGCAGACGCAAAAGGAAAAAAAAAGAAAAGAGAAAAAGGGGACCGCAAGCATGAGAACAGAAATAATTGAACCAGTCCTAGCAGAAACCCCCGACGCGCTCGAAACCCCAACTCGCATCGCCAGTCGTTGAATTAAGTGGTCCCTACGGTTGCCCCAGAGTGTCGGAAGACGGAAGACGGGTTTAATGAGCGTTCGTAGAATATGATAGTGAGATAAGGAGAGGCTTTTTGTCCAGTGGGTGGTGAGTGTGAGGCAAATCATCTCGGAGCCAAAGGCGAGCGAGAACGTCCCGTGCGCTGTCGCCCGGAGGCTTAACGCAGCGAGAAACCCTTTCTCTTGCCCTTTTCTTCGAGCGGCCTGCCACTCTCGATTCGCGCCTTCTTCTCCTCGAGGTCTTGCCGCTGCTTCTCGAGCTGTTCCTTCATCTCCCTGTGCCGGGCGTACAGCTCCTCTTCGCTCTGTCGCAGCTTGCTTTCCTTCTCTGCGACCTTCTGCTGGAACACCATCTTCATCTCCTGCTCCATCTTCTGGAGCTTCTGCTCGTGCAGCGTGCGCTCCTCCTCCTGCTTGACGGCAGGGTTGACCTCCTTGAAGACGCTGGGGTCCTGCGAGACACCCATCGAGATGAGCTTGTCCGAGCGGTAGTTCTCGTACAGAGTGTTGTTGGTGTGCTCCTTGAGCTCCTCCATGTGGGTGCGAATGAGCATCTGGCGGAGCTTGACGAAATCGCAGTGCTCCTCGTTGTCGACCTCGATAACACCCCAGGGGTAGCGACGGCCGCGGACCTTGCGACCATCCGAAGTACTCACGTCGGTGTTGGCACCGACGACGGCGAAGGGAACCTTGGACATAATTTCCTGGTTTTCGGCGATCGTCTCTTCGTCATCCATCTCGTAGCGTGGACCCTCGAAAATTTGGATACCGTGGTGCGCGATATCCGCGAGAATCTATCGCAATCTGTCAGAATTCAACCTCTCATTGACCGCCGGGAAATCCTTACCCTCTGCTTGAAAGCCGTAATTTCATCATCGGTCAAAGTGTCCGACTTCGCAATAACGGGAATCAGGTTGACCTTGGTGTGGAGCCTGCGCATAACCTCGACATCGAGGGGTTTCAAAGAGTGGCCAGTGGGCTGGATGAAATAGACGCAGGCATGGATGCGGTTGTCAACAATGTTCATACGGTTGACCTTGTTCTCCGCGTCGAGATAAGCGTCGAAACGCTGCTCGATATTCTCGACGATCGGGCGCCAGGAGTCGTCGTTGTTGACAAAATCACCAAAACCGGGGGTATCAACAACAGTCAGGCGGAGCCTGACACCGTTCTCCTCGATGTCGGCGCTGATGGACTGGATGGCGACGGTCTTGGGAATGATATCGAGCGACGGGGGCTTGCGCTCCTTGGGCGGGTAGAGGGAAGTGTTAAAGAGCGTATTGACAAGAGTCGACTTTCCGAGTCCGGACTCGCCTGCATCATGTCAGCTGCCATGTGCCAATGCCACAAATGTCAGGGTAAACGCACCGACGACCATGACGTTGAAGTTGAAACCCTTGCGGACACTCTTGCGGTGCCACTGGTTGGGCAGGTTGGCGAAACCAACATAGCCTGTCAGCTTCCTCCTCACAATATTGCGCATGTCCGAAGCAGCCTGAGCGGCGGCCTTGGGGTCCCTCGAGGAGACGGTCTGGGGCGAGGAGCCCTGCTTGCCGTCGGCCATCAGGTTGCTGGACTTGACGTCGCCACCGGCGGGGGACGAGGGCTTGCCGTTGGCGGTGGGGGAAGTCGCAGAGGGAACGGGCGACGCGCGCGTGGGAGCGGCGGGGATAGGAGCACCGTTGGTTGCTGAGGGAAGGGTGGATGTTAGCTTGCGTGTCCAAGTGTTGAGGGCAACGTCATCAGATGGGCATCAACGCGAACGAGTGACAGCTGGCGCCAATTGTTCGCAGGCGGCGTAGTGGATCGGTCGTGACGCCGTCGCTGCGCTGGTGCATAGGCATTGTCGCGGTGGCGGCGCGTTGGGTCGGCCGTCGCCGCGGATTGGGGTACGGGGCAGGGGTCAGGAATGGCTTACCCATGGCGACGTGGAGGTAGACGTTGACGATGGACTTCGAAACGAGAGACTACTGTTGAGAAGGGCCCAGCATCAGTACGCGGAAGCAGCGACTCCGGGTGAGTTGGGCGGAGAATTGGTCAGAAGCCAGTGGACGGCGCTCGAGCGGAGACAAGCCTCGGAGCGTCGGTGGCAGACGGGGGGAGCAGAGCGCGCAAACATACCAGTCAGTCTAGCTATGCTAAGCGGAGGGAGGAGACAATGCCAGAGGACGGCGAGACGAGGCAGAGGAGCTGTCAACAGTCGCCGACCACTGCTGCTTGGTTGGGTGCTGGCTGGGCGGGCTGGGGGCAGGTGTAGTTCTGAAAGTCTGATCGTGGAAAGGGGTCCTTGGGGCAGGGATTAACTTGATTGGTCTTGGCGTCGCCGGGGTCAAATAACGGGGGACGAGCGTTGAGCAGCGGCGTCCGCGCGCAGAGTCGAGCCAAACAACGACAGCTGTGAAGAGTGAGAGCCGCACGCCGCGAGGTTGAGATTATGTGCAAGCCGGGGCGGGCGGGTGCAGCAGCAAAGTTTCGGTCACGGTCACGCCCTGCCAGCCTGCCGGCAGTCGCGGTCGCAGCTCCCTTGCCCGCTGCGCCGCCCGCCAGCCCGTCCGCAGGGGAAATTGCCTATCGCGTCGTCGCAGTCGTGCCACGACACCTGCGCGCCCGCCAATCACGTGTGCCCGTCCGGGAACAGCTCGCTCGCGCCTGCCCGCTCACGTATCACGACCGCGTCAATTCTCCGGATGGCGTTGTTGCCTGAGGCTCTAAGCCCTCGAGTCTTGTGAATCCGCGAAACAAGCATTGCAGGGCAGCTCACCTGGCACTGCAGCAGGCAGTCCTGCCACCGAGGCTTGAAGCATTCATTTGGATGTACACGCGCCTTCCCTTCTTGCGCATTTAGGCCCCAATGCCTCTGTATCCTCTCGTCGCGGTAGAAACAGCATCGGGCATGGGCGGATTCACGACAGCGCCAGCAGGATCGCGGAATTACATACATGTACCATCTATTATTGTACCCAGCCCGTGCCCGCGACATTGTTGCCCGCTGAACATCCGTACGCCATAACTACACGAGGGTATACCCAGAACAAACAAGCTGCACAACCCCGCTTTGTCCCCTCATGCCAGACTCGCCAATGTCGCTGCCAGCTGCGACTTGTCGTATTTGACGTACTTGCCCTTGCCCTTGTCGATCTCGTGATACCGGTCCCAGAAACGCCCGTATAGCGGCTCGATCATCGTCTGCACCTCGCGCGCTAGATGCGCCTTGACTTCCTTCTCCATAGCGTAGCTCTTGTGCTTGGCGATGAGGTCGTCGAACGACGTATTGAAGTTCTTCCACTTCTCCTTGACGTTGTCCTTATCCTTGGAGCTGAGGTTCTTGACCACGGCTGCTGAATCGACAGACCCCGCACCTCCAGAGTGGGGCCGGCCGCCACGGTTCGTATACTGGACGTCGAGGAGACATCCGGAAGGCTCCTTCCACGCGTCCAAATACATTTGCGTGGCTCGCTTGCGCCACGTCTCTATCATCTTTGCCGCGCTACCCAACAAAGAAGCAAGCTCTGATGACCGGATCATTCTGTCGATAATGGCCACGTTATTGGCAATGAAGACGCCTTGCAATGCCCTGCCTTTGTGGAGCATGCGGCCCTTGGCATCGAGCTCCTTCAGCTGTGTCTCGATCATCTCCGTGGCATAGTGGGCGAAGAGTTGCCGTCCGTCAGCTCCTACATCAAACGACTTGTTGAGAGATGTCGTCGACGACGACGCCGAAGCTGTCGACCAGCCACCTTCACCAAGGGAGATCAGAATCGAAGAAAGCGGATTGAGGTAGTTCGTCATCTGCTGCAAGCGTGCCATCATCTCGTTGGTCGTATTAGATGCGCCACCGTCAATTGGGATAGCGATAAGCGTTGCCACTTTGTTCCGCGTCTCTTCTAGCAGTGTCCGCAGCGAGGACTTGGCAGTTTCGCGGATAGGTTTCACCGAGTCAGCAATTGGGCGCTTTAGTTCGCCGGTCTGCTTCTCTAGACGCAACGACAGATTAGAGACGATGTCGATGATCTCATATGCCAGGAAGCAGTCGGTAGTCAAGTTGGTCTTGACGTGGTTGTTCAACTCTCTCAGCGTCTTCGCGAATTCATTGAGTGCCATCTGACATGTCTGAGCGTAGACGCGCGCCCAGTCCTCTCGTGGAAAGATTGGACAGACGTTCTCGTACTCAGCAATGAAGAGGCCTTCCAATCCGGAAGCATACGTCCCAATGCCATTAGTCCCTTGGCGATAAATTGCATCGGCGGTCGTCTTCCTCGCAGTGTTGATGCAGGCCGCCGCCAGATTGCGCAAAGTATTAGTTATATACTCCCCACGCACTTCGGCGTAGATTTTCGCGGAAGGCGTGTCGCGAACATCACCCTGAGACATTTGGGCAACCGATGCGACCATGTGTGAGTTGATGGTTCTCAATTTCGAAGTCTTTTCTTGGGTTAACGTGGGAAACGGCAGCTCTAGCTCAGGGGTCAGTAAAAGTAACAGACCAGCCCGGGAACAGCATAACACCAACGCTTTGTGATATAGTGTAACGGTTCAACGGGTCGGGCATCTTCCCGAAGGATTTCTCGGAAAACATCTTCTAGTTGTTTCGTCCCTCTTTTCAGCAGAGAGTTCAGCTCTGCGATGGCCTGCTGGTTTGAACGGAGGTTCGAAAGTTTGAGGTCGCCAAGTGCCTGCGTGGTACGATCCAGCGAGGCGATGAAGTCCTGAAGGCCAGCTTTCTTAGGACTGCATCGAATGGTGAGCGCATGAAGGCATAACGGAGCTTAAGATTGCACTTACCCAGCATTGATGATGCGCTCCTCACGCCCTCTCTGGTCGAGTGGTTGCCTTATCCTCTCGATAGCGTCTATGATCCGGTCCACGTCTGTGCAGAGGTCAGCGAGCCTAGCAGTGCTCAACCGGGTGTGGAAAATTGTACTGGAGTTCGTTGTCTGCAGCTTCTGCGTGTTTCCGTAGATAGGCCCAATGGCCTCCTGGACGCTCTTACCGCTGGTCTCCAGACGGTTCAGAGAGCCCTGAATCTTCTTCGTCAAGCCCTTCAGCTTCTCCATGTTTGCGAAAAGCACCTCAACCTCGGCGCTCTCCTCCGCGAGCGCGGCTTTCTTGAGGCCCACCATGATGTCGGGGGCTGCGCGACGAGCGCGGACTCAGCCCTATGGCGGCGATGGTTGCGACGGCGGCGGCGGCGGCGAAGAGTTGGCGAAAAACTGAGTGAAGCGAACAGTTGCGGTTAGGACGACGATAGCGGGCATTCGGCGCAGCGCAACGGAGTACTTGGGCGGGGGTGATGTTAACGGGGGGTGGTCGCTTTGTGCATCGTGGGGCCTGAGCCGGAGCTGACTGGAGCTGGTGACGAAGTGCTGGGTGCCCGAGGCCAAGCGCGCGGGCACTAGTCGATCGGGCATGGAAGCCCTGGCGCGCGCGGGCAGCCAACTCGAACGCCTGCGCCGACGTAGCTATGACCGAGTTCAACAATTCTTGTTTCCGCTGCGACGCACTTCTTCGCTTTTCCGTCGCCCCGTGTCGCTAGCTGCTCGTGATCCTATCACTGGCGTTGGACATGCCACCTCGTCCGCGACCTTCACACTTTTCAACCACGCTCTGAGCATGCCATAACTCGATCCCGATCCGTCCCGCGATCTTGCCTCTCGCCATGGCTCGCATGTCTCAATTGTCACAATTCTCGATCGCGGGACTCTACGGAAAAGTGTTGGTGGAAGTAGCACCATCAGACCTGCACCAAGCTAATTGGATCCAGAAAGAGAACTGGCGCATCACAAATCCGTCTGGTCCACAACGTCTCCCGTAGGCCCTCTTTCAGGCGCACAGCCACCGCGCTCGCACTCGGCTCAGCTATCGCAGGACTCGCATCATATAGTCATCCAGATCGTCCACTCTATACCTGGATCCCCGTCCGATGTCTGCACAATGACAGTCCCGCCAAGTCCGCCGAATGGCCCCGAGGGTCCCCGGAAATCGCAGCACGACGTCCAAGCAAGGATACTGGGCAGAAGGGAGAGTACGGCAAAGATGAGGGAAAGCCGGGGCAGCAGCCGCCACCATCTCAGTCTCGAATGGCGACGGATGAGGGCGAGAAAGAGGCAACCCCAGGTACCACCTGGAACGGGATCATGATGTCCATCTCCAATATTCCCGAGACCCTCTCGTCATTTGGCGGCTCGCTTTCCGATTATCTGGTCCCTGACTGGGTCAAAATACTGCCCGGTTTCATGTCAAAACTCCAAATTGAACTGTCAATGGCCCCTGGATCGCTGGCGGATGAGATATGGCGTGAAGCAAATGATCCAGAGCTCAATCCAGAGATTCTGTGGGATGCGCGCGTTCGCATCTCCGGCGATCTGTGCGATGAAGAAAAGGAATTCTTGCACAAGCGCAAGCGCCATGTACGCCGCGCTCTGGCCCAGTATCTTGGTTTGGATGAGAAGGACATCCATCCAGATGACGTGCCCACGATCGCAATGTGTGGCTCTGGAGGCGGATTGAGAGCACTTGTGGCTGGTTCTTCGTCCTACCTCTCTGCTCAAGAGGCCGGTCTTTTTGACTGTATCACGTATACTGCCGGTGTCAGTGGCAGCTGCTGGCTGCAGGCACTCTATTATTCTTCTATTGCAGGGCAGAGTCACGAGAGGCTAATCAACCATCTGAAGCATCGCCTGGGCGTTCATATTGCCTACCCGCCCCCTGCATTGGCAATGATCAACAGTGCGCCCACGAACAAGTTCCTTCTCACAGGTGTTGTTGAGAAATTCCGGGGCGTGCCTGGAGCAGAATTCGGTATAGTGGATATCTATGGCCTTCTCCTTGCTGCTCGCCTCATGGTTCCCAAGGGTGAGCTTGCTCTGGACGAGCGTGATCTGAAACTGTCGAATCAGCGCCGCTTCGTGGATAACGGTACTCATCCACTTCCAATCTATACGGCTGTTAGGCACGAGATCCCACCAGACGAGAATGATAGCGAGGAAGCGAGGAACGAGAGCCGAAAAAAACAGGAAGCATGGTTCCAGTGGTTTGAGTGAGTTTGAAAGTCTCGGCCACATTGATTGTTCGCAGACTAACCATCCAGGTTCACTCCTTATGAGATGTGGTGCGAAGAACTCGCAGCTGGAATCCCGACCTGGGCCATTGGTCGCCAATTCGAAAATGGTAAAGGTCTATGGAGAGAAAATGGACTTGCTCTGCCAGAGCTTCGTGTTCCGCTGCTTTTGGGCATATGGGGCAGCGCTTTCTGTGCAACTCTGTCGCACTATTACAAGGAAATCAGGCCCGCGATGCAAGGCTTGGCCGGATTCATGGGCATCGACCAGATGATCATGGAGCGTGACCATGATCTTGTCAAGATGCATCCAATCGATCCTGCGGTCATTCCAAACTACGCATTGGGTCTCCGCGATCTATTGCCTCAGTCTTGCCCGGAGAGCATGTTCACGACGTCCAATCTGCAACTGATGGATTCCGGAATGAGCAACAACCTCCCCATCTACCCGCTTCTCCGTCCTGGCCGCGACGTAGATATTGTCATCGCTTTTGACGCCTCAGCTGATGTTAAAACGGACAATTGGCTCAAAGTGGCAGAAGGGTACACAAAGCAACGTGGAATCATTGGATGGCCGATCGGCGCCGGCTGGCCACCTTCGGGTGAGTCAAGAGAGCAGATCACTGAGGAGCTGGAAGCGGCTCAGGCTGGGACTGAAGAGGAAGCCGCCAAGAAGCTTGCCGAAGCGCGAGAAAAGCAGCTTTTGGACGAGGAAAAGCATCCAGCAAAGAAGGGGCAACAAAAGGACCTTGGCTATTGTAATGTCTGGATTGGCACGACAGGGCAGAGGGTGTCAGAGGAGGAGCCGTCAACAGCCAAACAAGTGCAAGAGGACTGGGAACTGATGCGACCTGATGCAGGCATTGCAGTTATCTACTTCCCTTTCCTGGCGAACCCAAAGGTGGAAGGAGTAGATCCTCGGAAGTCGGACTTCATGTCGACTTGGAATTTCGTCTATACACCCGAGGACATTGACAAGGTGGTGGCATTGGCTCGTGCGAATTTCGAGGAGGGCAAGGAGCAGACGCGACGCACGGTTAGAGCCGTGTACGAGCGGAAGAAGGCGAAGAGGTTGGAACGCGAGGCCGAAGAAAAGGAGCGGAGGCGGCGGTGGAAGATGCGAACTGGGCGTATTGGCAAGAAGCTAGGGGAGGGCGACCACGGGGACCAGTTCAGCTGAAGGCGAGTCGCGACGTGGGAGGCGTCAGGCGGCATGTTCCCTGCGACACATAGATGTAGCGTGATACCCCAGGGTGGAGCTGCCGGAGTTGAAAATAGAGGTGCGCCAACGCGGCATGACATCATACGAGTTTGCCGGATCGCCCAGCCCCGCGACGCGCCAAACGGAGGGGCAGGCCGCAAGATGCGCGCAGCAAGGCTGCTGCGGATCAAGCAGGAACGCTGTCCCTAAGCAGGCCCCAAAGCAGGGCCCCCGGCAGGGATCGCGACAGCTTTTTTGCGCGCGAAGACGGCTGCCGGCACGAGCGCAGGAGTGTCCTTGTCCTGCCCTTAAATCCTGCCTGTGCCTCCACTCCCGCTGCCTCCGCTTGCAATTGAGTCGTCTGCCCCGCCCTCTCGCTCCCCTCGTTCGCTCCACCGTCAGCTTGCATCATGACCTCGCCAGCATTGGGCGCGGGCGCCACTCCGGCTGAGAAGGAGGCCGTGAAGCACGACAAGGAGTCGCACCAACCGCATGGCGTCAAGGAGCACCTCAAGCACCCCTTCCCAGGCCTGCGCGAGAAGCTCAAGAACACGCACCTGTACGACTTGAAGGTTGAGGCCACCCACCTGAAGAACAAGATCGGCAAGGTCGGCAATCTCATCAATCCCAACCACCGCCACGACGAGGAGCATGAAAAGCGCACGGATGAGAAGCGCACCAAGATCGCTGAGAGCCACCGCTTCCAGAGCTTTGCTCCCGAGCACGACGGCAACCTGATCAAGTGGTACGTCGACGGTCGCGACTATTTCTGGGCTGTTTCCGTCGCGTTAGAACGCGCCAAGGAGACCATCTACATCGAAGACTGGTGGCTCTCCCCGGAGTTGTTCCTCCGCCGCCCGCCCTACTTCAATCAGGAATGGCGCCTCGACCAGGTCCTGAAGCGTCGCGCCGAGGCTGGAGTCCAAATCTATGTTATCGTTTACAAGGAAGTCAACCAGGCCCTCACTTGCAACAGCGCCCACACCAAACATGCTCTGAGAAATCTGTGCCCTCCGGGCAAGCCCGGCCATGGCAACATCCATGTCATGCGCCATCCTGATCACAACATTTTCGAGAACGCCGGCGACATGACTTTCTACTGGGCTCACCACGAGAAATTCATTGTCATCGACTACAACTTGGCTTTTATTGGCGGGCTTGATCTTTGCTTTGGTCGTTGGGACAACAAGCAACATCAGATGGCGGATGTGCACCCTGGAGGTGTTCAATACGAAATTTTCCCAGGCCAGGATTTCAACAACAACCGCATCATGGATTTCCAATCCGTTGATGATTGGAAGTCGAACGAGCTTTCCAAGGCTGACTACGGCCGTATGCCGTGGCACGATGTAGCCATGGGCGTTATCGGGCCTTGCGTCTACGACATCGCCGAGCATTTTGTCCTTCGGTGGAACTTTGTCAAACGTGACAAGTACAAGAGGGATAAACGCTTCGATTGGCTTACTCTCGAGGGGAGAGAAGGAGAAGATGAGGGTTTGGTTGCTGTCCAAAGGCCGAAATTCCCCGTAGGTGATTATATCCGCCATCCGCTGAGCCCTCTACATACCAAGCCGCTAGACGGCAAACAAGGCACTGTTCATGCGCAGGTCGTCAGGAGCAGTGCCGATTGGAGCAGCGGAATCCTAGTTGAACATAGCATCCAGAATGCCTACTGTGAAGTCATCAGGAATGCCCAACATTTCGTGTACATCGAAAATCAGTTCTTCAGTAAGTCTAGTACATCTGCTTCGCTCGGCTGTTGCTAATAACTGCAGTCACCGCGACCGGAAAGGAACAATCCCCTATCCATAATCAAATTGGCAAAGCCATCGTCGATGCATGTGTCAGAGCCGGTCAAGAAGGCAGAAAATTCAGGGTCATCATCCTCATCCCGTCTATTCCAGGATTCGCTGGCGATCTTCGCCAAGATGCTGCAACAGGCACCCGCGCGATCATGGACTATCAATACAAGTCAATCAACCGCGGTGAGCACTCGATCATGGGTCAGATCAAGAAGGCAGGATTCGATCCTAGCCAGTACATCTTCGTGTTCAACCTGCGCTCTTACGACCGTCTCAACACTACTCCAGCCATGAGGCGACAGGAAGAAGAATCTGGCGTTAAGTACCAGGATGTGCAGCGTGCCCAGGCCGATGAAATCATGTCCACCGGTGTGCATGGTACCAAGGGTGACTCGAGCAGTGAGGGCGGCTTTGATTCCGATTCAGACAATGAGCAAAAGCAGGAGATTGCGGACCGGAGAAGGCGATTCGAGGAGAAGAGAGAACAAGTTGGGCTGAAGGATAATGTAATCAGTGTTGATAGCATTGCGCATCACGCTATGAAAGATGGGAAGAAGGTGTCTGAGGAGCCTTGGGACCCAGAAGACCCTGACTCGGAAAAGGCCAACTTCGTCCAGGAGGAGCTTTATATCCACGGCAAACTTTTGATCGTGGATGACAGGGTTGTTATTTGCGGCAGTTCAAACATCAATGACCGTTCTCAGCTCGGCTACCACGACTCCGAACTGAGTATCGTCATGGAAGACAAGAACTTGATCGACTCCACTATGGACGGTCAACCTTACAAAGCCGGCCATCATGCAGCAACCCTGCGTCGGATGCTCTGGCGCGAGCATCTGGGCCTCCTTGAGTCTCAGGAATTCGATGCTACGAATGATCCGAACGCGCAGCCCCCAGGCGACTGCCCTAACGATCTCAAGGACGACGACCCAAGCTACCAGTTCGTAGCTGACCCTCTAAGTGACGAAGTTTGGGATATGTGGTGCGGAAGGGCGTCGAAGAACACCGAGGTTTTCAGGGATCTTTTCCATGCAGACCCTGATGACAGCAGTATGTCCCCCTCATTTGGCACGAATATCTCAACCCCACACTTCTTTGAAATTTCACTCTTTCTCCAAATCGTTCGTTTATTCTGCAACTGTTACTGACCTCAATAGTCAAAACCTTCGATGACTACGCCACCTTCCTCCCTGAAATGGCGCCGAACAATCCCAACAGCAAGCACAAGCAAGGACACCTCTATGATCCCCATCGCCGCATCGGTGACATCAAGAAGAATCTCGACGAGATCAAAGGTCATCTGGTGTGGATGCCACTGGACTTCCTGAAGGATGCCGAGATGGCCGAAAAGGGTCTGCAGGTGAACGCTTATACAGAGAGTATTTATACCTAAAGCTGGGATCCTTGTCGTATGGAGAAGCCAACAAAGAGGGTTGTGCACACGAATTTTTTTTTTTCATCACGAAAGGAGTCTGTTTGTTTCAGGGTTTCTTGATGACGATTAATGCGGCTGGCTTGGTTGTAATTACTGATACCTGTTTTTTATTCTTCTAAAACCACCTACGTTACAGTCATCAGCATGCTACGAGTAATATCACGACTATCCTTCATCAGCTTCGTGTAGTCTCATCGACATTTGTTCCGAATTCGTCACTTCTTTGTGCCATCGAAGCATGTACGCACATCCAAACCTCTTCTCCCAGAGGTCCGCTCCTCAACCAAAGATAACCTTATCGAACGTCTCGACGAACCCCTTGATCTCGTCCTCGGTGTTGTAGTGCACCATGCTCACCCTGATCACGCCCTCCGGGCCCAGCTGCAGCACCTCGTCGCACAGCCTCTTCGAGTAGAAGTGCCCCCACCGGAACCCGTAATCCGACACCTTCTCGACGGCCTCGACGACCTCGCGCGCGTTCTTGCCCTTGACGCCGAAGCTGACGGTCGGCACGCGCTTGGTGGCGTCCGGGTCGCGCTCGCCGTAGACGGTGACGGCGTCGCCCTTGGCGGCGAGGTAGTCGAGCAGGATCTTCTGGAGGGCGTGCTCGTGCGCGGCGACGGCGTCGTTGACGCGCTTGGCGGCGGCGAGGTCGGGCCCGCCCAGGTAGGACAGGATGACGGGGAGGGTCTGGGTGAGCTCGTAGTTGGAGGCGGCCAGGCCGAGCTTGTCGGTCAGGGTGGCGGTGGGGTTGAAGTAGTGGCTGAGCGGCGTGAGGGACGCCTGGGCGGCGCGCGAGCCGAACAGCATCGAGACGTGCGGCCCGTAGACCTTGTACCACGAGAAGGAGTAGAAGTCGACGCTCAGGGCTTTGACGTCGATGCGGCGGTGCGGTGCGTAGGCGACGCCGTCGACGCAGAAGAGCGCGCCGGGGACGGTGTGGACCGCGTCGGCGAGGGATTTGATGTCGTGGATGGTGCCGAGGATGTTGGAGGCGTGCGTGCAGGTGACGAGCTTGGTTTTGGAGGAGAGGAGGGGCTTGAGGGATTCAGGGGTGAGCTTAGGGTTGGCGGTGGGCGGGACAGTCCACCATTTAAGCGTGAGGTTCTTCTGCTTGGCGATGGCGACCCAAGAGGCGATGTTGGCTTCATGGTCGAGATTGGAGACAACGAGCTCGTCTCCAGGGGAGAAGTTCAGCGCTATAGAAAGGTTGCGGAAGAGTTGAGTGGTGGATCCACCGATCACTTAAGATGAATTAGCTCTTGGTGAAGGATAAAGTCTGGAAGCTCCTCTGATATTGGTGGCACTTGAACTCCATGACAGCACGGAGATGGGAAGGAGGCTTGAACGAAAGAGGGGACAGTGTTCGAAAACTGAAAAAATAGAGATGATGGCAAAATGATATGTTCTACGCACCAACTTCATCATTCTCAGCATTTATGTACTGTGCTCCAGCAACAACGCCGTCACTGAAATGTTTCGTTGAGGCAGTCCCAACAGGATACGAGGCGCCCAGCTGCACATTGTTTGTGGAAAGGTAATCGGTAATGCTATAGGAAAGTCAGCTTACGATGACGATTTTGCCGAGTTCTTCATACGCACGATTTGATGACATCGCCTAAGACCTGGCTTCCTCCGGCATTGTCAAAGAATATCTGCTTCTGGTTCAAGGCAGGAAACTTGGAGCGGGCGTTGGCGATATCGAAAGTGGAGGCCATAATGCAGGCAGATATGGTAGAAGAGTGAGGGTGTTGAGAGCTCACAGCTAGGCTGCAGGTGAAGATATGGAGACGGGCTCGGCCTGACTTGAGTGATGGCCGAGACGCGTCCCACCTTCCATATCCACCCAAGTGCGGGGCAATCCGATAAAAAGTGGGATCGCGGCGGACATCGACACCTTGGCAGGGCGCGCCTAGTTCGTCAAAACGTCACATTCAGGCAGATGTGAGGTCCATTGGTGATCTCTCTGTTCGTCTAGAAGAGCCAGAGTGTATACGACATGCTGTCGCGTACATAATTCAAATGGCAGGGCCGTTGACGCTTCACGGTCCATCTGATCTGACATGCGTTGATGCAGCCAAACCAGATTGATGCAAGAGCCCCAACCTGCTGGAAGCGAATGCGCACAAGTTGTTCAGGATATGTCGGGCCGTGCGGTGAAAGAGGGCTTGTGCAGTGAGAGACGCAACACGGAAATTCCAACGGTATGGGGTTGAAGACATGACAATGGTTAACAAGAACCAGTTTCAGCATTGACTTATTAAACAGTCTTGCAGGAAATGATACAATTGCAGCTGGTATGGAGGTTAGGTGAACATGCAAGACGGAGCAAGCCACGGGTGGTGAGGCCCCGGGAGAAAGCGCGACGCAGACACCCGGCGAGTGGTCCGAGCGCCAGCGCGCACAGCAGACCAGGGGACGCGTCTCCCGAGCACAGCGTCATCGCACCCATGCCATCATGGACATAGACATCGAAGAGCACACCGATGCCTTCGCCGTCCGTGACCTGTGGCGGCCCTCTCGCTTCGCCATCCCGGACCTGCAGGCTGGCGGTAGCCTCTTCCCGGACCTCGAGCTAGACAGTAAGTTCTTTCAGCCGACGCGTTCTACAAACATCTAACGCGCCGAAGTCAACCAAATAAAAATAGACAACCCATATGCCCCCACTAAGAACCTCGAACATGATCTGCGTCTTCCTGATCTTGATGCCTTCCAATATGGCCCACTAGACGATCTCGACTCGCTCCAAGAATCCACTGTTTCCGCCGTTCCAGCCCAACAACCCCAAGAAACCGAACCTCGGGAAGATGACATATGGAGGGAGGCCGCTGACCTTGGGCCCGCTAGCGAAGATGTTAAGTTTCATACTTGGGAGGCTTTCGAGAAGGCCGGCTTTGAGGAACCGAGGCATGCGTACATCGCAGAGGCAGGGCCTGAGGCTTTCGACGCCGCTCTGCTGAGGTTGCAGAACGATGATCCCTCCAAAATTGCAGGCAGAATCGTGAGGGCTGATGTAATGCTTGGCTCGCTCTTCAATCTGGGGCTTGGCCGGTCGTCAGTCCTGTTCAGATATGAGCATATGCAAAACACTTTTGCACAGGCCATTCATGATGCAAGAATGTCCGGCTTCTCTCTTGACTCAGCTCAAGCCTTGGTTGGCGACTTCATCCGTGGCGGTTCTGCCTTCAAGGTCCTTCGCAATTTCGCTGAGAAGATATACGGATCCGACAATACTTTTGCCTCCCAGGTCGCCTTGGCCAATGCCGTTTCGTCAATCGTGTCCGCCTTGGAAAATCATCTGGGCACCAGGAGAGACTCGGTTTCAAGCTTATTGCAGCTTCAGCATCTCTTCCGGCGGCCTCACCAGATCCTCCTGAAAGTCATGAACGTGGTGGATCATGTCCAGCACATGCACACGAACGAAGATGCGATCACAATGTTATACATGCACGTCCAAGAAATGGAGCAAGAAGACAATTGGCTTCGCTCAGTCTTTTTGGAAATTCTAAAGACTGTCAGTAATCCTTGGCTTGAATTTGCCGCTGAGTGGGCGGGCCTCCGCCGTGGATTTAAGACTGTATTCACGCAAGAAGACACAAGGCACACTTTTGTTGGTATAGAAGCTCAATCCGAGGACCAAAGTGAATCTCGGCCTCCTCCAGAGCACTTCTATAGGCCAGAGAACATGCCAGGCTTCATTCCAGAAGAGGATGGCCATACCTTGTTCGAAATTGGGAAAAGTCTCCGTTTCCTTGAAGCCCATCATCCACACCACCCTCTTTGTGCTCCACACACGGTAGGTGTACAGGCTCCACCGCTTGACTGGAAATTTGGATGGGAAGATATGGAAAGCGTTGCAGCCAAAGCGAAACAATATGAAAAGAACCTAGCGGATGCCATCCGAAAATACAGGCACTCTTCGACAGATCACCCCTCAACTACAAGACGCTCCCCCGGTGCAGGAAACAGCATGACTGCGACCGTGGAAGGGGCAAACTATGAGCGAAATATCTATGAGACCGTTAAGCTCTTCGACCAGGTCCCTTCAAATGAAGAGAGCAGCTTTGCTACAACACTGCACTCGCTAGTTCTCTCATCCATCTCATCCAACATTTATGACGTTGAAGATGCCTACACCTTTGCGCCGCCGTTAGCACTAACACCAACGCTCTCCTTGACGCCACTGCTCCTTGCCCAAGCCCGCCTTGTGAATGCAACAACTCTTCGACTTTTCTTTCGACAACACGACTTACGACTACATTTCTCCGTCCAGAGACAGTACCAGCTTTTGGGGGATGGGATGTTCATGTACCGTCTAACTTCGTCGCTGTTCAGTCCAGAATTAGAGACGGCGGAACGCCGACGGGGCACTGTACGGACAGGAGCGCCTATGGGCTTAAAACTCGGCTCACGGTCAACATGGCCACCAGCATCTTCCGAACTGCGACTCGCTCTCATGGGGATCCTCAGTGAAAGCTACCACTCGTCTCGCCTCTATCGTTCCGCAAAGAGGCAATCACACGCTCAACAAGAGAAGCGCCTTCGGGAGACACCGGACCTCCCGGGTAACCTCAGCTTCTCAATCCGCCTACTATCAAACGAGGAGATCGAGAAATGCATGGACCCAAACTCTCTCTACGCGCTCGACTTCCTTCGCCTACAATACACGCCGCCGCCCCCGCTTCACCTCGCCATCACCACCTCCGCCCTCGACAAGTACGACCAGTGCTTTCGCCTGCTCCTCCGCATCACGCGCATGCTCTTCGTCGTCAACCACCAGCTCCCGCGCCACGGCTTCCCCGGCGTCTGGGAGACCAAGGCTTTCCGCAACGAAGCCCATCACTTCGTCGGCGCCGTGGCGTCGTACTTCTTCGACTCCGGCATCGGCGAGACGTGGCAGGCCTTTGAGCACGCGCTGGACGGCCTGGAGCGCCGTATGCGCGCCGAGGATGCCGCCGACACGAGCAGCAGCAGCAGCAGCAGTGAGGGCAGCGCGTTCGGGACGCTCGTTGCCGAGGGCTTGGAGAGCGTGCGGCTCGCGCACGAGGAGTGCCTCGATCGCATCATGTTCGCGCTGCTGCTGCGCAGGCGCCAGCAGCAGGTCATGAAGTTGTTGGAAGTGATCTTCGAGACCGTCCTCGCCTTCGCGAAGAGGGCGAACGACTACGCGATGGGTGGTGGCGCAGGGCTACGCGTCAGCCACCAGGAGGCCAGGGAGATTAGGGAGATGTACATGCTTTTTAGGAGCAAAGTCAATGTCTTCATGACAGTTTGTCGCGGGTTGTCGGGGAAGAGGGGAGGGTATGCTGGCGCCGGTAAGAGGACGGGGAGTAACCTGTTTGCGGCCGCGGCTGCGGAGAGGGGTGGTGGATTTGGGAGGGTGGGCGATGAGGAGAACACGATCGATCGATTGCTGTTGAAGTTGGAGATGAGTGGGTATTACAGCGCGCCCGTGGCTACGGATCTGGTGGTCGAAGGGCCCGGTGCTGGCGGTTGAAAGACACGGCACGACGGGTTGTGCTTGTGGATACACAGCAGCAAAACGCGACGTTGGAGTCGGTGTGTGCACGTTCAGGCGGAGATGAGCATGTGTACGAATCGCATGAGGGCTGTGTAGGTTGATCGCTAGGGTGGAAATGAATAGAATTTCCGCATTTCCGCATTCGGCCGTTTGGTGATTTGCCTCTTCTGGCTGCGATGTGCGTCCATGATCATCCCGTATTTTCCGGGGAGAACGAAGATGAGCCTCATTGTCTTGTCGTCTTCGACCACCCGTTGCCTCCCTCTCGAGTTGCTCTCTTCTCATGGCGCGTTCGGAGCATTCGTCATCGTCTTGTTCACGCGACCAATGCTGATCCGGCTTCACAGCAGCAGCAGGGTCATGAGCAAGTTGATCCCACCGCGCATACTACGCTTGCCAACTCATCAATATTTCTCGAAACATGATGTCGTACACCTCCGCTGCCAGCGGGTGCCGGGGGGAAAGAAGGAAGGGCCAACCAGCCGGCCAGGCCAGAAACGAGTGTGCCGACCACGCAACGACGTGACCTTCTCGAATGGGGGGGATGGGTGGGGGGAAGAAGACCCACCGACCGAATACGTGCATTGCAGCCACTCAAAGTCGAGCGTCGAGCTCAGCCATCCTCGACGCGAAACGGATGTGAGCGCTGCCCATGACGAACGATGACGACGACAACGCCGACAACGACGAAACTACGACCAACGCTCCGCCCTGCGACGCCCGTTTCTGAATCGCTTGCGACTGGTTTTCCTGAAACAACACGCTCTGGCTGGAGCCGGGCCGGGGGAGGGCAGAGAGCAACACTGTCCGCCGACAGGGGGGAAGAGAGGACGAAGCAGTCGGGCTGAGCAGAGAGCGCTGGCTAACGGGTTACCGCCGGCACGACGCGGATGACGTGCGTGGGCGTGTCTGCTCGTTGTGGTTTTCTCTCGACCATTGGCGTTTAATTTTTTTTTCCTCCCCCAGTGAAGCAAAAGAAAGGTCCGCCGCGCATTACACAAGCGTTGCGGCAGGCTCTCCGAAGAGAGAGAGAGAAAGGCGTTAGGGCGAGATGTGGTTGATCGAGCTGACAACGACACCACGCCATGCCGCGCCATACATGACGCCACAACGAGTCGGCGGCGGCGGCGGCGGTGCACGCGGAAACGGGAAGCTCCAGCCACGGCTCTTTCAGGGGACCTTGTGGCAGAGATTGTTTGGGATGAGAGGGGTAGCTGCTATAATATGGCTTCTTTATGTATCGGTGGGGTAGATTGTTTGTAGGGAACAAGGGTTCGGGGATAGAAGGAAGGAGATATGGTGCACGCGTGCGAGAGCAGCTCGTGCTCTGGGAGGGACCAGGCTCTAGAATCTCCAGGGAATCCCCAACGAAGGGCACTTATGCAAAGAAAGCAGAAAGGGGAAGTGAGACGGTGTCAGGAGTGCTGCAGCTATGAACAGAATATGGTGGCCGCTAACCAGAGCGTTAATTTTTTTTCTTCATGGTATTAACTACTATATGTAGGTGCGGAGACCAATTCGTCCGCTCGAGGCACGCCGTGACTTTTGCATGCCATTTGCTACTTGCTGCTACTGCAAGACTTGAAGAGAGAAAGGACCCATTGATATGCCATCATCGTGCGTAGTTACGTTGTGGCTGAAGAACTTTCATGGGTTGTTGCCCTTTGAAACGAGGCTTACGCGGCCTTCCGATCCCGCCCAAAAACGCCACACCCAACTCGTGAACTCCGTGAAAAAAAAAGCCGTAACAGGAGAAAGTGCCTCCTTACATACAAGCATACTTACCTATTCTGAAAACGCGTTGTTACTGATGAAACGCTAGAGAAAAGAAGAAAAACAAAAGCATGAAATCAAGTCGTCAATTGGTCTCATGAAAGCAGAATTGCCCTTGGAGCGGGGTGTAGTCTTTTCGTGACCGGATTTTCCTTCCCTTGCCGTAATGCTGATGCGTGTGCCCGCCCACGACGTCAAAAGACTAAGCGAGATGAATTGTCAGAGTGCCGCCATGGACCGTTGGGGAGTCGAAAATGCACCCGAGTGAAGTGAGTACACATATTGAGAACTCAATTCTTCCGGTCGCGGTCCAATCCAGTAGATTCAGTGGTGTCAGCATCTGGAGGTTCCCTCATGGTGTCGAAGCTGGGGCGAGGAGACACATCCGGGATGCTGCTTTCAGGAGTGAACACCGTGGTGACAGAAGGCGTGTACTCTCGGAAGCCGTCAACAACGATATCGCTGCTATCAGCATCCTCTTCATATGCAGGAGGAGCGTCATCGGTATCGACGCTGCCAAGGTCAGACTTGTACGACGGGAGACTACTGGTACGCGACATGGCCTGCATAGGAGGCGGCGCATATATTCCGTGAGGTATGTGCTGAGGCTGAGGATGAGGAGGAAGCGGCTGCATGTGCGGGTTCGAGTAAGGCTGCACGTGGTGATGAGCGTGGATATGAGGGTTAGCGTGAGCGTTGACGCAAGGACAGGTCGAGGGGCCTGGCGAAGCCGAAGTAGATCTGCCTTGCTCAGCTTGGACAATATCGTGTGCAAGCTCGTGAGCAGTCCGTAGATTCCTGATCTCCTCTTGCATGGCCTCCTCAAGTCTCTCTTCCTGGTCCAAGATCAACGCCCTCTTTTCTTCATAATCGGTCTTGCGGTCCCAGTCATCCTTGTCGCCGTTCCACCATTTCTTCCAGGCGTGACGGCGGGCGAGGCGACGGTACTGTCTGGCGGTGCGGCGCTCTTCACGAGCAGCTCGACGTTCAGTTCGCTGACGGAGGGTGCAGCAATTACGTCGAACGAAGCTGAAAATGCAAGCCAAACCAGTGAGCGAGGCGAAGGTCATGAGAATGGCATGAAGAGGACGAGGTCCGTGATGGTGGTGAGGTGGAGGAGGCGGAGGCGGCATGTGACCATCTGGGCCACCGAACGGAGGGGGTGGTGGAGGTGGGGGGCCATGGCCGTGCGGTCCTCCGTGAGGCCCACCGAAGGGTGGCGGCGGCGGAGGGAAACCAAATGGTGGTGGTGGTGGCGGCGGCAAAGGTCCATAACCTTCCGGGTGGTCGAACGGAGGCGAGCCAGGTTGATGGTGGTCGAACTTCTGGTGATGTGTGGGTCCATGAGCAGCCTCAGCGTTAACCTCTGAGAATGCCTGATCCTGGGGACCGTGATGCGGAGGGAAATGAGGGCGGTCCATGTCGTGACCGTGAGGGTGGTGCGGGCCGGGAGCGAGGTGGATGTAAATGATCCGAACTGCCCCATGCGCCTTGTGCAGAAAAGCCTTGAAGATGCAAGAAAGATTATCACAGGTCTGGAGTTCGTCCTTGAGCGAGTGTGCGTGCTCTCTCATGTGAGCTTGGATGATCTTCTTTTGGTGGCGGATGCGTTCTTGAATCTCCTTCTCCTCTGACTCGAGTTGGCGGAGAAGATCAATCTCGTTTTCGATGGATGAGCCTTGATGGAAGAAGCCCTCCGGAAGGTCGTCGAAGTCGACAGGGACCAATCTGAGCTCTCCGGGCGGGTTGCGCCAGTCTTCGGCGTCCGAAGGCCCGGGAAGAGTGATGGGGTTGGTAGCAAGCCTCAGGAGCTCGACTTTGCGAGCGGCCTGCTTGAACGAGACGGTGAAACCAGCAGCGTCCCCAATAGACTTGTCATCGACCCTCTTAATGTTGACGGTCAAGACCTGGGCGACGTCGTCTCCATACTCGCTCTCGTCAGATTCCGGAAGAGATTCGAACAGACAAGCAGATTTCCAGGACAAGTGGATGTCGTGCTCGGGCTCATGTTCGGCAGTGGCCTTGTTGGAGCTCGAAATAGACCCGTTACCCTCGGCGCGAATTCCATGCCACTGCTGGATCAGCTGCTGGCCATTGAGGGTGATGTTTGCTTCACCGCAAGGCTGGTCGGAGGGGAAGACTTGGAAGTCGAAAACCTGAGGCAAGGTTAGTCCGTTTGGCGGGTAGCGGCGAGCTTAAGAGAAGAGAGCGCATACGAGCGATTCGTCATCGTCAGCGCCAAGGCAGGCTTGGCAAGGGACAGAGAAAGTTGCCTGGGCGTTCTGAGCATCTGGCGATCATGAGCAACACGGTCCATGGAGACTAGCAGGACAGGAGGGAGCAATACCGAGCTCGAGCACCAGCGGCTTCACGTCATCGAGAGGCTGGGAGCGGCCGTGGGGACGGTGGACGGGAGGCGGGAGGGCTGCGGCTGCGGCGAGGGCCGGCAGCAGTGCGAGAGCGTGCTTGAGCGAAGCGCGCATGGCAGAAGGGAGGAAGTCCCCAGGCAACAGGCGAGCGTTGCAGGCACGGGGAAAGAAGAGTAAAGGCAGGCAGGCAAGGCTCAGGCTCAAACAACGACGGGAACAAACAACACAGCAGCAGTAGCACAACCTTGGGCCAGAGTGGAGCTGGCGGAGGGAGCGGACAGTCGAGCAGCAGGCAGCAGGATTCACGGGGTAGGGCTGTGACTTTTAACGCCCGGTGCCGGATGCCGCGTCAGCCTCGGGGGCGAGGCGCTGTTGCGAGAGGCACTTAGCGCTCGGGCCACGGCCGCTGTGAGCACGCCCGGCCAGACGATGGCACCAGGCGTGCGCAGCGGATCGTTGCGTCTGCGCGGCGGAGATGTGCTCTTGTTCAAGCTTCGCGCGGACCGAAGCTTCGTCCCTGCAGATGCGCTGCGCAGTCAGAGCCAGTGCGTGCGAGAGCCGGCGCCCTGGACCTGGAGCGTCGCTCGCTGCAGGTGAGTGAGAGGGAGACGACGGAAGCAGCGCCCCGAGTGGCCGGCCGGCCGAGCGGTGCGCCTGAACTGCACCGCGCTAGATGCGCCGCTCACATGAGAACCCAAACGGCAGATGAGAGCTCGCTACTGTGTACATAGTACAGTCGCAGGGGTGCCAGGGTACTGGCCTGGCATGTCGGAGCCTCCGTCGGCCCGTACGGCTGCGCGGCTGATCGTCGGCTGTTTGGCCGCGCCAAGAGCCATGGACACCTGTGACGCGGGCGCGATGCTGCCGGGCTGCTTGATGTGCATCCTGACAGCCACGCTCCACGCTCCACGCTCCACGCTCTTCGCTCTTCTCCCTCCGCACACCAGCACGCGCTGCATGCAATCCGCACCCCCGACCTCCGCATTCAGCTACCACAGCCGCCGCTGCGCACGATCACATCCGTCCGTCTGAAACACCAATTCGCGCCCCGCCAACACCCCCGCTCCAATGGTGAGCCAACCCCTCTGCTGCCAGCACCTACGAGCTCGCTATTGAATGACGCGGACACGCAGGCGCTGACATGACGTCTTCAAGCTGCCCCTAGGCCTCCTCAATGCCGCCCAAGGCCATCCCATGCTCGTTGAGCTCAAGAACGGCGAGACGCTGAACGGCCATCTGGTCAACTGCGACAACTGGATGAACCTGACTCTTAAGGAGGTTGTCCAGACCAGCCCCGACGGTGATCGCTTCTGGAGGTTACCTGAAGTCTACATCCGCGGCAACAACGTACGAGACCTGCTATCTGGCTATGCTGTTTGTTACTGCTAACCCCCAGCGAACAGATCAAGTATCTGCGCGTGCCCGACGAGATCATCGACCTGGTTAAGGAACAGCAACAGCGCGACCAGGCTAACCGCGGTGGCCGTGGCGGTAGTCAGCGTGGCGACCATGGTGCGCGTGGCGACAGGGGCCGGGGGACGGGCCGTGGCGGTCGTGGCGGGCGTGGTCGCGGCCGGGGTGCATGAGCGCTCCAACGGCATATAAAAAGGGATATACTCACATGGGCCTAGATCATCAGTGCGTTAAGAGGCAAGGCTCCTGCAAGACTCCTGTAAGGCCTAGTACTGTCCTTGGTAACATGGATCATAGTGGAGGTAATGCTGGGTAGAGACTGGCCAGGCAATGCCGACCTGAGAAGGAAGAGATATTAAAGGTGTGCGCATGCGCACGATCTGTTGATCGAGCTGGGTTTTTGGCTAGCAATTCAGAAGCGCCAGAGTATGAAGGAAATATTAAGGGCGCCCCGGCGCATGTGGTCCGAATCGTCTGCGTTGTCACAGAGTTTTTACAATATACCCACGATGTGCGTTGCACCGCATTGCCTGGCTATGAAGGATATGAGCTCTTCCTACCATACTTGGATAATCAATTACACGTCTTTGCGGCGTACTGCGCTGGTTGCAAATAATTCAGTGCCAGGAAGATTCCGGTTGCGGCGGAGATCTTCCGCGCCCATGCTCCGCCAACTCTAAACTTCGCAGCGACAACACCTTCGACCACTTGCCCAATGGCAACGCCACCACTCATTGTGGACCGACTGTGGCACTCTCTCTGCCCGGCTTTCGCGCGCCTTCCAGCTAACAGCAGACGGACTATACTGGAAGCATCTGCACGGCGGTCAACGACTCTTCGCTCCAAAACTGTCCTTTCGCCTTCCCAATGCGCCCGACACTCGAGCACCGCACAATCGCCGGTCCGATACACAGTCCAGGACGGCGAAAGCCACTTGAACCATGCTAAGAGAAAAGAATATAAAAAAAGACTGGCCTCTGCCGGTATCGACGAGCTTGAACACCTCGAGACGCCCCACATCTATCTCCGCTTACGCCGTTTCGCGTCCGACGGCAATAGGGATCAGGTCGATCGCCTGGTATCATACCTGTTAGCCAGAAGGGGAGAGACACCGAACATTACTCTCTATTCAGCCCTCATATTGGTGAACGTGAGCGCGGAGGAAGGGTCGGCAGCAAGAGCCGCCGCTCTGCTCAGGGAAATGGGCAAGGAAGGGCTGGAGCCGACGGCTGAAATATGCCATGACATGCTCAAGGTCCTGGCCGCCCATCCAGACTACCTCCTAAGGGAGGCCATCATCCAGTATATGCAACACAGATGGTTCAATTTGACTGCTGATGGCCACCATGACTTGGTCGTGGGCCTCCTTCGCGAGGGCCAGTATGAGATGGCACTCAATCACATGGACAAAATGGTGTCTGATAATGTTCAAATCAAGAGTTGGCTATATGATATGGCCATATATATGTTGTGTGGTGTCGAAGAGGTGGATGAGGCACTAAGGCTCATTCAACAACGCGTCGACGTCGGGGAACGAAACATCTCAAAGGCTGTCTGGTATGCCCTTCTGGATGCTGCCAGTAATACTATGAACGTGAGTTATCTGTATCGGCTGGCGAGGATATGGTGGCTGACAATTCTGTAGCACCCTGCAATAGAGTATGTTTGGCGGCAGCAAGTCGACCCAGGATATCTCAACCCTTCCTCTGGTATCTGCTTCCACACTCTCACTTCAGCTGCACGACATGCAGACACCGAGCTAGCTACAGCAGTCTTCCGCCTGCTTGGCGAGCGAAAGGAGGTTTTGACGCAACAGCACTACGAGATGCTCGTTGATTCCTACATCCAAGCCGGGGACATGAAGACAGCACTTTCCGTGCTATGCATTATGCAGAGCAGTGGCACGCCGCCTGACGAGTTTTCGACGAGAACGCTCTTTAGATGGGCACGCGCTGAGCCTGATCGTGCGATACAGCTGTTCGATCTGTTGCGGTCGTTAAAGGATGAGGGTAACACAGTCCCCATTGCAGCGATCAATGCATTGATAGAGGCATCTATCCACCGCAACAATTTAGATCACGCCGTCGACATATACAAAGCGTTGCACACTGTTTGCGAGAGTGGCCCCTCAACGACAACCTTCAACATCCTCTTCAGAGGCTGTCCTAACCGCAAGGATCTGGCCATGTTTCTGGCTGCTGAGATGGTGGAGCGGAATGTGGAGCCAGATGCACTGACGTACGATCGGCTTCTTCTCATCTGCTTGGGTGAACGAAACAACTACGATGATGCGTTCCGATACTACGAGGAAATGCGGAGCCGAGGATGGACACCAAGGGCAGGTACTTTCATTGCAATGGCTCGCCGGTGCGCGCGAGCCAAGGACCCACGGGCCTGGCAGGTAATAGACGTGATGAGGGAATGTGGCGTGGATGCCAATAGCATCCGGTTCGTGAGGGATTGGCTGGATGCGAACTGGGGGAAGGTATCGGAGGAGGATGTAGATCTCACCCGGTGAGCTGGCAAGGCTTCGCAAGGTAGCAAACATGGATACAAGCAGTTCGCAGCCAACTGGAGCTTGTCATTGGAACAGCTCTTCCTGACCCTGATGATCACAAGCCTTGGTTATGCAGCATGTTGCAGAATGCAAGCGAAGCAGAAGTCCATCAAGCTTCATTCGCAGACCTTGTGACGTCTTGGCGCAGCTCAGTGGTGGTGGGCATGGAAGGGCGGGTAGCGCAGTATGACGTTATCTCCGACTGGTGTGCCAGGGCATCTTCTGATCATCAATCAAGCTCCTATGTGCGATAATACCCACGCCTTCTCGTGTCCGCAGCCCGCCGTCCTCCGTGCGAGCCATGAGATTGCCAGCACGACTCTCTGCATCACACCTGCACCGGCACCGCGCGGCATGACAGCAGCCTCCTCCCCACACCACCCAGCCTCCAACCTTACGAACCCAGTTACACGTCTGTCCGCGCAATGGTGCGTAGCTTAGCCTTTACACCTCAAGCCGCCAACGCCCCCACTCCCCTGCAACTCCCAAACTCTAATCCGCGCCCTGTTCCGGGGCAAAACAGGCCTCTCTGCTCCGCCAAATCGTCGCCGGCCCGCGCGCCCGGCACCCGGAGGCCGGGCTCGACCTGTGCTACGTGACCGACTCGATCATCGCGACGTCCGGCCCCAGCGGCACCTACCCGCAGCGCGCGTACCGCAACCCGCTCGACCAGCTGGTCAAGTTCCTCGACAAGAACCACGGCGACAAATGGGCCATCTGGGAGTTCCGCGCCGAGGGCACCGGCTACCCGGACGAGGAGGTGTACGGCCGGATCTGGCACTTCCCGTGGCCCGACCACCACCCGCCGCCGTTCGCGCTCGTGCCGCGCATCGTGGCGAGCATGCGCAACTGGCTGAAGGCGGACAAGGAGAGGGTGGTGGTGGTGCATTGCAAGGCCGGGAAGGGCAGGTCGGGCACCGTCAGCTGCTCGTACCTGATCGCCGAAGAGGGGTGGAAGGTCGAGGACGCGCTCAAGAGGTTTACCGAGAGAAGGATGAGGCCGAGCTTTGGCCCTGGCGTGTCGATTCCCAGCCAGCTGCGGTGGGTGGGCTACGTTGATCGCTGGACGAAGGGCGGGAAGATATACGTCGAGAGGCCGATTGAGATCCTGGAGGTCCATGCCTGGGGGATCCGCAACGGCGTCAAAGTCAGCATTGAGGGATACGTGGACGAAGGCAAGGTCATCAAGACGTTCCACACCTTCACCCGTGCGGAAAGGCAAATAGTTAGAGGCACGGTGAAAGATCACGGCGGGCTAGCAGATGTGGTTTCTGAAGTTCTGGCTCAGCGGAGGCTGGAGAAGGCCATTAAAGAAGGAGACCCGACGCCGAGCTCACCGGTAGACCGCAAGGCCAACAAGGAAGAACCACGGAGCCCTGATGAGCAGGAGAGCGAAAGCGACAGCCCTTCGGAGTACGGCGATGTCATTTTTCGCCCGTCAAAGCGTGTCGTCCTTCCGACTAGCGACATAAATGTCGATTTCGAACGTCGGAACCACGCCCTCCGTGGTTACACTATGGTCACTTCGGTAGCACACGTCTGGTTTAATGCCTTTTTCGAAGGCAACGGCCCAGAACAGAACGGCAAGGCTCACGATTCTGGCACATTCGAACTGGAGTGGGACAAAATGGATGGCATCAAGGGCAGCAGCCGCAAAGGAACCAGAGCGTTCGATAAATTTGCCGTGGTCTGGCGAGCGCTACCAGATTCGGAAGCAGGCAAACTCAATGTTGTCATTACCGAGCCGAAAGAAGGCGAGGAGGTGCCGCAGTCAAAACCGGCCGATTGGAAGGGAACGGAGCCATCTTACAGTACCGGGACGGCAGGGAAGGATCTCGGCCTACGCACAGAGACACCGCCGGGAGGCAGCCCTAACCTCTCAAAAGCAAGCAGCGTCAGGAGTCAGAAGAGCGCGCAGACGTCAGGCCTTGTTGGTACAGAGACGGCAATCAATGAGACCATGGGCTTGAAGACACACGGGCGTGAAGGGGAACAGATCGTCAGTTCCAGCAACAGCAATTCGGAGGATTCGTCCCCCTCAAGAAACGTGCAGCCGCAGACGCCTACAATCTCAAATCCGGAACTCGCTGTGAGCGGCGTTGCCGTGCAGGATCAGGCGATCAATAAATCCCCAGAGTCAACGGCAGGAGCGGTGCAAGGCCAAGAGCACGTCTCTACAAGCTCTTTGCCCGGTGGCGTACCCGAAGAGGAGATGAAGACGGCACATCCCCATACGCTGGGGCACATGAAGCATTCGAAGTAGCTGTGCCGAGCTCGCAAGGCGCGGAGGAATGATGCCCATGTCTCACTGGCCAGGGCTGACAATGCAAGGCGAAGCGCGGCACGGGTAGGTGCGTGGGTGCCAGACGGTCGATTAGCGCGCGAACATGGTATACTTCAATGATCAGAAACACTTGGACACGTGGGAATGGAGCTATCGTCCCGTTTGCCTTTGTCCCAGGGCTTCAAAGGATATGCAGGCGGGGCCAGAAGCTTCAAGTCATCATGGTCTATCCCAATTTTTGTTTGTTTCGGATGGCATCGCTTGTGTCGTCGGCGGCAGGGTATTTGAAGATCTGGAATGGAATTGATGGGCTAATGCATGCTCGGGATATTTTCTTTTTCTCGCCCGCTCAGATCCCTTGCCTAGCGAGCGCTTCTTATTACATGTTGCATATCCAGCAGGGCGCCAGGTGGAGACGAGCAAAGACGGCCAAGAGGATATAGATAGCTGTGAATGGTCAGCAGAATGCAGGCTACTTGCGGCACATTGAGGGGACTACGCGCAGGCAGCAATCAGGTGGTCCAGCAAGTCGGAGTGAGCGGCACGGGTGGGCGTGAGGCTGAGAAAAGAATCTCGAGTCAAGAAAGGGCTCGGTGTGTGGATGACTGGAAGTTTGCCTAGAGCCGTTGGAGTGAAGCCTAGCAACGCCGCACCCAGTAGGCGCACTGGGGATGCACAACGGTGCGGCTATTGGCTGTGCATGCAAGCCAAGTGCAAGCTCACGCCGTCAGAAGGCAGTCGATCGCGGCGGCGCACGAGGCAGCGAGCAGCTTCAGCCTCGCGGTCGCTTCGCTCGCGCATGCATGCCGCGCACCGCGGTGAGTATTTAACCTTGGTGGCGCTCCCTTGCTCCAACGCGCGGCCTCTGGCTTTCTTGACGACAGGAGCCAACACAGCAAACCAGCCGGCCGGCAGTCTGAGTTACACCGCGCAGCCTTAGCGACAAGCCGCTGCATTATCGTTTTCAGTCAGCCTAGACCTCCCTCCATCAGCAGCCACTGCCGCCCGCATGCACGCGCTTGGTCTGATGATCATTGGACAAACCGCTGCCATTGGAGCCAGAACACTCCAAATAAGAACCGCCTCGCCCGCCACATCGCAGTCTTTTCCCTTTTCCCCTTCTCCCGCTTAAGGCCTGCCGCCGCATCCGCTGCCGCCGCCGCCGCGATCCCCATCCTCAGGGCACGCTCGCTCCCACTTTTCCGTTTCCGCTCCCGCTCTCCACCCCCCACACAACGATCTTCCCGATCCGCGCGTCCACTTCCGCCCCGCCAGTCGCTAGGTGTCAGACCGCTCCGAGACCAGTGCGCCCATCTTCCCGCTCTAGCACCACCGCCCGCGTGCCCGCCGCCGCCGCCGCTTCTTTCATAATGGACACTGCGCGCGACGAGAACGCGAAGGCCGGCGAGGACGTCGAGATCAAGACCGCCACCGAGCTTGAGCCCGCTGAGCTGACGCCATCAACGGACCTCGCAAACAGTGCCGCTGCGGGAAGCTCAATTGCCAAGAAGAAGGGCAAAGGCAGCTGCCGCAAACACAAGTCCAAGAGCCATAAGCGCGGCAAGAAGGGCAAGAAGAACCATGACGATCATGATGATGATGAAGAGGAGTCGACTGACAGCGATGACGAGGATACAAAATCAGACATCTCAGCATCCAGCGATGAGAGCAGCGACGAGGAAGAGGAAGAGCAATCCAAGAAGAAGAAGAAGGCTGGTAAGAAGAGCCTAAAAGTGCACAGAACGAAGGGGAAAGGGAAAGGAAAGGGTAAGGGAAGCAAGTCCAAGAGCAAAAAGAAGCACGGCAAGAACTCCAAGCACGAGCCGGAGTCTTCTGAGGAGTCTGATTCAGATAGCGACTCTTCCAGCTCGTCCAGCTCGTCCAGCTCGGAGTCTTCGTCTTCAGAGGAGGAGCCGCGTCATTCGCGCCGTCGGCGTCGGAACAAAAAGCCTCGCCACTATGACGACTCGGATGAGTCAGACGCGACGGCCGATGACGGTACCGAGGACGGTGCTGATTCGGCCAAAGATCAGTTGGACCGCTTGCTATTGGAAGATCAGCGGAGGAGAGCCCTGGCGGCTGGCAGTTCTGCTCCTCTCGAATCACTCCTACAGCAGCTCAGGGCACGCGACAATCTCAAGAAGAAAGGCAAGTCTAAGAAGGGTAAGAAGGCCACCTCGAGTAAGCGGGGCAGCACCCTGGAGTTCAAGCGTGTCGATGAGCTCTGGGATAGCAAGATTCATAACTACAAGTTGACCGAGAGTGCTGAGGATCCGGCTGATGAGTTCGACGCCTACATCTTCACCGTGCGCAGAAGGTTCGACTGGGAGAACAAGTACAAGATTACTGTGGTCGACATCAAATCCAAACTCCTAAAGGAGGCTTTGCAAGAGGTCATGAAGGATGTGAAGGGTGTGTCCTTGGTAGAGGAGCAACCCTCTATCGACCCCAACATGCTGTTCCTCTACCTTGAGGAACTCCGTCAGTTCGCTAAGAAAACTTTGAAGACCAGAGCTAAGAAGGAAAGGAAGAGGAAGAACAAGCGGAGGCTCCGTCAAATGATTGCTCATTGCAAGGTCATGATCAAGTATCTTGACGAGGACTATGATGAGACCAAGAAGACTCTATACCCCATGCTTGATGCAGGCAACATCACCTTCGATCTTCTTTGGGCTCTTTTCAAGCCAAACACAATCGCTTATACAACGACGTACGGGTCGGCCGAGCATCCTAGATGTTTCAAGGTGGACTACGCCACCAAGGAGTCCTCGTTCATTCGTGGAGAGTGGTATGCTGTCGAAGGTCGTTACCTCGAATATGATGGAAAGACGTTCGGATTAGGCGAGCTGGAGATCAACGTCGACTCGTTCAAGGGACCTCGTAAGATTACCAGTCTATCGACATATCCGCTACGCTATCACAAGGACCCCGAAGGTCTGAGGAAACAGCTCCTTGAACGTGGAAAGAAGTTTGTCACGATGACCGGAATGAACTATCGGTTCCATAAAGGACTCGCGTTCGAAAAGCGGAAGAAGATGATCCTGAAGCACAATATCAATGGGAGAGTCATGATTGATCCGGCGATATTCCGCCGCATCAATCCGAACTACACGATCTCGGTGGTGAAGCCCAAGGATCAAGATGATCTGATAGATCTTTACTGTGACTGCAGTGACGATGACTCTGATGACGAAGATGGGCCAACGGAGGGGCCGCAGAATTTTGGCGAAGAGGAAGAGGAGCAAGAGAAAGAGAGGTTTAAGATTAAGATCGTCTACGATGAGAAGAAGAAGCCGCATATTGTTCAGGTTCCTGTCGACGACGAGGGCAACGAGATCCAGACTGAGAAGCTGGATAAGCTCGCCGAGGGTGCCGAAGAGGCTGACGGCGACACTGTGACGAGGCAGGAATTCACCGAAGAGGAACTTCTGATCGCTTCTCCTGTGGTCTTGGGCTTTGCCTTCTCCGAAAAGCGCTGGATGGAATTCTCGCTCTCGGGCGTACGTGATATTGAGTGGAACGAGGGCGCCTTTGAGTCTCTCGTGCTTCCAGAAAATCAAAAGTCCATCGTCAAGGCTTTGGTCTCCAGTCACAAATTTCATGCAGCACAGACTATCGATGACGTCGTGCAAGGCAAAGGCAAAGGCTTGGTCTTCGTCCTCCACGGACCTCCTGGTGTCGGAAAGACTCTCACAGCTGAAGGCATTGCAGATTACCTCAAATGTCCGCTTTATGCGGTTAGTGCTGGTGAGCTTGGTACGGAGAGTTGGCGATTGGAACAGGAGCTCCAAAAGATCATGGATATTGCACACAGCTGGGGTGCCATCTTACTGCTCGATGAGGCAGATGTGTTCCTGGAAAAGCGCCAGGTGCATGACATTCACCGTAACGCCCTAGTATCCATCTTCCTGCGCTTGCTTGAATACTTCCAGGGCATTCTCTTCCTGACGACAAATCGAGTTGAAACATTCGATGATGCTTTCCAGAGCCGTATTCACATGGGTCTCCGCTACGAAGAGCTCAGTCACCGAGCTAAGCGGGAGATTTGGCGCATGTTCTTGCGCAAGGTCCGTGATCTTGAGGGCGCGGAAATGGTCGAGTTCAATAAGGACGACTATGACACTCTGGCTCGCAACGAACTGAATGGCCGCCAGATCAAAAATGCAGTCCGGACTGCCCATGCTCTTGCAGTCAACATGCAGGAGAAGCTTAGTATGGAGCATATCAAGCGCGTGCTAGCCGTCGCTGAAAGCTTTGAACGGGACTTGAAGGGTGGCACTGGGTATGAGGACGCCATGCGGAGTTACACTTAAGTTTAACTTCCGCTTTTGTCAGAGCGTGGAATACGAATTTCTTCTTTTCTGATCCATAAATCCCCTTAAGCAGCATCATTGCGGCCTCGAAGAAATTCCCGTCTACGAACATTTGTGGCGGTGCAGAGCCACGATTTCGAGGAAAGGTCCCACTCCCTGCCACGGTCTCTGCTGTGCTAATCCTCAAAATGGGCTAACCACCACTTTTTTATTTCCTGCTCCCCACTCTCCTTTCGGGTAACATATCTTTCTACTTCTCTTTTCTACCATCTCATTCTATTGTGTCTTGAGACTGCGGACAATTATACCGCGCATGCAGGTGCTAAGAGTGTTTGCAACTCTTCATAATAGGCGTTTCGACTAGCCTCTCCCTCCGGTGAATGACTGGATTCGCTACGATTTAGCAGGCTTGGATGGGAAGTCGGGGATTTCGGGATACGTATACTGAGGTACCTGTGGTATCTGAGTGAAGATGGCTTGTACTCTTATTCCATTGGGCGTGTTCCTCTAAATTCGTTTCGGACAGTCATTAATGTTGATAATAGTGAAATATACACGAGCCGAGTACTCGGTATGCCTGGCGAATGCTCTGGAGAAAGCAGAAAATCGTTGTGAGTTGAACTCGCTCGGCCGAGTGTGGCGCTAACGGCGCTTAATATCGGCGCCGTCGTCGTTTTACCGATTTAAGATAAAGCACGCAGCTACATTTCACGCTCTATGATGTGCTTCAGTAGCGATTGGCGTCTATGAGCGTCATGTGATATGACTCATACTTGATACGAACCATAAGAACACCAGGACTTTTAGGGTGATTTAAACTATCCATTGACTAACCATAGAAACCACTCTCCAATACACCACCCGAAAAAAAAAAATGGTCGACCCCAGAAAATACCCCAGACCCGTCGGCCCCCTTGTCACTCCGCAGGAACCCACCCATCCTCAGTCCCAGACATTCTACGGTCAATACGTTACACTGCGTCCCATTGTGCCCTCCGACGCAGATGCCCTATTCCCTCTCATAACTGGCGACGAGAATGCCTATCTCTTCGACTATCTCCCGTACGGGCCATTTTCCCCAGACGACAAACCTGCTTTCCAGTCCTTGGTAAACAAGCAGATCGTCTCTAAGGATCCCCTCTACTGGGCTATCGTCGTGAAGCCTTTTCCTGCTCAGTCGTCTTCCACTTCATCGACAGAGGACCAGGAAAGCCGTGATGAAGGAAAGGTCCTGGGCTGGTGCTCCTTGCTCAATATCACGCCCGCCCACCGCGTCGTCGAGGTCGGCAGCCTGCTCTTCTCGGGCCCCTTGCAGCGCACAGCTGCGGCTACGGAAGCCATGTTCTTGCTTGCCAAGTACGTCTTCGAGGGGCTGGGGTACAGGCGGCTGGAGTGGAAGTGTAACGACTTGAACGCGCCGTCGAAGAGGGCGGCGGAGCGGCTGGGGTTCAGGTTTGAGGGCGTGTTCAAGAAGCATATGATTATCAAGGGGAGGACCAGAGACACGGCGTGGTTCTCAATTGTCGATGATGAGTGGGAGGGCGGCGTGAGGAAGGCGTTAGAGAAGTGGTTGGAGAGGGGCAATTTTGGCGACAAGGGGGAGCAGAGGAGGAAGCTGGAGGATGTGAGGAGGGATATTGTGGGTCAGTGAGAGGGATAGGGGGAAAAGGAAAAGCTTCGGCACGAAGCATGCGTGGTGCTTGGATCTTTATTTCTCCTAGAGCGGTGGGGACCATGATCGCGAGAGCTAGACGTGATTTTGTTTGGAGCGTGATTTTCCTAAGGGTCGCGATGTAAAGTCTTGGAGCGGTATCTGTCATGTGCAACATTGGCAAACAGATAGATACATTAGACATCGGACGGGGTTTTGTTGTGCGTTTCACGGAATCCCTTCTGATGGAGTAACGCACCTTCCATATCTATGTCAGAAGCCCGCTTTCGGCTAGCTCCCGCAACGGCTTTCTCAGCCTTGTCTCCATCTCATCACACTGTACCTCACCTCATCCCATCTCTGTAATCCTTGCTTCCCAAACCTCGTACACCATAACTCTACTCGCGACCTTTCACTCTCCACATGCGCCTCGCTCCACCACGATCTCCGTCGCGAACCAGCCGCAGGTCCACCATGACTAAAAATGATCGCTGAGCTGGAAGCCATCCCTTCTAGACCCCCACGTCTGCATCTCCGCGGAGTTCTTTTGATACGAAGTGGCTTTCACATAGACAGCGGATTTAAGCCATCGGCACTGACGAAAGTGAGGATAAGCTGGACCTTACCATCGCGCTGCCTTTTCACTACACCGAGCTAACAGCGAACTCCCTTCTCTGTTCATTTCCAAGCGTTGACGTGCGACAGAGGAAAGGGGTCATATGTTCAGCCCCTGATTGGAACGCTATTTCTCAGCGATTGCCTTCCCCCACGCCATGCACGTACACTCGTAGCTGTGGGGTCAAATGGATGTGCACCGGATTTGCTATTTGGAATGCATAATCATCGATGCTGGAAAGAGCGGGGAAGATAGGGCAGAGCAGGAAAACTGCTTCTCAACCATTTGACGCCCCACGTGAAGACCGGTGATCTGAAGCATCCCTTGGCGGAAATAGACCGTCAGACTGCCACCAATTGCGATTATCAGTAGATCATCTTCGGCACGATTGGAAGCTTTCTTTTCTGCATCCAGATCTGCACGTGTGACAAAAATATGGACAACTTTCACTGCCGACAGTCTGGAGTCATGTAGCTGACGTACGGTAACGAGATCCGCCAGGCCCGGACGCGCTCGCAAGCGCACAACTATGACGTCTGTCCCAGTCTGAGGCCTTTCACAAAAGTGTCCCCGACACTTTCAAGACAGACACCTTCTCTTTACAGACACGATTGTCCAAATGGCGCCGGAAGCGCAGACCGACTGTTCCGCACAGCCGGTAGCTAACGGAACGTCGGCTCACAAACTTTCCGCCTATACTCTTTTCCCAAAAGCATGCCTCTATTGGCCTCACATAATGGCACCGAGCCAAGCATCAACTGAAGCGCTGCCGAGGAACTGCATGTATCTTGCCTCATAGGGTATTCGCGCTGGCCAAGACGGGACGAGAACCAAGTACGCTTCTCCCTATGCAAGCTTCTGCAGGCGAATGTGTCAGCGGCTCTCGCGATGGCAGGGAACCCATCGGCGTGTTTCCGGCTTGGCAGCGTGGGTCGCTGTGGGAGCAACACCAAAGATTCACGGGCCACGGTTGGGCGAGATGATCGCCATTGGCAAAAGATTTGAGGACAGCATACTGGAGGCCGTTTTAAGTCAGCAAACCACAGCACCGGAAAGGGGGCGGTACCTGCTTTGCGGAAAGCGAGGTTGGGCGCTGAAGATCGGTCAAGCGCTTTAATGAGCTGACGCCGATGGGAGTGGATGGTGCGCAGCGAGCGGCCCAGCGCCTGGACTCGGCTCGTGTTGCAAGATTTTTGCGCAAGCACAGGAATAGAAAAGCTTGCGTGACGGAGAAGGCGGATGATGAACGACGAGCAGCGCGTCGATGAAGCAGCTTGGCAGATGGGTTGTGGTGTTCCATGATCGGGCAGGGGGAGGGGGAGTCCTGTGCGGATCTGCCGCGGTTTCGAGGCTGGATCGGCAGCGGTTTCCAACAACACCACTCTTACACCTATCAACAGCTGGGGGCAGTGCAGCTCGGGCCCACCGTGACTGCAGAGGTTGACGTGTGTAGGGACCTTAGGGTCGCCGCCTCGGCCATACCGCGCACTACTGGCCTTTACGGACCGCGCCGGCGGCGGCCAAGACGCGTCTGTGGATACCAGCGCCGCATGAACGCGCAGCCACTATGACAGCCGGCGGAAGCTCTTGGCAGCAGAGGTGTGGCCGCCAAGCCTCGTCTGATGGCCGGTACGTTTGTTTCGTTCATTTGCAAGGCGCTGGTTCTCCACCCCCTGCTGCATCTCCTGCCCCTTTCGAACACGGCGAGAAACAAGCGGAAGCTGATCGGGTTCACAGACCAGGCCATGTGGCGGCGCGGTCCCGCTGACTATGCAGGCGAATAGCCCAAGCATGGCCGAAAGGGCCAGAGCATAATGATCTCAGTGCCCTGATTTGGCCTTCCGCCCTCCCCGCGCCCTCCGCGCACCCCGAAGCACCCGCCGAGAGCACCTGCAAGCCAACCGCCCTCGCTTCCGCCGCTACAGCAGCACCGTTCCAGACCTTATCCAAAGTTGTGCTGTCCTTTTGCAATCACTTCGACAACATGTTAGGCTGTCAGACACAGAATCTCTGTTTCACTTCACCGGATCTTGCTCCTTCCGGCGCTCAGGCTCCCATATGTTTTGCCGCACACCGCACGTCCAACGAGGCTCTCGGTGATCGGCACCCGACAATGTGTGCCCTTATCTCGCCAAGGAGCCAAGTCGCAGAGCCGCCGCGCGTGCGCCACTTCCGGGCAGGGAAGCTTAGCTGTTCCACGCTGCAGGCTTGTGCATTGACCATGACTGACTGAACTTTAGCGTATTTCGTGGTTGATGTCGGGCTCGATCATGGGTCCGTACCAGGAGATCGCTGCAGGCTCGTCTCCCATCCAGCGCTCTGGACGGTCCAGCTGGCGTCCTTTAAAGGAACACTGGGCCCGTCAAAAGTCCAGGCCTAGCGTCCATCTGACGTCTCCGGTTCAAACTTGTCAACCATCTACCTTGGCCAAAAGGACCCTGTGACGTTGCTCACAGACGAGCCGAACATACATTATGGCCGACGAAATCACCCCTTCGAACTGCCATACTCGAAGACCATCAACTGCCACTATGGGTGATTTTGAGAAGGGGAAGTGCCATACGCCAGACTTCGGTAGGTAGCATCGACGCGCCCGTGACGAGGATCCACTGCTAACTGTACGATCAGGCCTCAGCCGAGTAGTGACGCCTGCGTCACTCGAAGCTCAGGACTCGTCACCGCTGGACCCGGATGTAGCGCTTCTTACTCTTCCTCCAACGAAGCGATGGCGGGCTTACCTCAACCAACAAATCGCTGTCGATACGCTCCTCGAACTTGAGCTCTACATGCTGAGCTTCGCAACCGGCATTCAGGACGCCATGACCTTCGCTTTCTACGGCGTCTTCTGCTCGAAGCAGACAGGCAACCTCGTTACCATTGCCCTCTCGGCCCTGAACTCAGAGGCCGTCGTGCAGACAGAGACTCACATTGCCGTCTCCTTTGTCTCCTTTCTCGCCGGAGCCGCGCTCTTTGGACACTTCAACAATTTTATTGGGAAGAAACGCCGCGGATGGTTGATCTTCGTGAACGCCTGGCAATCGATCTTGGTCATTGCCGCCTGTGCCATTAGGAAGTACTCAGTAGACCGCTTCGAATCTATCACCAACGGTGGGGCCGATCCTTTCGCCGTTGCTTCTATCTCCCTCCTTGCGTTCGCGTCAGGCGGTCAGATCTCACTCGCGCTGAGCGTCGGTTTGGCCGAGGTCAACACTACCATGGTACGCTTCTACTCGCGCATGATCACTTCCGCACAACATGATTAACTCTCAGACTAGATCACTGGTGCTATGGTCATGCTCGCCCACGACAAGAAGATTTTTAACAAACACAACCCGGGCCGCAACCGCAAGCTGTTCTTCATTGTCAGCATACTTGGAGGCTCATTTGTCGGTGCCGTCACCAACCGCTTCGCTCATTCCGCTCTCTCACTCCTTCTTGTCGCCATCGCTAAGGTCGTTGTCACCCTCATGTTCCTCTGCAATCGCGGCGTCAACAAGAAGCCTGGATCATCTGAGACCGAGGAGAGCTCCGTGAGCTTGGTCCAGGTAATCTGGGGCGATTGAACGTGGTCTTGCAGCGCCAATGCTCGCATGGATCACGACATAGTATGAGATAACTCTCTATCCCAGTCGTGTGATCGAGCGACATATTTGGGACAACCGAACCTGCCCATGAGGACGGAATCGAGCACTGCCGCTTCACTAGAGACGGCACGAGCGAGCGTGCGTGCGACCGCGCCTCCGACCGAGAATGGATCTCTGATACCTGGGTCGGTCCGCGAAAAATGGAGTATATCGCTGTATGTAGCTATTTCGCGTAACTCCGCTACGCTCTCCCCACTTTTCTACCCAAAAGAAAGGGGGGGGTTCGGAGCTTTGAAGGTGCAGTCTGCCGACAGGCTGTTCACCATTTTGGACCGAGCACAGCAGGACTCTCTAGGTCACTTCTTTTCGAGAAATGCAGTTCACAAAGATGCGCACTTATTATCAAACCAACAACTTTTCAGGCAACAGTCGACAGCTTTGCCAGTACATACTGATCCTTTCCGGACCTCTTTCCATATTGTTCTTCTTAGTCAATTCGTTTTGGATGCAAAAGTGGGCGGGTCTCTTTGAGCAATTATTTTCCTATGTTGAAGGAAAGCACAGGCGTTGGGGGCCCTTTGGGCATGGCTGAATTCGGAATCTTGAAAACATTGCACAGGCGGCATCGGCGTTGGGCTCTCATCACAGATTTGATTTACTTTGTTATTCACTCATCACTTTCAGCACCTTCCCTTCTCTTCTCGAAATACCCCGAATTTTACATATACATATTCTCTCCTTGCATGTTCATAAGATATCCCTGCACTTCCGCTTATCGCTTCCATTCTTGGTCGGAACATATGGCTACTCCGCCAACCTATTCCCACTCTCCAATGAGCGGTAAACAAAAGAAAAGTTACATTCAAAAGATTGCTGGTCACGAGCTTATGAAAGATGAAAAAGGATTGGTGACATTGGTGAATCAACGATCTCCGTGACCCTCGATATGTTGTTCCTCCCGGTCTCACCGAAAAATGTACAGCAATTCCAACCTCATTCTTCCGTATCACGGAAGCATTTCAATCAGGACGCAGCTGCATATGCATAGCACAGCAGTTCCGACACGGAGCACATCATCCGCGCTGACATGCTCGGCCGGATAAGTCATTATTCTCTCAAACTTTCTCCTCTCTTCACGCTGCCTATCACCTTCTCCGCTCCGCTCCGCCCCAACGCATGCAAGCTCGGATGAACGCTGACCACCACCACTACCATCACCACCATCAGCCTTCCCAAAGCGCATTTCCGAGGGATTTTCCTTTTCTCTTTTTCCTTTTTTTTTTCCCTTTTCCCCCTCCTCCTTGGCTGACCGGCCGCCTGCATATCTCGGCGCTGTGCCCTTCGTCACATATCTCTTGGCAGGGCTCCACCGCGGTCTTGTGGATTTCTTGGTGTGACACACGCACACATACGTAGCTGGGTCCGGACCGTGCGAAGAAAGTTCCACTAGCACATTGTCACTGCTTATCATCATCATTGTCATCATCGAGCAGATCCTTGGGTTGCACGCAGAATGATATGGTGTAGCCATGCTTATTGTTTATTTTGCATTGCGAATGTGTATGTATGTCTATTTCTCCCGCATATCAGATGCTAGTGAAGGAGAAGAAAAATTTAATGTACCTCACGCACGTCATCACTTCTGCAGGGTGGAGCAGTTTCAGCTATCTCTCGCAAAATACGAGTCGTAGTCGTCTTGAGAGGTTGGCGATGCGCTATCGGTAGCTCATCCGATGCAAGACATCGCCAAGGTGCGACTGGGCAGCAAGACGAGAGCGAGATGCACGCATAATTGCCGAGAGTAAGCCGGTAAGGATTACCAATCGTTTCTCCGTTTATGGACACGGGATCGACGGGTAAGAAAGCATTCCGACAGCGGACGAATCGGCACCGAGGGGCACCAATGCAATAGAGAAAAAAAATCCACCGAGCAGGGCACCATGCTGTCGCCATTTCAAGCATTTGTTGGAACAATTTCGTCAATTCGGTATCAATCCCATGGCCCACCATCTATCTGCATTTGGAACCCTCCTGGAAAATATATCATCGGCCAATCCGAAGCTAGAGAAAATACGCCAACAAGCCGCAAGGGATCAAAAATCGGGATAGAATCAAGGAGTGTTCAAACAGAGAACCCATTTTTGTTGCTGTACCAAGCAACCCTCCGACGCCAGTACCCACCCGAAGGGCATTCGTATCATGCATGCAGCGTGACTTGATACGAGGCCAGTCGTTATGCAATTCGAACAGAAAATCAGGAAGGAAAGAGGTGCCGATGGTCCGTCCTCAAAAGCCGGCGTACGCAATCAGATATCGAATCCGCTAATCGGGGACGTCCAAACGGAGAGCGGATGGCGGTGTATTACACATGGTGTTGGGGTATCAAGCAGCGGCCTCCTCGGCCTTGGCCTTCTTAGGAGAGCTGCCGGCGGCGTCGTCCTCAGCAGGGCGCTTCTTCGACTCGGTCTCCTTGGGTCCGTCGGTGGTTTGCACGATTGGGATGCCCCTGATTGGAGAACTCCTTAGCATCAATGAGGTTCGTCAAAGAGAACATGGTAACTAACCTTGCGTCAACCCTTTGCACAGGGGCCGGCTTCTCCTCCTTCTCGTTCTTCTCGTTCCTAGACTCGCGCTCACGGTTGCGGTCGCCACCGCGCCTGTCACCACGACCTCCGCGACCACCACGGCCGCGGCCACGACCCTTCTGGAACCTGTCCCTACCCTCCTTCCAATTACCGTTGGCGCCATTTCTATCCTTGTCATCGCGATCGCCGCGGCGGCCACCACGGTATCCACCACGGGCGCGGTAGCCGTTGGCACTGTAGTGCGGGGGACGGGCAGGCTGAGGCTTGATCTTGCCATCGGCGATGTCCTTAGCCTTCATATCGACGTACTCCTTCTTGCTCATGATGATCAAGTCCTTGCCCTCGAACTTGGGCTTCGGGTCCAGCGCAAGGAAGCTCTTCTGAGTCTCCTCATCCTCGAACTCGACGAAAACACTGCCCTTAAACTTCTTCTCGGGATAGGTGCGGCGAAGACGGACAGAATTGATGGTGCCGTACTGCATGAAGAACTTCTCGATGTTGAACTGAGTCATCTCGTTCTCCTCACCAAAACCCTTCGCGTAGATGCTACGGGGCTGGGTTTTGTCATCGATGACGCGGACATGGTTGTCATTGTAGGCGTTGCCGAACTTCTCATCGAGCGGGACCTTGCGACGAACCTCCTCACCCTCAGTGAGCTCAAGGAAATCGCTGTCCTTGATGGCCTCAACAACAGCCGAGTAGGGCTGGAAGCGGCGCATGCGGCTGAAGCTATGAATGACCTTAAGGGGAATGGGCTTGTTCTCGTAGCCGCAGACCTGATTCATGAGGTACTTGTCCATGGGCAGGTTGGAGTCGGAAAAGTAGAATTCGACCTGACTTTGGATCAGCATAAACACTAAATTAGGGCATAGCAAATCGTCATTACCTGCTTGCGGATCTGGACAGGATCGCTAGACTCCTCTCCAACATAGGTGGACTTCTTCTGGTTCTTCTGGTACTTGCCGTGGTACTTGCGAGGACCCCTGTGGTCATCCTTCTCTTCCTTGGTGTCCTTCGCGGTATCGGCAGCTGCGGAAGTGAGTTAGCGCGTAGATACAGAAATAGAGAAAGCGCTCGCGTACACTCGTCATTCTTGGACTCAGTGCTCTCAGCGGCCTCCTTCACTTCCTTGTCGTGCTCGGCGGTGGTCTCAGCAGGCTGCTCGGCAGGAGGGTTGACGGTTTGGTCATTGGTGGTGGCGGGGGTGGCCTCTGTGGCCTGAGCGGTGTTGTCGGACATATTCGGTGTAGGCCGCAGCTATTGATTCAAGCTGATGGCGGTAGAGAAGATTTTGAGAGTGCAAATCGACGCTGAAAAGTGAGGCGGGTTGACTGGCGGGGCAGAAGGCAGTTAGAGGTGAATTTTTTGGAAGGATGCGAAGACGCTCTGACTGGACGTAGGTGACTCACGATAGGACAGTCGGTAAGGCGGCAGTGCAGCGACCCGCTACTGGCAGTGCCGTGAATAAGGAGGAAGAGTTGGAGGAGGAGGAGGAGGGTGAGAGGGTTATGGCACAGGAAACAATTGTAGTAGAGGGCGCGAAAAGCAGCGCAGGCGTGGGCGGGCGGGTAGAGCTCGGACCACAAGCGCCAAGATTTCACAATAGCGGCGCCACCTCCGGCCTCCGATTGGCTCCGCCGCCCGGCGCGCGCGAGACTCCAGAGAAGTTCGAGTCTGTGTACGAGCCCAGCAACATCCCATCGCCGACTCCAGTCCCCGCCCTTAGCCATGCGGAAGCGCTTCCATTGGCTCAAGAAGCCCGTTCGTCTCCCTCCTCATTCATCGTCCACTGCGGCCTGCTTGCTCACTGCACCCAGAAAATCAGGGCCGACTGGTCCAAGGAAACGCTCTACAATCTTTCCCGCGCAACAGTTCCGAACGTCAGCAGCAAGACCTTCTTCCAGCAGAAATGGCAAGCGAAAGCTCTAACACGTGCCTACCACGGCGAACAAATTCGTGAGAAGCAATGGCAACGCATGTTCCGCCGCACCCTCCCCGCCGTTGTGCCCATGGATCACAGGTACCTCGCCCGTACTGATGGCAGCGAACAAGCCACTGGTCGTGGTGCTGGTGAGGATGAGCCCGCCGATATTACCCAGCGCCAAAAGCCCGAGATGACGCCCTACATGCACATGACATTCTATCCGGTGGAGCGCCGCCTGGACACTGCCGTCTGGCGCGCTCTATTCGCCTCCAGTGCCCGTCAAGCTCGCCAATTCGTCGTACACGGTTGGGTGAAGGTCAATGGCAAGAAGGTATAATCTCCTCTTCTCGAGAACTTCCATGCCTCATTTGCTTACCTCAGTGTGTGACCCAGATGACCTACCCTGGCTACATGCTGAACCCTGGCGATATGTTCCAAGTTGATCCGGATCGTGTTATGTGGGCTACCGGCGCTCGCAAGGACGAGAAGCGCCAGATGATCCGCCTGAACAAGAGACCAGCGCAAAAGGCTGCCCCGGAAACGGCAGCACGGGATGAGGAATCATCGGCCGAGGAGAAAGAGACAGTGACAGAAGAGGGTTCGGAGGTGGAGACGAAATCGAACGAAGCTAAGGGCACTCAAGACGATTCGGATCCGAGCGAGGAACAGGTGAAGAAGACGTTGAAGGCCCTTATGGAACGGACCGAGGCCATGATGGACGAGACCAAGGAGATTTCGGCAAAGCGCAAGCAGGATCTGCGCGGCTTCCGCCAAGCTCTCCGCAAGATGCTCTCCCGCGCCAAGGGAATCTCCACCTCCGTTACCGATGATCTGGAGGCTCGTCTAGCTGTCATTTCTGACAAGCTTGTCAAGGCTCCTAAGCAGGTGAAGGAGACGCCTGCTGATGAGCTTACCGAAGAGCAGGAGGAATTGCTACAGGAGGCGCTGGAGAAGATGCGCGAGAATCCCTTTGACCCAAGCAAGCCCTACCTTACTCCATGGCGCCCTCGCTCTTTCATGTCTGCTTTTGCGTTCATTCCCAGGTACCTCGAGGTCAACCAGAACATTTGCGCTGCTGTCTACCTGAGACATCCCGTGGCAAGACCAGGCCTGGCTGAAGTGCCCACGCCTTTCCATTACGAGACCAACCAATTGGCCTTCAACTGGTATTTGAGAAGACGGTAAAAAGGAAGGAGGTCTTCTGTACTCTTGGAGATTCGGTTGTACGTGGCGTCATGTAGAAAGAGACAGTTGCATGATTGGGTTGGATGGACTATATCACTGTACATTATTTATGAAAAATATTTAGGGAGTCAAGGTCAGTCATATTTCCCGCTCAGATCACTCAACCTAGTGAGATTTCTCCACATGGGTCAGAAACACACAACCGTAACCCAAGGTCGGTAAGATCACTCTATTTTACCCTCTTACGAACTCACCTCCCCGTAATGTCTACTAAGCACGTCCACCTGGATCGACCAACCATCTTTTCATCCGCCGCGATGCGAACTATTAATCAATCGCCGAACCAGTCTATCCCTACAGATGTCCCAGCAATTCAAAAAAAAAAAAAAAAGAAAGAAAGAAAACACTATGAAGAAACCTCACCCCATCCTCGCCCTCAACTAAATAGTCCTCTTCCCCGAACACGCCCCCCACTCCGGCTGGCACCAGTTCGCGCTGCCGCAGAAGTCGGCGCCGATCCCGCAGTAGTTGCTGCCGCTGCAGCACAGGCCGTCGGCGCACCTCCTGTTCACGATGGGCCCGCAGTTCTCGCCCGCGCGCGCGGGGGCGCCCGGCGTGCCGGACGGCTTCGGCGGCACGCTCGCGCCGTCCACGCCGCACCTGCCGTAGCCGGCCTGGCACCCGCTGCCGCAGTACGCGCCCGCGTCTTGGATCGCGTTCTTGGGCCCGCAGTGGCCCGCGGCGGAGCAGCACCGGTAGAAGTACCCGTCCGCGCCGGCGCCCGGGCAGGACACCCCGCCTTGCGCGTGGCCGCAGACGTCGATGTTGGGGACGGTGGTGGCGAAGCTGGCGGTGGTGGATGTCTTGGTGGTGGGTTTGGTTGTGGAGGTCAGGGTGGGGGACTTCTTCTGGAGAGAGGGTTAGGATTGTGGTGTGGCCCCCCGGGGAGGGGATTCGAGAGGGCGGGTGCTTACTGCGCAGCTGGAATCGGGCCCGGAGAATTTGCTCTGGCAGGTGGCTGGGTCACAGTAGTCGGAGCCGACGTCGCACTGGATGAAGAGAGAGATTGGACGTCAGTCAAGCCATCTATATGATTCTTCTGTCCTCGACATCGGGTGACATTGGGGCGCAGTATGTCGCTGCATGCGACGCTGAGACAACAGAAGAACCCAGTCTGCCGAGACATAATCCTCGTGGCGCATATTTTGGGCAATGTTTCACAACGTTTTACAAAGAAAGAAATAGCGTGGCAGGGCAACAGCACAGCTCGAGCTCGGGTTACGTTGGCTGGCTGTCACCAGACCGAAAACGGATGGGCATTGGAGGATATGGGCGATCGAGCAGACAACGGAACACTTACCCATCCATACTGGCTACCTGACAAGATGAATGATGAGCTGGGGCTTTGAGGTAATATTTGACTGGTAACTTACAGCATGCATTGGCAGCGCAGATCTGATTGTTGTACTTGGGTCCGCAGTTCTGGCAGGAGCCTACAGCAGTGAAGAGCAAAAATACGAGGGAAACGAGGAAGCGCATGGTCGGCAACAGCGGAGATGATTTAGTGATGTGAATCTTCCGGTTGACGGCGCCATATATATCGTATCGCGCTTGTTTGGACGGCTGATTGTCTTGCCTACGAGCGCTGCTTTCAGCAGTGTCTTGGCAGACAGGGCGGTGACCGTCAGGCGCACGCTCTCTGCAGGGGCACTCTCATGCAGCAGCTGTGGAGAAAAAGCAGAAATGCGCCATGGGAGCTCGAAGCGCCATGCTCGTATCTTTCGGCCCGTCGGTTGTGACGTTGGACCTCTCAGCGCTCGCATGTTCCTGGCGGCTGGCGTTGATCACCACGTTCGGCGGCTACGAATGCAGAACAGCGTCCACGCGAGACGCTGAGACAGGCTGCCCGCTTTCCAGTATTTGGCGGGAGATCGACTGGTAGGGCGCTCTATTGATGCTATTTTGATTGACGGGCGTCTGCGGCTCGGCGGTTTGCTGCTTGTCGTACGACATACACGGTTCGTGGCATTTTCAGTCACATCGCTTCCTGCTGGCTGAGCATTCCGTTTTGCCCTTCAATCTGAATATATGAGTGCCGTGTAGTCAAAGGCCAGAATACGGTGATGGGCGTTACGGATGTCTAACCGTGCACTACTGAAGTGAAGTGTAGGCCTGAGGTGTCCAGTTGTTTACCGACCCCACCACGGATCCTGCCTCGGCTGAGAAGATCGGAAGGTAAGCACAAGTGCTTAATAATGTGCTACCTTTATCTCCTACCTATAAGAATCATCGTTTGTCTGAAGCGCAAAGACTTGCTTGATCTAACCATGTCACTCCGTTGACTTCAAAATGACCGAAGGAGAGTGGAACAAACTTGCCCAAATCGATCCAGAGTTCGAAGAGGTACTGTAATGCACACATGTCCTGCTGCCTTGAACGAGCACCCATACCAATCTCATCACAGTTCCTCAAAGAAGCACCGGCATTCCCCCCTATCGAAGATGCCAGCGGCCTTCCAACCCTGCGTGCGGCCTTGTCTACCGCCAAGCGCAATATGAACGAGAAGCTGCTTGGGTCGTCCACTGGCATCACCATCTCTGATGCGACCGTCTCGGCCCGCGACGGCCATCAGATCCCTGTCCGGATCTATAAGCCCGGGGATCGTCCCTCCGTTGGCAATGCGCTCGTTGTAATGCTGCATGGAGGCGGATTCTGCCTAGGGGGCCTCGAGAATGAGGAACTGACCGGCCGTGCTTTTGCCAAAGAATTGGGATGCGTGGTGGTAAATGTCGACTATAGGCTGGCGCCTGAGCACCCGTTCCCTGCAGCTATCAACGATGCGTGGGATGCGGTGAAATGGGTATGTTATGCAAGGATTCCCCAAAGATAGAATAAAAGCATTAATTTATATCTCATTCACCTAGACCGCAGCCAATGCCTCAAGCCTCGGCGCGGACCCTTCGAAGGGCTTCATTGTCGGTGGGCCGTCGGCCGGCGGCAACTTGACCGCTGTGGTCGGCACGCTGGCACGGGATGAGAAGCTATCTCCCCCACTCACAGGTCTACTTCTGCAGATTCCAAGCTTGCTGAATATTTACGATCCGCCCGCCGAGTACGCGCAAGATCTCCAGTCATTCAAGCAAAACGAGAATGCACCGGTCCTCAACAAGAAACTCATAGATATCTTCTTCAATGCGTACAATCCTGATCGGGAGTCCCGGCTTTTCAACCTCTATTCCAAGAAAGATGTCGTCAGCCGGGCGGGGCTACCTCCAGTCTACATGCAGGTGTGCGGAATGGATCCACTCAGGGATGAAGCTTTGGTGTTTGAGAGAGAGCTGAGGACTAAGTACGGGACGCCGACGAAGCTGCAAATCTACCCAGGTCTCCCGCACAGCTTCTGGAGCTTCTTCCCACAGCTTGGAGCAAGCAAAAAGTGGGTTGGAGACACACTTGAGGGTGTGAAGTGGCTCTTGGAAACTGGAAAGAAATGAACTTGAAAAAGGGACAGGGAATGTTGGGGTCTCGGAGGTCTGATCCTTCGCTTGTGAAAATCTATTGGAAGAGGAAATTGTATCGCAATCTGATCGTGCACTCAAGGCTGGTATCTCTTTACGCGTTGTTAGCTTTGCTGTTCTGCTTTGTAATTTCTTTCTTTTTCACGCTTCGCGAGCATGGGCTGAAGCGTTTGCTTCAACATGCCGCAGAAGCTCTCAAAGAGCACTTGGTCCTGCCCCTGGACCCATCTGATCACCAACTCGTCGGTCTGAACCCTGATTTCAAACCCTAGGGCGATTTCGATATCGCTCTCTTTCTTTTGCTCCGGCTCTTTCTGATCTACTGGTTTCTGCCCTCCTTCCTCTCTCTTCCTCTTTCGTCGTGCTGATCGCGACCAGACATTTTTAGTGGCTCTGCCGTATCCAAGACGAAGTGTTTCGTTCCATTTCCATTGGAGGGCCAGATTATGCATGGTATCGTCAATAGTCTTTGTAAAGCGCTCCATTGGGATATCCGAGATGGGAAGTTTGTAATCAGCCGGTAAGGGCAGTATGTGCTTGATGTTCATGTCTCGGCGAGCAATCTCCTAGGAAATAGTCAGAAGCTCATGTTCCAATGCTATCCGAGAGCGTCAACATGGATTCTCACCGCATTTGGTCGTAAATCTCGCCAACTCCAACCGACGGCCCATCTTCGAGTCTTATGCTGGGCGCCAAGGCAACAGACAGCCCAGTTCTTGCATCCAATATCTTTCAATCTTTCGACCAGCTTGATGGTGCTGGACAGTTTCCCAAGCATGGACGTGTACCACGCAACCTTCTCGCCTAGCTCACGACTCTCTTCTACCATCCGCAGTACAAAGCCCAAATCGCCTCCTTCCGTGACCATCTCAACTTCTGAACCGGTGCACACAGAATTGGGACCTTTAGTTTTGCCTTCACCTGCGATGGATGCCTTCCACTCGTCCACTGAAGCAAAGAAAGGTGGATTGCAAATAGTGAAGTCGAGGTGATCGAGCTCAAGAGCGGCTAGTGGGATCAAAGGATCGCTAGCCTTCGTCTTCATGACGTGGCATCGCGGCGAGAAGCCATTAGCCTGGACGTTTCGAAGAGCATAAGAGAAATTCAACTGGTCGATGTCGGTAGCGTTCATTCGCCATTTCGGTCGGGTTCGCAGAGCAAGAAGCGTGTATATGCAGGATGCTCCGCAGCCACTAGCCTGTTGTTAGCGTCAAGCCTTTTCTTCCTTCAACAATACAGCCATACATGTCTAATCCTATGACCTGACGCTGCTTATTGGGATTTGGTCGTGGAGCTTCGCTCGTGGCATCGAATAAGTCATAATAAGAAGGAATGATTGACTCTACCAGGTCTTGAATCCAGAGAACGTAAAGATATCTGCAAGTATAATCAGACAAGGCGATCGGAGGAATGCCTACGGTTGGGTTGCCGAGGATGGGAAACTGTGGCACACGTTCACACGTGAACGCTGGTATGAAATGCCTTTTCCCTGACACTGGTGATGGGAATACCCGAGAAATGAAATGAAAAAGGATAGAAGACAGCAAGAGCGGAAACGGTGAACAAGCATGAATGACTGCTATGGAAGAGCAGGGGGGAAGAAAGGCGGTCGCTCACATGCGGTACTTACCGGGATGTCTGGGTTCGGCCGGAGGTTAGTCAACACTGGCGGAGAGGTGGGAATGACGGTGAGGTTAGCTTACAGGAGGACACAGCCTGTCGGGAGGGAGGTCGACGGTGAGGCCAAAGTCCCGTTTCAACAGCGATGCGGTCAGCTGTCTGGTCGGCGTCAGCTACATACCCGGCGATGCACTGACCAGGCAGACGACACGTACCTCACGGCGCGGGGGTCGTGGAAGTCGACCTTGTCCTTGGTGGATGAGCGGATCTCAGTCAGATCCGGGTCTTCGTCTCCGTGGAGCATGGTTGCCCAGGCAGAGTTGGCGGCGCGGTGTCAAAGTTTGAAGGAGGATCCGCGAGCTGGGTGGGTGCTCAGCGCAAATCCCATTTCGTTAAGAACCTCTGCTGCGGTGGCTGCCTGTCGCAGCCTCAGGCCCCGAGGCCAACCATGTACGAGCGCACCGTGAAGTTTGGAGTAGCTCACAAAGCGAATCCGCCTAAATTTAGAAATTCGCCAGGGAATAATTTTCACGTCATGACTCTGGCCTCGGTACGGTACAGTTGAAATGTTATACTTGCCAAGAATTTCAACCAAAACGAACAATGGCACATGTCACTGCTTAGCCCGGCACAAGATGTTTTCTAGACAAGTTACGGGCCCAAAAAAAAAAAAAAAAAAGGCTCGAAAGCGCACGTGCAGCGTGTTCTAATATGTGCAAGTATCGTCTACTCCAAATTGATCCTTCCTAGATTCGACCCTGCCTGACAAGCACTCTCTGCAATGAGTGGCTTGCGAAACATCATGAAACTTGTACCCTTCTGCAAAGCATCGATTCGCGATACCTCAACATCCCAATCATTCATGAGATACGCCATATGTGCTTACGCAGGGCCTCACGGCCATACTCTACCCTGCCGCATACGGCCGGTTCGGAAAAATACGACAACGGGACTCTTGAACGCCTAACAGATGTACCTCCTTTTACATACCTAGTGAAACCGCAGAATGAAAGGCCGACTTCGGCCCTTACCACCAGCCGAACGCGCCGAATGATCCGACTGGGCTAGATTCTTTTCCATACCTTATTTGCTGGAATGATGGCACTACGTTGGGCTTATAGAAGCCGAGAAGCTTCTCCATATCGTTGTCGTCCATTTCCACCAAGTCACTCAGACTCCAGGTTTCACATACCTTGGACATCCTATAATAACATTAACTCAGCTCATGTTTCGTGCCAAATCGGAGTGAGAGCGCACCATTGCATGCGCTTGGGCCCTTCCTCTTGCCGTGACGCAATTTTTCTCAATTTGCGCCGCAGCTGTCCAACTTTCTGTATCGCCGCGCCGATGTTTGGCGGCAGTGATGCGGCAATTTGTCTTCTTACAATGTTTGCAAGGCGAGGTCCATTGCCGTTGGTGCTGACCATAATCTGCAGTGGACCATCACGATGCACACTTCCGAAGTAGAAGTCGCATTCTGGCGGCACATCCGCAATGTTTGCCGGTATTCTTCTCTCCTTACACAGCTTGTATATCTGAGTGGAAGCCTCGGGATCGTCGACGGCGGTGAGCACCATATCGACGCCATCGAGATCGGATGGCTCGAACTTTCGATCGACGTAGTCGACTTGTTTCTGTGCGATGCGATATGCTACCTCCTCGTTCAATCCGTCGGCTGGCGAAACTACGGTGACTTTTGCGTCGGCGTTCAGGACGTTCAGAATGCGGCCGGCAGCAACCTGGAATTGTCGTTAACGTCGAGAGTCGAGGAACGCGGGTGAAAGTGAGCACGCGCATACCTCGCCGCCGCCGACCACGAGCACGCGCTTGCCGCGCACTTGCCAGGCAAGAATGAGGGAGCCGCCGCCCTGGACGGCGGGGAAGTGGTCAGCCATGGCGAAGCAGTAGTAAGAAACTGCAGAGGAGGGCGAGAAGTGACAGCGGGCGGAGAAAGGAATTGTGGTACTGATAGCGCGGAGAAAGCAGCGCAGACATCCATGAATGATGAGATCAGCGCGGCTGTTCACAAGCCACATCCGTGGCGCCCATCTCTCGGGGGTGCATCCAGTCCGCCCGAGAGGCCGAGCTGGCTGTCGCGGCCGGGATCAGGGGCAAGAAGGCGCGATTGAGCGCGCACATGGTCCAGAATGTGAATAGCAGTCGCGAGATAGTGCTGAGGGCAATGGCACAGAGCCGCGGGTTGAGCAAGAGGAGCGTGGTGCGGTGCAACTTTGGAGCCGTTGAGGCGGTGGTTCACTTGTGCCTGCGGCTGCACTGCGCTGCGACGCCTCAGTGCTCCGCCGGTCTGCCGCTAGTCAAGCCCCACGCCAGCTGCACCACCGCCTCGCCCAGCATGCTAACCGCGCCCGCTGCGACTCCCTGCTCAGCACCATCATGACCTCGCGCCCGGGTAGGTCGCTGGGCGGCGGTCGCACCCTGGGCAGCGCGAAAGCGCTGTCATCCGCTGCAGACCCCCGTCCAAATCACCACCACCGCAACTCGAGCCTGCTGTCGCCATCCGAGAGCTCCGTCTCGCTCGCATCGCAATCCTCTGTATCGCCCGCCTCCACCGCCGACCCCGAGAGCCTGACTGCCCGCGTGTCGCTCGAACATTCCGACAATGTCGCTGCCGCCTCCGCGAGCTCGCGCCTCGTCTGTCCAATCTGCAACGAGGAGATGGTGACGTTGCTGCAGCTCAACCGCCATCTGGACGACCTACATCAGAACTTGGAAGAGGTGGAGCAGGATGAGATCCAGACTTGGTTCCGTACACAGATGGTTAAAGCGAAGAAGTTTCAGCCGCTGGCCGTTCTGAACCAAAAGCTCAAAGGCCTAGATGTCTTCGAATCCAACGACTCGCCCTTCCTGCCTGCGCCCGCTCAGCCCTCTGCCGTTCACACCCAAGCCGAAGCCTTGCGCCCGCTAGATCCGGAGGAACTAGTGACGCGCAACCACTGGCAACGCCCTTCATACTCCGATTCCTGTAGCGAGCCGATATGCGGGAAGAGACTTGGCGCGGCCAACGGCAGCGTTAACTGTAGGAAATGTGGCCGGTTGTTTTGCGAAGAGCATACTATGTATCAGATGAAGCTTTCGCGCTCCGCTCAGCACGAGCCGGTGCGTGGCATCTGGTGCCGCGTATGCGAGACTTGCTACAAGTCCAGAGATGGTTACAACGACCACAACGGCTCAGAGCGTAACCATACCGCTGCCTTCATCGCCATCCGCAGAAAACATGTCGATAAAGCCAATCTAGATATTGGTCGCCTGGAAAAGCGCCTCACCAAGCTCACCCACCTTCTTGCAGATCCCCCGCCCCCTGAACCGCAATCCGGCGCTGGAAGCCTGATCTGGCCGCTGTCTGGAGCGAAGGCCCAGCAGCGTGCCCTGGAGCAGTCCATAATAGCCTGGGAAGATGATGCGAAGGTGCTACAGTGTCCTTTTTGTCAGCAAGAATTCACCAGTTACTCCTTCAGACGTCATCACTGTCGTCTGTGTGGGCGTGTTGTGTGTGGTGATCCAAAGACAAGCTGCTCGACAGAGGTTGGACTGAGCGTAGCAGCGCGTAAGTTATTCGAGGCGACCATAATGCGGTGGTTACTAATTCCTTCTGGCAGCTAACAAATCCTCAGAAAAACCGAATGGTCAGGTCAATGTCGATGTGCGGATGTGCAGGGATTGCAAACATACCTTATTCAGCAAAAGCGACTTTGCTCGGGAACTTTCGGAAAAGCCTCGTGATGCGCGTGCGTATGAGAACCTGGTGCAATTTGAGCGCGGCATTCGGCTGCTTCTCCCAAGGTTTCAGAAACTCCTCGCTGCTTTACAGTACGCACATGTCTTATTCATGTAATTGCGAGAGGCTAAAAATAATCCAGGGACCCTGAACACCCTCCATCACCAAGTCAGCTACAAGATGCTACCAAAGTGCGGAGACGCCTGATGGATGCATTCGCTCAGTACGATACTGCTGCACGTCGAATACGTGACCTCCCTACAGAATCACCAACCCAAGCTCGATTACAAAAGGCTGTTTACCAACAAGCATACAATTTTCTCAGCCTCCATATGCTCCCTCTTAAATCACTGCCGAAGATCTTGAAGCACGCGTCTCCGAACGGAGCGCAAGCGAAGCCAAATGGACGTGCGAACGGGGCTCTTGCGGCCATAAAGTACAACGATATTGAGAACGGTAGTGTTGCGAGTAGCAGCAGCGCCATCTCAACCATGGAAGCCGAGGAGAAAGAGCTAAGGGAGCGGCTCATTGTCCTTGAGGAGCAGAAATTCTTCGTGCAAGAAATGATTGCAGACGCTAACCGCAGACGGAAATTTGATGAAGTCAGTTCACTGGCCCAGAACGTTGAGGATTTGAGCAAGGAAATTGATCAGATAAATGGGCAACTGAACCAGCTGGATTTCGCAGCCGTTTACAGCGGAGAGATGTTTCCGCAGAACTAACAGTAAAGCGCTCGTTACTTCGGCTTTTGGCAACACGATAGATAAGCCACTCTTATCACTTCCGCTTTTACTGAGTTTTTAGTCTTCCTTCAGCCATACCAACGACATCCTGGTTCTGCGGAGATTCTTCTCGGCCGGTACCCTTCCGCACATATCTCCTCGTAATAGTACGGTTCCGTGGTTGGCGCATTATCCTCGGGCATCTTAGCGCATTTCTTTCTCGAGTAGCTCTAGGTGGTTTTGGAAATCACAAGTGGGACAAGCATCATGGAAAGGCGTTACAGGATTCAGTCACCGGCATGGATGGAGTTTGCGTGGAAATGCTGATTGATTTCATTTTCTTTTCATTTTATTTCGAAAATCCCCTGGTTTGTCTAAACGCGACTGCCTTACCGTCGAGAGCGGGTACCACTCCTCGTCAATTTGAGTCGTTACGATATTTGTCGTGTTCCGTGCACCCAATGCTAATGAATGCGAAAGGAGAAGTATAGGGGGTGTAAAGGAGAAGGAAGGTTGCTGTTACGCAAGATTCGAGGCAAGTAATAGTATTCCTAGATTCACACCCGACCCAACTTCAGTTCAGTTTCGAAGGAGATTACTCCCTCCGCGCGGTATTCTTCTATACAGTTCATCAGGGCCAAAGAGGCAGCAAGGCCCAGGATGAACAGCAAAAGCCTCCATACCGAAAAGTTGCATAGATGCAGGTAGTGTCGAAAGAGAGTGAGGCTATGCAAAAGACCTGGAACAGCCGCACACATAAGAACATCTCACTTACCTGCTACAACAATGAGAACTCCATGTCAGCTTCCATTAGGCTATTTTTCAATGGGTGGTCGAAGCGGCCACGTATAATGCCTCCATCCCACGGAAAGTGGGGTAGCGCGGGGTATATCTGACAAGAGGCACTCTTACCGCAATGGCAGACTTACTTGCAGCGAAAGGTCGTCGAATCGCATCTTTTGTAAATTCGGGCAGACTATTCTCACATGTGTGAGTGATCAAACGCTCTGCTCTGTCTTCATCATTTGAGCGCTTCTCCTCAACAATGTATGGTCTCGTAAGCAATCAATCCTACGAGAAGTATACTAATCATGCTGCATGATTCAGCACTGCTGGCGAAAGTCCATATAGTTCACCACTGGGCTCTGTGGGAACACATCATACCAACTTTGTCCAGTCCATTCCATTCAACCACAGCCATGACGGAATTCATCAATCCCATACCCGAAAAGTATCTTGACAAACTTGATCCTCAGTTCATCCAAGCCTACAACAAACATGCAGGTAAATCACACCTCTCTCATATTTGAGGACTTCAACTTAAACCATTGCCGTATCCAGCTCCCAGACTCCGCGCGGACCAAGTCACCATCGAGGATTTCCGCGCCAACCCAGCCCAGTACCAAGTCACCGTTCCCCGTGGACACATGCCAGAAGTCCGCAGCGCCACGATCCACAAGGTCCCGGTCAGCCAACCGCCCGGCGAAATTGAAGTCCAAGTCTACATCCCAACCGAAGAAGCCGTCAAAGCCGGCGGCCTGGCGAACGCGGAGGGCAAGCTCCCTGCCTACATCAACTACCACGGAGGTAAAACCCCCTCCCACAGCAGCGCCCCCCCTCCCTCACACATAGTAAATCCAGCAACGAAAGGGGGAATAAAAAAGAAAAAAGAACTAACCGGAATTACCCTCTGAAGGCGGCTGGGTCATCGGCTCCCTCCTGACCGACGAGCCCTTCTGCCGGCAAGCCAGCCAGGCCCTCGGCGCCGTCGTCGTCGACGTCAACTACCGGCACGGGCCCGAGACGCGCTTCCCGGGCGCCGTGCACGACGCGCTCGCCGCGCTCACCTGGGTGCACGACCGCGCCGCCGCGCTCGGCGTCGACGCCTCCCGCGTCGCCGTCGGCGGCCTCAGCGCCGGCGGCCACCTGAGCGCCGTGCTCGCGCACCTGGCGCCGGGCCTCGAGGGGCTGCCGCCGCTGAAGCTGCAGGTCCTGTGCGTGCCGTGCGTGGACATGCGGTGGACGCCGGTGGAGGGCGGGTGCGCGGGCTTGCCGGGCCTGCCGTACCCGGCGTACGTGGAGCTGGAGGATGCGCCGTGCTTGCCGCTGAACCGCATGCGGTGGTTCTTCAATTACTGGGTTGGTAAAGATGGTGAGTTCGGATCCTGATTCATTGACTTTGGTCTCTTGTGTGTGTATGAAACAGAGGGAGAGGAAATTCGTAAGATGTGCTTGCTGGTCGTGCTGACATAGGCGGACGCCTATTTAAAAAAAAAAAGAAGAACGCCGAGATAAGGTCCAGTTGCCGATTGCTTCACCGATCCTTTTCCCGTCGCATAAGGGCATCGCTCCGGCAAGTATTCACGTGGCAGAGTTTGATATTTTGAAGGACGAGGCGGAGGCTTACCACAACGCGCTGCGAGAAGCTGGGACGAAGAGTGAGTTTCACGTGTATAAGGGGGTTTGCCATCCCTTTGCCATGTGGGACGCAGTGCTTGACAAGGGAAAGGAGTGCAACAAGAACAGGATTGAGGCCCTTAGAGATGCCTTCAAGTTGTGACATCGTTCGGAAGACCAATCCCTTTTCTAGTCAGAAGACTGAGAAGTGTGTAGATCGTAGACGGAGCTTGGACGGGTTTTGCTTGGACAGCATGTTGACATTAGGATCTATGAGAACTAGCAAGTCTGTAGCAAACATTTACTTGCACTCTCTGACTATTTATCTACTTATTGGGACTTTAGCGGGGAAGCTTATGCTAGCGTTTGGGAATCCAAATTCTTCAATCTCGTTTTCTTCTGGCTCCCTTGCGTTCACACTAGAACAAAGCCAGTACTGATCTTTTTCTTAATTATAGTGCTATCTTTGCTAATGCAGGGACACGATAAGAATGCAGAAGAAGAGGAAGCGAGCTACATGGGTATGCTAAGAATGCAAAGCAGAGGGGCAAGGTGCGTACAAACGCCAAACCATAAACAGAACCGCTCAATACCATTAACGAAGGGGAGAATCCCTCCATGCCATCATCGTTCATGAACATTACCGTACTCCACCAATCGCTGCGAAAACGTCTTGTCATTTCTCTCCCACAATCCTGACTTCCTCCGCCTGCGCCAACCTCTCACACTCAGTCTGAATAGCCAAGACCCAATGGTCCCTCTCCGCACGACTCCTCGCCTTGAAGACCATTGTGTTACCTGGCACACCGAGCTGGCTGACCAATTTAAACCTGTTCCGCCGTCCACCCTCCTTCTCCCTAACCTCCTTCTCTCGCGGGTCGTCTCCGCCTCTCCTGAAAAGACTCTTCTTCCTTCCATGCCAAATGGCGAAGCACGTCATGTAATCCTCATCCGTGCTGGTCCAGCCGTCTTCGAGATATATGCGAGGGAGAGCTGTATGACCAGGTTTGTTGTTGTCAAAGGTGCGGTTTTGGTAAAGGAGGTCGTTCTCCGTTAATAAGCCAGAGTACAAGTAGCAGTCGCGGAGGTCCAGTGTGGCGATGTGCTCGTGATGGATGTGAGACAGTTGCTTGCCTGTGCTTTTACGGAGCGAGTCCTGGAAGATGAGGAGTGTGCCAGAGGAAAGAATTACGGAGCAACGAGTAAAGGTAGCATGCCGGCGGGGTTTGCGGAAGAGTACTCCCGAGATCTAAACTTCGTTCAGTATGTTTTGAAGAAAAAGGTCCTCTATCTAGATATTGAACTTACGTGAATGGAGCGGCAGGCAGAAATACCGCAGAGATTATACAATTCAGAGCTTGCGTGTGCATTCGAGACTTCCCATTTCCTTGCGAACTGGCCCACTATGGCTTCCGTCTCCTCGTCAATGTTGAGAAGGTCTAGATTGTACTTTCTGACCGTTTTGTAGAGTTGTATGTCCATTGTAGAGCGGTATTTCCAATACTTTGCGAGTTGACGAAGACGCTTGACCCATTCTTTCTTCGTCATTTTGTCGAAGGCCTTGGTGACTGGTTACCATTTCCGCGATTACTGGAAAGAGTGCCGAACTGGACTTACCTGAAGTCGAATGACAAGTCCGTTTCGTAGAACGATTTCGAAAGTTCTCTCATCATCGAATTCATGTGTGACTCCGTCGTCTTCCATGCTATCATCCACTTCAGCATCGAAGTCGACATCTGAACCTTCTTCCATATTTTCATCTGCAGCTGAGGCTCCACGGTGTACTTTCCTGACTTTCTTGATATTGCAGAGGTTTATATAGCCATCGCATTTCAGGAGCAGGTTGGTCTTTCTCTCCGCTTCGTCGGAAGCATCCCGGTCATGGTACCTGATATCTTCGGGAGAGCTCTTTGTGCCTTCTGCGAGCCATTCGATTTGACCGTCCTTGATGGGATAAGGGTTAACCTTCCAGGATTAGCTCCATCCACATTTCCTACAATTTGTGGCACTTACAGCGTAGATCAAAGGTGTCTCCTCCGTAATCTCTCTGGCCGATGGCACTCGTAGTCCTCCAGAGCCTGGGAGTTTTGGCGGTGGCGGAGGAACTGCTTTAGCCGGTCGTGAAAATACTAGATAATTATCGTGGGTCGAGAAATAAAGCCTCTTGAAAAACATACGGCCCAGCCTACGGTCGATCCCTCTTTGGCTCGTCAATCTTACTAAGAATCCTTCGACTGGGACTGGCTCTTCAAGGATATTGTCCTTCTTGGTTTTGGCCGTTGTGGGATAATGTTGCTTTGGACGCAGTTCCAGCTCATGTGTCCGCGCCATAGCAATTGAGCCGTACATCTTCTGCTCGTTGGATCCATGAATCCACTCAAGACGGTCGTACCGCTTCCAGGCGAGCCCCATACGCTCTGATTCGGTCCAATGTTTGATTACTTCGGCATAATCTTTTGTTTGGCTAAGCATGTCGATGGCACGGTTGATGATGTTTTTCGCAACAGCCTGCTCCTTCTGAACTGCTTTCACCATAGCTTCAGTGTTGCCTTTGGCGGCTTCCCGGACTTCCTTGGATGACTCCAGTTCCTGAAATGGATTCTCCAGGCGGAGGCTTACGTCCAGGTCAGGCACGTTGATTTGCAGTTCCGAAGCTCGGTTCCATCCAAGAATTTTCCTTAGAAAGGTGTACCATTCAGCCGCACTCGAACCCGAGCGTGGGCGCATGATGAAGATTTTGGTCCCTTTTCGCCATGGTGTCCATATGACGACCGTCTTGTCCAGCGAGGAATAGAGGTTAACCCGTATGTACTTTGGGCTTAGCTTGATCTCGTGTTTGGCTCTTTTCCTATTCTTTGACTCTTCAACAGCCGCTATCACCTATTTCAAGACCAGAATTAGCAAAATCCAGAACACCAAGGATAAATCGTCATGGTCATCAGCAAAACATTATTGAAAGGCTCTCTCCTGTTAGTTCCTAGAGAAAATGGAGTACCCACGCGTGTTTTGTACATCTGGAGAATGAACGGCACGTCCGGATCATCATCAACATTATCGCGGCACACAACCATATACTCTCGCCATTTTTCAGCAGTCCTGGATTCCACCCTGTGTGCTTCGTTCTCGTCAAAGTCTTCACCAACCTCTGCAAGAGTAGCATCGATGCGCACAAGCATCTTGTCCATTTTGACTATCTGGCCGTCGTGATCCCTGGCTTTCCGCACACGGGACGTTTTTTGACGGAAGCTGGCCTGGGCAAGGCGCGCTTTGGCTTGGATCTCGGCCCGCCTCGAATCATCAGGTATGTCGAATTTCACGAGGCCGCGGCCAGTGTCCTCTCGTGTTTGAGCTGCACCATCAAGTTGCTCCGGTACTGGGTCTGGAGGAGCAAGGTCACGCTTAGGTAACAGCGAAGATGTAGAAGCATCGCCGCGTGGAGAAGGGACCCGTAGACTGCTCTCAGCCATTGAAATTGCGCGTAGCTCTGGACTTGGAGGAGATAGCGGCTGTTCGTTGGCAGTGACGAATGAGCCTGTGTTGTCTCTTCTGAATACAGGCCTCTTCTTCGCTGATTTGCGGCCATTCACCGTGCTGGAGCGAGATTGTCCTCTTCTCCGCGACTCTAGCTGCTCGTCCACAATGTCGCTGTCCGTATTGCGTGCCCGTGGAACAGCGACGGTCGAGCCTGTTTCAGCAGCAGCAGCAGCAGCTTCTTCTCTACCTCCGGCACCATTGCTATCACCGGTAATATCATCGGGTTGCGGGAAACTTATGCGGAAGGATTTCGAGGTTTGGGGAGAATCGAGACCGGTGATGCGACGATCGTGGGTAATGTTGATATTTGTAGAGAATGTAGCCGCGCGCGAGGAATAATTGATGTGCAGGTGGTGTCTGTACCAATCGCGGCGGTGCGACTTGAGCCAGCCCTCGGGAATTGGGCCTATGAAGCAGCGGCGCGACGTGAGATAGAGATGCTCGGGGGTAGCATGTTGCTGCTGAGCTGTCAGTGGGGCGCAACAAGTGGAGCTCATAGCAGGAGACATACCAGGCGCTGGGCGGTGTAGGAATCGGGATCGAGCCCACCGACGTCCATTATGGGCGGAAAACAGTGAGACAAGCGCGGTGCCGTGAGCGAGAGGGCGACGGCGGGGCTTAGAGCAGGAGAAGTGGTGGGGCGTACGGTGGGAGACACATGCAAGGAGGGAGAGGAAGGCACTCTATGCGACCCCAGAGGCAGGCATCATGGGTCCCTGAGGAGGTAATTAAACATTAGGCAGGTTGCAGAAGGCGTGTTGGAGTTGCGCGACAGCTGGCTGGCAGCTGGCGCCTGGATCTGGTCGCGGGCTAGAGTGTGGCTAGTGACGCTTGCAAACCCATGGCCAGGCTCGTTCCCTGCTGATTCCCTGCTGCAAATCACGACCGGGGCTGCCTGCGCGCTGTGCTCATCCCACCGCGTTGCGTCGTTCCACTCATTCATCTCGTCGCTCCCGCTGGCCGCTCTCCGTACTTGCGACTAAGCTGACCATCCTTGAGGCTGTGCAAACAAATGTGTTGAAGATCGTCCAAAGACGAAGAACCGGCCGGGCTTCTTGAAGGCGATCGGGCATTTTGATTCTCCTCTTTCTCCGTCATTATCCGAGAAGCGCTTCAATAGAGAAAGATGGGCGTCAGGTCGATCCGGGGGTGACAATCAAAATGCGACCGACGATGGTCATAGGCTATATCAGTGAACTACTCCTGCAAGATTCCGCTCCTGAGCTCTGTGGTGCTGGGCCGAGCCTTGTTTAACGGGACTGGGGATACCGGACCCTGTGGAGAAGGGCGTAATCTAGATATAACCAGCTTAGATAGTGGAATCTCTCGAAATATTTGAGTTGCGATGTTTCACATCAGATCTGCCGGGAAGAATGAGGTGGACTTGCAACAGCATCCGCCGATCGCTTTGATCAGCTCGCCCGGCTAGGACTGAGTCGATTGCAGAATAATCAATTTGCTGAAAAGAATCGCCAAACCTGTCTTTGAGCGAGCGGCTGACAAACTAAGAGCCAAAAGGCTTGAGGTTTCTCATAGATCAGCCTCGCTAATTTTCTCGTCTCGAGAATGGAGCGGTTTAGCGAACCAAGCGAATGGTAAAGTTACAATGCGGTATAACTTTCAGCATTTATGCTCTCGCTTGAAGTAGGCATTTCTTCTTCATGGGAATCATATAATCGAAATGCTCCTATACTGTTACACATGTATAGTGGATGCCTGAATGCAAAACTCTAAAGATAGCGATACCTTCATCTCGGCGTATCGGCGACGCATAGGCCATTTCCCAGAAGGGCAAATTGTATAGATGTGCCCTCTATAACTCGTATGTTCCCGCCAATCACACGTGTAGAAGGGGCCCAGCGGAATGGAGTCTCGCAAACATTGCACGGTATATGCCGACGCAAGAGCGACTCCTGAGCGTCAATGGCCGTGTGAGACTGACGCGGATACCAGAACAGGCAATCTCCTCGTGTCGTAAGCACGGAGGAGAACATTTGTAAGGCACACGGTTTCTCGCTCGCTAAACCGCTCCCATATCTATGTGTTTTATCCTTTGCACACGGACACGATCTTCACACAAGCAGAACTGAACGAATAGATTTCTAGACCCGAGCTGGTCCAGAACGCAGTCCAACACACCACGGGGCTTGCCAACCCATGCTCTCTGCGTATTCAACCCGTGTAAATTATTCCCCGAAATACTCAGATATAATAGAGATTGTCCCTTTGCAAGTTTAAAAGCCCTCGGGCACATCCCCACCGCCAAACATGCCGCGTTCCGCATTCTCAAACGGCGACAGGCACTCACTCTGCCAGCCATGCCTTCCTTCTGCTTCGCACCGCTGATGCTTCGGCGCTCCTCGTCACAAACACTCTCGAAGACATCCACCAGAATATCCACCAGCTCAGAGTCTTCCGATCGGCCCTCGACTTCAGACTCGCTCACGAACTGCAACCCCAGCCTGGCCCGCTCCGCCGTCGGCATCGAGCTCCGGAGCTGGGATCCCAGCAATATTCCTCGCACCCGCTACATATGTGGTGATACATCTTGGATGGTAAGCTAAGTTACTCCTCAGATGCATTATCTCGTCGGCGCCAATGACCCATTTTCTCCCGCAGAGGCTCCATGAAGTCGCATTCACCACTTTCGAACGCGATCCGAAACGGTACACTGTACATTTCCACATGGATCCGCTCGGGAATCCGACCTCCGCTAACAAGCCGCTCGTGGCACAACGCTTCTGGACCACCGGCATGTACCACGCCTATGCACTGCGCATCCGGGGCGACCGCAACTTCGTCATATACGCACACTTCGTGAGTAAGGAGTGAACGGGTTCTTTTCGGGGGAAGGCCACAATGGATGAGGGGGCATCTATCAATCGCGTTGAGCTTTCAGTAGGGCATGGCTTTGGATTCTGGGGCACATGAGGGAGCATATAGACAATTTCGAACGTACATGAAAACTGGGTGCTGGGGAAAGTGGGCATGGCTCAGGAGTATACGGCGGGTCTTTGATGCGGATGCTTGACGCCATCCTATTATTTCCATTATGAGTAACCCTGATCACGGTCGATATCACGCCAACAACGACAGGGCACGAAATGGAGCAAGTGGAATTCCTTTCATAGAAAACATTGGAGAAACCTGCGAAATCATGGTATTGAATATCAGACCCACCACCGAACGCCCAAAACACCGTACCTGCTCTTGAGTCAGATATCTATCGAGGCCGGAGCTCTCATTGACGCCTCTTCGTACCATCTCCCTACTTAGTCTTCGCATTCACATTGAACGGGCTCTCTCTTGCCGCCGCGTACGCATCGAAAGAGAACAGAGTCGTCAGATACAACGCCACGAACCTGACCGCCGTATCCACAATGCTACCCCTCCGCTGCACGTTGTTCCACGCCCAGTCTGCCGCACCGCCGCTCCTCGAGCCGGCGCCCGCCGGCCCGCTACCGAGGACATGGCCCTTGGACTGGAATGCGGCACTCGTACGGGCAGGGCCCTTCGTCGCGTCGGCGGCGGCCTTGGTGACTGCGGCGCGCAGAGCGGCCGGGTTGGCGCCGCGGATGGTTTCGGTGACGGAGCCATTCTTGAAAATGAGGAAGGTGGGCATACTACCGTTCGCCGATGCAAGTCAGCCAAAATCGCACAGCACGATTATTTCGCTGGTGCGCGAGGGGGGATCAAACATACGCAGACACTCCGTACTGGCGGGCGATACCCTGCTGGGCGTCGACATCGACCTTGACGAAGGCGAGGCGGCCGGGCTTGGCCTCCTGCTGGGCCAGCTGCTCGAAGATGGGCGCGATGACCTTGCACGGCCCGCACCAGTCGGCGTAGAAGTCGGCGATGACATAAGTGTTGGACGAGAGGATGCTGTTCCACTGCGGCTGGCCGCTGATGTGCGTGATCTTCGACATGCTGGCGGGGGTACGGGCGAGCGAGAGGTTGCCTGCGGTAGACGGAGCTGCTGATAGGATAGATGTGGAGAAGCGCGGCAGTTTCGGAGTTAGCAACCTGGTTAGCCTGGTAGAGTGTTGTCGTGTAGTGTAGGTATGGCAATTTGTTTCCAGCTGGAAGTTTGCTCAGGCAGCCGTTGCGGCGAAGGCGGAAACGAAATGAAGTCAAAGGAAGGCGCAAGCTGGCTGGAGCTCGCGCTTGCGCCGCATCGCCTCAGCCCTACGCCAGACCCTGCTGTCTCCTGCGGGGGTCCCCACGCTTTCCTCTCAATTCAATTGGGGCTTTTCGTTTCAAAGAACCCATCTTAACTTTAATGCAAGAAGCTGATACAAGTTTTGGTCTGCGCTATGTGGGCGCGCAGTATCAGAAACAATACATGATCAATTTCCCGACAAGCTCCAGTCCGGGAGAGCAACGACGAGCAATATCTACGCTTGAAAGTAAACAAATACCTTTGCGCCTGTCCACATTTCCCCCTTTTCCCATTACTTGCCAATCCGATAGCCTTCCCTACCAAGCCCTCCGTCCACCAAACCCGTCCCTCCAAGCCTCGAAATCACTACTCTCCTCCTGCACTTCCCTTGATCCACCTCCACGCAGCCCACTCCCCCGTCCCCGTCTTTTCCTCCTACCACGATTCTCACCGTCAGCAAGCACCAACACCTCGTCTCTGGAGACATCACTCGCTGAATCCAGCAGCCCCGAAAACGGCCCATCCCCATCCCCATCCTTATCCACCCCATTCAAACCCCTCCTCCAATAGGGTCTCCTCGACCTTGACCTCAACCTCCCCGGCGCCGAGATCGGCGAATTCGGCAGCAGCTGTGGGCGTGACGCTACTGCCGCATTCGCCACCGACCCCCCACCGCCGCCGCTACCGAGCTCGATACCATCGACGCCAGCGCAGAGGCTGTCGATGAGGTCCGGCGTCTCTCCCGTGCAAGATGGACAAGTGCGCTCCACACCGGACCCCCTCCTCGCCCATGTCATACGACAGTGATGACAAGAGGAGCGGCTGGGACGCAGTAAAGGCTGCGGCGGTGTCAAAGGCGGCGAGTACAGTCGGCCGGGCCCATGGTTCGGTGAAGGGGATGCTCTGCGCTGGTGATGGCGGACGCGTACGGCTCTCCTTGCCCTACTACTGCCGCGCTTATTATACATCTCGTCACCATCGCAGTCCTCATGCCCGTAGCAGGGAGGCGGGCGGTAGTGTGCGTGGCTCCCCTCCTCCGTCCTTCCCCGCCTTTCGACACAGCGCGTGGGGTGCTGGCAGGTGCGGAAACAGGGGTACAACCACTTCCAGGGCCAGCGATTGCAGTCGCAATGGTCGCCTTGGGTACCTCGGGAGAAAGGACTGGGCCGGCGACGAATGATCACGAGCTGTCGGCTGCGAGAGGCGGCCTTGTGGTGGTGGTGATGATGATGATGATGGTGGTGGAAGGAATGACTAACGCCATGACCATGATGCGCGTGATGTGCAGAACAGGGGCCAAAGTGTCGGCGAATGCGTAAGAAGTGGCGGCGGTTAGTCGGAGGACAGTGGTGGTGTTCGTAACAAGCCGGAAGGTCCCATTCCATAAGCGGGGAGTGATTGCGGCGGTGAAGGGTCACGGGCATGGTGTTGCAAGGAAAGTCCAATCGGGCAGTATACCGATGGATGGCGATAGCTTTGCGTCAGGTATGGGGGCCAAAAGATGAACCGTGAGACCCAGAGAAAGAGGCAGAGACATGGAATGCAAGGAGATATCTAGTGAAAGACCTACCAGGCATCATGTCCTTTTTTTCTACTTACTGAATCTTACCATGCGAGCAAACCGAGTTAAGTGCACACACATCTGTACACTCTAGTTTCCGCTGGAGTGCTTGCTTAAGTGAAAGCAATATATGATTTGCTCTTCTACTGCCGGCAAGGGAGAGCTCCTCTCGTACTGGAGTCAAGCTTACAAGCAAATGGCGGTATTGAGAGTCGGACTGCGTTGTCGGGCAAACCTGTAGTTAGCCGAGAACGGAAACCCCAGGGAAAGCATTCCAAACACTGGAGGATTTGCCGAAAGTCCAGGCGATCAAGGACGATCCAGAGCCAAACGTGCAGCAGGTCTTTCCGAAGAAAACCACACGTCTCCAAAATGTTGATGTTCTCTGTGCACGGAGCGCACCGCCATTTCTTGGTTGTATCCACTCCCAACAACGCATTCTCACCATATTCGGACCGAACTCGAAGATCAGGAGAAAGGGAGAAAGACAACGAAGAAAGATGTGTATCATTCCGGGGTATAGTTGACCGATTAAAAGAAATATAAGCAAGGAAGGTAAGAAAGGCCACCATCAGCGCGTGACCCGCTCCACAATCCGGAGCGTACTGATGGAAAAGGTCAGCAGCCATGCCATGAGCGCTAGTAATAACACTGCTGTCAAGGATTTCTGTTGATTGCACACGCTGGCCTGGTAACACGTCGAAATCTCCGGGTCAGAGCGCTCGCTGTTGTCCACACACGCCCAGTTCGAATCCGTTAATGACTGGAAGGCCTAAACCAAGGGGTTAATTTGCTTGTTTCCGGTATACATGCGGGGTGTCTCACAATGCTTAAGTTGGCGGAATCAAAAACGATGAAGAGGAGATCTAGAAAGATAAGGCGCATCTTGGACCTGGGGTTGCGCAGGCCAAGAGGCTGGGCCGTGTATTCATCATACGTGATGTAGCAGAGGTAGACTATAGCAAAAACATCGACAATAATGGCCATGTAGGTGGACGATCCAGCGTCACAATTGCTACGGTTGGTAAGGTGAAAGATGCGGCTGGAAATGCCCAGGGCGGCAGCCGAAAAGGCAAGGACGGTCAGACGAATGACGAGAGGAATGTATGGGTTCCGCATGAGGGTACGCTGCAGTCAATGTCAATAACCTGAAACACTAAGCGGAGACGGTCACGCAACGGCGGCGTCACACAAGTCCAAACTAAGCAGAAGCGAAAAAACACGCGAAACGTCACGGGCGTTTGGGTCGCAGTTCGGCCCGGGGAAAGTCTCACATGGAACTTGTGGAGGCGGCTCTTCCGCTTGGAATGGCTGAACAGCCAGAATCCGGGTTCCTTCTCGGGATCTGCCACCATCGGCTCGTCCGGCTCCCATGGCGAGTCCAGGTCGTTGAAGTTATTGCGCATCCATTCCGGAGAGACAACCTCGGAGCGGCCGGCAGACTGCGGCGGGTCAGGATATTTGGAGGCGAGGGCGAATGCACGCCAGCGTGAGGCGGTCTCGACGGGGGAGGTATTAGGTAGCGGCGGAGCGGCCTCGCGGGCATGATCGAAGCGGCGACCAGCGGGAGCTCCGGGACGCGGAGAAGGTTGCGAGTTGTGAGAGGCAGGGCGGGCCGTTTGCGGCGTCTTTGGTAGTAATAGCGGCGTCACCTGGGAGTCGAGGCGGAGTTCTTCGGACGAGTCGTTGTGAGCAGAGCGCACCCAGGCTGAGCGGCAAAGAGTGAGCACGCGAGCGTGGTTGTTGTGGATGTGCACGGGGGCTTACGAGGGACCGTTCGGGGCGTGTCATGGTCGGCGGCCATAACTTGGTCGAGTCGACCGGCGGAGCGAGGAGAGATCGGTTGCAGAGCGAGCGGCGGGCGAGCGTGGTGTTTTTGGGCGGCTCTGTGGAGGAAGGCCTCCAGCTGCCGGCAGGTGAGAAAAGACCGGCCTTGGGGGAGGCTGAGGATCTCCAATTACAGGCGGCTGGTGGCCGGAGCTGGGAGGATGTTGCCTGTGCAGATCCCTGGTCGGGAGATTGCCTCACGTCTGCGCGAACGCTGCATGGGCCATCCATGACGTTTAGCACCGCGACTCGCAACGCCTGAGGCTCACAAGCTGAGCAGGCAAGCGAAACGCACCTGTCGCGCGTCTTCAGCTCGAAAACCCATCATCGCCTTCGCGCCCCGCGTGTGACACTGCACCCCGCCCGCCTGCTCGTCGCCCTAGACCCAACCACCGCCGCCCGCCACCATGCGGCTCTTCCTCCTCCCAATTTCGACCCGCCGCACTCTCATCTACTGCGAGCGCCGCTCCGTCGCGTCTGGCCAGCAGCCGTCGCTGCTCGACAAGGCAACCAACAAGGCCAACCAGACCTGGGCCGATTGGGAGAAGACGCCGCACGAGACGCCGTGGTACAAGGGCGGCTGGAAGAAGACTCTGACTGTCCAGGGCAACCGCGTCCTGCGCCGGATCCCGTACCAAGAATGGGGGCTCAAGACGATACCTGCGCTGAACAGCGCGCGCGAGAAGGCCGAGCTGGACGGCCGCGAGACCGTTGAAGTCACATTTCCCGGGCTATTCCTCAAGCAAGAGCGCGTACCGAGCATTTTACAGCAGTTAGCAACGGAACGGCAGTCGTTGCACCGCAAGCGTCTGTGGTGGAGCATCATCGGCGTGCCGATTTCTGCACCGTTCGCCCTGGTGCCAATGTATGTGGACAATGCGCGCTGAGTGCAATGATATGCGCAACTGATCCGCCCCCCTACAGAATACCGAACATCCCTTTCTTCTACCTCGTCTTCCGCGCCTACTCCCATTGGAAGGCCCTGTCCGGCTCGAAGCATCTCGAGTTCTTGCTCAAGAACAACTTGATAAAGTCGAAACCGTCGAAAGAGCTCGATGAGGTGTATGCCGCAGGCCTCATTCATCCATCCAGACAACATTCGCGCGATTCGCCAGCTCCCACGAGAGAACAGGCGGAGGCGGTTGCTGAGATTGTAAGGCGGCAGACGAATAACGAGACTGAAGACGTCATGGTGTTGCAAAAGTGGAACGGAAAGCTATTGGCCGAACGATTCCACTTGCCGGAAATGGAGGTTGAGATCGAGCGTGCCGTGGAGCAGGTCGAGAACTCAATAAAAGCAAAAGAAGAGCTACACGAGGAAAAGCGCGAGATCGAAAAGGCTACGGCGTACCCAGAAGACTTTAAGAAACCTCCGAAATAATGGCCGTTGCTCCGGAGTTACGGCGTCGGCGCAGGCGCAGGCGTGTATAAAACGTGATGTATGATTGATGTTGTAAGCAGAACTTTTTCTGTACATATGTACGACTAGACACGATTCCAGGTGCTGCTGAAATACCAGGAAACTTATCATTTACATTCTATATCGTCATTAAATCGTTACAGGTTTATACATGAGCATGAACGTGACACATAAAAAGTTTACATAGCGGTGATACCGCTGTCGACCGGCAACGAGTTACCAGTCATCCAACTGCTCTCCTCGCTGGCCAGGGTCACAGCCATCTTGGCGACGTCCTCCGGCAGCCTCGACAGGGCAGTTTGCGCCTCCGCGGTCTCCAGCCAGTTCTCAGGCATCGACGACTTGGTGTCTGTATTCGGTCAGCTCCTTTTGTTCAGGGTCGATAGACGAAGGTAGCGCTTACAGCCGGGACGGATGGCGTTGATGTGGACCCTGTGGTCGCGGAGCTCGAGAGCGATGGTCTTGGTCAAGTCACTCACGACAGAGTGCTTCGAAGGGAACTCGCCAACTGCAGGAGAAGGGCATAAGTAAGTGGAGACTTCGTGGGCAATCTAGTCGCTGCTTACCGGTGCCAGTCTGAATGCCCGCAATGTTGATGATCCAGCCGCGGTCCATACTGGGAAGCTGCTCTTGCTTCTTCATCTGGGCGCCAGCATACTTGGAGCAGAGCGAAGCGCCGCGAGCGTTGACGGCGAAAGTTCTGTCCCAGGACTCCTCAGTGAGCATGATGCTCCCATCCTGACCAGTCACACCGGCGGCGTGGACAAAACTGTCGATATCATGGTCAGCGTATGTCAGGCCAGCGACAGCAGCATTTTTCGGCGAGCAGGCAATTGTCCACGGCGGAACTGTGGAGAGAGGGCGTCCAGGCCGCGAAAGAGGCCACCTAATAGGGAGGGGCGTCTGGAAGAAGATGGAAGACTCACATATCGATCCTGCCGAACTGGCTCACCGCCTCTTTGACCAGTCTCTTCACATCGTCGGCCTTGGTCACATCGGCTTGGACGAAGACAGCTTTGCCACCAGCCTTGGAGATCTGTTCGTGGGTGGGAATTTCGGTCTCTTCGCCACCTTGTCTCCTCTCGTCCAGATCGGAGCAAACAACCTGAGCACCCTCAACAGCGAAGGCGAAAGCAACGGCTTGGCCGATGCCGGAGGAGGCGCCAGTGACGACGGCGGTCTTGCCAGCAAGACGAGCGAAGGACATGGTGATTGTGTTGGAGGCGGGGTGTTGATGTGCTTTTAGGGTTGATGTTGATCTTGATCCGGTCGAAGTTGTGCCGCGAGTCTTGAAGCTCTGCTTCTAAAGATAGGCAGCTGGGGATGGAGAAAGAAGAAAGGATGTGTGATGATAGGAGCAGAAGGAGGAGATGAGATGTAAGTTCGAGTTAGTCTCACCGCAAGTTGGAGACTGTACCTGCAGATGTCTGTTGCGGCTAACCATGAGTGCAGCGTGAACCCCATTTATACCGGAGAGCGACTGACTCTTGCAGGTCTCGGTGGGGGACTTGGGACGAGAGCCATGAGGATGCACGGCTATGGCGTCGCGCGCGGCATGCCTCCCGCGGACGCAGCAAGACATCGACACGGATGCGCGCTTGGCTCTTCCTCAGAACCGGTTGGATCCACGATAGCGCTTGCGTTGCAGCGGACGAACGCAGGGACTGGAGCGGGCGTGGGATGGCAGCATTCGGACTCACCGGTGGAGTAGGTCCCCACGGGCTTGAGCGTCTAGAACGGCGCTCGCCGCTGGCACGACGTGTTCGGAGGGAAACGGGACCCACTGCCAGCTTGGTGGACGCTGGTGCCAGTTTTGGCGGCGGATGGCATGAGCAGGTGGGGCGCAGAGCACAGGGCGGGCGGTGCATGCTGCCAGGCGGCGACGTGAGTGGCACGAGGGGCCTGGAAGCATGTGGCTCGAGGCGCTGGCCGGAAGAGGCACATGCAACGGTCGGCATGCCGGAACTGATGCAAGATCGACGGTAAATCGGGAGCAAGCGAGTGCGGGGGACAGCGCAGGGCCCGCGGCCAGCGAAACAGAAACACCCTCCCCTCCGCCAGCCAGCCAGTCACCGGCCGCCGCGCGCGCGCTGTTTCAGGAACAGGCGCGTGCCAGCCGCCCGAAACTGTCCTCGAAGCTCTCTGGAAGCCCGCGCCGTGCCGTCAGTGGCTGAGGCTGTGCCCCTTATGGACGGCGCTTAACGACCCACTCCTTCCCACCCTTCCCACCCTTCCCGCCTGCCGCTCCCGCGTGGCAGCGGCAGGCGGCAGCAGCTCATGATGCTTCAGGGGACCGCCGCAGCAAAGCTTGTCAACATGCTCTCCATTTGCTCATAACACTTGCCAACTAAAGCCACGTTAAGTCATACTGACCCCGTGGCATCGGGCGCCTCACTCGCCAACCCCAGCATTTTCGCCTCGCCGTCGCCGCTGCCCGGTTTTACCTCCGCCCCGCCATCTTTTTTCAATTCGCGCGCGCCATAACTGAGCGGCAACAGCGTCATCAGACGTCAATGCCGTCAACCGTCACGCCCTTGTTCCATTCGTACTGCAGCACCCGCGCCACCTCAATAGCCGACTCGTGCGATACCATGGCCCCAACCAGGTACAGGCTGGCGTCCAAGCCGGTTGTGACGCCGCCGCTCGTGATGACGCGCAGGCCGCCAAGCCGCATGCTTGCCCGGCGCACGATGCTCTCGCGGCGCCGGCCCTCCTTCCAGGCGTTGCTGCCTTTGCGCGCAATGCTCTTGCGCCGCCCGTCCGGGCGCTTCTTCAGGATGAACGGGTTCTCGTCCTCGTTCTCGCCCAGCTCAAAGCGTGCGTTGTTGACCACGTAGCGTTCCTCCATCACGTCCGTCTGTTCGTAGTCACCCTCCTGCGCCGCCTTCTGGCAGATGATCTCCATCTTGGTGTAGTAGTCCGGATGCGTTGTAGCCGCCAACCCCTGGAGCACGCCGGCTTTTGCCAGCAGAAGAGCACCCGTGCAGACGGACATGAGGGTGCGCTCCTTGGTCGGGTCGCTCTTCTGCAGCTCCGCGAAGGCCTTTACGAGTTTCATCGGCTCTTCGTTCTTCTCAAGGACCGGGTCGGTGCTGCCGCCCGGAACTATGAGTACGTCGAAGTCGCCGAGGTCTTCGTGGGCATCCTCAAAGTCCATGTGCGCCCTGAAGGAAGCTCCTTGCGCTGAAATTGTGTGTTCGGTATTTGAGACGAACTTGATGTTGAAGGCCTTACCCGCTGCATAAGGCAAGCTTCCGTCAGCAGCCGCAAATGAGTCACTAAAGCAACATTGCGTTGGGAAAAAGCGCATGGCGCAACGTTTCAGGGTCTCTCCAAAGACAAGGCACTGGTATAAACTTTCACTTACGAGAATCACTAGGATTGTGCCTAGCCGTGTGGAGAACCTCAACGGGACCGGCAACATCGAGCGTGTCGAAACCAGGATGGAGGGCAAATAGCACCTGGATCGGAGGCGTCGGTCCATCACTGGTTTCGGCAACCGCACTCATCTTGACGGTTCACGACTGGTACACTTGATATGGTTGATTAATGAAATAGTCTTTGGACACTTTGTGGGCTCTGGCGACAAGGATGAGCAGAGCGTTAACGAAGAATGGAACAGGTGTCTGAGAGAGTGGGAATGTGCGGGGTTTTGTGGCATGTCAGCGCAGCTTCTCAGGTGAGCTGGTTTCCCACACGTCGATGGCCGCAATACGTGCGACCCCGCCTTCTGGCTAATTAGCGCCCGTCTCCCCCACACGCTAGCTGCTGATCTGCATCACCACCGTACCCTTACTTGCTGCGAAGTCTCCCCGCGATCATGTTGCCTCCTCTACAATGCTGGCCGACTTTTGCGAAGTGAGAGAGTTTACAGTAGTTACTAGATGCCGCCAATCGACGCCTGATATATAGGCGTGGCTCGTTTTGAAACCTAGCATCACACTGGTCTGCGTGTGGCTGCAACTGGGCGGCGCCGCGAGACTAGTGTCTACCGGCTGGTTTGTTCCTGAACAGCCGGTGCTGCGAGTAATCAGCTGGCGCCTTCTCTTTTCGGCCCATCTCAAAAACTCCTGCACCCTTTCCGTGTGCCACTCGCATGTTATACCTACGACACGGTCAATTCTGACGCAATGTTACGTATGACATGCACGTTTTGCTGCCCGGGTTGACGCACCGAGTGTCATTTTGAGAGGTTTGTTGCGTTTCCACCATGGGTTTCTAGTCTCTGTATGTCACTATAATGCTGCGAAGAGACATGACAATGATAACACATGATGACAACATGTACTTCCTGGAATTCTGAGAGAGATTACTTCATGGAAATTTTCGGTATCTCTTCGTGGGCGCCTTCCTCCGGATCGAAGAGGTCTCGAATCGTAAATCTTCTTTGTAACGATCCGTGAAATGGAAATGTAAAACAAATGGGGGGAAAAGAAAGAGGATGACCCTACACTCCACCGTGAAGTTGACATGAGAGACTCACGGCTCGATGAGACCAAACCTTAACCATCTTATCTTTGGCCCCAATCAACGACCTCTATAGAGTGTTCCTTGACCTGGACATACTCTAGCCTATCTCGCAAGTTCCACCGCCACTCCGGTCACAACTATCTTCCCGAATGCTCACCAAGTTCGCTGCTTCTTCTGCCTTCCTGCGGAGTCATGATGCTCAGACTCTTCATACCTCTTGCCGTTGATGGTACAGCTTCCGTGGTTCTTCTTGACCAGCTTTCTCATGCTGGAAGCACACTTCATCTGGCTTGCCTGCTGAGCCTGGCCCTCCGCTCCCGAGATCTCCAGCTTATCATCATCATCGTACTCCTCTTTGACCTCTGTGTCTTCGCTTTCCAATGACAGTCCCGAGGAGTTCTGAGGCTGAGCGATGGGAGGCACAAAGGCGTAGTTGAGCCTCGTCTCCTCTCGGGCTGCAGGGCGAGGTATGCGTGGGTTCGTCGCGATCGGTCTACCCGGGAGCCGCCTTCTTTTGCGCACGACGCGGTCTGTCGCGATTTTTTCCTGAGCGAGACTGTTGTGTGCAGGGTCGTGGAGCTGGAGCGCATTCAGGTTCGCCACGACGTCATAAGCAGAATCTGACTCCTTTTCATCATCCTTGTTAACAACGCCATCCTCGACTGCGCTAGGTGAGCCAGCAGCCGAGCCCTCTCCGTTGGGCGAGTGAGACTCATTTGCAACTTCTCCCACCCTTGCCAGCGTTTCTGTCGTGAGGGCGGTGGCGCCACGGTGGGATGAATGACCTTTCTCGTTGGGCGCACCTTCTTCTGATGTTCCGTGGTCGCCCTGCTCAAGATTTTCCTTAAACATTACGAACGACACAGCAATGCTGCATTGCATGCGAGAAATGTAATTCTGAAGGCGAAGAATCTGGGCGTTGTTGTAGGTATAATTTTCCAAGTCCGTGACCATACGACCCAGGACCACGCCTATGTTTTGGCCGACCTTCTGGATCTGCTCAAGGCTCATCGGGTCATCGCCCGGGTGGTCACCATCTATGACGATGTGGGTGTTTGAGTGGGTGCCTGAGCGGGCGCCGCGGATGGGGCGAGATTTCGACGCCATGTCGAGTAAGTGCAGTCAAGCCGGAAATTGTAATGAGAGGCTTGAAGCGACGAATAGCGCAGTAAATGGCTTTTCGTGTTGTCGCATTCGGAACAGTAGCCAAACAGGTGCGTACAAGGTTGCTTGAGAATAGCGGGGTTATCGCGGTGCGGCGGAGAAGAAGCAGTGAGTAATGTATTTTTGAGAGCGCATTTTGTGGGCCGAGCTAAGGTGTTATGATTGGAAAAAAGGGTGTAGTGAATGTGGCACGTAAGTGATAAATGATTGTCATTGGCATGCCTATGGAAGATTCAAGTCAAAAGTGTAAGAACGATTCGCTTACTGAAAACTACACTCGTGACACTAGATATGGAAGGTTGTGATGACCCACTGTAGCATTTGTTCAATCCTCTACCTTCAGCACAGCTCGTCCCAGGATCTTCCCTTCAACAACAAGATCAACGTACTTGTCTAGCTCACTCAGCTTGCCCTTGGTCAGGATCGGATGCACGAGATCCCGCGCGGTGAAGTCAAGCATCTCTTCTACTTCTTTCAGCGTACCGGTCACACTTCCTACAATGCTCAACTGCAGTAGAGTCTGTTAGTGGTGTTCGCCAACCTATCGGCGTCGTGAATCAGTGTCTAAGCACATACCTTCCTCATGGCAACGATGATGGGTGGCGCACCAGCCAGAATTGTTGGGTCTTTAGGAAAACCGACTGCAACCATAGTGCCGCCAGGCCGCAATAAGTACGGTGCAGTGTCGTAGCACTGCTTCGTCGGAGCAAAGACAATTGCGCCATGTGCTGCTCTCAAACTTTCAGCATCAGGCTCAACCAATCAGCAGGCTCCAGGGGAAAAATCGTACCTCCGTAAGTCGTAACCTTCATCACCTCCGCCGCAAGGTCCTCGCACTTCGTGGCATCGATATACACCTCCGCGCCCAACTTCTTGCACAAATCTTCCTTCTCGGGGCCCACATCAATCGCGATGCTCCGCATACCCATCACCTTAGCGTACTGCACGCCGAGCTGCAGCCATGAGCACAGTCAGCAAGGAACAACAACCTCACCCCAGCAAACTCCGCACACACGTCCAAAACAGGAATCACTTACATGCCCCAACCCACCACCAGCGCCAAAATGTACAATCCACTGCCCCGGCTTGACCCCGCTTCGCTTACACGCCACATATGCCGTAACGCCGCCGCACATCAGAGGGCCCGCCTCCTCGTCGCTGACCGCATCGGGCAACCTAGTCGCGTATCGTGCATCGGTCGCGACGTACCGCTGGAAGGTGCCCGGCGTGGTCAGTCCGGAATTCAGCTGCTTCGGGCAGTGCAGCTCATCGGCCCCGTTGGCGCAGAACTCGCAGCGCCGGCAGACGCTCGCGCACCACTTGACGCCCGCGCGGTCCCCTACCTCCCACAGCTCCTCGGCCGCGACGTCCGGCGTGATGGCGACGACCTCGCCCGCGCCTTCGTGACCGCACACGCCCAGCGCAAGGTCCTGAACCAGCGTCGGGAAGCCCGCCGTCGGCCAGTAGTCGCGCAGGAAGCCGATGTCCGAGTGGCAGAGGCCTGTCCAGTTGATCCTGACGAGGATCTGGCCGGGCTTGAGCTCCGGCACGGCGATCTCCTTGACGGGCGCGGTCAATCCATTCTTCACGGCGGCTTTTTGTATGGTGGGGATTTTGTATTCTCCGTTCTGCTTCTTCTTTTTTTGTTCCTTAGAGCTGCCGGGAATGAGATGTGGGAGTACTGTTGCCATAGCGTATTATTGGGATCAATATTATTGTATTAGAAGGAGATGGGAGTGAATCGTGTGGATCCACGGAGCAGCGGTAATTCCGTATCCTTATATGGATTTGCTCGTTTTACGTAGGATGAAGAGTCGATGAACCTCGGTGCCCCGCATGTGTGGAGGCTGCCTGGACGCGGGGAGGGCACCAGCCGTGTCTGACTGAGTACTCCTGCTAGGGACCATATCCGACGCTTGGGCGAGAATTGGAGCATGGAGCGGAACTAACCAGGTCATGGCTAGCAGGGTTCCAGTGCGTGGCGTTTTGAAGCGGAAAAATCTGACATCAGCGAGCATTGAGAAACCAATACGGAAGTCGGATAACTGCCAAGAGTGATACGACATGTCTGAAAAATTTCACAGGCCACCTTGAATTGATAAACGATGACCAGAGAGATGAGAGTGAAAACGCCGCCCAATGCTTTGACTTCAATGAGAAAGTCCTCCGTCTAGTAAAGGAAATGATACAACCTACTGTACAAAGAACCTCTGTCGTAAACCTCTTGCTGTGCATATACTAAAACCACCCATAAATATTTAAGTCTATCGTTCTTTCTGAAAAACAAGCGGATGTCGTTCGAACCATCTGAGGAGAGTCTGATAAAGAACCAACATAGTGCCGCTTTGCACACTAGTCCACACTGCTCTTGGTCCAACTCCGCGGAATAACCCCCAAACACCCTCGGTTTTGTACAGAAGTCGCAACCCCTTAATAATCGAAGATGTGTCTAATGTTGCTGCAGAGTGTTGCTTGAGAGAAGTAGAAGGCGACGAAGTCGAGATAGGTCTTTTTGTGCCTTTGGATGGTCCGTGACCTGGGCCGGGGCCGGAGGCAGTACTATGTTTCGAAAAAGGCCCAGCGCTGGGTGCAGTGGAGCTCGAAGACACATTAGGTTTGGGTTTCGCTGCCTTAGCATCAAATGCGGCCACGGCCTCGGGATTTTGTTGCGTTTGGATCCTGGTCTTAACGACGTCAAGTGGGCAGGTAATGACACCAGCCATGCCACCAGCCGTCGCTCCTGTCAATATCTCAAGCGGAAGACCGATATCTTTTGATCCAACCCAGGCCTTTGCCAACTTCTGTTCCTGCTCATAGAAAGCAAACTGCAGCGCAGAGAAGGGGAGGTCACGGGCCAAAGTTGCCTTGAATCCGTGAAAGAGAGCATGCCACCCCTCTGTACGAACAATGGTTCTCGCTGCATGCCATGTTCCCCGATAATTATAGCCGGACTCGAAGAAGGGATTATTATAACGACCTTGTAGTTGCAGGCGGGTCTTGAGGACTTCCGAAGGGACGTAGAGCGGAGCCGCAAATAGATCTGCAATCAAGCCTGGATTGGGTCATCAGCATGATTTCAGTTGGCAAAATAATCACTGGGCGAGCAAACCTCCGCTGAAGTACGCAATCGGAGGAGCTATTCCCGCGTCCACCATTGTGCGTTTGGTCCATTCGTAAGTGCCGAAAAAAATGACAGTTCCAGAGAAGGAGCCTAAGAAAGCCGGCACGACTCCACCATATAATCCTCGCAGAAGACCTTCCTGGCGAAAAATGGTGCGATATGTGGAACCCATGGAGGTATACTTGGGCGGCATATGCGGGTCACCCTGCTGGCGCGTCTTGACCGTGTCTAGCGAATGCATGAGCATGTCTCCGGTGAGACCACCTAGACCTCCGGCCAACATCGCCTAGACAGCGCTCGTCAGCCTGTGTACCTGCGAGCATCACGCCGCGCGCCGGGCTGGGTGCCATCTCACATGGATATAGGGCGGTCGCTTGGCCTCTAGCTCGACTTCTTCCGACCCTACCGCAGCGCCCATAGTCCCCGTGACCGGAGATGGGACATCGAGTGATGCGATAGGCTGCTCATCGTGTACCAATTGCGCTTTCGTTGAGTCGGAAGAGGAGAAGAAGTCGACCACGCGGGCAAGTACCATGAAGGGTCAAAGGGTGAGCGCGCAGCGCTGCGCGTTATGCCAGTAAGCTCGCTCGGGATGGGGGGTAATAAAGGCGACGCGGGCGTCTCAGCAGTGCGGCGGGCGAGGGAGGGGTGGATGTGCGGGAGTAGCGGCGAGAGTGCGGGCGGATTGGAAGTGTCTTGACGCTGAGAACTGGCTCTGGTAGGTGTTTCTGCCGATGGCCAGCCGGCAACTTTTTTCGCGCGTCATCGGTCGACCCACCTCAGCGTTTCTCAACACCAAGCAGCTAGGCGCCCCCTGCTTTCCCACACCCCCTCTGGAAACGCGTCTAATTGCTAGTGACCCCTGACTCGTTTCCTACATGGAAGCGCTAAGAGAAAAATCCCACTTTCCATTTACCCCGGTTTGAAAGATTTTGAACAAAGAGCACTAATGCTTACCCGACCCTTTCGGCACGCCACGACAGTCGTTACCTCTCCGTAGGTCTCGTGGATTGCACTAGATTACACCAAGGCGCTGTCTCTGCTGCTGAATACTGGTATATTCTCAATTCAGCATATGTCATTTCGGATGCCGATCGAAGGAACGCATTCCTGGTGTGATTCTATTTTTACCTTCCCTCGTTCAAAGTTGTGCGCTCGTCAGCTTCCTTTTGAGTTGGCGCAGAGCGAAGATCACGGTCAACAATCAGAACATATTTAGCCATTCCGGAGGCAGATAAGATGGAATTGGCTTGAGCAGACTTGGCGCTCTACCGAGCGAATCAGCCTCTTCCTCGATGGCATCATTCGCTCGGCCTGTTGAAGTCTGGACTTCACAGCCATCATCGAACTCTCTCTTCTCCGGTGTACCCTTCGATAACCGACTTGTTTGTGAATATGCCATTGCGAGACTTGTTTATTGCTGTCCGTGACCACACAAGAGACCAACACCTTGCTTACCAGGCAAACACCAAGACGCTAGCATGGCGCATTGCCGATGTAGTATCTCGGACTTGGGACCTGGGGTTCACATCGTTCGGTGGCCCGGCAGTTCACTTTGGGCTTTTGCACCGGCGCTTTGTGGAAGGCAGTGGAGGTAAGGCTCCTTGGGTAGACGAACAAACAGTAAGCCATTTTATCCAGCCGTGGTTCTTCCTTAAACGGACTGAATTGATCTTCGCATCCAGTATCAGGAACTGTTCGCATTATGCCAAGCTCTTCCCGGACCAGCAAGCACCAAGATGGTGTTCTTCCTCGCCCTTTTGCATGCGGGACTTGTTCCGGCCATAGTCGCATTTATGCTTTGGAGGTATGCCCCCCGTTACCCACAACGTCATTGCATATCTAATAGAGATTGGTCAGTCTTCCTGGGGCTATCGGAATGTATGGCTTATCTTTGGGAGTGCAGCGGATGGATGACCTCTTGCCCGAAGCTGTATATGCCTTGCTGTCCGGGTTGAACGCCTCCACTGTTGGCATCATCGCCCTTGCTGCTGTCCAAGTACGATAATCTAAAGGAAGCGTCATTTTTGATCTTTGCTAACCAATTGCTCAGTTAGCGGAGAAAGCAATTAAAGACCGCCTCACCCGGATTCTCGTGATCTTTGGCGCATGTGCAGGACTTTGTTACAATTCGTTGTGGTATTTTCCACTGCTCATTGCGATTGGTGGCGTTGCTACTCCTTTGTGGGACTGCTACTTGAAACAAAAAATCAACAAGCTTAGAGTAAAGTGGACAAGGAAACGTGGAGGAGATCCACAGGCTGCAGCCGAAGAAAGCGCTCTCCAGGAGTCCGTGTCACCGCACGAACGACTTTCCAGAGATTCCGTCGTCCAAAGACGGTTTACTACAGCGTCTCCAAGGTCAGGCAGTCCTGCACAGGTATCATCTCAACAACCGACTACAGAGGTGGGCTTTAATTCATACGAGCATGGCGAGGACGTCGCTGCCCCCATGGATATTATCTCTCACGCCATTTCTCTGCGATGGGGACTGTCTATCATAGGATGCTTTTTTGGTATGTCCACTCAATGTAACACAAGACGTTGACTAGCTTACAGTTATAGCAACATTCGCGGCGATCATCGCCATTCGTGCAATATTAGACAGTCCACCACTGGCTGTGGACCTTTTTTCGAATATGTATCTGGCAGGAACCATCATTTTCGGTGGTGGGCCGGTCGTTATACCCCTTCTGCGCTCATATGTTGTCGACCCTGGCTGGGTTTCTTCGCGCAACTTTCTAATTGGACTCGCGATTATTCAGGCTTTCCCAGGGCCGAACTTTAATTTTGGGGTCTACTTGGGGGCTCTTGCTGTCCTACACATCCAGCCAACCGCCGTGGGTGCTTTGCTTGGATTCGTCGGCATCTTCTTACCCGGACTCTTGTTAGCCATAGGTTCACAGAGTCTCTGGAGAGTACTAAGGACAAAGGCAGTTATCATTAGTGTCCTGAGAGGCGTCAATGCGACAGCCGTGGGGTTAGTTTTCACGGCAGTGTATCGGCTATGGGAAATGGGCTACTTGACCCCAGAGGAAAGCAATGGCAAGAGCATCGCCTCGGAGCCTTTCTGGGTCGTTGTGGCTGCCGTTACCTATGCGGAGAGTGCTTGGTTCAACGTGCCTGCTCCGTTAGCTATCGTCTTCGGTGCCGTACTCGGATTATGCTGGTATGGAACTGTTGGAAGGTGATTGAACTCAGTATTTAGATTACGAAATGCTGTCGAATATCCATAGTGCATTCATGCACACCGCGAGGCAGCTGAGTATTGACGGCTGATGATGATAGTAAATGGGCTATGAGCTACAATGTTGATAGTTACAATGCGATTATGCCTGTGGGATTACAATTAGCGTCTAGTAAAGAGATGGGTGATGGACAATGGGCAATTATAGACTGGCTTCTCGTCAGGGATAAAGTATTGTTTTGGTACAGTTACCGGATCGGGTGCGGGGTCTCGCTTATACGTGCTGAGTTGTTTACCCAGACTTCGAGCTTCCCTCATCAACACCACAACACTTACCCACCCTGCTCATCTGCGCGCACACTGTTTTCTTCATTTCCATCACGTCTGCATCGCTTCGCCTAGGCTACGCGACTGCATCCCTTGTATTAGACCACCATGTCATCCTGGCTACAGAAGCAGCGCAAGGCCGAACTCGTCGCTCTGGCCGACGAGGCCGGCTTTACTGGGTACGCAGCTACCACGACGCGTCGAGTGTCCGAGCGCGTCGAGAACTGACCGACACCAGGTATGAGAATATGCTCAAAGATGACCTTGTCGCCAACCTTGATGAGCACCTGAAGAACAACTCGACGCGCCTCGCGAGCAATAAAGCCTTCACTGAGTACTATGAGCGAAGCTCTTCGCCAGTGAAGAAGACACGCGCGAACGCGCCCGTGGAATCGGACAGCGAGCCTCGCGAGCCGCGCTCTACACGCCCGCGCAGGCGTGTTACCAAGATCAAGCAGGAGCAGATTGATTCGCAGTAAGTGCGCGTGGGTACTGTGACGCGTCTTCAGAGATGGGCACGCGTCAGATACGGCATTCCAAGCTGATGATACCTCTACTGTAGTGACGAAGCAGAAGCCTCACCTGCCCAAACGAAGGTTCTCGCCACTCGCACCCCGCGTTCTGTACAGCGTGTCGCCGCTCAAGTCCCGCTCCCGCCGTCTCCCGCCGTTGTGACCGATGCCATTGAGCGCCAAACCGCGATTGTTAGGAGCAAAGTTGGCAATGCCTGGACAAATTCGGGTGTGACCGACTTCGCGGAATACATTCGTGAGGTGCTGAGTTCAGTCGTTGGTGTCGAGGCTGCCGTGATCCTTGTTGAGGGGCTCTATCTCCAGAAGCAGGTCATACCATGGTTTTATTTCTTCGACATTCCTGCTATCAGCGCTCTTGGAACAAACTCGTACCCTGTTCACTTCCCCGAGCTCTTCGTCCTCTTGACCAGCTCTTTCTGGAGCCCTACGCTACTCTGGGCCAACACCAGCCTTTTCATTCCGCTTGTCTTTGCATACTTTTTCAACATAACTCTTAAGTCCAAAGGCTCCGGTCTCGCTTCAAGGAAACCTGCGTATCAGGTTGACCCGCTCACCTTCAATCTTGCCAAGGCTCTGGTGTCATACATGGTGTACGCTCACGGTGTTCGCTTCTCTGGTCTTGTTGCCGACGAGACGGTCTTGACGGTCGCAGATGCTTTGCCTGCCGGCCACCATGGTGTCCTTATTGGTGCGGGCATTGGTTCTATCGTTAGCATCTACGAGGCTGTGCTTAAGAGATAGGCTCGGGTCTTTTAGATTCTATGACACTGGCGCTTCGCTGAATTATCTGCTTTATCTTTTGGCATTAATGCTTGTTCGATTGGGCGGTTCTTTCTCATGGCGATTGGGAATCTTGGCGCCTATCCTCGCTCTTATTGGGAGCTGCTGGCGAATAGGGCTGGTCGGCGCTGGACGGCGTTAGTGGTGTTTTTGCCGTATACCATCGTCCAAAGATTTCCCACACAGCCCATAGTCACTTTACAATTTTGTTACGGAAGAGGGTGTTTTCTCGTTTTTCTTGCTCTGGCGATAGGTTTTCTGTTCAGGCAGTTGAAGGACGATTAATTTGATGTCTTGGGTAGCACGGGCACAGCTCGGCGGCGGCACACCCTTGCTGTCATATCGATACGGGATGACGTATGTCGAGTGCACCTGTCGCGTGCACCATGCACTTCAGAGCATCGATGTGGCGGCAGACGGCGGACATCAAAAGACTCATCTCTACGTCTCCTGAGGTCTTATCATAAGTACAAGAATTCAAACAATCGCTCCGAACATGTCGCCCAAGCTGTCTTTAACGCCGTTGTCGAGCCTGGAAGTCAGCAAGCACCAAATTCCAGCACACAATCTCGTCCCGAATACTAGCATCCAGCAAAAGCCTCTGCTCATCTATCACTCGGCCTTTGTACCTTCCACTGTTTCGGCATCAGCTGTAGAAACACACCTTAACAGCGTCGGCGTTGTGGTCCCGCAGTGGCGCTACACCATGTATAGCACAACGCATTTCCACAGCACTACACACGAGGTCCTTTGCATCAGCGATGGGCGCGCGAAGCTTTGTTTCGGCGGCGAGAGTAATGATGGCAGAGTCGAGCCGGTCGTGGAGAAGGGCGACGTGGTCATTATTCCAGCTGGGGTTGGCCACCGACTGCTTGAAGACCTGAGTGGCGGATTCGAGATGGTTGGGAGCTACCCTAAAGGCTTCCAGTGGGATATGTGCTACGGGAAGAAGAGTGAGGAGGACAAGGTTAAAAGCATTGAAAGTTTGAGCTGGTTTGGAAAGGACCCCATCTATGGCGAGAAGGGGCCGGCGGTGGGTGTCTGAGGTTAGTATACGAAATTAAAAGATGCTGCTGCCTGAGGGTGCCTAGCGGTGCAGTCTGGGGGTGACTGGTGCGGCGATGACGGAATGAACGGCGGTTCTAGCGACGGCGCCATGACCGAGGCCGCTCGGGTGTGTATGTACTGTCCGATAGCTTCGCGGTAACGTCCAAGCAGAGTTCGAGCAGGAAAGTGCCAAGACATTCTCAGCTGTAGCTCCGGGGCCATTGCTGCAAACGTAAATGCTTTTTGTGCTTGACTCGCTTGGACGGAGGGGTCTGCGGCGAGCTGGCAGTGATCCGGCGATAGGGCTGAGGCGCAGGTGCAGGCGGCAACCGAAGTCTTGGCCGCCGTTGAGCGTGAGCCTACATTGACGCCTGGCCTGGCCCGCTTGCCGTGCACCTTACTTCACTTCTGTCCAACACCTTCCCCTTCCCCCCCGTCGACATCTTCGACGCGTGTACTAATCGCCCGCCGCCTTTGTCCTCGGTCGCCCGCACCGCGCCCGCTGCGACAAGATCTTCCGCTTGCCCTCCGATCCTGCGTGCCGTTACCAAGCTGTGTCTTGCTACCGCACGCGCTGCACTCTCGGACACGCGCAGCTCCGTGCCTGCAATCACCAAACAGCTCCTTCTAACGTTGGCCCCCCCTCACTTGCAGGCTCTGCTCCCACCCTGCAGGGTCCATCTCCTCTTCCTCGACCTACTTCGCCACCACCCCACCTCGTCGTCTTCTTTCACTCCGCCGCGTCGATTTCTAATCTGCAGAGCGGCCGTCCGCTTTCCGACCGTTCAAGATGCCGTCTCCTATGCCACCCATGCCGAGCAAGGATGATTCAGCTGCGACGTGCGTGCTTTCACTACTCCGACCCATCGCGCACCCATTTACTGACACGCCGCCACAGATGGAACTACCTCCAGGCCGGCGTCGACCGGATCATGACCGACCTGAGGGAAGGGATCGATATGAAGACGTATATGGGTCTTTACACAGCCATCCACAACTTCTGTACTGCACAGAAAGCTGTCGGCAGCGGCGGCTTCGGCGCTGCCAATGGCGGCGTCAACAACCGTGGAGGTGGTAAGTCGAGTCTACCCACCCGTGCGCTCCGTGGCAAGGAAGGTTAGTTTTGACAAAAAGGGCAGCACACCTCCTTGGAGAGGACCTCTACAACCATCTTATCGAGTATCTGAAGGAGCACCTTCGCGACGTTTACAAGAAGTCCACCGAACACGCCGATGAAGCTCTCCTGACATTTTACATAAAGGAATGGAATCGCTACACTACTGCCGGTCAGTACAACAACCACTTGTTTAGGTATCTGAACCGCCACTGGGTCAAGCGCGAGATGGATGAAGGCAAGAAGAACATCTACGATATCTACACGCTGCACTTGGTTCGATGGAAAGAGGACATGTTCATGCAAACCCAGAAGAATGTCATGAAATCCGTCCTACGCCTAGTTGAGAAGCAAAGGAACGGCGAGACCATCGAGCAGAACCAAATCAAGAGCGTTGTGGACTCGTTCGTTTCCCTTGGCTTAGACGAGTCGGACAGCACTAAGACAACCCTGGATGTGTACAAGGAGTTCTTTGAGAAGCCCTTCCTCGAGGCCACCGCCGATTATTACAGGAAAGAGTCCAGTCGCTTTCTTGCAGACAACAGTGTAGTTGATTACATGAAGAAGGCCGAGTCGCGTCTGGATGAGGAGAAAGAGCGGGTCCCGCTTTACCTACTGGATGAAATCATGGGGCCACTCATGAGGACATGCGAGACGGTGCTGATTGCAGACCACTCCCAAGCTCTTCGGGAAGAGTTCCAGTTGCTTCTCGACCAGGACCGTATCGACGATTTGGCACGCATGTACAAACTGCTTGCGCGCATTCCTCAAGGCCTCGATCCTCTCAGGACCCGCTTCGAGAACCACGTCCGCAAGGCTGGTCTGTCAGCTGTCGAGAAAGTTGCAACCGATGACCTCGAACCCAAGGTTTACGTTGAGGCGCTTTTGGAAGTTCACACGCAGTACCAGGACCTGGTCAACAAGGCATTCGCGGGCGAGTCGGAATTTGTGCGGTCATTGGACAACGCCTGCAGGGAATTCGTTAATCGCAACAAGGTTTGCAAGTCTGGCTCAACCAAGTCTCCTGAGCTGCTGGCCAAGTACACCGATCAGCTTCTCAAAAAGTCGGGTGCGAAGATGTCGGAGGAGGATGACATGGAGAAGCAGTTGACGCAGATCATGACCATCTTCAAGTACATCGAGGACAAGGATGTTTTCCAGAAATTCTACTCCCGTATGCTCGCGAAGCGCCTGGTCAACACGAACTCTGCCTCCGATGATGCCGAGACTTCTATGATTGCAAAGCTGAAGGATGCTTGTGGTTTCGAATACACCAACAAGCTCCAGCGGATGTTCCAGGATATGCAGATCTCGAAAGACCTGAACTCGTCTTTCAAGGAATGGGTCAGCGACACTCTGGATGACGAGGACAAGAAGACGGCCGTAGATGCTCAGTACCACATCCTCGGTACCGGCTTCTGGCCTCTCAACCCGCCGACAACACCGTTCGCTCCACCCCAGGTCATTGTCAAGACCTATGAACGCTTCAATGCGTTCTATGGCAGCAAGCACTCGGGACGCAAGCTGACTTGGCTGTGGCAGCTGTGTAAGGGTGAAATGCGGGCCAATTACATCAAGATCCCTGGAAGTAAGGCATCTCCGATCTTCCAGGTCTCGACATATCAGATGGCCATATTGCTCCTGTTCAATGACACAGACACCCTCACCTACGAGGAGATTGAGGAAGCAACTAAGCTGGATCGTGGTACCTTAGATCCTAGCATTGCCGTCTTCCTCAAGGCAAAGGTCCTAACTATCAGCCCTGAAGGCTCGAAGCCGGAGCCTGGTACTACTTTCAACCTGAACTACGGGTTCAGGACCAAGAAGCTCAAGGTCAACCTGAACATTGGCATCAAGAGCGAACAGAAGCAGGAAGTTGAGGACACTCACAAGACGATCGAGGAGGACAGGAAGCTTCTCATGCAGGTATGTTTAGCTCTCATGTTCTGGAATGTTCTATGCGCTAATTTGCGAACCTTAGTCTGCCATTGTCCGCATCATGAAGTCTCGGAAGAAGATGAAGCATCAGCAACTCGTCGGTGAGACTATTAACCAGATCCGCTCCCGCTTCACGCCCAAGGTTGCCGATATCAAGAAGTGCATCGATATCCTGCTGGAGAAGGAATACCTGGAGCGTCTAGAGGGCGAGGAGAACGACCTTGGCTACTTGGCTTAAGCTTGTGGATGCTGCAAGGGTTCGTTTCCAAATTCCGACTCCAATTCCGGCGAAAAAGAGAGCAGGTTGGGTTACAGAGAAGCCACACTGCGATGCGCACCCTCGGCTCATCATCTTCCCACTACGACCACCTTCTTCTCTGGCGCCGGCGTTGGTACATTCCGTTTGTGTGCACCTTCATGGTTACGGCGTCAGTAGGAGACCGGGGCTGCTTCATTGATATGGTCGACGATGGGATGGTTAGCGCATTGCTTGCATGGGGAAGGTCACTTTTTTCACTATCTTAATGACAGACACGAGCACCTTTCCCCTGAGTATTCATTTCCCCTTCACTAGTTCTTCCCTTGTTTTCCTCAGGCATGGCACGGTTACAGTGGTGCACACGTTGTCTGGTCTGGGTATGGGTAGATATACGGATCTGATATCGAGGGCTGGCGAGAGGCCGGCGGACAAGGTTGATTGCCAAAAAATCAAGTTTCTCTTTTCAAGGTTATATGCGTCTTACTTCGATCATGTCTCGAGGTCCCAGTTTGAGAACGAGCTCTTTGATCGACTCATTAGGGTTATTGTTTTAGAGCAGGGGGATCATAAGAAATGTAACATTGCCAGTACCTTTCTGTCACCAACCTACAGCCCACGGAAATTATCGCGGTTGCGGGGCGGGGTCATCCATGATCATGCCATTAGAGTATGCACTTTATCTCTTCTGTCTGCCATTTGCTTTTCGCAATTCAAAAGACCATCACATGCCTCTCCATCCAGAATTCGCGGATCTTGAGCGATGGTCGTCATATGCAGGAGGCCAATATAGCGGGCGTCTCCCGCTCTGAGAGAGGGAGGGATGATCGAATCGAGTTTCGGGACAGCCGCCGGCTCAGCCGTGGCCGGAAGCGCGCGCGGACACAGTAACACACACGTTCAGATCACTGCTCGCTCGCGCATGTGCGCGCAGCAGCAGCAGCAGCAGCCACGCAGTGGCATGGCTCAGGTGTCAGCGAATTTTGGGAAAAGTCGCCTGGGCCGCTGGTGCACTCGCGGACGCAGCGCGCCCTCCCCGCGTTTCCGTGCGACATGGGATGGTGTCTCTCCTGCGTCTCTACCGGCAGTCGGGTCTCATACCCGGCGCGCCCCGATCTTTGTGATCTCTCATTATTGTCGCGCATCGAAAGGGCCGTGGGGCGGCCAGAAGGCGTCGAAAAGGAGGGGAGGGGTTGAAAAGTTGATGGGATGCTGGGGGTGGATAATTAGGCCTGTGCCTGACGATTTGCTTCGAGCCTCTTCTTTTTTTTTTTTTTTTCCCTGGATTTTGCTGAAATTCTATCTTGTCTCGATCTTTCTGGACTCAGAAAATGATTCCATCTCCTGGCATTGTCGCGCTGCCTCCGCTTAGCTCTCTCCTTCCAAGCATCTCGGATCTGAAGAATGCTGGCGTTTTAGTATTGCCCGTGGTGATACAGTCATACCGTGAACGTAAAGACCCGTTTTTTTTCTTGAGGAGTGGGAACTTATTTCTTCGCATGGCGAGCGCATATTTCGCCGAATTGCTGCTGGTCTTGAAACCAGTCGGGGCCATTTCTGCGAGGAGCACAGGAAACTGGGGGAGTGTGCATGCAGCAGAGCAGTAGGCGTTCAGCGTACCATGTCGTGGAACGCTGACGCCGCTACCTAGAAGCTACAAGCAGGAAACTAAAGGCTGTAAGCCTTCACGCTACTCAGTCGGATCCAGAAATCACTGCGATATGGTTGTCTAAGATCTAAAGAAAGTTAGTAAGGAGTAATCTTAAGGTTATAGTAGAATAGTATAGGTAGATATTATAATACGCCTACCCCTATTTTCTACGTAGCGTTTAAAGTAATATTAGGTTTCCTTATCTTTTCTTTCTCTTTTCTAGTTTTACTTTTTATTCTTCTCCGTTTTAGAAATTATAGATTCGGTTTAAATTTATATTTACTCTAGAAACCGCCGACTACTATCTTAAAATAGAATTTTCTATCTAGCTTAGCTTCTAGCCTCTCTTCTAAGTAGTCTTTTAAAAGTAGATTCTAATAGAATATAATACTAGAGAAAATAGAGAAGTTTATTAATACTATAAGCTAATAGATAATAAAAACTATTTTAAATATTAAAAAGCTATTAAATTCTAGTATTATAGTACTTAATTTATTACTATAATATATTTATTATATATTTAATTTAGCTACTAACCTCGCTTATTTATTAGTATATATTAAATATATATAATTATTTATATTTAGTATTTTTTACTAGTATACTAATTTATTTATTTTACTTATTATTATTATTTAATATAATATTCTATTAACTACTTAATTTAATAGTTATAAATCTAGCTTATATAATAATATCTTTTAAATTATTAAATACTAGCTTATAGATAAATAAATAACTAAAAACTAATATAGAAAAAAAACTATTAGTATATTATTAATAGAACTTTAATAGCTAAATAAAAAATAAAATTCTAATTAAAACTAGTCTATTAAAATCTTCTTTCTATTAAATTATTTATTTATAAATATAAGCTTTTTATCTCTTTATTAACTTTCTATCTATTATATAGTTTTTATATTTAATTTAATTATAATTTCTACTAGAGAAAAAATAGCTAATTATTAAAAATATCTTCTTATTATTATTTATATATATTTTACTAAGCTAATATTAAAGAAATCTTTTTAGAATTTTTTTAAACTTTTATATATCTACTAATAATTATAATAATAAGGCCTTTATTATTAGATTTTAGAGTCGTCTAATAGATTTAAAATTATTAAAAGATTTATCTTAAAAATAAGAAAAGAAAAGTAATAATAAAATAAAAAATTATATAATATAGTATAATAATAAGACCTCTACTACTAAACTTTAAAGTCGTCTAGTAGGCTTAAATTTATTAAAGAATTTACTTTAAAGACGAGAAAAGAGAAGTAATAATAGAATAGAAAGTTACGTAATATAGAAGTTTAATAGACCTTACTATCTCTAAGTTAATATAATATTATATTAGAATTTTAAGTTAACTATAAGAATTAAAATACTATTTAATAAATATATCTTTATACTATAGAAGAGCTATAATAATTTAAGAATTATAATAGTAGATTAGAGTTTTAAATTAGAGGTTTAAATTAGCTTTAATTCTATATAGACTCTATAAGTTTTATATAACTTAGATACTAAAGTCTATTTTTTAGATTTTAATTTCTACTAGCGTTAGTAGATAATAATATCGCTATACTTTTATTCTATAGTATTTATTCTTATTAGCTTTCTTACTTTCTATTTATATAATTCTTTATCTTCTATAGACTTTTTATTAGTTTATATCTTCTTTCTAGTTATCGCGTCTATAGATATTTTTTCTATACGGGCGGTAGTTATTTATCTATTAGTATTTTTATATACGCTATTATCTTATATTTATTTATTTATTTATTTATTTATTTAACGTCCTTATATAAGCTAAGCTTATAAAAGACGGCTAGTCTACTAACGTATCTAGTCCGGTATTTTAACCGGAGTTTAATTCGGGTTTTCTTCGGGAAGGAATCTAGAAATAGTAGGGGCTAAGCCGGTGCTTTTTAGGAAGAAATAGGAAAGTAAGTAGAGAGATAAGAAGAGGTAGAAGATAAAAGAAAAATAAGAGAGAATAACTTCTTTTTTAAGGAGAGACTAAAGTTAGTTTTTCGAAAGTACGTATTTAGACTTCCGTCGAAGTAAGTTCTAATAGCTACTTTTAGATAGCTATTTTAGTTATCGATAGAAAGCTTAGAAGAGCTTTCCGTCCTTCTTTAGTATTAAAAACGAGGTCTAAGGAGGGATTTTTTATTTCTAGACTAGTATATATATCTTCTCTTTTAAGTCGATACTTTTTATAGTCTAGAATTAGGTGCCGAGGGGTTTATTTAGCCGTATTATTATACGGGTAGCGATTAGAGGGGTTTAGTCTAAAGCGGTTTAAATAGAACTTAAAGTAGCCGTATTCTATTTTAAGCTAGTAAAACGTAGAGCTAGTTTCTCTCTCCGTAGAGAGATCTATTAACTTTTATTTTATTTTCTAGTTAAACCGCCTTAGATAAGACTCTTTAGAGGCTATTTCCGCTTGCTTATTCGCTATTTTTTACTACGAATTAATAAAATCTGCTTACGTTAGCACTCGAAAGAATGCGTAGCTAGTCGATTCGTTATTCGGATTTATTTTATAGGCGTATTTAGCTAGGGAATCTGCTTCTTCGTTGCCGCGTATATTAAAATAGCCGGGGACCTATTCTAATTAAACTAAATTTCCTTTTAGGATAAGCGTTTTAGCTGCGTTTAAAGCTCGTATTTACGCTAGTTATTCTAGATTTCTAGATGGTGTTTTTAGACGGTAGAGCGCGGCCTAGTTATCTACGTAGACTCTAATATCTTTATTAGTATATCCGTTTTTAACTGCGAGTTCGAGGGCTCTCGTAAGAGCCTCTAGTTCGCCGTTATAAACTAAGTTATTATCCCCGATATTTCCTACTATAATAGTAGTTTCGTCTTTAAAGGTAGGGTCGTTTCTATCTATAAAAACTGCTAGTCTAATTCCGGTTTTATTCGGAATCGAACTCGCGTCCGTATAGATAGATATTAGGTTATCCGGGGGATTTTTGAGTTCGTTTAGGTGTTTCTTAGCTTATTCTTCTTTCGAGAGTTTAGAGACTTTAACCGAGTAGGAGGTAGATAGCCCCTAAGGTAGAAAGTAGAAAGGATTAACCGTTTCGAAGTTATACGGCTTATCTTTTAGAAAGTCTCTAATTTTTCGAACGAGCTTACTTTCGTATTCGTTCTCTCTTTCTAGAAGGCTTTAAATTAGGTGTTTTTAGTCTAATTTAAGACTTCGTAGGGCGTAGAATCGGAGGTTATTTTCTAAGCGGATTTCCGAGGGTGGGATCGCGGCTTCTATTTCGAGGGGAGTAATTGGAGCGGTTTTAAAAACGCCTAGTATTTTCCGTAGAGCTAGATTCTAGAGTATCGTAGCTTTTTATTTAAAATTCGCTTAGTTATTCTAGTATAAAACGGAGCCGTAGTCGGAGACGGAGGTAACGTAGGCTAAGTATAACTACTATACCGCGTTAGATTTTAGTCCGTTTTCGATATTAGCTAGTCGGTTTATCCTCGAAAGGCTCGAACGAGCTTAGCTTATTCTAATATCGACGTGTTCCTTAAAATTAAGGAGTGGATCTAAGAAAACTCCTAGGTATCGGACTAGATTCTTAGGCTTTATAACTAAACCCGTAGGTAGTTTTAGAGTAGAATCTCTTGCCGTTTTTTCTTTAGAAAAATATATTAATTCGGTTTTTTTAAGGTCGAATTGTATAGCATTTTCCGCGCCTAGTTTATAGAGTCTTTCCGCTTCTCTTTCTAGTATCTTAATATTCTTTTTCTAGCTTTTCGAGCTTACTGTTAAAGAGATATCGTCGACGTAAGATAAGTAGGTAGCGGAGTTCGTCTAAAATAGATTCCGGATATATATTAGAAATAGTATCGGCGAAATAGGGCTTCCTTACGGTATACCCGTTTCTACGTTACTAAACTCTTCTATATTTCCGTTAAAACTAAGGCGTAGTTGTCGGGAATTTAGGAAAGTTCTAATCCACGCGAGTAGATTAGTCGGAAGCTTTAACTTTCTTAGAATTTCTAGGAGTTGTTCTTGCGCGACGTGGTCGTAAGCGCCGCGTACGTCTAGAAATAGCGTAGATGTTTTTAGCTTTGCTTTTCGGTTTTCCTCTACTAAATTCGTTAGAATAAAGCAGGCGTCTATAGCGGATTTTTTAAGTCTTCCCCCTATTTAGGTAGGGTGGATTAGGTTTGTCGTTTCCGCTAGAAAACCGAGGCGTTTAGCTATTATTCGTTCGAGTACTTTTCCTAGGCAATTTAATAAAGAAATAACCCTATAAGTCTTAGGATTTGCGGGATCTAGCTTATTAGGTTTCTTTAAAATTGCCTCCGTTGCTTGTCTCTAGCACTTTAGATAGTAGCCGTATTTAAAGAGGTTTAAATAGATAAAATAAAAGACGTTCGAGGATGCGTTATAGGCCTAGATTATTATTTATTAGGATATTAAATCCGGCCCGGGCGTAGTTCCTTTTATTAGGTTCGAATACGTTTGTTCGAGCTCTTTTTTATCTAGAATTGGCCATTCCCAGCTTGGATCCGGCTGGTAATTTATCTAGTTATTTTCGATTCGTACGTTAGGAGGGGATGGAAATAACGTTTCTTTTAGCGCGGAGCTTTTCCCCTTCTAGCTATCTTATAGTAGGCCGTTTTTAGCCCGAATCGGAGGGATTCGTTCTATCGGACGGTATTTTATATAGGCTATTGCTTTAAAGATAGTTTCGGGGGTATTTTTACTTAGAAACGAATTCTAGTGGTCCCGTTTAGCTTTACGAATAGAGGAGAAGTATTCGTTTCGGGTTTTTAGGAAGTCTTACTTATTTACGAGCTCCGGTAAGCGTCGTATAAGCCGCGTTTATCGTTTGTTTCCTCGGTCCGTTAGGGTAGAATTTCTACTAGGGTTTATTTTTACTAGCGGGTAGTTTTCGGAATAGCTTGGTCCGCTACTTGCCGTATAAGGTTAGTTAGGGATTCTCCTAGTTTTTCTAAAAGTAAGACTTCTTTCGAACGGTCTTTTAGAATCTCTAGGCTAAGATCTTTATTCTCTTCTTCTAGAATAGCTAGCTGGGGGCTTAGCTTTTCTATAAAGTTCGAGGCTTTTTCTTTAAAGATCTTAGAGAATTTATCCTAGTTCGCCTTCTCGTAGTTAAATCTAATTTACTTAGATTTCTCCTGGTTTATTCGTTTATTTAATTGGATTTAAAATAAAATAGGGAAGTAGTCGGATCCGATAGATTCGAGTATTTGCTAGTCCGTTATTTTATTCGTTAGCCCTCGGCTAGAGAGCGTTAGATCTATTACCGTAGGCCTATCTAGGTTCGGCCGATAGAAGGTACCTTCTCCTAGCGTATTTAGTAGGTCTAGGTTATTAGATTCAATCTAATTAATTAGGGCGGAGGCCCCGTTCGAGTAGGGGGACCTTGGGTCCTACTACGGGTGGTAAATGTTAAAGTCCCCGGCTATAATACTAGGGAATTCTAGCTATTAGTAGCCTAGAATACGTTCTAGCGTATAGGAGGAATTATCGTTTCCTTGTTCCTTTTGGTTATATAAATTAAAGAGGTAGAATTAGCTATTTTCCTCTATTATTTTTAGAACTATTAGGTCAGGGGATTTAGTTACCGCGGAGTTATAGTTAATATCTATTCCCGTTAGATAACGGGATATATATACTAACGTACGCGGTCTTTCCGTTAGAGAATAATCCGGTAGAATTTAAACGAACGCGGGGTAGTTAACCGATCGCCTTTCTCTAGGATTTTCGAGATTTGTTAGCTATGGTTCTTATATAAGAATTAGGCTAATTTTAAGTTCGATTACTCTAGATAGAAGGCTCTCCGTAGCTAGAGCGTTTCTATTTAAATTAGCTTAAAATACCCTTAGTTTATCTATAGATAAAAGGGGTTAGTTAATTCGAGTTAGGGTAGTACTAGTACCGTGTACCTTTAGAGGCTTTACAGCCTATAAATTTACACTTATACTCTCCCGTAAGGTGCTCCTTTTTGCAGATTTCGTATATAGGTGTCCTCGTGCACTTAGTCGTTTCGTATCCGTTTTTAAGGTAGTTACGGTACTAAATTCCCTTAGGAATAATCCGTACTTTCTCTACCTTATAGCTTATTCCGTATATAAAAAGGCGGCTATTAATAGCCTTTTTCTATTTTTTTTCGGTACGGAACGAGACTATAACGGATCCCGCGGATTGGTTTTCTCTTTTCTCCTTAGAGGTGGCCTAGTAGGGCTTTCCGATAGGAGAAAGACCTACGTTAAAGGTCTCTATTTCCTCCTTAATAAAGGAGTCGATTAGGATATCCTTAGTTTCCCGCGTGGGGATTCCGTGGATAATAACCTTATACTAGGCCTCGACTAGTTTTGGGTTAGAATTAGGAAGGACTTTCCTAATAATATCCTCTTTTTCTAAGAGGAATTGGCTAGTATAGCCTTCGGTACCTATAATTAGGATATTTCCCTTAAACGAAAGGGAAGTTCCTTAGATAACGGGTTTATTTACGAACCCGGCTCCCGCGAACGCGAGGTTTAGCTTTTATCGGAGTCGGATTCTATTAAATTAGTCTTATATACCGTCGTAGGAGACGGTAATTTATCTGTCTTTAATAGTCGTTAGTTTTACGAGCTTCGTAGTTGTTTTTTCCGTTGGTTTTTTATACGATATGGTTGTAAAACCGTCGTTTAGAACGGGATCTGCCGCTACCGAGGCGTAGGAGGTAGGTTTTTTAGCTAGGACTGGCTGTCTTGGCTAGGGTTTTCCCGTAGGAGCTACGGAGGTAGCTCCGAGATTCCTCGTTTTATTCGAGAGCGTACGGGATACGTTCTCGAGGGCGCGGACTTCGGTTGCGAGAATCGATTTAGTAAAGTCGATTTTCCTATTCGCCGTATATTCGCGGAAGACGGTAAGGAGTTCGCTAAGGTTATTTACCTTAGACCGGTCGTCTTCGAGAACGATCGCCTTAGTAAGGCAGTCGAACGCGGCTTCGATATATTCCGCGGAGGTCTTTAGTTTCGAGCCCGGTATATACCGGGTTCTTTTCTCGGGGCGGTATTCGAATAGGTTAATACCCGTAGAGGTAGGCGAGAAGGAGAGTCTTTTTCCGAGAGTCGACGTAGGCTCGACCATTACCGTTACCTTCGGCCTTCTCGGTAGCGGTGTTCTTTCGTCGTTTTCTATCTCGATATCTTCGATACTACTTAATCCCGTAGTATTCGAGGATTTGATAACTACCGGCGTAGTCGATAGTCGAATTAAAGTCGTAGGGCGTAGAGGGTTCGGGGAATCCGGGGGGTCCGGGGGCGGATATTCTTAATTTTCTATGCTCTTTCTAGAAAAGAAATAGTAGAAATAGGAGATTAGACTAGAAAGAAATCGCCGGCTTTAGTTTCGTCTAAACTAAGCCGTAAACAAACGAATTCCGGGCGAGCGCGGGAAATTTTCTTCGTTACTTTCTCCTGAGAAGTAACGAAGCGTTTTCGGGGCTATTCGGTTAAGCTTTTCGCTTATTTTCGGTTATTCGCTTCGGTGTAGGGAGGGTGAAAACTCTGCGTATACGGGCCGTAGAAAAGGGGCGGGACGGAGAAGAGGAGAAAGCGCTTCTTCGCCTTAGATTTAGGTACGTAGACGCGTTCTAAATCTAGTATAACTTCGTACGAAGGTGCGCGTAGGTGTCTTCTAGCCGTAGCTTAAATTTCGTACGTTTTCGAGTCGTTTTGGGGTCTTAGTAGGGGTGCGGAGGTCGAGAGAGGCGATTCGGCCTAACGAGGTCTCTTTTTCACACGATAGCGCAATAGCGCGTATAGCTACGAAGCTAAGATTCGTAAATCTAGCTAAGGGAATTAAGAGCTTTCGATAGATACCGGTCTTAGCGCTTTTTCTCGGGGTTAAATTTGAAGGTGCTTATTATAGGTAAAAGATTAAGCTTAGGTATAGTAGTTATATTTAGCCTACGTTATCTTTATTTCTAATTATAGCTCTATTTTATACTAGAATAACTAAGCAAATTTTAAATAAAAAGCTACGATACTCTAGAATCTAGCCCTACGAAAAATACTAGGCGTTTTTAAAACCGCTCTAATTACTCCCCTTAAAATAGAAGCCGCGATCCTACTCTTAGAAATTCGCTTAGAAAATAACCTTCGATTCTACGCTCTATAAAGTCTTAAATTAGATTAAAAATATCTAATTTAAAGCCTCTTAGAAAGAGAGAACGAATATAAAAGTAAACTCGTTAAGAAAATTAGAGACTTTCTAAAAGATAAGCCGTCTAACCTTAAAACAATTAATTCTTTTTACTTTTCGCTCTAGAAGATATCTACTCCCTATTTAGTTAAAGTTTCTAAACTCTCGAAAGAAGAATAAGCTAAGAAATATCTAAACGAACTTGAAAATCCTCTAGATAATCTAATTTCTATCTATATGGACGCTAGTTTAATTCTAAATAAAACCGGAATAGAATTAGTAGTTTTTATAGATAGAAACAACTCTATTCTTAAGGACGAAACTACTATTATAGTAGAAAATATTAGGGATAATAACCTAGTCTATAATAGCGAACTAGAGGCCCTTATAAAAGCCCTTAAACTCGTAGTTAGAAACGAATATATCGATAAAGATATTAGAGTCTATACGAATAACTAGACCGCGCTCTACCGTCTAAAAATACTATCTAGAAATCTAGAATAATAAGCGTAAATACGAGCTTTAAACGTAGCTAAAACGCTTATCCTTAACGGAAATTTAGTTTAATTAGAATAGATTTCTAGCTATTTTAATATACGCGGTAACGAAGAAGTAGATTCCCTAGCTAAATACGCCTATAAAATAAACCTAAATAACGAATCTACTAGCTATATATTCTTTAGAATACTAACGTAAGTAGACTTTATTAATTTGTAGTAAAAAATAGCGAATAAGTAAGCGGAAATAGCCTCTAAAGAGTCTTATCTACGGCGGTTTAACTAGAAAATAAAACGTAAGTTAGTAGACCTCTCTATAGAGAGAGAAACTAGCTTCGTATTCTACTAGCTTAAAATAGAATACGAATACTTTAAGTTCTATTTAAATCGCTTCGAATTAAGCCCCTCTAACTATTACCCGTATAATAATACGGCTAAATAAACCCCTTAGTATCTAATTCTAGACTATAAAAAGTATTAACTCGAAAGAGAAGATATATATACTAGTCTAGAAATAAAAAACCCCTTTCTAAACCTTATCTTTAATACTAAAAACGAATAGAAGGCCCTTCTAAGCTTTCTATCGATAACTAAAATAGCTATTTAAAAGTAGCTATTAGAACTTACTTTAATAGAAGCCTAAATACGTACTTTTAAAAAACTAACTTTAGTCTCTCTCTATAAAGAATCGTCCTCTACTAGTTTCTTTAGCGTTATTCTTTACTTCTTCTACTTTCTTACTTACTTTCTTATCTCTTTCTAAAAAGTACTAGCTTAGCCCCTACTATTTCTAGACTTCTTCTTAAAGAAAATTAGAATAAAAATCCTAGTTAAAATACTAGACTAGATATATTAGTAGACTAGCCGTCTTTTATAAGCTTAGCTTATATAAGAACGTTAAACGAATAAATAAATAAATAAATATTATTAAAGCTAAAAATACTAGCTTTTAAAATAACTTTTTTAAGGTTTAGAGCTTTTAGTAGTATTAAGTCTCTTTATACTAATATAAAAAAGAAAGCTATTAAATCTTCTTTAAGAATATCTATAGACTTTATATTTATATAATTATTAGCGGGCGTATAAGAGTCTAAAAAAAATTCTAAAGAAGTTTCTTTAGTATTAGCCTAATAAGACGTATATAAATAATAGTAAGAAGATATTTCTAGTAACTAGCTATTTTTTTCCCTAGTAGAAATTATAATCGAATTAAATATAAAGACCGTATAATAGATAGAAAGTTAATAGAAAAATAAAGAGCTTATATTTATAAATAAACGATTTAATAGAGAGGAGATTTTAATAAGCTAGCTTTAATTAAGATTTTACTCTCTATTTAGCTACTAGAATTCCACTAGTAGTATACTAATAGCCTTTTTTTTACGTTAGTCTCTAGCTATCTAGCTATCTACGAGCTAGCGTTTAATAAATATATACTATTATATCTATATTTAAAAAGATAATAAGTAAACGACGGCTTTTAAAACGTATTTTAATTTATATAAATATAACGTTATACTATTTAAGCTTATAAATACGTTAGTAATCTTCTAGTATTATATTTATATAGTACTAGAGTTATTAATAGATAGAATTTATATTATCTATTTAAATAATATTCTAATCTACTTTTTTAACGAACGCTAGTATATTATAGATATAAAGTAAATCCTCGCTAAACTCTATAAATAGAAGCTCTATTATAAGCTCTCTAAGTATATTTTTTATATAACGTAAATAGAATTTCTAGAGTTTCTTATTACTTTTTAAGAAGTAGTTATAGACTCTAAGCGGGTTTAAACGATCTATAAATAGCTTAAGCTAATTTATTTTTGCGATATCTAAATATTTCTTAGCTTCGCTAACTTCTATAGAAGATTTATTTAAGGCTACTTAGAGATTAATTAATACCTGTCTTAGAAGGATTTGCTGGGTCGTCTCAAGCTTCGGAGTCTCCGGAAGGTGCACTTGTCCGACCTTGCGTTTTCGGACAGAGATTTCCTGAAGTTCATACACGAATATGTCAGTCGTCTTGAGGAGCTAGTTGTGTTCTATTGCACGTTGCTAGATGAGCATAGGGATTCCGATGGAGACGCATGGTGGTGGCCGTTGTTAGACGAATTGCGAGCGGTGGGGGTTTTCGATTCGGTGAAGCTGTATATCAACAGAGTAATGCAACCAGTAGGGGATGTAATGGTTTTAGAAGGGGATGCCGCGCGGGATGAAGGAATGGCGCAATGGAAAGAATGGGTGGAAGGTGTCGGACAGTTCCCGTTAAGCACTGCGGATCGTCATAACCGATTACACTTTCCTACACGGGAGATATCATCGGGCTACCGGCAGTGCTTACGCACAGCGATTGCGGAGATGAGATCAATGCTGCAATAGATTCTGCCCGGAGCGGGTGAGGGAGGTTACTCCGGAACCGGATGGCATAGTATTAAACGACAGTATCAAAAGGGCAGTATCACGGTATCGCAGTGTCTACTAGTCTGCTAGATGAAGACGAGTTGGAGAATTCAAGGAGCACAGACGATGGGAGAAGGAGAGAAAAGTCATATCAAATGAGAGTTTCGTGGGGGAGTGAGTTCTGCAGCGTGGAGTCTTGTCCAAGGGACTGGTCTTGGTATATTTCACCAGTAGCATCCGCACAGGTTTGTATTGCACGGGAAAGTAACCATCCAGTTCCTCTTAGCCTGAGAAACTCTTACGCATCTCATTGCCCTCCTATCTTTTAGGACATATCGCCGCGTCCCCTCCGTCCAACCGCCTATTCGACAAGAAGACACCAGGAAGGAAATTCCCCAACTCCATAACTCAACCATCCATTCAAAGCCCCCCAGAAACTACCGACAACAGGTTTTGAGGGAAAAAAAAAAAAAAAACGTTATCAGCTCAAAGACCCCACATGGCTAGCATGACACCAGTGCTCTCGTCCTCCTCGTTCACGTCGCCGACGTACCCGACCATGCCATCGCCCACCTCGGCCCACGCGACGGCCGTCATGCCGCGGTCGATAGGCTCGGCCGCGAACACCCAGCTCTGGACGCGCACCCCCACCCGGCCTGTACAGCCGGTCGCGCTCGTCTACGCCGCGCAGATGCGTGCCCTTCATGCTGTAGGACGGTGCCAGGAGGCCACGCTGCTGCGCGCTCGCGTCCGTCCGTTTCACGGCAGCCGTGTTCAACAGAGAACTCGTGCGGAGATAGCTGTCCATGGCCCAGTTGAGCGAGATGTTGTCCCGGGAGAAGGCGCCGAGGTTTTGGATGTCGGCGTAGCCGGCGGACGAGCAGCAGAGTATAAGCTTGCCGCCAGCGCTCAGGTAGGCGCTCAGGTGCGGGAGGATGGCGCCGCGCTTGGCGCCCATGATGCCGGCGTCGATGATGAGGATCGCGGAAGAGTGAGCGGCGGCGGGCGTGGTGAGGTATGTTATGGCAGGTACGCTTAGCGCGGCGCTAACGCCGCTGGGTAGTTTAGCTCCTTCGCTCTCTTCCAAATGAAGACCAGACAACGAATACAGATGCATACGAGTTTTTGCTCCAACAAGGTAGGCGAGCGTGTGCGGGAGGGCTGTGACGACGTCGAGGTGTGCCGAGTAGGTGAGTTTATTCCTGAAGTCTTGGCACATGAAGCCGTCGTCTAATGTGTGGTCGCCATCCAGACCCAGAGCGAGGATAGTGAGCTTCGGTGGAGATGAGATGGTCGGAGGAGCCGTGACGGTGATGGTGGGATTAGGGGAGGAGGATATGGTTGACTGGTTGAGGGTACTTTGTTGAGCCAGCCAAGTGTTCATATGGCTTAGTGGAATGAGATGTAAAAAAAAAAGAGGAGGGTGAATTTGAGAGGTATGCGACCTTATATACTTGCTTTCTCTTTATTTTTGACTGGAAGATGATCGCGAACAACCATTGCATGTGCATGCAGGCCATGAGGTGCTTGAAAAATGCTCGTCAGTTGCGATGATAGCCGTGTAAGCCTTCACTCTTCTTCAAATAATTCTAGAAGCATGTAAATGCGGCATAGTAGATCAAAAGCATGTGAAAAAAAAATCAAGGATACAGTGATTGAGGAGCTACTTCCTTACACGCGCAGTCACGATCCGCCTTTTTTTCTCCTCTATGTATTCATCCATTGTCCTGCTCACCCTTAGACTATCCATATCGCAGTACCACCCAATTTACCCACTGAAAGTTTATAGCAACACCAAAGTTCCTCTGCCCGAACGATAGACTGACCCCGAAATACACTTATACACAAGATCCAATCACCACTTTCAACCGCTGCGGACACGCCTGCATAAGTAATCGAATTCCGGAGAATCCTACCAAAGAGTTCCTTGCATAGAAATAAGTCTCAACTGGGTGTGGCTCCGGAAATTCAAGTTACTTTCGACAGAGTCTAGAGCAGCGTTAAGGAAGTTCTCGAAAGCTAGTAGAAGCGTTGGCCTTGTGTACGCCTGGTAGCCCGGAAATGGCGGCGGTAGCGCGGGCAACTCAACGTAAGCCTGGAAATTGTGGTGATGGAAGCTCTAGGCTGGAGGCGTAGGAGGAGGGAGGATGAGGGCTGAAACTGGGAAGGGGCTGCCGTTAAGTCTCCTGTCGCCGGGGATGTTGAAAGGGATATAGTTGGACTGGTGGTATGGCAAGAGCGTGAGGTCAGGTGGCAGGGTGGGCTGGAGGGTAGTTGCTGGGTGATTCTTATGGGGTCATTGAGATGCGAGGACGCCGAATGTTCGCGAGAAGGAGCGGTCCTATACGGATGATAATAATTCGTGTTGAGACCGCCATTGGTAAAGGAGGAATACGCAGAGGCAGGAGTCCGCTAGGACTTTGACTGCTCGACGGAAGAAGACTTGATCTTAGGCACAGACGAATTAGAGCAAGATGTAGTAGATCCAATATCTGCCTTTGGAGTGGCACCATTTATGTCACCACGATTAGGTTTTATAAGTTTGAACTCGGCTGGCTGGGCATCGCAAAGCGGTTGACAAGCGGAGCGCTTATTTGGAGGAGAAGCTGGAGACTGTTGTACTTCTGTGGTTCCTTGATGAGCTTGCGGAGATATGACCACATCATTGCAGGGGGTTACGTCGCGGAAATCGCCAGGCACATCCCCGTTTACGATGGCGTAATTGATCGCAGCTTCAAGAAATTTCATGTCTTCATGAAGATGGAAAATCACGGCCACGGATTTCATCGAGCGTCAAGACCGGAATCATTACAGTACGGAGTAAAGACTTTCGGCACTGTGCAATGGGTTCAGAGCTGTTGTGACTGATTGGAGTACGAGGCTATAGATTGGTTATTTCAGTCGATGGCCGGAAGATGCAGTGCAAGGAGGGAGAAAATAAGATCGAGCGGCTGGAATCTGGCATTATTAATTAAAAAAAAATAAAAAAAGAGAGAGAAGCTAGTGCATGCGTATGATATTAGGCGACGGTAGCAAATTTAAATAGTATTGGGTGAGCTGGTAAATGTGTAGCAGTGTCAGATATTGTAGTTTTCCCCAATGCAACCGGCAGTTGAGATTCTTACGAACAAGGAGAACTTGGGATTTTACTCAACCTCTGGCTAATCCCAGCCAATCATATCCTACTCCGTTGGGACAATGAGGCGTGTTACGGCTTCATTCTCCATCGTTACAGAGCCACATTGGAGAGAGCTCAGCTTAGGAAAGTCCCATGATCTTTCCTCCGTTGTTAGGTAACTTTGCTCTTAAAACCGCTCCAGGATGCACCCTCAAGTCCACTCCAGCATTCCACATGGGTTGGTAAGGCAGTTGATTGATGTTCACGTAGAAATACCCATCCTCTGCCACACTGGCCGAATCAGGCCATAGAATCCTTGGGTCGCGGACATAACCATGGGTTTGGAGGTCGGCTGGGTCGTAATAAAAGATGGCATTGTGCTCTGGCACGAGCTGATAGATCAATCCATTCGAGTCACCCTCGAAACCGTTCGCGTTGCCGCCGCGCTGTCCAAGGTTTGAAACGTTGTTTTTGGCGGCGCGCTCAGCGAGCGGGTCATCATCGCGGGCTAGAAGGTTGACTGCTGGAACAGAATACAAGTAATTGCCGGTCAGTGGAGAGTAGTAAATGGTGCTACCATCCGGTGAGATCTGAATGCCATCGAGGCCCTCTCGGAGGTGGCCGACCGGTTGACCTACGCCGCGCTGATAGAAAGGATGACCTTGATAGCTGGGTACGTCGTCATCAACGCGCAGCACAGAAGGATCCTGCGTCAGGCGTCGCCAGGATTCACCCGTTCCAAGGTCGAGAATGATGAAGCCAGGACGCCCTTCGTCGCTGGAATCGACGATGTAGGCGACGCCTCTGCCGCCGGAAGTCACGTTGGGACGTAAGTCGAACCGCACATCGTTCATGTAGCTATCGGGATAATGCACGTCGGCTGGAAATGTGAAAGTCTCGTAGATTGAATTGTTTTTAAGCGAGATGCCGACCAATTTCGGGCCTCCAGGCTGTGCATACGGCAGAGTTACTTTGCCTTGTGAATCCATGATGGAAGCGCGCCCGGTGTCCAAAGCCCATAGAGTCTCATCGCGGTCCGTAGTTGCTGGTGTTATGTACAATGCTTGAACGCTGATGAGGCCACTGGAGTCAGCACTGCCAAATGGGATTCCATTGTAGCTAGTGTTGAGCGCGGAAACAGGAAGATTCAACTCGGCTGAAGGATATGGTGCCTCTGCAGTCTTATTGGCTGCCTCTCCCAGAGTGTAGGCATACTGTCCTCGCGTGTAGCAAACGAAGAGCCTGCCGGTACTAGCTACGGCCAGCCCGATGGGCCATTGGTCGTAGTAGTAGTGAAATTCTTCCAGAAGAGGGCCGTAAGTCCCGTTGTCCGTGCGCAGAATGGTTCCAGACCCGTCTTGGAAGGTGACTTGCCCGTAAGTGACAGTCACGACGAAAGCGACTGTGAGGAGCTTCATGGCGTTTCCAGGAAAATACATTGGTAGTCTGTAAGGGAGATGACAGGAGCAGAACCGAAGAAAGCTTCACGGCGTGCTGTGCGTTTTTCCCACACCAGGTATTTGAAATTACCCCACGTCGTGGAGCAATTATTAATTTAATTGCACTGCATGCACCGCTTTTCAACGCCTTGCTTGGTCGTTGTGTAATGCATTCTCAAGACTGCACCATGACGCCATGGCGCCTGTTTCCGGTCGATCCCCCTCGCATGCTCCGCATCGTCAATCTTGGCATAATTAAGCTTCCCGTCAAGCGTCTAAAGAGTCTTGACCCCATGGCTCGGTCCAAAAGCATGGCAACACCAACCATGGATGCATATACGGAGTCGAAGCAGTCATCTGGGTGTAGATTCTACTAGTGTCATTGAAAATTAGCCTGCAGATGACTGCTCCAATGTCATGCGAAGTTGTTTGCGGCGTTCCCCACTACTGGACGGATGCTGACGGACGGAGACTGTGAGGAAATGACGGACATTATTCTGAACTCCACTGCTAACCGTCTTCGTAATCATCTTCGGACGAAATATCATCTTCGGGGTATGGCGGTAGCTCCCCCATCGATGATGTCGCGGCATCTCTGGCCCGGCGGGGTGCCAAAACCCGACGAATCGGCAGACTGGTCGGATGTACCCCACCTTCATGCTCGCGATTTTCAAGAGCGGTACTGGCCTCCTCATCAACCTCAATTTTAGTTGAAGAAATATTTGCTTCTGATAAGTCTTCTTCATCTCCTGAGCCCAATGCAGAAGAAGTTCTGCCAGAGGTCCGACCATCTACTGGTGCCCGCTTCGGTGCTGAGGGGCTGTGGGCTGCTCCAAACACGTCGTCTGTGGGAGCCGAAGTACTGACAGGTACGTTTTCAGGCGTTGCTGGATCGATAGGCCGCCCATAACGCTCCCATTCCGCCTTAAAATCAATAACGTCCCTCCATTCGATAAGCTCATCATCCATTCTCCGGTCCAAATGTGGCGGCTTTGGGAGCTCTGACTTTACTGTTGGTGGTATATTTCGGCCGAGTATTTGCCATAGCTTTTCTTCTTCTTGTTGATTTTGCTGCGTGTCAAAGAGGGCCGCGTACGATTCTTGCTTCGAGTCGAAACTCTCCGAGTGCTCTTCTGCTTCGTCGTCTGACCCAGATGGTTCGGATACGTGAGCGTCCGTAGTGAAGCCATCATCCGCCCCAATATCTTGTGTAGGAACGACAATATTGCTCAAGGTCGGTCGTTCACTGAGTATTCGTTCCACTTCATCATAGCTCAAAGTGTTCTGATCCAGCTGGACCATGACGCCGCAGCGTCGAGGTACTCTAACCCAGAAGGATCTGGCCGATCTTGGCATGTTGAGCATTTGAAGAGCTGTAAATACGTCCTCGCGGCGGATAATCTGTCTGCGTGAATGCTTTTCATCTCCCTCGTCCAGCGTGCACAGGCGTGAGACTGCTTGAGATAAGCTTGCAGCTACCAATCGTTGTGTTACGCTCACAGCCAGGCGATGGAAGTCAGTAAAAGCAGTATGGAAAATGCTGGGCTGTTCACCGTCTTCTGCTATCGAGCGCCAGTTCTCAGCCCCTCTGGGACCGCCAGCATTCGCGAAGACACGGGCTGAAAGTTCAAGCCAACTGGAAAGCCTTAGGAGATGAGCTGCAGGGACGGCTTCCAAGGCTTCTTGTGCGTGTTCAATTTGCTCCTCTTTCTCTTCCTCATCCTCATCAATTCCATCATCTTCTGCGAGCTCACTCGTGCTGTAATATTGATCTTCGTCAACAGATCGGTCAGTCGCGTACCCTTCTTCAGCTGCTTTGTCAAGCAAATCCGCTAGGTCGGGGGTAAGGAGCCAATAATCCCCATACTTTTTTTCTTCCTGCTTCGCGTCCCAGGAGTCTTGATAACTTGCCAAAGCGTCTGCTGCTGCCTCTAGACCTCTGCAGCAGTCTTCGCTGATCTCGAAAGCAGCTGGTATCTCATGAAAAGCTGTCATCTTTGAGATATCTTCACTGTTTATGTGGAGTTCGGTGACGCTTTGCTGCAGTAGCAGAAGCAGTTCACGGATTTCAGGCTTAGACTTCGTCCCCACAACGGCGGCGATTTTGGGCAAATCGTCTTTTCCATACTTTCCCAGTGCGCTGAAAAAACGCTGCTTTTCTGAAACAGTCCATTGTGATACGCCGATCTGGGAATGTTCCAGGTGGCCAGGGTTATTGTCCGCCATGAAGCTGGTGGTTTCGCTGACAGTGGAGTTGTAAAGTTGGCGGTACTCATCCCGATAGAGACCTTTCAACCTCTTTGCTCCTGCCTTTTGGGAGCCGGAGACCTTCTTTCTCTTTTTGGAATTAAAAGGCATGGCAGAATCCGTCCCGGAAATTTCATTGTCTCCTTCGTGGGTTGAAAAGTCAACCGTTTCTTCATGCTCTTCATGAGGGTTGGAGGCACGACCATCGCGTTGGCGCTCGTCAATGTCGCTGGCATCGCTCATTCTGCTTGTCGTCACGCTGAATGTCGCATTATTATGTCGTAGCTGAAGCGACAATTGGGGGCGGCAAGCACAGCCGTTGGATCCGCAGTTGAGAAAGTGGTGGGGACAGACGGTTGGTGTCTGATCGTCGGTCCCTGGCCGCCGACGCGCTCGTCGCCCGCGGAACGTCAGCGCGGCGCGTCGCGGAATCTCCAACTATCCCACCAGTTACCCCGAATCGTATCCCATGCTTCGAGTCCCACGTCATGCGTTGAGAGCTTTCGTCCACGGGCCAAGGTATTGGAACCGGCTCTACGACATCCGCTATGCCTCGTCTGAAGCCGGCGCTGCCACTGTGCCCGTCGACGCATCTCTGTTGCCTGACTCGCCTCCACCGCCGATAACGAGATCTGGAATACAGCTGCGCGACTACCAGGAAGAATGCATTCAGAGCGTCCTTGCCTACCTCGAAAGAGGCCAGAAGCGGTTGGGTGTATCGCTTGCAACAGGAAGTGGGAAGACTGTGGGTGCAAATTTGGGCCGTGGCAAAGAACACTGCTGATGGTGACTAGGTTATTTTCACTCAATTAATCGACCGCATCCCTCCTCCAAACGAGCATGCTACGCAAACTCTCATTCTGGCTCACCGCCGTGAGCTCGTCGAACAAGCTGCCCGCCATTGCAATAATGCATATCCAGAAAAGACAGTGGATGTTGAGATGGGATCAATCCACGCCTCAGGTGCGGCGGATATCACTGTTGCTTCCGTGCAAAGCATCATATCCGGGGACCGGATCAATAAATTCGACCCGAAGAGGTTCAAGCTCGTTCTAGTAGACGAGGCCCACCATATTGTGGCGAATACATATCTGGAAGTCCTGGACCGGTTCGGCCTGAAGACCAACACCAATCCAAACACTGCCTTGGTTGGAGTTTCTGCAACCTTCTCGAGGTTCGATGGGAAGAAGCTGGGAGCTGTCATCGACCATGTGGTTTATCACAAGGACTATGTCCAGATGATTGAAGACAAGTGGCTGTCCGATGTGATTTTCACTACGGTTGCGTCTAAAGCGGACATCTCGAAGGTCAAGGTAGGCGCGAACGGCGACTTCCAGACAGGTGCCCTGTCCCAGGCCGTCAACACGGATGAGACAAATGAGATTACTGTCCGCTCCTGGTTGGCAAAAGCTGCCGATCGAAAGTCAACCCTTGTATTTTGTGTTGACCTGGCTCATTTGACGAGCTTAACCGCGACTTTTCGTAGACATGGCATTGAGGCGAAGTACGTTACCGGTGACACTCCAAACAAAATCCGCGCAGAGCGTATCGACGCGTTCAAGCGACGAGAGTATCCGGTTCTTCTGAACTGCGGTGTTTTTACGGAAGGAACAGACATCCCCAACATCGACTGCGTGATCTTGGCCAGGCCTACGAAGTCAAGAAACCTCCTGATTCAAATGATTGGTCGAGGAATGCGGCTGCACGCTGACAAGGAGAACTGCCACATCATTGATATGGTGGCCACCTTGGAGACGGGCGTCATAACGACCCCGACTCTCCTCGGGTTGGATCCTGACGCCATGCTCGATCAAGCTTCCGTAGAAGACGCCAAGAAAATAAGAGAAAGGAAAGAGAAGGAAAAGCTTCGCGAGGAACAGCTCTCCCAAATCCAAACCGGCATGTCAACTGGACCGACAGAGCTCAGGAGTACTGTTACCTTTACGGAGTACAGCTCTATCCATGAGCTGCTCGACGACACTTTGGCAGATCAGAATGTTCGACGTATTAGCAGTTATGCTTGGGTCTGTGTGGGAGAGGAGCGTTTCGTGCTCTCATGCAGTGAGAGCGGGTATCTAACGGTTGAGCGGAATGATGAGGAGCAGTTCATCGTGAAATACACCAAACCAAACCCTGTTTGGCAGCGAAGGAAGGGTGGATCGGCGCCCTTCTACAAACCGCAAATCATCGCTCAGGCAGAGACACTTGAGCACGCCATCCACAGTGCGGACACTTTTGCGGCGGAGACCTTCCTGTTGGTATTCATTGACAAGCGGGCGGCTTGGCGTAAAAAGCCCGCATCGGAAGCGCAGCTCGAGTTCCTGAATAAGCGGCGGGACAAGGACCATCAATTGACGGCAGAGAACATCACGAAGGGGCGGGCTATGGACATGATCACGCGAATCAGGCATGGCGCCAAGGGAAGATTTGAGAAGATTCGGGTGCAGAACGCGAAGAGAGAGCGGGAGCGTCGGCAGTTCGAGAAGCTTAATCCTACAGTGCAAGTCGGGCCTCTCGCGCGGGATGATAGCTGAATCGCTGAGGACTGCACAGAAGGGGAAAGTAGAGGTTGGAAAACGGAGGAGGTAGAGTCCCTGCTCAATAATTTCGAAGAGATCGACCGGGATGTAGACCGGGATATAAATAATGATGATCGGAAGCGACCAGGATTTATGCAGCGCTGGCGGCTTGGGAGGCCACGCGTTTTTTCTTGTCCTGCATCACCGTCGCAGTGCAACTCCAATTTTGCGAGACAAGATGGGCGTCGATGCGACGGTGTGGATGGAACTCAGGCGTTCAACGGTGCGGGGTGCTAGGGTGTTGGAGGGTGCCACAGTACTGTACCCTCAGCGACGCAGGCTCTAGGTCATATGGATCGAGATGGTAGATTGACTTCTGGCGGCGGTTACGGTCACACGGGCAGCAGGGCATCGCGGGGATGCGACGAGGATGCTGACTACGAAGCGCATGTTCTGAGGCGGCGCTTCGCAGCATGCGTGATGGAGGCGCCAGAGAGAGAGCAGAGAGAGCTTATTCATCCATCCCCTAACCACGGCTGACCGGCGGGCGATGGGCGGTAGGCGGTGGGCCCGGTGCAAAAATATTCGGCTGGCCTCTGCGGGCTTTTTTGGGGTGGCCACGCGCGCGATTATGGCTATGTACGGGGGCTGGGCGGTTCGAGGTGCTCGGAGATTGAGGCGACGGCAGCCGGGCTAATTTGGCGTCCGGACGAGGCTAAGGGCGGCGGTGCGTTGATGGCCATCTCGAAGGGTGCGTGGGAGGCTCTCAGCGCCGCCGGGGTGCTGGGATGCTGGGGGGTGCCGGCTGGCTCGTCAGTCAGGCTGTTTGCGGGCGGCGGAAAAGGAGCGCGTCGGGCCTGGGGGCGGACTGCTCTGAAACGGGCGGGCATGCAGGCTACTGAGTAGGCGGTGGGCAGGCGCGCAGGCAGGCAGGCCGGCCTTGGGGCAGCAGCCGCGCGAACCAGACAGCACGCCCTTGAGTACTCGAGCTGCGACGAGCAGCCTACCGAGCGGAGCAGGCTGGCAGAAGGTTGTCAGGTCGTCTCGGAGGGCTGCGATTGGCTCCGTGGCTCCCTCCTGCGGCGCCGGTAAGCCGTGTCTTGTCGCGCGCACCGCATTTGCTCTGCACGGGTCACCCGCAGCAGCACCGCAGCTGGGCCGTCCCTAGGCGTAGGCGCTCGCTGCTGCACTGCTCAGAAGGCACGAACAGACCTCCTCCACCTCCAGCCTCGACCCAGTTCCAAGAGCGACCCTCCGACCGTGTCCTGCCCCGGATACTGGCCGTCTGCCGCTGCGCCGTCACTCGTTTCCCCAATTCCACCTACGCCTTGGTCGCTGTGAGAGAGAGCTTCCCCCCAACCCGCCCACGCTGCGCCAAGTCCGGTCCCAGTCCTCACGCTGAGCGCGCCCGTCCCTCTTGGCTCTCCGGGCGATCACTGCGACACCTCCGCCGTGAGCTCGACACGCGCTGGCTTAAATGAGGAGACGGTCGTCTGGCTCTGCGACCGACGAGGACGACGACAGCAGCGCTATTCCGGACGCCCCAGCTCCGCCAGCTCCTGCGTCGCGCTCCCCCGAGCATGGCGATAAGCGCCTCGACGACCTGACCACCTACACGCCTCGCACCTCCACCGACGGCGTAGCGAAGGAGCGCCGCCGAAATAATGAAACTGCTGCCCGCGCATCTTTGACAAAGTCGCGCGTCTGGTCCGACCCTCACACCGCTCCCGCCTCCGAAAAGGATCTCCAGCGCAAAATGTTGGACAAGGACATAATACCTGACGATATGACCGAAGGCTACAGCCGCCGCCGCTCGCGATGGCGGAACCCATGGTCCATCTCCACCTTGACCCTGGCCATAACCGTCGCCGCGTTCGTTGTTCTCTTCGCCATCGTCCAGTCTTTCTTCACGCGCCAATTGGACCCCAAGGGCTGCGATATGTCTCGCATGTGGGCCGCCTTCGTCAAGTACGAGGATTTCGACACCGAGCACACCCGTTTCGCCAGCAAATATTCGTTGTATATGTACAGGGAAGGAGGAATCGACGAGGATACCAGAGTAGGCATATTTTGCTTGCGAGGCTGGCCGGAGCTGACAGATTGTAGGTCAAAGGAGTGCCCGTACTCTTCATTCCCGGCAATGCAGGTAGCTACAAGCAGGTCCGATCCCTAGCTGCTGAGGCTGCGTACCACTTCCACGACCACATCCAGAATGACCCCGATGCCCTCGCACATGGAAAGAGAGCTTTGGACTTCTTCTCGGTCGACTTTAATGAGGATATCACAGCATTCCATGGACAGACGCTTCTGGACCAGGCAGAATATCTGAACGATGCCGTAGCATACATTCTCTCGCTATATCACAACCCCTCGCGCTCGATCCGAACCTCCGACCTACCTGACCCGAGCTCCGTGATCATTGTTGGTCACTCGATGGGCGGCATAGTTGCGCGGACCATGCTCACAATGCCGAATTACCAAGCAAATTCCGTCAATACTATCATCACTTTGTCTGCTCCTCACGCAAGACCTCCGGTTTCCTTCGATTCGGACATAGTCAACACCTACAAGAACATCAACGAGTACTGGCGCCAGGCTTACTCGCAGCGCTGGGCTAATGATAATCCTCTATGGCATGTCACGCTTATCTCAATTGCTGGAGGGGGGTTGGATACTGTGGTTCCCTCGGACTACGCAAGCATCTCGTCATTGGTTCCGGAAACACACGGATTCACGGTATTTACAGCATCAATCCCGCATGTCTGGACGGGGATGGATCACTTGGCAATTACGTGGTGCGATCAGTTCCGAAAGAGTGTCATACGCGCTCTGTATGATGTTGTGGATGTTTCACGTCCAACACAGACCGTGCCACGAGCCGAAAGAATGCGCAGTTTCAAGAAGTTTTTCCTGACCGGGCTTGAAGACATTGCTGAGAAGACTCTGCCACACAAGGATCCCAAGACCCTTCTGACCCTCGAGGACAACTCAAATTCCATCATCTCCCAGGGTGAACGCTTGATCCTCCGATCTTTTGGACAACAGAGGAAACCCAAAGCATATTTACTTCCTGTACCTCCACAAGGTGCTCCGGAGGGAAGGAAGTTCACCTTGTTGACAGACCAGAAGATAGATGCGACTGGGGACAATGGCAAGCTCGAGGTCCTGTTCTGCAGCGTCTTTCCCCTACAGGCGGGGCAGTCGGCTGCAATTTTCTCAATGGACATGGACCTTTCTGGAGATAGTTCTGGCTCAACGCGACTTGCTTGCAAAAATGCTGCCAGTGACGTCATTCACCTCCCGGCGTCGACGAAGAACTCTCAATTTCCTTTCGACAAGACACAGCCATTCTCCTACCTACAATATGATCTAGAGGATCTTGCTGACCACCAATTTGTCGCCGTTGTGGACAAGGCAGTCGAGCACACGAATGGCTGGGTTCTGGCAGAGTTCACCGCGCGATCCGAGGCGCTGATTGAGACCAACTTGGGTCTGCGTAAACTGTTGTTTAGCGGACTCCACCTGAAATTGCCTGCGAAACGGCCAATGGTTATGGATATCAAGATTCCGGCGCTCCACTCAAGCTTGCTGGCCTACGAGCTTCAGATTAGCTCCAAGGGCTGCGGTGACCGTGGAGAACTCTTCACTCCGTTGCTTCGCCAATATATCCAAGAAGTTTACGAGTCGAAATTCTACGTCAATGCTAGGAAAGCGGACATCAATCTGCACGGGGTTGCTCCATACATGCCACCACCCTTCAAACGCAACAAGTCATTGAGCGAACTCAACGGTTTATCACTACAGATTTGGACTGACCCGACATGCGAAGCCCCGCTGAAAATCGACCTTGAAGTCGATATCTTTGGGAGCCTGGGCAAGCTCTGGATGAGATACCGCACAGTATTTGCAACGTTGCCTCTCGTGGCCGTAGCTCTGGTATTGAGAAAACAGTTCAAGGTTTACGACGAGACAGGTTTGTGCTCATTATTCAGGATAAACCGGCTATCAGCTAACAAATCAGGCGTTTTCATGAGCTTTGCGGAAAGCACTAATCAATGTCTTCGCTCGTCGATACCTGTCCTCTTCCTTGCCCTTACATTTTGCGGCATGTCTCTCGCAAGTGCCAGTCAATCTTCGTCATACCATGGTTCGCGCTGGTTCCCGTCCCGCAATGGCAATGCTACTGAAACCCCATTAGACTTCACCAAGAACGATCTTTTGCTCGGCTCTCAGGACACCTTTTTCTGGTTCCTTGTACCGCTTTTCGGCCTAATGTGCACCGGCGTCTGCGTTGCGATCAACTACATTGCTCTCTTCGTACTTCATGTTTTTGGGATTGTTTACACATGGGTGAGACCTGCACTGCGGTGCGATGAGGGAAGGTGAGCTTCTGGAAATCATTGGTTCCCTTTCCCACGCGCTTACATAATTTCAGACGGTCTCCTACAGCATTCGCGGTCAGCTCCACGAAACAGCGTGTTATCACCACCGGCGTCCTTCTCCTGATGGTTTCGACTGCTATTCCATATCACTTTGCGTACATGGTTCTCTGCGTTGTTCACATTGCGACTACTACTCGGGCGCTTCGGATTGCGCGAGAAACAGTACGTTACTCCATTGTCGTTAACCTTGACCAAGAAGTTAACTTAGTGCAGCACACCGAGGCGAACTACAACTTCTTTAATTACTGCCAAAGTATCCTAGTGCTAATGATTTGGATCTTGCCGATAAATATCCCGGTCCTGGTTGTCTGGGTGCGCAATCTGGCCGTCCATTGGCTGACACCCTTTTCCTCTCATCACAACATCCTCTCCATCATGCCCTTCATCCTCCTTGTCGAAACCTTGAGCACTGGCCGTATGGTGCCAAGGGTAACTAACAGGTTTGTCAATGCAATTATCTTGCATCCTTTTGTAGTGTTGCTAATCGTCTATTCAGATTCCGCTACTTTACCAACATCCTCCTATTCGTCCTTGCGGGCTATGCGGCTATTTATGGTGTGACATACGCCTATCTCCTCCACCACATCGCGAACATTCTCTGCGCGTGGCTCGTTGTCATTCACCTTTCCTCAACTTCCCTCGTCACAGTTTCGCGTAACTTTGGCCAAAGATTCGATAGTCGTCGAGGCGATGCGCCCGGCGGAGGTCACGTCAAGAAGAGGCCATAATTTTACCAGCGTGTTTTATATTCTCTTTCGAACTTCAAGCGTGCTTTTGGAAATCGAAGTCATGTGGGAATAGAAGTGCTACGAGTTTCCTTTTCTTCTCCAACCAGACCCTCGCCCTGCCGGTTTTTCATGTAGAGACTTCGTTCTCTACGCGTTTTGCTCTTCTTTTGGTTCAAAAGTGATGGGTCTACTCTGCAAATGACCTTGACCACTACTTTATTTAGCTTTTCTTGGCACTGATAGGTGAAATAGTCACCTAGCAGACAGTCATGCTTTTTGGTGTCTTGTTTGGAACTGGATAAGGGTTGAATGGCTCCGGGTGAGGAATAGAAGTACCGGTCGCCACCATACTTTTGCCCTTTTCTCTTATCTGAGTCTCTTGGGTCTCTTGGGAGGGGACGCGGGTCTATACCTTTCTTGTCCCCCTTGTTTTTTTTTTTCCTTTAGCACGGCGTCTTTACTACCCACACTTCTTATCATGGGAGGGAAAACTTTATTGGGATTTTTTTTATCACTTTTTTTTTGGAGAGAAAGACAAAGACATTATCTTCCGGACGATTGGTTTTCGTCCAAGGAACTGAAAGTAAAACTTTGGTTTGGAATGTCTATGCATTGGCGAGGAGGCCGGCGCAGCTCCCGTTGGTGGTTGTTGCTGCTATTCCGCTCTTGTCTATGATTCCTCTCGCGCTTTGGATTTGGCCTGCCTGAGCAAAGCATGCTGGTGGTTGTATTTGGTGTTCGTGCCGGATGATCTTGGCTCTTCGGTCGGGTGGGCTGAGTTCCTCTGTGGCGAGAAGCGGACGGAGATCCGTCCGAGACGGTTTTCGGGTCTGCTCTTTGTGATAATCAAGTGCGGCGATGCTTTGCGCTTGGAGCGGTTGGCCAGTGGCCAGGCTAATGGACGAAAGGGATGTAATGATCGGGAAAACAAGGCAGGTGATGCTGAAGGGCGGATGAATCATGGTTGGAAGGCTGGCTATATCCGTTAATGTTTGAACTGGTATTGTGAATAGAGATATGTGTGTATGCTGGACTGAACTGCTCATGTGCGCGCCCGTTCGGCGCTGATTTTCTTTTTGTTCTTTTTTGTTCATGTTGGTTCTGTGATGGATTGCACGGGAGGGACGAAAGGTTTCTGTCAAGTTAAAGGACTAGCTGTGTCTGTAGTTGCTAGAGTTTCTACGAGGAAGAGGTGATTACTTCTATTCGTTTCATTATTTTATTGTCTCCGCATATTAATCCTGGGCCGCCGAATTAGTCGTACGGACGCAGACGTCGTACAAGCTTAATGGCACTTATATGCGGACGTGGCACATGTTTCAACTACTCACGCCATATCTACTTTATTGGTGTTGGGACAGTGAGCTCTCCGGACGCCCGCTGTATCATTGAAGCCAACCTGGAAAGCTATAACTACAAAGGGGAAAGATAAATCTACGAAAATTGTGAAACTCTGACGCGCGTGCATAGCCTCACGTCTTAAGGTTAGCTCGAAGCTGCGGTAGGTAAGGGGAATCTGGTCCGATATGGGGCCCGGTAGTATTCGTTGCATCTGAAGCGTATTACCTGGTCATAATGAATAATCTTCACTCGAGTATATTTGAGTTGCGGCCCCATCGATGAGTGGCGCCGAGCGTGTGTGGTTATCTCTCTTATCGTTCATATTTTCTGATACAAGTAACTCTCATAGCTTCTTCTGATATAGCACGATTCGGTAATTCTATTCAACGTTCTCAAGCCATAAAAGACTAAACGCTAAAGGGGGAGAAATTCTCACTACGCTGAGTCATGGGTTAAAGGTAATTTTCTGGATGCCCTAATTGAGACATGGAAAGACGTAAGCTATACAGATCTTTTCAGACAAGTAATCCGCATTTTGGGGAATTTTATACAAAAGTAGAACGTCCAGGAGGGAAACATGGAATCGGGGCTTGCGAAGACTTCCGTATGTATCTTAGCAGAACGCCGGGCGCATTCGGGATCGCGTCCAAGAGAAGGTCCATTGAGATTTTCAACTTGAGCACAGAGCTCTTTCTCACTTTTTATGAAGGCATTGACTTTAGAGTACCCGCTGGTTATAGCTTGTAGTTCACTGATTGTATTGTGAGCTCCACTGTATACTTTGATCAATAATCCAGTCATGGAGTCCTCGCTGTTAAGGCACTTCAGTAGATGTTTGATGGAAGCCTGTATTCTCAAGTTGATTTGGTTGTTTATGACCTAACGAGAAGCCAGTCATTCAGTGATTTCGTAAAATAGCAGATAAATCCCTAATGCAACAGATGTAGAAAGAAGAGGAAGAGAAGGAAAAAGAGAACAGGTATTCTATACGAGTGTTGAAGTCTAGCTCAGACCAAAGAGAACCAAATCCCAGCAACAAATATTAGTCTCGGGACTCTTCTCGAGCACTAATATGAGCGGGTAAAAGCGTACGGAAGAATGGCAGAATTATCTCGCATTGGTCTCTACCTAATCATTGTGACTTCTTTTCACGGTACCTTTTCTTCAGAGACGAGACCCCCTGCTCACCCAAGGGACCAGCTGTCGTACATTCGTTAAGATGAATCAAGCCGATTGAACCAGACCGACAACAGAGGCCGAACGTCCTAATTGAATTATCCAGAACAATCCAACTACCAGCTGCAAGGACGAAATGATCAGGGCCCACGTATAAAGCTCGATGGGAACCCTACAAGATCCTGATCTTTCCCAAGCTAACAGCACACGAAAGATCTTCAGTTCAGCTAGTAAGTTTATAGAGTGGAACAACTGCTCAAGAATGTGGAGCAAACATCTGATTATTCAGCGCTTTGGGTCCTCCGTGTCGCTCGAGAAAAGAGCGCGGCTCAAGTGATCCTGGCTAGCGTGGGTGGCAACCATGTCTAGGCTAGAATCCTCAGCACCGGAGCCCAACATTTGCGTAGCACCACCGCTACCACGGGAGCCTTGCGGAATGCTGTTGGGTAAATCCTGCTTGCTGGATGGAATGTCACTTTCACTCGAAGACCCGTCAATGAAGGGAGCACGGGGTCCCTTGCGCTTCTGTCTGGCGGTGCGTGTGTCAACCATCCTCTTGAGCTTCTTCTTCGGAGGTTCAGAGATGCTGGTAGCCAATTCCGATAGAGGACTCTGGCTGATGTTTTTGAAAGTGGCACGGTTGAGACCAGAGATCGACGGTGTTTGATTGCCAACCGTATTGGACTTGACGGTCGTGACTGGGGGCATAGGCGCGACGGGGGCCTTCTTCCGTCCTGAAGCAATCTTGGGAGGAGTGTTACCCTGATAAGACTTTTCTTTGTTGGAGGTGGACTTCTTGGACTGGCCTAGAGATGTACTGGAAGCAGGGCTAGCGTTGTTCTGAGAGGATTTAGACTTCAAGGCAGGCTTGAGGTCTGCGGTTGTGACGCGCTTCTGCGAAGCAACACCAGTAGTACCTAGACTGGCACCGGGTGTGGAGCCAGCCATGTTCTCAGACGATCTCGGCGTTGCGGCCGGCCTCGTAGCGGACTTGGAGCTCGAAGTCTGGACGAGCTTCTTGGATGTGCTTGTAGAAGCGCCGTCGCAGAGCGTAGAAGCAGAACTTTTGGGAGCGGTAATGCTCTTACTACTGAGAGCCTTCAGTGTGATAGCACCGGCCTTTTCGCGGTGAGCAGGATTGGCGGCTATGGGAGAACGCTCAGGCATAGTCTGAGTGCGGTCACTCTTACTAGCACGGGCAGACTTGTTCACAGCTGAAGCATTCTGAACCGTGGTCAGACGACCGGCGCTTTTCTCAGAACCCACAGCCTTATTAGCAAAAGAAACCTGCTGGTTTTTGGTCAGAGGCTGGGCACGCTCTTGCACAGTGGCGTTGGTAAGGACGCCCTTCAAATGCACATCCGTTGATGTGTCAGCAGAGGTAACATTGCCAGTCTGTGTACCGGCGGTGGTGTGCTTCATAGAACCCGCGACCTGGGCTACTGAAGTCTTAACGGAAAACTGCGTCGTAGCAAGTGTAGGCTTGACGGTGCGGGTATCGCTCGGAATGAAGAGAGAGTTCGCAGACCGGGCGGACTGCAGTATACTCAAATTTTCAGCAACTGAAGACGTGTGGCCGAGCGAGGAGTACTGTCCTACTTCATAGGTCGGCTGCTGAAGACCAAACGGGTCGAGAGCGGCGCCGTAACCTCCACTGATCGGTCTGATAGGAGCATTGTTCTTCCTTTGGACAGGATTCTTGACCGGGACAAACTTTTCGACGCGGACTTTGGTTGGAGTAGATGTACCGCTTGCAGAAGACGACTTGTGAACAGAGCTTGCAGTCATATCTGGCGATGTGGACAGGCTAACAGTCTCTGCGGTAGTGGTGCGCTTTGTAGGAATGCTGATGGGGATGGCCTGCTCCATATCGTCGGCGCCGTCAAGCTGGGGCATATGAGCCTGCTCATTGGGTGTGGGTGGCGCACCAGATCCTCCAGGGTCGGCTGACATGGTTGGAGCAGCTGGTAAGTCGAACGAGGTCACAAAACGGAGAGGGCCGTAAGTTGTGCGTGTGCCTGCCGGCGTCAAACTTCGCTGCGAAAAGATTGTCGGATGCAGGAACGAAAGACGGCGAGGGATGGACGGAGAAGGAGGAACCACGGCCGAAGGTTGCGGAAGCGATGTTGCGGGCGTTGATGCTTCGCTGCGGCACTGGTTGGCGGGGGAAGCACGGTCGGAGATTGGCGTATCATTAACGGAGTTGCCTACGTTGGAGCTATCGTGCGCTGCATTACTCCTCGAGCCAGGCTAGAGAGCAAATCAGTCGTTCCTGGGATCCGTGTACCTATTTTCCTGGCAGTGTGCTGTAGTGACTTACCGCCGAGAAGCCAAAGCCAGGATCACTTGCGAAGATCTCGTTCACCACGGTTTGAAGACGCTCATATTGGGTAGGTACGATTCGCTTGCCCTAAAAGCGTAGTCAATTGCTCTCTTATCGCGCAACCGGAACAGCTGCGTGTAGCGATTTCTGGGAGATGTGTACCTGTTCCAAGTCCGAAAGCACTGAAGGCGGCATTTTGATACGAATCACATAACTTGCAAATGCAATGGACAAGTGAGAGCGGATTGAGCGCTCTGCGTCCCTCAAGATTATGAGGAGCTCTGCAAATTGTGGATTTTGATAATGTGTCAGAGAATGCAGCCATTTGAGGAAACAAGGTTGTTAGATCTACCGGCTGAATGTGCGTCTGATCCAAAGCGCTGCTCAAGAAGCCGTGCATGTGACGTAATCTGTTGACAATGACGGCCGTTTCCTTTAGACAGAACTTCTCGTCATTGTTGAAGCGTTCAAGGTTTAGCAGCGGCCTCTGGCGTACACGGTCCCTTAGCTTGTAGTTGGAAGGAGACAATAGCTGCAGCTCGCCTGAAGACATGATGTGCATGCGACTAGTTGTGGTTGACTGAGCTCTAGTAGTAGAAAAGAAGAAGTGTGTTTTGCGACCAGCGGTGGGCAGATATCCAAACGAGAGGCCGCGCTAGCGTATGGCCATAAGCGAGCTTTTTTGGGAAAGAAAGACAAGGGTTCTGAGAACTCATGTATTAAGTGTGGAAAGTACGCAATGTTTCTTGTTCATTCTCTGGAGCAAATAGCTGTGCCTTCCTCAATTTTCACTTTTGCTTTTTTTCTTAAGGAGCACACATTCCCCAAGCTGTGATAGGTCAGCTGGAAAGCGAACCTCAGCCTAACACCTCGTTTAAAACCCCAATTCGGAGGGAGCGGAGCTTCCACTCCAAGCCTGGTCCTAAGCAACCAGAGACACTGGACTCTGTATTATCATATCCGAACAATCGAATCGGTCGCTGTTATCACGGCCATTGGAGTCCACGAACTTGAACGAGGCTGATGATGTGTGTGCACCCGGAGAAGCTGAGGTGTGGTTAAGCTCAGCCCATGTCGTCCACTCGGAGATCGCTTCGCTTCGCGCTCGTCCGCCACCTCAGACACCGAGGACATCCGCTAGCTATTTTTGCCGGTTTCGTTCGCAATCTGCAAACGTAACAGATCCCTGACGTCACAACACATCACTTCAACGCTGAGACCTTAATCCCCAAAGGTTCGCATTGGACCAATCTGCAAGACAATGGGTATTGCATTGTTCTAAAGCTATGCTACTCCGAATGACCATTACCACCATCCCAACCCCGAACCGATCCTCTTCACTGAAATGCTCTACATTATCGCTCCGCCTGCAACTTTTATCAACCATTAGTCTGCGTCCCGCACGCCTGCGTTTTTGGTATCGAAAGCAAGAAGGGCACCTCGCGCGCGGTCCGAGTCCGAATCCGAATCGATGGTGCATTCTGCCATTGTAGCCAGCCATAGAAAAACGCTCAACATGTATCTGCACGCTCAAAGCAGAAGCACTTTGTGCATATAGGCCCAGCCCATCAGAGGAGAGACATGAAGCGCTGAAAAATCAGCGACGGGTTGGTACGCCCAGTCCCAATGCTGACCAGTCACCCAAAGGAGCAAACGAACGGAAGAAGCATGAGGTATTTATGACTACAAGGAGAAGCGGGAGATGGCCAATACCCATGCTGAAAAGCGTAGCATGGTGACGGTCAAGGTGTTGGAATTTCAAGATTTGAAAAGCTGCCGATATTCTGGCGAAGGGTGTTTGTCTTATCTCCGCTTGAGTTCGTCCGAGAGATATTCCAGGACCTGCAAAAGAGAATGTGAGTAAACTCCTATTTTGAAAGGATTGAGAAGAATCTTACGTTAGACGGGATAATGCCCTGATTGACAAGGTGCTTACTCAACCCTTTCACAACCTCTATTTGCTGGTCAGGGGTGAGTCCCGTAATGGCTTGCTCAATCACACCGCCAACGCTTGCCTTGTGTACGGCAATGAAACTCGAGTAATACATGAAAGCGAAGAAACCCATGATGAACTGGCAATCCATGCGATCAGTCATGCCACCGTGCCCAGGTATGGAGTCACCAAAGTCCTTGATCTTGAACGTGCGCTTCAGGCCGGAAGCGAAAAAGCCACCAAATGGAGCGATAAGGGAAGCGAAGGTTGCAAAGACAAGGATATGAAACTGCATAGGCGCAACCGTGATCTTAGTAGGCAGGTGAGTCCAATTGGGGGGGATGAACGGGAGGCGATAGGTGTGCGGAATAAAGACGGGGTTGACGTCGCATTCAAGGCCGGTAAAGAAATTGGCACCAAGATCCTACTCCCAGTCAATATATGATCCATAGTTGAAGTCGACGGAGGTCTTACATTCACAGGACAGATAAAATACTTGTATCGCATCAAGATGTTAGTGAGAACCACGCCAAAGATGATAGTGAAGATCCAGGCACCGAGGAAACCTTCGACAGTCTTCTTGGGTGAGATCTTGATCAATTGGGTCCGACCAAAGGTAATGCCGCAGATGTAGGCAAAGATATCGTTGGTGATGACCAGAGATACCGGAAGGAAGAACCAGATCATGCCCTCGAAGATGTTGTTCATGATGAAATGTGCCTGAACGACAATGAGGTACAGAGCCATATGGGTCCATGCGAATTGAGTGAACTGGAATTTGTAGTGACCCTTCTGCAGGGAGGCAACAAAGAAAACGAAGCCTGCCGAAGGTTAGCAATATCAACACAATGCGGTCAAGAGTACCTACCAGTGACGTAAAGCATGAAGCTGATGAAGCGGTGGTGAGTAGCAAACGGAAGGAGGATCTTGTCGACAAGGATGATGTGCTTGAAGTAGTAGATGACGCTTTCTCCATAGAGAAAGTACATGGTAGTTCCCAAGAAATACCAGTTCAAGCTCTTCGTGAACCTCAAGCTCCGGGCGCGGCTAGGGACATTTGAGATGGCGATAACCTCCTTGAAGGAAATGATCTGGACGGCCGTCACGATGATGATGATGTAGATGTGGCCGGCAAACATGGCCCAGAAGAAGCCAGCGATCATGACCAAGGTCCAAATTGTACGGGTAATAAAGGTTTCCTTCTTCTTCTCATAATCCGATTTGGGAGGCTCCTGCTGCCTAGTTAGCCGCCGTCTGCCGTCTATCTGCCGACCCCAGCGCTGGGCGCCAGAAGTATACTGACCTCTGATTTTGCAACAGTGCCATTCCGAGTAGGGCTGCCAGGCTCGGAATGGGGCTCGCTGAGCTCAGACATTGACATCCTCCTGCCCTTGCCGCTGCTGCCGCTTCCCCGGTGTTGGAACTTCACGTCCCTCCTCGGCTTCGTCATGGTCGCGGTGGTGTCGCGGCAAAGCTACGGACCACAGATTCGCCCCAACTCTTTCGCAGATGCTTCGCAAAGTATGTCCGGCTTCGATGGGCGCAAGGAGGCGGGAATCAGGGCTGGCGCGCTCCTCAACGTTTTCGCTTTGGGCCGGGCACGGTGCAAGGCAGCGGGCAGCGGGACGGCGCGGTCGCTTTGGAGGAAGCTCGCGGGTGAATTCGTCGCGCACGTCCGGGTGACGGGCGACAATACGCTAGGCTCTCAGAGCGATGAGGGACCGAAAGGCTTGGTGACAGATGGCAGGGTGAGAGAAAGAGGGTGCGCGGCGGAGGCTGATCTACGTCAACGGACGCGCCAAGGCTGCAAAGCAGCTGGCGACTGGCAGCAGGGCACAGCGCAGACCCACAGCCCGCAGCCCGCAGCCCGCAGCTCGCGGCGCGCACAGCACAGCACATGTGAACGCCCAAGCACCACCCCGGTCGCCCATCATCTCCGCGACGCGCCGCCATTCAGCGCCCTCCCATTACGCCCGCCGCAGCCCACCGCATGCGTCAATGGCATGGCTAACGACAAGGACGAGTATGGCTGGGACGACGACCTCGAAGGCCTGCCCGACGACGCTTTGCGCGCGATAGAGACTCAGGCCTTGCTCTCAACCCAGCGCCGCGACCAATCCCGCGTGCCGCCTTCCGCCAGTGCCCACGCGATCCAAGCCCCGCCGCATGGAGATCCGCCATCATCCGACTATGGGCTTGACGCCGACGAGATACAGCTGAACGGAGAGACTGTTGCTCCCGGCCCCCCAAAAAACATCGCCACCGGCGCGCCGCAGCGTTTCGGAGGGAACACTCCCGCCCGAGTCCGCAGCCATGCCACCACCCGCCGGACAGTCCAGGACCTTGCTGCTGACCAGATCCCGGGCCTCTACAGGCACCGTCTGGCCCGCTTTGGGGACAACAGTAATTACGACTTCGCCCCTCCCGCTGCCTCTGCAGCTGCTCCGTCGCAGACTGCAGAGCGCTGGGCCAACGCCAGCGAGGACGACTTAAGACGGCGAATCCAAGAGGTAATAAAAATGAGAAGCCATATACGTACACAATACTGACTTTTACAGCTCAAGGAAGAAATCGCAAATCTCGACCGCGCGAAGAATCAGGCTGAAGCCGAGGTGCAAATTAGATCTGGAGAGGCCACTATTGTTCGCGATAACTTGGAGAGGGTGAACAAGGAATATGCTGCTAAGCTGGCGCTCATACAGAAGACTCACGCGGAGGCTATACAGAGTCTGAAGGAAGAGATTGCAGTTGTGAAGAGGGAGCGGGATAGAGCCGAGAGCGTGAACAAGTTCTTAGAGCAGGATCTTAAGGTGGAGGCCGGCAAGGTAAAGCAGGTCCGGCGGAATCTGAAAGACGGTACCGTCAATGGCAATGCTGCGAAAGCTCCGGCTACTACTGCCACACCGAAGAAGAATCGAGTAGTTCCATTCGGGGACGGCTTCGAGGACGAGGATGTTGCTATGGTCTCGCCTAGCAAATCGAGGGAAAAATCAAGGACGGGAACTCCAAGACAAGGCTCAAAGCGAAAGCGCAATGCCATCGAAGCCAGCCCGTCGAAACCTCTCCCTCTGTCGGAGCCTCAGATAGCCGACGATGGGCTGACGGCGCCAGATGTCGAGCTTGAAGAAGACGCCCTGGCGGATACCGGGAAAGAGGATCAGAAGTTCAAGCTTTTGACGAGGCTAATGAACCATCGTCCAGTGGGCATGCAAGTGAGGACATTTGAGGCATTCACTAAATATGCGTTTCCTTCTTTACCCGACCGACTCCTCTCCTCCATCATTTATGACGGTGTAGCACTATACCGGGATGAGTCGAATGACTTCGCAACTCATTTCTGCAGGATCATGTTGTCCCTGTGGGATCGTTGTGCACAAGAAAAATATGTTCGTGATTCCCATCCCCTTTATAAATTCAGTGACTGACTAATTATCCAGTTTCCTCCTTTGCACGTCATTATCGACACTTTACAGTTCGTTCTGGCGTTCGAGCCTCTCGAGAAGACGGCTCTGTTGACTGAGGAGATTGTCCCCTTGGCGCAGTCTTCGGCATCTCTCGTCGCCTGGACATCCTTAGACGACCCCGAACTGAAGCAGCATATCGACCTTCAAGAGTGTCTCTCTCTTCTTCTTTCTATATCACGAAGCTGTGCCCATGAAACAGAATCTACCACGCGCTTCTGGTCGCTCATTTCTCGCGACTTCATTCGATCTCTCCTCAAGTCACCCCTTCTTTCGACACTCTCCCTCACCCTTCAGCTCCTCGCAACAAGTGTAACACCCACGAGCTTCGGGCCCATCTCTGAATTTTCGCCATCCGATCCGCCGCGCGATGTGAACCGTCTGCTACCCAGCGAGCCTATCACCCTCATCGATCAGCTTACGTCCCTCCTCCACACCGTCCCCAACCCGTCGCCCCCACGTCCCGCGCTCTGGTCCTTCCGCCTTACCGTCCTCCAAACCCTCTCATCCTTCCTGTCCTCTCCCGCCGCCTCCACGGCGCTCGCGCGACACAGATACTTCCTCGGCCGCCTCCACGTCCTCCTCAACGCCGCCGTCTCGTCGCTCTATTCCACCGCGCCGCGCACCCCGCTCGCCGGCGTCCTGAGCCGCATCGTCAACCTCGCTACGCGCATCGCCTACGCGCTGATGACGGACGACGCCACCAAGGCGCTCGTCGAGCGCGAGGAGAAGCGCAAAAAGCTGAACGCCGTGCACGGCGCTATGCACGCGCACCTGGTCGCGCTCACGCGCATCGCATTCGTCGACGTGGACGACGGCGCCGCGGGCGAGCGCGAGGAGGAGAGCCAGGGCGTCGGCTACCCGAGCGGGCAGCCGCCGCCGCCGTGGTTTGGGGCAGGCGCCAGGATCTTGGAGGCTGGAATCGAGGTCGAGGTCGTGGATATGGCGCATGAGTTGCTGGACGAGTTCTTGAATCCTCAAGAGGGAGAGGAGGTGTGGAAGGTTTTCACTACGGCTAGGACGGGTGCGTGAGGGGAGGAAGGAGGAAGGAATGGCGGGACGAGTTGAGACTCTAGTCAGGGCATTGGTGGTGTTTGGTGTTGTGCATTTACTTGGAAGTGCTATTGATTTTCCGCTGATACCATTGAATCTCCAGGCTCTTCATCATTCCCGGCTTGGAGGGGGGTAGGTATAGTTACAAGACGTATATTTTGGGGATGCTTGAAAATGCATTTTGATCGTAGTAGCATAAGTCTACGCGTATGGACTGTATATAGTCAACTGAAAACGAAGGAGATAGGTTGTTCATATATGGAGACACTCGAGCTTAAGTTTCGCGGGGGCCCCGAGAGCCGTGTTTACAGATTGCTTCTCCTGCTGCAGAGGTTTGTGAGGTATCTCTCAAGTGTACGCTCCCCAGAGAGTGAATTCAGCATCCAGCTCGGACACTGGGCCGGCAACTTCTCAATATGCAACATTTCATTTCGGCTAGTCGGTTCAGTTTCAGCATGTGAATTCTCTTATGTCTCAGAGTAAAACCGGCGGATTGTCAGTTACTACGTAGAATGGGTCGCTGGCCCAAATCGGCTTCAGAACTCGCATTCCAGCCGTCTCCGATGCAAGATCCGACACCCTTTTTTTTTTTCACTTCACCTGAACTGCAGATAGTCAGCGCTCCAGATTCCATAGGGTTATCCGGCGGTGTTGTGCTCATCGCTTACCTTCTTGAAGCCGATAGCCTCGGCCTGCTCGCGGAAAGCCTGGCGCGACATGTTGAGCCCATACTTGCGGATGACGCCCGCCTTCTTCTTGTCGCCGGTGACGCGGCTATGATTCGGGAAGGCGGCTATCAGCGAGCTGAACTCGATCCGAGATCCGGGATGTTCTGTGTGGACTGTGGACCGCTTACCAGCCGCGAGAGCCCTTGCCGTAGGTGCGCGGGCGAGAGTACCAGACGGTTTCGTGGGACATGGTGGAGGTTGTCGTCGTGTCGTTGGCCCGGAAGAATTGTAGGTGATGATTCACGGTAGTGTCCGGCGGAGGAGGGATTTTTGTGTTGGCGTGCGGTTTGTGCGTAGTGGCGGTCTCGTGGGGGGGTTGTGCGCGAGTAGGTACCTTGATGTCCCCGGGCATCAAGGTGTTCAGGAAACTTCATCACAACGGGCTTCACAACCTTCACACATCTACCTATGTGAAAGTCGGACAAGATCTTTGGTTTAATTGCGAAAAGTTGTTAGTGGCTGCATCAGGGAGGCCTCTGTCCCGGATACCTGTCTGGATTCCGGATCCCACGCATACACTGCTCTGAACGCGGCAATGATGGGCACTGAACTCGGTCAGAAAGGACCTTTCTAAAGGTCATGTATATGTGGAACAGGGGTTTTTTTTTGGATAATGTGGGAAAAATGACTTTTTGAGGGAACTAGGAGCTGTCGTCCTACACTGATCCATGAATTACTCGTAGGCCGACTAACGGAGTCCTCAAGAAAACTTCATGGTCTTTAAATATGATACAACACGCAATGCCAACTACACGACGGACTCCTCCGGCTTCCTTTTCTCCACATTTTCAGATTCGATGCCGCCCAGGTCCACTTCGCTACTACTGGTGTCTGACTCTTCCACTGCTCCCTCGACTTCCATCGCCCTTGGCTGGTCCGGGACCAACCACGCGCCAAATGTGGTGAATGGCATCGAGAAAACCCAGGCCGTAAAGGCGAAAATAAGGGTGTAGAGGTATCTCCACTTGGTGGCGCTCGTCGTGTACGCGAACGTCGACCCGACGGACTCAAAAGACCGCAGCAAACCCGTCGTCCGGGCAAGCGTTCCGACGCCGTCATTGAGTGTTCCCTTCGGGAGAGTTAGCCCAAGAGCATTCCCGAGGCCGTACCGGACGAAACTTACCATTGTCCAGTACAGATACGTCTGCAGTGACTCAATCGCATACTGCCAGATGATGTGGCTAGCAAAACCGCGTCCGAAACCCGGCTGGCTCCAGTCCAGCGACGGCGGGTTCCTGTCGTACTTGACCTGGTTGGTCATCTGCCAAATGAACAACCCGGTAAACAGAAAGGCCAACCAGCACCACACGACCCGAGCCCTGATGCGCCTAGAGAAAGGCAGATGGTCGAGCAAGTGTCCAGTAACGATATCACCCGTGATGCCAGAGCAAGCAGTCAGGAAGCTGCCCAGCGCGCGGGACCTAACGGTGAAGTAGGTGGCGAAGTAGTTGCTCTCGTACGGCGTGCTCCACTGGCCGAAGATGAAGACGGGGATGAGCAGGAGGATGCGCTTCGTGCGGACGAGCTTCCAGATGGCCTTAGCCTCGGTCTTCCACGAGGTGTGCTTGAGGATGATGACGCGGGTGCCGTCGTCGCGCACGACCTTGCCCGGCGGTGACAGAGCCAGTGCCAGCGGCAGGCCGCAGCACTGCAGCGCGATCAACACCAGGTAGGTGGCGTAGCCGACCTTGCCGGTGGTCGCGTAGCGCACGTTCAGGCCGAAGTTGATGGCGCCGCCGATGAGCTGGCCGACGTTGCGGATGGCGAGCCAGATGGCGACGTAGCGGCCGCGCTTGCGGTGCTCCGGGTAGCCCAGCACGATGGCGGCCTCCGACGCCCAGAGGCAGCTCGCGGAGAGACCGCACGTCACGGCGCCGAAGAGGACGAACCATTCGGTACCGTAGCGGTTGTTGACGTACAGGCTGGCGGAGTAGAAGGGGTAGCCTAAAGTTCCCAGAACGAGCGTCCACTTAAGGCCGATCTTGTTGGATAGACCACCGGCGAGGGTGCAGCCGAAGATCATGATGCTGTGAAAATCAATGAGCCACTGGAATTTTCTCCTTAGCCAGGAAAACGGAATGGACGACGCACCCGAAAGTGATGGCATTGGCGGCGTTGACCAAGTACGGCTTTTGCTGGCCGCCGGCGCCCAGCGAGTTCAGGGCGTTCCATATCCCAGGTTCGCAGAAAGACACCAGGCCGGTGATGATGCACTGCAGAAGCGTGCCTCTGAAGAAGCGCTGGAGAGGGGTGAGCGGCGGCCTGTGTTGGGATGAAGCGTGAATTGACGACGGAGGCGGCCCGTCCGCCACAGCCGCCGTACCCGTACCCGGCGTCTTGGTTTCTTGGTCTACCGCCATTTGTTATGCGAAGTCGAGGCTTGTCGGAAAGAGAGCAAGACCACCAAGCAACGGCTAAGACTCTTGGAGAAGCCAAGTTTATATTGCTCTTAGCTTGGGCATGTTTTCGAACTAGCAGTTTCAACAGCGGGTCCCTGTGCATTGCTAGCAACGAGAAACCCGTTGTCCCGTCATGTCCTTCGCCGATGACCAACCAGCGGCCAAGGGTTGGAAGAGATTTCTACCATGGAGCTCGCCGATGCTACTCTGGTAGATGCCGGTGGCAATGGCTCTTGTTCCCACTGTTAATTGCCGGTCGGCAAGCAGGCAATAGTTCTGGGTATCAACCCCGTAAAGATGGAGTGCCCGTCTTATTTCAACTACATCCCGGCGCGTCCTTTTCAATTCCTACTATTCTTTTCCCGGTTCGTGACCTTCTCGAATCGGGCGCTTCTAGCGCAGCAGCGCGCATACGTGCCGATATCCGGACCGCGGCGTTGGCGTCGGGAAATCTGTCTTCCTTTCGTTTGGTGTTCTCGCCATTTCCTACTTCAATCACGCGATAGCCCGCGCCGCGTGGAGCGGGTGGGGCTGCATGTTGGTGTGCATAACACGTCGTCGCGCAGTCAATCCCGCTTATCTCCTGCATAAGGCTGCGGATGAGCTGCAGCTGCAATCACTCGGTGAAGCGGCAGGGCCAGAAATCGTGCCTGTCAAGGCTTGCAACGAGCCCTGCCCGAGGCTGCCGGTTGCCGGCTGTCAGATAATCAGTTTGGTTGGCAGATCATTCTACCGACTAAGTTTAACATCACAGCGAGATTCCCTCTATGATAATGTTATTCAGTGTGGATTTACTTGCTTGAGACACCCGGTCGCGTTCAAGTTATTTGGCTCCTCGCTGAAGGCCCTGGTAACTCCAATGCAGCAACAGAGGACTATTAGCTTGTCAGAAAGCAACCTCATCGAACCAGCATATCACTGTCTTTTAACGTGCATGAAAGAGCTTACGAGGGTATCAATGTTTCAATTGTCGTTTGCCAAGTAAAATTCCACGAGTCTACTCCCTTCGCCGTCTAAGCACTTTTTTTTTCATATCCTCCATCCCAACATGGCACTTCTGCTCTACGAGACACTGCTACATGCGCTCAGCCCAAAAGAAAAAAAAATTTAAAACACTGCTATCTCTAGTGAGCAAAACGGAAATCTAGACGCTGGCTACCCCGATCGGTCGTGTTCTTGATGTAATCGGCACGTTGCTACACCGGGTCAGCGGAAAGGAACGACGAAATGCAACACGGTCAAAAAACGTACCTCAGGAGTCATGGCCTGCCACTTCTTCTCGCGTTGCTTGTTCTTCCTGACGTAGAAGACTTTGGTGAAAAGGAAAACACAGATGGAAAGACAGTTGATGATGATCAGATTTGTGTTTCCCCGATGATACAGCGGCTTGTCATCGTTACGGTAGATCTGATTGGCGATGACATTACCGACCTGCACCATCATATTGTAGAGCGCAGCTGATACTGTTCGTGTCCCGACGTTGTTGGAGTTGCGGCTAGTCCAGGCGACAAGAATGGCGTGACAGTACGGATAACTGAGGAGCACAGTGACCAGCGCATAAGTTCCCCACGCATTAGACATAGCGCCTGGCCATACACGAAGAGCGACCAGGCACGGTAGCGTCCAGATGTTTTGGAATATGGCAACCAGCGTCCGTTCGTTGAGCCATTCACTGACCCTCGTGATGATGAGCAGGGTCATTATGTGGAAAATGTTAGCCGGGATAGTGAGCAGGTTCGTGTTGAACTGTGATCCCAATTAGTACGCAAGTAAAGAAGAGCTGTTTTTTTGAGGTAGTTACCGTGCTAAAGCCAAGGCTCTTCAGTGTAAGAGTAATATAGGTGTCGACCGGGCTCTGGGGGATGTATGCCATGAGACCAATGGCATAGAGCGGCCACAGATCATAATCGCACATGGCCTTCCAGAGAAGCTTCGGTGTGATGGCTTGGCGATTGTGCATATCGCCCTTGGAAGGGTCATCCCGAAGGACACGGTTGACTGCAATCTTCAGCTCGTGGTCGGTGAACCACCCGTTCGGGCGGAACCACGTCTTGGTTTGTGTGGCCGAGGCCGGCATCATGAACCACGACGAAATACCAACAATAGCCGTAATGAGGCCTTCGATAAGGAAAAGCCATTGCCAACCGGCCCAGCCAGAGACACCGCGCATGTGCAGGAGAGCGAAGGCCAGGAGAGATGTGATGATTGTGGTCATGGATAGCGTCGTCCAGAAGAAGCTGAGGCGGATAGGCAGCTCGCGACTTGTGTAGAAGTACGAGAGCCAGAGGACGATGTCGGGAATGAATCCACCCTCGAGGAGCCCGAGTAGAGCACGCGTCGCAAGGAAGCCTTTCTTTCCGGAGATGGCAGCCTGGCACATGGCAACGGTCGACCAAAGCGTGATTTGAAGAGGAATCCACCTATCGGGTCCCATCTTCTTTGAGACGAGCTGCGAAGGCAGCTCGGCCAAGAGGAAGGATACTAGGAAAACAGTATTGCCAAGGTTGTAGTCTAATACTTGTCAGCTGGAAAGTCCATGATAGTCCCTGACAGACTTATATAATTTCTCGCCTGGGTGGTTTCGATAGGGGTAGTAGCCAGTGGAAGAATGCACTCGTGTGGTTTCAGTCTTGCTGAGGGCACTCTTCCAACTTCCTACGCCTCACTTATACTACTACAATCCTACAGCACCAATTCACAAGATCTATAGTATTGTAATGGTGAAGGCAGGAAGTGGTCTAGAAGCCGACACGCAGCCATTCAGAAACCTACCACATCACGATCCAGGCGAACGCTTCCACCATCCACGGCAATCCCAAGAAAATATTTGAGTGGCGATCAAGACGTACCATTTGTATTCATGTTCAAATCATCCAACATGTTGTCCGACACGGCCTGCTTCAAGTTTCCACGGTCGACCTGTAGTCCGAAAAACATGACACATGCCCACAAGCAGACTCGAACGTCGAGTTTCCGGACCAATCTCTTTTCCTCTTCGGGTGTCCAGGAGTACGTGGGATCAAACTCGCCGCGGCATTCATACTGAGCCTTCTCATACACCGTTGCCCAGTGCTCGGCAACGTCTGGATCCTCGAAGGGGTTGTCGGAGAGGGCACTGCTGGAGTTCGTGTCGTCAGGATCGCGGGTGTGGATTTGGAAACCATCCTTGGTCAACGGTTCGACATTGAACGAGGTCGCCTGCTGGGCCTGCTTGGCTGTTGAAGGAGGAGATTCCTGGATCTGCTCCTTCACAGCGTCTGGTGCCGCGCTCTCGCTGGATGAGGAGTTCCGGGTCATGGCGGCGGCGGCAATCAAGGAAAAATACCGATGAACGGCGATCGCTGGACGTGGAAGCCGTTGATGCAGCAAAAAAGTTCTTATAAGCATTCATTCTACGGAAACAACCCGTTGCAGATTCGCCGCCTGCCTATGGTGTGATTTGCAGCTGCAAAGATGCCAGCATCTACTAGGGTCGTAACAGGGTGATGCCCGAGCGCCACCCATGCGGACCATTAGATAGGAGCTGATATCAGGAAAAAAAAAAGCATGCAACCCGCCCGATTGGCCCCGCCGAAGGCGTTTTTCCTCAAGTCAATACTATGTGGAATTGCCGGGCTGGATGGTGGGTCGGCAAGCCACCCAGTGACCTGGTTCTGCAGCAAGTCTCGATCTTCCTAACGAGGGGACGCCCGGATACGGCGCGCACCGACGGAGGGAGCCAGCTTGGCTTGAGAACATTATTGCCGCCCGAAAAGCGCCGGTACGCGTGGGAAACGAGAGCATGACGCGGTTGCTGCGTATTCTGATCGTCCGTTACGGGGTCTATCCAGTTTACCACGCCAACGCTGTTTAAGAATTCGTGGCTGCTGGGCAAATTGCTTGAGCAGAGGCTCAAGACCTCAGCCACGAGCTTCAATGCGAACCAAGACGCTGGCCATGTTCTCGGGGTCCGCGCTTGGCGAGCTTCGAGGCCTTGGGACAGACTCTGCGAGGCGCAGATAAGTGCGGCGAGGAAGGGGGCCGCGGGTTGGCCGAGTCGGGCCAAGACAAAGACACAATGCAATGCCTGTATGTCGCGATCGCGGTTAATGCCACGCTGAGCGATGTCGTGATGGTCGGTTGCCGCGTCTGCCCTGATTCGTCCGTTCTTCGGCCTCGCCAATTACCGTTTCCATTCTGCAGCCCAAACACCCAGAACATGGTCGGCAAAACACAGCGTCTGCATTGACGTTGCATCCGATCCGCAGCTCTTTCACAAGAAACGCGACCCTCTGCCGTCTCTTTGCAAGCGTGAGAGCTCCTCTTTGAGCCTGCCTCTCAGACGCAGTTGTCCCAGAATATTCGATCATAACGGCGCAATTGCGCATGAAGCCCATGGGCAGCTGCAGCGTCGGAGCAGCGTCGGTGCTGTAGCAAACATTTGGCAGCGGATCAACAAATGCTTTCGGATGAGCGTCTCAGCTTTCCGTCTGGTGTTGCAGCTTCTGACGATCCAACCTCATGGCTACCGGCATCCTGCATCCGTGTGCTGATTAGTTCCCCATTTCCTGTCAAGGAAGTGCGCAACGGCCGGAAGTATAACCTTGGACCGAGAGTCCCGAGCACGGCCGAGCGGGGCGGCCTTGATTTGTAGTGCGCTATCCGCGGTCTGTCGTCAGTAGCCGACGCCTAAGGAAGGCTAAGGTTCTATCAACACCATGACAGCAAGTAGACTGAGTTTTCATGTAGTAGGTTCTCTCAGAAGCATGATGGAATGGATAGAGGAAAGTGATGGTTGAGCGATGATGCTGGAGTTTTGAGGTGAAAGTTGACTCCGGTGCAGTGATGCGTAGATGACTCTTCCGCGGCTTACTCATCGAACACCTTGCTCGGCTGCTACCTGCTTGGCGCTGCACAGCGGATGTCGTGAGACATAGAATTCGAGCAAGGCAACAAATCAGTACTCATTGGCGAGATGCCAGGAGTCCTGTTGCGCATATCGAGTGACTGGCCATAAGTCTCAACAGCATCACGCAGGTTCCTGTGAGTACTCCTATACCTTGCATGCTCACATTCATGACCCGCCAATTGTACTGTACAGTTCTGGTATCCAGAGCCGTCTGCAAGCTCTACCCAGTCACCTCCTGAATCGGTAGTTTCAACAGCCTTCAAAGCCCACTCATCAACTCCGATAGCGTGATTGGCTTGCGAACGGCATTCGAAAACCCTTCATGATAGCTCACCCAAACCTCATCCTCCTTGTGGTCCTCGCTCTCCCGCTGTTTTCTTCTCTTCTCCTTCTCAACCGGTGTTAGCGACACCGTCTGTGCCACGGTTCTGCCGAAGAAATCCTTCTTGACAACAACCTTGTTCTCCGCAGCAGCGGCAATGTCTCTCAAACCCACCTCCTCATCCGGTGCTACATCCTGGATGTCTACAGCTCCTCCCCTCCGCTTTCTGGCTTCTGCCTCCATTCGAAGGCTCTCCTTTTTGAATTCGGCATCCAATATTTGCCGCACAGCATAGCGGACCTTATCATCCTGCGCTCCGCCATCCATCGTCTCGAATTTTCCTAGGCTATCCAGCGGCGGTTCCATGCGATAGATCCAGCCACCGTTGTGTCTTGTATCAGCGCCGAATTCAACTCGGCTCTTCTCAAATCGAACGCCTGTTGCAGCCATGGCATTGACTGCACGCATCACCAATGCCTTTTCCGAAGCTTTCCTCACAGAAGCTGCTGACGACGGTTTAGATCTGTCGGAACCTGCGCTTGATGTATTGATGATAACAGGCTTCACCTCAGGAGAAAGCATACGAAGGACGTAAGGGATCAGCTCGGTTGAAATCTCTGCAGCGGACCGATACATGCGAGCAAGAGGGAGGGCGAGACCAGATTGAAAGCCGGTGATGAAGGAAAGATTGGCGCGACTCTGTTCAGTCATTCGGTAGGGGGCGCTGGGGCCGGAAAAAGGCGCAGGCTCGGAGTCAGCATCATTGCCATGCTCTGCAAATCCACGGCCTTTCTTGAAGGCATTGGGATCAGATCCAAGTGACGGCCGGATGGAGGATGCAAAGAGGTCATGGAAGGCCAATACAGGGATGGATAGATATTGTGCAAGCTCCCACTCCTGTCCTGAATGAACTGCACCTGATATAGAGTCGTGAAAGTGCAACCAACTGTAAGCGCTGTTCGGTTTGCTGAGCAAAGTATCATCTTGAAACGGCTGATTCACGAATGTAGAGAAACAATCTGACTTGTGGTTAGTGAAAGCTGCAAGAAAAGTGAGCTGGGCAGTATACCTGTCACAATCCGGTCGGTATCACCAGCAGTATTGACCATCTCTCTTAGCCTGTCCATTGCGAACCGTTTGCTTGCTTCTGCAACGCCAATGGGCCTCGTTCCTCCGATGTTGACAGTTTCTGCTTGCGCTGCAGCAGCTGACTTCGGGAAACCAGCACCTTCTTTGAACACGCGCTCCACGATCTCTCTGGCACCTCCACGACCCAAGCCTCTTGCAGCTCCACCACCTTGAGCAAGATCATTGATGATATTCTCCTCGATCCATTTCCGGGTCAGCCGTCGTTCTCCTCTCATTTCCGTCAAGAGCTTCCTGGCCACCCACTCTCCCACAACCATGACTCCACGAACATCTCCCTCTCCAGTGCCACCTCCCCCTCCATCCTTGCGACTGCTGATGCCCCAGGTTGCCTCACACAGCCGCCGGACGCCGTCTGAGTCCGCCGGTATTCCTTCTTTCTCAAAGATGGAATGCAAGCGTGGGACAACCATGTTGACTGGTGGTTTCCGGATGTGGACGATCTCAGCGATTGAAGCCTGGCGAAGCGGGCGGAGGGATGGGTGATACACGTCATTGCAAATGAGAATTAATGGGCGAAGGAGACGAAACCTGTCGCCCTTCTTTTTCCTCATAGAGGGCTCATTGGTTTTCGGGCCGGAATTCTTTTGGTCAAGGTGGATAAGATCGATCAGGGCCTTGATAAAGCCGCCCTCACCGCCTCCACCGCTGCCGCTGACCACGCCATCGACTTCATCAACGACGACGCAGACTGGCTTTCCAGCTTTTCTGACCTTTACGCCAGTCGAAGACTTCATGTCCACCCCCCGAACATTTTCAGTACCCACCATATCCTTAATGCGGCCTTTAACGACATCTTTGCTCCTCTCATCACTAGCATTTATTTCCTGAACCTCGTATCCGGCTTGGCGGGCGCAGACGTGGGCAAGTGTCGTCTTACCGAGGCCTGGAGGGCCTGTAAGGAGAAGAATTTTGCGGTGCGCGTACTCTTCGTCAGTGCTGCCCTGATCATAAGCTCTGGGCGTCTTTGGCTTGGGCCGGCCCGAGCCTGGGAAGACTATTGGGTCCCAGGCTTTTAGCCATTTCAGGACGGCTCGATGCGTCCTCTCATCCCCAACGAGATCGGTGAATTTCTTCGCGCGGTATTTTTCTGTCCATAATAGTGGCCTGCTGTTTTTCTTCCCAACAGCGGGCTGTTCGACAGTCTGCATGGGCATGTCCACATGCACATCCATGTCCACATCCTGACGTTGCAATTTCTCTTGCTCAGCTGTCTGAGTGGCCTCATCCATAAGGGAATGGATATCGATTCCGTAGTAGCTCTTTCTTGCTTTCCCGGCCTCTGAGGTAGAACGAGATGCGATAAGCTGTTCATACGCAACTGTAGGAGTCGGGCGCCTCTCACCGACGTGGATGGCTCTTCCAGTGCAGGTTCGGAGAGTGAAAGGCTCCCTCCCTCGGGTCTGCAAGACGGATAGAGTCTGTAGACGGGGCAATTCAGCATGAATGGAGATGTTCTCCTCCTCAGGAACATCTGGAGTCTGCTTGACGGGAGATGGTCTGACCAATCCCGCCGCTGAGGCCTTCCTCTTATTGTGTGCAGCCTTGATCAGGGCGTAGTCCTCTTCGTCATCCGACTCTTCAGCAAAGATTCCTCTGGACATCTTGTTCCCGGCGCCTGCCGATACATCATGAAGAGGACTGCGGCGTCCCTCTAATTTCCGCCTCTTCCTGGGAGAATCACCGGGGGGCGAACTTGGTGGGTACGTCGGAGGAGACGAGGCGAGCGCCATATTTACCAGGGGTGGCGATGATGGCGGCGCAGGTGGGCTGGATGTTAGAACAATGGGGAGCGAGAAGCTCGGCAAAGGATACTGCTTCTTGACGGGAGTTTCTGCACACCGTCAGACGCGCCCAACTCCTGGAGAAGGACGAGAGACGGCACCTAGCTCGTGGTCTTCTTCACTGCGGAATACGTCGACGATCTTCCACGCGCGATGCTGAATCACGATTCCTTGCCGAGTCTTTGCAGCAGCTGTTTCGAGGGTCTGGATATGCAATGCTTCGAGCTCGTCGGTATGCGAACTAATCGGCTGCTCCGCGTCGGTACAGAGGTCAGGTACTTCGGAGTGTAGAAACACGGCTGGGTCGAAGGAGGAAGGCAATTCGGGCTCTGACAGGCCCATTGGTGGGGACAGTGTGTTGGTCTGCGCGGCGAAACGGTGGTGGTGAGAACGGCGGAAGACAACGCGAGACGCGTCTACGCGCCGACGCGTTTGTGAAAGCAACACCTAGTTGCCTTATTGGATTTAGCTCCCGCCATCGACGGCTGTTAACCTATACAAGGCAATTAAACGAGCGGCATTTCCAAGATTCCTGGAATCCTTGCTCCAGCTCGCAGCCAACCATCTAGCCGCCGCCAGCCAGTTCCAAAGCTCCACCTGCGACGCTCTGCAACGCCATGCGCCCGCGCCGCCACGTCCTCACAGCCCATGCTTTGCATCGTAGTCGTCATCTAAACTCGGTCGCATGCACTGGGCCGAGGACCCGAGAGTCATCTTCGTCCGCGACTTCGCCTACCCGCGCCCGCCGCGCCGCCGACTCCGCACCATGACCTCTGCCGCCGACATCGCCCATACACCTGCTCACGACTACGCAGAGTATGTTCACATCCACACGCTTCCTGACGCCACCCCTTCCGCTGGTCTCTTCCACTGCGGCGGTGACAACGCGCTGCCGGCGGAGAAGTGGTCCCGGCCTGCGCTACCCTATCGCATACACTCGCACCGTCTGCGCGTGCAAGCACATGCTAAGAATGAGCGCGCCAGGCTTCTCTCCGGCCCCCTCGTCGAGATCGTCGTCGGTGTTGGCGATGCCAAGCGGCAATGGTCTCTCCACCGCAATCTTCTGTCCTACCATTCCGAGTACCTCGCCTCCGAACTTCAGACGAACGATGCCACCAAGAACAAAATAGGAAACAGGCTGGATCTTCCAGAGGACGACCCTAAAGGCTTCGAGTTACTGGTCAAATGGCTCTATCAAGGGAAGCTGGACGACGTGAGCGATATCTCGAGCGCCGAAAGCAAATATGAATACGCCGTCGCCTGCCACAAGCTTTACATGCTGTGCGAGCGCTTCGATATGCCTCAGTTGAAGAACATGGCCATAGACCAATATCGAAAAGGCCTGAATGAGGCACGTTTGGTGCCAGATGCGGATGAGATCAATGACATATACCAGAAAAGCCCGCACGACTCGCCCTTTCGTGTGCTCATGACGCGCATCGCAGCGCGCCAGATCATGGATCCAGATAGCGACAGACCCGCCGAAAGTTATCGCGACTGTTTCGCTGCTAGCCCCGACTTCGCCATCGACCTTGTCAATGCCATCAAATCAGGCTCTGGAGGCATACTATTCGACGATCCCACGACTGGCGATAATTGCACGTATCACGACCATGAACATGGACCCCATTGCTACGGCAAGGGAAAGGGCAAAGCAGGTAATTACAAGCTCGTTCAGGTTTCATGATGGGTTTGCAACGCACGAAGACAGCTGAACCGCACCTGGAAGGTCGAAGCATAGACGCGGTGAAGATATCCCGTCAAACACCGCAAAGCCCCCTTCACATTGTTGTTTCAACTGCTTCCGTGCCCCTCTACCAGCGCAGAAACGGGTTAATGGAGAGAGGCCTCTATTTTCAGTGGGATCGCGCGCGGCAGATGGTAACAGATGAATAACTATCCAGTTCAGGCGCAGATGGGGCTGGGACTGTTAGGAAGGCACGCCTCCTCCGACCCGACTCGCCGCCCTCACCACCCAGAACACCCCCGCCCGAAACCACGCCCTTTGAAACTCCTCGCACGCAAGCGCGGAAGCCCGACCAATCTCCAACGAAAGTTTGCGGATTCGATACCCCGAACGGTGTCGACGGCGATGACGAGAACAACGACGGCGGAAGCGTCCGCGCCGATGGCGTCAAATACGACAACGATAGAGATACGGGAGACGCCTCCCCGCAGTCAACCCCCGCCGCTGCCAAGCCCGGCGGACAGCCTGAGTCCGCAGTCGAATCTGAGTCTCCTGGAGGAAGAAGTCCAAAACGGCATCCACCGAAGCTTAGGCGGAGGGGCTCTACCTCTGCAAGACATCCCGCATCACCGGGGAATCTTTGAGTTCGAGCGGAGCGAGATCGGGGTAGCGTGACTATCTTCACTGCGCGCCAGGTGGATGAATGCTGCATGGGCCGACGTCCTCTTCTTGTAGCCAGCCCGAGAAACAGAAAGGGAGGGGGTTTGGCAATTCACCACTAGCAACACCCGGAATGGGTCGTTCGTTATAACTACTGTGCGGAAAGGGAATAAAAATAAATTCGATCAAGTGAGTCGTCATCAAAAAGTACTTCCAATATCGTGCATTTCACCGCCCCTGGCAGCGGCGTCGTTCCTTTTAAGTTTCCCATAGATAGGGAGGTGGAGCAGCGCAAGGCTACGCGCTCGACGCCGGTCGGTGGACGGCCGACGGGCAGCCCGCCCGAGGATTCACTACATGCAGCACGGGATACCGACGACGGCGGAGGGTGTGAAGGTGCTGGGAGAGATGAGCGCTGGATACAGAAGTGGGATGAGGAACGGATCGGTCTGTCCCTTAAAATCATTAAGGCTACCCATTGTAGCTATGTACATAGCTGTTCATTACTATCTCATCAAGACCGTCCCATGCCATCATCAAACTACCTCCCTCATGGCAACGGTCCCTTTGGTTCCGTCATCGCTCGGCGAGCGACCGGTGCCCGGGTGCACGATGCGTTCGATGCCCTCGTGATCAACGTGAGCCGCCTCTTCCATGTCGGAGTCGTGGGCGACGTCGAAATCCCTGCCGCGGTACTCGGGACCGATGAGGGTCAGGAGGATGACGTAGGCGTAGACGCAGCCCATGAAGATGCAGATGACCTTGCCGTACTCGTAGCGCGAGGTCTTGCCCTTGGGCGGCAGGGGGAAGCGCTCGCCGATGGTGGCCTCGATGGTGCTGGAGGCGCTGGAGACGAGGTTGCCCAGCTGGTAGGAGGTGCCGACGACGAAGGTGCGGAACGAGCCCGGCGACAGCTCCATCAGGTGGATGGGGATGACGCCCCACGCCCCTTGCACGCAGAACTGCTCAAAGAAGGCCGGCGCGATGATACGCGTGTCGGTCACGAACGTGTACGGGTACAGCAGCGCCCCGCCCACCACGCTGATGAATATGATGCTAAAGCGCCGCCCGAAGATCTGCGAGCAGTACCCGATCACCGTGCCGCCCGTCATGGCGCCCAGGTTGGCGACGACTTGCGTTACCGTTACCGCGTCCGCGCTGAAGTTGTATTGGTTCTCGAGCATGGTAGGGTAGAGGTCTTGTGAGCCGTGCGACTATGGCGAGGAAGAGGGTTCGTTATTGCAGGTTTGAAGAGAAAGTGTGCCGTTGAAGACTTACCATGAAGTTGAAGCCTGCCATGAGCAAGACCATGTAGATGAGCAGGAGCCAGTGCTTCTTAAGGGCGACCTTCCCCTCGGCGATAAAGGTCTTGGACACGTTGTGGCCGGATTCACGGACCTTCTCGCGCTCCTGGTATGCTTGCGTCTCGGGCAAGCAGAGACGGAAGATGATGATCAGGACTGGTGGGCAGGCACCAAACCAGAAGAGCTGGTCAGAAATCGGTCAGTGATTTGCCCTTCAGAAGAATCCGTCCATGCGCAAAAAGAATTACTCACCGGTCTCCAGCCGTGGCTCGTGGTGTTCACCAAGCCTCTGGCGAAAACAGTTGCGAGCAGGTATCCGAAGGCGTAGCCCTGCTGCAACATTCCGGAGACGATACCGCGCGCCTGTTCAGGGCAGTCTTCCAGGGCCGTCGCTGCGGCGTTGCCGTAGAGGCCACCCATTGCGATGCCGAAGAGTGCTCTGACGCCGAGAAACTGTTTGTAGGTGTTGCAAAAACCGGTACCGAGCTCCAGAATAATGAAGAGCACATTGTTGACAACGAAGGGCCACTTGCGACCCCAACGATCGGCTGCAATACCGAAAATGATGGAGCCGACAGAACGCAGCATCAGCACCAGCGTGATGCCCCAGGTGATGTCCTTCTTGCTCTTGCCGAATTCTTCCGCGAGGTCTTCCACCCTGCGTTGCACGAACTGTCAGTAAATTCACATCGCGAAGTGGTGACTAACTAGGAACCCACGTCAAGCTAACGGTAAAGAAATCGAAAGCGTCCCACGACCAGGCAAAGAAAGCGACGAGGAAGAACAGCCATTGCTGGGTGTTGAGCAGTGCCAACAGCTTGAATGGGTTCGGCGCCTTGGTCATCGGCGGCTTCAGGGTCGGGATTCGCGTCGCAATATAGCGACCGATGCTCATGTGCTGGTCGGGATGGTCTGCAGTGCCCGAACCGACAACCGGGTTCGAGGGCAATCGCTCCGAGACATTCTCCACGCCCTCGGCTTCGTATTTCTCGGTCGACATGGTGGGTGGGGTGTTCGGCGGGACGGGCCTGTTAGCTCGGTGCTGCTCCGATATACTCGACCCTCGCTGTCTCCGTTCAAGTCAATGGCTCGCAGGCCCGCGATCGTGTCGCACGAGACAGTGAGGAGCGAAGCTTTGCGCTCGGTACGCCAGTGGCGGAGCCAAGATGTGACAAGCGTCGCTGAAGAGAGCTGAGCGTTGGCGCCCAGGAATTCGAAGGAGGACAAGCAACTCCTCCAAGCCCAGCGGGCAGCCGCCTTCTTTTATCACCGTCCCGCGCGACTCATACAGCGCAAAGCACGGGCGGCGCGGCGCAGAGGGGCGCGGGCGGCGGCATCATAGCCCTTGGAATGCGACCGTGTCAGCCGCCGCTGTGCCGCTTGTCAGCCAGGTCGCCGATAATGAGCGAAGCACAGAATGCCGCTCAAGCCATCAATGTCGGCCAAGCCTCCGCCCAGCCTCTGCCCCGAATCTTACATTTCCCTCCGCCAGAGCTTCCTTCCCCACAATGGGGCTTGCTCCCGGCCATCTGAATGGACGGCCACGGCGAAGGAGCGGGATAGCTTACTGCGCGTGGTTTAGCTCCTGTGTTGCCACACCTCTGACTAGGCAAGGTTCGCCGCGTCGGGTGAAACAAACTGCAGGCCGTTTGGGAAGCGTAGAGCGGCATAAGAGCGCTGTTGGCCGAAGGATGGAGCTTGGAAAGCCGTCGGAGGCCATTTGTTGGCCCGTGATCTTTCCCCCGCTCGGTTCTTCTATTCCCCACGGGGGCCACGCGCACATGGACTTCGCCGCGGAGTCGAGCGTCTTGGCCCATTCATGAGTGATTGAAAAGGGGGGGGGGGTGAGAGAACGGCTCAGCTGTGCTGCGAGGAAGCAATGAAACATTGTTGTTGGGGTTGGCATGGGCTGGAGACGTCAGGCTAGACAGTATGCTTGGGTTGGTACCGACTGTTCACTTCCTCTTACCGACCCACCGATCATAAACTTCTCTGCTAAGCCTTATCGGTACTTGCCATTTTTAGACTACCAAACTGCCAGGCTAAGGGCGTGTTATGTTATCATCCAGCACTTAACCCCTACAATGACTCTGTCCTATCCCAAGTCAAGCGTCTGCCAATGCTTTTCGTCTATTTCTTCATGCGGGCATTGCGTAACTTCTCGTCAACCATTACATGTCCCTTCCAGAGAATAAGTAAGAATGAGACAGAGAATATGTCGCACTGCTATACCCTAGCAAATCGTCCTAACGCCGCCAGCATGCTCTAGCTTCAACCCCGGCAAATTCACATGAATGACGCTTCTATGCCCGATTCGTCTTACCATTCCCTGTAGCATCTAAGGGTCCTCCTTGTTGTCTTGCTTTTCTTTTATGAGCCACCGCTCTGGCTACCACTCTCTCTTTCCAATGCTTCGGTAAGGCTTTCCAGCTCTGTCATGCGGAGGGCTTGATCGACGCTACCGACGAAATGTCTTGGCCCACCTGCCGTTGCAACAATCCCACTCTGCTCGAAGAGCCTCCAGACCTCACTTCCCTCACGAGGCACGCGGCAGAAGAACACTCTCACGCCCCGCTCCACGTAATTCTGGACGATTTCCAGCAGCACTTGCGCGCCCGCGCCGTCAAGCGACGTCACGCCGTGCACGTCGAAGATGATATTCTTGTTGTGCTCCTCGCGACGTACACGAGGGAGGGCGGGATGGGCCGCATTAGTTCCGTGCTCCTCGAGCCGCTTGAGACGATTGCGCAGACTGCCCGTGTTCGCAAACGTGAGCGGTTCCGGGATCTTGACAATCAGGCAGCCCTCCACGAACTCGAGCCTTCCAGGATCGAGCTCCGCATTCTCAAAGCGGTCGCTTGTTCCCGGCACCCGGCCAAGAATCTGGATTCGCGGGCGAGTGGCATGCTTGATGACGCGGAGCAAGGAAAGGCCGATGCCAACCGCGATGCCCTTCTTTAGGTCCCAGAATATAGTTACCAGGAAGATGATGAGCATCAAGCTTAATTCGGACCATCCGCGAATTTTGAGGAAGAAATGGATGTCGTGAGGCGCCTCTTCAACAAGAGAGTATGCAACGACCCCCACCATAGCGGAGAGCACGCCTTTCTACACAAGAAATTAGTTACGAGGAAGCCAAAAAGAGAAGAGGAAGTGGACTCACCGGGAGATAATAGAAATACGGGAGAAGGAAACACAAGCACAAAAGAGTGATCAAACTCAGGAATATACTACTCATAGGCGTGCGGCCGCCTGTCGAAGCGTTGACTTTACTCCTGCCGTAGCCACCAAAGGCAGGAAGTGCCATGAAGAGGCCACCAGTAACATTAGCCACGCCCAGAGCAACAAGCTCGCGGTTAGTACTGGTGTTGATATTCTGGATACCATCTTTGGAAGGGGCCAAGCTCTTTGCTGCTACCGAAGATTCAAAGAAGCCCAGCAATGCAATCGTAAAAGCAGTTTCAAAGGCGTCCGAAACGTACTTGAGGTGCGAGAAATCGAACGGAAAGTGGATTTTGAAAAGATGCCCGCCAGCAGTGTTGACGTCTCCAAGAATAGCAAGTCCGTCCTGATCCCAACGGTATTGCGATGTGAGGATGACAGAGAGTACGACAACTATGAAGCGGTCTGGAAAATATGCGACGCCTGGATAGCGCGGCTGGAGGCGCTTCTTAAGTTCCCTATGACTTGTTAGATAGCTTCCAATGCGTGGATAGGTGGATGGCTAACCTGAAAAGCATAATAATGAAAAATGCACTGAAGGAGACAGCACACGTCAGCTTGTGCGCGTGCTTGACGTTCTTGATGATAAAGACCAATTTATCAACAGCGCTCCCGTGCTGAACTCCTTGAGGTCCCTCAGCCAGACGGGCTATACCCATCTGCGGAATGAGTTGGTCGATGAAGATGACCACGCCAATAGCGCTAATGAAACCCCGTAGGAAGGGCCTACTTAAGACATTATCCAAGAAGCCGAGGCGGAACAAGCCACCGAGAAGGATGACGAAGCCAGCGATGAAGGTTGTAATGCCGGCAATCTCTGCATTGAGCTGCGCCTCGTCGTCCCCCACCTTTCCCTTCCGAATATTCTCACGTACCACCTCGCCAGTAAGCAGCGAGCCCGGCGCTTCAGGCCCGACAACCATCATTGGCGCAGTACCCAGTATGGCATAAATCAGCGGGTTGAAGAAAAAACTATACAGGCCATTCACAGGCGGGATGTGGCCCAGATTTGACGCGTACGACAGAGACATCGGAATATAGAATGAGGCCATGGTAACGGCGGCGATGAAGTCACCTCGCAGATAGCGCAGCTTGTACTGTCGTATCCAGTTGAGGATAGGGACATAGTAGGCGAGATACCTATTGCACGCATGTTAGTAGACTTGAAATTGGACAGGACGTTCCACCGCGCACATCAATCTCTTATTTCTTATGCCATGTCTCTCTGCAAGCCACGAAGTGGTGCTGCTGCTCTTGCCCTGCCCACCGAGCAGGCCATCGGTCACAGACTCGCCCAGCAAGGACTGCGAAGCATCAGGCGTGTTTGCGGTGTCATCGCCGGGGTAGCGGCCACCAAAACCATCGCGCAGGATTTCCGAGTTGAAGCTCCCATAGCTTCTCGATGTCTCGGGGCGCGGCGATCTCGTGGGCGGCGACATTTCTTGCGACAGAGCAGGACTCCTCTCGCCGTCTCGCTGGCTCAGCAAATGCGTTCGAACGGTCGGCTCGGGCTCATCGACGGGAGTAGAGGCGCGGGCAGATGTAGGAGAGCCATGTGCGGCGGCAGTGGGTGCTTGAGCCCCACTCTTGGCGCTGGAAGTGCCAAAGTCGGTGTGTGTCGAGGCTTCGGGCGAGCCTGAAGGATAGTGGGACTCGCGCAGCTGGCTGGGTGTCGTCGGCGCGTGCTGGTGAGTGGGCCGCGCCGTTGGAGCGCTGCGAGAGGGCGAGGGCATGGCGTGGCTGCAGCAGGGTCCTGCCGTAGGCTAGCTACCTGTCCCTTCTCAGCGTGTTGTTATGTCGGACGGCAGCCTGCAAGCCGGCGCCCATAATGTTTTTTATGGAATCCAATCCGCGCGCCGACCGACATGCCGAGGGCCGCAACAGGGCCGTTGCAAGCCTCAGCGGCGTCGTGCACTGGCCAAGACGGGCAGACGATACACTTGTAGAGGGCTTACCTACATAGATGATGGTGAGGCGACTGTGCGGCGAACCTGTGTCTTGCGCAAGGCAGATCGCGGGACCGTGGTGGGGTTTCGCTGTGGAGACCTGCCTTTCCAGGCACTCGGCTTCGGCTGCCTCAAGGTTACGCTGCGCATGAAATATCCTGGTCGCCGGCGCCGTCTATCTGTCGCGACGCCCAGCTCACTTGTTTCGAGCGGAAGCGAAAGAGCCAGGATCAACTGGCGGCAGCTTGCCTTGTGAGCTGTGCGCCCTGCGTCCCGCGCTAGTCAGAGCCCTGGCCGCGAATCCCCGTGCGCCGATTGTAATCCAATCGACATCACAAGACGCTGTCAACAACTGCAATCCTACCTTGGTTTGACCGGATGACTGCTTACTGTGTACAACTGTGCAACTGCAGCATTCCCTATTGCCAGCTTTCCCGAGGATATGCAGAACTAAAAGAGATCCGTATGTTCTCAGCGATGCTACTTTTGGTGTACATGAACCGAATGCTAGCACCAAATACCATTCAACCTTTTTTATCTACGCGACGCCCGAACGCCCTCGCATTGCCCTGCTGACACTAGAGGTATCGTACCCAGTGAAGAGAGAAAACTATTCCTCCGCCCGAGCAGCTGCCTTCTGCTTTTTCAACCTTTCCTTCCGCAGCGCGATCTCCTTGTTCAAATCGTCACCCTGCGCCTTGTCCTTCTTGGTCTTCTTCGCCGGTTTCTCGGATGCTTCCTCCTTTGTGCCGTCAAGGGATTTCCGCTTCTTGCCCTGCTCGCCCTCGGTGATCTTCAGCCTCTCCGACTTGTCGACAGGTTTGGGTTTCTCATCCAAGACATCTTGCTCATCCACCCAGAGCTCGTCGGCCAACCAGATTGGCAGCGCAGTGGTCTCCGGTCCCTTGATGTGGAGCGAGCGTATGTTTTTCCACCCCTTAGGGATAAGCCTTTCCTGTGCCGTGAGAGCATCGACGACTGCCTCGAGGTTCTCGGCAATCTTCTGCGGCTCGAAACCGGCGTGTGCTATGCGGATGGCGGTGGTTGTTGAGGGACTAAGGTGTACGAGGGCCGAGTCTAGGGCCTTTTGGATGTCCTTTGCCACAGCCGCTGGCGAGCCCACGATGCTGGAGCTCTTGTCGTCTGCAGGCTTCTTTGGTTTCTTGCCCTCAGCGTCCTTCTGAACCTTTTCATTGCCCATCAAATGGACAGGTACAGGGCGCTTGGCTGTGGTCTTGTAGAAGACCTTGCCCAGGACAGTTGGGAGAAAGGTAATTATGCGGTCGTCCGCGAGAAAGATGTCGTATTCAGCGAAGAGCTGGCGTTTTGCTTCGTATGTCTTGTACTTCGTCTTGAGCTTGGAGATTCCAATCACTCGCTCAATGCGATCACGCAATTCCTTGGGGAAGGCGGATTCTTCGATCAAGTCTTTGTACGAGCGCTGTGGGTCCGCAGTTCTGCATGCGACGAATTGTCAGCAAGACTGTGGAATGCGAGCAGGAAGCTGGCCGTTCATCCTTACATCAAGCATATTTTCTGGGCAGGCAGGGACAAAGTATGCGGCAAAGCAATCTTTGAGGGCTTGAGACGCTTCTTGTCGACAATATGCTTCTTCGTGGTTACCACTAGCCACACAGGGACCTGGCCATCTGGGCTGGTCTCCTCGTCGGAAGTGTCATCCTCAAGAAGGTTTCTCTTGGAGGACTGAGCGGCCTTGGTGCTCCCGGTAGACTTGATGTGAGCGGTCAGAGCCTTTGCGGCGCGCAGGGCCTGAGATGAGTCGACCTGGTAAGGGGAGCCGGATTGAGGCTTGGTGGTCAGAGCGGTGGAAGAGGGCGCCATGGCTGTGGGATTGCGAGGCAGTCAGGCTGCGAGCGAGTGCCTCGAGGACGCGGAGGTGGGTGACGGGCTGGGGGAAGAAATTCTGGGCCAAAAATGTCGGCCTTTGGCATTTCTGCCAGCCGTCACCGCCCAGTGTCTTTCCCGGCAGCAGGGGGCGCCGATTGGCCGACGCGCGACCAAACCAACCAACATCACCACGACCGCGCTCGCGTCAAGCTGGACGCTTCACGAGTCGCATCCTTGGCCCGCTATACGATCGGCTCCCACGGTAATGCCACAGGAAGGCCATGAGTGCGGGAGCGGAAGCAATAACCTGGAGCTAAACGAGGCGCTGGTTTTTCACCTTTACTCTATTTCATTCTCAATGGCCGGCGGAGGGGGCTTCGAGCTTCGAGCCCGCATGTGAAATGTATTTGCGCTTGCCCTGGCAATAAGTCGTCACCGATCCTGTGCCAGATGTAGAGCGTCCGCCGTCACGCGAGGCGGCCGATCGGGCAGTTGCTGCGACATGCAGGCGGCCAGGCCGCGCCGCACAGCAAGCAAGCAGGCCACGGTCCCAAAAAGCAAGGCGCCGTCCGCCATCACTGCCGTGCTTGCTGCTGGCCGCAAGCGGGCAGCTGTGCAGCAGCGCAGCAGCTCAATGGTATAACAGTGCTGGAGCTGGCGCGTGGCCGTCCGCACTCTGCAGGCCAGGGGCCCTGGGGGCCGCGATCTGCGGCGCTGCGGCGCGTCGAGCTGCATGCACTAGACGCGCCCCGATGTCACGGTGAGGCTGGGACTGTGCTCGGCACAGCACAATTGAGAAAGCAAATGCGCGCGCATTCGAGCCCACGCCGCGCCAAAACGCGTGAAACCAGGGCGGCAGGCCGCGGCCGAGCTGACCGCACGCGCAGCCGGCCAGCTCGAAGGGGCGGCTGCCGCCTGGCGTGCTGAGCGGGCGTGCAAGACTGCGCCATTGGCACGCGGGATTCTTGCCTGAAGGTGGAGCGGAAGTCTGAGCGTCCGCGTCGAAGCATCCACCACCGAGGCGCGCACCGCGTCAGACCCGTTCAAATTCGCTGCCGGCCCGCCTGCATCTCTCGCCCTCTTTTTCTTCTCTGCCCTGACCGTCATGGCCGCTTCTCTCTAATCCTCCTTCCGCACACGTTTCCTCTCGCGGCCCCCGTCCGTGCCCCTGCTCGGAGCACCTCAGCAGCTGCGGTCTCGTCCGCCGCGTGCCGTATCGACGCGCTGCTGTTGTCGACCTGCCACGGCCATCACTCGCGTCGTCCTCCATCCTCGACGCCATGGACTCGCCTCGAGCCCGCCACCATGACCCCTTCGCCATTGACGACTCCTCGCCGTCACGGCCCGTGGCCTCCAGCCCCCCGAAGCTGCTGCCGGCTTTCGAGCCTCTGACCTCGTCACCCCTGCCACGGGCTCCCAAGCGCAAGTTCGACGAGAACAAGATGCTTCCCAAGGCCGAGCTGAAGTACTACCCTACGCCAATGCCCACCTCGTCCACCGGCATCCTGCCCTCGTCCCCGACGCGTCAGGCCCGCCCCGGCCTGCAGCGGACCCTGTCTGCCCTTTCCGAACGCAACCCCCTCTGTGCCGTGCCCTCCATCGAGGTCCCCGCTAATGGCGAGCCTATTCTCATGGGCCGCTCGAGCAACTCGTCTCACCACCAGCTGTCCGCCAACCGCCTGATTTCACGCGTCCACGTGAGCGCCGTATACCACGCTCCTACCGAGGAGTACGCGTCGGGCCAGGTTGTCATTGAGTGTCTGGGTTGGAATGGTGCCAAGGTTCATTGCCGTGGGCAGATATACGAGCTTGCCAAGGGCGACACCTTCTCGTCGGATCGCCCTTCGGCGGATATTATGTTGGACGTCCAGGACACGCGTGTCTTGATCTCCTGGCCCTTGACCCGCAACGGGAGGCGCAGCATGTCAGCAGCCTCGGATTCCACCTGGGAAGAAGAGAGCCCTTCGAAGAGGAGGGCCGTCTCCACCGCTGCCTTCAATTCTAGCCCCCCTCCTTTCGCTCCGCAGTCTCCTCAATCCCCTGTGCCTCAGGCCTCCCATTCTAATGACGATACCTTCCTGGCCTCCGACCCTGTTGACCTCGAACGTCCGGCTGTCAAAGTGTTTGAAGATGGCGAGTCTGGTGATGACAAGGCGAGGGCTGTGCTTGCCGATTCTCAGTCGTCGCGGACGGCCTGTGGTTCTACCCAAGAGGGTAAGGACTCCCAGACCAGTGCTTCGTCTTTCGACTCTGACGACTTCTCTGATCGGGATGAAGAAAATGATCCTGTTGTTCACTCCTTCGGTCCTTTCGGTGCGAACATTCTGTCGCGCATGCAGTCGATGTCCAATGCCAACGGTGGGGCGCCTTCATCCCAGCAGAGGCGCCGCCGCCCGCTTAAGGATGCGAGGTCCCGCCCAGAGTCTCCCGACAGCGCATTGAGCAATTCTGATGCCCCACGCACGAGCTCCGAGTCAACTCGCAGGATCAACGAGTCGCCGATCAAGAACCACGTCATCAACCAGCTTGCTTTCTCTCGCCTCCACTCGATGCCCCTGTCGACGATCTTTGGAAACTTGCCAGCAGAGTTGCGTGGTGGATCTACTGACGGCAGCCGTTCCCGTCGCACGGGCAAAGGCGCAATGTTGGAGGAGCAGTCTGCAGAGTCGGTGGCGAGGCTTACCGGCAGCGATCTTCAGCAAATGCTTGATAACATTCCCTGCATTGGTGAGATCACTCGTGTCGGAAAGGATGCATCTGGTCATCCACTAGAGAACGAGTACTACTACGTTCCCGAGATGGACGATAACCAGATGCGTCGCGACGCGGTGGTGGGTGGCATTGGTGGTACTGGTCTGCGGTCGGTAAGAAAGGCACACAAGGTAAGTAAACTCACGAAACCTTCAGTCCTCGGTCATTGCTATGCCTCGCGTGCTAACCTGTCTCATGTAGCAATACTACTGGAAGCGCCCGCGCTACTGAGCTGGAAACGAGTCTTATCTTCGCACACCCCGGTCGCCCAGACTCGCGCCAGTTTCGGCTATGTTCTAATACGTTCGACGCGACTCGTTCTTGTTGTTCAACTTCGTACAACGCTCAGTCCGACGATATGAACCAACAGTATTCTCTCCTGTCGGTCTCTGCTCCCATACACCGTGTGACTAAGCATCCAATGCTTTGGCTTTACATTGGTTCGAAGCAGTACTGACGCATCCTCTTACTCCGGCTTCACTTTCACCTGTCATAGGATAGAGGAAACTACCCCATACCCCTTGAAGCCGTACCGGCTGAGACGACTTTTTCACCTTTATTGGTTGAGAAGTCACAGATTCTTTTTCGCGTCTTTTTAGCTTTCCGTTTCTGGATTCACGTGTATCATCACCACGACAATTCCCCAACACCGTGCGACATCCATTCAAGGCCAGCACTTGATGGTTTCTTGCTTCCCCGTTCCGAAACCCCTTCACATCTAGTCCCCTAAATATTCCCCTAACCCCTAACAAAACATAAAGACGAGGCAGTGGTTCGTGGTCACTGCACATGTCACGACTTTCTGATCCTAACGAGAAAAAAAAAAACAAAAATTTTCAACGGATACACGGCGTTTGCTGACGTTGGACAAACATCTGACCGGTTATTACTGGAGCAGAGCGACGGTTGAAGTGCCTCAGGAAAGTTGGCAATGGGTGCATAGTACAAAAGGAAGTGGTTATGGGTTTGCAGTCGATTTGAAAATCGAAAGGGAGAGGCGAAGGACCCCGTAGAGTGCAGTCATGATGATATCTCCGTTGAGTAGATGTACGTTACGGCAGTTAGCGCAGAGACATGAAAAAGATGTGGAAGTGCTTCTGAACTCTTGCACACGTTAATCCTATTGGGTTTATATCTGTGATGCAAATCTGACCGGCGATGATCGAACCTCGCGACATATCGGAGTAGCGTTCAGATACTGTTGCGCTTTGTGTGCCTGAAACTTTGGTGTTTCAGACATAGACTAACAATGGCTAAAGGGCATGCTCGGTGCTCCGTCACCATTCCACAAAAGGCCAAGCTTATGATGGACGAGCCTCTTCTCCTGACCATTGTCTAGGGTTCATGTAGGAGATACGCCGCCCAAGGTAAAAGTGTTTCCTACAACACGAAGGGAAATAACGAGCAAGCACCACAACATCACAGTCACTATCTGACATTAGGATATCAGTCACAGCGAGGGATGATATAATTTGTTTCACTTGCTGAACTTTTGAACTCGTTCGGAGTAATATCGCTCAGGAAACCTTTCGCCCAAAAGTCTTCATTTGCGTGTACTCTGCAGCACCCTTCCTGTGAACGACTGCCGCCCATAGAGTCTCCCAGTCCTGTTTCTGGACCGCCTTTACTCCGTGAATAGCTGTTTTGTGAAGGCAATTGTGAAATGCAGTTAGACTTTAATGTTAGTGAGCGGTTGCATCAGACCCTTTTTGTTGCGTTGTTGGCGCGTAACTTAAACCATGCCATAATATTGCAAGTTGAGAACGCATGTGAGCCACGTATGACAGCGGGATCTAAGATTTGTTTTCAGTAGATTCTAAGTAGGTCGGATTTTAGCGAAAGTGAGGATGTCAGGTTGGCATTTGCAGTGTAAAAGGTATTGACGATGAGGCGTACGGCCGGTGGATTTGGTCACTGTTGGGTGTGAAAGGACAAACAGCACCCACAGGACGTTAAAGAAAGGTATGATCTTCGCAAGCATCATGCCTCTTGGGAGGATAGCCAATAGGGCGTGTAGGCAACGCGTCCACGAAGAAACTTACCAGCTTCCAGTGAGACCAAAATACTGAGATATTTCATGGCCATATCAAGGCAGGATGCTCAACGAGATCTGGAGCTGCTGTGCCCACTGCTGCTGTCTTCTTCTATTATAGACGGTACAGACTTCCTCTAAATCTCCTGATAATCTTTCTCAGAGCCACCCTCTGAAATATTGTATGGGGCTTGATATATTTGGCTTATTTGAACAATTTATACCTGCTTGCGTAGATAATCTGCTACTAGCCTTAGCAGCTGCAGCGTCGCCCTCGTCGGCTACTATCTGAGATGGGCTTTGACAATTCTCTTCCTCGTCCTCCTGACGAGACGAATTAGGCTAGGTGGGTTATCGTGGTCGGCCGGCGTTGCTCTCGCGAGGGAGCGGAGAGGAGTCTGTGCCCGACTTTGAGAACCGCAAATAGAGAAGAGGGGAGGGGAGTGATCATAACTCTAGATATTCTCTTTTGGGTTGAGGGGGAGGGGGAGGGGGAGGGGTTTCACAATGTTCTTCTTTTTTCTTCTTCGTTGAATAGTCTGCCTCGAACAGATCTTCAAGGAAGGAGGTACATGGTATAAGATAGACAATATGGTCTAATCGTGATGTTGACTTCGACTTTCCGCTATTGCCCTCACCTCGTGCCATTGCTGCAACTCGCCTCACATTGTCACCTTTACCGGGCCGCCAGTGAATCCGATCGATTCCATTCTCTGCCTAAATAATCGTTCGGAATACATCTCGCGTAATCTTATGCCATGTTTAAGCCAGCATATGACAGCCCAGACATGCTACCTTTTACGGGAAGTCGGAGAGCGCCCGGTCAGAGACGCCTTTCCAGGATGAGGCTCACTTGAGGCACTTTCACCGGTTCTCATGGCACGATTCAAATGAGAAGCACTCTTTAGAAGATTGTTTATGAATCGTCAGCTTTTCGACAGTTCACATCCATAGTCAAACCAAGCACCTCGCGCAAAGAGGGTAATTTCATTAGCTGACCATAGCTTCTGTCAAACACTTCCACGCAACTGACAGGCAAAAGCATTCCACATCTACTTACGACCATCAACATAGTCTCAAACGTTTCTCCATCCAGACATTTCCGCGCCTCATCACGAATGATCAACCCATCCTATAGCACACCGACACCTCTTTCTCCTACCAGATTCAGCCGAGTGTCGCAAGCACAGTCTTCATCAACTTCTCGAGCGTGAGCTGCATATCGCAAAACGTATTGATAGCCTGCATCCAGTCAGCATGTCCATATCTCATTCCGTCCAACACACCCCACAGCAGTCCGTCCCCCTTCTCCTCCCTTTTTTTCTTTATTCAACTCACATATATCAACTTCCCCTCCTCGCGCCCCTTATTCGCGCGCGTGAACGCGATCCTGTATGCGGCCTCGTCGCCCAGGAAACTCAGCTTCGGCGGCACGGGCGCGTGCGCGAGGCCGGGGTCGTCGAAGACCGAGCGCGCCCGCGCGGCCGGGGCGTCCGAGTCCGCGGACGTGGCGGCGAGCTCGCGCAGCAGGGCGGGCGCGACGGTCAGGTGCTGGGCGCCGGCCAGCTGCATGCACTGGGCGGCGCTGGTCAGGCTGGCGGGCAGGACCTGTGTTGCGAGGCCGTGGGCGAGGTAGTAGCGCTGGGCTTGGGCGCAGAGGGAGAGGTTGGGGGAGGGGTCGGTGTAGCTGTTTTATTTACGCACCGGAACTTGTCAGCGGGGAACCTTTTCTGGCTCTTTGGAGGAGGAGGTGGTGGTGGATTGGGGGAATGGGAGGATTGGAGAGAAACGTACCCCTTATCGAAATGCACGCGCAGGTCGTTGACGTACGGCGCGATGTACCGGCAGCCCACCTCTGCTGCTAGTGCGGCTTGCTCGAGGGTGAAGAGTGTTGTTGCGAGAGTGCGGACGTTGTGCTTGCTTTCGAGTTCCTTGCAGGCCTGGAGGCCTTCCCACGTGCTGGCGATCTTGATGCAGACGCGGGAGGTGTCGAATGACGAATCAATGTCCTTGAACAGCGAGACTATGCGAAGAGCTCCAGCTACGGTTTTGGAGGCGTTGTATGCATCGAAGGTGTTTGCTTGGATGTGCACGAATCCGGTGAGATTGGGGTAAACTTGTAAGGCCAGGAGGATCATCTGAAGAACCCCGGATTCCACCGTCAGCATCGGCTCACACAGAAAGCTGGTATTGTAGTCCTATTTCCACATTACGATTGCAAGGGCGACTCACGCCAATCTCTACCGCTAGTGTCTCCAGCTTCACATCCGCATATTTCGAGCTCAAATCTTTGGCCAGCTTAGCCGCTTGTTGCAGAAGCTCCTTGTGCCTGTGTTCCTGGAGCTCAAAGCATGCAATAGCCTGATTTGAGGTGCAATCGACGAAGGGGCCAAGTTCTTTGGAGACGGAGGCGTCAAGGGTGTCGCAGTCGACTGCAGTGCGCGAGCGAAGAACTTCGAGGAGAGTCTGGGGGGCCATGGCACTTGCGTGAGGTCGGAGAATATAGGTCAAATAAGAGACACAACATGTACAAATCCAAGCAAGCAGTATGAGCAGTGGCAGAAGAAGAAGAAGATGGGGTTACGATGCGACGCAAGCAGGGAGGGGGAAGCGGAGGCTTGAACAACTGGCGACATCGCACAGCTGCGAGGATGGTCAATGGTTCCGGGGTCGGTTGGCCGAAGCTCAGCCATGGACACGGGCATCTGTGACCCCAAAGGCGATAAAAAAAAAGTCTTCTGATAAAGCCGGAAGCCGTGAGCCCCGCCGTGGCGTGGAGGCGGAGGCGCGGGGAGGGAAAGTTTTGAATGGTGGAGGCAACCACAGCGAGCCCGCAGCGCTAAAGGTTTCCGCTTGGGGAAAGAGGGGTCGAGGGTGGGGAAGGTCTGCCGAGTCAGGCTGCGCGCAGCTGTCCATACGTCTAGACCCAGCAATAACGTCACGCGGCGGATTGAACGAACAGCCGGAGCTAGGCTCTGCTTTTCTTTCTGCCCTTCCATCGATTTCGCGATGTTGTTGGCCCGACTCGGCGTCCGATAAGTAGAATCCGAGTCGCGCGAATTCCTGAGCTCAGACTGTCTTCGAGGTCTCCTACCCATTGACGACGTGCAAACATTACGGTGACATATATTGTCTACTAACAACGACTGATTTTGCAAGAGCCTTGTTCAAGACGAAATCCGGCTCCCGAAGAGATGCCCGCATGTCGTGTACCCCTTCACAGCACGAGCATTCGTCTATCTAGAAGCCGATCGCTCAATGCCGCATCCCACTCCATCCGCTCACGCTCCGTGCTACTGAACACAACCCGCGGGTTCTCTACCACCCTTTCACGAGCATCAGACCAGGAGCGCAGGTTTCCGGAACAAGACGCCAGCATACGGAACGCCGCCGCAACACCGCTGCCACCATCAGCCGCCCCCGCATACCCCGAACTCGCCTCCAATGGTGGTCACGTACCGCGCCTGCACAACAAAGTCGCGCTGATCACAGGCGCCGCCTCCGGTCTCGGCCGTGCCATTGCCCTGGCCTACGCTTCGCACGGCGCCAAGCTGGTTGTATGCGCCGACCTGAAACCCGACCCGCTGGTAGGCGTGGAAGACGGGGACGACGCCGTGCTTCCAACACACGAGCTGATCCAGAAGAGGTTCGGCCAAGGCAAAGCGGCCTTCGCCAAGTGCGATGTTGGCGTGCCCAAAGACGTTCAGGAGGCGGTCGACCTGGCTGTGAGAGAAGGCGGCGGTCGCATGGACATGTGAGTACCAGAAAATCAATAAGATTTACCATGCACGACCAAGTGAATCGTTCATCGACTGTGCGAGAGACTGACTGCGGTCTTTGATCGGCCTGGCCCCAGCATTGTCAATAACGCAGGCTTGGGAACTAAGAACAGATTCATTCGTGTGCACGAGGAAGAGGACGAGGAGTTCGACAGAGTAATGTAAGCTCTGCTCTATCTTTTGTTTGCACGTTGTAGACAGACGCTGAGGGGGTGGTTAGGAAAGTAAACGTCCGTGGAGTTTATCTTGGCTGCAAATATGCATGCGCACAGTTTCTCAAACAAGGCCCTGACGCAACTGGTCGGAAAGGTTGGATTGTAAACGTTTCGAGTATGCTGGGCTACGTTGGCATCACCGGTGGTGCAGGTTGGTACCCATCTTCGGCTGACAATCCCGGTTCGGCCTGCATTCATTAACAACCTGTGTAGCCGCGTATTGTGCGAGCAAAGGCGCTGTGTTGAACATGACTAGACAAATTGCCGTTGATTATGCATCAGATAAGATCCATTGCAATGCGCTGTGTCCAGGATGTAAGTTGGTTCCAGATCTACCGGTCCTTGCTCTTCTGACCGTCTCCAGTTACAAAGACTTCTATGACGCGCGGGAACTTTACCAATCCAGAGGTGAATGCCTCTATGATAAGTACGACTCCGTGGGGAGAATGGGGCAACGTGACCGATGTTGCGAAGGGCGCTGTGTTCTTGGCTTCTGATGATGCGGCTTGGGTGACTGGAGTCGGGTTGCCTGTAGATGGCGGTTATTTGGCGCAATGATTAGAGTATTCCGGTATGCTGTTGGTCAAATGAACCCAGAAATTTCTATCCTGTATGTTAGATTGTCAAAATTTGCCAGACTTGTAGAAACTGGATAGTGCGAAGTTGAAGAAGCAGTCAAGGCTCAATTGTGCCTCCGCACGGGATGGTGACTCCGACTAATGAAGCTATCCATCACTGCGACTCCAACCTCCCCACAACAATCACCGCGCGGTCATTCGGGAGCTTTGGAATGCTTGGTCGTTGGGTATGCTTTTTTCCTCGTTAAAAAAGGTCCGGAGTGTATGTAACAGCTCTCCTAAAGCAGTCCCACACCCAGAACCATTGAGCGCCGTAAAACCCTTCTCCAAAACCCAGCCACAGCCACGACAATGCGAGTCGTCTATTTGAGCTTCTTCTTGGGGCGGAGCTGGTTGGTGTGACCGCACTTCTTCTTGCGGCAGTTGGTGGCACGCGGGGGCAGACGAGCCTACAAAAAGTCAGTCCTGACACTTATTGAGGTAGAGATCACACCGCCATGCGTTCGCAATAGGGAACCGGCCTAAACTGTGTCTTTTAGGGGCGGAACGTACGTAGCACTTGCGGCAGATCATCTTGTCGCAGTTGTACTTGGAGGCAAGGGCCTTGAGCGAGGGCTCGATGATACCACCACGGAGACGGAGGACCAGGTGGAGGGTGGACTCCTGTTAAGCGACTCGCATCAGCAACCGTTCAGTGTGCAACTCGGAAATTTGCGCCAGCAGTCCCAAAGCAGCGTCTGTGGCCATCGGGCCGGAAACGCCGTACCTTCTGGATGTTGTAGTCAGAGAGAGTGCGGCCATCCTCCAGCTGCTTGCCGGCAAAGATCAGGCGCTGCTGGTCCGGGGGGATGCCCTCCTTGTCCTGGATCTTGCTCTTGACATTGTCGATGGTGTCCGAGGACTCCACCTCGAGGGTGATGGTCTTGCCCGTGAGGGTCTTGACGAAGCTGTGAGGTGGCAGTCGTTAGTTCTCGTTCGACGCTTCGGGGGTGCGGGATCGGGCTTGAGAGTCGCTGGGAGGCTCACATCTGCACTGCATCACGGAGAAGAGTCAGCAGTATGCTCGTAGGCACGGCATTAGGGCGTTGGGGCGACTCACTCTTTGCTGTTCCGTTAGTGACCTGGTGATGCGGACAAAGTGTCGTCGAGCGAGAAGTCAAAACTTGCGTGGGGGGAGATTCGGCTGCTTGGGCTTAGTGCGCATTAAGCGAGCCGCCGCATGCTCACCACCACACCACGCCATCGCGACCTCTACATCCTTCTGTACTCTCTCGTTATCCAACTTTTAGGGCGATTATACCGGAAGCACCCTAGGAATACTTCAGCATACAATTTTAGCCGCAATCGTCAGATACCCTTGCCTCGAGCGGCGAGTATCACATTCCGCACATTACGGCGGCACAAGAGCACGACGTCATGCGGCCGTTCCACCAATCGCTCAATTGAAAGCGGGAACACCGTTCTATTTCGACACATTAGCCTTTCGAACTACAACTGCGTGCACCAAAATAACGCATGAAAAGTGGAATAGTCACACTGTTGAAAGGCTACAGAGCAAGTCATCACCGACCTATTTCGACCTTCGCTTCATTTTCCCTTTCTGCTTCACAAGGTTTGTTTCTGCCAGTCTCCTTTCAAAAGCTGCCACACTCTTTACCAAAAGTGACAACGGCATCCCACTGAGCCTCGCTACAGCCTCGTGGAATACCTTTGCGTTCCCGTGCAGGTCTCCTCGCTCGGCAAATTGTTCATAAGGCTCTTCCGCAGGAATACCTCTGTCCATCTTCATCGAACCCTGTACCGCTTGACTGTGGCGTTCCCTCGCCGTTTCCCATGTTTCAGCGCTTCTATTGAAGACCTTCTCGACCATATCGAAAAAGTCATCTATCTCCTTCTCATCCATTGGCCCATCTTTCAGGGCACGTTCCACTCGAACTTCACCTGGAGTTCTGGCGGTGCTGTCGACTCCAGGGTTGGGGTTTTCCTTGACCCAGACATCCCAATCTATTCTCATGGCTCCGCCAAGCCCTTCGGCACCGTTAAAAGGATACAGTACCTTCACTGCTACGATAATTGCTGCCGCAAGCTGAACCTCTGGTAGCTCACATATTGGCTCCCGACCGACGCTTGCGAAGTCCGGGAATGCGAAAGTGCATGCAGCGAGATGTTTAATGCATTCCACCATGTGATAGACCTCGAGAGGCAAGGAGAGGTCTTTCATGTATTTGCGAAGAAGAAGATGGTAGTTCAGCGGTGGCATTGTCATGCCGGCATCCAATTGATACCACGAGGCAAGATTCAGGACTGCCGATTGTAAAATATCAGGCCGGAGTTGCCTTTGCGGTTCCAGACGGTTGCGATACCTCGAAGGGAGTCCGTGCAGCAACTCGGAAGGCATGTCGAGGAGTGCGCTATAATATGGTATCTCGCCGGTGTTCACCCAGTCGTAAAGTTCTCCAAGGTTTGCCGGTAGCTGCAAAATCAGCATGCCAAAATAGCAGAGCACCAGGGTATCGATGAGCTTTACGCGGGCTGTCTGGCTCTGGCGCCTGGCAGTCCCGTCGGCTTCTCGATCAGTGTCGGAAGTGTCCTCTGGCTGCGAATCGGCTTGCCAAAGACTGTTGGTCTCTGCATCACCGCGACCCCCGTTCCATTCCAGTGACTGTAAACGAACGCCCCACAAGTCGCGTATCACGTTCTGCGGAGACTGAGTATCTGTATCTTGTGTAGAATACTGAGTAAAGCGGACGTACCTCAATCTCTGCTGGCATGCCTTTCGCGCGAATCAGCCAACGAGATTGGCGGAACAGTAAAAATTGATAGCATTCCAGGAATCGCTGGAACGCTGCCGCACCACTGAGGTCTAATGCACATTAGGGAAAAGTTAAAAACACAAAAGCGGATTCCGCAAACCTTTGTCTTCCTCCTCTTCAGGCTCTTCGGGTCGCCGGATCTTGGTCTTTCTGCCCAGGGTGCCGAAAGCATCGTCATCATCCACACGCTCAGTGGACCGCTGTCATGAAACGTCAGCAAGGGCGGGATGAGCGAGTCATGTGTGGAGACTCGACGAACCGCTTTCAAGTGGCCATTCGAGCAATACGTGAAGCCGTCTTCCTCGACACGATAGTATTCCGACCGGCAGTTGCCGACTCCGCAAGGCTCGCCTCTCTGCATGGTCGGTGCGCCGGGAGCCGCAGGTGGATTGTGTTGGTTGACGAGCGATGAGCGAAAAGCGACGGACTCGAACCTGACGCGGTTGGCTGCGGCAAACTTTTCGCTAACACGCATCGTGCCTAGGCTGCCGCGTCCCGCCCGCCCTCGGACATGTTTCAGGCCTCAAATTTCAACACGGAAACAGAGCATGTGCATCACTTGAACGAAAAAGCAAGCAAGACGTCTATTTTCCGTGACATCGTAATGATTTTGGAGCCGGCACATTTTGATATCGCAGCGCTGCTCCAGCTAATGTAACCCGCGCAAAAAGCCAAACCCACAACCTACCCCGCCTTTCAGCGACCGATCAAGGATCAAAAATGAAATCGCCGCCGCTACGGCGCTAGAACATCATGCAAAACAGGCTCCGCTTTCAAAGAACCTGCATTGCCATGGGAGTAGTAGCGCTCGAGCAGGGCCCCATGCTTGTTCCAAATCTGGCCTCTTATGCTTCACTTTCCAAGAACGAAAATGCTTAACCACGGGGAGCCTCCTTGGCGTCGATGCAGGCCTCCTCGCCCATGGAGGTAAGGACAACAACGTCTGCACTTGCGTTAACTGCGACATATTCCTGATATTCCGTATCCCAGATCCCATGTGCAACTTACTGGTGTCCTTGCCTTCCTCAACGAAGAGCTTCTTGATCTTGTCAGCAACCTCACCCTCGGGAAGCTTGACGTCGTCCTTGAGGGAACCGTCATCAGACATGAGGGAAAGGAAGCCGTCGTCAGTGACGTCGAGCTGCAAATTATCTCGTCAGCACGGGACCGGGGCATAGGCGGTGTGCGGCAACCTACGAGCTGGTACTCAGTGCGCCTGACGTTGGGGACGTCCATGTTGTGGGTGGACGGGCAAAGATCCTCGAGCTTCTTTCCAGTGAAGATGTCGATGGCGACAAGGTGGACCTTGGCGTGGCCGTGCTTGCCGGTCTTGGAGGTGGACATTTCGACGATCTTGCAGGGGCGGTTCTTGATGACGACGAAACCGTTCTTCCTCAGAGCAGAGCACTGCATGGGGTAGGTGAGAGAAGCGCCGGCATCGGCGCTCTCGAAGGTGTGCTCATGCTGGACAGCGCTGTTAGCAGGCGTTGAGCGACGAGGTGCGGAGAGGATGGCGAGGGTCGAGTGCGCAGCGTCGGGCGCGACAGCAATCGATAAAAGGTGGGGCAAGTGGGAAAAAAAGGCTGGTAACGGCACGTACCTGGGCGTCGTCGGCCATTGTGTCGGTTGGAGAAGCTGGTGGTGCGACAAGGCTTTCGGACGAGGAAGAAGCGGGCGGAGAGAGAGTGGCAGGTGATGGGGAGGGGTCGAGGAAGATGGAGAGTTGGGTTGTGCGATTTCTGTTTGGACGAGGGGAAAAGGCTTCGCGGGCGGCGCTAGCCGGCAAATCCAATTTTCCGTGGCCCCATTCGTCGCGCCCAGAGCCAGAGCGGGCAGCGGGAGGCCAGGTCGCTCGTAGCGGGAGCCGCTGCCGTCAGCGCGCCGCGCCCCAGCATGCCAAAGCTGCCCCGGCCACTTGTTGCTTGCCGTGCCCTGAGCCATCGCGACGCCAACACCCCAAGCTCTCCCGCGCCCCGCGATACCATGCCCCGCGCCTCCACCACCCTGCCGTAATGTGGTTCGCATCGCATTCCGCGCAGCACTCGCCCGCGCCCTCGCCCTCGCCCGCCCGCTCCTACTCGCCTGCCCCTTCCCGCCGCCCGTACCTCGCCCCGCTGCCCCAGCGCCCCGGCATCAATCCCCGCTCGTCTTCACTGTCGCTGTTCTCGCCCACCTCCTCCAGCTCCAGTTTGCCTTCCCAGGCCCGCCTGCCCAATGGCTCTGGTCTGCGCGTGCAGCTCAACAGCTCGCCGCCTGCCGATGTGCCAGATCCGCAGAAAGTGCTCGAGGATATTCTCGGCGGCCCGCCCAAGAGGACGTTGCTAGGTCAGAGTAGTGATCAGGCTGTTGAGCGGCCGGCAGACGTTGTTGCCGACATAGACTTTGGTGGCCTGAGTCTTGAAGCGTTCGCTGCAGCAGACACGGAGCAGCAGCAGCAGCAACGTCCCACTCAAATACACGCCCATAGTAACGAATCAATTGAAGAATGTATGTTTGCTCCTCAAGGTCGTGCCCCTGATGCTGTGCTCACGCGTGTACGCCCTCAGATGCTCAGGCCAAGGATAAGTTCGAAGACCTCCACCGCTCCGTGACGGTACGTCTGCTGCCCGCTTTATGAAACCACCCCTACTTCCTGGCCCTGTTGTGACTTTTATGTGCGACTTCTGACTGATTGACTCAAGGCCTGCGACGATGTACTCAAATCTGTTGAGACTTATCTTACGGGATTCCAAGCTGATCTTGGGGCTGTTTCCGCCGAGATCGAAACACTACAGAGCCGTTCGCTCAGCCTGACCACAAAGCTAGAAAACAGAAAGGTTGTCGAGAAGCTCCTAGGCCCCGCGGTTGAGGAAATCAGCATATCGCCTGCAATCGTTCGGCGCATAGCCGAAGGTCCGGTGGATGACAGCTTCTCGAAAGCTCTACAGGAGCTCGAGAAACGCTCGAAGGCTGTTGAGGCAAAATCCAATGAAGAGAGCAATGTGAAAGCGCTAAATGATCTCAAACCATTGCTTGTGGATCTCACAAACAAGGTAAACTATCATTTGCCAGATCATCTACTGCATGTTGACGCTTTTCCTCGTACAGGCTGTGGAGCGCATACGCGATTACATAGTGGCGCAGATCAAAGCCCTAAGATCTCCGAGCATTAACGCGCAGATCATCCAGCAACAAGGTTTCCTGAAATACAAGGATCTGTACGCCTTTTTGGCCCGCCATCAGAAAAAGCTTGCCGACGAGCTATGCCAAGCTTACATCAACACTATGCGCTGGTATTATCTCAACCATTTTACCCGTTACCACGACGCTCTCCAAAAATTGAAGCTGCATGTTATCGACCAACAGGATGCCATGGGAGCGGAGAACCAGAAGAGAAGTGCAATGCTGAGCAACTCTAGAGTTCCAGCAGCGCCGCACGATGCCTTCTCGATTGGTCGCCGGCTCGACCTGCTCAAAGGATCGAATCATAACGCCCTAACCCTTCATGTTCTTGAGGAAGATAAAGCTACGCACTATCTAGAGCTGCCGTTCCATACCTTCAACCTCGCTCTCATCGACAATGCCGCGTTCGAATACACATTTCTGACGTCATACTTCTCTCCCTCGCAATCCTATCATGCCATAGGCCGCACATTCAATCAGATCTTCGAACCAACCCTCGCCCTTGGCCAGTCTCTCACGAAGTCGCTCATCGACACCACCATGGACGCGCTAGGTATATTACTTTGCGTGCGCCTAAACCAGCATTTCGCCTTTGAAATGCAGCGACGCAAGGTTCCAGCCGCTGAGGGTTACATTAATGGTACTAATATGCTCCTCTGGCCACGCTTCCAACAAGTCATGGACACGCATTGCAAATCGATTCAGACCCTTACTTCCTCTCTGCCTGGCCGTCCGGCTGCTTCTACAAGCTTACTGGCTTCCTCTAGCGCAAACTCGGATGCTCAGAGCACTGCGCCCGTGGCTTTAACTCAGCGGTTTGCCAACTTCTTGCATGGAGTTCTAGCGCTCAGCTCTGAAGCTGCGGATGACGAACCCGTCTCTAACAGTCTCGGACGTCTACGTGTAGAGTTTGAGGCATATTTACTCAAACGCAGCAAGGGTATCGCAGAACAACGCAAGAAAGAGCGCTTTTTGTTCAATAATTATAGCTTGGTCGGTACGATATTGGAGGGAACTAACGGCCGTTTGGCTGAGGAAATGCGATCATACTTCGCGGAGCTTCGAGATCAACATAAAGACGGGACTTAATCTAGCGCACTGAATACCTGGTGCTTTGTACAGTTTTGACCATGGGGTTACACTGAACGATCATTCACAACAAAAGTCTATTTCAGCTGAGCCAAGGAGAGAGTAATTAAAATCAGCAAAAGGCTCCATGTTTCGCCACACTACATCCCTGGATTTTCCGTTGTCCAGTCGAATGTCTTTCAAAGGCAACCCGTCGAGGCGCAAGCTACTGCAGGAAGTCGATACCAAGCTGTTCTCTTCGATTAAGCACCCTGAATGTATCGATCTCTTTCTTTTTCTGGTCCTCCGCTTTTCCGTAAGGATATGAAACGGGAGGTAGCGAAATATCCCATACCATTAAGGGAAATGGTTGCAGCAAATGAAGTTGAAGTAACGGAAAAGAAATGCCAAAAGTCCGCTAACTTGCCTTTTGCTTCCAATTCTTACAAAATATTGAATGCCATTCGTCGAGGAGTCAGAATTCCCTTTGCAAGGTTGATTCCGTATCTGTAGGGGGATATGGCCGAAGCGATCATTCAGAAACAGACCTAGAACAATACCCGGAGCATTGACGTCCAGACGATGGCTCTCAACCCGCGTACGCACTTGTGTTTGCTGTTGCAATACCCATTCAGCCTGACATTGTACCTTATCAGGGTCTCTTGGTGGCTGAATCTGAAGGCAGAGAATCCAACAGGAGCATGGGTCCTGCATAAGGAAGGATGCATGGCCACGAATGATAGCCCATCCCACACTGGAGCCTACAGTCCCAGACCTAAGCCGTGTCGAAGGATTCATCCTTCAGGTAGTGTGGCTTGCCTGTTCGGGTTAGTCAATTGCACAGCAGCGAGACGCTAGCCAGAAAAGGAACGCCGACGGGGGAACAATCAGCCCGACCGCCCTCCAGGTTCGCCCGATTTAAACCTCGACACGCCCTGACGAAACGGCAATTTCGTCCTTCAACGCAACAAAGGAGCAACATGACAGCTATGTCGGAGCGTACCATGCCCGGAAGCTAGTGCGAAAGTGCCGTCTTGAATCCGAAGCCCGCCAGCTACCAGGAACAGCGGATTCAAACAAGCGATCTGACCTATCAGACTGAAGGATGGGGTTTGTCAGCCATACTCGGATGCAAGATAATCTTCGCGATCAACGTTGGAGGGGACAAACGATTCGCGTGGCTGAATTGCGCCTGAGGAGGCGCAATCCCGTCGACCATGGGTGTTTACAGTATAAAGAGCGGCGTTGTCGAACACGATGAGCCGCCATCATCAGCACCAGCAGAATCCGACTCAACAATTATTGCAAGAAAGCAGCCAAGAGCTTTTATCTATTTCCAAAGATCTCTCCAGACATTCAAACTTCTCAAACAATACTTCAAAGCAAAATGAGCGCCTCCACAACAACCACCCGAGCCATCGCTTTCCTGGGCGCCACCGGCGGCTGCACGCTGCCTGTCCTCGAGCGGACCATCCGCGCCGGCCATCACGCCACAGCGCTTGCTCGCGACCCGGAGAAGTTGCGCAAGCTGCTTGTCGAGACCCGCGGGGTACCCGCGTCCGTCGTCTCTAGCAACCTCACCATCGTGCCCGGCTCCGCGGCCGACGAAGCCGCCTTCCGCCAGCTCCTGGTGGCTCCGGGCAAAGAAAAGGAGCTCGTCGACACCATCGTCAGCGGCATCGGCAGCCTGCCAAAAGTGAACTGGACCAACCCGATCCACCCCTTCACGCTGCACGACCCGCAGATCACGGAGACGGCGATGCGCAGCGTGCAGAACACGCTGAGGGCGCTGCAGGCCGAGGGGTACCGCGTCCCCGGCTCGCAGAGCGGCAAGCCGATCATGATCGTCATCAGCACCACCGGCCTCAGCAAGCAGCAGCGCGACGTGCCCGTCGCGTTCCTGGCCTTCTACCACTGGGCGCTGGCCGTGCCGCACAAGGACAAGGCCAAGATGGAGCAGATGGTCATCGCGTCGAAGAAGGAGGGGCTCATCCAGGACTTGGTCATCGTCCGGCCGTCGCTGCTGATGGACGGAGACGCGAAGGGCTTGGATGCCGTGAGGGTCGGCTGGGAGGGCGCGGACGCGGAGGGCGAGCGCCAGGGCCCCGGCCCGGCGATCGGGTACACCATCACGAGGGAGGATGTGGCCGCCTGGATCTGGGAGGAGGCCGTCCTGAAGCCCAATGAGTGGAAGGGCAAGGCTGTTTCTCTGACGAACTGAACAGGTGCTTGTCGATGTGCCTTATGGCTAGGAGGATTTGAGGGCAGCACGGTGCACTAATGCGGTAATGGCTATTTCCTCGTGAATTCGTCATATAAAGTCTGGATTTCATCTTTCATTTTTTCTGCGATTTTAAGCAAATATCCAGTGGTCACTCTTAGCCCTTTTTTTTTTTTCTTTTTGTGCAATTCAGGGATGCCTTCTCTCTTCAGCTTCGGTAGATCGTCTATTTGTTTCATCTCGAATGGGTATTTTCAATCACTTATTTTACATGAAGCTCCAAATCCTCTTCTTCATTTTACATGGTTTCTACTGCTCGGTGCAGCCATCGGGGTACCCATCGCCGTTCTGGTCGTATCCCTGGCCGAAGCAGAAGTAGAAAGTGTCCTTGCTCTGGTCGTACGCCACGCCAATGGAGGCTTCGCCAATACCGGTCTGCAACACATGGCATGTTAGTGTTGCGCCGATCAACTTTGGTTTTACTCAAAAAACATACCTCGTAAAGGGGAACGCCACTCAGGGTGCTGCACTTGCCCGAAGCCCGGTTGGAGGCGGAGGTCTCGATAGGCTCGGTGCCGACAACTCCATCGGCAGCAGCCTTAAGCTCGGCGAGGGTCGAGGACTGGGTACCGTCCGCGGTGGGGCAGGAGAGGCCACCAGCGGGGAAGTCTTGGTAGGTGGCGGCCGAGACGGAGGTGGCCAGGAGGGCAAGAGCGGCTGAGGCAACGATCTTCATGGTTGCGGATATGCGCTGATTGTAGGATGAATTCGTGAAGTAGTTGGTGAGTTTCCTGGGCGGCTGGCGATGCTATACAATATGCAGGGTGCAACACACTAGGTACTTATAGGGCTACCGGTGACGTCCCATCCCACCGGAATCTTTCGACCCCGCGGTATGTAAAACAACCTGTCAGGTACCGGTATAGGGCGATGATGGCAGCCAAGGCTCGGCAGTCGTTTGCAAAACAGACGTCCCTGTTTCGACGACCATCCTCAGGTTCGTGCATACGAACTCCAACGTACCTATCGGGAATGGCGCCCATGCAAGCGCCTCCGCAAAACGTCAAACGGCGAGATGGTCTGACAGTGACTTGCGCATGAATAACTCAGGGACGACGCTGCGATGCTCTGTTGTCGAGTCAGTGGCCCATATTAGCCGTGCCGGCGACTCTCTCGAATCAGGAATGCGCCGCGGCATGGTCCTCGCGCGCTCCGTGACAGTCTTGGTAAGGCAGCGCTGCGGAACCCTGCGGATGTCACTATACAGCTGGCGCAATGTCGAAACTACTATCCGGCGCCAGATCTCGAAAAAGTTTATAGGCGAGACAGATTTGCGGAGGCGGCTGACGATTGGCTTCACGCTAATAGCCGTTTGTGGCAGGTCGAGTTGCTTGGTTGTAAAGCGTGTTCAGACGGCACTGCCGTCTTCCGACGAGTAATGCTGACATTTGTTCTCGCCCACCCTCGCCCATGAGGCGTGCCATGCGGGATTTCCCCACGAAATGCGGATCTACGCCGTTTGAGTCGACAAGGCAAGCCACGTCAAACGTTCTGTCTCCTCTCCGCCCGCACGAAGCTGCACATTCTTGACAGGGGATTCCCATGCGGGAGGCTTTGAGGCGATAACTTCACCTTTGCTCCGTGATAGCTTTCGTCGTAATGAATGACGGGTTGCACCTTTGACAAGATCCACTTAGGTCTTCCTATATACGGCTTTCGTAAAACCTTTCAATCTCGCCGTATTATTGGGATTGCCATGCGCGCATCGAAAGGTAAGGGGTGCAATATTGTACAAGTAACTACCCCTCTCCGGTGCATCGCTTGTTGAGTACAAACAAAGAAAAAGTTACTGACACCCTGAGTCTGTTGATTTTTAGTTCACTGTTCAGACCGTGTGTCCACTGTTAATCGACGACTAACTGCTGAAGTCTGGCGTAGCTAGTAGGCGGTCAGTCATCGTATGTAGACAAAGAGTCGACTAATCCCGTTCAAAGTATTGCCCACGTGGTAGTGAGGCGCAGATGAGAATATTAACCGCAGCACGGGGTCTGCCAGAACCTTGCTGGGGAAAAGCGCCAGAATGTTGTTACGACAGATTTTCTCAAGGCGCAACATCTCTTCGCGCAATAAAGTGCGGGGCAAGAGGCTCAAAGCGTCAGTATTGTAGGTGACGAGATAAGGATTCCATTGCTGCTGTGTCCCAGCTGGAGTCTGTGTTGCACCGTATACCCACAAATCAGATGCTCTCTTCTCTGTAACAATCGGACAAAGATGAAGCAAAAGTAGGAAGCGGAAAGTGAGGATGATGATGAAAGTGGATGAGGAACAGCTGGTGCCTGGCACGATCGGCGTCGGCGTTTTGACGCGCCGGGCGGGCCGACTCAGCCCTATAGCGGCGGGAGAGCTGTCACCTCTTCGCGTCAACATCCAAAATTGCAAGCATCAAGCTTCCGCACAGCACTCTTCGCATTCGCCACATCCATTCGCCGCTTCAATTGGCTTCAGAGATCTCCTCCCCACTGGCCAAGTAATAGCACCTACTTGGGAACCGCCCACGCACCCTCCACCATGCCCCCCAAAAAGCGCGCCAAACCGTCCACCGCAGCCACCCCGCACGCGTCTACACCCTCCAAAACACCGACCAAAGAGCTCCCGCCAGCGATAACCTCCCACCCCATGACGACCGCCACCGGCCCCACGCCCGATATCCTCAACGACCCATGGACCGACGACCAAGAGACGTCGCTCTTCAAGAACCTGATCCGCTGGAAGCCCACCGGCGTGCACAAGCACATGCACATGATCCAGATCGCGTCGTCCATGAGCCGCGAAGGCTTCAGCTACCAGATGGTTGCATCGCGCGACAGCAGCAGCAATAACAATAACAACAATAGCAATAACGCTGCAGCCCCACCCCAGACCGTCCTCCTCAACCACCAGCACCACACCCGCATCCCCGGCATCTGGAAGAAGCTCGGCGAGCTCTACGACCTCGAGGCCCTCGACGAGCGCGAGAACGCGCACGCCCTGGCGGGCTGGCCAGACGTTGCGGACCGCGCGTACGCGACGGCGACGAAGGGCGGCGTGAAGAAGCGGGGCGGGGCCGATGAGGACGGCGACACGGAGATGGGGGAGGCGGGCGACGAGGACGGCGGGGAGGATGAGGACGACGGCGGCGGCGGCGACGGCGAGGATGGCCCGTGGTTCCGGCTGCCGGAGGACGAGTTCGCGCAGATGATGTGGGATCGGAGGATAGCGGCGCCGGGCGGGGCTGCGGGCAGCGGCAGTGGTGGCGCCTCGGCAACAGCAGGTGGAGGTGGCACTCCCGCTGGGGGGGACGGCGGCGGCGCGACCGAGGACGGCGACGGGCCGGAGAGGAGCGTGCGCGGGAGGAGGAAGCTGTCGCCGCGCGTCATCGTCGCGAAGGGCGATGGCAGCAAGAGCGAAAACAGGCGCAGCGAGAGCCCGCCCGCTTGTCCGGAGCTCCTGCCCAAGATTGGCGACCCGCCGCCCACGTCCATCGAGCCGCCGCAGGAGGCCGAGCAGGTGGACACCGATGATGCGCGCTCGAACGTTGGTTCGCCGGCCGGTGGCAGGGCGAAGGGGGCTGGAGGCGCGAAAGGCGGCATGAGAGGGGCGGCGGCGGCGGCGGCTCGCAGCAGGAAGGGCCGCAACGCGAAGGCACAGTCGGCCGAGCCGGAAGAGGACGAGGAGGATGAAGAGGAAGAGGAGAGCAGCGAGGAGGATGAAGAAGAGGGCGAGACGCCGCCGGCGAAGGACGGCGCCAGGGCGGCGCGCAGCGGGAGGAGGACGGCGGCGGCGAAAGGTGGTGGCGGTACCGGCAAGAGGGCCAGTACTCGGAAAAAGTGAAGTTCATGAGCTGGGAAACTATATGGTTGCGTATTCGCTGAGAAGAATTCGCTCTGTACGTTGTGTGGTTCCACACTGGCCTTAAGATACCCGCTGCTTTATCACAGCTGCAGCAACCAAAACAAGGATAATCCAGTACCTCGATAATTACTCCTGAGTCTTCCCCGTGGACCACGGGCTCATCGTTCCGAAGATATGGGCATCAATGGGATTCATGCACGGAATTAGATTGCAGACGAGGTGATCTTCAGGAACGGCGAGTGGGCCTGTGATCAGCATTGTCGAAATCTCAGACCGCAGGTTCACAAAAGCACGATTGGGAATAACCAGTGTTGATAGTCCCATGCATGTATTGCTGGATGCAGTTTCAACTCTATCCGCTACATAGCAGCCATGAATGCAATCATCGGTATGGGCATTTACCGACGATGCTGTATACTCATTCCCATGAATGCGCGCGCAAAGAGGCGCCGCAGTGTCATACGCTCCCAATATTCCCTAATATTCCCTTTGAAAAATTGCGTGAATTGCTACCAAGTTTACCACTTGGCCTCCTTCTTCTCCTGGAAGGCCTTGATGATGGCGACCTGGCGCTCGAGGGCGGACAACCACTGCTCGAGCTGCTGCTGGACCTTGGCCTCGTCGTCGCCCAGCTTGGCGTAGAAGTCCTTGCGGTAAGGGGTGGCGCTCATGGCGGCGCTGAAGATGGGCTTGATGACGAACGAGTGGTGCGGCTTGAGGGTGTTGCCGTAGGCGGCGCGGAACGAGTCGGACAGCTCCTGCGACGGGTTCTTGATGTTCTCGCGCAGGGCCTGCGCGGTGAAGTCGAGGCCACTGAAGGTCGGACGCAGTTCGTTAGCGCGGGGTAACTGTGCGCGATGGTGTGACCGAGAGCGGGGTAGGAAGGGTAGGAAGGGGAGTTAGGGGAGTGTAAGAGGTGGACGGGGGGTGGACTTACCGGGTCAGCCACAGGAGGCCCTCGGCGGCGGTGTGCTTCTTCTCCTTGATCTCGTTGATGACGAGAAGCTGCAGCGTCTCGCTCTCGCCGGGCTTCTCGACCTGGCGGTTGCGGAGTTTCTACGGGGCAGACGGTGTTAGCCACCGTGCTTCTCCTCTCTCTCTCTCTGTGTGTGTGTACTCTCCAATTTATGCAGTATGGCGGGGTATGCGTACGGTGATGTTGCCGTTGATATCGGACTTGACGGGCTTGAAGGCAGCGGAGCCCAGAACGTCTGCGGAGAAAGCATGGTGTTAGCAAGATACTGAACTGAGAGCAGATGGGTTGCTGCAGTTGGTCCAGGCAAGAGCAGCACTCAGGAGAGGGGCGTACCGAAGAGGGTGGTCAGAGACTCGGCGGCATCGAGGAACTCGGAGGTGTGAATGGCATTGTCGTTGGCGGCGTCAACGGGGACGTCGACGAAGGACTTCTGGATGGTGTCGAAGAAGGTCATGGTGGCGGTGGTGGTGCAATTGGAAGTGAGTGGTGGTGGGGGAGGATGAGCAAGATGCAGTGGAGAAGAGAGAGGCAGTTCGTGCGGGTCGAGCAGCAGGTAAGTAGCCGGTTAAGATTCAGGGAGGGGCGATGTGTCTACAGTCCAGACGCGGGCTTAGCCCCTCGGGCCTGCCCTGAGCTATGGCGGTGAACGGGACCTTGGTGGGGCGGCATGACGCGGGGCGCGAGCATCACACATCACACCTTCGAAACAAGCGCACCCGCTGATCCCCGACGCGCGGTGGCTCGCTCTCCTCGTGCCTCCCGTTGACGGCCACTGCCCGCAACTCCCATTCTCCAGACGCTGAAGTGGGCACTCCCGCCGCTTCTTATGCACGTTATAGATACGCCGGCACATTGAAGAAGCGGCTGGACCAGCGCATGGCGGCACATCTTTAAGCCGCATCTTTCCCCGCCGTCGGCTCAAAGTTGGGGTGAGGACGAGCTGCGAGATCGCCCATTCTCCGCATGTCATAAATAGACAGCTGCCAGTTGCCGCTGCGACTGCCAAAGCCCACATCGCAATCTCCCCTGTGTTTTGCGTGCAAGCCCTTTAATCAATCAATCAATCGATCAATCGCCATGTCCCCCAGCCACGTCGCCCAGACCGAACGCCTCTACCGCATCGCGTCCATCCCAGGTGACGGCATCGGCACGGAGATCACCGAGGCGGCCGTGCAGGTGCTGCAGAAGCTTGCCCAAGTGCACGGTTCCTTCCACTTCGACTTCACCGAGCTCGACTGGAGCAGCGAGAACTACCTGAAGCGCGGCTGGTACATGCCTGACGACGGGCTCGAGCAGCTCAAGAAATACGATGCCATCTACTTCGGTGCTGTCGGTTCTCCCGGTGCGTGCATTTACCTGCATACATACGTCCACCAAAGCGTGATTCATGCTGACCGACTATCTCAGATGTGCCCGACCACATCTCGCTCTGGAACCTTATTCTGCCCATCCGCAAAGCCCTGAATCAGTATGTCAACCTGAGGCCGAACCGCATCCTGCCTGGCACGTCCTCGCCCCTGGCCGACTGCAAGCGAGAAGACCTCGATTGGGTTTTTGTTCGCGAGAACAGCGAGGGCGAGTATTCCGGTCAGGGTGGCACCTCCCACGAGCACTCTGGTCACGCCATCGCCACCGAGGTTTCCATCTTCACCCAGGTCGGCCTCGAACGCATCTTCCGCTTCGCCTTTGAGACCGCCCGGAGCCGCCCTCGTAAGAAGCTCACCATGGTCACCAAGAGCAATGCTCAGAGACACGGCATGGTGCTCTGGGACAAGATCTTCTACGAGATTAAGAAGGAGTATCCCGATGTTGAGACGGACAAGATGCTCGTCGACGCCATGACCGTCCGCATGGTATTGCATCCCAAGTCGTTAGACACCATCGTGGCCACAAACCTGCATGCCGACATTTTGACCGACCTGGCGGCAGCCCTATCAGGAAGCATAGGAATTGCTCCCTCCAGTAACCTCGATCCTACAAGGAAGAACCCCAGCATGTTTGAGCCCATCCACGGCAGCGCTCCTGACATTGCTGGGAAGGGAATCGCTAATCCCGTCGGTGCGTTCTGGAGTGCTGCCGAGATGGTCAGATGGCTAGGCCAGGAATCTGCGGCCGACAATCTCATGAAGGCCATCGAGAACGTGACCGGGGCAGGCGTCAGGACCAAGGATCTGGGAGGTTCGGCAAACACAAAAGGAGTCACCAATGCTGTATGCGCGGAGATTGAGAAGATTGGTAAGAATTAAATTCTGCCCATTTATGACTTTCTGGCATTTCTAAGCCCCTTTTTCTTGCTTTCGGCTTAATGCCCAGTATGGACAGTGATCTGGTACCCGTGTTAGCTACTGCACGTTCATAATGATGAGCGATAGCGGAGAAGTCTAAGTTAGAGGAACAACGTTCAGAAGAGGGAGCCGTTGTTTTCCGCACGGGTTTAGTGATCTCAGCGGACACGGGTTCTAATTTCGTTTGCTTCATCATGTTGTATTGGATGTTGGATGAAGTTCGAGCGTAAAATATGATACATACCTCACGGGCATCATAAACAATCACGTTGAATGAACGCTTTAGTCGTTAGTCGTTTCCAAGAGCGTCCATATACGCATCTATTGGCGTGGACCAAGAGGCTAATTATAGTCCTTGAGGAGACTACGCGCAAGCTCATTGACAGCTCGCGAGAGCCAATTCTCCTGGCATGGTAGGACCGATGTAAAAGAGTTGGCACAGACGAATTCATCTTCTGACTAGCACAGCGCACATCTTCTTCATGGTCAAGCATAGATCGGTCTGATGTTTGAAGCTGCACACACGTATTCCAGTGCGGCATACAGAGCTGAGGGCAGCATGTCGGCAGTCGTACCTTCAGTCAGTATATTCCCGTGGAATTTGCGAGGGGAATTTTGCCGGGATGACTTTCGAATACGTCTTAAACTCGACCTTCGGGTCCGGCACCGGTCCCATTCGATTAGGAGGCCAGACGATATATTCAGCACGACCGTTTATCAGGCCCATAGGAATCTGCATCCAGAACAGTGTTCATCAGCTCAAATTCTGTTCTGGTATTTCTCATCAGATCAACCAGAGGAGGCTCAGCGCTTACCGGCCCAAAGTCGTTGCTATCCACCGTCTGCCTCCAGTTGTCGCCTTCAACCCAGACGTGGTTATGAGGCACGTAGACCTTCTTAAAGGGGTACCTACCCCTGGTGATGACGGTATCGCCCGGCAAGGCAACGACGCGCTTGACACTGAGCTGCTCGGGCCGGTGGGGCGCCCAGAAGCTGACGATGTCGCCGCGCCGCAGCAGCTGGGGCGGCACCAAGCGGTTGAACAGCAGGCGGTCCATCTCGCCGGCCTCGTCGTAGCGCGGCGACAGCGTCGGCGCCATCGATTTGCCCTCCACGCCCGTCACCTCGACCACGTTGCTGCGCGTGAACGAGAGCGCCGCCAGCCCGACCGCCGTGTAGTAGCCGTACCGGAGCGCCGGGCGCGCGTACGGCCGGAGCCGCGAGATGAGGGACGGCGCCATTGAGGGCGCGTGGCTGATGGAGGGGGGTGTTGGGAGCGTGGCCAGATGGTAATGGTGGGTGTTGGATGGTGTCGGTGGAGAGGGGTGGGAGAGAGTTGACGTGGAGACGAGAGGTTGTTGACCGCTTAGTGGACCCGATCCGTGCGTTCCCGGGGACGACATCGTGGAGCCACTCCCAACTTCGTCCATTGAACATCTCTGGCTGCTTCATGTTTCCTCAAAAATTACATATCTTTTATTGGCTCGCTGGGCTTCTGGAAAGACATATGTAGACTGTCGGAATTTAAGTCAATGGAACTGGAGAGAGATCTAATTGATCACAAGTGGCCGTTTCTACTGAACACCATGCGCAATAGTGAAGACATTTGCCTGCCTGTCTCATTAAATGCGAAACTTAGACCTATGTACTCGACAACTTCAGTGAGTTGGGCGCGATACATGACTTTAGTGGACGAGACAAACTCCCATCAATCGGGCGAGTACGAACATAACCCGAGTGCCGGTCCAACTCAGCACCTACAAGGAGTGAATCGCGATCAATCGTTATGTCTACTCAGATTTTAACTCGAACATGAGATCTAACAATGTTTATCCTTATGTCTATACTGATCCACCGAAAAAAATTGGCAAAAACACCATCTCGAGAGGCGCCATAGCGCTCTGCGTAGCATCTCTGAAGAAGCAAGCTCTTCGGAAGCCACAAAATACCGTTCTCCCCGCTCGGGAAGCCCCAGCTGAGGGGCCTCCTGAAGCAGATGGATATCGGCGCAGCAAGAAAACATTACAAAACACGTAAAAATCCCGACCATGCGCTGAAGTCCGCAAAAGGAAAAAACGGAAGATATCGCCGATGGGGCCATAGCACGCAGCATCCAGGACGTGTGAACAAAGGAGGATAGGCCACCTGCCTCTCCACTGAGCAACCCTCCTGCCACGCCGCATGCACGACACATCCCACGCCGCCCCTTGCCCAGGTCCGGCGCGCGCGCTCTCGATCTCGCAGCTGACGGCGCGCAACCGTCCCCAACCCAACCGCTCGGCCCGGTACCACAACGGACATTCGATGCCACTCCATCCCACCCTTTCCGCTCGCGGGACATGTACGTGCGTGCGTGTGTGTGGGCCCACAAGTTATCGCCGCCAGCGTCTGACAGGACCGGGCAGCCTGAGGGGCGCGCGCGTTGTACGAGAGGGCACGCCCCGGGGGCGACTTGTCAGAAAGAAGTGCGACAAAGATGTCTCGCCTTCATCCGGGCGCGGGCAACGCACGACAGAAACGCGCGCACAGTCCTCCCAAAGCACCCCTCCTCCCTTTGCTCACGCACCGCAACCTTTTCTCTTTCTCTCTCTCTTTCTCTCTCTCTCTTTCTCTCTCTCTCTTCTCCCTGGCCTCCTGCCCGGAAGCGAGAGAGCAAGATCTGAACTCGTTGTTTCAGAACGCCACATGCCTTGCGAAACAGAGGGCGAAAACGTAATCCACGCGTGCACGACAGGGCAAGAAAAAGGCCGCAACATCGGCGACAGCAGAAAACACGTCAACAATGGGACAATAGCCCTCGCGCAAACCCCGCTTTCCCACACTCCGTTGGTGTGACATCTTACCGCAGGGCCACCCGCAGAGGAAGGGGGGGAAGGAGCGTAAAGCTGATGTTCTGGAACGGATGGGAGGAAGATGCAAGAATGGACGTCTCAGAAAGAGACCGCCGAAACTGGAAGGAGGATCTTTTTTGCTTTCATACCGGCCGCCCTCGTCAGCCACTCCTTTCCTGGCTGCATCTTCCGTCTAGAGAAAGTAAGGAAATTGATGATGGACACAAGATAGAATAGAAACGGAATGAAGGTAGCAAGAAAAAAAAAAAGGAAAACTTGTGGTCAGGATGCGCCAACTCCAGTATACTCCCGCAGAAGAAAGCCACCCGCAACCCCGATTCCCGCCAACCTGTCTACGCGATATTGAAGCAGGACAAAGGTATGTGGGCCAATAGCCGAAGTTTAAACGAAAAAGGGCATCCCATCTTCCGAGACCCACCAACGCCTCCCGGGTTAATGGACGGAGCTGCATCCGCCAAGGTTGCATTCGGCTCAAGCGTTGTGCGAGTTCCGCTCTTCCATCTCCTTGCGCTTGACAGCGCGTTCGTGGCGCATAGTCCACAAGATCAAGAAGACGCCCAAGACGCTGGCCACGAGCGTGATCCCATAAGCTGAGCGGTAGCACGACAATCCCTCGGTGCATTCACGGTCGCCTCCGTCTAGGGGCGTGCTGTGAGCGTCAAAGATGCTACCGTAGCACAAGTTGAAGATGTTGCCGCTGACGACGGGTGACAGAGTCATGAATCCCCAGTTCTGCGTCATGACATGAACACCGAAGGCGTCCGCAACGATGGACGGGAAGACTCCAAAGAGGGCACCGTAGCCCAGCCCTGTCAAGCTGGATACCAGCCATAGATGATTGGGGTTTTCGACCCTCATCGCGGTGAACTGGGCGAGAGTGAATATGAGCGCCGATGCAACGAGGCACCAGAACCGTGACATATTCAACTTCTTGACGAGAGCGTCGGAGCCGATCCCCGAGGCGAGACGGCCGAGGAACGATCCGATAGAGATGATAGAAACCTGAGCGAGCTGCTTCGCTCCAATGAAGGCCTTGGATACACTATCGTCATAGTGAGACCACAGAGCTTGTGCATCGTGTCCGATATTACTGATGTGCGGTTAGTATGTGGGGCTCTGATCTGCACGCATCTTGTCAACTCACTTGATAGTCATTAGACCGATTCCAGTCAATAGACCGAGAACAGTGAAGAGCTGCCAGCACTCCAGCGTACGGAGCATGCGAATACCTGAAATATCTGGTCGATGTGAGTTGTGTTCATCATCATGGCTTATGGTAGTCTTCGTTGGTATGTCGCCGGGTTCAGAAATGAGGGAGGAGGACTCGGACGCCTCGTTATCTGGCGCATCGGGCACCTCGTTCTCTGTCCAGCTATGGGTCGGCAGCTGCCCTCGAGCAAATCTCGCGGACGAACAAATGAACGGTCATGCTTACCTGCTTCTGCGTAATAGCTCTTGGAGCTTGAATTACTATCCCTTGATTTCGTGCGATGAAGGTGATGCTGTTCGGATCGACCCTCGCTAACCGGAAGCGCCGTATATGATGCTGATCTAGAAACGATGTGCAAGAAGAATGCGCCGACAAAAACCATGCCAAATGTTGCAAAAGAAAGCAAGAGAAGGAAACTCGAGGTATCTCCGGGGAAAGCTATTCGTGAAATTGTGGTGAAAAAGAAAGCACTCAAGCCGAAGGCAGAAAGTGGAAACGCGGTTGCGGTTCCGCGATGGTGCGGCCAGCTCAACGCGGCAGTCTTCAAGCCCGCCCCTGACGCAGAAGAGCTCCCTACACCGGTCAAGAAAGATAGAAACGACATTGTCGTCACGCTCATATACCCCGGTCCATGGTCATATGCTATGTATTTGTCAGTCGCCGGCGATTGTGATACCAGGTCGCAGAACCGACCTTTCTGGAGGGGAAAGTAGCCCAGCACTAGGAGCGCAGCACCGAGGAATGCGGCAGGACGGGGGCCTTTGCTATCTACGAGCATGCCCACTGGAATTCCCGTTGCATACATGCCGATATTACCCGCAGCACCCTATCTCTCTCAGAACTCGTCCGCAAAGTGGGGGGGGAGGGGGGGGAGCGCTTGGCCGGAGCTTACGATGAGGTTGCTCTGGGTGGCAGTAAGCCGCAATCTGTCTGCAAATTGCGGCGCCCATGCTGAATATGCGTACTGGCAGCTGGTTAGACGGCGGGCGAGGCCTGTATGCGGCTTGGATGCCGACTCACATTAGTCCCAGCAGCAAGAGCGACGACGACGGCGGCGACAGTGGATAGAATGCGTGTCTTGCGGTGCGACCGCTCGTCGGTGGGATCTTTGATCATTTTTGGTCGTCCGTGGTCCGGAAGACTCTGGGCGGCCTGTGGAGGAGCTTCTCAGCGGGGCATTGAAGCGAATGGCGTGGGTTTTGAGGTGTTTGGAGGTCGGAGCAGGGAGAGGCGGAGGGCGCGGAGAAGGAAGGTTTGCGGAAGGTTGATAAGAAACGCAGCCAGGTGGCAGTCAGCAGCACCCTGGCAAGATGCGCCTTGAGTGGGGATTTAAACGCGGCAGAGCGGCATTGCGGAGGCAGACGCGGGCTCCTGAACAGTAGGAGAGGGATTGACACGTACACGTACCCAAGCCAGTGCCCATCGTGACATTATTTGCGACAGCGGAGATAACTGGAGCTCCCTGGCCCAAGCCGGGTCGCAGATGCCGCCCGCAGCCCTGCGCGGCCTGCCAAGCCCCCGGAGCGCGTGGCCTCCGCGCCTTGCCATCAGCCCTCCGCTGCACAGTTGCGTAACAACTTCGACCCAACACCAACCCATCGCCATCACCACCCATACATCCCGTCGCCATGGGAGCTGCGCTCTCCATCCCCTTCCTGGCCCTGCCCAGCATGGGCACGGTGCGTTCTTGCCCTCCGCCTGCGTTCCCGCGCTCGCTCGCTCACTCACGTCTCTCCAGGTTGCGACGTTCGCCGCCTCATGCTGCGGTGCGGCCACCTGCTCTGCCGTCTGCAGTGCATGTGGAAAATGCCAGAACAGGTGCGCCCAGCACTCTCTCCCCTCGCGCCCCTTACACCCGCGCTGACCGCCTCGCAGCATGGCCACCCGCATCGCCTACGCCCTCATCCTGCTCGTCAACTCGATCATCTCATGGATCATGCTCACCGACTGGGCCATCAAGAAGCTGCAGCATCTTACCCTCGACTACATGGACTTCAAATGCGGTGGATCCGAATGCTACGGATACGTCGCCGTGCATCGTTTCAACTTTGCCCTTGGGTTTTTCCACGCCATCTTGGCCATTATTTTGCTTGGCGTTAGGTCATCGAAGGATGGCCGTGCGCCCATCCAAAACGGCTATTGGGGCCCCAAGATTATCGCCTGGCTGGGCCTCATTGTCATCAGCTTCCTCATCCCCGAGGGCTTTTTCGTAACATGGGGCAGCTACCTGGCCCTCTTCGGCGCCATTCTGTTCCTCCTGCTCGGCCTCATCCTGCTGGTCGACTTGGCTCACAACTGGGCCGAGTACTGCCAGGACAAGATTGAGACTACCGGATCAAGGGTCTGGACCTGGCTGTTGATTGGCTCGACTGTGTTCATGTACGTTGCCTCGCTCGTTATGACTATAGTCATGTATATTTTCTTCGCCCACGGAGGATGCTCTATGAACCAGGCTGCTATCACAGTAAGTACATGTGCTCGTGCGTGCTTCCTGGTTGCTGCTCACCGGTCTAGATCAACCTGATTCTGCTCATCTTCGCTTCGATTGTGTCGGTGCACCCGAACGTACAGGAGGTCAACCCTCGGGCCGGTCTAGCGCAATCGGCTATGGTCGCCATTTACTGCACCTATCTGACCATGTCTGCCGTCGGAATGGAGCCGGACGACCATAAATGCAATCCGCTCATCCGCGCACGGGGCACTAGGCGGGCCAGCATCGTCATCGGCGCCATTGTTACCTTTGTGACTGTTGCATATACGACTACCCGTGCCGCAACGTACGGTCTGGCGCTTGGCGCCCAAGGCAACCCTTACTCGTCGCTTCCCACGGAGGATTACGAGCATGGCCTTGTTACTCAGCAGCCTGAGAGCCGCCGCGAAATGCGCCAGGCTGCGCTGCGGGCCGCCGTCGAGAGTGGCAGTCTGCCAGCCAGCGCTCTGGATGACGACTCCGACGATGAGTCTGATGATGGCAACCACGCCCGTGATGATGAGCGTAACTCGACCCAGTACAACTACTCGCTCTTCCACATCATCTTCTTGCTGGCAACTACTTGGGTTGCTACGCTTTTGACCATGAATTTTGATCCTACGGCTGAGAATGATGGGTTTGTTGCTGTTGGACGTACGTATTGGGCAAGCTGGGCAAAGATTTTGAGCGCATGGGCATGCTACGGAATCTATATCTGGAGCTTGGTTGCGCCGATCGTCTTGCCGGAGAGATTCGATTATTAAGGGGGTGAAGGATTGGATTGATACCAGGCGGCATTACTGATGAGTTACGATTCTCGTGTTCGTTTAACCTCTGTATGAACATTGATTGTTTTTTTTTACCCAATCTCTTGGGTCGCATTATTGCTCAGGGTCGTACAGAACCAGCTAGTCTCACAACTACAATCACAAACAGGTTGACGCCTAGGAGCTTTCATTGCAGCCGAATACCACGCCAGCCGGAGATCGCCTCCAACTACACGGAGAATCGAAGTTTCAGGGACAACGACGAAAGATTATTCCTCAAACCTATGCCGACGCGAGCCGAGCAGATTGGAGATTTCATGCACGCGCGCTATCATTCGTCGATTCCGACCCCGTCCATCACAGTCGCACAGGTCGCACAAATCACAGTTGCGCATCCCCGTAACCGCCGTACTCGACCCGTTCATGGCTCCGAACGGTAATATCCGCAACCATTCCAATTGTTTGTGTTCCCCGCGCAGCCCCGCAGCTCTGGAAGCCGGACCCGGCCGATATCACAACAACCCAGACACAGTTCCTTGCAAACCGGACGCCATTGCAGTCACCTGACCGCTCCCGTATGCGAGCCATCTGGATCAGATCACACTATCACAAACTGGCGGCACCCTGAAGCGGGAAGGACACCGACACCCGTTCCGCTGTCTCACTTTGTTCGAACGGCATCCGGTAACAATAATAGCGCACAGGCACGGGCTTTTCGGCTCGCAGAAGAGAAGCCGAGACTGTGATGGGTGGCGGAAAGAGTCAGAGATCGTGAAGATGCAAGATGAAGAGTATCACGAACGAGAGGCGCCATGATGAGATCGTGGTTGGTTGACCAGCCCTGGGCAGACCTGGCTGCTTGCCCCTCCTTTCGTCACTGCCCCTCCAATTCACCAACCATCACAGACGAGCCCCGCCATAGTCGAAGCGCCTCCCACCTCACACGTCCCGAATCAAAGGAAAACCCGCAATTGCCCAATACCACCACACAGGACCACCCTCCCCGAACTGCTCACCTTTAGATGTGCGTTAACAATAATGGGTTCATCACATTTCCTTTGCCTCGCGAGCCGCCATCCCTCGCGCCACAATCCACTCTCGCGTGGCGAAGGATCAGCTTCCTCGTAGCGTTCCCGCGCCCCCCCTGCTCGTCCGTGCCATCGTTCGTCTCACCTCCCTCATGGAGAGACACATCCCTTAACGTAAAAGGCACGGATAAGACCAGACCACTATTGTTGACTCGGCCGTGCTTTCGTTAGCCCGGTGAGGCATTTCTCGTATGCTACATGTCTACCGCCACATAATGCTGACATCGGCAGAAGACGCTGGCATCCTGTGTGATCGTCGGGCAAATGGGATAGGGAGAAGATTCACAGAGCGGGGCCTGTGAGAGCAGTACCAAAGATAGCGAGCGATTCTACGGATGCAAAGCTTTTCACAGCTCCCCTATCCTATATTCTTCTCGGGGGGTGCCTGTACCTAGATGCCCGTTAAAGCAAGGATTCTGTTCGCCCTCTCTCCTACCTTCACCATTCGAGTGTAGTGAGAATGTGTCTCTCTCTCTCGTATCAGTCTATCTCGTTCATCGCCTTCTAATCCTCCTATTGCGCGAATGGGAAAGTAGAAATGAAGAAGTGAGTAGATTGATCGCAGGCACTTGAGCGGACAAGCGGGAGAGGCTCTTGTAGCGGAAAGCTTAAGCGACTTAGGGGCATACATCGGCAATAACAGTAACTTTCGGGGCACAGTACAAGCGAAAAGGTAAAAGGGACGTTACGAGATGTGATGGTGTCAAGAAATGAACAAACCCTGTCCACTGTTCTCTCTCTCCCCTCCCCTCCCCTCCCCTCCCCGTGTACCTTTTGGTCACACCCTCACGGGGGTGTCCGTGGATTGACTTGAGGTGTAAATGTTGAATTGCTGCAGAAGGTTGCTTCGTGCCTTTCTGCCCCGCATGCCCTGCGCATGTACCTGCTGTCTGTGCAGGTGCAAGTATTTGTTATCCGTCCGCCTGCGTGAGCGCGTACGCACGCACTCGCGCACGCAGACGTACCTGGCGTGTGTACTTACGCGCGTGCGCGCCCATAGGCAAGCCCGCTGTTTTTAAACTTTCCACCTCTGTCTCATCTCATCTCTCGGCCCGCCGAACTAGCTTGCAGCGATATGCGCGTGCGCGTCGTGTGCGTTATGTGCGTGCTTGCGGGTCTAGAGCGAGCTCGCGCATGCAGGCGCAATGGGCGGGATGTGTGCGTGTGTGTGTGTATGCGTGTATGCGTGTGAGACAGCTCAAACGCCCCATGTCCGGTCAACTCCTTCTCTTCTTCTCTCTCTCTTTCTCTCTCTTTCATTCCCGCGGCCCTTCCCCCCGCCCCCGGGCAGCCGGATGGCGAATGGCGGAAATAGGATAAGAACTAAAAATGAAATGGAATCAAGAGAAAAAAAAATTAGGGAAGCGCGGGCCGGCCGCGGCCCGGGCGCTTAAGGTTGACAGTTTCGAAGGGGGGGAGGGGCAGAAAGGGTAGTTCAGCTACACTATCTGTCTCTTCTTCTTCGAGAAGCCTTGCCGCCTAGTTCCACCAGTCTGGGCAGCGCCTGTTTTTTCTTTTTTTTTTTAAAAAACCTTTCGCCCAGGCTCCAGCGACGAAAAGCCTTCGGGTTTTCGCGCTGTCCATGGCGGCCGGAAGGGGGGGAAGCGCAGGTTTGGGTAGGCTGGGGCGGCGGGGCGTAAAAAATGCGGGAATTTGACGGTTTCCCGGAAGCGAAACCGCGATGCGAAAGAGTCATTCAAAGATGTTCATGGAGTGTGGGCGTGGCTTCTGATTAGGCGGGACGCGGGGGATGGGGTGGGTTTTACGGCGTGGTACGAGCATCCACCAACCGCCCCCCTCTCCCCGGCAGGCAGCAGACCCCCCATCATCATCATCATCATCGTCGTCGTCGTCGTGCGCGCACCACACACGCAGAAAAAGAGAGCAGGCGCGACGGAGCTTGATGATGACCTGCACTAGTCAAAACGGCCTTGCGACAACGGTTTGCCGTCTTCTCCCTCCCCGAACTCTCCCGCCCCCGAAAAACAAAAAGGCAACATTTCGCCAAAAAAAAAAAAAAAAAAAAGAGCGTAACCCGGCAGGTTGGTGGTTGGTCGAGAGGCCCGCTGCGTGGCGTCACAGGGGGCGGTGCTGCTGCAGGCCCCAGTCGGAAGGAAAGAAAAGAAGAGATACGGTGGCGATGATGGGCCGGAGCAGCAGCAGCCATGTTTGTCAGTCAGTCGGAGCATCCCCGAACCCGTGGTTGTTGAAGTCATCGAAAATGTTCGAAAAAAGCAACATGGCTTCGCTCCGGCTCCGCCACTGGGCGAGTACGTAAGTATGTACGCCTTGCCTCCATAGGCGGCCACGCGGCTGCGCCAGTAGCAAGGCAGCGGTGCCTGGTCTTTGGGTGAAAGGAAGGGCTGCATATCAGCGTCTGCAGGGAACAAGGCCGTGGAGCCTATGCGAACATCACGACCGGGCAAGAAAAGAAATGTGCATCGCTGTAGAGATATCCTAGCCGGTGTGGTGGTCTGAATACGAAGCTAGCCAGCCTATCAGAGCGCATGAAAGCGTCTCGGGAGAGAAGCAGCAGAACAACACCCCACCCAACCCCTTCCATACCATACCCCATTTCTATACCCATGTGCCTCCGTAGCCGTGTGAACGAGCGCGTCTCCCGTATCCTGCCGCTTTTCCACCCATGTTGCTCCACCATCTATGATACTCGCGCCCTGCCATGCCCAGACGACCCATGCTAAATATGTCCATGTGCTGACGAGCACCCCAAACCAAGGCGCCATCTCCGATCTCCAAAGTTCCGAACAAAGACAGTAGCCGAGAGGGAGGGGGGGGTGAAAAGAAAAAAAGAGAGAGGGTGGGAGAAGAAAAGAAGTGGCGGAAGCGCATCATAGGCGGATGCCATGAGGCTTGATGCGGTGGAAATAAAGTGGAACCGGCTGCTTGTGCAGGAAGAGAGAGGGAAAAGAAAAACAAAGTCTAAGTATATTATTAATTGGCCGCACCATCGATGGTGAGGCCAAGAAAGGCGGTCAACGACCACGCGCACGGACCGAGAGAGATGATAGATGACTGAGAAAGGTGATGATGCAAGGATAGAATTGGAAAGCACCTAGAATCGAAGACAAGCGCGTTGAGAGAGAAGAAAAGTGGAACGACAATGACGCCGCCGTGATGTTCTGTATGCCTTGCCTAAATTCAAGAATCTCGCCAGCCGCCCAGTTCTCCGCCAATTGCACCGTCCTGAATCTAGTTAACGCGACGCCGTGGGTCTTTCCCGATAACAGATGCTGGTATATGTATGCATGCAAAAAATGGGTATGGTGCAAACGCAAGGAAAATAGCAGGAACGCAGCCAAGCACTTTGAAACTCGCCGACTCCGCGGGGGGGAAAAAAACGTGCAAAGCGAGTAAGGTAGCAGCAATCAAGCAGGCAAGAAGCCCCGCGCCTCCGCAACGCGCGCCAATGGTACGATGGTGCACGCCGGCAAGGGACAGAAACAGCAAGCACAGTCGAGTGGGGTATAAGGTATTGTGCTGATGAAGAACGAGCCACTAGTCTTGTCCAAGACAACTGCCCCGATGCGCCTCCACACATCCAGAGCCAGCAGACGCATGCCCGAAAGCGGAGTTCTGGACGGGTGGAGCAGGGAGCCGACGGAACAGAGTGAAAGAAAAGCCGGGGACGATCATTCCAGACCCGCAACGAGCCATCATGCGCGCCAAGCCGAGGGCAGATCCTGAAGGAGCCAGATGGACGAGCCGGAAGCCGGGAGATGTGCACGCGGCGGGCTGGGGGAGAGGAGCAGAGAACGGCGGGAGTGGAGCGAAGGCTGACGACTGCGCATCATGTTGCTGCGGCTGGCGGGCGACAGGGGCGTGTTTCGACTCAGGCTGCAGGAGAGCGGCCTGTCAGCGGCGGATAAGAGAGCAGACCGGAGCGGGAGCGCGCAGGTCGGGGTGGTGGTGATGCCTGTCGTCGGCGGCGCGAGGCGGCGTTTTGGCGCTAGGGCCCGCAAATGGCTAGACCACCCGCCAGCCCCATCGGCCAGGAAGGCGCATGATCAACGTCGTGCTGATCAGCCGGACGCGCACCACACCCTCTCCCTCACGACCGCGAGGTCCGCTGACCATACTGCTGATACGCCTCAGGCCCAGCCACCGAGCCTTGCACGCCCTCGCTGCCCATGTCCGTCCGCTGCAGCTGCAGCGCTTGCCCGCCAGGCAGCGTCGATGATCCCGCCGGCGACGCTTCGATGTAGGCCGCAAAATCCCACGAGCTTCGTCCTGCGCCTGCCGAGAGCCCCGTCGAATACTGGGTCGGTGCGTGCTGGGCCGCTCCCCATTGCCCCAATGACGATCCGCCCGTGCCCAGCTGCGGTACCGACACCCGCAAGTCGGGTGGGCCTGCTGATTGCCCGAGGCCAGCTGATGTCTTGAGGTTGGGCGATAATGCCGTCGAGGTCATGCCGGACGGGTACGCCGACGATGCTGCTGAGCTTGATGCCGACCGAGGCGACGCTGTGTGCCTTAGCTCTGCCCCAGCGTCCGAATGTCCAGCGCCTCCGTACCCGCTGGCTACGGGCGTAGGCAGCGCGCCGGCTGTCGATGAGTAGCTCGCAGACTGCTGGCTCTGTTAGCATGTGTCAATGAGAGTTCCTGTGCATATACTCACGTATTTCCCGATGATCTTCTTCAGTGCGTGCGACAGGATCTTCCACGGGAACACTTTCACGTCCTTCTCGATGTTTCTCGGCTTGGGGTTCGGAAAGCCCATGATGACTTTGAAAAACTCCTCGCTCTCTGCCTTTGCCTTCGAGACCGTCAGAGGCCGGAAACCTTCCAGATTCCTGCGAATCCGATTCTTCTCCTCCACCGTGAACCGCACCGCGACGAGCGATTCGAGTAGGTAAATTGTGTCCACGCTCGTGACGAAGCACTCCTGCTTCTCCTCCCACCAGATGCAGCTAATGCAGATGCTGTGCGGCGTCCGATCTTCCGGTGACACCGCTTTGAAACTCGTCGTGATCGTGCTACCCGACTGGCTCCGGCGGAACTGAACGAGCCGTCGCTTCGCCTCCCATTCCTCCCTGGTCCAGTCCTCGGCCATGGTGTCCAGATCACCCTCGATCTTCAGGTTTGCCTTGGAGTTCGGGTACATTGCATATGGGTTGAATGCCTGGGACGATCCTGGCACGGCGCCTGAAGGCTGAAGCGTAGATGTACGGATCAGTGGCGGGTTTGCTAATGATGAAGGAGAAGGCATGGTTTGCGACCGGCCCAACATCTGCGTCGAGTACAGCGATGGGCTTCGAAGCGACTGGCCCGAAGATGCATACGCGGCATAACTGGAGCTCTTTACGGGTCCTTGGATAACGCTGAGGCCTGGGGAATACTGGTACGAGAGCTTATGTGGTGGCGGAGGCGGCGGCTGCTGGTACTGCGAGCTGTAGGAGCGCGTCTGCGACGGGTTCCGGTCGTAAGTGCCCGGATAGGCGTAAGAGGTCGCTGAGCCGGCATGCAGGTAGGGAGAATCGGAGCTGGGTGTGTTTGGGTAGACATTGGGTGTCCTATGTGTTCGCTGTGGTAGGTACTGTTGGCTGGACGTGCGTTTCGGCGGGGAGCGCATGTAATCGGTGGATTCGGCGGAGATTTTCCTCTTGCGGGACATGTCTTGAGGGGAGGAAGAGCTGTACGACTGATAGCTGTTGGGATCGCCGTAGGTGAAGTCGCCAACCTCGACTACCCCGAGGCTCTGGCCATACTCGTCGTCGACGTTAAGGAGGAGGGGCATCTGGCCGTCTATGTAGCCGGTGGTAGCATCGAAAGGAGGGATTTCAGTGGAGAGTTCATAGTGGAAGTAGTGCCCGTCCGGTCGCTCGAGCTTGGCCAAGTTGGCCTCGCACCGTTTGTTTCCAAACATTATGGAAAAGTAGATCGTGGGTGAAGTGATGGAAAGGTCGTAGGTGGTTCGTATGCTGATGGTGAGCTTCGCTCCATGCAGGGCCTTGGTAGGTGAGTAAGTCGTTATTTCCGGGAGATGACGCGACCTTGCATCGATATAAGAAGAGTACGGGGCTTGATAGGTCACATCACGCGCCTCTAATTGGGAGGCAGAGATAAACGGCATCTGTCCAGAGCTTGAGGGACCATGGGACTGGCGCGCCTGCGCGCTCGAGTACTGCGAGGCGAATGATGGCTGTGCGAAGCTAGGGTAGCTCTGCTCTTGATTTGGTCGTGTGGCGGCGTAATCTGTGATGGTGGGTGGTCAGTCAAACAAACTAGTCCTCACGTGTACACATCCCGGGATGATCCGGGCTAGGATGTGACCGCGACGCCCTGGCAAGCGACAAGTCAGATGGACCAACCGCACTTACCATACACATACGGTTCCTGCGTCTTTTCGTAGCCGGACATGGACAGTAGCGCGGCACCTAGTCCAGCGCCAGCCAGAGCACCTCGCTCGCCGTCTTGGCCGAACTGCAGCGACGACGGCTCCGAAGGATCGCAGTCTTCGTCGACAATGAAAGGGGCCTCGAGGCTCTTCGCAGGCGGAATCGCTCTGTGCGCGCGTCAGTCCAACGGCTCGCCCTCTAGGCAGCGGCCAACAGGCAACCCCGCTGAGGCCTGGGCCCGGCGGCGCAGGCTCGGCCAACCGCGTTTGCTCACTCACCTGGACGTGTGTATCATCAACGCGAGCCCGCTTGACGAAGCAGGTCGTCAGTCAGAGTCAGACGGGCTGGGCTCCGGTTATCAAGCCTTGAGGGGAAATCTGGAGAGTTGAGACATGCAAGGGGGAAAGCGGATGTCATGAATTTGTCTCCCAATACATGGATTGCTTCCTAGCATAGGAGAGGGGTGCAGAGAAAGGACGATTGCAGGCTAAACGGCGCCGCGAACAGGAGAGGCGCGAAAATATGCTCTCGGCTGACAGGTCGACCCGGAGCAGGAGGGACAACACATGAAATGGGAGAGATTGCAGGGGTCTTTGAATAATGTCCCACGGGCGCGGTCCCGGCCTAGTGTAGCCACTGCGACAGCTGTTTCGGGCTGGCAGCGCGGGTAGGCCGTAACAATATCTTCGACGGGACGGAGAAAAAAACCTGAATTGAAGATGAGAAGGTATGAACACAGCCGCGAGTCTCGCGAACGTGCAGAGCTGGTCGGGAGGCTTACCGGGAGGACAAAGAGTCGAGGAGACGGCGGGCGTGGTGGATGATGCCGAAACCGAGCGGGTGAGACTAGCCTCGATGTATGCGGTCTGGATAGAGGAAAAGAGGTCAAACCGGGCAGCCGGGAACGGGAGGGATTGGCTGGGTCTACGGGGGAAGCTTGACGGGTGTCTGAACATGCAAGGAGAGCGAGCGGATGCGGAGGGTGAGTCGCGGAGCTGTCGTGCCTGGGGCGTGTAGCTCTGGGAGGGCATAATACTTACACAGTCAGCGGTAAGCTTTCACTGAGTCAGCCTGCGGGCGAGAGGGGGTGCAGAACGCGCGTAGTGGGCGAGAAGACAGCTGTTTGGACGGCGGGGCGTGCGGCTCTGCGTCTTCAGCTGTCAGGACGGGGCCCTTTGACGGGGGCCGGGGCGCCACGCGGCGGGCAGGAGGTGGAGCGGGTCTGGTGGGCGAGGCAGGGCGTCGTACGTAGGCTGAACACTGGGCTTGCTTGGGGCTCTGGTATGGTATGCTCCCGAGGCCTGAGCGCTGAGTCACAATCCAGCAGCAGCAGCAGCAGCAGCAGCAGCAGTAGTAGTAGTAGCGGCAGCGGCAGCAGTAGCAAGAGCAATAGCAGCGGTGGCAGCAATAGCGGCAGCGGCGCCGCGAGATATGTAAACGAGTGACGTCGAGAAATTGGACGGGAGCGCGACGCCAGCCGCAGGCGGGCAGCGCAACGGGACCGGGCGGGCATATATCAGCAGCATCACCTGTGGGAGCGTGAAGAAGGGCGTGCTGGGGCCAGTCAGCGGGCAGCGCGGTGCTGGCAGGCATTGAGGCTGGTATGGCGCGGCGCGCAGCCAATGCGCGTGCGCTGAGGCGCTGCTGATGGTCAGCGCAGCGAGCATGGAGCAGGCCACGGGCGTCCCGGCAGCGCGGCCGTGGCCGGTGCGAAGGGATGGGCATCGGGGCGCTGGGCGGAGCTGGGGGAGCACTGGGAGTGGCAGTTTGGGATGGTGGTGGTCAGTCCGACGTCGAGCGCGCGAAGGCTTGTGGGCTGCTGCCATGCAAGCACCCCTGCGCGCTCCACCGACCCAACTCTATTCACCACCGCGCGCCGTTGTAGATATATTGCGCAGCGCGCGCCTTTTCTTTTGCTGCAGCCGGCGCTGCAACCGCGAACGCGCCCGGAGCCTGGAGCCCGGAGCCCGGAGCCCAGCGCCCAGCGGCGGGCAGCGGGCAGCGGCGGGCAGCGACCAGCGACCAGCGACCAGCGACCAGCGACCAGCACAGTGCGCGCGACAGCCCAGCGCAGCGCCAGCGCCAGCGCCGGCCCGCGCGGCCCAGGGCACCGCCGGGCTGCTGGTGGAAACCCACCGGCCGCGTTTGCCAGCCCAGCGAGCACTCGTCATCGCGGGGCCCAGCAGGCCGGCGCTCCCTTGCGTGCGGGCTCTTTACTTAGATCAAAGCCCGCGGTTGCCCGAGGCGGTAAGCCAGCTGAACGAGGCGGCTGTGTCGATCTCCGCGAGTAGCGGGCGCCAGGGCCCTTTCCTTGGCCTCGCTGCGTCTGCGCCCACACACGCCTACGCCTACGCCTGCGCCTGCGCCTGCGCCCACTAGCTGCTGCTGCTGCTGCTGCTGCCGCCGCCGCCGCCGCCGCCGCCGCCGCCGCCGCTGCGCACTGTTGCTACTGGCTGCTGGCTACTGGCTGCTACGCGCTGTCCGCTGCCCGCTGCCCGCTCGCCGCTCGCTGCTACGCCACGATCGCACTCCCAGCGCAGCCCAGCCGGCTATGCGCGCCCTTCACGCCTAACAGCTCCAGCTTATGCAGGCACCGTCACCACCGCCTACGCCCCCGGCCCGCCCGCCCCAGCCCCGCTCGCCGCCCGCACGCCCGCCCTGTCCTGCCCTGTCCTGTCCTGCCCTGCCCTGGCACTGGCCCGCCGCCGCGTGCGCTCCGTCGCCGTCGTCTGCGTCTGCAACTGCGTCTGCGCCTGCGCCTGCGTCTGCGTGTCCGTCTTCGTCGCCGTCTCGCGCTTCTGCTCATCTCGCGGCCTGCGCGTTGCGCCATCCCCACCAGCCCGCCTTACTCGCGGCCTCACCGTGCGCGCCCTCAGCCTGCCGCCGGGCCAGACCACCGCGTCCCCCCTGATCACCGCGGCAGAGGAGGCCTCCCGCACGCGCTCCCCCAACAGCACCGCGCGCCCTCACCGCACTCGACGGCCGCCTGCCGTGCCCGCCCCATCGGGCATGGCGACGCCGCGAGGCGGCTGCACAGGATCGGTGGCGGCGCGCTGGCGACGGGCAGACGCGAGATGCACCGCAGCAACGCGCCCGTCCATGGCCCCGGGTCTCTCGCCTACCGACAAGAGGTGAGACCTGCATCCGCTGGAAAGAACCGCAGTGCCTGCCCGCGAACTGGAGTTCGACTCTTCTCGAGACCGCTCTTCTTTGTCAGCCCCAGCCCGCTACCCTGCTGCCGCGACGGCTGCTTTTGCTGCGTGCCCACGTCGATCAAACTCGCCCTGCCGTATGCCGCATATCAGAGGGCATCGGCGTTGGCGTCGGCGTCGGCGTCGGCGCCTGCGCCTGCGCTGCGGTGCCGCCGCTGGTGCTGATACTGCTGCTGCTGCTGCTGCTGCTGCCGCCGACGCTGTTGGTCCCTCACTCACCGGCTCTCTGCTCTCGCCCGCAAGCAGCGCTCCTTGCGCACCGCTGGACGCATCCCGCAAAGCTCAGATGCTCTGTCCGCCTAGTCCTGCGCCGTCAGACTTCCCAGAACGGAGAGGTGCAGAGTCGATGCCCGCCCGATCGTCGCTCCCCTCGCATGCTGCTTTTTCGCGTTGCCGGGCTCCGGCGTCATGGCCAGCCCTCCAAGGCCGGCGAATTCCTGGGTTGCCGCTGCTGTGCCCGGGTTTCGCGAGCCCCGGGCTGGGCCAAGGCGTCGACGTCGCTTTCTTCTCCCTTGGCGCCCACCTCGCGCGCTGCTGTAACCTGGAGCTCCATCACGCTGCCCGCGCTCGCTGACCACCACCCGGCCCCCCTTTCGTGCGTTTTGAGCGTGCTTCTCGTACCGCAGAGCCCGCTCGCGTTGGATCCGCAAGATTCTCCGCGTCTGCATGGGAAATTACCAGATACCCGGTTTGGCCATCTGCATATTGACATTCCAGCAGATCCAGCAGCCGGGGCGACGACGATGCCCTCTGCTCGCGGCCGCCCACGGCTGGAATGCGAGCGAGCGTCCCGGTTACGCCGGGTGCACCGCGCCCTTCACGACGGCAGCTGCGCGCTTGCTCTGTGGAACCGCCCCTTTAGACCTGGTTGTCGGTTCGTGCCGGGCGCTGGTCATGCTGTCCTCCATCTCGAGTGATGCAAGGATGCCTTTTCCAACGGCCAGGTTCCGAGTGCCGATGAGTCAGCCGCCCGGCTGCAAGCACGTTCGTCGATGGTCGTTGATCGTTTGTAGCTCGCCGTCCTCAAGGACCAAAGTGCCGCTGGCCGAGGATCGTGCTGCAAGGATCCGTGCCCGCCCGCCGTAAGGTCTGGCGGTCGCAGGTTGAAAACGACACACATGCTCCATGGGGGTCCTGTGGCCCTGTGGCCCGGTGAGCTGGGCGCTCCGAGGGACAGCGGCCTCGAGGCCATGCCGGCGACAGCGGCCCCCCCCCTTTCGAAGCGTTGCATCCTCGGTCCTCTGCCTTGCGCGTGCGCGGTGTGGACGTCTCCTGGTGTGTACGGAGTACCTGTCCCGAGGATGCTCCGACTTGGACATGTCAGTGTCATGGCGTCAAAAATAAAAATCCTCGTCAGTGGTTGTGGCGCAGCACTGCCTCGAGCGCGCTGCCATCGGGCGCCTCGCGTCGAGCGTGTGTGTGTGTGTGTGTGTGTGTGTGTGTGTGTGCTTCTCCACGAAGGGCCGCACGCCGCACGCCGCACGCCGGCGGCCAGCAGCGAGCAGCGAGCAAGCTCTTGGGGCTCCGGGCCGCCCAGCACAGTCCGATCGCTTTTCCCAAGACGCGCGTCCGAGAGCAGCCGGGCCCTCCGGCGCAATACGAGGGCAGAAAATCACCCCTCGAAGTCCGGGACTCCGTAAGGCAATCAGCAAAGCCGCAGAACTCCTAACGGTTAACCTTTACATTTTAGGTCTGCCGGGGGAGGCAACTGAGAATACCAAGACCAGCTAGCCGCTACTTTTTGAGTACGTGCGTATCTGCCGCAGGCGGGAACCGGCCGTTAGCCTGTAGGCACAGCAAGATTGAGGCACGCTCGGGCCAGGCTGAGCTTGCACGGCTTCGTCGTCGTCCTTCCCCCGTTGCACGTCAGAGCCGTTGAGCGGCTGACCGGTAAGTCCAAAGCAGCTAGCCCGGCCGTTTACGAGGGCGGGCCTGGCTATGGCGAGTCTAGCATGGAGCCGGGGGCTAGCTAGCTGGATCTTGCCAGAAAATGGGTTGCCCGGAACTACTTCCTACACGCTGTCGGTGACGCAGGAGAAAGGGAGCGACAGGCCGGGGTTGGCTGCTGGTTTAAACACGTCGGCGGGAGATGCGCGGGCCGACATGAATCGCGATCTTCGCATCGGCCCATCTTTTTCTTGCATCCACCCTCGCCCGACGGTCCGCAAAGAGCTCTGCACGCGCAAATGGCCCGGCCAGACCGCGACCACCCAATCACCTGCGCCGCCTGCCCAGCCGCCATGGGGAAGCGGCCGGCGCCCCCATTCCCTCGAGCTCTGTCGCACGACCAATTTGCATCGTCCCGGCGCATTGATCTGAGCGAGCCACGATCCGCCAGCGCGAGCCTCGCTCGTTTCGGTAGGTCGCAACCGTTGACCAGGCCATCCGCATACGGATACCGCAATATCTGCTACTCATTGAGCTGCAGCGGAATCGCATCTTGGTGCACGCCGACGGTCGTATTTGCGCGTGCTGCGGTCATGCCCGTCTGCACCACCACGGCCAGACTTCCAGCAACGAATCCACGCCCGTCAGGAGAGAGGCGTCCGCTGGGAATTGATGCCCGAAGAAAGGGGTCTCCTCGACAGCCTATCAACCTTGAAGCTGCATTTGACTTTATTCGATCCGCCAACTAAGTGCTGACAGGTTGGCAAATCAACGCGATGCGACCCGCAGCTGAGCCGCTGGCCAGCCGCCTGCCTGGACGCCGTTGCACGGCCATCTATTGATTCTCCTTTCTCTGAATGCCCGTGTGCAACAACAAACTCGTCGACATGCTCCTCCTCGAAAGTATGTCATCGGGGGCCATTTTGCTAATTTTCGTCTTTGTTTTGTCAGGAGCCACAGCTGAGGCAAACAGCCCCCAGCCAGCGCACCGTCCGCCTCACCGTGGCTCAGCGTGTACCATGCAACATCAGCAGGCAGCAAGCATGCGTCCGGGGAAACGAGCTGGATTGACTGTGCATGATCAAGTGAGCGAGAAAAAAAAATTCAATGGCTGGTCCAACGAGCCACGCCAGCGATACGGTTGGCCCTTCTTGGATCACAAATGCCGTCTCCAGTTCCCCTTTGGAGCATCCTCATCGCTGCAGCGGTCCTCTTTCCTCGCGTGACCCCTTCTCGTCCTCTGCCTAACAATGATGCCACCGTCCCCTGGCAGGGAAGGAATGCTTCATTTTGCAGCCTGACATGTACCCACACCACTCGCTTCGGCCCGCTGCCGCTGCCCGAAGAGAATGCTGGCATGTCGCAGAAAATTGTTGCCATCTAGAGAATCAACCATTCCTTCATCCACAAACGTAGAAAAAGAAAGCAAAACCTGGATTTCTTGATCAGAGGTAAGCATGTTTACATACATCAGTCTCGGCACTTGGTTAAGTTTCCCCTCCGGACCGTGCGGCCGGCGGTCTCCGGACCGACGGTCTGCGGCTGACAGGGCGAAGTTGCTTACGGTGGAAGAGGGGCCGCAGGAGATGTTGATCTGCATGATCGTCCATTTTCTTACTTTTCTGTATTCCCTTGTCGTTTGCTTTTTTTTTTTCTGACCTCTTTTCCTCTCTCTCTTCCCGTTGTTCCGATGGGATGCCTTTCCGTCGTGATTTCCGGTACGTACTTTTAGTAATAATGCTTGCCGTGAAAAATCTAGATGTACTGGTTACCAGAAGACTTGCTGCGATCAGCACAATCAAACCATCGCGTTGGTACTCGTCGATGTGAAATTGCTCATTAGCAGATTTTGTTGTAGCATCCTTGTCTCGCTGCACCAGTTATTTCTTGTGCAGGCATATCCTCACATCCTTGATTCATGTTCCGGATGTGTTATCCGGCTTTGAAGTTTAGTGGTCGCGTTCAGAATCTAGACCATTGGCATTGGATGCCGGCGAAATTTCGATCTATGTTGCTGGCAGCCGTGAGTTCTTCACTATTGGACCACTTGTCACTTCTGCTATGAGAACATGATCAGGATTTCCGGTCCATGACCTTCTCCCTTTTCACCCCTTGATACTGTTGCTTAGCTTGCCAACAGGACATAGCGGCCTTTCGTGCTTGGGTAGACATGATGAACACGTATCCCAATCAATGAATGCTCTGCCATCTTTGCTGTCTTTCCATCTTCTCTCTTCATCACAAAAAATGTTGTAAGCATGGGCTACGCTGATGAACTCTCCAGAAGAGGTAATTTCAGTCATCTGTTGCTCCCACAATGATCTACGTAGCATTATAGCAAAGACCTGATTCTGACAACTTATCTCTTAAACAATCCCCGATGTCCTACGCGAGCATAGTATTTTCTTTTCTTTACGGCTAGTGGTATATGGAAAAAGTACCTCAAGCATCTTTCAAGCTCGTCCTGTGAAATCAAATAAATATATCACTTCAGATTCTTTGCATGCTAAAAGTATAACTCACAATGAGGCCATGTGAAGTCAGTCGATCAATTTGAAAAGTCACAAAGTATTCTGGACCATACATTGGGGTTTCATGGCCGCACTTCCACAAGAGTGCCGCGTTGAATACAAGATAAATCTCGCAATGATCGTCTTGGAAGCCCCTGTTCCTGAAAACGACTGTGTTCTTTCATCCGCAATACTCGTTCAATGTCTGCGATCTGTCTGTACTTATAATCACACATTGAACGCCCAAAGGACTCGGCGTTCCTTCGAGTGGGGCTCTTCTCTTCTCTAGTCTCTTTCTGAACTGCTAGATCCGCAGCCTCGAGCTGGAAATGATTACCTCAGCATTCAATTTCTTGACAAGTCACTCCTATTATGTATTTAGGATAAAGGTTTTTCGATAGTTTCAGTTGTGATAGAAAACGCTCCGCGTATCCTATCTATAGCACGCTGCTGGGTCTCAATGTTCGTTCGGTCTTCTCGTGGTCTGTTTTCATTCTACATTACTTTTCTACCATGAGCGGAGAATGATGCTGATAATGAGCAATTTTGCAAACGTATCGGTTCAGATGAGGGTTAAGACCTGTTGCCGGCCATGCCGGACGGCCGTCCTAAAGGCTGATTTACCAATTTTGTTTAATAATCACCTCTGGCGCAATGTACTTCGGCCCAGGGTGCGAGCGTAACGCAAGTACTCCTTGCTCTCGGCTCCGAAAGAATTCTACCAGGTCTCCATCAGCTATCCACGGCACCCAAGGGCTCCTTTCACCGCCCTTCAAAAGTTCCGCCACGCAAATCATTGTCCTGGGGCTCTTACCCACTTAGTGTACCACAGCCTGAGCATCACGATCGCTAATGCACAGCCTAGCTACGGGCATTCAAAAGCCGCCTGAGGGGCCGAAACTCACTTCCCGCCTTATGAAGCTCATTAAGCTTACCACGGATGCGTGATGCAAGTGGCAAAGAAGCGGAGAAGAGCGCAGAATTGCGGGGCAGGAAGCGGTGGATAGCTGCGAAGCGCTGCACATCTGACATCAGCGCTGTAACGCATGCAGCGGCAGCGAAGATCATCAGAAGATGCTAATGTCATTTAAGCTCCGCCACGCAGGCGTGAGATTGATCGGCAATCCGCCCAATTGCAGCTTTCACCGCCGTTCCCCACTGTTAGGTCTGCTATCGATATCCCAATGAAGCGGTGGCACGTTGATGCCGCGGTTGGAAGCTGACGATGCTTGTGGGGAACTAGACGGTGAGCAGTCTAGAAGCGCTCGTCACAAGTCGTTCATATGGTATCAAGTGGTATCAGCAAGCCCTCTTACTCACCGGTGAGCTATCGTCGGTTTTGGGGATCCATGTTGTGGCAGGGAAGGTAGAGTTTTCTCTGTCAGCATGCTAACTTGAAAGATCCCGCAGCCATGGTCTCTGCTCTCAATAATGCCGCTGGAAAGAATGGTGGGTGGAAGAGAAGCGTTATCTGAACAAATGAGTCAAGAGTTGCGACTGAAATGATTGGGCTTTTTGCTTGCTCGGTGTACTCTGTCGACTCTTTTTACCGTCATGACCTGGAATCGGTTTCCTTGCGCATGGGAGCGAAAATATATTTGATATCCGGCGCTCGATAGCAATGTATACTCTTCTATTTGCTTAATAGATTAGGCTTGCTGCTCGCATAGGTAGTGAACGCTAAGTGGGTCAACTATGCTGTATAACGCAATTGAAAAAATAGTTGACTGTAAATTTGTGGCCTCCTCCCTGCAAAGAGGTTAGTACCTCGAGGATATGTTTGAATTAAATAGAAGCTGACTTGAAATTCTTTGATACTTTCGTAAATATGTACTGCCATAGTGTGCAGTGTGTCTCAACTAGAGACCCTTTGAGCGTTTCCACTCGGATTTAAACAATTTCTCCATCATCTCCGGCGCATATCATCTTGCTCTAGTGGACAAGACTTTCTTGAATGTCCTTGATATGCATACCCACCCATCTCGAAATTTGTACAGGTCTCTCTTTACTGACCCGTAGACGCTCGTGCGAACACAGATAATTGTATGTGTCCCGTCGGGCGCCAAAATGAAGAGAGCGGAAGAACACTCTCTCCTTTATTACTTCAAAAATCTCCACATTACCACGCACTCGCGCAAACAACCCCGATCTTTTGAATGCAACAATCGAAGAAAATAGATAGAAACCATCTCATCTCTCACCCGTCACCCATAATCCACCCTATTCGCTTATCTCGGACTACCAGAAGCCAGCCATCAAGCCATCCAACGAGCCTACCCAAACACGACATCCCCACGACGCCACCACACGTATTCCCTCTCAAGGAACCGGCCCGACAAACGAGCCACTTCGAAACCCGCAGCGTAGCACGTCCGCCCCTCTTCGGACGGCGAAGAACGAAACCCACCCACCCCTCCTCCTCCCCTGTCCCCAAACCTACCTCCACCGCCACCTCAGGCCCAACAACCCCGCTCTCTCTCCCCCCCCTCTCTCGGGAGCAGCAACATCCGAACAACAGGAACGATTGGCTGTTGTTTTGGCCTTGAACAAAAAAAAAAAAAAGAGAACGGATCGCGTTGCTGCCGAATCGGGCCAAGAACGGAGAACCCTCCCCCAGATCTTCGCCGCTGCTGCGCCACGTCGACGGGGTGTCGCAGGAAATGAGAGCGGGAAAACGGCTGTCCGCTTTGCTTCCAGCTTCGCCTCCCCCGCCGGGAGGGGAGGAGGGGGGCTCGTCGCCATCCCTCGGGCGTACCCGCGGGATGGGGATTGCGGGAGGGGCGGAAGTGCCTCAGGCAAGACAGGGGTGCGGGGTAGAGTGTTTCGTGTGGGTGAGAGGAGGAGGGGACGGGGTGGGCTTTGGCGATGCGTTGCGGAACGGGCCTGTGGTGGAACAGGAGGGTGGGGAAGGGAAGGTAGAAGGTGCATGTGAGGGAAGTGCGAGTTGTTGGGCAGCTGGCGTTTATCTGATGACAGCTTAGAACTGCTGTAGAGATAGTTTAGCGCAAAGCACTCAAGCGGCGTCAAGCCACAGAGGTAGAGGTGAAGATGATTTTGAATTATTAGATCAGTTTCGGTAGTTCAGAAGGTAGAGTAAGTAGTAGGGGAAGGAGAATAAAGGGTAAACGAGGCTATCTACATTGTACAGTACATGGGAATCAAAACCCTAGGGCTATCATCAACAACAGATTTCGAAATCCAATCCCGATCAAGGATGGACCCTTCAGACAATCATTCGAAAGCCTGGGAAAGTGCAGAAAATAATACGTCGGGGAATAGATGTGAGGAAAAGAACCGAAACCGTGTCATCCAACCATCCGAACCGTGATCCATTCGTCCCAGCCGTCACCGTACGCTTTAATCCGCCGGAACCAAACTCGTACTCCCAAGGAAAACCCAGTTTTCAGCGAGATAAAATTTTTTCTGTCGTTTGTGTGAGCAGACTGGCAAAGTCCTCAACAAACGTAAATCAAAACGAAACTATCAAGTCGATGAGACTGATAGCAATGAATAGACAATTGAAAAACACATTAGAGCCCGAAGAGACCACTCTTCTGTATAAGACCCAAACAATGCGAATGAACTCCAAATCGGATAAGTGCCTAGAAGGCAACGCCAACGGTGCTGTACCTCGACCGTCCACGCTCTTCTTCTTCGTTATCCGAATCAACGTACACCGGCGGGAACGGGACTAGTTCCCCGCTCTCAATCTTCTTGTCGTCCATCTCTTCGACGACCGCACTCCAACTCTTGCCCTGCCGTTCACGATGCTCCATTGCAACGCCAAAGCTCGGTACGCTCAAGTTGCGGGGGCTTACGCCTGCGGGTAGTGGTGCAGCAGGCGTGGATACATTTGTATCAGGGGTCGAGCTGCGAGCATCCGAGTTGTCATCATCGCCGTCCTCTTCCTCATCGCCATCGTCGCGGAAGGTGGAGATAGTTGCAGGGATGGACATTGTGGAATTGGTCGGGCAATTTGCGGCGGTCGATGCGAGGGATGGTGAGGCATATGGGTGGGAGGACATGGTGTTGGACTGCAGGGCGAGAGGAGAGGGGCCGTGATAGAAGGGACTGGAGGAGGTTGCGGTGGCGGAAGAAGCGAACGAGTTTAGAGTGTCGTCAGTTGCGGTGCGCGAGTGGCTGAATTTTGAGGAAGTCAGGGTCTCTGTGGAGTCCACAGAGGTGTTGTTCCTGCGGCGCTGCATGAAGTTTGCAATGCGGCTCTTCGTCGTGTGGTTGCGGCCATTTTGATCCGGAGGAGTAGGAAAGCGCGTCAGGAGGTCGGTCTGAGAGTTTGTCACGGAACGAATTGCAGGAGAATCGTAAGCGGAGTCTCTGTCATTCTCCGCCACGGGAGAAGGGGGAATCGAAGGGAGTGGTTTGGAGGTGAAGGGAACAGACAAGGCGGAGCCAATATCTGACAAGGTCTCAGAGCGCACGTGCATCTTGAAATTGGGAGCAAGAGCCGGCACGTGGTGTTGCTTTGGCGAATTCGATGCAGCCTTCTTCGCACGGCGCTCCTCAACAATGGAGTTGAGTTCGCTAATAGCATCCTCGACGCTGTCGCGTGGTGATCTGTAGGATGGGCGTTTCCGGAGGCTGCGGGACGGATTCAAGGGTTCCGTGTTTGAGCGCATCCGTGGAGAAGAGGGCCCTGATGCTGGTAGCGGGGATGCAAATTCCCGCTCGCGGGTGCAAAGGTCGGCGTTGATAGTTCTGGGCCGTTCGGGCACGGGCATGGTGCTGGACCTCTTGACCACGGGACGGAGCGGAATATCGATGGTTCTCGCATCGGCGTCATTGCCGAACGAACCCTCAACGTAGGATGGAATGGGTTTTCTGGGAATGCGGTATCCGGCTTCTGAGTACAACGAATCTGCCCTATTCCTAACGCGTGCTTGGCTGGGATACGCTAACTTGTCCGGCTTCCTATCCCAACTATTTCTGGTAAAGTCCGGGAGAGGAGAGAGCTGGTTATCGGGAAGGTAGATGGACAGTTGCAGAGGGCGGAAGCTGGGCTTCCTTCGCAGAGTGGTGGGCTGAGTGTTGATTTGCGCTGGTCTGCCTGCTGGCCTCGAAATCCCTGCAGTCTGATGAACGGCAGTTCCGCTGCCATCGATATGGCGGAAGTCGGTAGGTGCAGATATCAATGGACGACTGGCCTTCCTGCTTGGTCGCATGCTCAGGTGCGGATAGCCCGGAGTGCGCGACTCGACCTGTCGCGTGCCCACCCACTGCCTCATCGATTGGCCTGTTGAGGGCCGCGGAAGCTGTCGTGACGAGTCGAGCAGCATTGGCCGGAGGGACCGAGGCTGCTCATTTGTTATGCTTTTTCTCCGTCCATTCCCTGGTCCAAGTCAGCGGCATTGATCGACATACGCAGGACTTGCTAGGACAGCACAGGTGGACTGACCGCGATTAGTCTGAAAAGGGTCAACCTCTTCGTCTGAGCGAGAGCCGGGCGCGCAGCACCCGGCGAATGGGGATGAGGCCAGCCATCCGGAATTGCCATCAGCCTCGACAGATTGATGGGCTCCCATATTCGGTGGGAGGAACTAAGGATACATTGCCCGGGCGAGCGGTGGGAAGGAAGGACGTGCGGCGTCGGGGGCGCGGGTACAGCAAGAAAAGAATAAGATGGTAGCGGCAGTAGCAGCAGAAGCAGCGCACGCGCAGCGAGGCCGGCAAGGAAAGAGAAAAAAAAATAGAAAGGAACGGGCGAAAGAAAGGACCGTGGAGCCTCGGCGACGTGGCGAAGAAGCTCTCGGGCGGGGCCTAGCAATGTAGTAGGTGAGAAGGTAAAATGGACGGAAAGGAAAGGAAGGCGGGCAGAGCAGGGGCATCGTGGGCTTTTCAAAACCGCAGATGCGGGACTAAGTGCGTCGACCAAACGATGATGCGAAACGGGCGCGGGAGAGGGTGTGGGCGACTGGCACCGAGCGCAGGAACACGCTCTTCCGGCAGTCGTTCATGTCGCGCTCGCCAATGAACAGCGGTGATCTCGCGCCTCGTGTGACGGGGCATCTGGGAGGCGTTCCAATGGGCGCGGACCACGAGGGGAGAGCTGGGCGTGGGAGCGTGCGGTGGTGTCGAGTGGTGACCAGTGGAGGGCAGTGATGCACACTGGGCGCGGGTGGCCCCTGCCCTCGCGAGTTTAGCGCCGGCGCGAAGCTGCAGCCCGTCAGTCCTCTCGCTCGCGACTTGGCTGGATCTATTTCAAACTGGTCCCCGGGATGAACGTGTCCGACCCGCAACCTCGAATCTCCCCTGCCCGCCAATGAATCCCGCGTCCGCTGCGCGACGTGCTGCGAGCAACTCCAAGGCCCGGCGCCCTGGCCTGCCGCCGTCCCCAGCGCTCTCCCGTGGCAATCATCCGCTCCAGCGCCGCCAAGAGCCTTCCACGTCTCTCTCGCGCGCTGCGCCGGTGGAGAAAGCTTTGCTTTGCTTGAGCATCGCGCCGTGGCATCAAGTGGCTCGAAGCCCGTCGACTGCGCGACCGCTCCACTTTTGATCGCACCCGTCTCACCCCCGACCGCCGCGCTCTCGCCACATGTTTCTTCACTGCTGCTGATCGCATCTGAGTCTGGAGTCACTCGCCACGCGTTTGACGTTCTGATAGTACATCGGATTAACGCTACCCGCCCCACTGCCGCACTGCCGCCGTTCACTGTCGCAGCAGCCCAGCTCTGTCGCCAGTGAACACTGCGTCAAACAGCCTGCACGAACACGTGCTTCCAGCAACTGACAGCTGACACGCCGCCGCCAGCTGGATCCCAGCGCAGCGAACGCTGGCCAGTCCCAGGCTACCGACTGCAAAAGAAGGTTTCCGAATCCGCAAATGTACCTGCATTAGCCTCGCAAGCTCTCTGGTTGCCGCACAATTGCACACAGCTGCGTCGCCACCATCGTTTCAGACCCTGGATCGTCGGGACCTACACCACGACCAACTCAACCACCAGCGCGAGCCCGTGACTGTTAAGGCTGATCGGAAAAAAGGAGCACCCTCGACTGCCGAAAGCGATTGCGCCCGCGAGAGGCAACCGGCAACGGCGGCTACGCCGTTAGTGTACCACGCGACACGAAAGGCGAAGGCAAAAACGACGTCATCATCTTCGTCCTCCGCTGCGTCAATGACTTTGTCTAAGGCACATCTCAGCCTTCTCATGATTTCTCATCCTCTTCCCTGAGTGGTCTTACTTCTGGTGGCCATGCATTCTCAAACCCTCCAGACAGCGAGCTTGACGCGATCCCACCGCCAGACCTGAGGCACGCAAGCGCTCGCACTGACATTTCGTATGTATGTGCACCAGCGTCTGTCGTGCCACAACCGTCAGCGCGCGAAGCAGCGCCTCAGCCATCTCCCGTCCTGGCAATCTACAGATGCACCACAAATAGCAACAGCAGCGGCACCACGGTGGGGGAATCGGCGACGGGATGCACGCGCCGCGATGCGCACCATTGGGCCTTGCGTGATGTGGTAGTTCTCCGAAGCGCCGCCTTCCGCAACCGGTAACGGCACGCCTATACGTACCTGAACACTAATGCATATATATAGAAACAAGCATTATCCCTACTATTGCACCCATCCACCAAATACTACACACCCCCGTGGTATGTTTCATCTTTTTGTCAACGCTCCGACCGCACGGCGTAGCGCTGTCGTTAACAGTCCGCAACTAATGATTAACATTGGGTCTGTCGCTGGTTGCAGTTGCCCATTCACGCCGTCAAGAGAGCGGCTCAAATATCATTGACACCACCCACACCTTAAAATTTTGCGCATTTCTCTGACGGTCCCTGCCGTAAGTAAAAACCCGGTCATAGTGACCCCCATCTTCCCGGCCGATGTAGCTTGTTTTAGGTTGATGGCGTGTTACGCCCCAGTCTCCCGGACTTGGGATGTTTTGAATTGATTGATACGCGACAGGGACTCAAAAGGAAATAAAGAGGGGAAAAGGCAAAAAATAAAGAGGGAAGAGACGCTTTCCTCGCCGATGTGTGCGGGAAGGGCTTGTCAGATCTGAACCTTGATGATCGCGCGTCTCCCGTCCCATCCGCTGCGTCGGGCCTGCAGGACCAAGAGGGGATTCGTGCCTGATGGCAAGCAACCAAATGTACATGCATTAGTGATCCTCCCGCCTATCGCCAAGAGTTCTCGAAAGTGCGTAGGAGATCTCGCTGGATCCTACTGGTGGAAGGCGGAGCGGGCAGACGTTTGCTGCCTTACCCTCCTACCGGGCAAGATCAGCAAAGGATCACCGCTCGCGTTTTGACTTCGATTGTGGCGTCCATAGGGTATGAGAGAACACAAAACTTGCAACTTCAGTGGAAAGAAGGGGTTTTTGGTCTTTAGTATATGTTTTTCGAGGGTATCGGCGATCTCGTCTCCACTCTTTGTGTGCTGCCAACGCCAACGCTATGCCCGAAAACCCGTGGAAAGAAAAACGCTCCGTCCTCCCATCCTTTCCTTCCACCTATTGGAACATCGAAGTATCGAGCGGAAATACATGTTCAACTCCATCAAACCTGTCCTCAGAAAAGTATGATGCGAAGAGAAGAGAAGAGAATAGGAAAGAAAAAAGGTGAAAAATTCCGTAACCCGCATTTCAAATTCGGTCTGCCCACTCACTCGTCTCTTGAACCCCAAATGCTGCGTTCTTCGCGGAAGCTACCGTACTGCGGGTTCATACGAGATAGTCCTTCCTCTTCATTGTAATCACGCGTCTGCCATTGCCTTGCCTCATCCGACTCAAGGCGCGTCTCGTCCCTGGTGGCCCCTTCTGCCTCCGCATCCTCCTCGACAGTGAAAGGTGCATCCAGATTGTGCTCCCTCTCGGGCTGGTCGGGCTGCGGCTTATCCGGATCGAAGCCTTCTCGAACCTCTTCTTCCTGGTCGCCCTCAGGGTACGTGCGCCTGTGGCTTGGTTAGCTCCCCCGTAATCTATATGCTACTACCAAGTATGGTGGGATGACGTACACAAAGTGCTTTGGCTCGGCGTTGTTCCACCCAGATCCACCTTCTTTGCGGGCACGGACGTGCTCGATCTGCTCCGCCTCGCGGTCCTCGACAACGAGGTCGACAAGTTGGCTTCGGTCTGACTTGGTGGATCTTATCGAGCTAGCGGACGATGCTGTGTCTTGCCTTCGCAGTTGGCCGGCTCTGGACTTGGAGCTGGAGCTCCGGCCGGTGCCACTGCTGGCAGTGCTGTCACGGTGTTTGCCTTTGCCGACGTGCTCTTGGATATTATGGATCTGGCTCTTGCGGCGCCGCTTATTCTCTTTCGTCGGTTGGATCAGGTTGCGGTTGGTCGACGCTGTGATCATCTTTGGCGTGTGGTACAGTCTGTCTTCTCGCGACGCATAATGTGCCGGTATGACCGGATACTGTGTAACGTCAGTCCCATGCGCAATGAGTTTCGCAATCGGGACACTCTGCTGAAACAGAATGAGGCCTCATAATGCCCAAGAGAGTTCCGACAGGATACTAGAGAGCATATCAAGCGACGGAGAAAAGGGAAGCCATCACTTACATTCCAGTCGCCGTATTCAAGAGCCCGGGCGTTGGTGAAGAGCCGCTCATCTTCAGGATTGAGCTCGGGCTCTTCCAAGTCGTCTTCAGTGGCACCATACTTCTTTGCTGCTTCCAAAGCCCTGTGGGCACCTGGGCTCATCGCCCTTGCCCGGCTAGATGACACGAAACTGCCCAGAAGTGGCGTTCTGCTGTCGGTACTACCGGGCTTCGGGATCCAGTATTTTCCCTTACCACCTCTCTCGTACCTCATACCTTCCATCATTCGGGCAACACGAGAGGCTGATTCTTCATGGGCAAGGACATTATCGCGTGCGTCAAAGTTCCGGTACTCGTAGTGCTTTCCAGCAAAGGTATCCTTCGTGTCCTGGATGAGATCCATGGGCCCGAAGGCATCCCGCAGAGCATATTTGACGGGCATTCTAGCAGCGGAAATGGTGCGATCGGCATAGTCATGCCATGAGAAGGCGTACCAGTGAGCTACAGCAAAGAAAGGCATTTCAAAGCAAATGAGGGCATCCTGGATGGACGCTGCCAAATTGTCGGGGGTGTAGCCGGGCACATCATCTGGAATGGCACCAAGCCAAACCAATATGGACAGAAAGAAGCCCTGCCAGTACGAGGCAAAGATGATACCCTTGATGCACAGGAACTTGGGCATTGGACGGAAGGGCTGAAGGTCGTGTGACATGCAGACCCAGAACATGGCCAAAGCATACAGACTCACTGTGATGCTCACGTTGTAGATGAGGCTACTCCAGAAGTAGCCAGAGGTCAGGCCAATGTAACCTTCCTGATATGTACCGGTTGCCTTCATGATAATGGTGGCGATGGCGAGAAGCGGTTTCACCCATGTGTATTGTAGAATCCCACGCTTGATGGCAAGGAAGGTATGAGGGTCGGAGATGTCGACCTTGGGCAAGACATAGTTCAGAGGCCATAAGTGGGGGATAGGCGGGCGGCCGTGCATCAGAATGATCAGAGCACGCTCGCCGCCAATGAAGTTAATGAGGAGTTGGAAGAAGGTGTAGATGGTGAAGGCCTGGAATGGTCAGTGGCGAGCTTGAAATGTAGCAAGACTGACTCTTACTTCGTAGACATCACGGAACGGATCTATCCAAAAGGCCACCTTCAACGAAACGAGACTGGCCCACGATGCTGCCGAGTAGATGGGGACCCTGGCCGATGTTAGCTGTGCTCCAGTGCGGACCTGCGGGGAACGCACATCAACAGTATCCGCACCACATATCTCTGCAGCAGCGGTTTCCGATAATTTTTCCTGTTATAAGGTCAGCGTACTGACCGCTACTTGGGGAAATCGTGGTCGCGTGCGAGGGAACTTACGCCTGAAGCCAGACGGACCTGGGAGATTTCCGTTAGCAAGCTGCAACAATCAGTGGGATGAGGAGAGCTCTTACACGACGGTGAGGACACTGGCTACCAAGGCAGCTGTGCCGGCCACGATGATGACCCAGTCGCCGAGCCTCCCGCCCGTGCCACCGCCTGTGGACTCCTCCCCCATTGCGGACCCCCGAGATGTAGCTAGACGCAGGCAGCAGGCGTAGAGCAGACGAAGCAGACACGGTGCGAGGGAATCCGGGGCAGCTCGCGGGCGGACGCAGAGCGCAGGAGCTCACGAGCAGGCGAAATTGGCGGAGAAGGTTGCGGTGTGGGCTGGCGATGTGGGCGCAGGCATCTCCAACAGCTGTGTTGATCCACAGGGTAGGCGCGAGCACGGGCGTCGTCATGGTTCCGCGTGTCAAGGGAACAGGGTCACCGGCACCCGCCAAGCCACAGCTAGCTAGCTAGCTCACAGTGCAGCCCGCCCAGAGCTACCCCAGCACGCCTGCTGACAACATCCTCCGCCGCCAAAAACCGCACCACTCCCGCCCGCAACGCTCTTCACGGCGCCGCTGCTGCCGCCCCATGCCCATCCGCCGCGCGTGCGATCACCATGACCTGCGCCGCCCCGCGCTCGCCGTCCCGATTCAGGAGTAGCTCGCACAATGGCGAGCAGCGGGCTGACCGCGCAGCCGCTTGATGCCCACCGCGGCCTGCTGTGGCAGTTCCTTGTCGAGCTGCTGCTCTGCGGCATTCTGACCGTGTTCTTTCTGTTCTACTTCAATCGCCTCTTCGCCACGCTCGTGTCCTATGCAATTCGCGCCTATACATGGCACAACTACCGCGCCTACATCGACATCCAATCGCTGCAGATCTCGCTACTGGGTGGACGCATCTTCTGGAAAGACATTCGCTACCACGCCCACAACCAGACCATCCTCATTCACGGTGGCTACATAACATGGCGCTTTTGGTACAGAAAGGTCAAAGAGACGGAGCTGTTCTGCAATGGTCAGGCTACCGAGAAGCCTGGCCTGGCTGATGGTGCCAGCGTTTATAGCAGCCCATCACGGGGCAGGAGCCAGAGCGTTGGCAGGGAAGAGGATGGCGGGAAGCGCAAGGCCAAGCAGTTACCGTGTCGTGTTTCCATCAAGGTCTCCGGCATGGAGGTATTCCTATACAATCGAAGTCCCGCATACGACGCAATCCTTGACAATTTCGCGCGTGCCATGGATGCCAATCAGATGAAGAAGCCAGCCACCGAGGACTTTCCGCCCTCGGAACAGAGTACTGTCGAGCCCGCCAATTCAAACAAGGTCCAGCCCGAGCCTCATCGTCGGAATGCGAGTGACAGCAGCCAGGGAACGGTGCGTCGAAACGGTGCGGGCGCGGAAGAGAAGCATCCCACTCGTCACGAGACAGAGGAGTCTCCGAAACCACCGGAAGTTCCATCCTTCCTGCGCCTTTTCCCCATTCGCATCGATTGCAACAAAGGTGCCGTTCTTGTTGGCAATGAGAACACGCCCTCGATTATATCACTGAAGTTTGACAAGGCAAGTGGAGAGTTTAGTGCTGCTCATGCCGGGCCTCTGGACGTGTACAAGCAGTTATTCAACTTCGACTTTGAGCATCCCACAATGCACATGAAGCCGAATCATGACTACAAGAACCCCCAGTTGGCCACTGCGGCCCGTCTCAAGAAACAGGCGACAGACGGCACAAATCCTGAAGTCATTCAGAAAGAGCAAAAGACAGCACGGAGGCGGAGATTCTGGCATCCTCTCCAAAGCCTATCCACTCTGTTCAGTGGTTCTACGGACTCCCTTGCGAATTCGCGAAAACCAGCAAAGAATCGAGCGTCAGCTGCGCAGCCGGCATTCCCGGGGCAGGAACGTTGGCTAGGCTTGACAAGGTACTTAGACGATGACGACCATGATGAGCACGACGAGTGGGAAGGAGTCGAGTATGCCAAATTCTCGACGATCGTGGATACTCCTCGCCTATGCATGAGTTTTTACTGGGATGTTCCTGGCTCAGTTCCAAAATACCTCAGCATTGGTGATCGGAACCCAAGCGTCACAACTCTGGATATCAACGGTAGTTTACCTCCGGACTATGGTCTTGACTTACAAATTTACGGCGGCGTCATCACCTACGGACCATGGGCGGACCGGCATCGCGTCATACTACAGAATTACTTCTTCCCAGCATCTTGTACTGACGCGATTCCAGCTGAGCCACTGAATCCCGGTGCGACTCGCGTCAACACCGTCTTCAAAATCTTCATCAGCTTTGAAGAAGAAGCTGTCCTACGCATTCCACTCCGCGAGAAATCAAAGGACTGGAAATGGAAGGGCAGAGCTCATAATGTTGCTGGCCATGGTAGGAATGCAGAGCAGGAGAATGGCCGCAACAAGGGAAGAAGGAGGACGGGAAGGAATAAAAAGCGCGACACCGGTGCGACGGGGCAAACTGTTCGACCATTCGGTTGGTTAGATATCGAAGTGCAGCCAAACTCAACGGTCAAATACGTCATGGACATGGTTGCGAGCCCGCAAGGATACCGCAATTCCTTAGACCTCGACATCATCGAATCGAAGATCTACACCAGTGTCAATCATGACGTACTGTGGAAGTCGGGGCGCTTGGAGATGGATTGCAACCTGTCAAACCCGCTGAAATGGAACGGGTTACGACAATGGGCTTTCAATTTTAGGTGCAATGATCTCCAGCTTTTCCTTCTTAGGGACCATATGTTTCTCATCACGGACTTGGTCAGCGACTGGGGTTCGGGACCACCGCCAGACTTTTACACCTTCACTCCCTACCGGTACATCATGAACATGGAATTTCCGAATCTCAAAATTTTCTTGAACACGAACGACTCTAATATAATCAACAATCCGGCGGAGATTGATGACAATCAATTCTTGATTTTGAGTGCTCGCCATCTCGGGGCGAGGCTGGAGATTCCCCTGGACAAGTTTCGGCACATTGAGAATGTAATTTCTTTCAACGCTGTCGGAGATCATATCGATCTCGACCTCTCGATGCCCCCTCACAACACCATCGAGACTTTCGTCAAAGAAAAGCATGTCGCAGATCTCGGCGCGCTCAACCTCAGCGGCAGTTACAGTTACTGGTCGGAAACAGCACCGGGTCTCACAGACAGGCTTTTGTTGGATATTGGCGGCACTAAGCTTGAACTCGCACTATACGGGTTTCTGATTCGGCATTTCATGAAGATCAAAGACAACTACTTCGGCGAAGACATGCATTTCAAGACCCTGGAAGAGTACCAAGAGTCGCCTCAGAGCCAAGCTGGAGAGCCACCGGGTGTCAATCAGGCAGATCAGGCCTCAAATAAGTCAAACGACCTGGATGTTATCCTAGCGGTGTCAGCAGAGAAAGCAAGCGTCCTTCTGCCAGGGAATTTGTACTCTGCCGAAGATCACGTTAAAGTCGAGCTGCCATATGCGAACGCTGATCTCCGATTCACAAGCTACTACATGGATCTCATGGTCGATTTCAGTCCTCTTAGTCTCGCCTTGAATCTTTCCAACGCGAGAGAAGATAGTGGCTTTGACACGAACAACCGGACACAGTTGTTCATTGATCTAGTTAAGATCTACGGACACAGAACTTTCGGCCTACCCCCTTTGGAGCCAACATACGTCTGCAACTGGGACTTCGATATCGGGAAGATCACCGGCGAGTGTTCTGGAAAATTTCTCGAGAAGCTAGGGGCATTTGGCAGATGTTTCGCGTTCTCCTTAGATGACGATGAAAACGCGCTGCCAATTGCAAACCCGCTTATAATTCATGACGTCACATTCCTCAGGCTAAAGACGGATACAGTCAAAATTTGGTTGCATATTGCTCAAGAAGCTCTCCTCTTGAGTACTGATGCAATCAGCGTCGAATTCAACGACTGGGCGAGGTCCACGTTCTCTCAGCGCCTCAATGTCATCATTCCCAAACTAGTCGTGGCTTGTGTCGACGCAAGATCGGCCCTAAGACACCGTAGTCGTACCAGCAAAACCATGGTTGATACTCAAGCGTATTTGCAGACCGACATTCGCCTTAATATGTTGAAGAGGAAGCTCCACTTCAGCGAGGACCGCCAAGAGCAGCAGAATCACCTTAAGGAAAGCGACATGCGTACCAACAGAACTCCTTGGCTTCTACTTGAGGACTTGGAATCTTTTGGAGAAAGACTTGCTAATGTCAAAGTCGAGCCTCCTGCTATGACTTACCCATACCTACCACCTCCCCTGCGAGGCAAGTCATTAATACGGAAGGATAGTGTCCCTTCCACACTAGGCGCAAGCACCATGTCAGTGAGCTCTTCTGGGTTATCTGTTTCCGATTCTTCGCTATACAGGTATCCCCAAGGCGGACGCAGCCGACGTCAAGAGAGTCTACGTTCTGCTTCGGTTGCTTCTTTAAAGCAGAGTATTCGAGCAAACGCGACCCAGAGAGTCAATGGGCACCACAAGACCGATAGCAGAGACAGTACCCCAACACGCCCGCCTCTGGTGGAACGAAGGACGACAACAAGCATTTATTCAGACGCGCTCGAGACAAACGATGAAAGTATTGGAAGAATTGGCTCGTTAAGATCATCAATAGCGTTGTCAAGTTCCTTGGAGATTCCCTATTTTCCACTTGAGGGTGTAGAACTGGATGTCTCTGACGTTCCTCTCTTTCCAACAGAACCACATTCATGGAATGACTCGAGTAGCAATGCCCTAGTTTTCAACGATGTGTCGTCCAAGACTTTCGACGAGAACTTTGTGCACACTAGTTTCCTCTTGAGCTTTGAGCCGGGAATCCGTGCTTTGGTAACACCAAACGCAGTCTCGACTGTGGCCGGACTCATTGATACGTTCCAGGAGAAACACCCACAGGACATTCTAGACACATTCCAGCTGGAGACGATGGGGAAAATCCTGGATTATCAGAAGCGCATCGAAGGCAAGGGGACCTCAACAGAGCTCAGTCTAAGGTTGCCTTATTTCCATCTTCGTTTCATCAACCACATCACGACTGAGATGAGCAAGACTCAAGCAGGGAAAGACCAATATGATCTTGTCCTCGATCGGCTGTCCGTTGCACTCCGGCAGAAAAAGTATCCAACTGAAGTGGAGGCGAAGAAGAACAGTACCTTGGCAGTACACACAACGATGAAGTCTCTAAGCGTCTCCGTTAGGGAAAAGCTACAAAACGCGGCACCGAACGACGTGGCAGTGCAGGCTGTCCTTAAAGAGCTACTATTTTGGGTGGTCACAGGAAAAGCTGCCTCTATCAACATGTCTTTCCGCAATCTTGAAGTTGCCAACTCTAGTAAAAAGCTCCAGTATCTGGCATCACTTATCCATAGGTCAACATTACTCGCGGATGATATTCAGGCTAAATTTTCTGATCTCGGGTCGAGGACCAAGAAGCGACTTTGCTACTTGGCTTATGCACTCACAACCGCTGGAAGAGAAGTTCCTGATCCGGCTTTCATTACCAGACCTTCATACGCTTTGCGAGCAGCCAACAATCATCTCCGAAACCATGACTCGTGGAAAATCATATCTCGATTCCGTTTCATTTATGACAGCATACCTGCAGATGCCAAAGATGCAATCACGAGGACATGCGTTCAGGGGAATATGTCCTGCCCGGAAAACGCAGAAGAAAAGGTTATTCAAATTTGGGATCAGTGGCGGACTTGGGACCTTGCACACGTCAAAAAGAGCCTCGCTATGCGCGCCTTGTACGGATCTATTGCAGACTTGGAAGATCCTGTGGAACAGGGTGAGTCTATGCCAGTGGACATCACAATCAAGACGGCCGCCATCCGCTTCGTCATAGACCCTGGCCCAGAACAAAGCGAAATCTTATTCCAGCTCCTCGCCATCAACGCTGCATTGTCGCCACCGCCAGCGCCATCCGGCCTTATGCTATTGGAGCAAGACAGTCTTACAAAATCCACTGTTGTGGAGATCTCTTCCAGAAAAGTTCTCGTCAAGTTCAGCTGGGAAATTTGCGAATTGGTGGAAAATATCCTTACTCTCTTCCAAGCAGAGGCACCTCATGCGAGGGCGAAGAAAGAGGAACCAAAGCCATTCAAGCCTTCCAAATCGGAGAAAAATAACCCTGAAATCCATGATTATCAAGTCATTTTTGGCACCGAACATGGAAGTATCAGTCTTGATACAATTAATCTACGGCATGTTTCCTCTAGTCATGGGATGAAAATATCGCTTGTCGGCTCAAACCGGAATGAAGCCAACGAGGGCACAAGTGTCAGCGCTCTTGTCCACTCTGATTCGGCTGGCTCTGAGATAAAGTCCCGGGGTAGACTCTTGATGAGATCGCAAGTCTTCAGGCCCAGCATATTCGTATCACATGACGACGACCAATGGAGACACCCCTTGCCTGAGGGATGGATGGTGGTCGGCAAATGCGAAGAGGTGACTTGGAAAGTCCATGAGGATATCCTTGGGATCTTAGAGGTAGCCAACTCGATCATTTGCGATGAGGCTGCCTACTTTGCCCGGTTAGCCGAAAAATTCAAGAAGCCTGAAAAGGATATTCCGACTCCTGCCGTGCAAGACAAGAAGGAGCCGGGCTTGCCGAATATCACCGTAGCGCTTCTGATGGATGCATATCGCATTGATGTGGCTGTCCTTCAGTCGTTGACGTACGTCGTCTCGGGCCAAATGGGAAGGATTTCGGCGGCACCTGTGCTTGGAGGAGATCCTACATTGAACGTCAACTTCGACCTTGACCGGCACACTCATTATCTGAGGAACCAGAACAAACAAGGCTCACATAACATAGCTGCCTTCACGTTTCCTCTTCACAATGGTCGCCTGCAGTTCATTGATTCTCCTTCAGGACCTAAAATTATCTTCCACAGCATCATGGAGGCTTTCATGATTGAGGCTTCGGCGGTGCATGGATTGTTGTCTGCACTTCAAGAGCCTCAAGTTGCAAATATTTTGAACACGATCAAGGGTGACATCGATGTGCTGAAGAGCAATGCCAAAGAAGCTTTACCAAGCAAGAAAGTAAATGCAACTCAGGAGAAACCAAAGTATGATCGACCGTTAGCTTTCGATGCTAGCTTCGTCATGGCTGGCCTCAGCATAATAGCTCGAGCGCCGACGAAACTTTCGGATTCGTCCGCTTCGAAGCTTGCATTCGAGCTCAATCGAATCCAGGCCAAAGCAAGCAACATTTCTGAAGATGGCTCCCTCCTTCCTTTGCCCGAGTTCGGAGCAATGTTGCCACACATCAGTCTGTCTTTGGAACTGTTGGACGGCGAAAATATGCGACAGTGTGGAAACTTGCTCTTCGGACTGGAACTTCATGGAACGGTCCAGAGTAGCAGCTCTGGTATTCCAAGGCGGGACTACCAGGTCCGCTCTACTGGCCTTGAGGTCAATGTATTTGCCGACACTGCTTCAGCAGCGGTTGAGGTCATGAATCACTTGCAGGAGAGGATTAAAGTACTTGACCTATCCAGAGAGAAAAAGTACCTTCGCAAACTTCGCCAGCCAAAACGCCGCCCATCACGCTTGGCGACCGACGACGCTGGCGAAGATGGCGATCTGTCTAGTCTTGCTTCAAGCGGACTGTTCACATCTTCTGCTTCCCTTGAGCTCACGAATGTCCAAATCAGCTGGATTGTAGGGAACTCCGTTCCTGCATACCCTGGCCTTGAGAGCGAGGATCTGGTGCTGTCCTTCAGAAAAATTGATTTATCTACGAGGAGCGAGGAAGCAGCCAGACTTGCAATTGAGGACATGCAACTTCAAATGGTCCCTTCAAGCCAAGATAAGACGCAACGCTCGCTGAACTCAGCGTTGCTTCCTGAGATGGTCTTCAATGTATCGTATGCCTCCTCCAAGACCGATCGACGCTTTGCCTTCCATGCTGCAGGGAAGTCGCTTGATCTGTTGCTCGAATCACGTTTCATCTTGCCTGCATCCATGCTGGAAAGGTCACTCTCCCTCGCCGGCCAAAAGGTTCGAGCAGCGACGGCATCCTGGAAAACAACAGCATCACCAGGCGAAGCACCCCGTAAAAATCTCTTCAATAACAAGAAGCTTTCATCGCTCGTCGTCGACGCCGACTTTGCTGGTGCTGTTGTTACCTTGCAAGGAAGACGGGAGATGTCACGTACAGCTTCACGCTTGAGTACCGGTCGCAACCAGTACGGAAGATATGGTCAGTTTGCGAATGACGGGTCGAACACAAGCACTACACTCCGTGCTCCTGGAATATCACTCAAGGTTGAGTACAAAGACAATTCATTGGAGCCGTCGCTCAACGCTGAACTCAAGGTGGACGCTTCAAGCAACCTCTTGTATCCTACTGTAGTCCCTCTCATGCTGGACATCTCCAACAGCATCAAGGAGGTTGTTCAGGATAGAGACAAGGAAAAGTCGTCCCAAAAGCCGGCCGAGCCCAAAACAGCACAGAAGTTCCTCGACGAAGAGAATCTCATCACGGCAGATCCAAGTGCCATTCTCGGGAAAACACGTCTCAACATTGGAATTCGGATTTGCCAACAGGAATTCAGTCTTAGCTGCCAGCCTATTGCTCGCGTTGCGGCTACCACCCGTTTTGAAGACATTTACCTCACGGTCAACAGCATCAAGTCCACAGAGCAGGGCCATTTCTTCGCTGTATCTTCAACCTTTGACAATTTGCAAGCATCGGTGCAACATGTCTATTCAAGAGAATCGACTTTCAGCTTCGATGTCGATCGTATTGTACTGTCGCTTATGAACAGCAAGCATTTGAGCGGTACCAGCGGAATGTCCGCCATTCTCAAGATCAATCCCATGAGAACACATATCAACGCGAGGCAACTCCAAGACTTCCTGTTGTTCCGGGAGATCTGGATACCACCTGAGATTCGCCAAGCCTCTCAACCCCCCAAGCCAGCACCCAGCGATGAACCTCAAGAATACCTGGTGCAGAGGTACCAGCAAGTCGCTGCTGCTGCGGCATTCCCGTGGAATGCTACGGTTGCCGTTGAAGAGATGTCCGTGGATCTCGACATGGGACAGGCCATTGGGAAGCCATCTTTCAAGATTGTCAATCTGTGGGCCTCTTCCAAGAAGACATCGGACTGGGAACAGAATCTCTGCATTGGAATCGAAAGGGTTGGAATTGATAGTACTGGCAGAACGAGTGGCTTTGTCGAATTGCTCGATTTCAAGGTCCGCACTTCTATTAGCTGGCCTTCGCAAGAGGGGGGCCTGCGCAAGACTCCGCTTATCCAGGCTTCCATGGGATTCGAGCGCCTGCGTGTCAAGGCTGCGTTCGACTATCAACCTTTCGCTGTGGCCGATATTACAGACTTCGCTTTCCTGATGTACAACGTCAGGGGAACAGAGCCAGGTTCTCAAGATCGACTCGTTGCTACTCTGGAGGGCGACAGAGTGCAAGCATTCATGACGCCAGTAAGCCCAGCACAAGCCATCGCGCTTATGCAAGCTGTGGAAAGACTGGTGCAGGAAAACCAAACAGCGTATCAACAATCTCTCAAAGACATCGAAAAGTTCCTTCGCCACAGTTCATTCAAGCAAAGGCGGGCAAGCACAGACTTGATCTCTTCCCAGAAACCAGAGGTAAAGCCTGAGAACGAGAAGCAACCCAAGGCGCCCATATCTCTGCACACAGATGTGGTCGTTACACTCAATGCCATCAGCGTCGGCGCCTTCCCGGGCACGTTCTCCGACCAGCAGATCCTCCTTCTGACCGCGTCCGACGTCCAAGCCCGCTTCGCCGTCGCCCTGGAAAATGGCAAGATCCACAGCGGGCTCGGTATGACGCTCGGTCAGCTCAGCGTGGCGCTCGCGTCGGTGGCGCAACCGAAAGGACCCCGCGCGGTCAGCGACCTGACGGTCGAGGACGTGGTGGCGAGCGCGGCGACAGCCAAGGGCGGGACCATCCTGCGCGTGCCGAAGGTCATCGCCGCCATGCAGACGTGGCAGACGCCCGGCAGCAACTCGATCGAATACATCTTCAAGAGCTCCTTCGAGGGCAAGGTCGACGTCGGCTGGAACTACAGCCGCATCAGCTTCATCCGCAACATGTGGAACACGCACTCGCGCGCCCTCGCCAACCGCCTCGGCAAGCCGCTGCCCGAGTCGGCCGTCAAGATCACGGCGGGCCCTGCGGAGTCCCAGGCCGGCGCTGCATCGGCTTCGGCTGGGCCGTCGTCGACGACGACGCCCCCAGCGCCGGAGAGCGCGGTAGATGAGGCGGATAGAGGAAAGATCACGGCTGTTGTGAACGTTCCTCAGTCCAAGTACGAGTACACGCCGCTGGAGGTGCCGGTCATCGAGACGCCGCAGCTGCGCGATATGGGCGAGGCGACGCCGCCGCTTGAGTGGATCGGCCTGCAGAGGGATCGGCTACCGAATGTGACGCATCAGATTGTTATTGTCACGCTGCTGGAGGTGGTGAAGGAGGTGGAGGATGCTTATTCAAGGATTCTGGGCTCAAGTTGACGGGGTGGAGAGAGTAGTTGAAGGAAGCGTTGAGGAGGTAGTTTCCGTTGTCATAAAGGCGTTTGGGTTTGGGCGTGGAGTTGTGGGCTGTGCTTACTTGTAGAACTACTAGATCACTCACTGTACATAAGATTGACTCGAATGAAGTACATACATTGCCTTCAAGGCCCGGGGCTAAGTGATGTGACTGAGGAGTAGCAGGCGGTGGTCAACATGGTTGCCAAAGTTTCCGTCCGACTGCGAATCGGAAATGAACTGGGTAGTTCTCAATCCTATCACAGAAAGTACGGGAGCTGGGTTTGTTAACCTTCATGCATATCTTCTTCGGTAGCTGCCACGACAAGGGCTACCTGACTTTGCTCACACCAGACAGCGGCAAAGCGGAAAACACTGCTTAGAGCGACTGCATTCCATTTGGGATCTCCAGTCTTTGCAACAGAGCTTGACGAATGTGTTTTCCCTATCCCGCATTGTCTTATTGAATAATTATTGGTGTGATGGCGGAAGACTTCATCTCTTAGACAAACCGAGCTCTGGAAACGGACTCCGGAGTTCGCTTAAGCCCCGCCCACTTTGCGTCATCGGCCGGCCCTACGGATCCGCAATCGAAATTTCGTTGCACTCTCAACCCGACCAAAGTAAAAAGAAAAAAAAACGGAACGGGACGCACTCGACCATCCTGTATTACCTCCCACAAACCAAAAAGAAATGGTGATGAGGACGAGACTCGAACTCGCGCGGGTTGCCCCACCAGGAAACTTGTTAAGCTAACACCTTAACCTGGCGCCATAACCAACTCGGCCACCTCACCAGCGATTGGCAATCATGTAATGGATTTGGAAATCCACTGCGCGATGGGTTCTGGGTGAGTAACAGGTAATATATGCTCTATACACTGAGAGCTCTCAAACACCTGATTCATGGGCGACAAAAGGTGACTGACCGCGGACTGTCTAGCACCAGGGTGATAACACTCGTCTTAGCAGAAACTGTCAAAGCTTCAGAGGAGCCATGTTCGATGGGCCGTAGCGCATGTTGAGAGAGTTCGTCGCACGCGACCGACGGGCAGTAGAGACGAACAGCAAGATTTCTTGCCTCTTCAAGTTAGTGTTGTGGACCGCCACTTCCAACTTCTCCTGAGCTTGTTGCTTTACATAACCTCAAGCGGTCGCTAGGACGGTTGTTAAATGAGCATTTCTGCATCGGATGTCGGTCAGTTAACTTGTATCCAGGCCGAAGAAACAAGTTTGGGACGGTGTAACGCACGAGCAGCTGAAATTCGGCCACAAGACGTTGCCAATGGATCAACGTCGTCTTTGCCCATGAACGTAGCTAAAATAGTATGGTGTATCCTTATACAGACCCCCGATCGCAATGCAACGACACTCTCCTGACGGAACGCCCCGAATTCATTTCCACCTTTCACCAGTCCAGTCCGGAGGGCCCTCTCTCCCCACCGGCCAAGATCTGCCTCGCCTTCGCCACTTCGCCCACGCCGTTCTCAAGGTGGCTCTCGTCCCTGCCGGCATCGACTTTCCTCCCCTTGCTCCCCTTCGCCTCCCTCGCCTTCTCCAACTTCCTGTCCAGCGACTCGAACGGGTCGCGCGTCTCCTCCTTCTTGACCTGCCAGCGCGACGTTCCCAGCAGGGCGTCGAGCTCCTCGACCGGCGGCAGCCTGACGTACACCCAGCCGTCCTCCCTCTCCTCGGCCGGGAACGTCGCGATGCTGACGTCCGGGTCGTTGGCGCACGCGCCGGCCCGCTCGCCCTTGAGCTCGTAGTTGCGCTTGTGGTACGGGCACGAGACCCAGAGCTTGTCCGTCTTCCGGTCGTCGCCGACGAGGCCGTCCGCGAGGACGAAGGCGCGCTTGTGCGGGCACATCTGCTGGCTGCAGTACCACCTGCCCTTGACCTTGAAGACGGCGAGCTGCGTGTCGCCCCTCTTGACCGCGCGCGAGTCGCCGGTCGGCAAGTCCTTGAAGGCGGCGGCCTCGATCACGGGCTGCCAGGCCAGCTCGCTCCACCCGTGGCCCCGGAAGTCGTCCTTGGCGCTGTCCTTGGGCCAGTAGGACGGGCGGGTCTGGCCGCGCTCGACGACGGGCTCGACGTTGGGCTCGACGTTCTCGGGCGTGTTGCCGAACTGCTGGAAGAGGGCGCGCTTGGCCGGGTTCCTGACCACCTCGGTCCACTCGCAGAAGAAGGAGCCGACGAGGTCCTGCATCTGCCTCTCCAGGTCCGCGCAGATGCCCAGCTTGTCCTCGAGGATGACCTCGCGCAGGTACTTGATGCCGCCGGGCAGGTTCTCGATCCAGCGCGCCGTGCGCTGCAGCTTGTCGGCGGTGCGGATGTAGAAGCTCAAGTAGCGGTCGAGGATGGGCACGACGTCGTCCGGCGGCACGTCCTTGGCCAGCAGCTCCGAGTGGCGCGGCTTCGCGCCGCCGTTGCCGCCGACGAAGATGTTGAACCCCTTCTCCGTCGCGATCAGGCCGAAGTCCTTGTTCTGCGCCTCGGCGCACTCACGCACGCAGCCCGACACGCCGCCCTTGATCTTGTGCGGCCCGCGGATGCTCTTGTACCGCTCCTCCAGCCGGACCGCCATGCCCACGCTGTCGCCGATGCCGAACCGGCACCACGTCGTGCCCACGCAGCTCTTGACCGTGCGCAGCGACTTGGCGTACGCGTGCCCGCTCTCCATCCCGCCGTCGATCAGCTCCTCCCAGATGGCCAGGAGGTCCTGCTTCTTGGCCCCGAACATGTCTATCCGCTGCCCGCCCGTGATCTTGCAGTACAGCCCGTACTTCTTGGCCACCGTTCCGATGATGATCAGCTTGTCCGCCGTGATCTCGCCGCCCGACACGCGCGGCACGACGGAGAAGGTGCCGTTGCGCTGTATGTTGGCCAGGAACTTGTCGTTGGTGTCCTGCAGGCCGCGGTGCTTGTCGTCGATGATGTGCTTGTTGAAGAGCGATGCCAGGATGGATCCGACGGCGGGCTTGCAGGCCTCGCACCCTACGGATTCCGGGTCCTTGCCGCACTTCTTCATGACTTCTTCGAAGCTCTGCAGCTTCTTGACGTAGATGATGTGGAACAGATCCGCGCGCGAGTACTCGAAGTGGGGGCAAAGATGGTTCTTGACCTCCTGGCCCATCGATGCCATGGTCTTGTTGAAGATGGTCTGGACGAGAGGCATGCATCCGCCGCATCCGGTGCCAGCCTTCGTGCAGGACTTGACGTCGCCAATGCTCTTGCATGTGCCATCTTTCACCTGCCTGACGACGTCTCCTTTTGTGACGTTGTGGCAAGAACAGATTTGAGTATCGTCGTCGCTAATGCTCCTTAGTGTGTGCTCGCGGGTGGGGCAGCAGAGAAATACTTACAGGTCGTCTGCACCCTCATCGTCGCCCTTCTTCGCCCCTACGATCAGTTCACTCGGCGGAATCTCCAGAGGCTTCTGGTTCTTCACCATGGGGACCAGCTTGACGTAGTCCTTCGTATCTCCAATCATCATGCCGCCAAGAAGATACTTTCCATCCAGTGTGAACAGATACTTCTTGTAGACTTGCTGAAATGGATCCTTGTAAGTCAACGCCTTGACCGGAGGAGGGGCGGGGCCCTCCGTCAAAGTCTTCACCCTGTCCTTCGAGTCGCTACCTCCTTCCTTCTTCCCTCCAGCCCTGCGAGCAGGAAGATTTTTGGGACCATCTCGGTCAGCGAAGAAGTCACCAAAGCTGGCAACCTCGACACCAAGGAGCTTCAGTTTGGTGCTGAGATCGGGCCGCTTGAATTTCCGAAGCGCGTGGGCCTTTGCTTGGGTAAGGTTGAACGCGAGGACGTCTGCCATCTCGACGCCGGGGGCGATAAGGCCGAACGTCTGGTTCTCCCAGCTCGCACATTCGCCGATGGCGTAGATATCTGGAATCGAGGTCTGCAAGTCATCCGCAACGACAATACCGCCACCCCTGTCGGCGCACCTGATGCCTGCCTGCCGCGCCAGCTCGTCGCGGGCCTTGATGCCGATCTGTTCCGAGTCAGTGTCTTCAGTCTCAGCGTCTCCTCTCGCTTCACCAGCTTACCGCGAAGCATATGCACGAGCAGTCCATCTCCTCCCCGTCCTCGAATCTCACACCTTTGACGCTGTTGTCCTCATCGGTCAGGATCTTGCCCACCCGCTTGCTGAGCAGCACGTCCAACCCCAGCGCCCTGACCTGCTCCAAAACCATTGCGCCCGCATCGCCGTCGAGCTGCCGAGACAAGACCCATCGATTCCTTTCGATCAGCTTCACCTTCCCGAAATCCTCCAGGTCCATCATGGCCTTGGCCGCTTCCAGACCCAACAAACCGCCGCCGACCACCGCGCCCGTGGTCCCCTTCTTCGTGCTGGCGAACTTGATCAACCGCTCCAGGTCGTCGATGGTCCGGTAGACGAAGACGCCCTTGGCATCGTGGCCGGGGGTATGGCGGGGCAGCAGCGCGTCGGAGCCGGTGGCCAGCACGAGGATATCGTAAGGCACGGTCTCGCCGGTCGCGGTCTTGACGACCTTCTCTTCCTGGACGATCTCGGTGACGCGGGTGTTGATGTGGTAGCTGAGGGCTCCGTCGGGCATGCTGGCGTACTGCGCGCGCGAACGATGAGCTCAAAGATGATGCAATTTGAAAAAGGAGGGAGGAGGGGGGGGGGGAAAATCTCGAAACGCACCCATTCCTTCGGATTCAGGTACAGGTTCTCCACCTGCCGATGTTGGAAGAAGCTCGTCAGGCCCACGCGGTTGTACGCCAGGTGCGGCTCCTCCCCGATGACCACGACGTCGTACTCGCGCCGCTTGACGTCGTACTTCATCAGCTTTTCTCTGCGCGTCCGTCAGCCCGGATTTGCCTTGAGAAATAAATTTTCTCTCTTTTTCTCTATTCTTTTCTGATTTTGTGGTGGCGAGGGGGGGGAAATAACTTACATGAACGCAATGCCGACCATGCCCAGCCCCACCACCACCACTCTCTTCCTTGGTTGCGGCTCTCCGTTCGGCAAACCGTTGGTCAGCTTAAGCTCTTCCACCTTCTCCGGTAGCCGGTTGGCCTCGGCGTCGTTCCACTCGCTGTTGCTCATTCTGGGTCGAGGTGCCACTCCTCACTGGTATTGATTAATTCAGTTATCAGAGGACGCCGGGGCAAGTTGTGCCCCCGCTAAGCTGTGGTCGAAGCGGGGGAGAGAGAGAGTTGTGAGGTGTGGTGGAATAAGCTCCGGGGTATCACGGGGAAAACAGTCTTGTCTACCTCAAACACCGCAAGCTGCTGCGGAGGGAGGCGCTGGCGCACAAGGCGCAAGAGCAAAGGCGGATGGCAGCTGGTGTAGGAGAAAGAGGAGGACAAGAAGAAAGAAAGCGTAGGAAGGGAGATAGCAGCAAGGAAAGAGAGGAAAGAAAGCAAGTAAGAAGAGCGACAAGATAGAACTAGCTAGCTAGCCAAACCGCCTCGCCCAAGTCAAGCGCAGCAGCATGAGCAGCAGCAACTCACGCAGCAACTCCGCGCGCACGAAAACGCCACACTTTCCCATTATCCCATCCAATCCGCGAACACTATTTTGTCAGTCCCTCTTTTTCGTTTGCCGCAACCCGCACTTGCGCGTGCTTTCTCCGCGCAGGTAGCATGTATGTCAATTTTCTGCTGGGGGCGCGAGAGAGGACGGATAGAGCTTATCCGCGGGGCGGCAGCAGCAGCAGCAGCAACAGCCTGGTCACAACCCAGGACAGCCGACTTTCCCTGCCCGCCCGTCCGCCCTCCCTCTCCCCGCGCGCGCTCCTCTTTTTTCCCGTAACCCAACGCCTGCGGTAACGAGAGCCAGAGAGTACGTCTGACGTGACAATGCGCATGCTGCGCATCGACCATAACGCCCGCAAGTCCGCATCAAATGATTCAAGGGGAAAAAAAAAAAAATTGAAAAACCACCACGAATTAATTCGAGAAGAGTAGCAAAAATGACGTCCTCGGAGAAAGACGTCCACAGCCTGTGCCCCCCCGTCCCCGGTCGTTCGGGTCGCTGATAAGAGCGCGCCTCTTTCATCTTCCCCCCTCACTAAACCGCATCTAGCAAAACACCACCGCCATTAGTGCCCGTCGCGCTCGCCCTGGTTTCCCTTATCGCGCGAAAAAGGAAAATGGGCTGCCGGCCGCGCCCCCGGCACTTTTTTTTTTCGTTGTCTCGCCGGAAATGTTCTCCGGGGAAGTGTTGCTTCGCGCTGTGGGTATTTTTTTTTTTTTCGAAAACAAAGAGTCAATCTTGATTCTTGGATCGCGAAATGGCGTGAGTCTGTCTCGACGGTGCACCTCCGAGGAAGATGGAATCGTCAAGAGCGCTTGGCGAGATGCGTGGTGGTATGGTCATTACGAGAGCTGAATTGGATGGATTGCGATTCGGGTCGAGGTCGGACTTTGCTCGTGCTTTTCTGCAACGTACACTCGTGGATGCATGTTGTAAACCACACAGATGCTGTCTGTGCTCTCGCAATTGATACGACCCGCGACGACGATGCATTCAGTAATGCGCACAAAAAAAAAAGGGAGTATGTACAGGAAGTATTCGTGAAAGTCGTAAATGCCAAATTTTGAGCCAGCAAGCAAATCAAACAAAAATGCAAAAAAAAAAAAAAAAAAACTCCAACGCTGCCCATCAGCAGGGTGTATATATCTCCCGTACGCCAAAACAACAGAATCTATCCACCGTCACCGGCAAAACGTGAAGAAAGTAAACGGTCAGAAGAACAGCAAATCCTCGTCCCCCCACCCCATCTCCCTCAGCGCCACATGCGCGCTCTTCTCCAGCGCCTCGGGCCCGCACAGCAGCACGAGCGCGCCCTCGCACACGGCCGCGTGCTCCCTCAGCAACGGCGCCGCGATCCTGCCCCTCAGGCCGTCCCAGCCCGCCTCCGGCGGCTTGCTCAGCGTGTACAGCAGCTTGCACCGCTCCGCGTTCCCCGACGCGAACGCGTCCAGCTGCGCCTTGCACAGGATGTCCTCGGCGAGGCGGTTGCCGTCGATGACGGTGCACGTCGTCGGGTCGTCCTTGTCCTGCATGACGGCGCGCAGCACCTGGAAGATGGGCGTGATGCCGCTGCCGCCGCAGATCATGATGAACCTCTTCACCTGCCGCTCGGCGCCGTTGACGCTGCAGCGCCCGCGGCCGAGGTACTCGAATTTCCCGATCGGGCCCTTGAAGTCGACGAAGTGGCCCACGGGCAGCGAGTCGAGCGCCTTGGTCATCCTGCCGCCCGCGCGCTCCTTGGTGTCGAAGTAGACCTTGACCAGCACGTCCATGAAGCCGCGCTGCGCCGTCTCCGAGATGGGCGTGTACGAGCGGATGATGGCCTCGCGCGTGACCGGGTCGCGCAGCCGCATCATCAGGTGCTGGCCCGTCGGCAGGCCGAGCCGCTGGTCGTTGTGCTCGAGCTTGAACTTGAAGATGCGCGTGTCCCAGGAGACGGTTTCCTTGCTGTGCAGGATCGCCTTCGTCCAGGCGCGGGAGTCCAGGAACACATCGCGGGGTCCGGTGCTCTCGGGCTGGACCTCGCCCTCGCTGAGGACGCGTTTAGATGCCTCGTCCAGGGAGCCGATGTGGTAGTCCGGCATCATCGCTTTTGCCGTCTCGCTGTCTGCTTTTCGTTAGCAAATACTCCAGAATGATCAGGTAGAGCAGGAAAGGCTTACGAATCGCCATGAACTCATCCGTAGCATCCATCCCCGCTGCCGAAATAATGCTCTGCGCGCCGCCCGGATGCCCCTGCAGGAACGCCGTCCCATCGTACACCTCGCCATTGACCACGAACCACGGCTCCTCCTTCGAATCGTGCTTGCGCAGCTCATCAATCGTGATCTCCCGCTTCACCTTGTCGTTCGTCATCTTGATCTCGCCCGCCTGCTCGCCGACCGGCACCTCCGCCTCCTCGCCGCCGATCTTCTCGCCCCAAAACCCGTTCGTCAGGTTGCCGCCCGCCTTCTTGACGCGCTCCATCCAGCCGCCGGGCATCAGCGCGGGCTGCGTCGGGTGCTCGAAGCGCAGGTAGTCGCCCTCGCGCGCGATCGCAACGCGGTACCACGGATTGTTCATCATGCCCAGCACCGACCAGTACATGTCGCGGGGCTGCAGGTTCATCGACTCGTCCATCGCCCTCACGACGAGATCACCCGCATCTTTCAGCTCGGCCACGGGGATGTCGATGTTCCAGAAGCACCAGCAGAAGCAGCTCTCGCGCCAGTCGACGTCGAGGCGCCCACCGAACAGGTCTTGCGGCGGAGCGTCGCGGTAGCGGTCCTCGGCGTAGTCGATGTTGGACAGCCGCCACGTCTTGCCCTTGTCCAGCGAGACCTCGACGCGGGTGATGCGCCTGCCGCCGCCGCCGTACGCGTACCCCTTGACGCGGTACTTGTCAGGCCCGGCGACGACGCACAGCTGCTCCTCGTGGGCCGGGTACGCCACGGCCGAGTTGGGGCTGAGGTCGTAGATGGCGTAGCGCTCGTCCTTCCACCAGGCCGGGTCGTTCGCCGCGTCGTCCGGCGACACCATCGTGGGCAGCACCCGGTTGTCGTAGATGTGATACCAATTGTCGCTCGGCTCGGCCGTCACGATCAACCGCTTCAGCCACTTGACGCTGCGGCCGCCGATCTGGCCGGGGATCACGCAGCGCAGCGGCTTGCCGTGGTCTGGCGTCAGCATCTCGCCGTTCATCTTGTGCGCCAGCATCATCCCACGATTCGCGTCCATTGCCCAGTTCAGCTTGACCGATGTCCCGTAGTAGCCGTTCGGGAGCTTGTCCGCGCCCTCCATGCACACGTACCGCGCCCGCCGCAGCGGCTTCGCCCGCCGTAGTACGTCGCCCATCACCACGCCAGTCCAGAGGGCGGTCGACACGCCCGCCGCGCCCCAGGAGAACCCTTTCGTCTTCCGTACCACGTTCTGCTCTTTGCGCCTGTTACCGGCGCAGACGAGCGTGATCGGGTAGGTCACGTTTTCGTAGTCCGAGAGAAGCTCTTTAAACGTGACTTTCATGGGATGCTCGACCATACCTTCCACCGTGAACTCCCAGTCCGGGATGTCCTCGTCTCGTACCTCGGGGACGGCTCCATGGTTCCGCACGTAGAAGAGCTCCGGGCTCGTTAAGAAACCTTCGTTGAAGAGATCGGATAAAGGCGCCTCGACGTTGAACGGGTGCACACCGGTCAGCCGTATTAACCTGGGGTCGCGGGGGACGTGAGCATCGGGCGTCTTCTGGTCAACTTCCAAGACATGGGTAGGCCTCTTGCTGGGCGGTGGTAATGGGAACTCGACCGGGCTTGGTGATGAAGTCTCTCCGTAGATGGTTTCTGGTGGTGAGGGCGGAAGGTCACCGCCAGCTTTTTTCATGTTCTCCTTCTCCTCTTGCACTGGTTGGATGCCCATGGCGCGAGGTGGTGGTCAGGGATATCCAATGGAGAGACACAGCAAAGAGACACGGAGAGCAATGGCAGACGCAAATTGGGTGGTACGAGATGCGAAGCAAATAGAGAAAATGATTTTTGTCAGCTAGGATGGTGAAACGCCGGAGAAGAGGCGGACAGGCAGCGAGCATGGTGCCACGGTCGTGGCCCCTGCGCGGGAGGCGAGTGGCATGGAAATCAGGCAGTTCAGCTTCGTCATAAGCTTGACACTACGGCAGCGCAACTGGCAGTGCGCCGGGGAGAAAGCAGATCGCGGGATGGCAGATCTGAACGGGCGAGAAGGGACCTTGGCCGAGTAAAGACTGGCTTCCCGCGGAAGTGGCTGAAGAAGAGCAGGATGTCGGAATATGTGGGGTGGGCCTGGGTCCGTCCGGAAATGCAGTGCACGCTGCTTATCTTTGCGCCAACCCGTCCGCCAGCGACTAATGGCTGAGTGTCTTATCACCAACCCGGCAGCCCTGCGAATCGAAGCCGTTCAAATACTGCTCGCTCCGCTGACTGCGCTGTCGCTGCCGCAGGAACGGCATCAGCGGCGTCCCATTCCTTGCGGGCATCTTGATCGCCTGCTCGATGCGGTGATCTTGTCGTGAGGGTTCAAATCACAGCGCGATCGTGTCTGTCCGGACCGGGCAGATGGATGGAATCTACCCACGACGCCGTCGCAAATCTGTCGAATGCTGAAGGGACCAAACGCGTTACAGGACACGGGAACAAGCACAGCTTCACCCGCATGTAGTATTCGTGCTTCGACGGAAATGCTGATCCGCGAGGGTTTGGGACGGCGGCTCAGCCGGGCGAGGGAAGGTGCGTATGACAACGGAAAGCGGACTGGAGCTTGTCAGCGAGGGAGTTACAAGGTGCCAAGACGGCGCAAAGACTGGTCTTACAACAGGCTTCATCGTGAGGTTTTGAGTTTGCGGGGAGTGTTGTTGCACAGCGGCCGTTGAGCGAGGCGCGCGCGGGGCTGGAGGCACAGGCAGCGGCGCTGATTCGCCGGGCAGGGCGCGGGTGTTTCTTGCTGCCGTCAGCCCAACGATGCGGTCGCGATGATCTTCAGACCGGCCTGCTGCCAGCCGCGCCCTTACCTCAGACGTGCTTTCTCTTTCTCAAAACCTCCGACTCCCTCCGCACCTCAAATACTCGCGTTTTCACACGTAATCCCGCTGCGCCGAGCCGACAAGCGCATACAGCACCACCTGAGCCGTCACCAGCCGGCTGCCTACCCGTACCTGCTATTCCGTTATGGCGTGCGCGCTGCTGCTCACCGACAGACGGCCCGCGCGGATCATGAGAGCGCAGAGCACGAGGGGCTGACGCGTAACCCCGACGCCCCCAAAAAAAGAGACTTCCACCCCGCCTCACAGCCTCCGCACGCACAAAACTTGCGATCTGCGGTGAAGAAAAATAGCAGCTAAAGGGACCGAATGTAGGAGACGAAACATTGCCAATATTCTCCCCTACGTTCGACGCTCGACTTAGCGCCCCGGACGGGGGCCCAGATGCGGCAAACGCCAGTATTGCCAAGCCCACGTCGCATTCCTGCAGAGCCCCAGTGTCCCCTCGACCTCTTCCAGTCGGACGTTGCCCCGCGCCGTGTGGAATGCCGCCGGTGCTGTCTGGCGTTGAGTCGTGCGCTTGGGTGGAGACTCGAACCGAACATCGAGTAGGGCTCTGCTTCGCTTGTGCGGTGGATCTCATGCGTGCATGCAATAGTCTCCGTGGCAAGCGAGCCTATTGATTGCCTGGTCCGGCAGTTCTTGAGAACGCCTATTGCTTGCTCAAGCATAGTTGGCTTGCATCAACCGCCTGCCCTCCGAAGCCACCCAATGGACCACGAAAAGGAACCCATGCGCCATGGCTTCCTGTTTGAGATGCCTAGCAAGGAGGTCCTGCGGCAGGATGGACTCTGCTTTGTTGAAAGGAAAGGGTGCTGCCATCTACGAGGCCATTTGCTCCATCGCGATATGGCTCCGGCGCAGTTGATGTTATCTGCGGTTCAATGCTATTGAAAAAAAAAAAAAATTCAATGAATGGAAAGATCAAAGATCGAAAAACGCCGGGGCGGCTTCTACTCCAGTATAGACTTGAAAAAGAAAAACAGACAGGCAAGCAAACAGGCTACAGGCCATCATTATAAGGCTGAGGAATGGGCGAAGCTATGGCGAGGCCGTGCATCAATCAATCACTTATGTTTTTAAGCGTCGCGTCACATGAGATACATGAGCTAATGTGCTGCAGGAATGTCTTTGTTTACTACGGCGAGGGTCCCTCTACCTAATCCAGTGTGAAGGCCAATCCATACCATCCGGTCGAGAATCGCCCCGCCATATGCCTTCCGCTGCTGTTGTACCCGTGAAACGCCATCGGTATCGAAAAACCAGGTTCTGGGACTTCAGCTGTTTGGAAGCCGTTCTTGACCATGAAGACAAGCAGCAAGCCGTGTTCGCCGTAATGAAGATGAAGTAAGACCGGATTCTCGAACGAAGCTGGTCAAGGTTTGTTTGGGTCCGTAAGGAAGATGAAGTGAAGGTCAACCGCCTAGAAGTCATGGAAGACGAAGTGAGAGCAGCGCCAGACGCTTACTCTTCAACATCCTCAAAGGGGTTCTCCGCAGGCTGGGCATTGGTGACTTCCATCTTGCTGAGCTGCTTCTGGAGGATGGTAGCGGAGTACTTCTCGGAAGTTCCCAGCTCCTGCATCTTTTGGGCAATCTGGTTCCACTTCTCCGCCTCGTACGCTTCCTCGACCAAGCTCTTGGCCCTGACGAGGTTCTGCTGGTCGGCCTCACTCATGCTGGTGATATTGGTGCGAAGGCGGGCGTAGCGGTTGGGGAGGGTTGACTTGGCCGGCTTGACACCAGTAGCAGCCTCCCAGGCCTCGTTAATCTCCTTCCACGACTTGCCCTTGTCCTTCATGTTGAGAAGGAGACGGTCCTCGGCAGAGAGCTCACCCATAGTGGAAGCGATGGCGCGGCCGGAGCTCTGGGAAGGAAGATCTTGTCAGAATTTGTTCCGGGATCCGAACTCAGGCGAGGCAGGCCCTGGCCCTTTTCCCGCCGTGATATCAATCGCCGCAGAACTTACCGGAGTCTTGGTAGGAGCCTTGCGCTGGCGGACAGGAGTGGCCAGCTTAGGAGAAGCCCTGCCCTTAGTCTTCTTCGGATACGGGACTCCGTCCATGTCTGGAGTAGCGGCGCGCTTGGCCGAGCGAGGAGTCTTCGGGGTCACCGGAGAGGTCGAAGTGGGAGTCTCGACACTGGATTCGGGAGTACCGGGGCGCTCGACAGCAGCCTTGGACTTGGACTTGGGCTTGGACTTGGAAACCGGGATCTCATCGACTTCGGTCTTGATTCTCACACGTTTCTATGTTAGAAGTCGGTGGTTTTCAAAAAGAGAGTAAGCGGGAGTAACATGCCTCGTCCTCAGAATGCTCGGTCTTGACGTTGGGAGTTCCCTGCATTAGGATCAGTGGAACCAAAAAGTCGGGATAGGTGGTGGTAACATGCCTGAAGCTCGGTGGGCTTCTTGGTGTTAGCCTTGACCTGGGACGTTTTCTACGTTAGGGTTGGTGAATTTCATAAAGGCCAGAGCGTGGAAGTAACGTACTTGAGCCGGAGACTCAGTGTCCTTAGGGACGTCACTGAGGGGCGAAGAGCGGTCAGACATGTTGAAGAAAGTTGGATCGTGATGGGGCCGAGAAGATCTGGAGTTCAGGTTGTCGAGGAAGAGATAGGTGTTGATGTGGGTGTGGGAAGGATGGTCGCGAGATCACCAACGAGATCTTTTAGGCCGTGCGAAACTCAGGGTCCAGTAAGGTGCATGTGCCGGCACTTGACTGCAAACTTTCTCCGTGATCATGGAAGTAAAGAGCAGGCACGTCAAAGCTTCGGCAGCAGCTGCTCCGGATCCCATTCACACTCTGCAACGTTTTCCAGCCTCTAGAAGACTCGGAGAAAGATATGAGGCAGAACATCTGAGATTCCACGAGAGAGACGGCCGTGGAATCGCAATGATTTTGAATATTTCCTTTTGAGGAAGCGCTCTTTACATTGCTGCAGGGTAATTATACTGCAATCAGTATTGTCCAATCTTTTTCTGAACTGCTAAAAGCGAGTCACCCACAACATCCTACCAAAGTTACCTGATTGAAAATGGATACTTAAGAATAATCTAATGCAGAAATTCCACAAGCTCAAAGCAAATGTTTCTTAATCAAATTAACAAGAATTTATCCCGCGCAATTCAGCCAAGTCTTGAAAAGAAAAAAAGAAAGAAAGAAAATAGCGAGGAGGTCTCATGCTTCCTGGAGTTTTTTTTTTTTTAAAAAAAAAAAAGGTTTGAAGGACATCTAAAGGCGAAGTAAACGTAGAGGAGTTCGTGTCAATTGGCAATAGTGCCTTATGCACACTCGTATAATTAGTAGATTCGAGAACCAACTATGCCTGCAGCATATTCTGCCACCTGACTCTGACGTTTCCCATGAACTTTATTGAAGTTAAGCGGCTGAGGAAGCAGGTTTAGTAGATCCGACCCGAGCCCTTTGCGGGCCGTACCGAGTGAGACAAGGATCCCACGTGGATCTCTCCCACAGATAATTTCTGGAATTGGCCGAAGTTGTACGCTGTTACATGAGGGTCTAACACCTACCTGATTGGACAATGCTGCATGCCTCCGTCATGGTCAGATCACTTGCAGGAAGAGTTCTCAAATCAACGCCCCCACCAAGCCCCGCACCCCCTCAGCCTCAGCCTCAGCCTCGCACTCCAACCGGCCAAGTTTCAACAAGTGCAGGCGCCTGATGAACGCTTTTCTCATTCTCATGGCTTTTTCGACGCTTCCAGTCCAGAACCTGTAGGTAGTAGCTGTCTCGTGCAATTTCACTGCCTTCCAAAGCTGTTTGTCTTATATCTGTACAGCTTCTCCAGGATCCGACACTTCATACCTTTGAAAGCGCATTATGATTACCTTGAGAAGCAGGCAGCAATCTGACCGCCAAGCAAGATCAGCAGCGCATTCTCCTCTGACCGGTGACCCAAATGCGGCGGCAGCGACAGCCATGGCGCCGTTGGTACCCTCCGGCTGCGCAATCCTGCAGCTGACAGCGCACGGGCAGGAATCCTTCTTGTTGTTCAAAGGTACTCGCAATCTTTCTTTTTTCCAGTGTCTCACCAATTTCTTTCCAGTCTTCTGGCCTTGTTGAGCTCAAGCCTTGCAATTTCACAACACTTCAATCCCTACCCTTTGACACTATGACCGCTTCATGACCACCATTTCCTCCCAACCATCCAACGTGATTTCCCTGAACGCTCCAGTTGCACATCCCCGCGTAGTCGCATCCCCGCCGTGACACAAAAGCCGCAAGCTGGAACGAAGCTAAGAAGGAAAGGCTCGAACTTGCTTGTCACCCACAGCTGGATATTTCAGCGACTCCACGACACATAAGAGCTCTGAGATTCCCCCCTCTCGAGTCCCAACATACCATCCTACAGAAATCCAGCCGAAAGTCACCACTCACCCGCCAGCCATGGCCTACCCGGAACTAACCCTCCACCACACCCACCGCGACACCCTCGTCCGCTGCACCACCACGCGCGCCACCCTCCCCGCCCTCCTCCTCCGCGCCTACCTCCCCGCCTATCCCGCCCACCTCACGCGGCGCCACCAGCTCGACCTCTCCGCGACCTACATCCCGGCCTCGCCCCTGACGACGCACGACCTCCTCCGCTCCTCCCAAGTCACCCGAGCCTGCCATGCCCTCATCGACGCGCTCGCCCTCGCCGCCACCTCGTCCTCGTCCTCGTCCCCCTCGCTCCCCGACGCCGCCGACGCGCACCTCGCCGACGCCCTCGCCCGCGCGCAGCTCGAGGACCGCCGCGCCGGCGCCCCCTCCCCCCGCGGCGTCCGCAACCAGCGCACGCTGGCCACCTTCCTGGTCTTCGCGGACGTGTCGCGCGCGTTCCGGTCGCGCCGGCTGGGCGGCGTGCTGGCGCGCTTCTTCGCGCGGCACGGGGCGCGGATGCTTGCGGGGGACGACGACAGGAGGTACTATGGGGACGACGGATTCCTCGATGAGTACGGTGGTGGTGGTGGTGGTGGTGGTGGTGGTGGTCCGGGGGAGCATCCGCATGCGGTGGTGCTGTGGGCGTGGGCGCTGGCGGTGCTGGTGAGGACGGGCGAGGCGGAGAGGGACGCGTGCTTGAGGGAGGTGTTGAGGTGTCGGCCGGATGTGTTGGGGGCCGGGAGCAGGTTTGAGGGGTTCGTGAAGAGGGGGTTGCCTGGTGGGGAGGCGTTTTGGGATGTGCTGGAGAGGGTGGGCGGGGAGAGGGAGGGGTGGGGGTTGGGGCCTGGAAGCGGGTGGAGGAGGAGGGTGCTGGAGGATGGGGGCGTGGAGTACCTGCATGAGCACCGCGAGAGGAGGGTCGTGAGGGCGGGTGGCGCAGGCTCGGGCAGTGGCGTTGGGAGGCCGTTGGGCGTCGAGGTCCATCATCGTTCGCGTAGGATTCTAGAGCCGGAGGAGATGATAACTTGGAAGCCTGCGCTACGTGGGTACAGTGGTATCCGCGGTGGTGATGTTGGCGTGAGAGGAGCGTTGGAGTCGATCAAGGATGAGCAACGAGAGCTGCGCCATGATGTTCATGACTTGAAGGATGAACTGGATGAGATCACCGAGAGGATTGAGAAGCTCGGGCGGCGCGACCGCGAGAGGAGACGTAGAGACAGGCTGGACTGGCGGGAGAGGGATGTCCTAGATTTGTCTGAGGACTATGAGTCAGAGTCGATCTCTGAGTGGTTCGACGAGTATTACTAAGTTCAACGTATAAAGGGCTGAGAGAGAGGCGCGGACTTCGGGGGAGCGCGAGGGTTTCTGTACTATTTCTTCCTGACTGTGTCTTCCGCTTTAGAGAGGTTTGACTTAAAAAGTGACAGTTCCTTTGCACTTCCTATGCCATTCTTTGCCCTGCTGGTCCGGGTTTCTCTGTTGCACATCCTAGCTGGCTCGGTGAATCCAGAACTCTACTAAGAATTTTGAATAGATACCGAATCAACCTGCACTATTTGGACTTAGCTTGATAAAGTGTATGAATGACTGAATCGCACGCAGGCGAATGATCAATACACGAAGAGAATCGAGAACGGTCCTCACAGAAAGTAGACGGATAACCGCCCCAAGTTTATTCAGCACAAACGCCTTGCGCCGGGGAACACGAGACCCTGGTGAATCCGCCAGTCCGATCTTTCCCTCCCATCAAAGCAACTCCCTGAACGCCGCGCTAATCGCACAATATCCAACGAGAAGCAAGCCCCCGCCTTTCCAAGCCCTCGTACAATCTCTCCTTTTTCAAAACTCTTTTAGACCGCATCATCTCAAGAACTTCAGCACCAGATAGCAGAAGGTGAAGAAGACGACGACACCAGCCCAAAATATCCATTTGTCCTGCTTCGCGCGCCTCTCAACCATGCGGATAGTGTCGCCGGAGATACCGAGGGTGTTCGCAACGCTGTATAGCTTGCGCTGAGTGCCCTTGAGCATCTCGCGCTGGTCACCAAGATCGCCAAGCACGGCGCGGCCGCGCTCCAAAAATTCGTCCAGCTGTGCGTTGGTCTGCGCCATGAACGACTGCTCACGGAATGCATGCGTTTCGCGCGTGTAGTCTGACGGCGCAGCACCGAGTGCCGAGGGGCCGCCACCGCTGCCAGGTCGTGGGGCCCACGGGGAGTTTGCAGACGTCGAAGCTGAGGCGTACGGGTTTTCGGGAGTGGCGGCGTGGTGAGGACGGCGGCCTAGAAGCTCTGTACGGGTTTGTACTTGTTGCTATGGCAGGAGAGGGGGTGTCAGCATGCTTCTCTGTGGCCAAGTGGGGGAGAATGAAGAGTAGCTTACCCGCTCATCGTTTTCTTGCTTCAACCGGTTGAATTGTTCACGGTAATCATTTAACTCATTGCGAAAATTCTTGATGCGTTCGTATGCCTTCTCCTGCTTTGCGGCGACCATCTCCTGCTTGGCTAGGCGGTTGTAGTCATCTATGGTGCGGCTAAAGGAAGTAAGGGAGGCGTTGATTTGCCCTGCGGCGTTTCGTAAGTTCCTGGCGTTGGAATAGTGTGGAGAGACTAGGCTTACCCAACAGGGCGGGCGACAAGGTGCTACTCTCGGCGAAAGCATCGAGGTCCTTGCGTATGGAGGTGGACTGGCGCAGGGCGGAGTTGAAGAGGGAGTTCTGCATGCGCCGTGAGTGGTGTGAGGGCCAATGTGAACGGAGTGCTATTCACCATGATTGCGCAATGTCGCCGGCGGCGTCTGTAGAAATTCCGGCCTGGAGACAGCAACGGTCGGCTTTGGAGAGCTTCCGGCTACGTGTAGGCAGAGGCGTGGAGTTGAGTGGCATGCACGACGTGTGTTCTGCCGCACGCTGCCGCCTTCGCTGATCGGCGCTCGCTTGCATCTTCCGCGAACCTTAAATCGTGGCCGCGTCTGAAACTTCCGCCTGCAGTCAGAGCCAAACGCAATCGTCCAGCAACCCTTACATCGCCGCTCTGCCCGTTCAAGCACTTGAATCTTATCTATTTATCTTCACTCATTTCGAGGCTGCAATCTCTGCCTGCATAAACATCGCAAAGTATCCCGAACTCTAAGTGACTCGCCATATAATTCACTCGCCTTCGGCGCTCCTTACCGTATCTCACCGGCCAGGATATCCCTCGTGACGGCGCTCTGCTCTGCCGAGGCGAGATGCCTTTCGACAAAGCCTCCATTCATCTCATCATCACTCCATATCTTTGCGATACCGGTGACCGGAATTTTGATCAATGCCCAGCGAATTTCGAATGCCGTGATGTGGCTCTGGGCCGCAGGGCCATATCGACCTTCCTCATCGGGCAGTGAACTTCGAGGCCGATGATGCTTGGCCGGCCCAAGACTGCACAATCTCCAGGTTTCTCCCGTCCCATCCCGGCTCAACGCCCGAGCCTCGATGCCGTTCCTGAGAATGGCGCCAAGGTATGAGCTCATTCATTGACACATTATGAGGGGTAGACTTCCTGAATCCAGCTCCTTGCGGAAGCTGTCTAAGATAAAGCTTGAACGCCTGCTGGCACATATCTCACCGACTAACAGCCCTACGGACAGCATATAAGGAGCGCGTTTCCGAACCGTAGTATAAAGAAGTTTTAGTTTGTTTCACGCAGCCCGCCCCCACCATGTTTGCGCGTGTTGTGACATCCGCACTGCTCTTCGCGTCGAGCATAGCTCAAAATGCCCCTCTACCCCAAGATCAGTCCGCTTCTGTTGCCGCAAATGTCTCGGATTTTGCCAGCTGTGTGGCAGCTTCCTGGCCGACCTCCTCACTGGGTGCAGAGATCATTCCCCAAGCTCCGGACGACGAGCTGCGTGCTATGCTCGATGAAATCAATCCCGCGAATATCGAGGCTACCATCCTGAAGCTTGTATCTTTTGGCACTCGACACACCCTGTCAACCCAAAACTCCACGACCCGCGGCATCGGAGCCGCAAGAGATTGGATTGCCTCGGAGATGCGCAAGTACGCTGAGGCGTCAAATGGCCGAATGACCGTATCCGTCCCCGGCTACATCCAACCTGTCGCAAGCCGAATTACTTTTCCTGTGAGGATCAGCAACGTCATTGCGCGACTAGAGGGCTCGGAGACTCCGGATCGTGTGTACGTGATTTCAGGCCATTATGACTCCAGAGTAACGGACGTCCTGAACTATGAGGCCGATTCCCCTGGAGCGAACGATGATGCGTCTGGTGTAGCTGGTAAGCTATACATCTTTCAATCCAAAAGCCAGCCGGGAACTCACAATCAACAGTGGTCTTAGAGCTCGCTCGAATTCTAGCAACCCGTCAGCCGCGAGCCACAATATTGTTCAGCGCCGTTGCCGGAGAGGAGCAGGGCCTTTACGGGGCCACTTTCTTCGCGCAGACCCTACGGAATGCCAGCGTCAACGTCGAGGGCATGCTCAACAACGACATCATCGGCAGCTCTACCGGCGACGACGGCGAGAGAGATCCGTTCAACATCCGCCTGTTTGCCCAAGGGCCGCCCACGACCGAGAGCGCTACCCGAACCGCACAGCGCCTCACCATCGGCGGTGAAAACGACTCTCCTGCCAGGCAGCTGGGCCGTTTCGTGTCTGAGGTCTCGTCCAATGATGCCACCGGCATGAACGTAGCCGTGGTGTATCGCCTAGACCGCTACCTCAGAGGCGGAGATCACAGGCCGTTCCTGAAGGCGGGCTACCCGGCCGTGCGCTTCACGGAGCCCAACGAGAACTTTGACCATCAACACCAGGATATCCGCGTCGAAAATGGCACGCAGTATGGCGATCTTCCCGAGTTCGTGGATTACGAGTTTACCGCACGTGTGGGGAAGGTGAATCTGGCGGCGCTGTGGTCCCTTTCCCAGGCTCCTGGCATGCCGCGAAACGTGACGGTCGATACGTCGGCCCTGGACAACAATAGTAGGTTCACGTGGTTGCAGGTCGATGATCCGGAGTTGGCGAGTTACGAGGTCGTCTATCGGCCTACTGCTGCTCCGCTATGGACCCACGCGTACGATGTCGGAAATGTGGGAACGGTGACTGTGGATTTGAGTAAGGACAATGTGGTGTTTGGAATCAGATCGGTGGGAAAGAATGGCTACAAGAGCCCGGCTGTGTTCCCCTTCCCTGCCTAATGGCGGCCAGAGGCCGTGCCGGACACCAGGCCCTTCGAGAGACTTCTGGGCTGCGTTGGTCTTTTCGTGGTTGAGAAAATGATTCTGCCTGAAATGCTTTGAAATCCTCAATGATGATCTTGGCACTAAGGAGCAAATATGAGATCAAAATCCCGTTGAGTCGCGTCAATGTAAGGATTTCGCACAGCTATGGTGGGTGATCGGCATTTGTAAGCACAATGAAGGCGAGAATGATGCTTTTTGAGGTGCCAAGCTGCCGCGTGGCTTGATGTCAGAACGCCCAGGCAGCAAAATATGGTCCCTGAAATGTAATATGCGTTTAGCAGTTCATCAAATCAGTATCTGCATCAGAGTTGGAAGGTTTCTGTTGCATACTGTGCCGAGATGACTCTTGAACTCCGCTGTGGCTTGCAGGGATCTCATGGAGTTGCCTGCGCGTTAGGAAAATCATGGATCATGATTCACAATTCGCGCAACGGAGAAAACAGTCCATACGCTTCTATGACGAAACCAAATGGTATGCTCGACATATACTCGCATTTCATGATGTCCTTTGCGACAAACTGGTGCAAGGGGGAGAAAACGGTTGAAGATGCAAGCCGTACGCACTGTTCCAAGTTTCACTGACTGATTTAATTCCGAAATGATATTTCATTCCAATTCTCCCTTGTACGGGTCCTTCAGATGTGGGGGCACGCTCTGATTCAAGAGCGCGTGGACAATGATGGCTGCGGCGGGGCCAAAGCCGCGTTTTTTCTCCTGGAAATTTTCACGGTATCCACATGCATCTCGGCCTTTTCTTTCTGTGTATCAAACACACGTCGGAGAATAGATTTGGAGATAGATTCGATACCTTTACAAAATGTTGCACCTCCTCGTATAGTGGGAAGTTCCAACCTAAGACAGAGCGACGCTCCAATGCTTAAAAAGTCGTAACGCTCATGCGTCACGAAAGGGCACGTAGAGGCCAAACTGCAGCAGCGTCTCCAGTGAAAGCAATAATTCCGACAAAAGGATGAGATTTTCATGGAATATTAGCAGCTAGGCTAAATTCAGTTGGTGTTGCGATGTCCAAGAATTCGCAGTAGGGCGTGTGGCTTGGGGCGTGTGAGCGCAACCGGAAGTACTACATCTGACAGCAATATCCGCAAACGTGTTACACCGCCCCCAAGCCGCCTGCATTTCAAGGAGTCACACCACATATCAACTGGAGAATGGCGTGCAAATCCTTCAATCCACATACTGTGGCTTGCTGCTTACGGAACGTCCGTGAATTTTGAACGCGCAATTGCCAAGACACGCGATGGTGCCACGGCGAAAAAGCTTCTGCCTCTCTATAAGCAGCTGAGCAAGGTCGAACTGAATCAGCGATACCGAAGTCGCCTTGGATGGCGACGCGAGGCTAGAAAGTTAAGGGAGGCTTTGCTTACGGAATGCGCTCAGCGCCTTTCCGTCTTGGGACACCGTCATCATTGCGGGGATGTGGGTAAACAAGTGGCCGCCGGCATGCCCAAGTCTCGCAGTCATTCGCGGTCGCGACTTGTGGGCTGACTCACCCAAACCCTAGCGAGCTGGCGCACCAATGTGAGCGGAAGGGAACACCACGACACTGCGCCGGTGACCACAGCCTGCCCACCGCTGCCGCCTACGCCGCCGCTTCTCATACAGCGTGTCGCAAGCCACAATCCTCACAATTATAGCACGCGGTGACTCAACATGTCCAAAGGGCGCAGCCGCGTGTGCTGTGATTTGTCCACTGACCGCGCGTGCTGCCTGCTTGCGTGAAGGATAGCCTTTGAACTCCGACTCCGCCTTCTTGGCCTGGGCTGCGCTTAGCATCTACCCAAGCTTTTGGCCGCCGGTACAAGGATCATTCTCGGCCGCAAGCACGGCTTTCCAACCCCGTTACCGCGCACACCATTGCCGGTATGATCGACACCGACTCATGGCTAACTCCGACGTGCGTGTGATGCTTGAGCATTGGCGGGATGGTAAGCAGCACTGCCTAATCTTGCCTCAGGTATGACTGGCCTCGGCCGGATGGCCCTCCCCATATAAGACTATGCTGTCTGCCTGACCTCCACCTCAGACAACCACATCCTCAACAAAGAACACCAACTCTGTGATAATCCTTCAGATTCTCTACTTTGTCTCTCATCGGACTGATCTCATACTATCAAACTTGATCGCCAACCACAACCCGGCTCCTGAGCTGTGATACCATCAACAAGCAACCACCATCAGCAATCACCATCATCTCCGCATCCATCATCTCAGCCTACATCTATTAGCAATCATGTCCAAGTCAAGTTCCGCCACTTCCTCAGACACCGCTTCCATTATGAGCGCGACGTCAACCAAGTCAACGACAAGTCTACTCAAGAAAGTCTTCCATAAGGACCGCTCCTCGAAGGCCATGACCGACGCTCAGCTCGCCCAAGCTAACCGCGCTCGGGAGGAGAAGGCAAACCAGCTCACCGCTGCTGCCACATGGATGGCTCTTCGGTAAAAACCCTCCGACAGTTCTGGAACGATACGGAGCGGCTGAGACGTGGGCATCGGACTCTTGCAGGCAATAAGGAATTGATGGCTTGATGAATTTCCTTCATGGCGAGGACATCGCAGCGGTGAGTGGGATCTCGCTGCTCGAGTCCTTGCTTGTGTATTCAGCATTTACCATGGCACCAAATTGGTCCACCGGCTTCCTGGCCGGAGAAACGGAGTTCGGGATCTCATTCTTGTATCTAGTGTCATTGTCACAGCAATAATCATTTTCAGATTTGAAACATGTTCCTCAGTCTTTCTGCTAGTGTTCAAGCAGTACTGACATCGTCACTTCTCCTCGCTCATTCCGGGAGTTCCGCTATTATGAGACCCCATGCTGATCCGGAAAGGTGTTTCAGCACTCCGATCGCGACCCAATGAGATGATGATTCCGTCCAACATCTACATCAGTCTTCAGTATCTTAATGTTGCCAAGCCGAAGGATCCCTACACCTATCAAGAGATGGTAACGATGTTCGTCTGACTGTGCTTCTTGCGTCATCTTTCCGAGCGGACGATATTTAAGCTTTGCTAGATCGGAGTTTGTTGATAAAATACGAGCACATAACATTTTTAGAGAAAGCTGACCGATCGGACTATTCAGGTATATGTTATACTATACCATCGCACAATTTTCGCACGAAGCAGAAATCCCCGAGACTCCCTATCGCGACGGCTACATACGTTTTCCAACTACCGATCGTCCATTTCGAGAGCGAGAATGGCTCCACCTTTACAATATACTTGGATTGAGAAATGCACATGGTTCGCGTTAGGGAGGCTTTCCTGCTCAGCCGTGCCATCCGCTGAAACGGTATGCATGATGAAAGGCGGTAGATGATGCACGACACCAGTGTCCCGTATACCTGCAACATGAAACACGGCTTCGTAGCCCTGTGTGAAAGCGTACCATGATCCTCATAGCCAGAACATGGGGTGGACTACAATCATACAAGCTTGATACCCATCCATTCCAGCAAGCGTTCAGCGCGAGCCGCAGGATCTTGCCTGGCGAACAATACGATCTGGCATCCGGTGGCCCGTGATGCAAGCAGTAAGTACACTCAAATCAGTCAAGACCCCAAGGCTTCCTAATTGCCTTCCGATGTCGTCCATGCGCGCGTGCTGGACCGCCACTCACCCCTCCTGAACACCTGTCTACCGACCCTGTGATATGGTGCACGGATGACGTTGGGGAATGTTAATCACCCATTTGCACCCGCACATGATCTGTCATTGAGGCCCCAAAATACACAAAAGAAACCTTTAGTGGTGTCTTCAAACTTCATTTTCCCACTCCAACGACTTCCACACTTACTGATAATCAATACGAAGGTCATAAAACTGCTATCAGCACCTTAAAACTTACTCCACAAAAACACCCTGCCCGACCCCTTCACTTCCTCCCTCCGACTTGTTGCAAGCTTCATCAACTTCCTCGAAGCTTGTATTCAACCTTGCTGAATCGGAGACTACTCAATCCTGCATTTTCCCGTCAAGTGCTTGTACCCACAAGTTTGCATCATGACTCTCCAGCACAACCCTGCACCAGAGTTCATGTAGGTATTTCCTCGCTCCCACTCTTTCTATGACATGAACACCTGTCTGACAAAGAGTATTGCAGCAATAAGTTTGATTCCGCTCGCTCTCCGACCGAAAACACATACGAAGATGGCTACAGCCCGTCCAGCATCCCGCAGCTTGGTTATCCAATTGCATTCAATGATGAACCCTCACAGAGTCAACTGATCAACGGACAGTGGGCTGAAGTTAATGGTTTGAAGGAAGCTCGCATGAAGGTCTCCCAAGACCACCTACGCGCGGACATGAGGAAGCGCACTCATGCCGTTCCTAATACCCAGATCAGTGACCGCACCATATCGGCTCCCTCCTTCCCTCTGGCTTCTCAGCTGAGTCACATGGATCTGATGGCACACAATCACTTCGAGGATTATCTCCAAGAGACGGACGACGACAAACCAGAGTTCATGGAAGCATGCAAGAAGCGCATACCCCGTCTCGTCGACGCTTCTACCAGCCGCCATGCCAACCATTTCAGCAGTGGAGATTCTCGCGACCGCTCTCGTTCGCCTGACTACAGCAGCAGCCGCATGGTGAGCGACGACTCAGACAGCGAGAGCCCAACCCCTCGCCCTGCCGCCGACGCGCTTGATACCTCGCCTCGCCGCGACCGCCGCGGCCGCATCACCCTCCACAACCGCGCCAACCAAGACATCAGCCTCTTCGTCACTCCCGGGCCGGATGAGGCGCGTCGTCGCCGCCGCCGCCGCCGCCGCCACTACCGCGATCGTTCTCCCCTCCCTCCTTCCAACAGCAACAACCCAAACGCAACCACTACCACCACCGCCGCCGCCGCCTCCGCCCCATCGTCCGACCCAGAGGATGACCCCATCCACCGCCGCCGCCTGCGCGCCGAGCGCGCCAACCCCAAAGCGCACCCCTACGCGCGCAAGCAGGCGCCCGAGAACGACCCGGAGAACCGCGAGATCAAGCGGATGCGCGTGGAGCAGCGCATGCACTGGGAGGACATCGCGGCGGCGCTCAACCGCGCGCGCGTCGCGGCGGGCAAGACGCCGGGCTTCACGCAGGCGGCCGTGTACGGCCGGTTCTCGCGGGTGGCGGGGCGCATCGCCGAGGTGGACGGCGAGGAGGGGTTCGACTACAAGGATTACCTGCACTTCAAGCACCAGAAGACGGGGACGGCGGCCGGGGCGGGGGCGGGGACGGGGACGGGGAAGGAGCGGAAGATGCCGGCGCTGAGTCGGGAGCAGGAGGCGCTGCTGGTGGAGTGCTACGAGGAGGTCGAGCGGGAGCGGTGGCGGAACGTGGCGAGCAAGTTCAAGCTCAAGGCGGGCGTGAGGCTGACGGACGAACAGGTCGCGAGGAAGTGGAAGACGCTGTAGGCGCGGCCTTTTTCCTCCCGCTCGACTCGCCGCTGCGAGGACTTTCTGGTCCCGTGCTGCGACCTGGTCTCCGTCTCTCCCCTTCTCTCAACTGGCCTCGATGGACTTTCCTTTGCGGTGTTGGGGTCTCAGCATGATTCGGGAATGTTGGGTAGCGTCTCTAGCCCGCTTCACGAAGAGTTCAGCATCTCACCGGCTCGGGCACCAATTGGTCTTCCTTCTCGAACTTGGATTATCATCATCGGCGCTGTCATCACTGATCACCACAAAGAGCGCTCCCAGCTCCGACATGTTTTCTCGACTCCCCGATATCCGGTCAACATGACGGCACGGCATTGTTTCCGGCGCTTCAGCCTCGCGATCTTTTCGCGAGAGGGCGTGACAGGATACTTAGCATGATTTGGAAATTATCATATCTTCTTGTCGGAAGGAGAGATTTTCATCAATCGGGCTGCTTCATGGAGGCGCCGGGCTTGGTTCATTGTTTCTTGCCGGCGTTTTTGTCTTTCTGTTCATTTTTGGTATACGCTGCTGCTCTTTGCCACAACGCCGACATAACGGCTGTGGTTTGATCCCGGCGGGATCTACTTCCCTTAATATTGTGCGCCTGAGAGTGGTAATCTGCGTTTTGTTGGAATTTGGGTCATGAGAGATTGGCAAGTTGCGTGATGATGGCGATATGAGTTTGCCGAAAAGTTGACGAGGACCACCGATAGACAAATTGCATTGGATAGATAAGACACGTGGATATTGTGCTTTTGGAAGTGCGATAACAAGAGGAGTTTCAATCATAGTTGATGTTGAATTTTGCTTTTTACAAGGGCTCTCTCTGCACACAAAGCGGAACACCAAGCGCACATCACCACCAAGCAAGTATAAGTCGAGATCGTGAATAGGTGGTAATATTGAAGCTGAACTGCATATTTTAAGCAGCAGCATCGGAATATGATGAGAATAGAAAAGAAGTGGAAGATCCAGGTATCCAAAGGATTACCCTATGGACAAGATGATTGCTGGGTCGTCATTCCCGAGAGATGCACTGAACAAACATGAAACCGTCGTATTGGGAAATATGAAGAGAGCAAACCACCATCCACATCTTTGATCCGTCGTTCGAAAATGACTGAGCCCCCATTCATCCGTCGCATTAGCAAGCACTCCACTTGTATTGGTGCCCCGAGCTCATCTTGTCCCTGACTTTCGACCATCTACTGTATTCCCGAATCGGATCCGAACAGCACCAGATCCAAAAACATCTGTTATGAACCTTTCCTCCATGCAAGGACGTCGTCAACGATATGCCGCCCCATCAAGGTATTCCTCCTTAAGTCAGACCAGCTCATTGGTCAATCACAACCGCCTCGACGAAAGCCTTCTCAACGGCGCAACTCAATAATCTGCTTGCAGCAAAGTTATCTTCGTTCTCTCACCTACGCACGGCGTGGTGCCCCATCTTGTGCCACTTCCTGTAGCGAACACTAAGCTTACCAAAGTTTGCAGAAGAACCACCACGGTTGGTAGCGGCGCCACGGAAGCTGATCTGCTCTTCGTCGTCGTCATCAATAGGGTTGCCGGTGGCACCGACGTCGCGGCGTTTGCGTGGTGGGATGGGGACGAGGTTCGGGTTGAATTGGGACTGCTGCTTGCTGGTATCCTGAGCGTCGTGGTCACCACGCTTAGGGTTGTCGTTGTAGCCGTAGTCGCCGCGGGTGCGGGAGTAGGTGCCGTAATCACGGTCTTCGCGAGCATACTGAGCCTTGCGGTAGTAGGTCGGATTAGGTGACTGGCGGCCGCGGTTGCCAGAGTAGTAGCGGCTGCTAGACTTGTATGCAGGGGAGCGGGTCCTGCCGCGGTTGGAGTAACGATCGTGCTTGTGATCCGGCGAGCGCGAGTGGCGACGGTAGTCAACGCGTGAGTAGGAGCGGTTGCGGTGGCCGCCTGAGCGCCAGTAGCGGTGTTCATGGGAGAACTTGTAGTTCGGGGAGCGGGAGCGGCGGTCGTAGCGGCTGTAGGGGCTACGAGAGCGCTCGTCGCGACGGTACTTCCGGCCGTGGTCGGAACGGGACATGCTGCGGCCGCGATGCTCGTGGTAGATCTTGTAGTCTCGGTGCTTGCCACCGTGCTGATAGTCATCTTTATCCTCGTATGACTTGCTGAGTTTGGAACGATTAGGACGTTGGAGAGTGTTGGAAGAAGGCGTGTTGGTGTCGTGGTCCAAAGCCTTCAGAGTGTCGTCGTACGTGGTGGTAAACTCGATGGGTTTACTGCGCAAAGCAGACGTAACATCAGCGGCTCCATGAAAAGTAGGAAGCTTTATGGTGAAGTCGCGGTAAAGCACGATGCCGGGGATCTTGATCTCATACTGAACCATGAACTCCCTCTGGATGCAGCGTGGGAACCACAGCGAGAGGCGGAAGGCGTTGTTATCGTCTGAAGACCACCTCGGGATTGCATGAGCTGCCACTTCGGGCTTGTTCTTCTCCACCACCCATTCGTGGCAGAAAGAGTTCTTCGCGTGAGATGGAGTCAGCGAGAGGTTTTCTAGTGAACTACCTGGTTAGAGAGATTACTTACTAGCTCGGTGATGAAGCTGTTTCCGGCGGAGTCGGCGTTAGCCTCCAGGTATCCGCGCTCATCGCGCATGCCATGCTCCGGGAGGAGCTTCATGCGCTTTGCTTCGTTAGTAATGCGCATCCACAGCGCATCATGAAGGATTGCCTTCAAGTCTTGGGAGGTGTACGTAGTGGCCTCCATGTTGGCTGTGCTACGCGTGAGGTTGTGAGAGAGAAGGAAGTTGGAGGGAGGGAGAAGATCTTTTGTTGACGCGACGCAGCCCTGTCACGTGCAAGGGTGCTCGCAGCATCACTTCAGGAAAGAACAACCGCAGGGGCCTACTGTGAGCTGCCTTCGACTTGGCTCACTTCTTATTACTCGTTGAATGATCGAATACTATTCCCTGGCTTCAGCGATCACGGCTGCTGGCTGGATATGACGTGGAAGCTTCCACTCGAAAACTGATATCCAGCAGACATCTAATGAATGAGCTCGGTAATTCTCGACAGAAGTCTATGTTGAGAATTAATCCGTTATAGGGCATCAAATACTCCAAAGGGAAATGCCAACGCTTTGGAACATGCTGGTGACATTGTTCACGGCGAAATCATTCGCGCCGCGCAGCATCTTCGTCTCGCACAACTGCCAATTGGTTGTGCTAACACCATTTATATATCAGGTGAATAAGTTCCCAGAAAACACAAAGAGCGGAGTATGAGTAGTAGCAGGAATGGAGACTCATATTAAGGGAGAGGTTGCAAAAAGATTACGTCGATGAGTTTAAGAACCGCGGAATAAATACTCTTGCAAATAAACAATCTGATGCTGCTCTTTTTTTTTTTTTTTTCAAAATATCCACGAGATACCAAGATGAGCCAAGAGATATATAGCGTGCATATTTTGTTCTAACATTCTGCTCGTAGCTTTTGAGCTGCGGCAGTGGCTATAAGAAGTTCAAGTGCAACGTATCAACTCCAAAAAGGAAAAATAAAACGGATGAGTGAGTGTTGAGCGATATGGATGCCCTTGAGGTATTATCTATGAGAAATTGATCCTTACCGAGCGTGTTAATGGTGACGAATACTCTGGACTGTAGGGAAAACATAGGAGTTTAATCTATAATATTATGAATGGTCTCAGCTCCGGCTAATCGCAAGTTCGGCCACGATATTTCCGCACATAACGCCAGAGGAAATAACCATAGGAGACAATACCTCAGCGGACCTAAATCTGATTTGGGTTCCAGCTGGGTGGACACTCGTGAAATAATGGGATGTGCAGAAACATTGCTCAATGCCTCACTCCCGCTTTCCATTCTGCACAGCCACTCATGAACTGCATCCCTCGCAAAGGCGGCCTCGCTTCTACCAGTACCACGTGAAGTCATCACCAGAATTCCCATCCATTCGGCGTTCCTCTACTCCACCCAACCGCCCGTCGCCCGCTTCCGACGCCGCTCACTCCTTCCATCGACTTCCAGCACACCACCACAAACCTACACCACAACCGTCAAAATGCCGTCTTTCTCCCTCCGCCTACACAAGTCCAAGAAGAATGACAACAACATCGCACCACCCCCAGCGCCATCCTCGCCAACCTCCCATCCGCCGCCCTCCCCACCGGCAAAAGACCTCACGACCATCCACCTCATCCAGCACGAAGTGACGCGCCTCCGGGCCACGCGCCACACGCTCGAACGCCTCGAGGCCAAGCTCGCGACCGCCGCGCAGGCCCGCACGCACCCGCTCTCGACCGAGACCGGCCTCCTGCGCGCGCTCAACGCCGGCGCGCCCGTCCGCATCGACACGACGCTGCGCTTCCTCGCGCGCGACTGTGGATAATGACATGGTTGACATATGGCGTTGACTTTAAGCTCGAGGACGTGTCTGGCAAGCTTGGAGATGGATCTCCGGCTCATCTCCGCCAGGAACCTGTGCCTTGATGTGGGTCCGGGGATCTACGCAACGCTGATGCAAGCAGGATCTGGTATTGCTACGGGTACCATGGAAACCAATTGCGGATCCCGTGCGATCCATCTTGCTCCAGTCCATCTGTTAGTCATCCACGGAGGAGGAGCGATGGGATGTGGAGCAGCCGCCAGGCCTGATTGCGTGCTTTCAGGCTCGTCTCCTGGACCAAGTTGGCAGCGTCATGGCTGGCAGATGACGTTGCGTTGCGGTCAGTTTCAGGAAGCATTCCGTTATCTATAGCGGTTAGAAAATACGGCCGCCGTGTCGGGGTTGGTGGTTCGGCTGTCTCGGGCACTCCCGCGGTGATGGTGCAAGCATGGGGAGAGGATGGAATCATGATAGTTTGCGCACGGATCGGGGCTGACTAGACTGCAGATCACCGAGGAATGGGCGCTGCCGTGGATGCAAGGCTTACCCAGTAGATGTAGATGCCATGGCATAGCGGGCAATGCAGGGAAATAAGGGACCTGAGTTGAAGCATGCTCCGCAGTCGCCATAAAGGAATACCATGAGGTGCGGTGGCGGGCGATCGCAACAACACATGTCCTATTACGTACTGTGGCTTGAGCCCCTTGGCCGATTACCGAAAAGGGTAGTCGAATCCCTTCGTCGCTATTCTCGAGGTTTCTGTTACGCATAACATCCCGCACGCGCGGGATTGCGACGCGTACCGGTCAGCGAGAAGGCTTTTTTGCAGCCATCTCACGCGCTTCTCGAACACGCTTCGCGCTCCAACGGTCGTCCTCATTCGCCACCACGTGCAGAAAATTCCGGGGTGGATCCTTGGTAAGCGAGCACTTAGGCTTCCCCGAGGGCGCTGCTAACCGCATCCAGCTATTTGCGGACGCTTACACGCCAGGGCCACGGTGTTTTCGACTGCCTCTGTCCGTGCCTGCCGCCGAACCGTTGCCGCTCGCCTTCGAGCCGCTTCGACAAGCCACCGGCCACGACAAAACTAAGGTTGGGCCAGTGAGCCTTGGCTTCCTGTTTCGCTTTAGGCCCTTATACATCACGCAACTACCCTGCTACCCTCCTTTGCTTCAAATTCTTACTGCAACCTCCGACACCACCACCTACAACACCCAGCCTGCTCCTCCTGCACCGCCGCCTGCGTCTCCACTGCTCAGGCACGAACACGTCCACTTTCTCCAGTTCCGACATTTGCGCTTCCACGCGCCAAATGCTCAAGCTCTTCCGAAGCACCGTGCACAACCCCCATACGGACGAGTCTAGACCGGCCGAATCCGCGGCATCTGATTTAAAAGGATTTCCCAAGACCACAAGCACAGCATCGCCACAGAAAATGCTTCTCCGGATTCCCAAGTCTCCCCTCACCGTCGTCGGTGACCCGGACCAGGCCTCCAGCGTGCCCCTCGCCGGGCACGTCGAAGTCCTGGCCAAACCCTCCCAGCAAGCCGAAATCTCCTCCATCCAGCTCACCCTGGTCCGGACCACGAAGATCAAGAAGGCTGCCTCAAAACCGCAGGAGTCCCTGCTCGCGAGCAGGCGGCGCTCGTTCGGCTCCCGGAGCCCGACCCGGGACAAGCGGACACACGTCGAGGAGCTGATGCAATGGACCATCGCTTACTCGCCATGCCACATGACCGAAGACACCACAGCAGCATCCTCCCCAGACTCCAGACAAACCAAGCAAACCGACCGCCGCAGCCTGATCCCCTTCCACATCCAGATCCCGGGCCACCTACCCGCCACGACCTCCACCGCCTTAGGCAGCACATCATACACCCTCACCGCTTCCGCCATCTCCACTACCTCCTCTAACAAAATCCTCTTCAAGACCGAAACCCCCCTCACCATCGCTCGCGCCCTCCACCTCCCCGCCGGTCCCGCCACCGTCGTCCTCCGCCGCCGCTTCCCGGAAAGCGCCATGAGCACGCGCCTGACGCTCCCGGGCGTTCTCAGCCCAACCGCCTCCTTCACCGCGACGCTCACCCTCTGCGGCAGCGTGACGCGCCGGGGCCGCACGACGTCGCACCTGTGCGTGCGGCGCGTGGACTGGCGCATCGAGGAGCGCGCGTCCGTCGTCTCCGCGTCCGACGCCCCCCACCACCGGCTACCGCTCTTCTCCGAGCTCGAGGCCGGCTCCGTGGGCGACGGCGCGCAGAGGCCGAAGGACGGGCAGACGCACGTCCGCAAGCTGGCGGCCGGCAAGTGGGACGGCGGGTGGATGGGCAACGTCGACACGCTGCCGCGCGCGCCGACGACCGACGGCGAGGTCGACGTCAGTTTCCCCATCGCGCTGCCCGCGTCCGCGAAGGCGGCGTGCAGCGTCGAGGCGGGTGCTGGTGGTGCCGCCGCCGCCGCCGCCGCCGCGGCGCCGAGGCACGGCGGAGGGCCAGAGGATGCGCCGCTGCTGGCGGTCAGGCACGTCCTCGTGCTCGAGCTCATCACCGTCGAGCTCAAGTACAATGCCGACACCGGCGCGCTCGTCAACATGTATCCCTTCCCCCAGCGCAAGTTCGGCGCCGTGTACGACCTTAACGTTGCGCATTGGGATTATGGCGGTGGTGATGGTGGTGGTGCGACGGAGATGGTGCAGCAGCAGCAGCAGCAGCAGCAGCAGACGACGCCGATGATTGCGATACCCCCTTGTGCGGAGCTCCTGGGCGAGATGCCGCCATCTTACGATTCCGTTGCCGTCATGTAATATCTACTTCTAGACACATCTCTACTAGCCTTTTTTTGAGGGAACATTAGAAAGCGCTTCGCCGACGTACAGCGAAGCGCGAAAAAGTAATGCTATGGAGTTTTGGTGCTCTTGGGAGGTTAAAAAAAAAGGGGGGGGAAGGAGGCCGGTCGTGCCTCATCGCCATGGGCGATATCGGATATTGGAAGATTTTGTCAGAGGTCGTGTATCAAAGAAATTGGTAGCATCTTTCGCTGGAAAGGGATTAGGGTGGCGTTATTGCCTTGCGTCGGTGTGCCGCTTGGCTTCCTGGATGGGCGTAGCTTAGCCGCCGCCCGCAGCCCTGCATGTCAGCACGGATTCAGATGTGCGGATGAGTAATATAGTAATTTCTGACAACAAGACCGGCTTTCGACGCTCTGGAAGATCAACTACGAGGGAGCTTTCTCCCGGCGGTCATACGATTGTCTTCCCATCCATTCATGCGAAGTGTCTGCTGATGTGTCCATCATCGGACTGGAAACGCGGAGCTTGTTCCGGCGCCGAAACGGCATTCAGTTGGAGATTTGATTACTAAGGCTTGTTTGTGAACCGACCTGAAGCTGTACAGGCTTAGTATGGGCGCCATTCGGGCCTTTGAAAGCTTGTTGTGGTGCGCGGATGCTCCCTCTTCTACATAATTTCCCGAAGTGGTTAGCGTGGATTTTGCTGCGAGACGTCCAGTCATTGCAGAAACGTGGATCTGGAACGTGCGACGGCAGCAACATCAGAGAAAGCCATTTGAAGGGAAATCAAAGAGGGGAAAAAAAAGACATGAAGTCTTCCTTCTTTACCATGGTGGAAGTTGGTGATGTGCCGCAGAGCGGTGCTGCCATTCATCCGCAGCATGTTAGCTGCAGCTATTCTGACTTCATCCTCATGCCCAAACTTATGCCTTTCTCCTGCCCCCTTCCCACTGTCTCCGTCCCCTACATTTCGTTGCCCGACTCCTCACCCGTGGCGGCCCGCACATGAGAAAGCGCTTCGCGGAAGCCGCTGAGCATGCGGCTCTCATCCACCCACAGCATCATCAGCTCATCGTGGGTCCAGAGCCCGTCAATCTGCTCCGAGAGCCAACCGCACACCTCCTCCCTCTCGTCGCTATAGAGCAAGGGCCACAGCGCCATCCAGACAAAGATCTCCTGCCGCGCGCTGTGCACCTCCTTGCGCAGCTCCATGGCCGCCTCGAGGGCAAGCCCGCTGTATCCCCGCCGGTGCAGCGTCTGGCGGTCCACCACCATCCAGCCGTGCGTGAAGTCGTGCTCCTGTGGTCTAAGTTAGGCTGTTCGCTGCTGTTCAGGAGAGGGGTCGAACTTGCAGTCCGTCCGCGGTGCTCGTAGATCGTCCAGGCCCAGGGGGTCCATCGACCGTGCAAGTCGATCATGCGCGAGGCTTGCGCGTTCTGGCGTGCTTTCGGCCGCCTGCCGGCATATGTGGCGCCCGGCTGCGGGTCTTCGTACCTCCTGAAGCGGACTCTGGCAGCTTGGTGGAAGTCGATCGCGTCGTCTTGGGATTGGTGGGTGGGCATGACGGCGATAGAGCTCGTGTATGCTTCGTGTTGTGGGTCTCTAGATTGCGGGCTGCAAGGCCAGAAGTCCAAGGGAGAGACGGAACTGTGAAGGTTGTGGAAGTTTTGGAGGTCGTGAAGGTTGCGGAGATTGTAGAAGTTATGGAGGAGGGAGGGGTGTGTTTGTTTACACGGGGAAGATCTGGGTTGGTGAGAACGGAGCCAGGATTCTCCGGAATTGGAATCGCTGCTCTCCCCCCCCCCCTCTCTTCTCTCCTCTTCTCTCTCTTTCCTCCCCCAACACGTCCGGCAAGCTTGAAGCTCACCTACCATTAAACCCATGAATTTCTTGCGGCGTCCATATCCGTACGTTTCCTACACTTGAATCAGAGCTTGGCTAAAGCTCTACATAATATTGAGACTTGTAATTGGATCAATGCACTGCTTTCCAACCTTAGTCTAAACCCACGGTAGTCTTAGTTCATAGTCACATCACAGTCAAGTACGTCACATGGAATACATGGAATTTGTGACATAGATAATTGGCCAACAAAACACGGAAAGAAATTGCAGTGATGGGTACCTCTTCTGCAGCACGTAAGCAAGTGGCTTGAATACAGTACGTCTTTTCACTAGAGACTATGCCAAACTGGTATTGACATCGTGCTCATCATATTCTGTGATATGTCGAGGCGCTGGCTGATTACCTACGTTTGCCTTTCTATGAAGAGTTGCCCTGCTCGGCGTTGAACTTCTTCCAGGAGTCGTCTATGGCGCGGACGAGGGGGGAAATGCGCGCGAACATATCCGAGTCATCCTCTTTGGGGATGTTTTTGAGCATGTCGTTCATCTAATTATACCAGTAACATCAGTAGATACTGATAATAATTGTAACATAGTGAAGTGTGCGAGATTTTCAGGTAATAGGAAAGGAGTCATTGTCTGGTTTCGCTACGCCAGAAGCTGCTTTCTTTGAAAGAAGTCGTCGGCAAATCCTGTGATAAATTTCCCTTTTTTCCTCTCTCAAATTGGCACAGAGGCCCCGGAATGTGGCTGCGGACGATGGAGCTGACGTGGCAGTTCGCATACGAGCTTGATGTTCTTGAAATGGTTCTCCAAGCCGAAGATGTTTCCATTGTACGGTCTTCCGTAGGCAGATATCTTAAAGCGGTGTACTGTGCTTACCTCCTCGGCAGGTTTGTTGAAGATCTCTGAAAGATAGCTCTCCATTTCTGGAGTCTTAGAGATGTTACTCATCAAGTTGTCCACGTAATCGATCGCGGCATCCACTCGTGCAACTTCTTGCACCGTTATGTGGGCCATGTATTGGTCAAGTAAGTCTCCGTTGTGGTGCAGCTTATGCGCTCGGTGGTACATTCCCAGCCAATCGATGGTAAGACGATGGTACTCAGCGACCAAGATCTCCTCGGCCGTTCCGATCCAAGAGCCGTATGGGTTGAGCACGTCAGGCCGGGAACCAAGCGTTGCCATGGTTGCGATGAGTCTGCGTTGGATGGTAGGAGTGGCAGTTTGGCTGTGATGAAGCTGTCGAGGCGTACAGCTAACGGAAGAAGTTGGCGCAAGTGTGACGCGGAAGTGTTGGGGGACACATGCGACTTTCAGCAAATCAAATGGCACTAGCATCACTACTCACATTCACCGGCTATCGTCAGGGTAGGAATACCGATGTGCTTTCGAAAGCTCCCCACAAACCACACACTCTCTTTCCTTGCCACTTCATAACTTGCACTTGATGATACCTCCACTCCAAACTACCCCAGAAACCCGATATGCCAATCTAAAGACATTCTTTTAGAAGAATCTCTCTTGATTTTCATGGCGCCTTCTACTCCTCCTGCACAACGCAGCAGCCACGGCCGCGAGTCGCTTTCCGAATCTTCGTTGACCAACAAAAGTAATTCGACTGCCGATCCGCGTGCTTCTCCACCACGCGTTCCCGAAAGTACATCATGGAATGAGACGATCACTGCGTCACCTCCTGCATTCAAAAGAGACGGAGGCATAATCCGTACAGTTCCTGCCCTTTCAATTTCTTCCTGAGAAAATGGCACGAAACGTTCTGAGGAGAGACTCTGGGAACTTCTTCTCTATTATTTTTTTTTTGCCATACACTCTAACGCCTTTCTAAAAGTAGGAGAAGAACATCCATCGACTCTTACAACATCTTCGGATGGCAATTCCTCTTCTATATCCTCCATCGACCCTAATATCCTTCGTGACAAAGAGGAAACAAACGGAAAACATGTATCAACGCTTCCACTACCAGTCGCGGCTTCAGAAAACCCAACAGAGCTAGAACAACAAGCACAATGGCTAACAAAGTCTGCATCTCCGCGGAGCAGCGCTTCTTCCTCCCTGTCCTCTGTCGACTCCGATTTTCTACTCAATTACGATGACGCCGACAGGAATGGAAAACACCAAGAGGAAGCACCATCAACTTCGTCACCGTGGCTTCCTTCCGGTGAACCTAGCGCCACATCACATATGCCATCCTCTATGCCTTCGGCCGAGCAAAATTCTACACTAACTCCTTCCCAACTCTGTCCTCCCACTTCCGGCTCCTCACCACCGGCACTCGACGACGCAATCCGCGCCTTTGGCGCCAGTTCTTTTTCCTCGGCAGCCACCGCACACGTCGCTGGCGCCGACGCCGTCACTGCGCCATATTCGCCTATCCCATCCGATCTGGACATGATGGACGCGCCGCACGTGTGGCCGGAGCACCATCCGCCGCAGTATTCACTCACAACCCATTCAGTAGCACCACAGGAGCCTGAGAAGAGGGTCCCAAGTGTCGGTGCCGGTAGTCCAGACGCATCGCCAATACTGGGTGCGGGTAGCGAGCAGGGAGAAAACGAGGACGATACGGCGCGGGTAACTGCGGCAGGCGCACCGCTGGTAGAAGCGTTCGTTGACGAGAGCGGCACCGCGATGGACCAGAGTGTGGGAAGCGAGAATGGTCGTGTGACGGGGCTCCAGCCGGGCGGGTACATGACAACAGATGGGCGGTGGCGGCAGAAGGGCGGCAGTGGTGCCGTTGGCAAGAAGCCTTGGAATGTCAGTACAAATGGGAGGGAGCCGCTGCCCATCCGGGTGAGCCCTGCACCGGGAGAGCCTAATCCGGGTTTCGTCAAGCCGGTGCGGCGGACGCGGATGTACGTCGCGAATTTGCGGGCGGGGACGACGGGACGGGAGCTGCGGTATGCGTTCAGGTATTATGGGAATGTGGCTGCTGCGGAAGTGTTTGATGGGGAGAAGTATGGAATAGGAGACGGAACAATGGTGGGTAGTGTCGTCTATCTGCACAGGATGGATGCTGATGCGGCGAGGAGGGCTGTTGAGGATGGGGAGGTAAATATTGGGGGAAGTATGGTGAAAATGGGGAAGTCTGTGGGGTTAAACTTTGCGGGGGATATGGAGTAGAGGAGGGACTCACACAGATGCTGGATTCCCATTGATGCAATAAACTTGGTAGTACGTAAACAGACCGTGGATCTTAGAATAGGACCTGGGGTACTCTGAGGTATTCAAGGAGCCTTTATGAAGGAAGGCAGTAGTAATCAGGCAGGCGCGAGAATTTTACTGGGCGGAGATATACTCCTATAGAACTGTTGCAGACAGACCACATTGCAGGATAAAATATCCCCTAGAGCTGAAGCCAATGACGTGGTACAAGTAGCTGAAATAAATGTTGAGACACAAATGCCACCAATAGCGTTCAGAAAGGGAGGCTCGAAGACGGCTAAATATCTTTTTATGTGTTCGTCATAGCAGTGCTGACATGAAACCCTATCCGGAAAATAGTAGATAACCCCTGATGCAGAAGAATATTGGTTAAGACGATTGTATTACAAGTGAAGATGCCCAGAGTTGATATATACTGGCGCTGCCTATAGTTCGAATGCGGGGGCTTGGTAATATAGGAGAACCGAGCTCCTGAATACTAGTGGTGGAGGACCTAGCTCCGGCTGGTACGATTGATAATGTTGTTGAGTTGTACTACGATGCTTGCTGTACTTGATGCATTTCCTAATTTGGTGAGAAAGGTTACGAGGAGGCTACCAACAGACCTGAAATACAAATCCGGAATAATAATTGCCAGCGTGCAAAGGCACGAAGCCGCGCTCTCAATACCGCTGACAAGTTGAATAATGAACCTGATAAGTCCTCTGTAGATATATCAGGAGCACGGCTTTGCATGCCAAACTTTGTATGTACTTCGCATCTTCGGGATGTCACAACTGCCATCTGAGTGAACACAACTTTCTTAGGAGCAATGGTATTCCATACGCAATATTGGGCCTCAAGCCTCTGATCTTGATAGAAATATTGGTCGACTAATCGTACACGGGGGTTGTTAAGCAGTACTCAAGTCGTGCTTTGACAATCGCAAAAGATAAATCGTGGCTTTCAGCGCAGATGTGAGAACGAGGTATCTGTGCTGACACATGCCATTTATTTCAGCTGCATATCAGCTGCGTGGAAGTATAGAGGGGGGCGCCTCTGATATCCCTCCTCTAGCGTACTAAATTACAACTCCAACTTCTCTAATTTTTGATAGACAATCCTTAGGGCCGGGTGCTCTTGGTTTCATGGATGCTATGTTCATGCGTGGGCGAATGTAGATGAGTAAGAATTATGATGTTGGGGCGCTTGCATGACCCTAAGTCAAAATTGTTGGAACAAACCTCGTAAGCACTTGTATTCGTTGTATCTGTCCTGCAGTCTCTGAGAGAGAGCGGAAGAGCTAAACTACCCAGCGGCGCTAGCGCCGCGCTAAGCGTACCTGCCATAACAAAAACGACATTTCCGGTAGTGATGGATACGAAAACGATCAAGCTTGTATAGATGCTGGAACGCTCTCTTTACGATTTATTTCCTCTAGTTTAACATTATGTTTCGTTTATCGTCGGTGCTTCTACAAGTTGTCCTTGCAGATCCCCCAAGACATCAATTTGCTATCCAATGCCAGTACCATCAATGGTTGAACGCTTCACAAGGAGCTGAGATCGCCGGTCGCACTGTAATGAATATTTTTCAAAATACTGCAAGCAATGATCCTTCTCGGAGAGCTGAAAAGCAAGGCCAGCGTTCACGACTGGGGTACATTGTGAGAAAGTCACGATGTGGTTGGTTGTAATATCTTTGGTGGCGCAATCCTACGCTGCAACCGAAGCACGGCACCAGGAAGATACGAGTAGGTCGGCATCACCGAACAGCTTTAAATATTTGCAGCAGTCTAGAAGAATCGGCTTGGGATATCGCGTAGATAAACAGACACCTCCTGATTGTACCTTGAAAAGTCAGCAATTATCTATACAAACCTTCACAGTTTGGCGTTGAACAAGCTTTCCTTTGTGATACTTGACCGGGGTAGCCACCAGATCTTTCGACCATCTCGTATTAAACCCACTAACCGTCCAGGCTCGGACCGGAAGGCTATCGCATAGCCAAGGAGAAGCATCCTCCGTGGAAAACGTCATGGCTTAGAGATACGCACAGGGCATGGCTGTTGCCTACTAAGCATCCGAGTTTCTTTGAATCCGGCAGGATTTCTCTCCCTTAAACCCCAATTGCAACAGATCATAGGTCACTGGTCGTTAATACAGGCGTCTCGGAGACGATGACGTCGAAGATGATTCATGTGGTTTCCACTTCAGCGCTCACAGCCGTGGTCGCGGACCAGACTGCAACTAGTATTTTCTTGATCCCAATGTCACCGCGCTGGTCCTGCTGACCAGTCCCAGAATGTTCATTCGAGGGCACCAAAACTATCAGCAGCCAAGCCGAAGCCGACGCCATCGCCGCCTGCCCAACCTTCACGGGCAGCATGTCCCTCACCAACGCGCCCCCCTCCACCTCCATCACCCCGAACGGTATCCAGGAAATCACCGGCACCCTCACGACGCATGACTGGAGCGTCGCGCACGTAGACTCCCTGGAGCGAATCGGCGGCAGCTTCGAGAACCACGACTACTACATGGACACGCTGGACTTCCCCACGCTGACCTACATCGGCGGCGGCATCTCCTTCACCGCGTCTTACGAGCCGCGACCAGGCCTGCAGACAGTCCACTTTCCCAATCTGATCACTGTCGATGGCGACATCATCGTCATCGGCAACCGCTTCCTGGGCGACTGTCAGACGCCCGAGCTGCAGACCGTCAACAGTCTCTTCCAGATCATCGATAATCTCTACCTCAATAGCCTTTCCCTGGACGCGCTCGAAACCGTGGCGCCCGGTGGTATTGACATCTCCGGCAGCCCGTGGGAGTAAGTGAAACTTCCCCTTCATCCCCTATTTAGGCCACGAAAAAAAGGGGCCCGATATTCACGCACCACAGCGGCGTATCCCTCCCCTCCATCAGCACCGTCCACCCCAAGCTCAGCATCGTCTACCGCGGGGCCCGGTAACTGCAGCACCTTCGCCGCGCTGCGCTCCTCGCCCGACGGGCCGGTCCGCGCAACCGAGCAGTACGGCTGCGTGCCCGACTGCGCCGACATTCAACGCCGACGGCAGCTGCACGAGGCAGAGCGCGCAGCCTCTTCGAGCGCTACAAGGTCAGCAGCAACCGCCACGGCCACCACTTCTTCTGACTCGATTTGGGGGTACCAGCGCCGAGACGTAATCCGTCTGATGACGACGATGAGGACGGTTCGAGATCGAAGCGCCGCCGTCGCGCTCCTGCTGACGATCAAGCCCGTGGCCGGCATATGCGGGAGTGTGACGTCTCTGGCGATCGTGGGTGTTCTCCTATGGTGGCGGCGGCGAGGCAGGCGGAGTCGGCCGGCATGGTCCAAGCGGATGGTGGGAGGGCAGTCCCAGCGGGCGAAAGCTCAGCTGAGACGATCAGGAAGATGCTGGGTAGCGAAGATGGTAGTAGCAGCGACAAGGACGAACCACCGCCACCGTGTGGGGCCCATCTACGATCTATAGATTAGAGCGTTAGGCTTTCCAAAGATTAGATGGAGTAACGACACACGATGAGAACTGAATACTGTAATATAATGTAGGAGGAACAACGGCGAAGTGGAGAACAAGATTGTAGATAGGAAAGAACGTACAGACACCCGTCTGCTCCCTTGTCTATTCTGTATTACAACACTGAAGCCAGCCGACCGACTGGTTCTTCTGGAAAACCATGACATTCATAAGGCTTTTTTTTCTGTTCCTACTCCCCACCCAGCCATGCCCACCTAACCCATCCCTTTCCCGACCTAATTCCCCTTCAACTCCTCCAACCGCTCCCTCAACCTCTCCCACCCCTTCGTCCCCTCCCACGTCTCCCGGCCCCTGCTGCAAATCCCCTTTACCGCGCTCCTCGCCTTAAACTTCCAGTCCTTCATCACCACCTGCCCCGACCCCGCACTCAGCCCCTCCGTCCGCTCCATCGGGCCAAGACTCTCGTACGCATCCGCCAGCTCGACCGTCGCCTCGACGACGTCGTCCCACACGCGCTCCTCGCTCGCCGTCTCCCAGCCAGGCCTGCTCACGACGGCGCGCCACGCCTTCTCGTGCGCGTCGAGCGCCATCTGCGGGCGGCGGCGCCACAGCGCCAGGCGGGCGACGACGTTCCACAGATCCCTGCTGCCCGTGATGAGCGGCACGACCTTCTCGTCGACCAGCCGCACCATCATGCGCGCGGGGCCCGGCTTGTCCGGGTCGTAGCCGCCCTCCTCGAGGGCGATCATGTCGCGGGCCAGGGCGTCCAGCACGCCCGCGTCGACGCAGGCCTCGCCGTCCGTGGCGCCGCGCAGGTCGATGACGCGGCGCTGCGCGGTGATGATGTCCGCGTGGCTGGGCGGCGTGAGCGACGCCGCGACGGTCAGCAGGTTGTCCCAGATGCGGTAGTTGTCGAACTGGAGGTGCGCCGCGCGCTTGAGCGCCTTGAGCGCGTCGCGCCGGTGCTGCTGGGGGTCGCGCCGGGGCTTGGTCAGGTTGATGTGGTCCGGGTCGTCGTCTTCCTCGTCGTCGAGCTTGGAGGTCGGGTCTCGCTGGGCGGCTGCATCCTCCTTTGGCTCCAGGCGGAGGAGGGCGGCGGCGAGGTTGCTCCAGGCTTCCGCGTCGTTATCGTCGAGCTGGACGACGCGCGTGAAGGCTTCGACCGCGCGCTCGTATTGGGCAAGCTCGAGCAAGGCGCAGCCCATGGCGAACCAGCTCTGTTGATTCAGCTGGTTGACCCGGAGGGACTTCGAGTACGCGTTTGCAGACTTCAGGAAGTCCTTCTCGGAGTAGTAGAAGCGGCCGAGCGAACGCTGTGCCCTGGCGTAGCGGTTCCCCGATACTTCCCAGGCCTTTTCGTACATAGCAGGATCCTTGTCGATATCACCCAAAATGCAGTACAATCTGGGAGCTTCGGCCGGCGCCGGATCCCTTGGTGCACCCTCCCACTTCTCGTCTTCTGCAGCCGCATCGTCGTTGCCGTCCGTTGCGTGGAACAACTGTTTTCGAACGATGCGTCTCGCCTTATCTTCCCTGTCCGTGGCCGCGTAGCAGAGCGCTACCTCAGCCCACATCTGCAGCCGCTCGTAGATCTCCAAGGCAGAGCGGAGACCGCCCATCTTGACCCAGGTCTGCGCTAACTCGGACTCTAGTTCCCATCTCGTTGGCGAGCAGAGCTGGAAGACATATCGCAGGCGCTCAGAAGCGGGCGCGGAGTCCTCTTCTGACGGTCTCGGGAGGAAGGTTGATGCAGAGCCCTCCCCTGAAGCGGCAGCGGTGGATCCTTCTCCCGCGGTATCTGCAATGACCTGGTCGACGAGGGCCTGTAGCTGAAGAAGACCGCGCTCCGCTGTTCTGGCCCTGTAGCCCTCGATTCTGCTGCGGACAAGGAGAGCCTGGGTGTAGACCTGCCAGTTGGAGCTGCCACCCTCCAGGACACGCGTCGCGTAAGGGAGCGTCTCTTCCCTGGTCAGGCCATTTTGCGGCGAAGTATTCGTGATGGAAGAAGCCAGGGAAAGCAGGATAATCGAATCCAGCGGCTCCAGCTTAGGTTGGTTCCCCGGATCCAGCGCGGCCAAGCTCGGGGGCAACGCACTCTCTTCCAGGATATCCGTCGACGACTTGGGCTTCTCCGAGAACGATATCGACTCCAGCAGGGTATCGTCGTTCAAGTCCAGATTCCTCGGCTTTTTCTCCGGCTCTCCATGTTCCTTCTTCTCCTCCTCCTCCTCCACGACCTTTCCCTTCCCCTTCCCGCTCGTCCCATCCTCCTCCGCCCCCTCCGCACCCTTGCTCCTCGCCAACACGACCAGCTGACTAGTATCCCTCTCCTGAAACCGCGTCCTCTTCCCCATCAACCCCGTCAACGCGAACTCAAACCCCCTCTCCCCCGCCGCGCGCTCCAGATCCGCCCGCGCCTTCGCGTCGAACCCATGCAGCGTGTGCACCGCCGCCCTCTCCAGCAAAAACGGCACCCTCACCCCCTCCCCGCCCCCGGCCGCCAACCCGCTCTCCACCGCCTCCAGCCCCGCGTAAATCTCCGCCTGCAAGCTCGGCGCCGGGTCCGACACCAGCAGCCTCTGGCGCAGGAAGGCGATGCGCACGCGCGCCCAGCGCAGCGCCGTCGCCAGCGCGCCTCCGGCCCCGGCCCCGGCCCGCTCCAGCGCGTCCGCCACGCCGCCGCACCGCGCGACGCCCTCGGCGAAGCACAGCAGCTCGACGTCGGGCGCGAGCGCGTAGGCGGCGGCGCCGTCGGCGCCCAGGCCGGCGGCCAGCCGGCGCCTCAGCTCGCGCACGCGGGCCGGGTCGGCGGCGACGGGCGCGGGGAGCAGCAGGCGGGCGGGCGAGAAGGGCAGGGGCGGGCCGGTGACGTTGGACTGGACGAAGGCGAGGAGGGCGGCGACGGCGGCGGCGAAGGCGGCCGCCGCCGCCGCCGCCGCGGTTCCGCGTCGCTTCCTCTGCTCTTGCTCGTCCGGCTCGTCTCCGTCGTCCAGGATGGCCGTCAGGCGGCGGTGGATCCAGTCGGTCCAGACGGGGTGGTCGTCAAGCGGCGGGACGGCGCTCGTCCTCCTCTCGCTGTCGGTGTCGTCCCGGTGGCCGAGGATGGTTTGGACGACGGTGCTGCCTGATATCGCGGCCTCGAAGTCGCCCGTTTCCAGCGCCGCGAGCTGGTCTTCCAGCGCGGCGGCCAGGTCCGCGGGCAGCGAGCGCCGGAAGAAGGTCAGGAAGGCGTCTTCTGACATTCTCTTTTTTTCTTTTTTTTTTTTCCTTCCCTTCTTGTTTGGTTGCCGCTTTGCTCCCGGACGCAGTATTTCCCTCACGCGCTCGTGTCCCCGCGGAAAGAGGTTGAAGTGACGTATTATCTAGCTTGCGCGGGGCAGTCGAAAAAAAGTTAACAGTCATGGGCGGCGAACGGCGAGTGGAAATGAAAATTTCGGCCGAAGAAAAGCCGATAAGGCAGCATTTTGATTTCTCATGTCTCAGGGCCAACCCAAAAAAAAAAAAAAAGGATGGCTCAGCTGCCCCACCCCCACGTCGCTCTGCTGCAAGCTAGGTGCCCGCCTCAGAGCTCTTCTCTCCAATCTGATCACATGAGCTGACACAAGCGCGTCATCTGCACGGAATGCAGCACAACTACAAGGAACGTACTAGATTCAATCCTAAACCTGCTCGTTGCCGCAAGCCTATCGGATTATAATACCACCCCACCGGTCAGGGGAATAAGGTTAGCAAGAAGAAGAGGAGAGTAGAAATTTGGGATATTCGTGACCGTTGTCAGGAAAAACCAAGAAAAGATCCGGTTTGTTCGAGAGCCGCAGGAAACCATCGGAAATAGGGATAGCTTATGGGGAAAAGAAGAGGGAAAAACCAACAAACAAAAAACAACACGAAAATTCAGACCAGCAGCCAGGTGAAGAAAACCTTCCATGATTCGCCCGATCTAGTCCGAGTCGCTGGACGAGCTGCTGCTGCTGCCCCTGCCCCTGCTCCTCGACCTATGCTTGTGCTTGTGCTTGTGCCCATGGCTGCTGTAACTGGGCGGATACAAGCCACCAATCGCCGCCGACGAGCCGCCGTAGTGCGACCCGTGGTCGCTGCTGCCGTGCTTCTTGTGCTTGTGCTTCTTCTTCTTCTTGTCCCTATTTTCCCGACGTCAGCTCCCAATTCCTTTTTAAAAAAAAGGAAAGAAAATGTGAAGGGGGGGGGGGGGAAAAAAAGGAGGGGGTAAGCAAACATACTTCTCATGATGATTCTCCAACACGTTCGCCCCAATCGCGCCCGCCACCATCCCGCCGATCGTCCCCAGCGCGCCGCCTCCCATCTTGTGCCCCAGGAACGCGCCGCCCGCGCTCCCCAGCACCGTCGCGCCCAGCCCGCGATCGCCCTCCGCGGCACCGCCGGGGGGAGGCGCGGCGCTCCCCTCGCCGTAGTACGACGCGTTCTGTCCGCCGTAGCCGTGGTCCTGCTGCTGCTGCTGCGGCGGCGCACCGTAGCCGTGCGCGGCGGCGGGCGGCGGGTACGGCGAGTGTCCGCGGCTGTGGTCGCCGCCGTCCGTCGGGTACGGAGCCGTGGTCGCGACGGCGTTGTTGTAACCCGGCGCGGGGGAGGAGTAGGCGTTGTGCGCCGGCGGGGGCGACGAGTACGGAGCCGCGTTGTACGGATCGTGCGGCTGCTGCTGCTGCTGCGGTGGAGGATACTGGTTGTATTGGTCATGTTGTTGCGGAGGCGGGTACTGGTTGTACGGGTCGTGCGGTGGAGGGGCGTAGGCGCCCTTTCGTTTTTTTCAGCTGGTCAGCTGGGGGATGTTCGTCCAGCGGCGCCCTGGCGATGCGCGGAGGAGGGAATGGCTTACCTGCTGCGGCGGGTACGGGCTGTGGCCGCCGTATTGCTGTTGAGGTGGAGGCGCGTTGTAGCCTTGCTGCTGCTGGTCGTAGCCGTAGCCCTGGTGGCCACCGCCGTAGTAGTCGTTGCCTGACATGGTTGCGTTTTACGCACCCGATATCGTACGGCGGGGTTGTCGCGATGAATGCGCTCCCAGGTGCGCAAGGCTGAGAGAGCTGTGCGGGGGAGGGGTTGTAGGAGTAGGTACCAACGGATCAGAGGGCCCAACCGCGATACAGGAACTCAGGAAACAGAAAACGGAAGGCAGCGGGTTTAATAGGAGGATTTCAGGTCCCAGGTGGAGATGGGCGGTTAGATCCTAGGGTCAGCTGCTTACACGCGGCAGTCATTTGGCGAGCTGAAACGAGGAAATGACCGCGGCTGATGATGAGCTCCATCCTGACTACCCGACTTGGGAGAGTGCGTCCACAGCAAATGATGCCTGCGAGGCTGTGCTGTGCTACGCCCCAGCCGCACCGCATCATGACACCCAACCCTTCCGCCGTCGGCGTTAATCGGCCCCGGCGGCGAAATGAGGTCATCAACACCGAAACATGACCGCAACAACATTCAACAGTCTCATACAATTCATACAGCTGGCTACAGGAGTACAGGTTCCCACGTAGCACGCCAGTCCACGTGCAAGGACACGCAAAAGAGAATGCTGCGCGAGGGAAAACGCGGATGCAAAGGAGCAAAGCTGCTCGCAGGCGCTCAAAACGTACTACATAACGACCTCCCCGAACGAGTGACGGCTCTTCCCCGACTATTCAGACAACAAGGAGCTCCTCACGTGCGAGCACCACAGTTCTAGGTCATCTAAGCCCTACTGCCCAACAACGCTCGCCCCCTTTTCAGTCTTCTTTTTTGTTTTTATTTTTTTTTAATCTCCTGCTCTTCCTCTCGTTCTTCAACGTCGTTTTCCGACGTAGGTTCGGTAGCAATCCGTTCACTTCCTACCACCCTTCTTCTTGGCGGCAACAACCTTGAAAGCGACATCATCCTTTGCCGCACTGGCCTGAGCCGTGTTGGTGGCAGAGCCCTTCTTGGCAACCTCGCTCCAGCCACCAGAACCGTTGACCGGGCCAGGGCTGGCGGTGCCCGAGTTCTCGATGATTCCCTTCTCGGCAAGCTTGCGCCGGCGAATGAACTCCTGAGCGAAGTGGCGAGAATCGATCGTCTGGGAGACGGAGTGAACAGCCTCAGTGACGATGTCGAGATCGATCGGGAAGTTAAGCATGTTGGTGACAAACTCCTCAGCTGATGAATACTGTTAGTATCAAGTTAAGTATTGAGCAAAACGTTTCCGTTGGTACTTACCATCAGTGCCCTTGATGAGATCGTTCCTAAGCTCGTTGGCAGCCCATTTCTTGAATTCCTCCTTGGCATCGAGAGCACCAACAGCAGGAGCAGTCTGAGTAACAACACGCGCCGGCGCAGCCGGCTTAGGCTTGACAGCAGGGATGCTACCAGTGCTGGCAGTCCTTGTCGCAGTAGGTCCGGCAGGAGCTGGACCTGGAGTCTTGATCTTACCGCTGGCTCCAACAGTAGTCCACGCTCCTCCAGGAGCATTGGAAGGAGCTGCGGCTTGCTTGCTAGCAAGGTCCGCGTAACGCTTACCACCACTGGTGGCTGCCTGAGAAACAGCAGCAGTGGCAGCAGCGCTAGCAGCAGTAGCAGCAGCAGCCGCGGCAGCCTTTTGCTTGCGAGCTTCTTCTTCCTTCTGGATTTGCTGGAGCGTCTTCTTAGCGGGGCCTGCAGAATTGGGCGTCTTCACTACAGCTGCCTTGCTCCATGCGGACGGGGTGCCGGGAGCATTGACAGGCGAGGCATTACTGGCCCAAGTCGCACTCGAAGGCAGGCTGGGCTGTTGCTGAGACTGTTCATGAGCAGCGAGGAATTCCCTGCGCTGCTGCTCTGCGCGAGCAGCCTGAGCTGCAGCCTCGATCTCCTCGCGCTTCTTGGCCTCAGCTTCCTGGATTTCCTTGAGCGAAGGGCCCTTGGGGGCTTCAACGGTCTCCTTGGCCCAGGGAGCGATGGAGGCGCTGGGCGTGTCTACAGATGGAGTCTGAGAGCGCGAACGGGTTTCCTGGTGGAGAGCATCGGCAAGATTCTGCTTTCTCTGAGCAGCGGGCGCCGGAAGAGGAGAGCCAGACTGAGGCGGAGGAAAGGGCATAGGCATAGAGGTATCAACCTTGGCCCACGGCGACTGAGGAGCGGGAGTCTGCTTCGCGGAGGCCGCCTTCACTTGCTCAGTAAGCGAGAGCGGCTCAGAGGGCTTCCCAGGAGTCTCTATCTCCTTTACAGTATGGGCAGCAGTTTGAGCCGGCGTGGTCGGCTCCACGCGATGTTCTTCTTCACTTGCCTGACGCTCTGCTTGCTGGTGAAGGGCATCTGCAACACTGACACCTGCCGCTTCCCTTTCGTGCTCCTCCCGAAGCTCCTTGAACTGTTGAAGACGCTCAGCAGATTCCTGGGCCAGTTGGCCTTCATTGTCCTTGTTCTGAATATCGTGCTCGCTCTGCTCGCGTTGGAGGCGAGCGCGATCGTTAAGCATATTGGCGACCTGTTGGGCGTGAGTACCATCCTGTTGCGGAGATCCGAAAGCGCCAGGGGCGGCACCGAAAGGCATTTGGCCAGTCCGGCCAAGGTTCATGCGTTCCAACATGGCTGGTAAATCCTCTCTGGAGCCGCCTAGCCCCTCCACGCCGGCGCCGATCGGCGGTAAGCCAGCCGCCGCGCCGGGGCGAAATGAATTGTCAAAAAAGCCGGCCATTCCAGGCATGGGGCCCTGACTGGGTGAAGGTTGATAGCCGCCAGGAGAAGTGATGCTGCCAAAGCTAGGCTGGCTGTGCAAGCTATGTGCGCTCGAATGATGTTGCAGCGGTTGCGGGTGTATGCCCATTTGCATCTGCTTCACAAGGACCTGCTGCTGGGCCAGATGCTCCTTCTGGCGGGCCATGAGGTACTGTTCTTCTTGCTTCCGACGCTCCAAGGCATTCTGCTGTTCGGCAGTCAAAGTCGTGCCGAAGCTGGGGAAGCTGTTCGGGAAGGGAGGCTGAGCGCCGCCTGCCGTGAGTCCGGCGTTGGCCCAGGTATTGCCAGGCTGAGTGGAAGGAGGGCCGTGTGGGATACCGATCTGAGGGACGAGGAAGGGCTCGCGAGAATTGCCAATACGACGAATGAGCTGGGCCAGGGGTTCAAACTCTGGGTCTTCCTCTTTCTTGACCAAAAGCTCGGGAGAGAAAAAGCCGGCTTTGAACCAGTCATGCATCTCTAGGCCAGTCCAGGGACCTTGAGCCTTGCCTGATGGGTCCCGGTACACCCACCTCATACGATCGGGCATTACCATCGTACGCTGCTGTGGCGCAGGAGGCTGGCTGGAAGCGGAACTGCTGACAGGCTGAGTCTGACCGGGTATTCCCTGAGTGACATGTGGGCCAATAGGTCCCTGCTGCTGAGCCGTAGCATGCGTAGGTGTCTGCGTCGCACCGGTACTTGCGGCTCCAAACTGGCCCAACCCTTCCATAGCGTTCCCTTCGGCATTGCGGAGGCTGTTTGCCAGCATTTCATCAAAGACACCACGGCCGCCGCGGAAAGGACTTTCAGTCTCTCTGTGAGGACCTGCATTGCCTCCAAAGGTGGTCCTTCCGAAGTTGCCAGCTTGACGATCACCCTCAGCAGAGCCATCATCACCACCGAACCTGTTCTGCTCACTAGACCTCATCTGCTCCTGCATCGCGGTAGGAAAGAGTGATCCAAGCTTGCTACCACGACCAATGGAGCCAGTGCCTCCTAATCCGGAGCCAAAACCAGCACCGTAGAGATTGTTCGGACCGAGTCCCGCAAGGCTCGGAGAGTGCATTTCGCCGACTGATCCGAAAGTATTGTCACCAAAAGGCTGGTTGAAGCGTTCGCGATTGGGAGTCCCGACAGTGGGCTGAGCAGCAGGCCAAGCGGAGGCGCCACCGAGACCAGGGAGTCCTCCAAGTCCCCCAAGAGAGGGGAATCCTCTGTTCGGACCAACGCTCGAGGTTTGGCTACGGTCACTAGCAGCAGCTTCGTAGGCAGACGACACACGACCAATGTTACCAATACCACCAAACGAAGACATGCCGGGGGCCGTAGCAGACTCGTTCATGAATCCGCCAAGACCAGGCAGGGGTGCGTTGTGAATATCCGACCCGTCGGTGTCGATATCTTCCGACTCATGCTTTTCATGCTGGGGGCTTTGGTACGGGTTTGTATCAGTTGGGCTCATGGGCTCATTTCCGTGAGGACCTTGGTGCTGCGGGGTATGGTGATGGAAACCCTCACGACTCTGGAGAAAACTGCTGAAGCCGGTGTTATCCGCAGTCATGCCAAAAGCCGAGAAACCAGATTCGTCTCTAGAGTCCTGCCTTTGCGGGGTGCCAAATCCGGTCATCTGGCGGCGCGGAGGGCTGTTGTCTTGACCCCCGCCGAGAGCAGCACTGCCTGAGCGCACATTATCATCATCGGCATAGGGATCAGTATCATTGCTCAGAGGACGGTTGGCACGGGCTTCCATCCAAGCAGGAGTCTGCCTGCCCTGATCATTCTCAGGGACCTTCCCCAGACTATTCATGGACGCCCTCTCCCTCAAAGTCTTCTGCATATCCTCGGCGCTGTCCTTATTCATCAAGCCCTTGAAACGACTCTCACCACGCAAAGCCGCAATCCCAGGCCTCTTATCAGTAGGGGTAGAAGCCTGACCAGTGTTGGTGCCAAGCGAAAAATTGCCAAAGCTGCCCATGGGTGAGAATCCGGCGCTCTGAGGTCCAGCACTCCATGGAGACGATGGACCGGAGAGTCCTGCGCTGAAGGGTCCAGTAGTGCTACGCTTTAAGCCGAACGGGGGATTCGCAGTGTCGCCTTGAGCCTTGTCCTTGTCACGCTCCTCTTGCCCAGCGCCCGAGCTCGCGCTGGGCTCCTTATAGTCCGTGCGTCGGCGCAGAAGTGCGGGCGGCGGGACAGCAGCGTTCGATTCTTGAGTAAACCTGCTCGTGGCCGGCGAGCCTGCGGACGGGAAAGGATATGCGTCTCCTGTGTCGCGTCGGCGTGTGCCAGGGCGATTGGTTGTCGGAGAAGATAATCCGTAGTTACCTGGTCCATTGGCGTGCGAGACGGAGGTCTTGCGTCCCAAATTGTCTTTTGCGTTGTTGTCCTTGTTCGCGTTCTGATTGGGTATCTTGAGCGGCGAATTGACAGACGAGGCAAAGTGCTGCGGACATGGTCAGCGGGTGAATCTCGCCAGGAAGAGCCACGGCGCATTTCAAAGGGAATGCTGGCATCGACAGTAGACCGAAGAAGGTCCATGAGGGATCCGGGGAGGACGGAAAAAAAAAAACACCCCCCCCCAAAGACTGAACTACAGGAACGACTTACCTCCTTCTCCTCCTCCGTCATCTCGGTCAGACTCAGCGGCTGCATGGTGCCTTCTCGATCCCAACATACATCTGGACCGGGCGGATTCTCCTTGCCGTGCTCGTGACTCCTGCTCCAAGCCGCCCCAGACGCACCGTTCAAAGACTGCGGCTCCCAGCCTCCGGCGTACAAAAGCTCCAGCCCATCGTCCGAATCTTGAGGTATCTGGCGAAACAACGACAGCAGAGAGTCCTTTGGGTATCGGTGCTCAGCGATAGCGGTGCCGTTGCGGTGGGGAGGAACGTAGACGCCGGGGCTCGACGCGTTGGTGCTGGCGGTGTTGGAGAGAGAGGCGGCGTGGGAGGGGCGGCGGAATGTCTGCGTTGCGCCGTTTGCGCGTCGAGACCTGAGAACGTCAGCATCACAGCTGTCATCGAGGAGACAGACGGCAGCTCTGGAGCACTCGGCGGGGCGCGGCGCGGATTGCGGAAGTCGCGTGGCGGGCAGAGGGGCGGGTGTACTGACCATTCGCCGCCGGAGTCGTTACGCGTCGAGTTGGCGGTGGAATTGCTGCCCGCAGCAGCGGATGCGAATGTGGATGGGGCCATTTGGAAATCTTGCGGCGTATGCAGCGGTGCGGCGTCGTGGGTCGCGATTGGTGGTGTGTGTTGGAGGTTGGAAGGACCGTGTCCCTGTGAGAATTGTGCGGTGCGGCGGCGGCGGCGATCCTGGACAACAGACGGCTAGCGCGCTGCGGCGGGACAGCTGTGGATGGGCGTTCGGGTCGCGGACAAAACGCTGGAGGCGCAGGCTCAGACGGAGGGCGATTTCTGGCGGTCGCTGGGACTGCAAGCTGCTGCAAGCTGGGGAGCGAGAAGCAGGCGTAGAGGAAGCTCTAACTGCAACCAGCAAAGTTGATCCTCGACGGATTCTGGCAGACTGACGCTGCGCGCACGTGAGGCCAAGCCGCTAGCCGCCGCCCAACACCCACCCGTCCTGCCGCCCTGCCGCCCTGTGCCCGCCCGGAAGATCAGCGGTGCCGCAACACCTCTTCTTCCCACCCACCGCGGGGTCGAAGGTCGAAGCTCCGCGAGATGACTTGTGGACCGCTGCCGTCACTGGTCCCTCGCGCCTGTGGGTGGGTGACATCACCGGCACCGGCACCCTGCTCGCCAGACCGCTGCCTACCTACGGCCTCCGCTGCATTCGTCACTTATTCTGCCGTACATGCGCCTTCTTCTCCCATGCTATCCCCAAAAATTTGAAAGAGATGCTTCTTCACACTCAACATTTGCTCACAAACAGCTGCACGTGTACCGTAAATGCATTGGGACAGGCAATAATGGCGCCAGGACTAAGGCTTTACCAACGGCCCCGAAAGGATCATAAGGGTAGAACTAGTCCCTTTCCACGGCACATGGCAATCGAACGGCCGGAATCTGTTGATTTTGTTGAACGACTCCGCTCAGAACATCATGTTAATCCCGTATATGAGTTTACTGTACACTACCTAGTGAATAGGAATAGTCCCATCACACACACTGGTCTGAGGATTAGTGGCAAAGAAACCCTCTGCAAGATTTTGTGAGGAGTTTCTACGAACATCTCTGTGTCTTCTCCTCAAAGTTTGTGAACGATTCGTACAATTCGCTGATTCAACCATTTTCGAATAGCACGAACAGTCCGATTGCGAAGAATTATTCAAATTTCTCAGTCATCCCATCTTAGGTTATTTTAAAAGTTCTTGATACTCTAGAACCCTCGCCAAAAAAAAAATAGCTCAGAACCAGTGCATCCTGCTGGAAAAAAAAAGTAAAAAATAGAGTTAAAGTAAGAACAAGAAGAAAAGACAAAACGCAAGGGGGTACAGTATTAGCATCACCTTCGGTTCTCCACCGTTTCCGCTTTTCCGTTGGCTGCCCGTCTGCCTACTCACTTTACGCTGGTGCGCCACAGAACTGTGCGTTGGCAATGGTACGCTAGCCGTTGAGCTTCCCCTCACGCCGTTGAATTCTGCGACATCCTTCCCCGCAGCGATCCCTACTTCTTTTCCAAACACCATTTTGGACCAATTCTACCTCTCTCATCAATGTATGCAGCTAAGCATATCGAGGGACTAAGGTACGCACAGAGCACGTCGTCGATATTCATATCAAGATTATGCGAGCCTCATCAGTGAAGGCCGCTGGGCTTTCCATAAAACAACGACCAAATCTAATGCAAAAAACGGACCCATACCTACCATGAGGGAGCCAGTTATTCGGGCGGCGCTTTATGTATTACTCAGATGAAGATCTCAACGTCAGTTGTGACAAGTCCACATTATAGAAGACAGACAGCAGCCAATACCTTAGCAGCCCGGAGTCTCATGCCGCCGCCTTCACAACTCTCTTCTGGTAAACACCAACTTTCACGCCAAGATCCTTCGATTTTGTTGTACGCCTCTTACTAGAGGCTCTACCATAATATTAAAACAGCTTGATGGTGATTTCAAAGAATACTCCAGATGATGAAACAGGGTGCGAGGAGTCTAAGGAGAAGTATATAATCTCGCTCCTTATCTTCAAGCCTATCGACGTAATTAATGCGATACAAATGAACCTGAATTGGGTTTTTTCTGAACAGAGCTCATTTTTGCAATATAATGCACGCAAGGATAACCCAAGCACCGCTTTTTGTTCAACACTCCTTAGTCGGGCGATGAGGGCATCAAGAGCAGACATATACGAGTCCTTAGCTTGAAATTTTGAATAGATGTCCCAAATAAGCAGGCCGATTAGTACTTCGAGACATCCATCTTCACAGGATCAGATGTGAAATGCTAGCCTCCGTCTTCAATATCCCACCCCACTTATCACTCTCCGCGAAGGCTGTCGTCTGATACCCCCCAGTGCTTAACTTTCTCGAGGCACGTCTTTGCTTCCCCTAAAGAGCTCTGACAGACGTACTTTCGTTACAAGGACATACCTACCTTTGGTGTATTAGCTGCGACCATATACTCAATTTAGGTTCTTTTCTCAGCAGCACATCCGAGTAGCACGGCTCGAACGGACCATCTCGTTGGCTTCTCGGTCTCCCCCGAAATGATGAAATTGTCGAAGTGGAAAAGTATGATGCCGCACTTGTTGCCACGCGGGCTAATGACCTCGACGTAGCTCTATAGAAAAGCCCACGAAAATTGTCAATTGAACATTAGTAGGCATGAATATAGTGGTTTGAACCTAAAAACTACGACTGAACCTCCCAGAGCTCGTCATCTCACATGCGGTCGGCCTCAACTGCCAGATCCGGAGTCGCAACCAGTTCAATGTCCTCTTACACGTCATCTTGCGTCAAGCCACTTGGAGCACCATCCTTCGAAAGTAAGCCAGTAAGCTTTGAGGCCGAAAGCAATATTGCGTCAGTTTAGATAGTTTTGCCAGCAAATCGTACGCGAGATTTAAGGGGTGGGAATGGATCTCCAGAGCGACAGCCGGCCTCTCGCATCCACTTAAACATTTGATTCCTGTGCTTGGTTTTGTAGCAAAATCCATCGAGGCCAAAATTGTGGCAGTCAGCATTGTCTGGCCCAGAATTTTGATAAAAGCCGTCAGGGGTGGGCTTCAGGTCCTCGACACGGAATTTTTGAAAACATAATTTTATCGTGAAAAGTCCAACATTCGCCACATTCAATTCTGCATAGCCGCATACCATGCCTAAGAATCTTACTCAGGCCATCATTCAAGACGTCACCCAGGCGGAGAATGAGGTGTTCAAGGAGACTGAAGGGATCGACCACTTTGGCATGTTCCCAGACCTTCGCATGATGGCTTGAACGTTTCTGATCCGCAAACGGGGGCGATATGTGACTTTGTCGAATCTGAATGTCGCGGGAACGGCACTGACGCGCAGCTGGAGTGGGGGGTTTAAGGAGGGGCCAGAGATGTGAATACACCTCTCACTGTTGGTGTGAAACCGCAGACGTATACCTTCTTCGCTAAGTTTAGATTTAAGATATCAGACATATTGAACTTGATCTGAGTAAGGGTGCTACCTATATGAGGGCTTCCGCGTCGTTGACCGTCTTCCGTGATGCAGCTGTCCCTGCGAGCCGCGACTGCTTTATTTGAAATTCACAGTGGATATTTGCAAGAATAACATCACTCCAACAACGTCTGCCAGTAGCACCCGCATGAGCACTTTGGCCAATCGATAACGTTCGTAGGGGAGACAATGAACATGACTCAGATTGCTCAATCCAGGATTCAAGGGAATATTCCTTTGTTCACATGGTGAAAGAATAACTTAAGAGTCGGCCCCCTCACAATAAGATCTTGCAAAACCATCTTACTCTATCCCATGTTTTATATCCCATATTTTAGCAGTCTTAGTAAGCGAAATTCAGCGCGAGTGAACACCGAGTCCAGCGTTGCGTTGAGGTCTACTAAGAAATGGGAGTCATGAACTCGTTTTCGTATTACTGATGACCATAAATATTGACGTCCTTGTATACATCTCCTATCTCTTGAGACTCCTCTGTCATGCTGTTGAATTATTGAACACTGCCCATCGGCTCGCTATATGCCTCTTCCCTATCACAGTGCACTGCATTGGCTCTAAACGAGAGTGTTCAAATTATCCGTAAAGAGGGTTTTGATATCTGCAATATATCGCGAAGCTGTGTTTTTGGTAGTGATAATGCAAGCGGAAACAAAGCGACCTCCGTTTCTTTAAGGCTGACATCGCACGCTAAGTAGCTATACAGCGTAAACACACTTCAAATAAGTTATCCTTTTGCTTTCTAATTTCCTGATATGTTTACTTGCACACACCCTAGAAACCAACGCTATCTTATATCTGGTTCTCGACTTGGTGTTTCCTTCAAAGCAGACTTTGTCCTGGAAATCTCAGAAAAAATTGTATTGAATGGCGCCAACAACGAATATCTTCACAAGCGCGTTGAAGCGCTGACGAGAATCATTCGCTGATTCGTTTCATACGCTGGGAGGGTTGTGACAGCTCCACTTAACGCTTTAGATGTAGTGTGCTTCTTGTTAAATTCTATTTTGGACTCGAATAGTTCAGTAGACTCTCTTTTGACTTTAGGATAAAACAAAGAGAAGTATCTCGGTTCTTCCTCAGTTTATTTTTAGTTTTTTTTTTTTTTGACTACATTCAAATAACATAGAAATTGATAATGATATGAGCTATATCTCTTAGTAAAATCTACAGACTTGTACCAGACGTACCATTATTCGTTATTTTGCTACGCTTCTTTCACCCGATCTAGAGCTAATTAGGCCATGGCCTAATTCTGTAAACTCATCAAAGCCTGATCCCAGACTCTCATAGAAAGCGAAAACCCTGGCGTGCAATATGACCTTCATATATTTAACATTTCCCCCAAAGTATTCAAATCGATCCATGTTAATTCCATCAGTTCTTCCGGCTTCCTGCCGTCCTTTCCTTTGCTGATAGCTTTGCTGCTTTTGTCGAGTTTTATTAAAATGTGTCTCTTCCAGTTTGAAATCTTCATCAAGAGCATAGATGATGACTAGATCTTGAAGCAGATGGCGTTGTTCACCGGGAAATATGATTAGAAGGACAGAACCAAAGGATTCCTTGTCGACAGCAGCGCAAACATGCTTCTTACTTTATTCAGATTCCGGCCATCTGTCCATTCCATGAAATACCTGCCTGTTGCTATTTTCACTTTCGAAAGGAAGGCCTGATTGAGAAGAAATCAGCGATTGCAGGCTAGCAAACTTGATCAAACTAACTCCTTCCCACTTCTGTTGATCTTAATCGATAGCCCAATCATGCCTCTCAAAGAGCTGAACGCCCTCGGGTGAAGCGCTCAGTTCCCCCTTTTGTTCCTAATGAGCCTCGGCGTTCAAATTGGTCATAGAAACTCCGTTTTTAGCATCATAGTCGTCGATGAGGCGAAAGACTTTGGACGAAATCGAGCGCATGCTCTGAGAGCAGGATCTTTTCGGCGTCGAGAAATAAGGTTTAAAGCATACCATTTATCTACATTAACTTGCTTTTCCACATCACATTTAGCCTTGTCCTCCTCAAATCCGCTCTTTATGGCCTCTATCTTGCGGAGTAGACAAGCAACCTACTCATTATTCTGATCAGAGGTGTTGGAAGAAGGTCTAACAGCATTAATGGTAAAGCTTTCTGCATCTTGCTTGTCGTCGGCCTTGCCGTTCTTGATCTAAATACTTACAAGCTCGGAGTCCAACGATTGTTCCACAGGCTTACTGGTTGGCCCACGAAATGAGTATGCATCGTCCATCGCGGGTTGCATCGGCATTTGCAGCTGGCTGCTGCGCGTCAGCTTTAGTTTGTGCTGAGATAAAAGGTAGTATACGCGAGTGCATTATGGGAAGCAGGTGCGGGTGATCTTTGGCAACGTCATCGCTTGTGCACACTGCAACTACTGTGTCCAGAATTCACGCCGAATAGTTGGAGAAATGGCGCGAAGACACTAGTATTTGCTTGCGTTGAGAGCGTTCCATTTACTACCCGGAGATCCTGGTCATCGCCGAGACAACCGCGGCCGTGGCGACCTCACCCCGTGGCTGCCTAGACCTTTCCTCGCATTCTTTCTGCACCACAATAGAGGGAAGTGATTCCGTTGTGATTGTAACTTGCAAGCTTACGGCGTATTCTCCTGTCCATTGACCAGTCATGCCGTAAATCTGTCGATTCCGGAGCACGAAACGGCCCTCCGTTAGCGAAGGTGGGCGCGAAGTCATTCTCAAGATGGCCCAAGAGCCCGTACCTGTTGCAACCCCAGGCCTGCGGGTTCATGGACACAGCCAAAAGATTCTGACTCTGCCTGAGGAGCTGCTCGACCTGATAATGTCCTTCGCTGACCACGAAACGCATCTGCGCCTCCGTTTCTGCTGCAAACAATTCCAACGCCTTGCTACACCAGGTTGCTTCTGCAGATTCCGCTTCCGACTCTCCCAACTCAGCCTCGACGGCTTAATTATGATAGCAAACCACCCGATCCTCTCCAAATGCGTCCAAGAGCTAGAGTTCAATATCCATCAACTGCTCTGGTTCTTCGACTTCGACCATTTCCTACACGATATTCTCCTACAGCCAAGTGAGTATTACCTTATTCGCTCGCTCAGACACTGCCACAAATTTACTTACAGCACGCAGACGAACCCTGGCGCCCACCTCCCGGCCTCAAACACCTGCCCACCCAAGTCTTCACGCGCGCCGACCTCCAAGCCGTCTACAACCACTACACCTCCGAACGCGACACCAGCTACGACTACCTCTCCCTCCTCCTCTCTCGCGAAACCGCTCCCGACCCCACCAACCCCCTCTACCACACCTACACCCGCATCCCCCACGCCCTCGCCCGCCTAACCAACCTCCGCACCGTCACCACCACCTTCGGCATGCGCCACCAGCAAACCGCGCCCAACCACCACACCTGGCGCGGCCTCGTCTTCGCGGCGCCCGACCCGGAGCCGCCCAGCGAGCGCGACGCGCACAAAGCCGAGCACCTCTCGATCCTGCTGCACATCCTCGGCCGCACCTGCGCCCTCCTGCACGCCCGCGGCGCCGCGCTGCCGCTCCGCACCCTCGACGTGCGGGCCATCGGCAACGGCGTCTTCGGCGCGACCACGCTGGACCTGCTCTGGAACGCCGACGCGCCGGCCGCGTGGCAGCAGCAGCAGCAGCAGCAGCAGCAGCAGCAGGAGCGTGACGACGGCGATCACGATGAGCGCGACGAAGGCGCGTTCTACGAGGCGCAGTACAGGACGATCATGCTGCCCGCCACGCACCTGACGAAGCTGGAGGTCCGGGTGGATTACGGTGCTGGCGGCGTGGGCGGGACGGCGTACTTCGTGCCGCAGTTGGCGGCGTTTCTAAAGCAGGCGCGGGCGCTGCGGGAGCTGGGGTTGGCGGTGGAGAAGAATGTGGCGACGGGGTGGCGGACGCGGCTGGCGGCGGGCGCGGACCATTGGCGGGAGAGGGATATCTTGCTCGCGCTGGCGGGAGGCTGGAATGACGCTGAGGGTGAAGAGGGAGCTGGGGATGGGGAGGAAGAGGAACGCGGGGTGCAGTGGCCTTGCTTGCGGAAGCTATCGCTCGGAGTGCAGACGACGAAGGAGGGGTTGCTGTTGCTGCTGAAGCGCGTGGCGGGGACTTTGCGGTCGCTGAGGCTTTGCGGCGTGCGGTTCATGCCCATGATGGGGGAGTGGGAAGAGGCGTTGCAGGATATGCGAGAGATGCTGGAGCTGGATGAGCTGGAGCTGTGCTGGCTGCAGTATGGCATGCCGTTTTTCAGAGAGGGTTGCGACGAAGTTCTGGTGCCTTGGATGGAGGGGCGTTACGCAGCTGACGAAAAAGCGAAGAGTCAGTTCCGGAGAACGTACCGGCACTTCGAGACTCAAGTAGTCGATTTCGTGCTGAAAAAGACCGATATCCCATTCGTCTTGAATCAAGGCGCCTTTTTCAGGGTTCATCCTGAAGACTGCGCGTGGTGCGAGGCAAGGTCTTCCAGCGGCGTTCACGGAAGTGTGCAGCAAAAAGGATTAGTTGGGTAACATACGTCGCCGACTCCGGTGTATGCCTTGCCAGGCTCTGACTTCGTTTTAGCTCTCTAGTATGAGTATGTTCCTCTATCACCAGTTATGGGAAGAGCAGTCCCTAAGAACCTATCCAGTGTTAAAGTCGGATGCGAAATAATCAATTGATGATTAAAAGATCTCGGCTCCAGTCTCATCTTGACTACCTAATCCAACGCCTAAACACCGATGTCCAATCCAAATTCAAGCTCCGTGGTATCGTTTGCATATCCATAATTCCAGCATTAAGCGTGGTCCAGCTCAGAATTCCGAGCTTCAATCTTCGGGGGGTTTCTGCAGAATTGACCGAAGCTCGGGATATTTCGTGAGCATGGACATTTAGATACGGTTCCAGATGTAGTCAGCGTAGAAGTATCTCGAAAACTGAGGATCGATGGCAACGACGTGTGTATCGCCCTTCTTCGTGTTGTGAATCGTGGCTTTGGTGTAGTTTCCAGATCCAGGATCAGCCTCGGGATGAATGCCGAGATTGCGGTAGACCATCAGCTTGAGTCTGCAAGCCATGCCATGTTAGGATCAGGAAGACTTTGCGAGCCATGCAATGCCAGAGTATGGAAGCACTTACACATTGGCGTCCTCCTCGTTCAGATTAACTTTTCTCAGGTCTCCGCCTTCAACACCTTGAGCCTCGACTTCCTCTAACTCTCCCTTCAAGCGCTCCAACTCTTGGGTCAGACGTTCTTCCTCAATCTCCAGGTCAGAAACCTGCTTTGCGACCTTGAACTTTTCAGTATCGAGACGCAGGATCTCGGAAGCGTGCTCGGCCGGATTGTGCGATTGGGTGATGAGGTTGTGCTGAGATTGGAGGGAGCTCAGCTTGCGATCGAGCTCTCGCAGCTTGGCTTGCTCAGCCGCGATGTGGTGTTTGCGGAAATCGTTCAGAGTCTGATAGGATCCCGCAGCGCGCTTGAGCGCCTGCTTATCCGGGGCGAGGTTGAAGTTGGTGAAGCATTGGTTGATGAGCTGTGCGCGATTAGCTTGAGATCCAGATAGCTACGAGCCGGGGTAGTGTATACGTTAGAGGGCGCTTCGTCGAGCAACATTTTGATGTATCTGGATCAGCGGTTGGACGTTAAGTGGATGCGATATGTGCGTTACAGTGCGCAGGGAGAGTGAGTGTTTTCGGGCGCGCGAGCTCGGTTGCGCCGTGTTTTGGTTTTCACGTTTGCGGGCTAGCGGCGTCGTGCGGCGGGCGGTGAGCGGAAGTCGGCCGCTGTACGTCAGCGCTTCCAAGATGGCCGCGCGACCAGCCGACTTGCTGCAAGCGCCTCTCACCTGTCACGAAACGCCCGCTCCCAAGCACCAGTGCTGAACTCGCCGAGAACGCGACAGAATGGCGCCTTCTTTGCCTTGTATGTTATCGCGCTCCACATTCCACCGCCCGAAAATGCAAAAATTTCCGAGCAGCTAACAATGCGCGAACTGGCAACAGACGCCGCCGATGCGGAGAGGTGAGCCAGCTCCGCCCGCACGCCCGACGGCAAAGCCGACGTCGAATCAACATGAAGACTGACATGTTCCCACAGTCCCCTCAAGCCTGAGGAGCTTCAGGTTCTTCGCGCCCAGTACGAGAAGGAGGGTGAATATGTAGGCATCCAGACGAAGTTCAACTACGCATGGGTACCACCCCCGACTTTCTCTGGCTATTCGCTGCAATGCGCCTTCGCGAGAGAACATCGCTGGACTGACTGATATGATCTAGGGCCTCATCAAATCCACACACCGCAGCGAGCAGCAGGAAGGTGTGCGCCTCCTGTCTGAGATTTTCCGCAACAGCCCCGAGCGCCGTCGCGAATGCCTTTATTATCTTGCTCTGGGTAACTACAAACTCGGCAACTATGCTGAGGCCCGCCGCTATAACGAGCTGTTGCTGGATCTTGAGCCCGCCAACCTGCAGGCTGGCTCGCTGAAGACGCTCATCGACGACCGAGTAGCGAAAGAGGGCCTGATGGGTGTTGCTATTGTCGGAGGTATCGCTGTGGCTGCAGGCGTAGTTGGAAGTTTGCTCATCAGGAGCTCCCGGAGGAGATAATCGCATAGTGTATGCGTATGTTAAATGACGGGAAAGATAGGACTATGAAACACGCTGGATTGCGCGGGGGGATGTTTGGGCGGCGTTGGGGATGGCGGCACAGTTTACACGCATACATGGATTCCTGTAACATAGTGGGTGGTTTGCAAGGCAACAGCGTCAACAGTATATTCCACCTGTTTTACTTTCTCGGTGGTTGGCACAGAAGAAAGTAGAAGTTGAGAGAAGACAGAGGCCGGAGCACGGAGGTGAGTCAAGGCCGGACGGCGCACCACGGAGTTTCCAGCTTTTGTCAGCTCATAAGACGAGGCGCGGTCCAGCGCAGTGGACAGAGTGGACTCTCCGCAACGTGGTTCCGCAGCTGCGAGGTACAGGCGCTGAATTCGTGGACCCTGGGACTAGGCGGGCTGACTCGTGCATGTGCCGTCGCGAAAGCTTGGCGCCAGCGTCACTGCCGCCGATTGCGTTTGCTACAGGCCCGCGGCATCTTTTCCAGACAGTCCAGCTTTCCCGCCTACACTCTCCTCTCGCTCTCTGACGCCCATCCCTAACAACCCTTCCTCCGGGCTCCTGCCGTCGCCTGTACAGCACTCTCTCATCGCCGCAGATCCCTTCGCCACTCCCGCCTGCATTTTCACAGCTCACCTGGCCTGCCCGCGGAGCGCACACGACCCTGGCGTATGACATAACCTTTCCGCTGCACCTCCGCCGCCAATCCGAGACAGTGTAGCCCGCGGAACAGCTATCCACGCAAACCCCCGGACCAGCCTCACGAACGCCAGAAGCCTGCGATTTCACTTGCGACCGATACCAGCTTCCGACCCTCCTCCCTTTGCGCCATTCTTCTCAGTTGCCCACCCCCGCCGGAAGGTGTCCGCAGGCGGCGCCCTTTGTTAGCCCTGCGCTGCACGCCCATTGCACATTGCCACCAGCACGCACGTTGTGGCTGTGACTTCTCCGCCATGAGTACCCCGCAGCCGAATCGCGAGATGGTCTTCTGCCATCAGTGCGAAAACGAGTGGTACCGGGACGAGCATGGTCTGACATGCCCTGACTGTCACTCCGAGTTCACCGAAATTGTAAGCTTTTGGCCACCCGCTCCCCCGCAATACCGCAGCCCTGCTGCTTCTTTTGATATTAAAGAAATCTCAGCCCGCTCCTTGGCCCAACAATACGATCACGATGCAACTGCACTGCAATGTATCATTCACTAACTGCGCATACTAGATTGAACCCGACCATGACCCTCGCGACGATCATCTCGCGCTAGACGACGACGACGACTTCGAGGAAGAACACAACCCCTTCCACCATCACAATCCGTGGAACATCCCCGACCCCGAAGAAGGAGTGCCGGATCCCGCCCAGGGAGGATTACCACCGGGTTTACGCCTCCAGCGCAACGGACCAAACAGCTATTCGATCACTGGCACCTGGTCTGCGTCTTTCGGAGGTCCCCGTGGACAAAATCCGACTCACGCAACTTTCGGCGACCCTAACGCTTTCGTGAACCCTCTGTTCCGTAACTTCGCGACCATGATGCAGGGTATCGCTGGAGGAACACAGAGGACACCTCGGGACGAGCAGCAACAGGGCCAGGGTGAGGAACAGCCCGGTTCGTCGACAAGAGAGGAGACTAGGTCAGGCAGTGGTCCGCGTTACACCTACACGTCAACCGCGAGACTGTTTCCACGCGACGCGAATAATCCCGGACCTCACATCGAGCCTACAGATAGCTTGCATGAGTAAGTTAAATGTTCATACACCACCCCATGCTGGCCATTTCACTCTCCTTTTTTGTCACTTCTTTCTTGAATTTGCCATGGTCAACCGAGCATACGCGACGGTCTTTCATTGTAGAGCGACTTAACTACTTAACAGCCACAATGATACTGTCGATGGCCTTAGTGCATTTCAAGTTAGAGCGTCTCAAGGACAAACGGGCCACCACAACGTCACCACACATCCGTCGATCGGACTTCCAGTCACCGGAGAGATGCATCAGCATAATCCTCTCCGCGCAGCTGTACTGGAGTTGATCGATTGGTACGATATAGCGCTAATGGAACGTAGGGTCATTGCTGGTATCCTTGGAGGTGGTGCATTCGGTCCGCCCCCATTTGCCCGAGATCACGATCATGGCCCTGGATCTCCTCGTGGCGACGAGGGAGGCATACCGCCAAATCCACTCGCTGCGTTGTTCGCCTCCCTCCTAAACCCGCAACTTGCCGCGCATGGCGACGCCGTATACAGCCAAGAAGCTCTTGATCGTGTCATTTCTCAATTGATGGAACAGAATGCAACGGGAAATGCTCCAGGACCAGCATCAGCTGAGGCTATCGCGTCCCTGCCCAAGAAGCGCGTTACTCGTCAGATGGTCGGTGCTGAGGATTCACCACCCGACTTTCCCGATGAAGAACTGCATGGTGAGTGCAGTATATGTATGGAAGAAGTCCCTATCGGAGAGGAAGTAACGGAGCTACCGTGTGGTCATTGGTTCCATGGTCAGTGTATTGAGGCATGGCTACGGGAGCACGACACTTGCCCGCATTGCAGGAAAGGCATCGAAAAAAAGGATAGTAAGGAAGGACAGCAGGGAGGCCATGGTTCTAGTGGTGGAGCAGCTGATTCATCAGCACCTGGTTCTGGATCGGGCTCGGGATCCGGTGCCGGAAGTTCTTCCAACAACACCCCGGGTAACAACGGCGGCAGCGGCTCATCCAATCAACCTGACGACACGTTCGTACCTAACATGCCTGGCGGCCTTTACGCGACTTACTACCGGGTCAACACTCCACGCTCTCAGACCCGTTCTCCCCTCGACTTCCCCCTCTTCGGTTTCCCGCATACGATGACTTTTCCACCAATGCTTTCCCCAAACCACGAGCCTCTGGATCGCCCGCCGGTGAGACACCATCGTTACAGTCACCGTTCGAACGAGCCATTCATGCGAATGTATGATGATCCCTTCGAATACTACCACCACTCTAGTCGCGGAGGCAACACAACACACACTCACGTCATCGTACGCCAGCGTAGGAGAAGTAGCCTAGGTCGGCTGGTGAGCAATGTCGGCCATAGCGTGAGCGTAGTGGCGGGAGGAGGAGGCGGCGGCGGCGGCGGCGGTGGCAGTGCAACACACGGTGGCGACAGGCCAGGAATCGGTGAGCGGCTAAGGAGTCTATTCCGCTCTTGATCAAATGAGAACAAGGCGTATTCTGACTTGCATAATTCTTCTCTGCTTTAGTAGTCTAGGGTGGTTCTTTTCTCCACCAGCCTTCGGGGAGCAATAATCGGCTCGGACTAGACCGGCGGGGCAATGGCCTTTTCTGCCTTGCTTCCAATGATGGAGGCGCACGGCGTATATACGGAGCTACTGGCTTGCCTCACTGGCTAAAATGGATGATTCGAGATCTTCCTCCTCTGCTGCATCAGATCATCTGCCGTGTTAGCGGACAGCGAAAGTTTTCTTGAGCTAGTAAGTGGGAAACCATGGCGATCTGGACACAGTGGTGCATCATACTTTTTCCTCAGCCGAATACTTCTGTTGCATCCAGTCAGCATAAGACGGCCAGGGGACACATATTGGCGAGATTCAACTTTCCATTCACTCACCCAGCTTAAACATGCGTATCTCCAGTCAAGAGGCTGGATAACTTACAATTGCATATTATGGGTTGGCTGAGCATGATGGCTGTACGGGATGAGAGACGTGCTGCTGGAACTCTTTGCTACCGGAGCCTTTTTTTTTTTTTTTTGATCATCTGTTACACTCTACTCATTCTCTTTACTTTTCTTAAAGTATCGCTACAGAGACTGTTTTTTTTTTTATGTCTTTTTTCTCCTGTTTTCTGCTTTCCCCTGTCTTTTCGATTTCTCAGTTGGGAGAAAGGAAAAGTGGCGCATATTTTTTTCAGGATGGATGCAACAGAGTTAGTTTCCGCGGATATGGCAGAAGATTCACGTTATATGAAGGGATCATTAGTGAAGAGGCCGCCTGCTGCTTTTCGTAGATGAACAACAGTACATGAGTTTTGCAAGAAAAGAAAGGATTCGCTTTCCTACCAGTCAAAGAGAACGGGCGGTTTGATTGAAGGCAACGCCGCTGTTCCCATCGTGGCTTGTAGCTGGGGGGAAAGAAATCCACGCTCGGAACAGTAAGGAGTAGGTGAAAACTATACACACGGTATGAAATGCTGCCCCTATTATCCACCATCTACGTTCAAACAGATGCTTTAAGTACCAGCGAGCCGTAACGGGTATAGCTGTTTGTTGTCGCACTACTTTCATTCAGAATCGACTTTCAGTGCAGAACGGGGGTGCAGTCTTCTACGACGTTCTGTACTATTTACGGCGGGTTATCCCTGCCACTTTAGCAAAAAAAAAAAAAAAAGTAAATACTGGCCGAATAGCCGAATATACGTATATACGATACAAACTACCCTCCACGACCGTGGATACGGTAGTTGGAGAGAGAGTTGAAACCCCATAGAACAATGCCGCACTGTCGGTCTTCTCCGTTGTCCACAAAGGACGAGCGGTAAATCACCGATAGTTGTACCCCTTCTCATAATAGTTCCCATAGCAATCCACCTCCCCGTCCCCATTCTCTTCCGCCAGCATCGGCCTCCTCACCACTTGGATCTCTCCATCCCAATACCCTTCCACATCCGGCTCCACCTCCGCCTCTCCGCGCGCCATTGCCGCCGCCACCGCCGCGTTGTACGCTGCCTTGCGCTCCTTCCTGAACCTCGACAGCTCCGCCACGACGTCGACCACGCGCTCCGGCTGCCTTTGCTGCTGTTGTTGCTGCTGCTGCAACAGCACCGGCGGGACCGTGCTCGCCTCCGGCGCGAATACCACCTTCTCGCTCATATCCGCGAGCGGCAGCGTCCTCCCCGGCTCCAGCTGCGGCACGCCGCACTCCTCGTCCCCGAAGAACGAGAAGTCGCGCTCGGCGGCCGACCAAAAGGCCTCGGAGTCCGGGTCCTCGGTCGACGACTTGGACGGGTACTGGCGCCAGGCGGTGGTCGGCTTCCTCTTGTTGTTGTTCCTCGGCGCGTTGGGGTCCTCGGGCGGCGCCATCTCGAGCACGATGCGGCGCAGGGGGAACAGCGCGCGCGCGTACTCGCGCTCCGCGAGGGCGCGGTCGCGGCCGGGGGGCAGGGCGTAGGCGCCCTTGGCGGCGAGGGCGGCGATGCGCGTTTCCTCGGCGCAGTCGCGGATGAAGGCGGTCAGGCGCTGGATGACGTGCGTTGAGGATGCGGTGGTCGCGGTGGGGACGTCGGTCAGGACAAGGGTCTCGGCTTTGCGCAGCGCGGACGGATGCAGGTGGTTTTCGGAGGATTGGCGGAACTCGAGGCGCGCGCGGCGGTCTTCGGCGGCGAGGGAGGAGGTGCGCCGGTGGCCGGTGGAGTCGGCGACAAGGGTGTGAAGGTTTGCGGTGGTGTCTGTCGGCTCTGGCGCATCTGAGCCTTCGGAGAGATTCAGCTGTTTGGCTGCGGATGCGAGGTCGGCGGCTATCGAGCTGGCTCGTCTGGTTTCTGGTGTGTGTGGTGGATCCACGATAACTGCTGGTTTCGGCGGCGGCGATGCCGGGAAGTCGCCGGGGAGTTCGAACACCTGGTTTACGGGAGCAGGTAGCTCTGCCGGGAGAGCCTGGTTACCCGGTAATTCGTATCTTTCACGGCTATTTGTAGGTGCCTCGTGGACTTCGTTGAAGCCATCGAGCTCGTGTGCAGACGACGGTGCGTAGATTCCGAGATCTCCTTCCATTTCCACTCTCCCTACGCTGAGATCTGCAGCAGCGGTCTCTTCAGTTACTATTGCATGGTGGATGCGAAGGTATGTCATCCTTCCTGAGGCGTATTTTTTGATGATTGGCGTCAGCTTTTCCGCCCCGGGCATGGCGAATTCTTCTTTAGGTTCCAATTCTTCAAAGGAGAGCAGCGAAGCCGGTCTCGGTTTCTTGGTCAGACCTCGGGCCACAGTACCGGCATCCAAAACATAAAGTTTTTTGGAATGTAAGAGTCCAGAGATGCCTTCAACTGTGAGGTTATTGTCTGAGATGTACAGATGCGTGATGCCGTCAGTATATACCTCGTTGATGAAAGCGCTACCGGCGAATTCGCTAACAAGCTTTGCCCTTAGGACATGATCCAAGTCTTCTTTGTCATAATGGTCGAACGACTGTGGACTTCGTAACGGAGACGATGGGGTCGCTGGTGAAGGAGGAAGCTGTTCCGAGTCTGCAGATGGGCCATGGGGGCAGTTCAGCCAAGATTTGGCCTTGATGTTGAAGCAGTTGTCTAGGAGTATTCGCGCGCTACGGTCAGTCAACTGATTATCCCGAACGTCAAGGCTCTTTAGTCTGGTTTTTACAGCCGTGGCCAGCGCCTCGATCTCATCGTCCTTCAACGCGAGTGACCGCAATTTCAGCACTCTCAAGCTGTGACAATACTCCAGGACAGATAACACGTCCGAACCTTTAGCGGACCTCGTTTTCGACAGATCCAGATATAGTAATGCAGGGAAGTGCTGCAGAGCCTCCGCAAGCCCGCTATACGTGGCGTTGGTGCACGTGGATGCATCCAGATAGCGAAGCCAGAATAAAGGAAAATCATGGTTCATTCTCGGGAGACTGTCAGACAGCGACGAGAGCCTCAAGTTGCTAGGACGGCGCAGGGTTATCAAGGCCCCATGGTCGAAAAATGGTAGGCCGTGAACGATCAAGGACTTCAGTCGAGGCAGACGTTCAAGGACATCACGTAGCCAGTCGGAGTGAGGGCCATCGTAAATCTCGGCATGAGCAGGTGGAAAATGGAGCGTATGGGTTAGCTCTCTCGTGCTAAGCCTGGCCCAAGAGAGTGTCCTCTTAAAACGCACGAGAGCAACTAATCTTATTAGTGTAGCTTCCAGAGTTGTTGCATGGCTAACACACCATAAACTACATCGTTTTCTACTCCGAAGTGTGAAGCGGGATTGCCCCACAGCTGGCGGGTAAAGATACGGTGCCACTGGCGACATACGAGGGCGGCAGAACAGAGGTCTCTGGAGGGAATATACTGGGAGATGATAGGCCAGTAGTCTCTCGCATTTGCAGCTTCATATGACGGGAGAACGTCGTTCATGATCAGGACGCGCGCTGTGTTACGCGTAAGCCGTTGCACACGAAATCATACACGGCGGTTGGGGCTAAGGCGGATAGATGCAGTGAGCCTGAGGGGAAAGCCCCGGCGATGAGTCGATTTACATGGTGCTTGCGAGGTCAGGCAGAAGGATGCGCCAAGGTGTTGGTGCAGATTGTGTGATTGGTGGTGTTGAGCTGTGTCCAGTCACGCTTCGGTGAGGCTGTGTCGGGCGGGCGTGCCGACACTGACGTCATCGACACATGACTTCTCTGGATCCTCTACCGCAGAGTTACTAGTATTTCAACCCTTCAACCCGGAAAGTATAAGGCTTGGAATTCATTCACCGGGGCTGAAGATAACTTTCAATTAAGGCATCAACCTGAGGCATAGTGTTTGGAGGTTATTCATGTTTAAGCGTGTCGCAGATAGCTAAAAATCGGCCAAAACCGCTTGTAGCGACGTCGTTTCTTCCCTAAATTTTCTTTGTCCTCTGGATTTCCCACGCTCTCCAGGTTTTCCGCGAGTTTCATGGTATGTTTGAGGGGCGATGATGGAGTCGGTGGGCAAATTCGAAACATAGCCGGCAAGATTAGCATTCCTTATACATTTCTGTCTAATGCCAGATCAAGCGTCTGCAAATAGCTGAATATTTCGTCAAGTAGCTCCGAGGGGAGTAACGTGAGGATTTATGAAGCCATCCTTGAGAAATAAACAAGCTCCAGAGCGATGTAAGTAAGGAGTAAAATCGAAGGATTCTCTATTAAGATTTTAAGCTGCTTCAGTTTTGTTGACCAGGGTCCACCTAGTGACTATGTTAGAAGGGAAAAGCGCCGCAACCCGTAGCCTGCAGTCTGCACGTTCTTAGCACACTGGTGGGTACCACGGAAAATTTGATCATGATATGAGATAAAAGTGTCTCGAATCACTCGAGCCAGGGATCTCATAGTTCCACGATAACGTTCAGCCACTTTTGTTGTGTATTGCATGAAATTTTTGTATGATGTACTACGGGCGAGGGATGTGGACCCCCAGTCATGACGAAAACGAACCGAATGTGAACTCAACAAAGTAAATCTACCAGCACTTACCTTGCTTTCAGGTGAAGGTCTGCACGTTGTATCCTACTGATCAAGCATCCATGTCTGAAAAAGCAAGAGTAAACGCCCGATCCCCATTCGAAGCGAAGGATAGGAATGCGAACATCCCAAAGTTCGCAACATCCAACAGGGCCGCTTTTCGATTCCGAAAAGTTGATTCGAAAGGTACAGCAGACCGTTCAAACACTGTCACAGCAGGAAGTGAGTCCGTAATGGCATCAGTAACCCCCAAGATCCCACCTCAAGTAATTTGCAACTTCATCAGGCAGAGAGACCACCCTGCATCAAAGACAACTATCGGAACCCTGCGAGACGGACCCGCATGTGAGGCGCACTGGCGCTATAAAGAGTAAGAGGAGGAGGACTGACTACGCATACTCCTATTCTCCAGGCTCCGAGACCTTAGAGCTCTCCTCGAAGCCTCTCACAACATCAGCCAATCTCATCCGTCCCTCGACTGAGGATACCCGCGATTTCTGGTATATTTCGAAGGAAGACTGGAACAATCGCGACAGGGACTACCAGCGTCGTTACCACTACGCGGGACTGATCATGGAAGGCTGCACCGACACAGGGGAGAGGTTGGGGGCTATTATGAAAATACCTTGCACGCAGTGCCGCGGTGCTGAAATACTGTGCCACACTTTCATCCCAAGCCTCAACCCTAGTACTAGCGCGACGTGCGCCTATTGTCGCATCAACAATCGGGGCTGTGACTTGAACAAGCGCGAAAGAGATAGGATATCATCCCACAGTGCCGAGCAGGCATGGGTTCCCAGGGCGGAAGTTGACGCGTTGAGGTCCATATATGAGGCTCACATCTCGAAGTTGGAGACTGAAAAAAGCCATCTTGGCACAGAACTGTCGGGTGAGAGAAAGCGAAGGCGCAATCTGGTGGCTAGCATGTATACGCTACTGGAAGATCACAAAGAACGCGAGAGTTGGTCTCTCCGATAGGCCGCGAACAATGCGCCGACATCTCAAACTCAGTGATTGTACCGGACGTAGTTCAGTACGATGAGGAAGCGCCCATATCTCTCCAAGGGCTGGAAAAGGAAGGAAAAATAAAAGCGAGAGTCTATGAAATTTCTTGAAGGCATGGTTTAGGAATCGAGGTTGTCCTGTGCTAAGTTCAGTTATGACAGTTGGAAGAAACAAGAATATGTCCCGATGTTGGTTCAATGCATGTTACGTAGTCAGAGGTACTCGTGAACTCTCAGTCGATTGTTGGTAGCATTTCGGGAATGCATTTTCTCTTCTGCATCATTTTTTCAGGAGGGAAAGACGGCTAGACAGTTATTTTTCATGGAGACAGCCGAGGGGTATTCTTGGCGGTCATGCGTGAACGAGATCACCCAACGGATGTGAACGCATTTAGAACTATGACCCCACATCAACGGACAAAGGAACTATTATTTATGTTGCGCGGTGGAAGCATAGACCGTGTTTTGAGCGTTTCACGAAACAGGTTCAGGCTAAACAGGGAGTGGAGCTGATTGGCGGGCAAATGCGAGCGCGTCAGGAGTCTCCAAGCGGTTACAGGACCTCGCTTCCGGTGCACCTTCTCCTCTTTGGTCGTCTTCCCCATGTTTGTTTAATATATACGTTCCCGAAACGCCGTGGCGATCACACAGGTCCTGACTACAATGCCGACCATATTAATGCGCCAACTGCCCGCCATTTGCTCAGGGGTCGCATTAAACCGTTATAGCGATTGTTTCCTGAAAATTAGACTGATTAGTATGAGGAGGAGGAATGCCTGACTCGACTGAATTGTTAGATTTTAGCAAACGAGTAACTGTTATATACGTACTTGATAAGCGTAACTACTTCACGATGCTTGGCATGGTGTTGAGGCTCTTTTTACCCTAATAGGGTTAGTGCGGCTTTTGTACACGCTCTGGAGCATACTCTAGTGCGGGTCCTAGAACGTATATACGTCCTAAAAGGGTAATTTCTATGGTGTTGCAGTTATTGAGTATAACACCCCGTCGCCTAAGGTGCCAGGCACTTCGGGTGTGCTAAGCCTAATCTAGTAAATGCTAGACTACTTATAGTTATACTAGCCTAGAATAGGCACGCTAAAGCTCAACACCATAAAATATATCTTTTACGCGTACGCGACGCGTCTTCGCCTATCAGTTAATGAGAACTATTAATTTTACTTATTATTTTTCTAAAACTGATTGCTTAGCCCGTCTTGGCAGTTAACTGAATTGGTGTTGGTTTGCGCTATGCTATAGCGAAAACTGTTTGCTTGGTTTGTTTGTTGCGACCCCTGCATTTGCTTCTCATGCTCCAGCAGCTTTCCCGCCTAGCTCCTGTCTCCCTGAACCGGCAATATGCAGATCAATTTGCCGTCCACCTTTCTTCTTTTCTCGGCCCTGGTCTGGCCCGTCCTCTCTGCTCAGCTTGCCTTTCCTGGCGCTGAGGGATTCGGACGTTACGCTACTGGCGGAAGGGGTGGTGAAATCTACGTTGTCGACAACTTGAACGATAAGGGCCAGGGCTCGCTGAGAGATGCTGTCTCGCAGCCCGATCGCATCGTCGTGTTCGCCGTTGGAGGCACCATCAACATCACGGACCGTGTGGTTGTCAGCAAGCGAGTCTCCATTCTCGGACAGACCGCCCCCGGTGACGGAAGTATGCAACACTACGAACCCGCCACAAACCTGGATGAAGGCTGATATAAGAAAATAGTTGCAACCTACGGAAATGGCTGGTCCTTCTCCAACGCCGACAATGCTATTGTCCGTTATATCCGCATCCGCATGGGCAAGCCCGGTGACTCCGGCAAGGACGCCGTCACGATTGCTGAGGGCGCCAACATGATCTTCGACCATGTCTCTGTCACCTGGGGCCGCGACGAGACCTTCTCGATCAACGGAGATGTTGCAAACATTACCATTCAGAATAGCATCATCGGACAGGGTCTGGAAACTCACTCATGCGGTGGTCTCATGCAGACGGAGGACGGCGGCGTTTCGCTTCACCGTAACCTCTACATTGACAACAAGACCCGCAATCCGAAGGTGAAAGGCACGAACTCATTCTACAACAACGTCATCTACAACTGGGGCGGAGGCGGCGGCTACATCGCCGGCGATTCGTCCGGCAAGTCGTGGGCGAACATCGTCGGGAACTACTTCATCTCGGGACCGAGCACCAGCGTCACTGCCTTCACGCGCGGCAACGAGAACTTCAGTGGCTACGTCAAGGGAAACTTCTACGACTCGGACAAAGACGGGGAGCTGAACGGTTCCGAACTGGGCGAGGCCGCGTCGAACTACGGCGGCATGGCCCTCGTCACCGCCGAGTACGACTACCCCAAGCCGGACAAGGTCCTCAGCGCCGCCGACGCCCTGACGGCCGTCATCAAGGGCGTCGGCGCGTCGCTCAAGCGCGACAGCGTCGACACCATCCTCGTCAAGCAGCTACAGTCGTACGGGAAGGACGGTGCCCTCATCTCCGACGAGAAGGCCAGTCCCATGAACGGACCCGGCTACCTTGCTCCGGGCACCACGCCCAAGGACACTGACGGTGACGGCATCCCGGACGATGCGGAGACGACGCTTGGGACGAATCCATCTGCGGATGACTCCATGACGGTCACGGATGGGTACGCCAATGTGGAAAGGTGGGCCAACTCGTTGGTGCCGTCCAGCTACTAAAGCGTGCAGATGAGACATTAGCATTTCGTGTAGATACTTTTTTTCAAAGACTCTGAGCAGAGTTGTAAATAAAATATTCGAACCTGGCTCGCAAAAGCTTGTCTGTAAAAGCTACGCTTGGCGGCGTAGACTAGACGTGCGCTGCGAAGCAAGCACACTAGCTCTTGCTACAGCCGACCAAGAGTAGCTTCCCCGCACAGTTGCTTAGTTAGAAGGCAGGAAGAAGGCAGGCACGGGTCAAGAGAAAGCAAGAAGCCCCGGCCGAGCCTGCCTCTTTGAGTGAGCATGCGCAGGAGCACGGGCCATCGCCCGCAACTGATATGAGGCTAGTGCCCGGAACGGAAAAGTCGACGTCATTGCAGCACTTTGGCCCGGCATAGAAGCACGTTGTGCCAGCACGGCATTCACATGGCCCGGTCCGTGCACCTCGTGCCAGGCTTGATCAGCTGCAGCCAGCCTCCTCCCTTACCCTATATATACCCCCTCCACCCTCCTCTAATCTGCTTTTTTCCTTTTTCTCTTCATACCACACTCTCCGGTGTTAACTGGTGACAACGCACTCGAGACTTGATCCTGGTGTTGTGGTCCCAGGCTTCACTCTTACCTCATGGTGAGAACCGCCACCTGTTCGGCCTTCGCGGAGAAGGGTCGAGCGCATGGTGACCGGGAGGCCGAGTGTCAAGGACGCACTTTCAATGTCCTGGGTGGGAGTGGCTTTGCCTTCGGGCAGAGTCCGGGCTCTGTTCGACTATGATGTGGCTCTGGCCTTCCCATAGGAGAGCAGACCCAGCGAGGAACTCAAACGCCTCGCTGGGGGATCTATAAAACCTGAGTGCCGTGAAGTTCTGTAATATATCCTGTCTTTGATCCCCTATTCAATAGCAAATGATGATCTTCTCTCTCCATGCCAGCCGCCTCATTTGATTCTGCCCGCACCTGTGTTCTATATCACTGCGCTTGAGCCCACAATCTCCAGTTGTCGCTGCCTTTTACTGTGAGAGAGCTTGGTGTTTTGGCTTCGTTGTGCGCCACTTGGTGTAGTCCTTCGCTTCGGCCTTGGGGGAATCTCTAATGCGAACTGCTTCGGTACACCTCTCGAAGAGCCACAGAATTTCTTGGCTCACTGTCCTGGTTTTCTTGGGTTGTTTCCATGAGGTGAACAAAACCCACGCGCCAGCATGCAACGATAGTAGAGACGGTATGAGCGGTCTGCAACAACCATAGATAACAACATCACCCCAACCCAGAAACAAAGGCTTACTCACTCAAGGCACGATATGAAGACAGCCTTCGGCTACAAATAATGGAAATTGTGTTACATGATGCAACAGTAGTCCCTCCTCCCTATAAATCGCCATATGCGAAACCTCGCGGAATATGCAACTCAACACGAATCGGTCTCTCCCATTCAAAACCCGTAGAGCATAGTACTGAGTCATCGTATCTTGGACTACGTGCTCAAACTACTCACAAATAACTCATACAAGCATTCGCAGCCGCATGTAGCGGAAACTGCCCATGTTCTTCTCCAGCAGGTATGTTATGGCAGGTGCGCTTAGCGCGGCGCTAGCGCCGCTGGGTAGTTTAGCTCCTCCGCTCTCTTCCAGAGACAGAGAACAACAACGAATACAAGTGCTTACGAGGTTTTGCTCCAACAAGGTAGGCCGCACACTATCGCCCGATGCGGCCCGCAGAACCCGAGCGTCCGAGCCTATTGCGCACCGCCACCGTCTTGAACCCACCCCGCCGCCGGAAGACGAGCATAATCGACCGTGCATAAGCAGAGGCCCCGGTTTCCCCCGTCGCAAGCCTGGCGATGTGACACGCATGGTGCCAGATCCCCAGTTGCACCATCGGCTCGCGGCGCGCCTCATCGTGGCCGCGGCGGAAATTAAGAGTCCACATCGTCCTTCAACCCACTAGTAATGCCTAGAATTCTCCACGGAGAGGTTTATTTCAATACTAAAGGTTATATGCCGTTTTTTTTTTTTTCAGCTTAATACGAACACCTGGCCAATCTAATCAGGGTCTATATACATTATAAAAAGAAATAAAAGGAAATAGTAGGAATAGGTAAGGACCGTAAAGTGGCCAATGGGGTATCAGATGCTCAACGAAGGAGGAAAAGATTAGCTTTCTTCAGTCATCCCCACGAGATCCGCCCCAGACCTTGGTGTGCATGCCGAAGCCGTTCTTCTGCCTCACGCCGGGCATGGCCGTGCTCATGGTGCGCAGCGGCCGGGTGTCGCTATCTTCGCCCAAGCTGGGCGCGCCGGAAGCGGGCGACGACACGTTCTCCACCTCGACCGAGATCTCCTGCTGCTGGTGCACAACGAGTGGCACCTCCCTGGGCGTGTAGATGTGGTCGTCCATGTCGGTCATGCCGGCACTATGGAGGTCCTTCTGCGTCGGTATGCCCACGCCGCCGCTGCGCATGATCTCCCGGAGCTCCATGTCATCCTTGTCTTCGGGGTAGTTGCTGCTGCTGTCGTGGTGCTTCTTCTTGAGGTCGTCGACGTCCGAGCTGGTGGACGAGTGGCTGCGGGCCCCAAAGGTGTTGACGGTGGCCGCGGCGGACTTGCCACCTGACGCAGCTCCGGGGCGGTCGCTGAAGCCGCGGTTGTACTCGAAGCCTCCAGTGTTGGAGCTGGAGCGAGAGACGGTGGCGATGAGATCGGCCATAGACATTTCAATCTTAAGCTTGACGATGTAGGCAAGAGGGTGGAACTGCATGTAAACGAAAGAGTTTTTCAGGGACATCATGCCTAGCAGGTCGTTAGTGAAGATTGAAGTGGCGCGCTGGTTTGAGAGACTTACTGATGATGAGAACGTCCATGCTGAGAGAGAAGCCGATGATGTAAATATTGAACTTGACGAGGGACTCGTACTTCTTTAGGCCCTGGCGGACCAAGTTCTTCTGGACGATGCGAATGAAGTACCAGTTGAGGGCGGCATCGACAAGCAGGTAAATGACCTTTTCGCAGCGATCCCAGACCTCATTCAGATGGATGTACTTTTCTGACACCTGCAGTCGAGAAGGAATCCAGATGCAGTAAACAGAGATGTTGATCGCTGTGATGAGAATAGCAACGGCGATCTTCAGGCGAAGCGCCTTCCTACGGTTCACGAGCAGCACCGACACTCTGTTGATGATAATTTGCAGCAGAAACTGGACCTGGAGAGCCCATGTGGTCACTGGGTTGGGTGTTAGCGAGGCCGAAAGTTTGCGTGCGCGACGGGCAGCATACGAATACAAAAGTAGAATGCAAAACTGTTCCATCAGTTAGCAGGTTCACGGCAAAAGGAGGGTGGAGTACCAGCTTACCTTGGTGGGATCATGCCTCGGAGGTGTAGCCAGCAAATGATACTGAAGGCGAGGCAGACAGAGATTTCGAGCCAGATCATCCAGATGTAAGGCGAGTTGAGCCTGCTGGCACCGTGGAGTTTAGAGACATGACGGGTCTGCTTAATAGCGGTCCAGGTGGTGAGGAAGCCAAAGCCCAAGGTAAACCCCCAGGCCAGACTGGCGAGGTTCATGTCATCCTGAGTGACGGGCTGGCTTTTGAAGCCAGGAGCCAAGAGAGTGATCATGATGAATGCAGAGAAGGAATGACTGGGCAGAACTGCTCGGCAAGACACTGCACGGCGATGCACTGCGGAGAGGAGGAGCGAAATCTATATGCTCAGGCATCTCGAGCAGCTCCTAAGACCAGGATGAGCTAGGTTGAGCGGTCGGTGTTTTGGCGTTGGTAGCGTGAAGGCTAGCTGTAGCAGTCCGTGGTTCGTCGGGCTGCCGCCTCGCGACTGGACAGATCCGCTAGCGTCAGCGGACCCTTTTCCAGAGCCGTCTGGTTCCTGAGTGCTGATCTGCACGCCTTTGGAGCCTAAGGATGGAGCCGGTGCGCAGGTTTTTGCGGCTGAGAGCGCTCTGCCGACCCATTTTGGACGGACGTCCGCGCGTCGTCCACACTGCGGTGACTGTCATCATAATGCTATCTGGGAGCGAGTCATGGCATCGATGAGTAGCCCAGGAGCGGGCACGTAGCAGGTGCGAAGTTCAGTGCAAGGTGCAGCAGATCGAGACGTAGGGCGATGCAGGCACAGCGGCGGAGCGGGCGTCTCACCAGGCAATGGCGCTGACGGGAATGCGCGCGATTGGACCTTGGCTGCGATAGTGGATGAGGAAGACAGAGGTGGGAGTGCTGACATGAGCGGCGGCGATGGCGGCGGCGACGGCGACGGCGACGGTGAAGACTCCGGCGAAGGTTCCGGCGCGCGGGGATGGGCAGACGCCGTGCAAGCGTTCCACAGGCGCGAGTATTCAGGCACCAGGCACCAGGGCACGAGGTTACGTGGCAGAGGCGAGACCGATGCCCCGGATGCCGATGTGTTCACTAGGAAGTCCTCTGCTGGGCGCCGTGAAGGTGCACTACTTGGTAGCGCAGATCTAGATCAGCGCCTGGAAGGCATTGAACCCTGCCGGACCCCGGGCCGGGGCCCGTCCGTTGGCCTCCAGCGCGCTGCCGGCTTTGCTCCGTTGCCATTTGTCAACGCAACTCTCGCCACGAATTTCGCTCATACCTGGTAATTGAAGACCCTTATCCACATTCTGCGCCATGGATGGGGAGTCTGGACCTCCCCCCAGATGCCGAGTTGTCGAGCCATCACACGTGTGAGGGCAGTATGACCTCACTTCTCGAAGAAGTACTGGAGCCTCGTCTTGATCCACGTGCAATCATCAGAACGACTTATCCATCCACAATTCTCCGAGCTCTATTTTCCGATCCAGGACCTTCTGGAAAGAGTTTCATCACTGGTTGCGCTAGTCAGCTATGAAATTGCTGTTTGATCGCTGCCATGCCCAAAATAAAAATCATTGAATAACGCCAACCACCCTATTCGTCGAGGGGTCCCACTAAGCGCTGAAAAGGGCGCGCTGCTCACTGCCAGATACGAGCACTCATCACCACCCATTGCCACCAGGATTACGGGACTGCCCAAAGTAGAGATCTGCAGACGAAACAAATGATCGCGGCCGCGATCAGCACCAAACATCTTCACACGGATCATGTGCTACACGATGCACGCCCGACAGCCGCTACCGCGGGTATGTCGCCACTCCCAAAGCCGCGCGGATAGATCATCGACGGTCGCTCTTCTCCAACGCGCCGTCACGGGAGTCGGACGCTCGGAGCATTTCTTAGCTGCCTGTGGCTTTCGAGCTGAGCATCCGGCCCGCCCTGCCACCAATCGCCATCTCTCTGTTCGGCGCCCCTCCCACTGCGAACATCCTTGCCCACCCGCCCGCGGACTGTTACCAAAAGTTTAAGGGGCGCCGGTGGCTGCTTCGCACGGCATCGCCCGGGTGCGCAATGCGGGGACATGCTCAGGCCACCGAATGGACACTTGTCGCGGCGTTCTGATACCTATTTTGTGTGGTGGCTGATCCGCGAGTAAAAGACTAAACTTTGACTGACCGATCAGAGCGCCTGCGATATTACGCTGTAGGCGGAGACGGACTCTATGTCGTACGACGAGGCTTTTTCGAGTAAGAATGGTGCTGTGTGGAGGCGCATCCTTTCCGGATTGCCAGGACTACACCAACGGAGCTCACCAGATCTTGTACCTGGCTGGGTATCTCCCCGGGCGTTTTCATTGCCTGCGGCCTGTCACGGCGGCTCCCTGCGTTGATCATCTCGATGCGCGTCGATCGAAAAAGCTTAGGGCCATGCTTATCTGCCTTGGACCGCCACTTGTGTGGGCGCCGCACCACCTCGCTCGCCAATCCCCAAACTGTAGCCATCCCGAGTTCCCCCGTCTCCCCGCTCCCGCCTACCTCCACATGCCAATGCGCTCTCGCCATACATTCCAATCGTTAGACTCGACACACCCAAAGTTGCTCTGCTCATACGATTTCGAAAGGATCCGCCGCTACCCCGCTCCTTCAAGGCTTCCAGCTTCACCAAGTCCGTCATCCAGTCCCGTGCGGTAAGCGCTTCTTCACCACCATGAACAATGTCACGCCAGCCGGTACTTCTGGGGAAGCGAATCCTTCATCGTACAGCCTCGTTAATAAAGTATCCTCCTGCAATCCGACCGCCGCGACGTGCGTGCGTTAGATCTCAAACAGCTAAAGCCTGCTCCGCTCGGCAACACTCTTTTCTGGATTCAACTTGGCGTTCAACACACACCATCTCCTCTACTCTAGACGATAGCCTTCCGCGTCAGCCACCCAAAAACCTAACCGAGATCACATGAAAGAAATTCGCTTGAACAAAAAAGACGATTCGCTTACGCGATAGTAGCCTGAGCTTCTTTTCGGGGCTGAGCGCCGTTGGGTTTGGAGCTCCTTCGAAGCGTCAATTTCTTCAACTGCTTTCTTCAGACAGGTCAGGCCATGCTCTACCCCTTGCCCCTTGCCGCGCTGTTACCCAGCAGAGCTAGCCCTACGTCGATTATCACGACGGAATCACCGACGGTGATATACACAACGTAATCGTGTGGGGATGAAAACATCCACATAAAATCCAAACAAGCATTAAGAAAAACAGGAGCCACTTTCACAGCATAAGCTTCAGGAGCACGGCCAAGCGTAAGTCAGGTTTTTGGTATTACTAGCGAGCCAGCTCTAGAAGTAGGGACACAAAACTTGGGATGATCAGAAGAGGGAGTCACAAGGCGACTGAAACATGAACGAGAATTGCGATCAATGCTGCAAAGCCCTTTCACGAGATAAGAAAAACCACTCGTAGAAATGAAGTACGGACAGCGCAAAGAAAGAGCGAAACTCCACAGAATGCCGAGCCGGCCGACGAAGACTCCATATCAACACTAGCACTTGCGACGAACGTGTTATACGTGGCCCGGATGGTGGCTGCGATGGCCGAAGCCGTCGGAACTTACCGAGAATGTAGAGCAAGTGGAGAAAAGGAACGCAAGAAGGTCAGAAGCCTTCTCCAAAGCCTTCTCCAGTGCCTTCCACTCTCACTGAATCATGGAGCTCACCATCTCACGGAGTTCCGTGATCTCTCTCCTCAGCTGCCTGACCTCCACCACGGCTTGCTCCACTCCGATCTCCGGCGCGACTTCCTCACACTTCTTCGCCCAGCCTTCGGACTCGAAATCAACTTCGCCGGCTAGCTCTTCCCACTCCTCGATGGTATCGTCGTCTTCTTCGCCGCGCTTGCGGTTGTCCCGGACCTTGTGAGCTTCGTAGGTCTCGATGGCCGCAGTGATCAACAGCAGCGGTGAATAAATGATACCCATGACGTAGTCATTGAGACGGCCATAGCGCTTTTCATCCAACCACCATTCGAAGGGAATGATAATCAGGAAGAGCTCGATCAAGTTGAAAGCTTCACAGGTTAGCTCAAGCATAGACAATCCGCGGCTCCGAAGATCGGCGCGGGAAATAGTAGCACTCACGAGCAATGAAAACATTCTCATCGGGCGCTCGGACGAATTGCATCGTCTTTTGAGAAAGCTATGATCACAAATTAGAATTACAGAATTATCTCAACAGATTCGGTCAGTAACATACCAGAGCCATGTACTCGTCGATGGCATTGTCAGTGATATCCTCGTAAGCGCTGTTGTACAGGGCAATGAGAATATTGAGCAACACTTGTGTACAAGTTAGCGCATGGCCTCAAAGAGATCTGAGACGAAATACTCACCAACCATGACAACAAACGTGAACAAGTAGTACAGAATTAGGCCGAATGGAGGGGCAAAGCGTTCAAATCCCTCGAACTCAGGGGACTGCATGATGGCGTTTAACATTGCCTGGGTGATGAAAGAAAAGGCTGTGATTTTCGAGTCAACCTGGTCCATTCCGATGAAAGCCTGGAAGAATCCAATGAGAATGACCAAAAGCAGGGCGAAGAAGATAAGAGATTCCTTCATCATGACCTTCAGGACCACGAGCATGGCTCCAAAGAAGCGGAAGGTATCCAGGTAGAGCAGAAGGCGCATCCAGAACATCGGTGCGCTGAACGCCAAAAAGTTATAGCTCAGAGTATTATAGCGGATACGTGGTTCTGAGTCGAGGTCGTGTCCGAGAGCAATCATGCGGGTAATGAATGAAATCGTGAGGAGCGCATACAGAGTGCTATTGAATACGTTCCAAAAGCCAATGTAATAGCGACCCACTTTCCAGAACTTGGCCATTTCGTCGAACATAAACCCAGCAGTGAAGACATACAATAGACCTTCTACCACATCAAGATCACCATCAGGATTAATGGTGTTGATGGCGCCCGTGTAAAGGGCCAAATAAACGACAGAGATGAGGATCTGAAGAGCGTTCTGGTACGCAGGCACGCGCATCCGGTCGGGATCTAGATGAGCCCAGTAGTCGGTGTTGCCTTTCTGCTTCCAGTCGATGAATCGGGAGGGATCTTCATCATCCTGCACCAGCCAACCTCGCCACAGGTGGCTGATGCACTTCTGATAGCCGGAAGAGCCGATGATGCGCAATGCATGCAGATCGACGGCCCGCTCGACGACATTGGCGGGCATCGTCTCCTCGCCGTCGACTACAATGGAGTAACGTTTGAGTAGGACATCTTCGAGCAAGTAAGGCATGTCCTCCTCGCTCTCTATGCTATTGACCGTTAGCGCCCAACCAGCTATATACTTGTTATAGATACCAAACTCACATGCGTTTTGCAATGACTTCACAAGCCACGGCACGGACATCGTGCAAATCGGAATCCCACAACTCGATAATCGCCTGTCTCCGGAACCATTTCTTCACGACCAGCAAGCAGTAGACAACACAAGCTTTGTACTCCTCACCACCAGCGGAAGCGGCCAGCTTGACCACGGACGGAGTAATGATATGACTGTGGGCACGGGTGACCAGATTCTCTTCGATCTCGCAAGGAACCACGACCTCAATCTGGTGCTTGAGCCGAAGGGCGATTTTGGTGACTTCCTTGGCTGGAATAGGCGAGGGAGGCACGTCGTCCCTGCGAGTGGGGAGCACTGTGGAGGAGTGAGATATGAGAGGGCACTCGAACGAAGCTTCAGGACTTACAGGCGCGCATCTCATCGCGAACGCGAGGCCGGTCGCGCCGGCTCTTGTCGATGTTGAAGAGCCGACCCCAACGAACCATGGCGGCTAACGGCGCGATCGTCGAGCTTTACCTAGGCGGTCGGGATAGTTTTGTCTTGCAAAGTTCCGTCGCAGACAATCTCTGCGTCCAGCGACTCCGTGCAACACGGAGCTGAATGTCAATGGGTTCGCTGGAGGAAGGTCTCTTTGAGGAAGAAAAAAGTGGGCAGAGTTGGATACGCGGGTGCATATGCGGGGCGGCCATAGCTCCTTGGCCTGGCGGTCGATATCGACGCGTGACGTGTGCAGCAAGGCCCGCCGTCTCGGATCGCGCCGAAGGGCTGTGCGCGCCTATCAGAACAATGTCTCCCTCTATCAAACACTTTATGCCGAGCGCGGAGAGCCGCCCTACCTCCTCAATTGGAGGCGATCTACCCTCGCACGACACCTGCCACAGCCAAAGCACAATCAAAATAGGTATATTGGTTATTTTTTGCCGCTCTGCTGCCCCACACACAGAAGCAGCCTAACTCCGTTCTATCTCGTCCCAATTTTTGGTTCCATTTTTTCCTGCTTCCGAGCGATTCCTGATCTGAAATGCTGCAGCATCCTCATGACTAAGAAAGCCGTCATGTCATGCAAAAGTGTCCAAAATCAAACCTTCCCTTTTCCGCAAGCCGCTTAGCTATGAATCTCGCCCTCGTCGCTCTCACTCTCATCCTCGTCACCGCTGACCTGCTGGTTCTCTCGCTCTCTCTGGTCCATAAGAGCTTGCAGCTCTGCGTCGTCGCTCTCAGTGACAGCCTTAGGTGCCATCTTGACTCTGCAGCTACCTCCATCATAGCCAGTGATGCACTTGGTAACCTCCTCAATTGCCTGCTCCAAGTTGGCAATACCGGCGCTCTTGTCCAGGCACTGGCTAGTCAAGACGTACAGCGGCGGTGATACAAGTCTGACCTTGACAGAGTTGTCGGGAGTGTTGCGCGCCTCGGCCTTGCGCAGCGCATCCTTGACGGCATCAATACCCTCATAACCAAAGCACGTAACCTCAATGTCGGCGCGGACCTTGGTCGGCTGAGGGGTAAGACGCTTGCCAATGTAGGACAGGAGCTCGGTCTTAGCAGCCTCGTTGGGGAACTGAATCTCAGACCAGACGTCGGGATTGGTGATGGAGAGCTTGAACGCGTCGAGCGAGTGGCCGTACTTCTTGTTGAGCGGCCAGCCGATGGTCTGGTACAGTTCCTCAAGCGGCGTGCGGGTCTTCTCGGCGACGTGGCGCATGATCGAGTGGACCATCTTGCTCTTGTTGTAGCGTTCCTCACACTTGACAATATCCTCAGGGGACACGCGACGCTTGGAAAGGTCGATATAGCCTGTGATCCGGTCAACACGCCACACTTCATCTGTGCGCAGCTGGTGCGCACTCACCCTTCTCCTTGTCCACCCTAAGCACGACAACGACCTCGTTACGGCCAACGCGGATAAGTTTCTGGATACTACGGATACGACGTCTCGAGAGTTCGCTAAGCAGGATCATGCCGTCGATGTTGTCGTACTCAAGCAGCTTCACGTACGCGCCCATTTCGGCAATCTGCAAACCAGGTCAGCGTGCGATTTTGCGCGGGAAATGGATGGCCGGGCTTGCGCACCTGCTTCACATTCACCATGACGAAACTCTCCACCTCCGGGTACTTCTCCTCGTAGAAACGGCAGTTTGTGTACGACATGTTGGCTTGGACTCCTCGAAGAGGTGCTTGTCCGGGCTACAACGATCTTCCTTATCTCTCGTGCCCTGGTGGTCGGTAATCGAAGTGGTCGGCCTGGCGTGGGAAGTGAGGCCCTGTGGCGAGAGGTAGAGCGGATGCGCGAGATGGGTTGTTGGAGTCTGAGTTGTCGGCGGTGACTAACTACAGCAGGCGAGAATTCACAGGCACGTTTTGGTGGGGCGAAGTGCCGCCCACGCCAAGATTTCAGAGCCGCCGAGCGCCTGAATCATCTCACTCACGCTCTTACCTGCCCGCAAAGCTCACATAGTATAGATGATTTCTTCTACCATCTACAGCTCTACGATGGAAATACCCAAGATGGCAGATGGCTTTCATGACTGGAAAACAAGTCTCTGGGAATCACAGAAATCATAAAACTAAATCTTCGCGTACAAATCCAATTAAAACGTTCCCCTGCGCTGCAGCACTGTTGCAGGTCGCATCTCATTTATTGGACGGTCACAGCTTCTTGTTCACCTGCATCTCCTCAGTACAGAAAAATGCCATTACTACAGCCCCGCCTTGATGGAGAGTACGGCAGCAACAAAAAACATAACCTCTGTGCTACGTATTACTGTAGCTGCCAGCAGCTTTTCTGGGCAATGTTGGCGGACAACCAATTCAGGCAAGTCGTTTGTGGAAGGGGATCATTCTGCACGATCTCGATCTAGTGAAAGTGTTCATATGAGGTCTGGAGAGCACACACTCTCGCAGGTTTTTGAAGCAACTTGACACCGACAAATCAATTTCCAAAAACGATTGCCTCTTACTCATGACATTACCTTACTATTTGATCGAATTCGGATATTCTTGCGAAATTGAATATCCAATCACATTGTCTACATACTCTTGACTACGCTGAGCTCTGACATTTCATCAGTAATGTGCGAAAGGTAGCGGCCACGCTGTCGGAGTGTTTGGGCGGCACTCCAAAGCCACAGAGTCGAAGAATCTACTATGATAGACCCGAATAAGGACTGATGAGAGCGGCAGTGACTTTGAGCATACGGTGGCTCAATCATGGCGAGACCAGGTTACATTTGCTAGGGTCATACAAGGCCTTGGAGGAAGGAGTTGGCTGGGATGGAAAAGTATTTGGGGCCTGGAAAACGCCATCCTGACAAGCGCGACGGCCAGCTGAAGCCAGGCAAACCACTCACGCTCAAGGCGGGAATCCAGCTAATCTTGGCATGCCCTACGCCACCGTTGGTACAGCTTGTTGTTCCACGGGTGTTCTAGCCGACGTTTATTTTTGACGTTGTTGGTTGTGCCTTTTTTCGTTCCTGCATGTAAGACGGGCCAAGGCATTGAATCAACACCGCCGAGGTCCGCATACGAAAGTGGTCAACGCGAGCAATGCGCCACTATATAAATCGCACCCAATAACACCTTCAACTCAAGTGATATCCCGTAGGAACGCTGAGGCGTCTCAGCTCAGCTCGTATCTGTACGGAATAGCCGCCTCGAATCCTGATTCCTTCCGCGGGCCAGTGGTCCGCTGTTTCCGAGATGCCTGAGCCTCGATATGACTACCAGTTCACATTCCTCGGCTTGGACAGAAGAGATGACGTCCTCAGCATGGTCAGGAGGAGAAGCAATGATTGGCATCTGGCTTGTTTCATCCGACGCACAGCCTACCGAGGTACCCGCACACATGACAGACCAAGCGAAGCTCTCCTTGTAGGAACGTTTCAGAGCGAGCACTCCAGACCACCACAAACACCAGACACATCCTCTGGATTCGCTCTTTACCATATGCGGCGGTTTCGGGCAGGATGACTGGGTTACGGTTGTCTAGAATTTATTGTCCCGCTGCCAAGCACTCCGCTCCGCTGCTGTGGAAAGCACTCATTGGTCGGTGCGCCGCATAAGGTTGCCGATCAACCTTCAGCAAACGGCCTCCCGTGGCCCGATTTGACTCAATCTGGGATATGCTTTTGCGGCTGAACGGCCTTGTCGTCAGATCCTGCGCGCCTGAAAGCCAGTGAGAATGCAGTGCCACCCGGTTGTCAGCTCAGCAGGAACGGTTGCCAACACCATCGTGGACCGACGGCCCTGCGGCTCCAGCTCACTCCCGCAATTTAAGGTTTCCGCCTTGCGGGCCTTGGCGCTCCTGAAATCTCTCCGTCTGGGGAATATCATGTGCTGGGCCCCGCTCCGACGGTCCCAACTCTCCTTTTCTATGCCCCCTGCCTTCGCTGAAAGTCTACTCTTCTAGTGCCTGCAAAAGCCGGCATCCCAGTCAGTCGTTCCCAACTTCTTACCGCTCGTTCCTCAATTCAACGCCTCGTCACGTCCACCGTCACCATGAAGTACCTTGGCTCCCTCCTGTCCTTCGCCCTCCTGGCGACTCTGTCCGTGGGGACTCCTCTGCAGCCGCGCCAGGCCTATGGCACTCCCACTCCGATTCTGTCAGGCTCCACTCCGTCCAGCAGCGCCACCTGCACCTGCGAGCCGAGGATCTGCATTCAATCTTGGCCAGAAGTAGTTCCCCTCGCATCCGTAGTGATTTGATGCAAAACTGATGTATACCGTTTCAACAGTCCTGCCTCTGTGCCAACAAGGGCAAGCAAGAGTGCTACGAAAAGTGCGGCGGCGAGGAGCCGGTGCTCCAGGTAAATTGATTCTCCCTCTCCAAGAATACGCCAGGTGCTGACCATGGCCCCAGTCGTGCGAGTAAATTAGTATGAGTAGGATCGCATAACGAAGCGAACATGATTGTATCTCTGGGGACGCGTTCGGATTCTTAAATCATTTGCGATCGACGTATACCATTCTTTTCATGTCCATACTCTTTTTTGACCTTCCTTGCCTCTATGCCGCTGGCCTGGAGGCCAATGTTACCTTCCATTTCTCGACACCGTGTATTTTTCTCCACCAATGCTTGCAATGCCTCTCTCCCAACCGTGATTCCTTACTCTTTTCCTGCCGAAGACGCTTTTGCCTCTGCCAGATTAACGAGGGCTTCACCGTCCACCCTCAAACCCACCCACTCTTCCATCTGCTTCGCCCCAAGTCCGGCGTAGAACTTGAGCGATGGCTCATTCCACTTCAAACAGCTCCATTCCAGCCTTCCACCGCCAATTCTCTGCACTTCCTTGGCCAACTCCTGTATCAGCAGCTTGCCGTATCCTCTCCGGCGGTACTTCGGCTTGACGAAGAGGTCCTCGAGATAGATACCAGGCTTGGCGCGCCACGTGCTGTAATTGTGGAAGAAAAGGGCCATGCCGGCAACCTCGCCCTCGGGAGCAATTATCAGGAATGTTTTTGCATAGCCTGACTCTGCTGCGGGGGCAGTCTGGCTTGAAGGTGAAGGTGCGAACGAAAGGGTCTTCGCAAGGCTATCCTCAGTAGCTTCAACGGAGTCCAGGGCATTCTCGTAAATGGCCAGTTCCCGAATCAAGTCAAGAATCGTTGGGACATCTGTGTCAGGCGTTAATTGGAGTAAGCTTCCTCACTTGGTGTCAAGTACCTTCGCGTGTAGCCAAACGGATCGAGGGCTGTTCCGACATGTTGAGTTGGAAATAAGTTTTGCTTCTAGTTATTATGATGGTGAAAGCTTGGAATGGGGGCTTTAATGCTATGATACGATTCGACGCGCCCTACGCCCTGCAGATGATCAATGTGTTGTGGCCCCACCAAAGCTGCCCGCTTCTCGATTCCGGTACGGGTGATCGTATTTCCGGTTGTGCATCCAGCGCACCATTGGTTTGTAGCGAACAAATAGTACGCAATTTTTGTCTTTGTCGAGTCTGATAGGTCTCTACTTCTTGGTGTCAGGCCTTTCGAAGAATGATATATCGAGCGGGGAGCTCCTAGGGCGCGAATGCAAATGCTCCCAAGATCCCCATTCGACCGCCCAAACCTGCTTTTTTTCGTCCCAGCGAAGAACAGGGCAATGGGAAAATATCTTAGCCCAGAGACGTCGCATAAGACGTGGAGTGATGTTCTGCGCTCGGCGCTTGCCCGGCAACTGTTTCGGGAGTTGTTCGGTTTCCATTGCATCCCGCAGAAGAGAATCTAATACGGCTGGATTGGATGGGCCACGTGCGAGCCATTCATCTGCAGATTGAAAACGGGAGCTCTCTATAGTTGCGAGGCGAGAAAGTTTCTCTGCTTTGGTGCCGGTTTCTGGGAGCATGTGCTCGCGACAGGCGAGAGACAAGAAACGGTCGCCCGCAATGCCGCTAATATTGGCAAGCTTGAGTACATCGTAGGAGCTCATATGACTGGGTATGCCCGGTCTCCTACGTTTGAAGCCGCTCCAGTTGCGCGCACCCGTTACTAAATCTTTGAGCCTCGACCATTCTTCCTCAGGTAGCGGCGGCAATACTTTGTCGAGGATGGAGGCATACCACTTCCGCACCATGTTCTTTTCACGCTTTCGAGGGAATGGTCGCATCCAGACATTTGTCAACGGTACCTCCAGGTGGGTTGACTTCAATTTATTCCTCCTCAGCTCCACAGGTTGTGCCGCTTTCTTCTGGCTCTCTAAGAGAGCGCGAAGCTTGGAGTAGCGAGGGGATATCTCGTAGCGGTGGGGTTTTCCATCCCGCCTCGGAGCTTCTATCACGGCCTTCGGGATGCCCTGAATGGTCTTGGTGGGGTCAAGCATCGCTTCGACATCTGCTTCCCACAGCTCGACGGCCTCTCGCTCACTGACAGGATCCGGAACGAGCAAGGTTTGCATCAATTCGTGCCGTCGCCGGCCGCTTCGCCCGTATGTCAGAAGCAGAAGCTGCTGGAGCGGTCCCGTCTCGCCTTCGTTAGCGCGGCGCAGGAAGTTCAAGCCTTTCCGTGCATTTCCCAAGGCGCCACGTAAGCGGTCGGCCGTGAATTGCTGCCCCACAGGCTGCGTCCCAAAATCATTCTCTTTATTTGGCGGCGGGTGGTAGTCACGGAAGCGACGCAGGACGTGTTGATGGGCGTAGAGGCGGGCAGCCGGGTCGGGAAGATAAGTGCACTCGCGGAGCAGGGCGCGGAGCAGATGGCGAGCGCTGGAGGCATCAGCGACGGACAACGCGGGCATGGGACTCGGCGGAACCCAAATGCGTGTGCTAGACGGGGACGCGTGACGAGGGCGACTGCAGCGCGATGAGCAGTCGTGTGATGGGTGTGTGAGTGGTGAAAGTTCGCGCGAGTCGCGCGGATGGGGCTAGCGCAACGCGTGCGTACGCGACTGATTTCCGTCTCCACTTCCTGGTGCATATGAGCCGAAGCATCACCAGCACGGCAAGCCCGCAGCTCCGCATCCCCTCGCCTGCTGCGCGCCCCATCGCCGTCCCAAGCCCGCGCACTGCTGCGCTCCACGTCGTCGCAGCTCGCCATGCAGGTCGCGCCCTCCGGTATGGCTGGCTTCGAGGGTCGTGCTTCCTCCTTCACGCCGTCCCAGCCAGCCGCTCACCGTTCGCTATACGGAGACAGTGTGCCGCCGCAGCAGAACGGCTTCGCTAGGAGCTTTTCAGAGGGCAACGGTCTGTCGCAACACCACATGGACCATCCACCGCAGATCTACACAGTATGCGCGCCAAGCGCCGCCGTTGCCGCTGTCTTCACGCTAACCGTTGTACAGGCTGTCTACTCCAACGTCAATGTCTATGAAATGGAGATAAACGGCATAGCCGTAATGAAACGTCGTTCCGACTCGTGGCTGAATGCGACACAAATTCTCAAGGTGGCTGGCGTTGATAAGGGAAAGCGCACCAAGGTTTTGGAGAAAGAGATCCTAACAGGCGAGCACGAAAAGGTCCAGGGTGGCTACGGCAAGTACCAGGGGACCTGGATCAACTACCGGCGTGGCCGCGAGTTCTGCCGGCAATACGGTGTCGAAGATCTCCTGCGCCCACTCCTCGACTATGGCATGGACGGCGGACCACAGGGTCACGAGGTCGATACACCTACCAAGGAGCAAGCCATGGCTGCCAACCGAAAACGCTTCTACGCTAGTACCTTGGACGGACGGACGCAGGGAGCTGCAGCAGGTGGAACGTTCTTCTCGAATATTTCTGCAACGGCCTCCAATGCCATTGCCGCCATGAACAAGGTTGCTCGCATGAACTCGCCGGCGCCTCGGCCTGGTAGTGCTCAACGACGTCATATGGGGTCCACCCCATCTAGGCCTGGCTTTGGAAGCCAAGATTCATTCCGCGGAGAGAGTCAGCAGAGTGTTCCAGGTTTGCGCTCGGAGCGTAGTTTCAGTGCCAACGGTGGTGATTCTACCTATGCCACTCAGTCCCAGGTGGATGGTGCGCTTGATGGCGCAGAGCCTCCCCGCAAGAGAGTACGCCAAGAAGAATCTTTCGTGCAACGCAATGGCGACGGCGAGATTATCCGTGATGGCACTCCGACTGAGCCCAATGAGTCTTTCCTCTTCCACCAGGCAGGACACCATATGTCGACAGTGGATGGCGATGTGCCTGCAGCTCTACCTCCACTCCCCCCTCCCAACGATACAGCCTCGCAGGAAAAACAAGCTGCGCTTCTGGATCTCTTCCAAGACAACCAGTCCCGTACAGACTACTCCAATCATCCCGCCATCGTCCATCTTTCCGGAACAGATCTGGACATGCCGTTAGATCAGTCCGCGAACACAGCTCTACATTGGGCAGCGACGTTGGCGAGAGTTTCAATTATGCGCCTCCTAATATCAAAGGGAGCAAATATTTTCCGCGGCAACGCAGCCGGACAGACTCCTCTAATGGCTGCCGTCGCAGTCAACAACTGCCTAGATCATAGCTGCTTCCCAGAACTTCTGGAACTGCTGGCTCCGCTCATTGAAGTTCGTGACGATTCCGGCAGGACAATTTTGCACCATATTGCCGTGGCGTCAGGCGTTAAGGGCCGGGCGGCTTCGAGCAAATACTATCTCGAGGCACTTCTTGAATTCCTGGTACGCAGCAATACCGGCCAAAGCAGCCAATCATCCTTTGAGGGCAGTTCGTCGAAACCAATCGGGTTGATGAGATTCATGAGTGAGATGGTCAATGCAAGGGATGTTGCCGGTAACACTGCACTGAATCTTGTTGCGCGCATTGGCAACCGCAGCATTATTCAGCAACTGTTGGAAGTCAAAGCAGACCCTACGATACCCAATTACAAAGGATTGAGACCCCTTGATTTTGGTGTCGGCGAGGATCCTGAGAGGAACAGTCATCAAGCACTGAGTCAGGTTGGTTCTCCGAGTAAGAGCAGAGGACCGGCAAGCAGAGTGGAAGAAGCAAGCAGAGAAATGATGCCTGGTAAGTAGAGGACGACCAGTACTCACTCCGCTTCCAAGATTATTGACCTTTCCCAGCCATGTCCTCGTTCTTGTCCCAAACGGAATCTCAATTCAATGCCGAGATCCGCCTAAAGCAAGACCTCATCGACCGCACAAATGCCAGTATCCAATCCCTCTCCACACAACAGCGCCATCTCTCGAATCTTCTTGCGTCTCTCCAGCGCCGACAACGCCTCAGTGCAGAGCGCAGCCAGCGCATTACCAACCTCAAAAATGCAATAAAAGACCAGCGCAATCGCCTCGCTCGCTCAGGCTCTATTTCTGTGGAACAGGCTATGGAGGCTTCCAAGGAGAATATCAAGGTGGGAGATGCTGACGCGGCGTCGCCGTTCAAGTTGCGCCTCGGCCAACTTCGAGACATGTCGCCTGACTCGGCCAACCATGTTGATCTCAGCGCTCTGTCACCCTCTCAGAACTCGTTGCTCGCATCTCTTCCCAGTGCCAGTAAATTGCGAGCAGCTCTCTCTGCATATGATGGCAACAATGCAGAGCTCCGAGCACGTGCTGCTGGTCTTCGGGAACGCAATGGCGAGCTTGAGACGCAATATCGCAAAGTGGTCAGCCTCTGCACTGGTGTTCCAGAAGACCAAGTAGAGCAATTACTCGGCAGTCTGGTCAAGGCTGTCGAGAGTGAAACAGGAGACGGAGTTGAGGTCGGCCGAGTCAGAGAGTTCCTGAGAAAGGTCGACTTCGTTGAAAGTTAGACATAAACGACACCAGCAATCTGTATCTGAGCAACAGACGCTGTCTGATTGTTCGGGTAAGTGAGTTTCAACAGCAGTACTCATTTTGGACGTGATTGCAATCCCGGTGTGAATAACGAATTCTTCGGTTGTTTATCTCCTTATTTAACGACACTTGGACCATGGTCCTTATGATGGCAAATGTTCAAGACAAGGATAGCGTTTAGGGGTGGACGGATAGCGTGTGTCCTGCTTTTCGTACGGCTCTTCAAAATGACGCTGCATAAGCTTAAGATACCTGTATGGACACAAAAAGTTCAATGCGAGCTTGATCAGAGCAATGTTAGTGATCCAGAAGCTCATTGTGATTCTACTGATCGAGGGTGAGACGGCAGCGTCGACAGGACATGGATAGTTACTGAGTGCTCTGCTGCATGTCAAGATGGAAAGCCGTGGTGTCCGCCGCAACCGGTGCAGAGCTATCGGAGGAGCTGGAAGCACCAGACGACCAATGGTTGCGTATGGTGAAGTGCATGTAGACGATCCAGGATGTGGAACGCCCTGCAGAAAGCAAGAGCGATGCGCGATCGTATCAGGCTTAGCGCGTCTGACAGATCGAAGTGGTACGCTGCCGCACAGCCGACCTTTCTTCACTTCGACATCACATCGTCGTCTGGACTATTTGCTGCCGTGCATTGGCACCTTCTTTCAGAGGAGCTCAGACTCTTTGGTCACGCCCATTTGACGCCGTCACAAAGCTGCGGGAGTAGTGGGCAGTCGTTCATGCTGTTTACACCGTCGCATGCGACGCATCACAGTTGCCTGAAGCCACGGGTCCGAGACATAAATTCATGAGTGGCTCGGCCATCAGACAGGACCGCAGGAAGGAAAGATACGGGTGAAGTGCTTCCGTGCTCGTACCGCGTTGTCTTCGTAAGAGCTTTCCTGCCATGACCACCTGGAGCGCAAGTGCGTGCGTTGGAAGCGGCAACGCGCAGGAAGTCAACGGCGTACTGCTGGGTCCGAGTCCGAATCCATGCGTTTGCGCCCGGAGAGGCATATGTTAACGGATATGGCTGATACTTGGATGCTTTGAGCAGGCCTGCTTGCTTTACGGAACGGTGACAGGTGCGTTGAGGCTGCCGCAGGCTCGTAAGGCTGCCAGCGACTGCCCTGCTGAGCGCTGGTCTGCTGCGCGCGGCCACGTCGAGCCATCGCCCGTCCAACGGCTACTACGACGCGTTTCGCTTAACGTTATCGCGTGCCGAAATTTCGGGGGCGCGTTGCTGCTTCATTTTCTTGACTGGTCCTGCCGCAGCTTACCACTACCGCCGCATGTGCTCCACCTCACTCCAACATCCGCTCTCTCCTCCCCCATTTCTGCTCACCATCACTCGTGGGCGGCGCTTCCAGCTTAAATTCGCCCCTCAGCCTATCGCCCGGCCACGAGCCTTCAGTCGAGACCTCGGCAGAAAAGCTCGCAACCATGTGCCAGCCACCGTCCCGCCTGGTCACGCTCCCCGCGGAGTTGCAGATCAAGATAGTGGAGGAATTGCACGAACACCCGCCTTGCCCTTACGACGACCCGCTTGCCAAGGACTCTTTTCTTGAGAGCGTCAAGGCGGTCCGCCTCACCTGTAGGACGCTGAAGGCTGCTGCTTCAGACGTCTTCCTCAAGACATGGTTCTCCCACCGTTCCGTCGTCCTCGAGCGCAAGAGCCTACTCAATCTCTTTCAGATCGCCAACCACCCACCCTTCAACACACGCATCAGCCAGATCGATGTGGCCGTCTATCAGTTTCTCCCGGAGCTCGCTGGTGATTTCAACGCCTTCTTGTCACGCATGGAGAAGGAGACGCGGGACGAGAGCTGCTTCCTACGCCATGATCGCGTTAAGGAACACTTCCTCGGGGATTCTGAACGCAAGGAGGGCTTACCTAAGGCTAAGGCTGCTTACGAAGCTTACAAGAAGTACATCGAAGATCAGACCGAGCTTTACCAGAAGTTCGTCCACGTTCGCCTGCTGGCACGAGCTCTGAAGTCCCTCAGCGGCCTAAGCGGGCTTCGTACCATCAGCGTCAATGGTTCGCAGTCTCCCCTCACCGGCGCATGGACTAGTGGTATCCTTTCTAAATGTGGTATATCTCTATTTCACAAGTTCGTATATCACGGTCCACTATTTGACTCTGCTTTTAGCGCTTACCAATCCCCAGGGAGAAAATAGCTCTTCACCCTGCTACTATGGCTTCGGTAATCCGTGCCATGCACCTCAGCAATGTCGAACTTTGTACCCTAGTGGCTTCCGGCTTGAATGTTAGTGCCCTGCAACTGTCGGGCCCTCAGCGTCAGCGCTTCAGCAAAGTGGGATTGGGACATCTTCACAATCTGAGTCTTCGACTGTTGGACCCCAAGACTTTCCCTTCTGAGACAAGCTCTGCGCTCTTCCGCTCTGGTCTCCTCAGCCGCTTCATCAAGCAAGCTCACAATCTGGTGAATCTCTGCATTGAGTTCTACAACCAGCCATACGATGTCCCTCTCAATAGACTCCTTGGGTCACGAATTGAGAAGCTCGAAACTCTTTCTCTTGGTGGCTTAAGTTATCATGCCGACGATCTCATTGAATGGCTTACTATGAACAGCTCCAAGCTAGATAATCTGCAGCTTGACTATTCCTCACTTATGACCGGTACCTGGCGTGATGTTTTCCGTAAGATGCGCAGCAACCTCCATCTCAAATCCGTCTATTTTCACTTTCTTGCCGACGATGAGGAGTCGATACATCTTACAGGGGATAATGTTAACAATTTCATCCTGAAGAAGTCATCGAGCGTGGACTGGGACACTATGGAAAGCAAGAAGCTACCCGCCAACATGGGTGATCTGGCGGGTCTCTTCTCGGTGGTTGTTAATGGCCACGCCGGCGACCATCACCATCACCATCATCACCACCACCACGGTCCAAATGATACAAGCACTGCAACACAGGGTAACGACAACGGCCATGGCCAAACACAGCAGGCGCCCGTTGTTGCAGGACCTAGTGTCCAGCCCAACCATGCAACTACCATCGAGGAGGCAGTGCAGGATGACCATGCTACATCTGGCCTGGCTCCCCCACCAGGTCATCCGGCAAACCCCTCCGTTCCGGACTCTACCAATCCTCCCGGCATCGTTAATGGCACACTGACATTGCCAATGCCACCACCTCATGTTATGAATGCGATGCAGGATCTCTTCCAGAGCGCACTCGGACTTTCTCTAGATTTCATTGATGAGATGGATGAGGAAGACGAGGACGATCTGCTAGACTCTCTCGATGATGAGGACGATGATGACGATGATGACGACTTTCTCGACGAGGAGGGTTCCGAAGAAGATTCAGGAACAGAGGAGGACGACGAGGAGGATGATAGCGAAACCTCGGATGAGGAGGCCCGGCAGGATTGTGACGGCTATCAGACGGATGATTCAGAGGCCGAAGACATCATCGACCAGATGATCCAGGATATGTGAACAGCAATACTTGATCAGGGTCGCGAAGGCTTTCAGAGGCTCCCTCTTTTTCCACGGTATCTCCAAGAACCATTGCGCAACTACTACAACTTTATCTGACTTTTTTTGCTACCATATCGGGTCTGTTTGTCTTCTGTAGACAGCTCGAGGCTCACAGCTCCACCCTTGCGGTTCATCGGGAAGTTATACAAGAGGATCGATGTTTTAAAACGATATCTAACTCGCAGTCCTATGGAAAAATAGGAATTGCTAGTCATTCGGATGGGCACGAAGTGCAGGTGTGGGGGCACGTGGGAGGGTTTCTGATTTCGAGCAAGGGCTGGGAAAAAGAGAAGACAGCAAAAATGGTGGGGCACTGTGTAACTTTCTTCTCCTTATCTCCTTAGAGGCTATGGTGACTGGGGAGGTTCATCATCTGTGTCTCTTTTGCGGTGCGGCAATTGCTGCAGCTGTGGACAGCGAAGAGAAAAACATATCGAAGTACGAGGGTATGGTGTACCTATTACGGCAGATACTCGGAATGCGAAACATATTTGGGCGCATTACTTATAGTCTTTTAATATCTTCTTCTTGCAACCTTCTATTCGATTGACTTGCTTACTGTCTGAATAATTGGCGAACATGGGGTCATGCATCCACGGATCCGAAAACTTTACTTCTTCTCACATTGGATCTCTTTCACGCGTGTCGCTGAGCGCAAAAAAAAAAAAATAAAGATCTCAAGAGGGAATTTTCAAAAGACAGAGCCAGTTGTCTATCAAGATTGAACGCCGGTCCCATTTTCTCCTACACTCTGCCCGTCCGACGCGCCAACGGGTAATCAAACGCCACGGTAAGACTTCATCATCATCGTCTTCACCCACAACGCCGCGTGACCAATTCCGCCGATTCCTCAGCCCAGAAATCAGCATCTTTATTTATCCTTATCCTCCTTCAACGTCACGATCTGATTCAGCACGATCGCGTCACCCTCGCGCTCGGGATCGATGGCGAAGTAGCCCGTGCGCATGGCCTGGAAGCGGACGAGGTCGTCGGAGCCGCCGTCAGGGTTCGTAGCGTGGGCGGCGGTCAGGACGTCGAGGCCCTTCTCGATGACGGCATTCCTGTGGACGATCTCGGAGTCCGGGTTGAGGTCGTCGGCGTAGCCGCCGGTCTTCCAGTCGAGGGCGTTGGGCTCGGCGGCGCGGAAGAGGGCGTTGTACTGGCGGGCGACGACGCGGTGGTTGTCGGCGGCGTCGACCCAGTGGATCCAGCCCTTGGGCTTGACGGTCGGGTCGGTCTTGACGGCGCGGATCTCGGTGACGAGGCCGGTGGCCGGATCCTTGGTGAAGGAGGTGGCCTTGATGGGGCCGATGTTGAGCAGGCCGACCGTCTGCCCTGGCGCGAGGCGGAAGAAGTTGGGGTCGGCTTCCTCCCGGAAATCGGTGCGGTCGACGTAGATGGTGCGGGAGAAGGGGACGTTCCGCTTGTCGCCGTCGGGCTTCTTGGGGTCGAAGGGGACGGAGATTTCTTCCTTGTGGTCTTCGGGCACATCCTCGATGACGACTTTGATCGGGTCGAGGATCAGACTGAGGCGGGGGACGGTGCGCTCGAGGTGCTTGCGGACGGCGTTGTCTAACCTGACCGACTGGATGCTGGTGAGGGCGTCCGTCACGCCGAGCTCGTGTACAAAGTTGAGCAGGGCCTGGGCAGGGATGCCGCGTCGTCTCAAAGCAACAAGGGTGTAGAGGCGAGGATCGTCCCAACCACGGACGGCGGGTGGAATCTTCTTGGTGGTTACGGTGCCATCCTCGTTCTTCTTTTCCACCGTGCAGCCCTCCACCAGCATGGCAATACGGCGCTTCGAAAGGATGGTACCCTCTACATTGAGACGACCATATCTGTGAGAAATCTCGTTAGCTATACAGATACGACTGAGATTTTTTCAATTGGCATTTACTCTCGCTGCATCGGGCCCTTCTCCTCCGACTTGGGCACCTTCATATCTAGGATCTCCAATAGCCAGTCGTAAGATATACGGGACTGCTGAAATTCGGTGGTGCAGAGCGAGTGAGTAATATCCTCGAGGGCATCGCAAATGCAATGAGTAAAGTCGTACGTTGGATAGATCTTCCACTTATCGCCAGTGCGATAATGGTGGTTCTGCTCGACGATGCGGTAAGCAGCCAGATCCCACATCTGCGGGTTGCCCTCGTTGGGATCGAGCAGACTCTGCTTCATACGTAGGTGTGCCTCGCCAGCCTTATATTTTCCATCGCGCATGGCGCGGAACTCGGCCAGTGATTCCTCGATGGGCCGGTCACGGTGGGCACAGGCAAAACGCTCGCCGCCCTTGTTCTCACCACGCTGGCGGTTAACCTCCTCCCCTGAAATCCGTCAGCAGCCACCATTTCAATCTTCGAGTATTCCTTACTGGTGCAGTGGCACACGTAGCCTTTATCCCTTCTGATCATCTCCTCGGCCAGTTCGTATAGCTTATCGAAATTATCGCTGCTGTAGGTAATGGCGTGTGGCTTGAAGCCGAGCCACGAAACCATATCCTGAATGGAGGTGAAGAATTTTTCCTCTTCCTTGGCGGGGTTCGTGTCGTCGAAGCGCAGAATGCAGACGCCGTTGTAGTTCTTCGCGAAGCCGAAGTTGACGGCAATGGCCTTCGCGTGACCGATATGCAAGTAGCCATTGGGCTCGGGAGGGAAACGCGTGCGGACGTTGGGAGCGGGCTTCTCGTTGTAGACGCGCTTCAGCCAGCCCTCCTCGAAAATGTTGGCGGGCTTGGACTCTGCAGGCTTCGGCCTGAGGGCGGCTTCAGCTTTTGCAGCAGCTTTCTTTGCGGCGGCCTCAGCCTTCTTGCGGGCCTTCTCGGCAGCCCGCTTGGACATTTCGGGTGCCGCAGGGGCAGCATTGTCGGCCATGGTTTGCTGAAGCTTGTGGGTGTGCTAAGTGTGAGAAAATCGGAAGTGTAGGAGGTGGAATGTGGGGTGCGAGGGGTGTAGCGCGCGGTGTTGAGTGAATCACAGAGAACATGACTCAAGACGAGCACGACGTCAGGCACCATGCCGCGCCACAGTTCAGCGTAGCACAGGCCTGAGGGCCTGGGGGACGAAGCCAAGTGTGGCGTAGGCTACAGTCTTCTTTCGGACCGCTGCAAAACGCAATATAAGAGAGTTTGACACGAAGCCTCATTCACTGTGCGTGTGGAACCCCTACCGCAGGCGCGCTCAAGCAGCAATCATCTTCCGCTCTTCTCCGTGGCTGGCTTCGCGGTGTCCTGTGGCCGCAGAGCATCGAGCATCGAGCATCGACCCTCGCCGCGTCGGAATCACGAATCTCCGGCTGGCGCGCTGAGTGGCGCGCCGCCATCCACTCTCGCATCTTGGCCTTCCGTGACGAGCTGGCCTTTTCTTCGACGACGCCCATCTTGGTCCCCAACGAGGCTACGCCGCTTCCAAGATGCCTCTCGTCGACAACGACCAGATCAAGGCGGCCAGCCTGCACAATCCGCTGCCTCTCTCCCTCCATCTCTACGTGTGGCCTTTCCTCATCGTCTGGCCCGCCTTCCTCTCCGTCTACCTGTCGCCCTCGTTGTACGAAAAGCACATCCAGTCTTCTGAATGGACCTTCGTCTGGTGTGGTTCCATTATCACCGTCCAGGCACTCGTCTGGCTCAGCACTCACTGGAGTGTCGATCTGAAAGCTCTGTTCACTGCTACCAAGGCGAAAGACGTTCGCAGCGCTACGCTCATCAAAGTTCACCCCATTGCCAACGCCGGTGCTGCTGAAATCTGCCAGCTGAAGCGCGACAATGTCGGTGGCAAGCAGAACATCTCGTTCCTCTTCCAAAAGCGCCGCTTCCTCTACGACCCCGAGAAGGGCTCATTCGCGACCTTGTCCTACTCTATCGACGCAGACCCGAAGCCGACCATCAGTACTTTCCAGAACTCACGTGGTCTTACCTCCGCGGCTGAAATCCAGCGCATCCATGAACATTATGGCGACAATTCCTTTGACATCCCGGTCCCAACTTTCCTCGAGCTGTTCAAGGAGCATGCTGTCGCACCGTTCTTCGTCTTTCAGGTCTTCTGTGTGGGCCTGTGGATGCTGGACGAATACTGGTACTATTCGCTCTTCACACTCTTCATGCTGGTCGCTTTCGAGAGCACTGTTGTCTGGCAGAGACAGAGGACTTTGAATGAGTTCCGCGGCATGAGCATCAAGCCCTACGATGTCTGGGTGTTCAGGGAAAATAAATGGCAGGAGATTCAGAGCGATAAGCTGCTACCTGGCGACCTTGTTTCCGTCGAGCGGACCAAGGAAGACAGTGGCGTGGCTTGCGACATGATTCTCGTCGAAGGGAGCGCTATTGTGAACGAGGCCATGCTGTCCGGAGAAAGCACGCCGGTCCTGAAAGACTCTATTCAGTTACGCCCTGGCGATGCGCGCATCGAGACCGAAGGACTGGACAAGAACGCTTTACTATGGGGTGGAACCAAAGTTCTTCAAGTCAGTCACGGCAATCCCAGTGAGGATGCTCCAGATGCCATTCCTCGCCTTGCCTCGGGCGTCCCTCCGCCCCCTGACAAGGGCGCTGTGGCCGTGGTCGTCAAGACCGGATTTGAGACCAGCCAGGGTAGTCTCGTTAGGACCATGATCTATTCCACTGAGCGCGTTTCGGCAAACAACGTCGAGGCGTTGCTTTTCATTCTTTTCCTACTTATCTTTGCCATTGCCGCTTCGTGGTACGTGTGGCAAGAGGGTGTCGCCAAGGACCGCAAGCGTTCCAAGCTTCTTCTGGATTGCGTTCTCATCATCACGAGTGTTGTCCCGCCGGAACTTCCTATGGAATTAAGTTTGGCTGTGAACACCAGCCTGGCTGCTCTCAGCAAGTACGCCATCTTCTGTACCGAGCCCTTCCGCATCCCGTTTGCCGGTCGTGTCGACGTCGCGTGCTTCGACAAGACTGGCACCTTAACCGGTGAAGATCTTGTTGTCGACGGTATTGCGGGCCTTAGCCTTGGCCAGCCCGAGGCTAAGGCTGAGGCCGATGGAGCTCAAACTCAACTTGTTCCTGTGAGCCAAGTTGGTCCTGATTCTACTTTGGTGCTTGCCACAGCTCACGCCCTGGTCAAACTTGACGAGGGAGAGATTGTTGGCGAGCCCATGGAGAAGGCCACATTGCAGGCTCTTGGATGGATACTTGGTAAGAACGATACATTGACCAACAAACTGGCCCGCAACAACTTCGCCGATTTAGTTCAGATCAAGCGCCGTTTCCAATTCTCCTCGGCCTTGAAGAGACAAAGTTCCATCGCTACCGTCTTAGCTACCAACCCCAAGACTGGAAAGAAGGCCAAGCACACCTTTGTTGGCGTCAAAGGAGCTCCGGAAACGATCCGTACTATGCTCGTCGAAACCCCGCCGAAATACGAGGAGACGTACAAGCACTTCACCAGAAATGGTGGTCGTGTTCTCGCGCTCGCTTACAAGCGCCTTTCTACCGAGGACGAGATCAGCCAAAAGAGAATCAATGATTTGAAGCGCGAGGAGGTTGAACGCGATCTTCACTTCGCTGGTTTCCTGGTTCTACAATGTCCGCTCAAAGATGACGCGAAGAAAGCTGTCCAGATGCTCAACGAGAGCAGTCATCGCGTGGTGATGATCACCGGTGATAACCCTCTTACCGCAGTACATGTGGCTCGCCAAGTGGAAATTGTCGACAGGGATTGCTGGATTCTGGATGCTCCTGAGAATGATGATTCCGGCAAGAACTTGGTCTGGAGAAGCATAGATGACAAGGTTAACATTCCTGTTGATCCTACTCAAGACCTTTCCAAAGAAATTCTTGACACAAAGGATATCTGCGTCACTGGCTATGCCCTGAGTAAGTTCAAAGACCAAAAGGCATGGCACCAGCTCCTCCGCCACACTTGGGTATACGCTCGCGTTTCTCCTAAGCAGAAAGAAGAGATTCTTCTCGGACTCAAGGACGCGGGCTACACCACTCTGATGTGTGGTGATGGAACCAACGACGTTGGCGCTCTCAAGCAGGCTCATATTGGTGTTGCTCTCCTCAACGGCACGAAAGACGACCTGGATAGGATCGCAGAACATTTCCGGACTACCAAGATGAAGGAGGTTTATGAAAAGCAAGTCTCTCTCATGCAACGTTTCAACCAGCCCACTCCTCCCGTACCACCCATGATTGCGCATCTATACCCTCCCGGCCCGTCCAACCCGCACTACGAGAAGGCAATGAAGCGTGAGCAAGATAAGAAAATTAGCAAGGGTATTGCCGCCGCCGAAGAAGCAGCTAAAGTCAACGGACTCGCAGCTCCCGCCCCTGTCACCAACGCGCCCCCGACCAATGAGACGCCAGCACAGAGGAATCAGCGCCTTGCTCAAGAGAAGGCCCAAGGTCTGGCCGACAAGTTGCAAATGTCAATGCTGGAGAGCGAGCTCGATGACAGCGAGCCTCCGACCATCAAACTCGGTGATGCCTCAGTCGCCGCTCCCTTCACCAGCAAGCTGGCCAACGTCATTGCCATTCCGAACATCATCCGCCAGGGACGCTGCACTCTTGTTGCGACTATTCAGATGTACAAGATCTTGGCTCTGAACTGTTTGATCAGCGCGTACAGTTTGAGTGTCCTATATCTTGACGGTATCAAATTCGGCGACGGACAAGTTACAATCAGCGGCATGATGATGAGTGTCTGCTTCCTGTCAATCTCGCGGGCAAAGCCTGTGGAGGCTCTATCCAAGGAACGTCCTCAACACAACATCTTCAACATTTATATCATTGGCTCGGTCCTCGGCCAGTTCGCCATTCACATTGTCACTCTTATCTACATCTCTCAATACGTGCAGCGCACGGAGCCGTAAGTCATCATTCGCGCCTTGCAAATACAGTAGTTAACTTCATTACAGGAAGAGCGACGATGTTGACCTCGAGGGCGAGTTTGAACCCTCTCTGCTCAACAGCGCCATCTACTTGCTCCAGCTCATCCAGCAGATTTCTACTTTTGCTATCAACTACCAGGGTCGGCCGTTCCGTGAGTCGATTCGCGAGAACAAGGGCATGTACTACGGTCTGGTCGGCGTGGCATTCGTCGCCTTCTCATGCGCGACCGAGTTCATCCCCGAGATCAACGAGAAGTTGCGCCTCGTGCCGTTCACGACCGAGTTTAAGGCGACGATGACAGTGGTCATGATCATCGATTACGCGGGTTGCTGGATCATCGAGAAGACGCTCAAGTACTTCTTCAGCGACTACAAGCCCAAGGACATTGCGGTGCGTAGGAAGGACCAGATCGAGAGGGAGGAGGCACGGAAGAAGCTAGAGGCTGAGGAGGCCGAGAGGAAGAAGGAGCAGTGATTGGAAACGTTGCCCGGTGAGCGTTTCCTGTACCATAGTCTTAGACGATAGAGGAGCGAGTCCTCGCACCGAATAATTACTACACTTTGAGTGGTTTTAGCTCTAAGGCCCTTCGTATGGCGTTGTGTCTGTGTGCTGTGTACGCAGAGGTTAAACCCGAAGGATAACCTCTAGACACGGAAGCAATGCATCTGTACTTACGTCAGCTCATCCTCCATGCACAAGTCAGTCAAGATCGGGATTAGACATGAACATTCGGAAAGGTGAGCTTCAGCTGTGGTGGGAGCAGATTGATTGGTAGTGAGTGAGGTGATGCCACTCGACGAAGACAAGCGCAGGTAGATGCGGCTTTCAAAGAGAGAGAGTGTATCGCATAGATCGAGGCTCGCGGGCCCCTCATCTTTCCTTGGCTACCCCCCGATTGCAATCAGGACAGTAGGCTGTCATCCTGTTCCCAAGGCCCGTTCGGAAGAGCGGTGTGTTATGCCATGGGCGTATGTACGGTCGGAGAGGATGGGCAAGGCAACGTCAGATGGGGAGTGGAAGCAGTCGTCTGAGCATCAATGTTCGATGACATCTGTGACTCTTGCATCCGTACGACTACTTCGAAAACGCCCGCAGACCATGGCAGCCAGAGTTGGTTGGGCAGCTAACACCGTTAGTTTTCCTGCCATATATCAAGCGTAATGTTCAGAGTCCTCAGTACATGCTATCAACACTCGGGTTCCTCGGCACACGGTCGTGGGTAATGATGATCCTGGCTAAATGAGAGACCAGGTTCCCTAAGAGTTCCTGAAAATGGCAGAGCCGCGGGGTAAGGACGCGCGTTCGAATTCGAGCAGTTGATAGCATGGTCTCAAAAAAGACGGTCCTTACAAGAGTCTTTTCTGGGCGACCCTTGAGCTCGGGCGTTACAGTTTTTGCCATTTGGATCCGAAAGGTCTCGAACGATCTTTTTAGTTCTCTTATTCTACCTGCAATTCATAGCGAGAGTCGATCAAGATGTTTTTGTAAGCAAAAAAGATCTTTCTGTTACACGTCGTATCTGTATTTAAGCGTATAGGTGACGTCACTGGGTGAAGTAGAGGAAGGCGCGGAACACACCTCTAACTTCCGAGGGTTTTTATTAGCACAACACCTTGGATAGCATGATAGACCAAGACCATTTCTCTCTTATTTTTTATTTGCAGTTCTTCCGACCCAGTAAGCTATTTGAAAATAGACAATTAAAGCATGTCCCTGCACGCAGGTTTTTAAAATTTTTTATAACCAAACAGCTATATTAGCTCTTTATGGAGACTAGCATTTAACATAAACATTTTAAGTATCAATATGGCCATTAAGACTCCTTTATTTTTTTGACCTAGGCTCTAAGCCCCATCTATATAAGAGTGCTGCCCAAATGGTACAGGCAGTTGAAAGCCAGGAAGCAGTGCCCATGAGATGGATTGCGCAACTAGTCAGCGCTTTCTCATGTATAATGATACGACTTCCTTCTTATGAAAGCCAACCCATGGAATTTTTTACTTGGAATGGTGAAAAGGCAATCCCAGGATCTTTAGGATGGCCTGGAAGTTCGGTGTTCCAAAACCGGTGACAGGATCCCAGCCTCCCGATGCTACGAAACCATCAACACCACAGCCGGCCGCGCTGCCGTTCAGAATATCGTGAAAAGCACTCGAGCCGCCCATCTGGTAGAGCCAGGGGTTCAAGAAGCCGAGAGGGCTCTTGCCAGCTGCAATGAGAGCGTCGTTGACTAGAGAGATAATAGCTGCGGCAGCCGGAGTGGACGCGGACGTTCCATCCAGTGGGTTTAGCTTGCCTTCCCAGATGGTGACGAGTCTTTGGCCCTGGGCTGCAATATCTGGGTAAGCACGGCCTGATGCGTTGTAGAGGCCGGCGTACGTGCCATCGGCGAGGTGGGTATTGTAATAACTCTGAACGGCCTGCTCTTGGTACTTAGGCCGAGCGAAGTACATGCTGAATCCGCCACCAGATGTGAACGGTATGGACCCAGGGTCGTTAGCGGCTACCTCGGGCGAGAAGCCAGTAGTGGCACCCACAGAAGTCACATAAGGACAGCCGTCAGGAAAGGAGGAAAGGAATGTAGCGGCCTTTGTCCCGTTATTGGAAACACAATAGCCTTCATCACCGACGCCTGCATCACCGGAAGCGAAGAGCAAAGAGACGCCCCGTGCGCCGAATTGAGCGAACAGGTTGCAGACTGCGACAGCATACGATGGGGGAACCGTCTGCTCATCCTCACCATAAGAAGTGGAGATAACTTGCGGAATATCTGACTTGTTCAGCACGTGCTGAGCCCACTCCAGGTATGGCTCGTTCGCATTGGTCGTAAGCAGTGCATCAGGCTGAAAGGGAGGTAAGCCACCGGTGTTGTACGAAATCAGAGGAGTTGGATAGCCGATTCCCAAAACTATCTCAGCGTCAAGGTCACCTTCCATGTTCTTAGCCTTTTGGTTCTGCTCAGGCGTATTAGGACCCTGGTTGTCTGCACCACCATTGATAATTTCGATAGTAAACTCGTCGGCGGCAGGCACTGCGTCAGGGCGGAACTGTTGCAGGAATGCCCTCACATCGTTTCGCTTGCTGGTCTCGTTGAGGTAGCTTGCGATAGCAATTTTATTCTTGCCAGGGACCTGAGGGACGTAATCCAAAGTACCGTAATAGGTGCGCAGGCACAGCGGCGTGACAAAAGTAGAGTTGCACACCGCGAGGATGTCGGCCACTTTGGCTTTGGGATCAGACTGAATGGAGTCAAGTTTCTCGAGTGCCAAAGACTGCTTCCCATCGTCCGCAACAGGCCTAACAGTGCTCCTTCGGGGAGCAGCATGGAAGAAAGAGTTGGTTGGTTGAACCGTCTGGATGTGATCGTGTAGGTGCCGGGGTAAGGACCATTCTGAAGTGCGGACTACAAGGCTACCAGACTCATGCTCGTAGACAGAATACTCGGTGTCTAGTAGAACCTCGACCTGGTTGACCGGAAGCGAGACCTTGATCCAATCCTTGGCAGGGGAGTAATCCAGACTGTACTTGGAGATATTGTTAACATGGAGCCACTGGTGAACCAGGTCAAGAGTCTGGTCGGTAGGCTTGACCAATTCGGTGACCTCATCGGCAGTCAGGTGCTGGCCGTAACGCTCGTGCTTGGGGTCAGAGACTGGAGTGTATCAGTGCGCCAATGGAAGTGGAGTGATGTAGACACAAACCTTCGTAAAGGTGCCTTTCAAGCTCGGAGAAGTGGCCCTGCTTGAGACCAATCTGAAGGTTGATGACATGGTTCGATGAGGCGCGACGAACGCGCGACCAGGCGCTCGGGACGTTGAAGCTCTCCTTGACGCTGTAGTCGGCGCGCGGACGCATAGGTGAGGCGATGACAACAGCGGCCAGTAGCAGCAAGAGGATGTGCAGGCCGAGCATGGTGGATGAGCTGTTTGACGTTCAAGTACGAAGAAGCTCAAGTCGATGTAAGTCGAGGGTTTTGTGGATGATAAAGGAAACGGGAGGAGGAAAGGTCGGTGTCGAGGAAGTAAATGGGAGAGGAGGGAGGATAAGCTGGCGCAGGCAGAAATGGAAGGGGCCAATCTGGCGCGTCTGATACACACAGAAGGAAGGAACGAGCTCGCGTGTGTATGTGAATGGGAAGGCACGAGCACGTGCACATCCAGAGGGAAGTCGCGCTGGGGGTTGGACGGCGGAGGGTATGATGACGGTTGTGGGTTGCCCCATCTGACTTGTCTGTTAATAGTCTTGATAAGCCTGAAGCAACTCCACCAATCATTTCTTATTGCAGTCCCGAGGTCATGTACGTGGAGCAGTCTGCGGCCATCTCTGCGGCCTCGCAATCATCCATCAGCAGCAGGAAGGTCGTGTATGCCGCTGTCCCTCCCCGGACACTCGCATAGCACTCGACTACATACGTGTTTCCGAGGGCCATCTCTACTGCTACCCCTCTTGGTAGAGTGTCTAGCCGAGGCCGAATTCACTTATTTACTAAATTGGTGAACTGTTACGTGCCTGCATTATAGAATGTTAGAATAGCCAGTGCACGCGGACGTAGTGAGACACCAAAGTCAACAGAGAAAGCACTGGATACACGGATATAATAGGGAATCTACATGCAAGAGAGATCTTCATAGCCGGAAAAGAAGATATGAACGAGCGCTGACAAGAAAGAGAGAGAACTGATCTTTTTCCCACTTAACGCGCACGCTTGTCTCTGTTCTTCCCAACTAATTACGATTCCCACCATCCCTCAACCCAGTTTTCACATCATCATCATCATCCATTTGCCCTTTTTAACTCGTGACCTAAGGGTTGCTCTTGGCGAATTCGACGCCCTTCTTGATGTTCTTGGCCAGGTCCTGGACTGCGACGTCGATGAGCTTCTGTTCGTACTCGGTGACCTTGCCAATGGGGTGGATCTTCTCCACACCGTTGGGGCCAAGCTCGACGTTGGACGCAAAGAAGTCACAGCCCTGGTCCTTGAAGAGCGGGCTATCAACGAAAGTGGGCTCAATAACACCCTTCTCGCCCTGAGCAGCACGAAGCAGGGACTCGGCGAAGCGGGCACCGGCCATCGCCATGGACAGAGTAGCGGAACCAGCACCACCCTTGGCCTGAACGACCTCGTCACCACCGAACTGGACGCGCCTGACGTAGTCGTCCAGCTGCTGACCTTCGAGCTTGTGGCCGGCCTGGGAGAGCAGAGGAACGATGGTAGCGCCGGAGTGACCACCGATGACGGTAATGTTCTCGTTGGCGGGGTCAGTGCCCTTCAGCTGGGAAATGAAGCGCGAGGCACGGACGACATCGAGAGTGGTGACACCGAAGAGGCGCTTGGGGTTGTAGACGCCCTTGGACTTGAAGACCTCGGCGGTGATGGGGACGGTGGAGTTGACCTGGAAAAACCTCAGTACGAACACGTCTAGAAATCTATTTGGAGGAGCATACCGGGTTGGAGATGATCAGAACGTTGGCGTTGGGGGCAGCGTCAGCGGTGGCCTTGGCGAGATCACGGACGATGGACGCGTTGGTGTTGAACAGGTCTGTGAGCGATCAGCGGGGCCCCGATCGGCGATTGCTGGGGAAATAATTTTCATACCATCACGGGTCATGCCAGGCTTGCGGGGAACACCGGCGGGGATGAGGACGATTTCAGAGCCCTCAAGGCACTCGCGGAGGCCGGACGGAGTCGGGTCGTAACCCTTGACCTGTATTATTGGTGAGCCGGAAGCTCAATGGCAGCACAAATGCGGGCAGCGACATACAGTGCTCTTGGTGTTGATGTGGCTGACGTCGGCAGCGACGCCTGGAGCGGGATGTTAGCGGTGCACTCCATTCTCTGGAGTCGGTCGGCGAGCGAGATACGTACCAGGACCGCCGCGGATATCGTACAGCGCAAGCTCAGAGACGCGCGGGTTAAGCTTGAGCAGCAGCGACAGGGGCTGGCCAATGCCGCCGGCAGCGCCAAGGACGGTGACCTTGGAGTTCTACATGGCAGCTGTCAGCAATGGACTCGGGCTGGCGACGGCGCGGACGAAGCGCAAGGCCGGCACCGGCGGAGCTTTTTTGAGCTTGCATACCTGCCTGGCGGAGACGGAGAAAGCCCTCCGCTGGGCGGCGTCGAAGACCTGACGAGCAGCGAACATGGTGATGGGCACGGGTGGGACGGGAAGGTGGGCGACAACGATGGAGTGTGTATGGGTGTGGATGGATGGAAGAACGACGGGTGTGAGGAAGTTCTGTTGGTCTGCCGGCACGGAAAGCTTGCGCTTAGCTTGGCGCCAGGTCCCCGGCCCGCACGCACAACTCTCGGACGCCCGGGCGCTACAGACGTATCCTGCCACCTGCTCTAGCTCCTTCGCTTTTCCCATCGTCTTCCTCCGTGAACCCCCGGATCCAAGAGCCTTGGCACCAGCCAGATAGACGAGGACTTCTGTGTACAAACGCATACCTACCTCAGTAGTCGATATCATGCGATGTCTCAGCTCTAGCCATACTTCTTGCAGGGGGATGGACGCGGGCTCGCGTCTTCATTTCTTAACTCCGGCCGCTCCCTCGCTCCGTCACCGAGATGACGTCTTAAATGCCGCCTGCAATGCGGTACGGCGGTGATCTTAAAAGCACATTGCCTCCCGCTTTCTCCCGACCTATTCTTTGAATACCATTGTCTTGTCCTACAATATGCCAGTCGACCACGAGAAGGACCTGCTTCTGATCACCTGCGCCTCCGGCAAGCAAGCCTCCTATCTCCTCCCGCTTTTGTATGGAAAGTGGAAGCATCTCCGCCTTGTTGTCAGCTCGCCGTCGTCCGAGGAGCGACTGAAGAAACAATATCCTAATGCCGATGTGACTCGGGCAAATCTGGAGCATGTTGATGAGGCTCGGCGTATTATGGCCGGTGTGACCACTGCCTTCCACATTGGGCCATCCTTCCATCCGCATGAGACCGAGATCGGTTACTTCATGATCGACGCCGCAGCAGAGGAAGCCAAGAACGGCACTTTCAAGCATTTTATCTATTCGTCTGTGCTCAATACTCAACTGCGCAAGATGATGAATCACGACTGCAAGCGCTACGTCGAGGAGTATCTCATGGAGTCGGGCCTAAATTTCACCATTCTGCAGCCCACCCACTATATGGACATGTTCCCTGTGGGACTGCTGCTATCGCAGCCGGAGCCGGTGTATCAAGCCAACTGGAACACGACCATCCGCTTCTCTTTCATTGCCTTGCAGGACCTTGCTGAAGCCGCGGCAAGAGTCGTCGAGGAAAGGGAGAAGCACTACTCTGCCCAGTATCCGCTGTGCTCAACTCACGCCCTCTCTTACGACGAGGTCATCCGTACCGTGAGCCAGGAAATCGGTAAGGATATACGGGTGGAAACCAGACCGGTCATCGAAGCAACCGATGCCCTCTTGACGACGCTGTTTGGAAGCCCGGACAGGGCTCATCCAAGGACAAGGGATATTGCACAAAGGATGCTACTATTTTACAATTATCACGGCCTTCAGGGCAGTCCGAATATCCTTGAGTGGCTACTTGGACGGAGGCCGACATCGCACCAAGATTGGGTGCGAGTGCAGATACGTAACGCGAACAGGGCCAAGACTTCCTGAGTTCCACAGCATTACAGGAGTGTGCGGCTCAAGGTGGGGATTCCGGGGGTTCTGATCTGGTCTGGGTGTTTGCTTCTTCGGAGTCCGGTATGATGTTTACGGCCGTACTTTGCTCAGCAGCGAGTGGGAATGGGAGTGGGAGAGCCGGCTGACCCACAGCCACCTGACTCTCGGCGAAGGCTCGCAGCTCGCGGAAAGCAGCGGCTCGCGGAGAGTTGTTGTGGTTTTATCTGATGGATCAGCTGCAGCGTCGGTGTCGCTAAGGGCCCGGGCCGAATCGCGTTGCGTCACTCTTTTTCACATGTCGGGGCCCCGGACTGGGGAAGACACGGCTATGTGGCAACACCAATGCTCTGTGGCTCAAGAGGCTTTTTGGTCATGAGGCTGTGAGCGCCTCCTGCATGTATAGTGATGTCTAGTGAGCCGTCTGGAGCAGCGCAGAGGGCTGGGCAACGGTGCCGCGTGCCGGCCTCGGCCAATGAGGCGAGCCGATATGAACCTCGGCAGACGCCCCCAGACCCAGCGCCCTGCAGCACCTCGTTGATCCGAATTGCCAGCTTTGCCAGTTCCCGCCGACCGAGGAGGTAGAATTGTGAAGTAAATATTCGCGTTGAAGGCCCTGTCTGCGCCAAACCACCCTGCCACCCTCCACCACGCCGCCCGTATCACCCTCGAGGCATGTTTAATGCACTGAGCCGGTCCCGCGCCTCTGCATCCCTCCTCCGTCCGCAGATTAAGCCCGCGACATCACGCCTCACGAAGGTACCCAGTCGAGTCCGCTTCAAGCCCCGCTGCCGTGTGACGACAAAATCATTGACCCCGCGCATTAGTTCCTCCCCATGGCTCCCGCCCGGAAGCAGTCGTCCCTGCCCGCTGGTATATCCCCTCCCTTGCTCGCTCGTCCGTCATCACAATTACTGAGTCCATGTCTCGCACAGGCTACAAGGAGGACCTGAGCAAAGGTCGTATGCTCCGCTTCGAGGACTCGCTCCCCCGCCTCCCAGTCCCGAGCCTTGAAGAGACCGCAAAGCGTTACCTCAAGTCCGTACACCCGCTGCTGAACTCGACCGAGTACGAGAACACAAAGAAGGCCGTCGAGGAGTTTGTGCGGCCTGGCGGACCAGGAGAGACGCTGCAGAAGCGCCTTGTCGCAAAGCGTGAGGATCCGAATGTGAAGAACTGGTTATGGGACTGGTGGAACGAGGCCGCCTACCTGGCATACCGTGATCCGGTCATTCCCTACGTGAGCTACTTCTACTCACACCGCGATGATCGCAAGCGCCGGGACCCCTCCAAGCGCGCCGCCGCCATTACCTCGGCCGTGCTTGAATTCAAGAGGCTGGTGGACACCAAGGAGCTGGAGCCTGAGTACATGAAGAAGCTGCCAATCGCCATGTCCAGCTATGAATACATGTTCAACTGCTGCCGTATCCCTGCGAAGCCTGCGGACTACCCTCAGAAGTACGATCCGGCGCAGAACAAGCACATTGTTGTCATTCGCAAGAACCAGTTCTTCAAGGTGGATCACGAAGTTGATGGTAGACAGCTCAACACGTCCGAGTTTGAGCAGATTTTCAGGAGGATATACCAGAAGGCCGAGAAAGCACCCCCGGTCGGCCTCTACACGAGCCAGAATCGCGACGTTTGGACGGATGTACGTTGAGAAATCTGACAAGATATCTACCAGGCCTTAGCTAACACGTTGCAGGTCCGTGAGCGCCTCATCGCGGCGCACCCCTCCAACGAGAGCGTCCTCAAGACTATCGAGTCCGCATCATTCGTTGTATGCCTCGACGACGCAAGCCCCGTGACCCTTGAGGAGCGCGCACACCAGTACTGGCATGGCGACGGAGCAAATCGGTGGTTCGACAAGCCGCTTCAGTTCATCATCAATGATAATGGTACCTCCGGCTTCATGGGTGAGCACAGCATGATGGATGGCACGCCGACTCACCGCCTGAATGACCACATCAACATGCTGATCGCCACCAATGCGCTGCCCTTCGACGACCCCTCTGTGCGCTCCAACCTGCCGGAGCCCACCCCGTTGAACTTCAAGCTGAACACGCGCCTTCAAGAAGACATCAACGATGCCAAGAAGCACTTTGACGGCCAGATTGGCGCGCACGAGCTGCGCGTGCAAGCCTACCAGGGCTACGGCAAAGGCCTGATCAAGAAGTTCAAGTGCTCGCCGGACGCGTACGTGCAGATGGTCATCCAGCTGGCCTACCACAAGTTCTACGGCAAGAACCGCCCGACGTACGAATCCGCGGCGACGCGGCGCTTCCAGCAAGGGCGCACGGAGACGTGCCGCACCGTGTCGGACGAGAGCGTGGCCTTCTGCAACGCCATGGCCGACCCAGCCGTCCCGGCCGAGAAGGCGCGCGAGCTCTTCCGCGCCGCGCTCGACGCGCACGTCAAGTACATCACGGACGCCAGCGACGGGCGCGGCGTCGACCGCCACCTGTTCGGCCTGAAGAAGTGCCTGCAGAGCGGCGAGGACGTGCCGTCCATCTACACGGACCCGACCTTCGCCTACTCGTCGCACTGGTACATCTCCTCGTCGCAGCTCAGCTCCGAATACTTCAACGGCTACGGCTGGAGCCAGGTCGTCGACGACGGCTGGGGCATCGCCTACATGATCAACGAGAACAGCATCCAGTTCAACATCGTCTCCAAGAGCCTCGGCTCCGAGCGCATGTCCTTTTACCTCAACGAGGCCGCCGGCGACATCAGGGACTTGATGCTGCCGACGCTCGAGGCACCGAAGGCGAAGTTGTAAGATAATAGGTTTAGCTCCTGGAAAGATCTAGAAAGGGGGGGGATCGCATGCGAATTTATGGGTGATTTCTATTACGTTCCAGTTGCTTAGCATACCAAACTAGAAAATCGGGTTTATAAGGTCGGACTGGGCGGTTGGTAGCGCTGATGCTTGACGGTTTTCGTATGGATCGCACGTTTGTTTGCCGTTGAATATGGAAGCTAAACATGCGAATATTTCGTTTTTCTTCTTGCATTTCGCGGATAGAGGAAGATCGCACGAGACATGTATGCTCTGGTATGAAGATGTGAATAGAGTGGCTGAAATCACATTAAGTGGTCTTTTGGACAATTCGCTCATAAAATTCAGACTCTTCTTCTAACGCCGATGTCGGCTACTTCGAATCAAATTTACTGGGTATCAGTCTATCATAAGCAAAACATCCCCTCCCCAAATGCACATTTCCGCCAAACCGTTCAGAGTCCGACCTTACTCAAAAGCTATCATCAAGGTCAACCTGCCTCCGCACGATGCTCGGGCTATCCGCAGTCACGTTCGAATCCGTCAGCTCTCCCCCGCCAGCCGTCAACAGCAGATCCTCAACGATCTTCTTGCTCGCCTCCCGCGCGGGCGTCTGCATGAGCCGGCTCTGCGGGACGTGGAACTGCATCGTCTTGGGCGGACTGAACTCCGTCTCGCCCTCGCTGTCGCTGTCCCATGTGATGAAGTCGCCAGCACTAGCGCCGCCGGTGAACCTGCCCGCCGTGCCGGGTCCACCGCCGCCGCTCTTGCCCGGCGTCTGGCGCTGCTGATAGACGCTGACGCCGGGAGTCCGGGGGGTCTTGATGGGCGAGAAGATATCGGCGCGCAGCTGCGGAGCGGGCGCCTCGGGCGATGACATGGGAGAGGAGTCGAATGCGAGACGCCGCCGGGTGCGGTTGGCGGTGCCCGGCGTCGCAGCGCCTGCACCCACGCCACCCGGTCGGATCTTCTGTGCTGTGTGCGGCGTTGCGGCGATGCGGTACGTCTTGTCGAGCATGCGATGGAGGAGGGGGTCGTTGTTGGACGTGTGGCGCGTGTGGCGGGTATGCTGGTCAGCGGAGCCGGGCGCGAACGGCGAGGATTCGGGCGTCATGGACATGTCGGGCAAGGCGGACTGCGAGACCTTGCCCGGCGTCGTCGGGGCACCAAGGACGGTGCCCTCGTCCGGCAGCCCGCTCGCGTCGGACGAGACGTCGTCTCTTGCGGCGCCGGCATCTGCCTCACACTTGTCTCCCTGAAGTTCGCGCTTCAGGGCCTCGTATGGGGATGAGTACTCGTTGTTGAAGGAGGACCTGGGAGGGTTGCGAGGTGTTTTGGCCATGGAAGGGGATGAGAGCAGCGAGTCTTCGAGACCTTCGTCATCGCTATCGAAATGGCTTGGGCGGTGGCCGGCGGAGCGGAGCGTAGTATCGTCACGGACGGAGGGGCTATCATCGTAGGCGGTCGAGGCACGGGTGGTGTCCTCGGGCTGCATTGTGGTATCATCGGCAGCGGCGGGCTCCTCGTAGCCGGACAGCGAGACATTGGCGCTTGCTTCAAAGAATTGCTTCCAGAACTTAGACCCCTCCCAGACAGCCTCGGAATGCTTCGCGTATTGCTCGACCACAGGAAGGATACTACCGGTGACTATGCGGTGGGCGCGGCTGAAGTTGTGGTCGATTTCTTGAGGCAAGTCAGCGCGGGGCGCAAAGCACAATATAAAAGGCATCGCACGAACCTTGTAGAGTAAGAGTGATTGATTGCTCGAGCTTCTCCAGCTCTTCAGTAAGAGTAAGATTGCGCTGGGCTGTGGCGCTGCTGGAGGCCATCATGCTGCTGGGGCGCGACATAGCTGGGGGGGGGTTGGTTGTAGTGACCGACGGAGGGGCTTGCAATCGGGCAAAATGTCAACACGGCGGCGGGCAGGGCTGTCGCGCGTCGGGAAGCCTTGGCGTCTGTTCAGCGCGGGGAAATAAATTGTGGCCGGCGTATCCTCTGCTTCCCAATCGGGCAAGCCGGTACCCGCCGCATGGACGCGACTCAACGCCGCCGCCTCGCTGCTTATTCCCGCGAACGCTTCTCCGCACTTACGCCCCAGTCCCCAGAATTGGCTCTGTTCGGCCGGGAGTCTTCCGCTCTGATCTACGCCGCCCTGCTCTACCCCACACTGTGCTACAACGCCGTGCTGCCTCTCATGCTCGCTACTCCGCACGTCCGGCTGGCCCGCCGCTCCCCAAGTTCCCGGCCCTGTGGTACAAATACGTCTGTCCTGCAGCAAGCAAACCCAATTCCAGTTCTTCCTGCAATCTTCTCCCTTGGTGCGCACAATTGACCTCCTTAGTCCACTCGTAGCCCCACCAAGACATGTCTGCCCGTGTTGTACCGAGAAACCTGCTTGGAGCTTCCTGCCAGCTATCTGCTTTCTCCAGAGCCTCTCCTGCTATTCCCGCCTGGTCACGGTCCTTTGCTAGCACCCCACAGTTGCATAAGACTGCTATTGTGACAGGTTCTGCTCGGGGCATGTTAGTCTACGCTATTTACCATTTTAGCTTCACAAGACTCACATTGGGGACAGCGGAAAAGCCATTGCCATCCGCCTCGCCCAGGATGGCTACGACGTCACGGTCAATGATATACCTCACAACCAAAAGCAGGCCGAGGACGTTGTTTCCCAGATCAAAAACATAGGCCGCAAGTCCACCCTTGTCCTTGGTGACGTATCCAAGCGCGCGGACGTCAAGAACATCATCGACACTTCTGTGAAGGAATTGGGCCCGCTCGATACCATGATTGCCAACGCTGGGATCGCCCAAGTCAAGCCTCTTCTCAAGCTGACCGACGATGATTTCCGCCGTATGTTTGAGGTCAACGTACACGGAGTCTTTTATAGCTACATTGAAGCAGCCAAACAAATGATCGAGCAGGGTAATGGAGGGAAACTGATCGGTTGCGCCAGGTATGATGCCCCAGGGAAATTAAACCATCTCCTCCTAAATTTTTCTTGCAGCATCGTCGCATTTAAGCCCTTCGCCATGCTCTCTCACTACTCCGCTTCCAAATGGGCTGTCCGGGGTCTGACCCAAGCCATGGCAATGGAGATGGCGCAACACAAGATAACTGTCAACGCTTACGCACCGGGTATCGTTGGTACGGCCATGTGGGACTTGATCGATGAGGAACTGGGCAAGACCACAGGTGCAAAGAAGGGTGACACCATCAAGAAGTACACTAAGGAATTGATTGCGCTGGGCAGGACAAGCGTTCCAGAGGACGTCAGCAAGACTGTCAGCTTCTTAGCTGGACCAGACAGCGAGTATGTCACTGGCCAGACTATAGTTGTTGACGGTGGTATTATTTACACTTAGCGGCCTTGGGCCATGGGGGGGTTTTTGTAAGTAATGTTCCGATGGAGGTAAATATTAGTTTTCAGGATACTCGTAGCCTTTCGTATACTCCATATACGTCCCCGTTCAAGTATTTCAGCGGAGCGAACATGCCGCTTATCGATTACTTCAGTCAGAGCACATAGACTTGAAAATTGTCAACCTCCAGGCGACGTAAGTCTTTCTCAACAGAAACCAGCCTAGGTGTAGCATAACATAACAGCAGAAATTGACCATGGTGAAAGGTAGTCCATAATACTAATTTGACAACGTTGTACATTTACACAGTCGAGTATCCAGACCAAGACCAGTAAGTTTCCTCAACCCATTTCAGACACAGGCCCGCTCGTCTCCATTTTGAGGATGACGAACAAATCATGTCGCGCCCACCAGCTGCGGAGCCTCTTGCCGTATACATACACTGGAAGTCCCAGGAGACAGAGGAAAATCGAGGTGCCGCCGAACACATACATTATTTCTTGTGGGCCCTTGGCGGCGACCCAGTCGTTGGCAAAGTTGGAAAGACCGTAGAACATGAAATTCTAAAAACTGTCAGCCAAGTCCTGAATGTAAGCATATTCTACTTACCTTGAAGAGCATGTTCATGACGAACATCTCATTACTCTGACTGCGGAACGCATCGAGGGCGTACGATAGTGTCGAAAAAATCCCAATGAGCACGCCGACCATCATGACTCCTTGGAGAAATGCACAGAGCTCTGCCGCCGCTCCGATCTCCATGGTGTAGCCAAAGAGGAACATTCCAAGAGCACACGCCACCATGGCCGCGGACATGAAGACTAACCGGAACTCCGGCTCGCTATTTCGACGGTTAGCAGCCCGGCCGGAAGATGGTCGCAAGTCAGACTTACTACACCCCTTGATTTTTCCTTGAGATCCACTTCACGATGGGGTCGCTTCCCCACCCAACGATGATGGAGCCGATCATGCCGCCAACAAAGGGACCGGCGCCAATGTACCCGACCTGAGCTGGGCCGTAGTTCCACGGCGGCCCGGAGAAGATGCCGGCGAGGATGATGGCCGAACCCACATACCAGCTGTTCAGGAGCCCAGACGCTATGATAGCGTAGCACGCTGCAGGGTTAAGCAGTGTCAAAAAAGGTCCGAAGAGGAACTTCAAGATATTGTCCGGCGAGTACACGCCGGTGAACACGGCGAGCGACTCGACGAACGACTTCTTCCGCGGCACGACGACCGACGACGCCGTCTCCCCGTTCGAGGTCGCGTACTCGCCGACCTCGGTGTGGCTCTTTGCGGGATGAGCCTCGAGCGTCTTCTCATCCGTGACCAGGTCTGTCTCGTACTTCGTATCTCTGATATAAGTGGTCTCAGGACAGAAGAGGAACATGGTGATGAACTGGATCACCAGGAAGATCTGGAACAGGTGGAAGAGCCACAGCCAGCCCAGGTCCGCGAACACCTGTCCGCAGATGATCGAGGCCAAGCTAGATGCCGAGTTGAGAATGAAGTTGATGACGGAGATGCGGAGCCCGCGCTGGTGCACGAAGTACATGTCGCCTACGGTGGCGACGATGAGCGACTCGAAGGCGCTGGTCGAGAACCCTTGGATGATGCGCGCGGCCAGCAGGTAGTGGTAGCTTATCTTGGCCTCTCCGACCGCCGTTCCGACGATGTCGAAGAGCGTGGATACCAAGAAGACCGGGCGTTTTCCGTACTTACGGCTGAAAGCGCAGACGAAGGGGCCGATACAGCCGGCGGCGAGGAGGTTGTATCCCGAAACCAGCACGACTGGCGTGAGAGGCATGTTGATGGTTTGTGCGATCGAGAAGTAAGAAGCATTGAGGAACGGTCCCTTGGTCGATGAGCCTTGTCCGCAGAGAAAAAAAATCCCCACTTACATTGGTGCCAGCATTGAGCATAGCTCCAAGGCAAAGAATGGCAGTAATAAGCTCCTTCCTCCACATTGGCCAGTTCAATGGATCATTCGGGTCATCACTTGGTTGAGGAGATAGCACTATGTGGGCGTCTTTACCCGTCCCATGCTTCAGCTCCTGGGTAGCATCCTCAGTATGGGCGGCTTCATCGTCCAGCAGCACCGTTCCAGGAACGTGCTGGAGATTGCTGTTGTCTGTAGCGGTCAGCGATTGGAAGGCTCTTCATTCGTAGAAAATACTACCTTCAAGTACACCTAGGCCCATGGTGGTCAACTTGCTCCCCGGTGCAAAGGCGTGGTACGTTGCAGATCAGGGCCGGTATGTAAGGTCCATTTTATGTTCCAGAATCCCCCGCATGCCCCATCTCGGCCGTGAAGCCACACAAGACAATGTCTCCCCATATTGGCTCTGAAAGCTCCGGGTCCTGTTCCACTACCCCACACTTCAGCCAACACTAAACTTCTACCGTCCTAGCTGCATCAGTTCCACATCTCAGGTGCTACGTCCTTCCAGTACTTACAGTCGGCACTTCTGGACCCCAGGTGCCGATCTCTGAGATATTCCAATTCATCCGACATCCAGTCTTCATCTGTTTCAGATTTATGCATATCCGTGTGGCCTCATATAATTCCTTTTCAGGATACTAGTAGGGGGTACTCGAGACAACAGACGATGAACCGCGCAGAGGTTCGAACAATAAATAACCGGGGTATCATTGATGCTCAATCCACCAAATCGCTCTTTAAAGAAAGCAACACCATAACCGTTCAATCCCCCACACACATCAGTTTCAGCTCTCTTACGGCCCAGACCCCGCTTCAGCTCCAGCACCGCTCCATTCACCGCTACCGCCGCCGCCACCACCACCCAACATCTTCCTCCGATGCTCCTCCTCCGCCAAGCTCTGCTTCTTCACGTACTCCAACACGATCTCCTCCTCCCTCCGCGCCTTCTCCTCCTCCTCCGCCCTCTCCCTGCCCTCCCGCTCACTCGCCGCCATTGCCCGCCTCAACAGCTCCTCCTCTTCCTCATCCGTCCCAAGCACACCCTCCTGCTGCAACCCTCCCTGCACCGCACGAGCCACTGCCGCCGACGACAGCCCATCGTGCTGACGCTCGACCGGACTCACTATCTCCCCGATGACCGTGCTCCGATGACTCGCCAGCGTGCCCGTGTCGACCTCGCCCACCGTTGGCGGGCTACCGGGCGGGCTGTCCGTATCCCACTCGCTATCCGTGCCATGCTGGACACGCGCGACGCCGCCGCCCGTATCGAGCCTGCTCCTCCTTACCGCCTCCTCCAGCTGCTCGGCATCCGCGGTGGGCCCCCCATCTCCTCCTGCGCTCCTCCTCGCCGCACGCAGCGTCTCGGCCTCCATCCTGCTCTCCTCCAGCACGCGCTGCAGGAGCTCGGCCTCCTCCTCCACGCTGAGCTGCTCGCCGCTGTGCGGGTTGGCCTCCATCTCCTTGATGCTGTTGCGCATCGCGCGCTCGATCAGGCGGTCCTCGTCCGGGTTGCCGCGCGAGACCTCGGCGAGCGACTGGCGGATCGCCTCCTCCAGGTCTTCGTCCTCGGCCTTCTGGAGGACGGCGGCGTCGTACTGCGCGGTTGAGGTGTTGGGTTGCTGCGGGGATGGGCCGGGTGCGGGAGATTGCGCCCCGGTTTGAGGGAAGTATTGGTACTGTGGCGGCTGTTGCTGCTGTTGCTGCGGCTGTGTGGATGCTGGCTGTGGAGCTGCGGCAGAGGTACTTCCAGAACTCTCGCCTGCAGACCTCCACCCTAAGAATTGTTGCAGGCTCTGGCGGTGCTCGCAGGCTTTCTGCCTGCGCTTCTGCACGAGGGCTTGGATCGCTTCCATCTCCTTCTCGCCTGGGTTCTTCTTCTTCTTGACGTGAGAAGAGATGTAGCGATAGATCTCCAGGATGAGAGCGCGCTCTTCAGCAGTGGATTTGTTGTACTCTTCCCAGCCTTGGGCCGTGCGGGCGGCGATAATGTAGTTCTGAATAGTGGCGCCGAATGGCTTGCGGATGGCCATATAAATGCCCTTCATGGTATACGCGGGGATGGCAAACGCAGCTATGCCGAGTTTTAGTTAATGGCAATTAGTGACTAATACCAGCAGCAGTAGAACTCACCAGCCTGTGGCTTTAGCGCGATTCCTGCGATACCCTTCCCAACACCTTTAATGAAGCCGCCAGCACCCTCTTCCTTTGCACCCTTCAAAGGCTGCGTGATGATGCCTGATATACCTTCATAAAGGCCAGTGCCAAATTCCTGAATAAAGTCAGCACCGGTAGGGGAGGGGAAGGATAAGAAGACATACTTTCCCGGCAACTTTGAGACCGCTTGAAAAGCCGGTAACCTTTTCAACTTGACGTGGTTCTTCTCCATACAACTTTGACGTGTTGTGGAATCCTCTCTGAAGACCTAGCATGACATCCATTGGCACCTTCATTCCAGCACCCACTATCCGGCTCACGCCCTTGCCAGATTGCAAAGCGCTCTCAACGGAGAATGAGGTATGTTCGGTATCGGCCGTAGTCTTGGATGTCTGAGAGTCATCATGCGTATGCGGTGTAGACATTCTCGATCTCGAAGTGGATCGGCTACGCATGTGTCCAAGAGCATGGCCAAGGGATGATTTATGGCTACGGCCGCATGAGCTTCCGGCCTTGACAGATCCCTGCAGGGAGGTGTTCGCTCTCTCGTGAAGCTCCGAATAGTTTTCTGTTACTGATACCTGTGGCCCGTCCGCATGTAGCGGCGAAGACGCACCCGAAGCGGACGAACCCGGTGTGAGCGGTTGTCTGTTGTCGGTGCTGTTCCTCGCACTGCTGGAACCTTCACCGGAGCTGGTGCCAGTTGGAGGCGGGTTAGACCCGGTCCTCGAATGACCCTGACTTCTGCTGTCAGGATGGATATGGAGCGCTTTGAGAGTTTCGACGGGAAGATCTGCGACGCCCATCATCATTGTAGTTACTGTGCCCATAACTGCGCTCGTGACACCGGTTACAGGGTCCCAAGGCCCAGCGTCTGGTTCATATTCGCGAGGGCGGTACCTATTCTCGTAGTCAGCATACCACACTTGTCCTGCATGTGTTTCATACTTACAGTTTAAGATCAGAAAAGCTAATAAGCTCTTCGTTCGCAAGCACCACAGCTGCAAGAGCGCTGAGACGGATCTTTGTCCGTTTTATCCTCCACACAGCAGCGCGATTGGGTAAGATAGAGCATCTGAGTTCGTCGACCTTCAACTGCTGGTGAAAGCTCTGCGCACCGATGTCGCAACCCTTCTCTTGAGTAATCTTGGACGCTAGTTCCTGCGCCCTCTCTTGCGAGGTAGGCTTAAGCGCATACTGAATAGCTTCTGCCAAATTTTCCGAGGTGAGCTGCTTGTGAGGAATAGGCTCTGGTCCGGCTCCTGCTCTGGCGACCATGGCGCCCCAGAATGGCTGGTCTCCAAAGAAAGGAACAACTACGGTTGGTTTTCCACAAGCAATACCGGCCGAGGTTGTCCCTGCGCCTCCATGGTGAACAACGCAGGAGACATGTTTGAAGAGCCAGTCATGAGGTACGTTGCCAAGCATGTACACTCCTTCAGGGATGCCAATTTGGTCAGCGCCAAAGCCTCCCCAGCCTTTGCTGACGAGCGCTCGGACGCCGGCCTTCTTGACAGCGTCAAATATCAGCTTTGTCATGCCGTTGGGATCATCCACGACTATACTTCCAAAACCAATGTACACTGGTGGCGGACCTGCTTCCAGGAAGGCAACCAGTTCGGGGTCGGGCGTGTAATTCGATGCCAACGAGAGGAAGTAGAAGCCGGAGATGGATATGAAGTTGCCCCAATCTTGAGGCTTAGGGATCAACGCTGGAGACCAACAGTAGGTATAGGGAATGCGCATTCGATGTAGCATTCCAGGAGCTGCTAGCGAGCTCACCGCCTCCAGATGAAGAGTTCGCTGTCTGAATCGATTGATAATGTCACCAAGGCCTTGCCAAGTTAACATGTCGACCAGGGCATACGACATGTAATTGGTAAGCGTGGAATCAGCGTTTGTGGACTGAATATTCGCGAGCGGATGAGGGAAAGCCTGTGTAGGCGACCAGGGCATACTGCTTCGAATTAGCACCTTACTTTCTTCTGGATAGAATCAGGATCATACGTGAACATCATATGCAAAGGAATACCCAGCTTCTCAGCGCAGTGAACATGGGCAAAGCTAGGAGGGTTCGCGATGATAGCGTCAGCCACGAAAGGCCGACCTGTCGTATTCGACGGGACTTGCGGGTCGTGATTGGGGTCGTTCACCCAAGCCTCGGTGCGCTGCTCAGAATCAACACCGAATCCGTCTCCGGACTCAATACAGGATCTCCAACAGCCTTCAATGATCTCTGCGATTCCTCTCCGGCGCTTTCCAACGTCACCATTTCTCAGCGTGTCAAAACCTGGCATAAGTCCAGGATTCTTAACCATAAAGGCCATGAGCTCAGCTGGATCACCTCCAATGCTAAAGAACTCCAAGCCATTCTCCTCAACAAACTCCTTGAATGTCGGGTGCGTGGCCAAGCGGACCCTGTGATTGTATGTTTCCCTGAGCACTTTGCCCAGCGCAACGAATGGTTGAACGTCTCCGCGAGATCCTACGACGTGTATGACAATATTCAACGGCGGCGGAGGCTCTTTTCCCGGTTCGCCTCCGAGCGAAGGGGGAATGTAGGGGGTAGGGAGGGCAGGCTCTCGAGCAACGGCATCGACCTGGTTACGGAGCGCGGGCACTAGCAGTGTTGACAAACGGCGGTTTTTCTGATCGATATGAATATTGACACGACCGTCGTCTGCAAAAAGGTACTTAGAGTATTTCCTTGATTAACATGGCGGGCCTTTGCAAAAACTCACCAGCAACGCTTGCTCGAGTGCCCAGTTCACCATCCTCCGTTATATTCCCAAGAGTCTCGCTGTATGGTGGCGGTGGCTCGACAGGAATCGTTTCGGCAAGGGCCTGGGGGTTTGGATCCTGATGCCTTCGACTGTATTCGCGGTATATAAGCTTCATGTTCAATTTTAATGGCTTTCAGAGGCCTTACGATCCACCTGTGGGAACTCTCTCGGGGTCGCTCTGAGGGTCGGCACCAGCAGGCGCAGTAGACGAGGCATCATCGCGAGTAGGCTGGCGAGAGGGGAAACCATTGTCTCCTTCGGCAGCGGCAATAGCTTCAGCGGCTTGGCTGAGCGGGTTTGGCTCTGCAGCAGCAGCCCGCGAATCGCCAGGCGGCGGGGCAGAAGCCATGGTGTCGCGGCAGGTCAGGTCTCGCGCTCAGGAGGGCGGCAGAATCATGGAAAGCAAGCAATGTGGCAGCTGAAAAAAGAGCCGGGAGGCTACCTGAGTCAAGGCGCAGCGGCAGATATACAGATGGAGCGGAGAGTCTAGAGGTCGGTGCCGCCGCGACGTGGCGGTGCAAGCTTGATCCCCGCGTCAATGGCTGAGTCTCATGTAGCGGGCGGCGAGCCGGTTTTGCAACGGGTGGTCCTTACAGGCTGTTTACACCCACATGTGATGCAGTCGCCAGTCCACAGAAAGCGATGGCTGGCCAGTTGATGGCCGTTGCTGAATGCTGGGCGCATGCGCGTTCGTGGGGAGCGCGACGAGGGTGCTGCAAAACGTCATTCAGCGCGTGCGACGCACATCTCTGCCTTCGCCCCGTGCGCCCGGCTGGTGCAAGCTCGCTGCCCCTCTGCTCTGCCTTCTGTCTAGCTTCTAGCCACGCCTAGTGCTAGCCCAGACCATCACCCGACGCCGAGCCCCTCGTCCACCTCCACCAGCCCTCACACGCCCGCTTAAGTCGCACCGCGGTCCTTGTCCGTGTCCGTGTCCGTGTCCAAGTGCGTACACAGCAGCATGTGCGAGAACGCGCAGCACTGCTCCAGGCAACCACAAAAGCGCTCCTTTGGTTGGCCTCATTTCCGAGTCGTGGGTTGGCGCCGTGCTCATGTGCATGTCAGCCCTACGGCTGCAACCGCCCGAAGAGCTTACCGGCATGTCTCTTTTGCCTCGCCCGCCGGCTCTCCTACCCTAGCGCATCCGTACAGCCAAACCGGTTCATTGTTGAGTCATTCTGCTTTAACGTCACGGCAACCCTTCTACCGTCTTCCTCCCGGGATCGACCGGATGCCACTCATCCCCTAGTCTGACCCTTAAGACTCGTTCGACGGGTCAGCCCGCGTGCGGCTACCAGGGATTCAGATACTGCCGTCCGTCCATGCTCGGTCCACATGATGCCGGATTTGGCGGCTTCGGGACCGCCGCTCCCTCATCGTCCCGACGGTCATCCTCTATTCCGGCTCTGCCTCTTTATCGCCACCGAGAAAAGATCGAGACTTTCAATTCGCCCGTGAGACACGGCTGTAAGGGCTTGATCGGATGCGGTTAAGGAATCCAATCCGCACCATGGCCATCCGAAGCAGCCGTGCTGACTGCGTGCTGAAGGACTTCGCTGCCCTTCGGGATGCTCTCATGACCTGTAGAATGATCTCATGGCTTTGATTATGAGAAGATGCTAATACCTCTCATGCTTCTGTCATTTCGCCTCCGGTCAAAGCTATTCTGTTAGGGTGTAAAAGTCCCTTTCATTTACGTGGTTGATGTACATGCTATGCATACCGAGGCTGCTGCTTCCCGATCGTGGAACTGCCTGGATTGGATTCACGCACACCAAGTTGCTGCACACACTTCTGGTGGCTGCATGTTTGAGCCTTGTGCTAACTTTGCTGGCTGGGCTCCGTAGCAGTCCGCGTAAGTGTGTCTCTGTGTCCAACTAATCTCCCCCCGAACAACCCACTTACCTGCCAGATTCTGTGTGTGAATTTCATGTGTTGGTTCCACTGGGCTAATGGCATTGCAATGCCAATGCTAAAGTCTATTCTACTGGAAAACAGATGTGCAAACATCACTGCGAGGTCACTAGCAGAGCCACTCTATGCTGATGCGGTCAACGCCAGTGCCAACACAAAAAGATATTGAGCTAACGCCAGGTTGCCAGGATCAGTGACTCGAAAATCCCGAAGAACTTCAAGGCACAGTAGCAGAAGGGTCCAACATGTCAGTTCTCCCAGTAAGCTGCCCAATCATGGCCTCCAGGCACTAAATTGCAAGCTGATTTTCTTTGGAATTTTTTTCTTGGCTCTTTTCTTTTAATGTAATAAATGCGTACGGACATTTGTACGAACATATACAGTTAGCAATTCAAAGCGGATGCGTTGAAGATAAGCTACCTGAACGTACATGTCAATTACAATATTTACAAGCACATAATCACAATGTTAACTACGACTTATCACTACTGATCCTCGCATGGTGCCCCGCAGCCATCTGCGTCTCCTCCTCGATCAAAGCCTGCGGTCCCACATAGCCCCTCTTCCTGATCCAGAACCACCAGCCGCCAACGAAGATCGTCAAGCCGCCAGTAATTAGGCATGAATAGTTCATGCTCGCCGCATCGAACGGCATCGCGTAGGGGAAACAGTAGATGACGACGAACACGCAGATGTACGCACACCCGACGGCGCCGACGACGTACGCGACGCTGTCGGGCATCCAGAAGGGGCCCGGGGCGATGTGGCGGCGCCGGCTGAGCAGGTGCGGCAGGATGGCGGCGAGGTAAGAGAGGGTGGTCAGGACGACGAAGGAGCCGACGAAGGCGTTGAAGGCAGTGGTGGAGCCGACGTAGATGGCGCCGAGGACGGTGATGACCAGCCCGCAGGCGAGCGTCGCGTTGAACGGGTTCTTGTGCGTGGGTGAGATGCGGCCCAGCCGGTTGGGGAAGGGCGTCGCGCCGTCGCGCGCCAGCGTCCAGAGCATGCGCCCGGCCGTGATGTACACGCCGATGCACGTGCAGACGATGGGGAGGAAGACGACGATGAGGAGGCCGAGGGCGCCCGCGCGCGAGGACGTGGCTTGCAGGTAGAGCTCAGCCAAGGGAACGGTATACGTGTTTGCGAGGAGCGCGTCGAAGTCCTGGATGCTGTAGAAGATGGAGATTAAGTAGAAGAAGGCGGTGAAGAGGCCGACCAGCTGTTGCATGGCAATTGCCTTGGGCACGTTGATGCGAGGCTTGGGAATCTCCTCTGACAGGTGGGCGACGCAGTCTGGCACACCGACAGCGAACGAGGCGTTCAGCATGCCGGCCAGGAAGGCGAAGCCGTCAGAGGAGTAGCCTGTCTGGTTCAGAAAGTCCCGCCAGACGAAAGCGTTTGAGGCGTGCCCGTTGCCGGTAGTACTAGGCATGATGGCGCAGACGAGGACGGTAACGAAGCAGCCTGCCACGATGAGGAACAACCCGATTTGGTTGACCAGGGGGAGGGCGCGGTTGGCGAAGAGGACCACGGCGCAGCAGCACCAGGTGCAAATGAGGTAGGTTACGAAGGTGTGCCAGCGCTGCCAGACGTATTCGGGGTGGAAGAGGCCATACATGGCAAGGATGAGGTTTGCCATGATGGAGCTCATCGAGGCGGCGCCGAAAATGTAAGCAAGTCCATTCCACCATCCTGCGAAGTATCCGACAACTCTTCCATAGCGAGGCCCAGGGGTAACTGACGCCCAGTGGTACACTGTTGTGAGAGGTGTGAGTTCAGGTCCCGTGTTGACACCATGACCCGAGCGCGTAATGCTCTAGGATATTAAAGATTGCCACTTTGGGGAATTCACGTACCGCCGGCGCTTGAGGGAATGGCCGAGACGAGCTCTGCTATGCAGGCAGCAAGTAAAGCGTAGAAGAACCAGGCGGCAAACTGCAAGGCTCAAGTGTCAGTCAACAAACTGGCGGCTGGATAATTGGGATGATCTACCAGCTCGTAGATGACGCCAGGCGGGCCGCCATTGTACAAGGAGATAACCTGCCCAGTCAGGTCAGTCCTGCAGTTCCATGCACGCTGCATGTAGGATCGATCAACGCACAATACTGCCGCCGAGCGCAACCCAGGTATTTCCCGTGCAGATGCCGACAGAGGCGGCACTCCAAAGGCTAAAGTTCCGCTCGAGTTCCTGGACGTGGCCGGAGGCGTTGATCGGGGCGCTTACGTGCCCTTCGTCGGCCGTAAGCTGTGGCGTCACCGTATCCGACGGGTAGTCATCCTTCGGCTTGATGGTATCCATACCGGCGCGGGCAAAACGAAACGAACAACGACGCAGCCGCCTGGAGAAGGGGACAAAGAGGAAAAAGAACAACAGTGCGCGAGTAAGCGGACAGCGCTGAGGCTGATAATATACAAAAACTGCCAGCACCCGTGCTCAGCCCTAGCTGCGTCGGCTCATGAAGATTGATATGAGATTTGCAAGTGCCAGATATCTCGGCGGCCAGCGGCAGGCCGCGAGCGAGCCTTATGGAGACAAGAGGCCGCTGATGGCGCCCAGCGAAGGATCATCGCACAGGAATCTGGGAGTGAACGGTAGCAGCCCCTGCTGGAGCGGACAGATGAGCACGCGCGATAGGCTGATAAGATGGGGTGCCATGTTAGCCGAGACGTTCCTTACTCAAAGCTGCTTGTCACTAAACGGGAAGACTTGGGGAGAGGGCGGGGACGATGCCAGAAAGGGGCCGAGCGCCGTGAGCCGCCTGGCAGGCCGGCCGCCTGCAGACCCTTGCCAAGCCCGCAGCCGGCCACCCGTCTGTTGCTCCTGCCGTCGGCCACGAGCACGAGCACGAGCTCGAGCTCTGCACATCCGCTCATTGATCGCAGGTCGACACGCTCATGCGCTCTGTTGTCTCCACGCCTCCGCATCCGTGGTCGGGCATCGCATCGCAACGTCAGATCGACGATCGTCCTGACATCAATTTCTCTCACCACTAACCGTCCCAGCACTAATACGTCTTCAGCTCGATGTCGACGCCCTCAGCCAAGCGGCGTCGTCTGGAAGACGCCCAAAGCACCCTGCGCAAGCCCTTTCGCTCTCCCTTCAAGACGCCCAACCGCAAGCTGGAATTGGAGAACCCCAGTGCAGATACCACCGCCAGCAGCACCGCAGTGCCCAGCCCACTCGTGCAGAGCACCCTCCCGGACTCGTCCGCAGACCAGTCGTTCAACGTCTCCTCGCTCCGGACGCTGCGTAACTCTCGCAGCTCCACCACATTGTCCACCCCATCCAAGCCCCGCCCATTCGCCCGACGAACTCCTGCGCCCGACGACCCTCTCGCAACAGCCATTCGTGCCGAAGAGGACAAGCAGGCAGCTCTGAGCAAGCAAATACGGATTTTACGAACTGAGCTCGATACGCTCAGTCAGGCCTTCACAGTTGCAACATCGAACCAAGATTCGGAATTGGAGGCGTTAACCAAGAAATGGCGAGACACCACTCGTGCCGCAGCAGAAGAGGTCTTCGCTACCACCCGAGACCGCGTGGATAGTTACGGCGGTATCAGTGCCTGGAAACAGAATGAACAACGTCAGCAGGATTGGAGACAGGGCTTCTATGCTCAAGAAGACGAGCCTGATCTTAATGAAACACCCGACGAGGACGAGGACGAGGACGAAAAGAAAGAACTGACGCCGGAAGAGAGAGAAGCAAAGTTGATTGCACGGGAGCAACGAGCAGAAGCAAGGGCAGAAGCAAAGAAGGAGCGGCAGTGGCGGAAGGAACAGGAGGCGGAGGAAGCGGCGCTGAAGCCAAGTCGTACCGATGGCGGCGGAGACGACGACGACGACGTGAGTGTCGATTTCCGATTTCGATGGTACAGCCTCGAGGTCACAAGCTCTAGGCTGACGCGCAACAGAGTTTCACGATGGACATGATGCTCAAGACACTCAACATTGACCCCGAGACGATCGGATGGGATAAAGAGGGACAGCGGTGGGTTGACTGAGTTGGCCGAGGATCCGCTACAACCATTCTCGACCGGTATGCCGCAATCAGCGGTGACCCCTCGGTTGCTATCAGGAAGCCTCGCACGCGCACGCAGATCGCGCCTCACGCAAGGGCTTTTATCTTGAATTTGCTGCCAACACACGCGACAGGCGCGTCTTGCGTTCTCCGTCAAATAAAAAAAACCATGTTGCTTCACCGCCTCTTTTTCCTCGGGGAGGGCACACAGCCGGCGTTCCCACAGCTGCGAAGACTAGAATCCGGAAGCGCTGCGGTCGCACCGCATGAATATGATGTCGCATATTTCGTCAGGCTGCTAGTCAGGCTGATGCGCGTCTTGACTCGAGGCTGGCGGTTGCGCGTTCTGATCATGGCTAGAAGTGGGAGGTCCGAGGGTATGGGCCCCTCCCGGAGGTTGCGAAGAGGGTGGGCACCTGAGCTCAGGGCGCTTCGACAGAGCAAAACAAAAATAGTGGCATGGGTAGGTATCCGAGCTCCAGCTAATTGGCAAAAGGAGCTAGAGCGAAAAGAGTCGGTGGCATGCAATTAGGCGAGCATTGTTGCTATTGCAACGCACGAGGCTTCAATGGAAAACATATTGGGTTGCCCCATCGAGCAGAGTTCTATCTACATCAAGGTTATCAGCCGTTATCGCGCCCGGTGCGTCAACCCGCGTCCCGCGCCGAAGGATCGCGCACGCAGGCCGTTGGCGGGTAATGTCAAGGGCGTCGTCATAGCCGGGCGGCAACATGAGAGCTTGCGAGTAATCAGACAGCTGCATGGTGAGTGGCGCGACGACTGACGGATTGGAGCGTCGGGCCGCGCATGTGTAGGTGGTGCAGGAGCTTGGGGTGGACGGAGCCTGGAGCTCTCGCCTCGTTCTGCAGCTGTCGCATGGGACGATTGACCCGTTGCAGGGAACAACCTTACGGACAAGGCTCGCAGGTGGAAGGGCCGAAACGGGCCTTAAGTCGCGCAATGTTCGCACGCTGATATCACGCAGCCGCCGTGGTGTGGGGAAGAGGCCTGGGCGCACTGGCAGGGTGCTGCTCTAAGAAAAGGCACTTTGGTGGAAACATCGAAACGGCAGGCCAATCACGGACGAGATCGCCCAGGACGACGATGGAGGCGAGATCCCAGAAGACGGCTCTCAGTCGTCGGCGAGGGGAGATTGCGCGGCGGCGCCGGGGCGCGACGACGGTGGGCTCTGCTCAGGCCTTTGGCGGCGGCAGAGGTGATTGAGCTCCTTTGACCGGTGGCGGGCCCCTTGCCGTGGGTTCCAAGGCCGAATTGGCGCTGTGCTACCTGGATAAGCAGGCAGGCGTGGTGGTATGCATCGAAAGATCGATAGCGTCGGGGGGGGGCTGCAAGTAAACGCCAGGCGGCGCGATGATTCGACTCTTGTGATCACGCCGATGGATGGCCATTGGCGAGCTGCAGGCTGCAGAGGGCGCTGCGGGCTCCAGGTACTCGCAGCACACACAGCACGGGCTTGGAATGCGGCGTCCGTCGACGGCGACGGCGACGACGAGGGCTGGGGGACATGGGCGTGGCGGGAGACGCAGGCGCGCAAAGCAGCAACGGGACGGTTTGGGAGGTCGGGCGCGCCGGGCGGGCTGCCTCGCCGGGCGCTGCAAACGGGCCTGGGACTGTCGAGCAGCCAGCCAGCCAGAGGGCGAGCAGCAAACAGAGGCTGCAGCGTGATCGAGCTAGCGGGAGCGGGACTGCAGAGCGTGTCACTCCGGGCTGTGGACGCGGCGCTACCATTGGCGAGTGGGCACTGAACCCCAGCACCAGCCCACTGCAAGCCCCCACCGCGCGCCCGCCGCACGCCGCCCAATCAGCGCCCCCACTGCAGCCGCCCGGCCCATCTCTCCACGACCTCCTCCACTCGACGCCCGACCCGAAGCGCTTGCACCGCCGTGCCTGCTGCCTCTCTTCCATGCGCGAGGCCATGCGTCCTGCAGGCATGGCAGCATCCTGGTCCGTCCGTCAGCTGGGCCGGAAGCTTTCGCGGTGGGGCCACAGCTGCGAGTCCCGGCTTGCGCAGCTGCGCCAAAGTTTATATATACCCGTGTCCTGCGCAACATGCACTCCTCTTTTTCTCTTCAGCAAGCCCGCAAAGCTCAGGAGCTGTCTTTGGTTTTTGGTGTTGTTTTTGTTCTAATTCTTTTTACCCCCCTATTACACTAATTTCACGATCACAAGAGTCTGGCACTCTTCCCCCGTTTGACGCTTCTCACGATATACACACGAAAAACAAAAAACGATCAAAATAATCCACCACTTCACGATATTCTAATTCCCCTTTTTGTCGCCGGCCGACATCCAATAACGACAGTCCAAACCTAATTACAGCTCTTGCTTGCTCAAAGCCACCGTGGATTCAGTCCGCACCACCACCACCACAACTTTCAACGACAGTTCTCGAATCCCAAAGGAACACCACAATGGCTGCCATTCAGCTTAACTTCACTCTCCGCACCTCCGCCAACTGCAAGACCGTCCACCTTCTTGGCTCGTGGGATAACTACAATGGGCAGCTCCCGCTCTCCAAGGATCCCTCCAAGACGGGTGGCTGGAAGGGCACTTTCCGCTTCCAGGGCAGCACTTTGAAGCAGGGCCAGCGCTACTGGTATTACTACATCATCGACGGCTACCACGTTTCGCACGACCCCGCCCGCGAGTTCACCACCGAGCCCACCACCGGCCGCAAGCTCAACATCCTCGACATCCCCGCGCCCGGCAAGACAGCCACCGTGCCGGACGTGGCCGCGAAGCGCTCCTCTCGCCGCTACTCGACCGAGGTTGTCAAGGGCCGGTCGCTGTCGCCCTCGCAGATCAAGTCGCCGCGCCCCGTCAAGCCCAACCAGCACAAGACAATCGTGAACGGCACGTACGAGCCGGCGACGGTGGAGGCGCTGACGTCGCGCTTCAGCCGGACGAACCTGGAGGAGAGCAGCGAGGACGACTACTCGGACAGCGACATCGACTCGGATGTGCCGTCGCTGACGTCGCGCAGCTCCAACTCCAGCTCGCCGTCGAGCGTCAGCAGCTCCAGCTCGTGTTGCACCTGCGAGCGCTACGGCATCACCCGCGCGGGCGAGCGCGTCAAGCTCGACTGCGGCGGCAGCCGCTGCGGCTACTCGGACGACTCGTCTGAGTGCTCCTCCGAGGACGATGAGGTCTACCGTGAACGCACCACCCGCCGCCAGGGAGTCGTCATCCGTGGCTAGATGAACGATGAGACCCGGACCGGCGGTGCCAGTGCCGTTCAAAGAATTCCTTCTTCCAGCATCTCGGTCTCCTCAGCTGCTTTGTGCTGCCTTTTTGCCACAGTCTGCTTATGACCGGAGAAATTGAGGGTTGAGCTATTTTTCTAGTTGCCAACCACTCACTTTACGACATTGTGTGTGTCTACTTCAACTTGACCCTCCTTTGGGCAGTTTTCGAGGAGAGGTTCTCGACCCACGATCTGCCAGTATTTTCGGATAGAAACCTTCTTAATGCTCCTAATCCCTTCCCCAGCTTCGTTTCCGTTCAGCTGGTTCTGGGGAAGCGTAACAAGCTTGGGGATGTTTGGAGAAGGGGTGAGGTTTTCTTTCCGCTGGTAGTAGGCGGCCTCTTTTTTTTTGAAACTAATACTTTGCGACAATACTTTGACATCGCGTTCCTGGTCCATGCTGTACACGCTGGGAGGAAACCGGCGATCGCCACCACTACCTGGTTCTTCATTTATGAAGTTACGATGGATATCATGAGGGAATGATGGATTGCATGAAAAGCGTGGACACGAGTTGTTTGGGTTACTGCTACTACTCGCCTAGGTCCTTTATGGGAGGAGGAAAATATAGTGGAGGAATATGGGATGGGATGGGATGCAGGAAAGTCTAGCCTTTTTCTTGCTTGTTTCTGAACGGCTTGACGAAACAGGCACTTAGGTAGTTTCCTTTTTCTGAAAAGGAAAAAAAGAAAGAAAAGGGCGAACTTGCCTTGCTTGATGGAAATTCTTCTCTGGCATCGACAAATGCAGTTCGTGATGGTGATGATGCGAAAATATTAGTCCGCAGAGAAGCTGCAGGCTTCGTTGCTTACCAAATCCTGACGCGCATGCCCGTCGAACGACCTGGACTCCCAGCCCTCGATGACGCAGCGGGAAGGAAAAAAGGCATCGAAGGGCATCAAGAAGATCTGAAGTCAACGGAAGAAGCCGTTCAGCTGTCGATGCAGGAAATCGTGTCGATGCGAGAACGCCATTGCTCTCGTGAACTTTACCGTTTTTCTCTTGCGCGCCCCCGGGGGGGGGGGCGTGGGCGCTTCCTCTCGCCCCAGAATAGCAGCGCCTGTCGTTTTCCGAGGCTCCCGGGCGTGATCAGTAAAGGCGATTCTCGCGTAGCACTCACTGGTGACGTCGGCAAACAGAGCGACAGAGGGAATGCATGATACTGCTGCTGCTGCTTGCTGCAGTGCCACCGCCGCCTTTGATGCGAGGAGGCGGTATAAGCATGATATCTCTCCACTTTCGAGCAACTGCATGACCTTTGTCTACAACTTCGCGATAGCTCAACAGTAGGTTGCATCGTCGTTCAGCTTCACGAGAGCTTCTAGGGTCTCGGGAGGTTTACCTCGTCTTTTGGAAATGGGCGGTGGGGATAGTTTGATCACGAGGATGCATCCTTTCGACACTCTTCTCGAGTGTGATGTAGCGAAAATGGCGGTAGGAATGGCAGATTGGGCGATAATACGAGAGGTTACACCTCCCGTCGTTCCACCGCCGCCCTATAGTCCATGTTGCTACGATCCAGTATGCAAAAGCAAGAGTTTGTGTCACCCACCGTGCGCGAAACTCGGAAGGTCGAGCTCCTAGTAACTGAGGGATGAATACAGTATACGGAAGGAAAAAGAGGATCCAAGCCATGTCTTAGAAAAGCTTCGCTCTTGACGCAAAAGCGTTCGTCAGTGCAAACTAACGCCTACGGCTTGATGGTCTTGCAAGATACGAGCCCTGATGTCCTAAACAGTCGTTATGACGTAAGGCTCGTTAAGGATGATAGTAAAGAAGAGAAGCACGCCATGTGCGCTAGAGGTCCAGATCTCCAGGCAGCAACAACGGGTGTAGCCTTAGCGACGCTACGCAACAGCTCTGTGAAGACGGAGACTATCGTAAACGGTGTCCAAAAACAATTGCTGTTGAGTAAGCATCTGCTCGGGTGGCTCATCCCCTCTCCCCCAAAATTGGAAACATGATGCGAGGATGAGGATCAACAACAGCCGCAAAGACGGACGAATTATTCAAAAAGGCGGGTGTCCACGGATGCTATTGGCCTACCAAACGCAGGGGGGGGCACCGGAAGCGCCTCTCGCGTGGGAAAGGATCCTTCGGCATCCACGCCATTTGCATCGCCACCGCTCCAAAGCAGTGGAGAAGGAACTGGGATCTGGGAAAAACTGGCCCGTCTTTCCCGGAATTGTCCAGTACTGTGGGCACCCGGGCGATCGGTTAATCCATTAAGCGGGGAAGGATGTGGATTTTCGATGCCCGTCGGTAGCGGTGGGGGCCATCTTTCCTCTGAGCCTGGTCCCGGAGGGAGGGGAGATATTGGGGCCAAATGAGGTAGAAGAAGAAGAAGAGGGGCGTAATCAGGCAGAATCAGCAGAGAGGAAAAAGAAAAGAGAGGGAAGGGGGGGGGAAAGGCGGAGTCAGTCATAGAATACAGTAGATAAGGAGGAAGAGGCGGTGCCCATGTTGCTCTGCATGTTCGTTGGATGGGCGATCTATAATGATGACCGGTATTGGCAATGCTCCAAGACCCAAAATGGCAATACAAGAAATCCCGCCTACAGGGACGCATCGCTCCCAGATACGCGGGAAAACTCACTCTCGGGCTCTGCAAACTCTGGAAGAATCCAAATAATGCGTTGAGCAATAAGCAAGACCTGTGATAACCAGGCAATGCTCCTGTGTGAAGTGTGGGCTTGTATATGCGTAGACTGGGGCTAGAAGTAAAGATCGACGGATTATTGGTGAGATGAGACGTGAGAAGGAGTGATGAAGCTAGCACTAGCCGACTGGTAGCAGGGCGGCAAGAGGGCCAAGAAGACAATGCCACAGTTAGACGCATCGTACAAGAATCCATACATGCACACTGTTGTGGAATTTCGGCTGCTGCGGTCTGGTTGTGGCGAACACCAGAAAGCGTGGTTGCTGCAGCGAAGGGATTGCGTTTCGCACCCGTAAAGATCCTTCGGGCTTCGCGAGCCGGCATTTCGTTGGGTACCATGCTTTGCTGCTTGTCTGCCTGCGTGGGAGCAAGAGAGACCAATTTTTCTGCTTTGTCGCTGTTGCCGCTGCCACTGCGGCAGTCGCTGCGGTGTTGTCAGTGTATTTCGTCTCAGGGAAAGACACGTATTTGACGCCTAGTCAGCCAGCAGCATTGTGCAGTGCAGCAGCAGTGCAGAGCGCAGCAAACCCATCATGCTGCAACACCGAAAAAGAAGTGCAGACGAAAAGCTACATCTCGAAGGCTGCTTTGCTGCCCAATACCAAGCTCCGAGACAAGATGAAACGGACAAAAAGCAGGTGGGAAGTCAAACAGTAAGTCTCGCATCAGATGACTTGGCGGAGCGTGCACAGTAGCGACAGAAGCCAGTGCATTACCCCTGTCTGGCGTCTCTCTGTCACGATGCAGGCCTGCTGTTTGGCGGTCGACAGCACCAAGGAACCGCGGCGGAGGCGGAGACGGGCACGGGCGCGGGTACGGGGCAGGGACCCCAGGAAGTTCCTAAAAATAGGGCCTGGCTGCCATGCGACCGGAGGCCCGCAATCACACGCTCCACACCAGGCAGGAAGTGGGTAGTCGCAGGTGCTCATTCCTCGATCTTGCTTCAACGCTGCCGGTCTAGGGACGAAGAGTGAAGCGGCGAGAGTACCGGCTGGCAGCGATCCGAGAAAGGATTCTTTGCCGGCGCAAGATGATGCCGCGCTGGTGGTGAATCGCCAATGATCTGCGTTCCTTGTTTCCCGAGATTCCATAATCCTCGAGATGTCACCGTCGCCGCGACCGTGCCCGTCCATTCGTGATTCCTGGTCGTATCGACGATTTATCTGTAACAGGCACGCGCTGTCCAGGAGCTAAACTCGTGGGAGCAGGTCCCTTTCTTGACAGAAGTAAAAACAGCAACGTCCGCCGGTGCCATGAAACCAAAAAGAACCAAGGTCAGTGCTGGGTACCGCGTCCTCGTCCCAGGACTACAGCTCACCTTGTCTGATCTGCGTGGGCGACTGGAATCACAGTGATCACGCGAAGGCCGGAAGGGAAGGGCATCGATCACTGTTCGCACCGAGAAAACCACCCCAGCAATGACGACCATGGCCCCGGTTCCCAGCGGTGATGGTTTGCCGGGTGGCTTGATTATCCGAGAGCTGTGGACAGGGATCATTCTGGCCTCGCCCACCCGGCCGAAGATGCTGCTGTACTAGCTAGCTCCGCGGTGAACACCCTGGTCCGCCGCCTCGAGGAGGTGGTGACGACTGCGTTTCCTGCTCCTGCTGAGCCCGCACGCCTCAGCTGAGCTATGCCGGTCTGGAAAGGCGCGGGACAGCATTGCGCGCGTGCGCTCTGTGTGAATCTGCTGAGCTGAGGATGGTTTGCACTTGCCGATGACCAGGCGAAGCAATTCTTTGCCACTGTGAGAGAGCTGGGGGAGTGGGCTTGAGACGAGAGCCTTGCCATTGCGTGGTGTCTTGTCTTGTCTTGTCGGCGTGGGGTGCGTATGCGTAATTGGAGAGCGGGAAGGACGGGGCACATGCTGCGCGCCATCTCGCTGCCTGCTTAGACCGGGCCGCGGGCCACCGCGCACGCGCACGCGCACTTCCATGGCCTTGCTTTCTAGCTCTCAGCTGCGCCATCGTCCACGCCATCCCGTCCATGACTCAACTTCGTCATATCAAACGCGACAAGTGCAGAGCGACTGAGGATATTGACCATGTTCAGAAACAAGTACGTGTTGTGGAAGAGCGAGCCTGCAAAAGCCCAGATCGAGCATTAAACCAGCTTCCGAACAAACCCAAATGCACATCAAAGCTTAAAAGACTAAAAAAAAAAAAAAGAAACGCCCACTCCAGGCCGATGACAGAAGAAAAGAAAAGAAGAAAAAAAGAAAAAAAAAAAAGAAGGGAGAGAGAGAGGATTGTGCCTGCCCATCCCACCTGCTCTTTTTTTTTTTTTGGTTCCCTGCAGCAATCCCAGACTCCAAGATCCATGCTTTCCAAAACGATTTATGCTTCCCATTCCCTTGCCATCTGCTTCCCGATATCCCGACAGACCCGACTCCGGTCTCCAAGCGAAGCGAATGCAAATGCAAATGCCTAGACCAATAACCGTTTTCCCGAAAAACGCTTAGACCGAGTTCAGATCGCTTGCTGTTACTCATGCATTCGTAAAGAACATAGACCAAAAAAAGAAACCAGAAACTGAAGGCGCTTCTTGCGGAGTCCACCAGGCGAGACCACGAGTCAAAATGCGTCTAAAAACGTGCTCGTCAAGTCTTTCGCTCGTGCCGGTAGCCGTGGGTCGTGTTCGGTCGGCATCTCTCCGAGCCGCCGAGGACCGCAGGGTTCAACGACGAAGCTTGGGACAGCCGTCGCAAAATTATGCTCTCAGACACCCGAAAACCGGCCAAGCAAAGGTGAGCTTTGACCGTCCCGAGTAAAGGACGGGATCATAGACGCCCAATCCGTGGAGTTCCGCATCGTCGCCCTGCATCATGACCAGATGGTGCCTCGACATCTAGAAGCGGTGATAGCGGTGGTGCGAGCTGCAGGAGTCGAGGCTGGAGAGGCTCGAGTACCCAGAATCCGGGTGGAGCTCGTTGCTGTATGTTGGACTTGACGCGGCTCCAAGGCTGTAGTTGGTGTGCACATTGCAGGCGTAACCGACGAGGACCGTCTTTTCTTGGACCGAATGGCCATACTGCCCGTATTGCGGACAAGGGTCAATGGCGTGCTTATGGTACAGACAACGGCAAACAGCGTAGCGCTCGACGACTTGATAGCACATCCTGGCGGTTGGGTGGCCGTGAGACAGAGAGAGAAAGAGAGAGAGAGAAGAGCGGAGGAGGATGAGACGGTAAGAACAGAGACTGTAAGGGAGGATGGTCCAGAGACGAACTGAGGAGCTGAAGTAAGGAAGCCGAGGAAGCAGAGGATTTGATAAGAGGCTGTGAACGGGCTGATCTGATGATCAGGATGGCTTTTCGTCCGGTCAGGCAGCGGGCTTTTATAGCAGATGTTAGCTGTTTCTGACAGGCGGCGATGATGATGATGAGGAGGGAGGCTCTCTCTCGACGGCGAGCAGCCCTACGGTGTGCATAATGCAGGTGGACGGCAGGCAACGAGATGGGGAGAGGTCAGTTACAAGGGAAGGAAGAAGAGCAGTCAGCACAGATGCTTAGATAGGGCTGCATGTCGCGTTAGCACCGCCCAGCAGTGGTTCCAATCAATGGGGACGAGCGGGCGTTCGGTTACACGACGACTGCGGACCGCAATGGGGAGGCTCTCGGGGTCTTCAGCTGGCGCCAGATCCGCGCGGGCATCCCTACCGCGGCTCTGGGCTTTGACTCCAACGGCGCGGACGGCGGCGCGAATGGGGGCGCGCGGCGGGCATGTGTGGTGAGCAGCACGGCCGGGGGCGCCATCCTCGCACACCACCATGAAAGGGCCGTGTGCCAATGGCCGCGACGCGAAGCAGGTACAGCTAGGCCATAGTGCCGCGGTCAGCCACGCCTCTGCCGGCTGGAAAAAGAAACGGCGAGTGGAGACGGAGTTTTGCGGCGCAGTGGCTGCTGGAGGTTACGTGAGAGCAGGAGGGGTTAATAATCGGCGACCGTGCGCTGCCGCGGTGGCAGAGGGAGCAGGTGCGGGAGCGGGTACGGATGTGGGTGCGGGTGGCAGCAGAGGTCAGAGGGCAGAGGCAGTCGGAAGGGCAGAGGCAGTCGGAAGGGCAGAGGGCGCCGGATCGTGACGCGCGCCGGGGGCACCGTCATGTGGCGGTTGCGATGAATCGTGCGGTGTGAGACGGCGGGCGGAGAGGAAGAGGGAAGGCGTGCGTGACGCGACACCTCTGTTCTCGCTTGGCCAGCGGCCGTGATGGGCAACGCTTGAAGCAAGCAAGCAAGCAAGCACGGCGGCAGCTATTTTTGGCGGGGCCCAGATCGGCCAGTGATGCTGCTGCTACAATACTCCTCGCGGCATGTCACCACTCCCCCTCCGCTAGGTATGCTGACAGTCTGCGCCAGCGCCCGTTGGATCCTGTCCCAAAATCTCGGCCCCACCGCAGCGACCCTGCCCTGCCCTGCCCCGAGTCCGCGAAGGGAAGCGCAATCCGCGAGGTTGCCAGTGGTGGAGCGCGATACTGACACCGACACCGACACCGACACTGCGAGAAGCAGGACCAAGCAGGACCAAGCAGCAGCAGCAGCAGCAGCAGCAGCAGCAGCATCAGCAGCATCAGCAGCGTGAGAGCCGCACTCCCGCTCGCTGCCAGGGGAGGGGGTCGAGGGTTGGCCACGCGCACCGCTGCAGTTCCTGGCGGCCTGGCAATCGGCCGGCGGCGGGCAACGAGAAACACCTGCATGGCTGCGGCGAGGCGAACATCACTGGAGGCGGAGGGATCGTGCTACGTGCGTGGGATGCGCTGCTCCACGATCCACGCGGCCACGCTTCCTACTGGCTCCCGCGGCGCAATGAGGCTCAAATCGTGCAGACGTCACCGCCGCCGTGTCTGCTTGTGGGCCGGAACCCACCGCGCTTCCCGCTGCCCACGCCCGCACTGCAGCGTCTGAGCCCGCATCCCGCGACCACGACACCGACTCCGGGCGGTCTGCGCCCTCCTGCTCGTCCGCTCTCGTGACATTGCAATAGTACACCAGGTGGGGGCTGACATCGTCCCCGTTGCTGACTTCAACCTCTAGCAGCGCATAATGACATATGATAAGCTTAGGAACCCGCCGCTCCAGGAGAACAATAGGTCCACGTCGTCCGCCCTGCCCGCTTTGAGAAAGTTACAAATCCCCGATAAAGACGGCCGCGCCCTTGGACACGCGGTGTAAAGCCGCTTTCTCCTCCGCCAGGGCTCTTCTCAAACGCTGTAAAGCCTTGAACCTCCCGCTGCCCGCACAATCGGAACACGGCGGCTCCCACCTTGCAGCACCACCAATGCTGACATGCTTTGCTAGCGGTGAAAGACTCACGCGCTGCCGAGCCTCTTGCGGCACCGCAACCATCGTGACGCTTGCTTCCGAGACGCCCATCCGGAATGCCTCCATCAAGCCCTTCGGCCCGGACTGTGGCAAACATGTGCTTGCGCTTGTTCACGAGGCCGAGGCCATGGCGCCAAAAACATGACGGAAGTGTGCATGTCGAACTGATGAATTGACTAGAATCGACATAAGCAAGAGACTCTGCTTGAAGAGATCTATGAGAAAAGATCGTTCTCGACTGAACGTGAAAGACGTCATGAGAGAGAAGGCAAGAGAAACTCGTAAAGAAGAATGATGGGGGAGCTGGGTAAGCCGCAATTCCAAATCCAACACAAAGGGAATATGTATCGTCCAATGACCCTAATTCCAGTCCTCATGTCTGCGCGTACGCATAATCGTCCGTAAGAACACCATAAGCCACCTTACCCAAAAGTCCGCCGGATGGGCGTAGAATCGAAGTGTCGTTCAAAGCTCGTCCCAGACTCCAAGTCAATATATGCCAGCGCTTAGGACCGAAAAGAAATGAAGGCCGTATTAGACAGTACAAATAGCGTCAGTGGTCTGAACATCATTAACATCTTAAGAAAAATCTTCCTCAATCGGGCTCTTCGCCTGCTGTACAGGAGCGGCAGCCGCCGAGTGAAGCTCTTCAGAGCTCCTCGACTTCTCCTTTAGCGAGCTTGCCATCTCGTCGTCGGCCATTCGAATCACGCTAATTCGCTTATTCATAGCGTCGATCCCCTCATCAGAAGAAAAAGAATCCCTGGAGCTGACGGTCGAGGCACTGTCCATGGTGCTGACGGACGGATGCTCAGAAGAAGATGGCGGTGAGCGAGGGGACATGCTGTCGCGAGAAATGTCGGCGTTATAGGGCTCGGCATTGATGATCAGAGGACCTCTCCTGTTTCGGACGGGGTTACGCGGGGGGATCCTTGGAGGAGTTGGCTTCTTTACTGTTACAAGCCTTGCACGGATCGCCTGTGGGGTGGCCGCCTGTCGAACCTGATGCACAACAGGTTCCTCGACAGCAACGTTCTCATAGTCATACGTCGAGAACCTAGCGAAGTTGGGCGCCTGTTCGCTTATAGTCGTCTCGGAGGTCTCGTCAGTTTGCTCGCTCTTTGGCTTCGCCGCGTCCGTGGGCTTTCGTTCGTCTTCCATCGCCAGTGTGACATGAATCTCCTCCGTCTGCGTTCCCTCAGCGTTGTCTGCTGACTTCTGACTTTCCTGCTCCTTCTCCTTCTCGCCGTCCTTCTCATCATCCTTCTCATCCTCTTTCGCCTCCTCCTTTATGCTTTTCATCGAAGCAGCATTGGAGCTTGTCCTCGACATTGGGGGTCGCGCAAGAGGCTCGGCTTTCGCAACTTCGTTCTCAGGAATCTCCGCCATAGGTGAACGGGTCTCAGACTCCGAAACCCTCCGGCTGCTTGCACTTGGCGCATCAAGATCAGCCTGGACGCCCATGTCGACAGTTTGCGTGCCACGATCAGTCATGTTGCTGAGCGTGCTGGTCCTCCAGCTGCTCCTCCTGCTAATAGTCTTGCTGTCCCTGTAGCTGCTCCTATCAATGCTTCTCCTGCTGAAAGTGCTGTAAATGGGACTGTGTGGACTGGGATTGAATTCAAAAGCCTCGCTCGTTGGCCGCTTGCCGGTGCCTGCCTCAACGATGTGAAACCCTTCTTTCTCCAACGCAAGCACTCCGTACGGATCCGGGTCCAGTTTATCTGGAACACCAAATTGATGGCCCTCGGTGTCAATTTCAAAGTCTCCAGGCGGCGGCTCTTCGGTCAACAGGCTTTGGTCGATATCGGTGTCGCCTTGTGCCGCTCGGATGGTTTCCATCAAAGCTCGGATCTCCGGAGGTGGGTGCCGCACCTTCCCGGCGAGGATATCTGCAACGCCTATCCTTTCGCCGTAGAACCTCTCGTTTTCATCCGTTCGTTCTATCACCACTGTCCCGTCGATTTGGACGCCAGCATAGAACCCCCTCGATTTCATGTAGGTGAATATGGGTGCCTGTCTCTTGTGCACCTCTGACTCGACGATGCCACCGACGCCCACCGGGCCGGCGACAGCGCTTACTTCGCCACCAACTGTGCATCGCACCTTCGAGAAGGCCTCCAATGCATTGTGAGTGTTGATGACCACTACGCAGTCGTAGATGTCGACGCCGACGAGGAAGCCGAGGCCGGCCGTGTGTAGCATGATACCCGAGGGCGGTGACCATGAGCCGTCTTCTGTGCGTCCGACCAGAATGCCGCTTCCGCCAGCGCCGGACACCCAGAGACCACTGCGCATGGTCGTGAAGATGGCGAGACCGACGGCATTTCGAATAACCTTGGGCAGCCAGGTGTCAGCATTGGGCGCGCAACAGCAGAACAACAGCGACGCAAGGCTGCGCATACCTCTGACGGGATCTTCTTGAGCACCCTTTGCTTTTGCTTAGGTCCATCGAGGGTTGATAGCACCTCTTCTTCGTAGAAACCGTCCTCTGTTCGCGTTGGTCAGCACACCACTCCGCGAGGTTCCGCGAGAGATGGAACTCACTGCAAAAGCTGCGCAAGATGCGGGCGGCTTTCTCGCTCTCTTTGTCCAGCGTAGTCGGCCAGAAGGCTTCCGAACCAAGCTTGTTGGACAGCCTGTTGACGGGAGCGCCCAACTTGTCTGCCCACGACCACAGCTTGTCGAAACCGGCCTTGCTGTTGTGTTTGGTTCGTTGCCACATGTTGGGCGGGCCTCGAGCGGCCGTTCGGGATGTTGTGCAGCAGCTATAGAGGGCGGGCGGGGGCTGCGGAGATATACATTAAAGGGTTGGGGGAATGCAGGGCTTTGGGAGAGAAGGAAGGGAGCGAGTGCAATGGGTTGTACAAAATGCGGGCAGCTGCAGCAGGCTGCCGGGATGGCCTCGCTCCCAACGGCTGGCTGACGCTTGCGAACCCTTTCGAGAGCCGCCTGACTGACGTAGGCGTTATGGACCGCGGCGGACCGTGGCTGGAATGATCACCCCAATCCTCGTGCACTTCAGCTACACCTCGCGCCTTAATATAATCGCCCCTGCGCCTTTCAGGAACCGCCGCCGGCGTTGAGCCATGCGTGCGCCCGAGCAGCGGCCAGCGCGCTCTCTGTCGCCGCCAGCAGCTCAGCGTCACAGATGCTGCGCTGGCCATGACGGCATCGGCGCAGCGCGAGGTACAGCGATCACCCCGGTGCATCCGCTCAGGCGCAGCTGACATGGGCTGCCAGCAGCCATCCGGAGCGCCGTGCGTCGCTTCGACGCCCATCGGACGCCTCCTGGTACGTGCCAGCCATTTTTTTACCACGACGGCCGAGAGTTGTCCATCAACATCGTTGCTGATCAGGCCGCAAGCCGCGCAAGAAATTTTTCGCTCGAAATTCTCGAACATTGTGCGCGCCGGTGACTTGGAGTGCCTCGAAAAATCAAATCCCCATGCGCCGTGTGAGCCGAACCTTATCCCGGGACACCCGCGAGGCTGGCCAAAAAGCAACGGACACAAGGTCGGCATCTCGTCCTCATGCGCCGCCCAGCCGAGCGCCTCGAGCAAGCTGAAACGCATCCGAGATGCGGCAGGCGCAGGGTAAAATGAGGAGGGCGGCCCGGAGCGTATCTGCGGTACTGGAGGGTGGGTGGAAATTTGGCAAACGAGAAGCAAGCCGCGCTGCGCTCTGCCATTGGCCCGCTCATCTATACTGCCCCTGCCGCGCCGTTGATAATGAACAACACCCCTCTCACATGCACCTCATTCGGCTGTGGACTGACGGCCCTCTTTTGCTTTTCAATATCCCCTTGGAGACACACAGAAAGCCACCGAAAAAGCCACCTTGGCCCACAGCGCCCGTCAGGCGTCCGAGCCAGTCCGTCTTCTGAAACCGCAGGTACGGTGTGTGTGTGTACGATGGATGGCGGTGCTCTCGGCTGTGGAGAGCATCCGGGGCAGCCTCCAATCTGGGCTGCGAGTCAAGACCTTCTCCTCCATCTCGGCCATTTCGAGTCGCAAGACGCCGCTTGACCCTGGCGATGCGGAGAGCGGAGCATTGCCGAAGCCACTCAGGATCCGAGCCCACGGTACGGCCCCGCTGCTGGTGCGGGAGAGCGACGGCTGGTGTTTGCATGTTTTTGGTGTTGCACTGCTGCCTTCGCGCACCGTCGAGCACCTTGAGATTGAGAACCACCAGGACATGACGTCAGGAATACCTGGTTATCTAGCTTTCTTATCTCGAGTCATGTAGAAATTGCAATGCAGCCGAAGCCCATACAGCCCTGCCCAAGATAGGACCGCTCAGGCAAGTCTATTTTCCTCCGGTGGGTGAAACGTGTATACAAGCGTGTCAGTATAGTCTCTGCACGACCGCATGCCGGGCCTATGGAGGTTGCCGCGAGTCAGCTTGCACCTAGGAGAAAGCACCTTGTCAGGTTCACGGAGTGACGGCGACGTTTTTGTTTGCGTGGCGCTGCAACCTCACTTATTGCTTCCACTGGGCGCGCATAGACTGTCAGCGCACGGTAGAGCATCTCGGGCGTCCAAAAAGGACAGCTTTGCGCAGGGCGTTGATCGACTAAATGAGACGAATTAGTTGTGGGGTCGGGGAGTGGATGTCTTGGTGGTCACGGCCTCAATCGAGGTTCACTGTACACGGAGGCGCCGCGCTGGATCCGCAGGGCACGGGCAACGGCTGCCTCCTCACCCCGTTCGTTTGCAACCGGCCTCCAATGGCTCTTTCACTCTTCTCACTTTTTCATCACGGCCCGAATCTGCACCAACACCCAATCACGTACTGACCGAACACTGCGGCCGCGGAGGCCGCTGTCCTCATCATGTAAGTTTGCAGCTCCTACAGCAGGAAAGCATGCTCACCGAGATTCCATAGGGACTACTGCGACGAATGCAATCGTTGGTTCCGCAATATCCGAGCTCACTACATCAACTCCTCCCGTCACGTTTACTGCGAGCGATGTGACCGAGACTTTGTCTCAGTCGGTGCTCGGCAGATGCATTGGGAGAACTCCTACGCCCACAACCTCTGCCTAGAGTGTGGCTTCGACGGCGAAGATTGGGACGAGCTCGAAGACCACTTCCGCACGGAGGGCTGCTACCCGTACTGCTGCTATGGCTGCGATACCTGGTTCCGCAACCACTCCTCATACAAGGCGCACCAGGAAGCCGTCGTCGCCTGCCACAAGTGCGACAAACACTGCATCAACGACAACAACCTCACCCAGCACATGATTACCCACACAGCCGCCAAGATCGAATGCTGGGGCTGCTACCGCAAGTTCATCCGCATGTCCCATATGATCCTGCACCTCGAATCCGGAACTTGCCCTTCCGGTTGCGGCCTTGGCGACATCAACTTCGCTCTGATGACCAAATGCAACAACTTACGTTCCTTCGTCACTGAAGACTACATCTCCGACTTCCGCCAAGGAGTCAACATTCCACAGGTCTACGGTCGCGCGTTCCCGTTCGAGTGCATGAAGTGCGGCGACATATTCCGCCTACTCAGCGGACTTTGCCAGCACCTAGAGAGTAGCACCACCTGCGAGTCACATATCTCGGACGTGTCTTTCCGCCAATTAGAGAAACAGTTTGGCCGAATGTTTCTATAGGCCTACTCAAACTTTACCTCGGCCTCAACGGCAAGAAATCCAGAGAATACTCAAAGAGGTGGCTGTTCAGAGCTATTCTACATTTCGGTTCAGACTCACAAAGGGTTCAAGCTAAGTTTAACCATTCTGTGAGATCCACCATATACGCTCGGCCAAATGGAAGTCGGAAGGGTAAGAAACAGAGAAATATGTTTGCAGCAATCGGTTGCAACTCATCCTTTCTGAATTCAAGAATTTGCTCCATGTGTCATCACGTCAGTGACTACCAGCTTATCTTCAAACCCCCCCAAACCCCCCAGAGCCTCTCGCCAGAGGTCGATTCAATGTTCTTCAGTTCCCTCGTTTCCCTGACCTGTGTTGCTGCACTCTAGCCGCAAGAACTAGCTGAATTGGGTCAAACATGCTAAAAATTGCTTACCTAGCAAGTGATAATTACGCCCTGCCGATGTACACTGAAAATTGCGGGTTTATCCACGGCAAGTCACATAGGCCGCCTACAATAGTAGGTCATTTAAGAATAATCGAGATTCATTGATGTCGCCATCCTCCACTAGTCTCGAAACCTCCAGGTTAGAGTTTCCATCAACTTAAGGGGAAGTTAGCTTGGAAATTCATGATTTACTACGCGGTAATCTATACCCATTGACGCTTTGTGCATGATCTGTGCTGTACTCAGCTCGTCCCCCTCTTCGGAAGAGAATTATTTACACTATTTCACATACAGCTATCGTCCAGTGGAAGTTACCAGAGAAGACCTAAATATAGACCTTGGGCAAATGACCCATGGCCGACGAGTTCTGTTGATTCAGGATACCTTTCTTTCAGATGTTCCACCTCTCACTTAAGCTTTGATGATAGTCTCATTTGTTGGAGTGAGAGGAGAAATTAATGGTTTTTATTGTTTCTCAACGCAAGGACAATCCACCTGCATAGAGCGCAGTCCTTTCTCTTTTAATTGTGGAATACTTCAGATGGACAGAAGATCTTGTGTATCATTGTCGGGCCGTATGTAATGGTGCTTATTTGGTGGAGTTTCGGATGGCACTCTGGCTGATTTCCCTGCATGAAGCACACGGTGGACAAGCTTAACTCTTCTGTCCCGGGAAAATGGTAGATTCCTATACGAGCTCGACTTCGACCACAAATTTTCAACTATTTCGGGATAATTTGAGAAGCATAAGCCTCGGCTGAACTGTAGTCATCCGGAGACCTTGGTGAAGTCTTTTAAGCTTCTGCTTTATCAGCATAGAGCAGAACGTGAAGCACTCTTGACGCATGACCGTGCCGGAATTCTCCTAGGAAACACGGGAGCCTTGCTTCCTTGAGATTCTGGATCATATACTAGCACGCGCTAAATGCCAGTACATGACGGGTGCGCGGGAGCGGCTGGGGCGGAACAGCCCTACAGCGAAAACCTCCGCCGTATTACGGATGCGGGACGGGAAGATCAATGATCTGAGGTACAGCAGGAACAAATACGCGGTTCATGGCCAATCAAGGACCAAGGGACTCAGAATACCTGTCATACCTCGTTGTAGAAGGACAGCGGTATCTACCACATATGTCGCCTTTTTTTTGGGGGGGGGGGCAGAAATTCGAAAAGTCTGAAAACATATACAGCAGTGAAAGCAGGCGATGATGAAGACAATGCTTTAAAACCCTTTTACCCGTATCTCCATATCTATTGGCCTGACCTTGAAGTTCCAGGCACCATCTGTAAGCGGACAAAAGCTGCCCAGAGATATAACCATGTTCGGTAAAATTGTATCGGATGCGCAACCTTCGGCCGAAGGAAAAAGTGCAGATGGACACGAATAAAAAGAGACGCGGCTCATCTATCAAGCATTAACGAATTCCAGGGGGCCACGGCTGTGGCGTCCATGCGAGCGTGCTCGAGTCCGGTCCAGAGGCCAAGTGAGCAAACCTGTAACGTGGACCTTGCAACGTATATTCCAAATGCATCAGCCTTGTTCTCTTCCCCGGAGAACCCAAGCTTTCTCCACTTCTACCGAGCCGGTTCCAAAAAACCCTATCATCAGAAGAAAGTCGCGTTGGTAGGCGAAGCAGTCGTTTGGGATCAGACCTCATACTCCGTATCCGTTCACAAGCTTTTCACCCAAAAAAAAAAATAAAAAAAAATAACAAATATAAGGGGATCTCATACCTCCCTTGCAGCGGGAAGGGCTGAGATCAGGGAGGTCATGGAACAGGCAACCACTGCGAAAAAAGCATAAAGCTTAAGATAAGGTAGGGCTGATGGACGGGCCAGTCCAGACTGGTCAATCGAACCGTCCTAAGATACCCTTTCTAACTTTCCTTGGCTCTTGTAGCACAGTTTGAACTCTCAAGGGTCAACTGTTTCAGGTGTTTAAGAATTTCGAGATGAGACAATTATGCACTGTCGCCACCTTGTCATAGAGAGCGCCCTTGATAATGTAACGTATGATTCGTTGTACATGAGAGCTCAGTGAGAAGGCACGATCGCGAGAACGTCGTCTCTGCAACTGAGCTATACTACGAACTAGGTGCGAAGGGTGAGATGAGTCTAAGTTATTCATAAGAATACATGCCTGTAGCGAAACCATTCCTCAATCATCCCAGTTGCCTTTCCTCTTCCCCATCCAGCAACGTTCGAGTCATCAAGGGTATCTCATGATTAGAAGAACGAAGACAAGAAAAAAACGCCATAGCGAATGATGTCGTCGCTCGTAAAATCAAAATAGAAGGAAAAAAAAAATAAAGTGTCAGGAATATGCACAAAGAAATCTTCCGCAAAGATCCATGAGCATCCGCCTCCCTCTTTACAAAAAGCACACGGCGTAAGTGGCCAGCATGACGAAGGCCCACCACCCGCCAAACTTCGTCACCATTTGTGAAGCCGCAGAATCGTCATCGGATCCGCCACTTGCCGTCGTACCGTTCGGCAACACACCATTGATGACAAGCGTATCCGTCCCATTGACGCGCGCAACAGTAACCAAGCTCTTGTTCAGCGCTTCGTAGCTGCCGTTGCCCACCAAACTGGAGTAGTACGCCGTGTCGTTATTATCGTCGCATCCGCAGACGCTGTACTGCTGGCAGTAGCAGTCGACCGGCAGCGTCGTGTTCGTGCCGTTGTTGTTCGGGTCCGACGTGTTCCGGAAGATGTACGGATGTGTGTAGTGGTAGCCGTACGCGCCGTACGCGCTGGCAGCCAGCCAGGCGGCAGGCAGGAAGGCGAGGGCGGCGATGGGGAAGAGCAGCGGATTGATACCGCGCGGCGAGGCGCGCCCCGCGGTGTAAGGGACGGAGGAGCCGCCACCGTAGTATGCGCCGCCGCCGTACGCGGGTCTCACGCCCGAGCCGGACGAGGTTCGGCCGCCGGCGTTGGAGGTGGAGGATGTGCGGCCGCTGGAGGAGCCACTGCTGCCGGAGCTGCTGCGACCTGTGGTAGGACCAAAGTGTTAGTATTTTATTTTTCTTGGATTTTTGTTTCCTTATTTTTTTTTTGGTGTGAAGACTGGAAGTGATGCGCTGGATCGTGCGCTTGCTTGGCAAGGGGGACTGGACTTACCACCTCCGCTTGATGAACTGCCGCTGGAGCTACTGCCACGGCCACCACCGCCTTTGCGCTTTTCAAGTGCCTTGGAGTGGAGGAGCGATGCGGCGCGGGCTTCGACGTTGGCGACATCGTCGGCGGCGCGGAGCGCAACCGCACTGACATCACGCGGTAGCGAGAGCGCAGAGACGGCGGACGCGCCCGCATAGATGGCGACGAGGGTATGGAGAAATCTCATACTTCAACGCTAGTGATATGCGCGCAAGGCAGAAACGATTTGCAGGCGTCTAAACTGGCAGAGGAGATGTATGTATGTGGTGGCTTGATTTGGTCGGTTGCGGGGAATCGTTTGGGTGGAAACCGGTGATGTATGAATTGTGCGACACAATTAATGTGGAACCACGTCACGGCGCAGGCAATGATGTGTATATATGCCTTGGTCCGCAAGTGAAATCAGGCAATGTCGGTAGGGCGGATGAGGCAGGAACGGGCGAAGGATGAACGCTGATGGGCCGGTGAAGGCGTAGAGGATGACTGACTGTAGCCAAGGCTGAGAAGGTGCGGTCTAGGGCGGTCTTACTGGCCGCAGCAGTGGTGATATCACAGCACAGGCGGCAAAGCCACTCTTCCTGCGACCCTCGGCTAAACCGCAAACGGCGAACAGGTATGACACGTGCTCAGTTGGTCCGTGGCTGTGGAGGTTGTGTGGGGGGCGAACAACTTTAATCGCATCTTCATCAATCAGTGGCTGTTGGGGAAGCCACAGCTTCAGCCATCGCACGTGTGCCTTGCCGCCTGGGGCCCAGCGGCGGGTCCCTTGCAGGCGTCAGGAACGAGGAGGAAGAGAAGGAGAGTGTTCGAATTGGCGGCAAGGCTGGCCTTGTGCATTATAACTGCTGATGAGTGCGAAGGCTCGCATGCGGTGTGGAAGCCGGCCGGACCACTTCGTTTTCTCCAATCAGCCGCCTTGCTCGGGCTCCACGGAGCCTGAGTGCTGCGCAGCACAATCCTTCGGCCGCCCTCTGCCTGAAACGATGCCGACCCAACGCTCCACTGCCTCAGGATCATCCCCCACCGCAGCCATTTTATCTGTGAACGACCTGCCGGCGCATTCGTATCCTTTCATCAGCAGCTGGAGACATTGATTGCTCGATTGGCCAATGAGGCTCATTGAACCCTGAACCGCCGCACCGGAAATATCGCAGGAATGGTGTCGAACATGGTGTCGCTGACTCGCTTGCATCTTGAGCCCCGCTCAGCTCTCAGTGCTCAGCGCTCAGTGCCGCCGGACTTGAAGCATCGCAAGCCCGCTCTTAGCCTTCCATGGCGACCTTTGCGCTAACCCGCCGGACATAAGCACGCGAAGTAAGCGAGAGATAGATCAGGAGAGATGCAGTGCTTGCTTCATCGGCGCAGGGGCGAAGCCTACCTTTGGCCACTTGGAATGCTTCCCCGGAGCTCGCTCGCCAGCCGTTGTCGATCCGACCATCTCCTGCCAATCCAGTCCTGCGGCACACCAACACCACCTGTTTCGTGCTCGTTCTACACGCAGTCGATGATCATTCCATCTCGGATACGGCCTGCCACGGGCCAATCCCATGGTCGACGCGTCTTGCCACTGTAAGACCCATTGATTCAGCACCGCCGAACTTCCCCGCCTCTGATAGGCGAACGACGGGACGCCGCCGACCCGGGAAAAAGGGCGTTGCACCGAATACCAGTTGCTGCTCCCTCCATCTCACTGAATTCTTACCCGGAAAACACGACGACCGCATCTGCCGTGCTCCAGATAGCGTGCAGCCCTTGATACGAAGAAAGATGATCGTCAGCAGATGTGCCGATCCCCCAGCAACTCCCTCCTCTCTCGCGCACTAACGTCATACTCACCCGCCATCCCAAAACCAGCCTTAGCACGCAAACCAAAACGTGTGACGAACCTGCGCAAGCGTCGCAGCGCACGCGCGACCTGCATGAGCATAAATTGCCACATTCGGCCATGCTGCAGGAAGCAGCAGCAGCAGCAGTATTGTAACGGTTTGGTAGCATCCCGTGCAGGAACCCGCGCAGCAGCGGTACAGTACGGGAAAATCATAGCGCAGCCGACAGCCGCGCTGCGACTAAAAAGCCGCACTTCGGTCCCGAACATCTTTAATCCTCGGTCCCGTCCTGCGCGCGCGCCTTTGCCGGTCGGCGTCCCGTCCGACGGCGTACCTGAAAGATCAGCCCTGATCAACGCTCGCCCTCCTTACCGGAAACCAACGTCGTAGAACACGCATACCCCTTTTACCTTCGGAAGAAAGGAAGGGGGGAGGGATGGAAAGATGAGCGCTCATATCTCGGGACCTACACCGCGCGCGGGGTGCGTATAGAGCCCCTCCCCGTATTTGTCCATGATAACGCTGGACTATTCGCGTCGCGTCAGCCGCTACCCGGTTTTCCGCGCGGCGCTCTAGATTGGACTTGTTTGTAATAAGGACGACCCTGGCGATCTGCAGTGACTGATCGCTGCTCCTTCTTCTTTTTTTGTTCCGAGGATTGTCGTTTCACCGTGGCTGTTGCGGATCAATCCTGAGGGCTGCTGTTGTGTAATTACATGGTTTGTCGAGGCGAGGCGGAAGATGTGCGGTGGGGTGAGAGGGGGGGGGGGGGAGAAGAAAGGAAAGGCTAGGAGGCCGAGGTTGGCATGGTCAGAGATGTGTAGCAACTGTGCGTCCATAGGCGAGATGGTGTGTAGGCTGCATGTAGCTTGTGCCTCTTGCGATAATGCGAATGGCGGGGGGCGGAAAAGAGGGAAGAGGACAGGGACAGGGGTGGTCTAGGGTCGAGGAGGGGTTGCTGCAATCAAACTTCTGCTGGTCAAGCTGGAGGGTTTGCGTTAGGTCCCTGTACGCAAGTCTAAATGACATGAGCGTGTGGGCGGATTAGCATCTTGTACAGTACACTCTCGGTGGTTCCGCGGAGGAAGGATATGATGTCTTTATTTGGTGTTAGTGGTAAATAAGATTTGAAATGAACGCGCTTGTTTCGCAATCAACGGAAATAGAAAACAGAGACGTTCAAGACGTGTCGCAAAAAGAAAAGTGTATTGCGAATGCAACTTAAAACATTCCATCGTACTGGCGGCCGTTACATCTTTCACAGACGTGAAGCGTGGGTATGCGTTGGGCAGGATAGGATTATCCAAATAATATCTCCAAAGTCTGAATGAACGCCTGTAGCACCTGAGGAGTGAGCTCTAACTGGCTTGGGGTAACGTTATCGCTCGAGATCCAAAACATAAAATTCCAATCCATAAGCAACCGTTGCATCGAGAGCTTGAGGAATGGCAAAGTTCCAAATCGAATGTACATCAAGTCGTCTCGGACTTTCAATTAGGGAAGGTAGGAAGAAAAGTTGGTCGGCCTCTTGTTACTTTGCAGTACCGCGCAGCGTTGTCACGTCCTGCGAGAAGCGGACGGTGGAGCCGCGGCGCTCCCGTGGTGAAGGCCTCGGACTGTTCTCGTCGCCGCTGTTGCTGCCGTTTCCGTCATCGGGTTTGCCGTTGCCATTTGCTGCGTGGAGACTGATGCGCTTGCTCTGTTCTTCGTCGAACATGTAACCAAAGCGCTTCATGACGCGAGATAGTCAATCACCGGTGTACCTCTTTTTCGGAGGCGTAATGGAGTTAGCACGCTCGCGTGCAGCAAGCGAGATCTTGCTTTCCTTATTCTTTAGAGACTCGGCCTCGTGCCTAGCCTCTTCCTCATGAACAGCGTCCTGACCTGGGTTGGCCATTTCGTACTCGAGGATCTTGATAAACTTGTAGAAAAGCACTGCCATGAGGGCGCCGAGCGCAGGTCCAAGCCCTGTACCTAAGGATCAGTACCAACTCATCAACGCATGGCCCGGGGCACTTACAGTAGATCCAGTGCTCAGGATCCCATTGACCGTTGACGACACATGGTCCGAAGCTCCTGGCGGGATTCAAGCTACCACCAGTGTAGTAGACACCAACCAGTTCACCGATGAAGAGAGCAAGGCCGATACCAACAGGCGCAATGAAGGTAGCCTTGTGCTTCTCCTTCGCAAGCATGAAGATACAAAAGACAAGCTCGGCTGTCAGGAAAGCTTCGATGAACACACCACGCGCCGTTGAAGTGCCTTGTGAGAGTGTAGTGCGCACGTTGAAAGGGGTTGGGAACATGACCGAGACGATGTACGACGCGAAAATGCTACCCACAATTTGCGCGCCGACAAGGAGAAGGCCACGCGCAATTCCCATCGCCTTGACCATCACCATTGCGAGAGTAACCTAGAGGAGATTAGATCAGACTCAGCCGTGGGGCGTAATTGACTCACAGCAGGGTTGAACAGTCCACCCGAGATACGGAAGAATATCCATACGTTGACCATGAGGGAGAATGCGAAGACAAGCGCGATATAGAGTAGGACAGTCACGTCAAAGCCGGTAGACTCGCCAGTGGTTGAGTTCGATTCATTATCCTGTGAACCGATGTTCGCGACCTGAGTGCCAGCAAAGGCAAAGAACAGGAACATGAACGTGCCAACAAACTCTCCTAGAGCCGCGACGAAGTCTTGCTCAAAGTCAGTGTGTGTTCAGTGTGTCTAATGATCGGAGAACTCACGGTTCTTTGCCTCAGAGTTCATCCACCAAATAAGTGGAAGGCGCATGACCTTGCCAACGTCAGATGGCGGGCCGCGAGCACCACCACCACCTGGGCTGGGAGTGTATTCGTAGCTGCCATCAGAATACTGGCGTGGGGCATGTGGCCGCGGAGGCGACGGGGGACGACGAGGCCTCTCAGAATAGGAAGTGTGACGGTAAGTCAGAGGTCCAGCTCCGGGATACTCCCTCATGGAACGGCCGCTGGCAGTGCCGTTGCGGCGGAGAGGGGTCTCGTCCTCGTAGTCGTAGTACGGTGTGCGCTCAGGCCCGTTGTATTCCGGGTAGTAATACTCATCGTTGAGCCGACGCTTGCTTGGAGTGCTCCGCCAACCATGCTCAGCCCGCGGATCTGGCAAAGGACCCCAGCGCTGGATGGCGTTAGGTGGGCGGGGAGTACTGAACGAGTTCTGGTGGGAGAAGATGTCTGAAGCCGACTCGATTTCAGGCATCGCGGTGGAAGAGGGTAACTGTTCCGAACTGGTTCGTGGGGGTGGGGACTTCATGGGCGCCATGTCCGGCATCTCACTTGAGGGGCGCTTGACGATGCGCCCATCCGGCGTCCTCTCACCATAAAAGCTTGGAAGGGCTTGCTGCGGCTCTTGAGACATGATGAGAAAAGAGGAGTACTTCGGCGGAGGCCGTCTCACATCAACGGCATGCAGGAGAAGAGTAGGACAGTGGACGGACCCTCAAAGGTTTTGAATTGGAGCGGCAGTCTAAATAACTTCCCAGTTGGAGCAGACCAGCATGATGGAGCCCTCTCCGCGCCGCCGACCCTTACCCTCCGCTTATCCCGAGTGCTCGTCCAGACGCGTTGGGGCTTGGCGGCCGTATGCTCCCTTGTGACGACGACATGCCGCCTCCGATCATACGAAGGCGGCGGTTTCATTACGATCGTGACAAAAAGAGATGAGATCTTCAAGCGGTCGGGGCAAGTGTATGCTAGATTGGGGCTCACAAAAAGGGGTATGCCCACTAACTTCAAGCCACGCCGTGGGGATCCAGGGTTCTCCGGAGAAGCATAGGCCGGGTAGCTGGACGAGGTGGTGCTGATCCTCGTAGGGCCCAGTAGGGTGGATTACGCGAGGCTAGCATGCGTGGTTGAAACTCACCACTGCAGCTCTGTCACATCCTTGTCAGAGCGACCCGTCCGGCAGCACTGAGTGGTGCGCGGACCGCTTGGCGCCACACGTGATGCAGAGAGACAGGCCCATCCATGGCTTCCGCTTTCAGCAGTCGGCAGCGCACTGGACGGAGCTCGGCGGAACACGAGGAGACAAGAAACGGGCGTCTCGGGATGTGAGCAAAGGGATCGGATGACGTGCGTAGATCCTGCGGCTGTTAGGACACCGCGGCAAGGTCGGCCGCCATGACCTCATTCCACACAGCCTCCGTGAAAGGGTCTGCTCGAGCGTTTCTGATGCTGAATTGGACCTTCTGAGCTCTGCGAACCACAATCGACCTTGTAAGGCCCGGTTTCAGCGTTCCTGAGAAAAGACTGCATCTGGCCCCGCCGACGTAATTAGGCCGATGCCGGTGCCGATGCCAGGCGCCGTCGCCGATAGACTGCAGCAACCCTCGTCCCTGCCCTGCGTCGTCTTCGCAGTATCTCCAACGGCCTGCGAGTCACGGCACCTCGCGTGTGACGAAAAGGCGGTGCGGCTGCCGCCCGGGACATACCACTTCATGTCTCCGCCCTTGCTTTTTCGCCGCCGCCTGCTACGCGCCTGTATATCCAGCCCAGCCACCCTTCTTTCGGTTGGCATTCGTCCTCCAGCATCTGGACCATGTCCTCGACGACGAGAACCTGCCGCTCGAATTCCGTCACGCCATCTTCTACGTCTTCGACCTTGCCGCGCAGGGCGTTGACTTCGTATTCGAGTTTTGCTCCCAGGGTCTCGATGTCCTTGATAGCTTCTTGCAGCGCTGCCCGCTCCTGTGAGATGATTTCCCTTGATTCCTCTCGAAGCGAGTTATACTCTTCGAGTCGTGGGTAGTAGATCTCTTCCAGTTCTTGTTGATCACGTTCAGCCTCCACATTCAGGCCTTGTACGTGGTTGATGGTGCTCTCCACCCAGGCGTTGACCACGTTGCCCAAACGCGCGAGGCGCTCACCGTTGAGGCGCGCTTCCTCAGCCGCGAGCTGCTCACACGCTAGCTGCTCTTTCGGATCCGTGGCTTCGGCTTCGTCATCGTCCGTGTCTTCAGTGACATCTTGCCACCTGAACAGACTCTCTTCGGCAATGCTGAGCGACAGCCGGCGTGGCCAGCGTTCGTCGCTTCGGTTCTCGTAAGTGCGCCGAGTAATTAAATTAGAGAAGCTGTTGGTGCGGCGGAGCAGCGTCCCAGGCTCGAACTGCGCATTGGCCTCGAACAACTCATCCAGATAAATTCCCCGGTAGATGGACCCTGCTATTGACCCTTCCGCCGTATCCGCTCGCGACATCATAGTGTCTTCGTTCGTTAGCACTGCACCAAGCTCCGGCTGGTCGTCTCCAGCCGGCAGGGTATCTTTGCTTTCGACAGCGGTGACTGGTTGCGAGTCTTGGGGTGTCTCTGACAGGAGCTTGGTGAACTGAGGCTGCCCTTTCTTCGTCCTATCGTTCACTGCTTCCTCTGCTGCACTCGAAAGTTCAATAGAACCTCGAGGACTTGGATCTTGCTGGTACTGGCTGCGATCATCCGCAGCACTGGGCTGCCGCAGAACGCTTTCGCTTCGATCACTCCCTGGAAGAATCAGGTCGCTCTCTACTCTCGAATGTTTGTGCTGATGGCCTCGAAGCCCGACGACATCTTTGATACGCCCTCCAATTCCACTGCGGGCATCTCCAAGCTTCCCCGTAGCTCTCTTGATCCTTGACTCTTTGTCATCCGGGGAATATTTATCGATCGAGGTTCCTGTCTCGCGCTTGCGTAATCCTGCGGGTTCTGCAGTGACGTCCTTGTATTGAATAGGTGGGACCTCCAAGTCATCCTCGTGCTTCGATTCCCGGCGTTTTGCCTTTGCGTCTTCATCTGGCAGTCTGCTGAACATATTTCCTCCATGTTTCCTTGGTTTTCCATACCACAGCCATTTGGATCGCTCTCCGTGAACCAATTGAACAAACCTTTCAATGTCCACTGTTTCAACTTCGGCGATGCCTGCCTTGTCTCTTCCGCCGACAATGTCCATCACCATCTCTCCACCCTTTCCACTCAGTTCTGCAACCGTGGACTTCACCGCCTTGGGGACAGTCCAGCCCTCTCCACTTGCTGTCTTCGCGGTGGCACGATGCAGCAACCCCAAGGTTTTTCGGTCCAATCGGCGCGTCTTCTGGATCCGTTGTGACTTCTGAAAGTATGCGATACCTCGTTTCGTGTTCTCGATGTCGAATACATCTTTACCGACGGGCGCTCCATAAGCATTAAGGCGATTCCGGGCGCCCATCAGGGTGCCAAGTAAAGCAGCCACAGTTGTCGGGCCCAAAATGCCGTCATGGGGTTCGATGCTGTAATACTCGTTTCCAATTTCGACCCACCAGTCGTTGACAGCCCTCTCAGTAACGTCGCACAGCAGACCGTCGGCGTACTCGGGTTCAAGCTTGCCAAAGAGCACCAACGCCACCTGACACAGTTTCACGAGCTCAATGACAGCGCTGGAAAGGGGGATCTTCTCACTGGTTCGGTAGAGTTGGTGGAATTTGTATTCGGTAGCACCACTTGGGGGAGCAAGTGTAATGCCGACTCTGCCAGAACAACCCAATCTCTTCAGATTTTCGTTCACGAAGAAAGACTCCCTGTGCCTTTTGACATCTCCATCTGGCACAGGAATCACGGTCAAAGAGGATGGAAATGCACTGAGGTTGGTGATCATGAGGGTGCCAAGAGGGGTATCTCGGGACCGGGCATGGTATTGGCTCAAAGCCTTGAAGTATATGCGGAGACGGACAGACCAGGCCTTCTCATCGGTTGGCACGCTGAGCACGCCGACGACTACTTTGTGGGAGGGATCGCCGGTATAGGTGGTAATTACAAAGGTCGGATGGGTGCGCGAGCAAGCCCACTGCTCCACGATGTAGCATTCGTAGCCTTCGAGGACTCTCCGACGATCGAGCACGACGGTGGATGGGTCTTCCTCGAGATACCTGGCCGTGTCAGCTTCAGGGTGGAGCTGTAAGTACTGGATGTGCACACCTAAAGGCTACGCTGTCTGTCAAGACGAAGCGCTGGTGGCCAGCTTGAACGGGGCCCCTTGACGGTAGTTCGGCGGGCTGGCCAACTTCAGCAAAGTCCTGGCGGGCGTCCAGGGAGGAGCGTGGGTCGGCATCTCTCGCAGCAGCTCCATTGTGAGCAGCTGCAGGCGCGCTTTGGTGAGGTTCAAGCTCTGAGACGTTTCGCGGCATTGCGGCGGCCTCGGAGGAGGAGGCGAGTGTTTGGTTGATTCAGAGCTCGGCGAGCCTAGGAGAGCGCACGGTAGCGGTGGTTGCGCGCCCGATCGTGCGTCTCCATGTTGACACAGAGATAGACAGGTCAGTGCGGACGTACAGGTCGTCCCGGGGCCTCTGTTGCTGGGCGGAAGGGTAGCTTGTGATGGCAGGGCCTGCAGGGCTCGGGCTGGCGCGTTGACAGGCGGCGTGGTGTGTCGCGGCGCGCGCCGCTGCTTGTCCCCCGCAACGTCACATCCCGGTCACAAGCTCTCGCCATTCCCCTTCAGTTGCACCTCAACACCATGCCCTGCCGCTGAACATGGCAACAGCCCATGTGACGCGACCATCTGCAGCTGAACACACTTCATCCGGGCAGCCCCCGCTGCTTCTACTTGCTGCTCCTCTCGTTGCGCTGTGCCGTCCCTGAGTCGCGCCGCCACCGCATACCACGTCCGCCGCCATGGATTCGCTGAAGACCGAACACGAAAAGCTCCAGAAGAAGGGCAACCTCAACAAGAGCGTCAATGATGTGCAGAAGACTATTGACCTGCTCACCAAGGCTCGCGCCCAGATTGCTGAAGGTATATCCGCCCGCTGCCGACTCCACTCTGCTCGCAGCTAACCTGGCGGCAGACCCGGCGTCTGCGCAGATAACGCTTGCGAAACTGCAAGTCCCCGTCAAGCAGTCGTTCGAAAAGGTCAACGATGACCTTAAAGAAGTTCACCAAGCCCTCGGCAAGTACGGAAGAGCTCTTGATAAGGTTCGCGATCACCCGCTGTCAAGCTTGGAGATTGCGCGTGCTCATGATGCAACAGAAATTCAAAGATAAGCCGCTGCCCGATGCCGGTAACGATGCTCTCTCGGCACATCCGTCCCTGGTGAACCGAGCCATAGCCATGCACCTCCTCCGCGAAGGCCAGTTTGGCGTGGCATCCACATTCATCGAGGAATCGAAAGCTCGTCCGCCAAATCCTTCAACGACTACAAACAACTCCCAACCATACACGACCGAACAATGGGAGAAAGCATTCACTGGCGGCCAAATGGATAGCGGCGCCTTGCAGCAACAGTTCGCCGAGATGTACCACATACTGCACGAGTTGAAGCAACAACAGAACCTCCAACCAGCTATTGCATGGAGCCGCCAACATAGCGCGCAGCTGGAGGCGCGTGGAAGCAACCTGGAGTTTGAGCTCTGCAGGTTGCAATACGTCTGCCTCTTCATGGGCCATGAGCTGGACGGCTCGGTCACTCAGCCTGATCAAGGTCCTCTAAGAGCGTGGGCTTATGCCAGGAGCGAATTTGGTGCTTTCCAGTCCCGGTATTCGCGGGAAATCCAGCAACTGATCGGCGCTATGGCCTTCTGGCAGAACATGAACGACTCACCCTACAAGCGAACATTCTATAATGAGCACGCGTTTGAGGAAGTTGCCAGCTCGTTCACTCGGGAATTCTGCTCACTTCTTGGCCTCTCTGCTGACTCACCGCTCTACATTGCCGCTACCGCTGGTGCCATCGCCCTTCCGACTTTACTGAAATTGCAGAGCATCATGCGGGAGAAGAAGACGGAGTGGACGTCACAGAACGAACTTCCGGTAAGTCATCTGCGCACATCACGTTTTATGCGGAACTTTGTGCAACTCTAACAGGATCAGGTGGAAATCCCCCTCCCACCCTCTTATTACTTTCATTCCATTTTCGTGTGCCCTGTCTCGAAGGAACAAACAACAGACCAAAATCCGCCGATGATGATGCCCTGCGGTCACGTCATTGCCAAGGAGTCGCTGGACAGGATCAGCAAGGGTGCAAGGTTCAAGTGCCCGTACTGCCCCGGTGAAAGCCATCCGAGAGATGCGAAGAAGGTGTTCTTGTAGGATGCGATACGGTCTACTGCGACTCTGCATGCACCGGCGTATGGCGTGATGAGAAGATGCATTCGTCCACGGCGGCGTTCACGTTTACGACACTTGGCGTAGTCGGGATTAGGATGCCCTGAACTGGTAATTGGGCAACGGCGCTTGGTGGGTTATTCCGTTTTCCTTCCATTCATCAGAGTTATACAGTGAAACAATGAGTAAACTCTTGTATACGTTTCATTTTGGCTTCCATCTTTCAAGCTCTTCGCCCATATCTTTCCTCAGTCGATGATGGAGGCCCACAGCGCCACGCGGGAAGCTGTAGCTTTTGCGTAATCGGTGGCGAGCATATTGAGGCTATGTCATCGACCTGTCTTGGATGCATCGCTATCAGTGCAGAGGTAGAGGTGCAGAGTCTTAGCGGACATTCACGCCCTCCGAATGGCCGCCTTACAATTACCAATGCTGGACAAAACCGGGCAGAGTTTGACTCGTGTAGATTGATTCAGCTCTCTGACATTCGGGAAGTTGTCGGGCTGTAGCCAGCCACCAACACCCCAGCGAAGTGTTTTCCCAGCCAGCAACAACCCAGATTCCGGGAAGAGCCGCGTTCGCCAATCCGGCCCACTGGGCACACGTCGCAATGCCTTCTTCCTGCACCAGCCTCCAGGTCGGGCTTGCCAGGGTTTCCTGGACAGGTAAACGCCAAAGGAAAACTCAAGCAGACGGGATCAACATGTTCACGTAACTGAAGGCGCCCACAACCTTGTTCCCTGTCCCTCGTCGCCGCCGGCCATGGCGTCTTAGTGGGCTGGTGGCAACCCACCACCGACATCGCGGGATGCTTTGGCACTGATCGTGCGACTCCGCTCCACAAGGTGCGTCCCAATTCTTCAACTCACGTGCTTCTATCCTTTTGCATATACCAGACTTTTCTTCCCATGAAACATCAAGCTAGGCACGCGTTGCAAGATGTGCCGCTCAAACGCATTGCCTCGCGGCACGGATCAATGTGTCACAAGGCAGCGTGAGGTCCGCCGCACCTGAAATGCGCATGATAAATTGGCGGCGCCTGCTCTTCAGGGATCCTTCGTCAACGGCTCTACAACGGTGTTGGGCATCACCGAACCCTCCATCGCTTTCGGTCTTCTTTTCAAATAGAGGGTCCACCTGTCCGAAAACGGGTTCTTCGCATTGCGCGCCGTGGCCCGATTCGAAGTATCCGGCCTGCCCAAAACCGTAGGGCGTGCCTCTTCGAGATTCTTTTTTCGGCGGCCGTTTCGGTGGAAAGGCTGGGGAATTTGTGCGCCGCGATAAGCGCGGTGAGGTGGCCGGAGAGGGGTTCAAGGACTTGCGTTCGTTTGTGCTATGGTCGGAGGTGGGGCGTAGGAGGCAAGAGGCAGGTGGGCGCGAGTAGGTCGGTCTTACTCTCTAAAGTTGGGCCTCACCGTTGGTAGGTCACGCTACTACGGGGTTCTCTGTACAGAGTATGCTGTGCGGTTCTTATTCATGTCCATCACATGCAGGAATCATTCTCTTTTGACTTGTGGTACCTCTAACCCCTTCGAATGCACTAACCTGGACCTCTTCTTGGAGATGCAGAGAAACATGTATCGTTTTCAGTAGTACGTCCTAGTTAGTTGATGGTGCATGCAGGAATCATAGTTTGAAGCCGAACTAACCTGCTCATCAAAGAGCTCATTGCAGCTACTGGTAGTGGCTTGCTTTGCAAGATTAATTCTCAACAATCACTAATTCCGTAGGCACTCAACTTGGTCTTCATTGCTAGTGTTATAATTTTACGTCCTATACTCGAAGGCCCGTTTTCACACATGATGTATTGAGCTTACGCCTCCACGGGATAGTAGTCGTGATCTACAAACGTCTTGGACCATTCCTAAACTCCTTCGACATTACTTCTTCAACACACGCTTTTCCCGACGCTCCGTCAACCTCCACACATGTCATTGCGATGCCCGGGTAGAGAGTCCTAGGTAAAGTATCATCTTAAACATAGCGCTGGGCTAGCTCTTGATCCAGGTGAAGAGTTAAGAACGTCGCAAAGCCTGTCGAAGGCGGTGCTTCAACCCCTTGTACCACGATTCCTTCTGAACCTGACAGTGTAGACAGTTCGAACGTCCAGGTGCACTGCACCGCATCGCCGAGGCTGAATTCCCCTTTGGTGGCCTCATCCGCCATGACTTCGACAGTCGACGCATCCATCCTCCACAGGCGTCCGATGGAGCACCGCGGACGCTGCCTTGCTCCGTCTCGGCGCCGAGCCCCAGTTCTTCCAGGATGGAAGCTGAAGCAAGACCGCTCTTCGCCAGGTCTTCGTGGACGACTGAGGCGAAGCCTGGGTCGAGGAGGGTTCCCGCCGCGATCATTTCCCGCGTGCAGTCCAGCACGTGGCGGGTTTCCTCGGTGAGCATGGACAATCGGCCTTCGGAGGTGGATGGATCGAGACGTTTGAGAAGAGGGAGCTCCGCATGGAAGCCTTGGAAATAGATGTCGCTGCGCTCCATGTTGGCGGATGCTGAGGTGGCCTCGCACGGCGCCTTGTTGGGGGGCCTGCCTCTCATAGTGGAGGAGTGGGGTGGGTGTTTGCAGCAGAGAGGAGGGGAGTTTGGACGATTAGTGGGATTTATGCGCTCCGTAGCGCGTTGGCAGTCCTGCGCGAAATTGACGCGCGGTGGATGTTTACTATTTTCGAGACATGTACCTCAAGGACTGGCTTGCTCCCAGCGGCAAAGATCAAAGCTGGCACATCCAGAATCGCTCAAGGACCATTCCTTTTGTCGTGGATGGCAAAGCCCATATCATATATGCTGAGTCTGTACCGCATGGCAGTGCCTGTTGTGCACGGAGAACAGACTTAATTCGTCACACTGGAGCAGCTATTTCCACCGTATATATCTGCGATTGTCACCGGCGTGGAGCTTTAAGCGCATCATGCTATGTGCGGTGAATTCCAGCATGAAGCTGAACGCTCTAAAGCGGAATTGGGCTTCATCGTCCATCTTCTGGTGTTAGAGTCCTTCGCGAGCCGATCCGGGTTGCAGATATCGTCAGGTGAGAAGAATAAATTAGTAGCCAAAATTTTGAACACGCATTACCAATTGTAACATCATTGGAACAAAGCTAGCATCATTCAACCTTGGGATTTTTGGCAACGAGGAGGACCGCAACTCTCCTAGGAAGGGTGGAGTCTCATCTAAGCCAGCACTTAGAGAGAAAGAAGAGTAGCTGCTATCATGATCATTGACTCCCTTCATCTGAGTAGGAGACAACAGTGGTCTGAAAGTATTTTCTAGTAGCTCGTCTGTTATTAAAGTTTTCGAAACTTAGATTGAAGATGCCGCGTGCCGGCTCAGTGCTCGGCGAATTCAAAATCTATTCTCCTTGAGCTTGGCGTAGATCCGATTGGTACTGTGACGGGTGATATCTGCTTCCGATTCCTGAGCGTAGGTATAGGTCTGTTTCGAAAGATTTTTTATTCGCTTATTCAGGATCTGCGGTATAACACCGCGAATATGACCAAGGACAAACGTTGCTAGGCTTATCTGAAGCATAAAGAGGAATGCAAGGTTCTATAAGGGGATCTATGGGAAGAAACCTTTTTTTTTTTTAAAAAAAAAAAAAAACTACGCTGATTTGTGAGGAGATTATATCACTCGGCCCACATTTCAGACCTTAATTGATATGTCATAAGCGTCTAACGCCAGTGCCACACCGCTAAGAATGCCCATATACGCTACCAACACGGCCATAGACTGCATCTGAGTAACCTCGAGCGTCGGAATAGTCAAATTCACCAACCCGGTCAGTAGATTGGCAAGCAAGAACAACGCCAGCCCATTCCTATTGAATGCGTGTAACACCCGGCTAGTTGCCTCCTTTGCCCTCTTCTTCTCCTCTTCCTGCGTCTTGGCTGCGTAGATCCCAGGGAAGAATAGCGTTTCGATGGCGCAGAACAAGGACAGTTGGCCGCAATTGAAGGCGGTGACCCAGAGAAAGTAGGGAAGGTTGGCAAGGCGACGAGATACCCTCAAATTCAGGCCGTAGTAACTGGTGCTGAGGATGTACAGAGCGCTCCAAACGAAGGTCCAGAAAACCAGCCGTCCAAAGGTGGAACGTTGAACGATGTTCAAGAGCTGTACTGTTTGCGGCAGCGAAGATCTGGAGACGCGGAAAGGGTTGAAGCGCACGCGGGCAAGTTCAGAGCGGAGTTCTTTCGACGAATCTTTTGCAAGCTTGAGCCCGTTTTTGCGGAGGTTGTTGCCGCGACGGGGAGTATCGTCTGTGCCGGTTTCTCTCGGGAGAACAAACATCCCGGTGGCTCGGCCAGAGAGGAAGATGGCGAGGTATCCGAAGAAAGAAAAAATTCCTTCGCGGTTCTGATTAAAGAGGTTGGTCCGGGGAGCTGTAACAATGAAAGCTGTGAGATCGGTGAAGTCTAGAGCAATCTCATATGCAACGCCGAGGATCAATGATAATGCTGTGAAAGAAGGAAGGAACGCGAAGGCGGAGTCGAAGAGTGCCAGAAAAGGAGGCAGGAATCCAAGAGTAAAGAAGAAATTCCAGTGTACGCCATACTCCGTTACATGCTCAGCATAGTCCAAACCCTTGACACTGTAGAGTCGGATCAAACCGAGGACGAGCAGAGGCAATGAATGCCTGATAGATGCGTAAAGGCGTGCGACCAGCGGCAGTGACTTGCCACTGGCTTGCTGCTTCAGTACTGGACGGGCCGAGACAAGGCCGGCGGAGAAGACAAAAGAGCCAACCCCCAAGTCCATCAGAGAGGTCCCCCAATTCTCGACCTTGGCGAAGCGTCTGGGGAAGACATGGAAGTCAACCGCCAGGATCGCGGCACATGTAACAATCATCATTGCTCCCCTCCATGCTGTTACAAAGGGCTTCTGGGGAAGCGGGTCTTTTGCAGGCGCAGAAGTTCTCGATTCAGGCGGAATTCTGGGGTGGCTGTGGGTATTCGGAGGCGCGGAGGTGAAAGCAGCAAAGATGGCATGAGATATGAGGAGGCCATTGAGTAGGAGTGGAGACCACGAGTACAGGGTGGTTGCGAGAAGTATAGCGACGCAGTTGAGGAGGATATCGGTCGCGCAGGCGGCGGGAGTGTATGGGGTGAAAAAAGTTTGGCGGGCTTGAAGAACCGACCAAAGAAGGAGAGCCGACTGCAGAGATTATTAGCTCTAGAGCAACAGTAGCAGGAATGGACGCACCGGCGCGACGAGGGCTACAAGGTTGATTTCGGAAACGGAACCACCAAGAAGGTTGGAGACGAAGGCCTCCTTTGCGGCCTTGTCGTGAACCATTTTTGCTGGGAACAAGACACGAACAGCTTCGCACGATCGCTTTACATGACTTCGGGAGCAGTAGGGCGAGGTTTTGCCAAATCGGCGCGACTGAGTGGAAAGCTCGAGAAGGAGAGCAGAGCAGAGGCTCAAGCTGTCCTCTTCCTGAAATGTAAGGCAGGAAGCGGCGCAAGCTCCACACGAGCTTCAGTAACAGCGCCGATCAGCCGCCAGCGCGCCCGTGCGCCCGCGCGCCCGCGACGCGTCAGTCGGCGGGAAAAATCATTCGCCGACGCGCCGCGTCCCTCAGCCGGCTGCAGTAGCAGAAAGTAGCAGACGTCGCGCTTTACCTCCGCTCCTCGAGTATTATTGCAGGAGCAGACCTCTCGCACGTCATGGCTCACGGACAGTCGAAGCAGTCTAAGTGTTGCAGATACGGTGAACATCCACGGGCATGTTCGGATGGCCGCTTCGACTCCCCACACGCCTGCCATCCTCCTCATCATTTGCTATCATCCATCTCTCTGAGACAAGCCTGTCATCCGCCTCGAGTCGCCGCTGCTTGAGCTGAGCGTGAGCTCTGAACCGTGGCCTATCAAGCATGCCGGCCCCCCTGGCGTACGCCCCCACCAGCCCAAACGAAAATGCGCATGGCCCTGAACCATGTTTGTACGACGGCTGGGTGGGACAGGGCGCCCATCTGTATGCATTGTCCTGTAGGAACCCGTCATAAGGATGGATGAGCATGCGCTCCCATCGTTTGCGTGTCAGAGCGCCATGAGACAGCCTTGCGCTACCTAATAAGCCTAATCAACCCTCTAAGCTGCCAATTAAAGCAAAATAGAAGAAAAAATAAAGCCGTGGCTGTTCCCTGGATGTTGACGCCCATTTCTTATTTTCCCAGCTGTGCGCTCGTTCCTTCTGCGACGTCCTGTTTAAGTGCAGCATCCACCCAGGGCGAGCCGACTTCTCCCATGTGTTCTGCGGAAGACCGAGGCTCTAATTACGTCTGTATCGCGGAAAGGTGCGTTGCCGATTGCATGATTCTAAGGGAAAATGGAGGTTCAGCTAAAGAGCTTGGAACGAGCAAGCACGTCGAAGGGGGGGTTTGTAACCATATGCAAGCTCCTGGACGGCAAGATTGATGTTGAGATGGGTGTCTTTGGTGGGGTTGTGTGCATCTCGTCGCTGCCGTCCACAACAACCGCCCTCGATCCTTCCCTCCCTCGTTCGGCAATCGACGACCCGCTCTCCCGTCACCGCTCCCCCCTCTGCCAGCCTCATACGACCGACCAGCTCCACTCGTTGCTTACGCTCTTTTCATATTGTAATCGAGGCCTTCCATTGCCTGCCGACCAACATTACCTCTCGGCCCAGTATACTCTGTCTTCAACCAGCCTTGCCATCATGCCAGGCCCGCTGAGGGAGCGGGACCCGAACGTGGACGCTTCGAGACGCTCTTCGGTGCAGGTTTTCGAGAGTCTTCGCCCGAAGTCGCGGCTCTCGCACCAACGCCTTCCCGAGCACGAGCCGCTTCCAGCCAACCAGCCAGAGGAGAACCTTGAGCCGCACTTCATGGCGAGCACCGCCGCCTCTTCCTCGCGCAGCATCATCCCCTCCACCCCACCTTCTGCATCGACCAGGCCCCGCCGTGCTCCCACCCCCCACGCACTTCTAGCTTTGGGTTCGCTCGACTCCAAACAGACTAGCCCTAAGCCTGCCGACGACACTGCGGGTTCAAGTAGAGATAGCGACGGCACTTCTTTGGTATGTTCCAGATATTCTGATACTCGCATCTCATTTGACAACCACATAGCTTCCTACGCAGTCCGCCACCCAACCCCCATCTCCCAAACCCCATGACGGCAAACCACTGCCGAGTCATCCCGTCGCCCAAGTTGTGACCACCAGCCCGTACAAGGAGGGTCGTACCTTGATCGACGCTTCAGAAAAGCCGCTTCGCCGCTCACCTGGGACCCCGCACGAGGAAGACTGGCCCACGCTCTTTCCTACCCAGCCCGCCACTCCCGGCCTTCTCCAAGACTTTTCTGCATCCCATTCCGCACCTTCATTCCCGAAGCAAGAACCGAAACCCATTCAAATCTCCATGGAGCCTACAATCAACGCCAGTCCTGCTTCACCGAGTAAGCAACGCCCAACGATCAAGATGGTCCCTCAAACAAGCAGTGAGAATATCTTGCGCACTGGTCAAACCATGGTAACTGCCTCGACTTCACAACCTCAAGCCTCGCTCAGCCAGAACGGAAAAATCGGAGGCCGTTCTTCTCCGTCTAAGAGTACATGCATGAAGGACAGCGCTGCATCCAGCACACTGCCAACCACTCTTCCCCAGCCAAAGCCGCGACTGGTTGACATCCCCTCTCCCAAGTCCAGGCTCGGGCGCCGCCCACCGATCACTAACTACGGCGGCATCCCCCGTGCTCGTGGAATCCCTCGCCCGAGCGGCCCAGTGCACGGCAACGCTCCGCGTCAGATCTTCCAGCAACCCCATTCCGACCACCCGCGCGGCTATCCTCGCATGGACACACCGACCGCCACCTCTCCTGAACTTCAATCAGTAAACGACGGTTCTGCTACCCCACTTTCACCCGCCTACGTCGAGGTCGGAAATATGCAACGTAAGAAGAGCGCAATACCAGTGCCTGCTCGCGCCACGTCCCCGCAAACGATCCCACCCGGCCCGGCAGTCTTTACTCTAAAGGCCAAGGTGTCTACGCCTTCAACGTTGGGAGGGAAGTCATTGTCTACCATTGAGAGCGTCGACACTGGAGCAACGGACCAGGGTCTTGACACCAGCACCGTCATGAGAGACGGCCCGCAGCGTCGGCCCACATTGAGCAAATCTGCGAGAGACTACAAGCACCTTAGTGCGGATACTGACACTAACCCAACTACGGTGTCTGCTCAGACTGAAGTCAGCGCTGCACGGCCTTCAACTCGTACTGAAAGCTCGCTTTGGGTGGAGACGGATAACACTGAGGGCACACGTACGAAGCGCTTTTCCTCCTGTGGAATGGTGTCTGACTACGGACCCACGCTGACTATCTCTCCAGATGCAGATGAGTTGATTATGGGCCGCAAGACAACTCCTTCGCCTCCTGTACCTCCTCTTGGTGTTTTACCTGCAAGGAACTCGGGACAAAAAGCTCGGGATCTACACCGCATGGCTGTGACTAATGAGCATTGTAAGGCTTCTAGTCAGATTGGTATGAATGGCAGTCATCGTGCTAAAATGAAAAACACAGCAGCCATCGAGACTCGTCGACAGAGCAGTGGCGACTCTATTCAGGCCGAGACCTTTACTGTCAGATCCTCTGGCGAACATAGACCCTCAAGTTTGGCTTCTTCGAGTCCAGTGGATACTGAGTCGCTTCGGCTTCTCAATGCCAGCCAAATTGAAGCGAACAGCCCCAATGATGCGGCTAGGACCGCTGCCGTGTCACAGACGCTCGCCATGCTTGAGGGTGGCTACGGGAACGGAAATGACGACTTTCAGTTTGACCGGAATGCGCCACTTACCACATCTTCCGGAGAAAAGAACAAGTCGGCTTTGTCCATCGCCAAGTCCAGCGGAATCTTCAGGCGTAGTCAGATGCCTCGGGATAGCAGCGGCAACTTTGTACGCTCCGACTCTGGCCGCAGCATCAACAGCAACAAGCGCCAGGCAAGCATTTCTCGAGATCCAGGAAATTTGAAGCGTTCTTCCTCAGTCATTTCTATTGCTTCATCACGTCCACCAGTGCCGGCTAAGGATCATAGGCCCGCCGCAAAGGCTCCATTGAAGGATCCGTCAATTCAGAAGCGCAAGTCATTGGGCAGGGTCGAATCTATAAACCGCCGGAGTCCTTACGGTCTTTCCAATGGTTATAGTGCCATACCCTCAAACATCCCTCAGCCAATCAATGGCTGCAGATCATCTGGTCGTCTAAGTTCAGGTCGCACCACAACCGAGGCGGCACGCTCTGCGTCTGGTGAGAAGCGGTCCATGTCAAGGGCCAAGCTTACAATGTCTGGCTTCCGTGGACTCTTTCATAAGAGGACTGACGTGAAGAATGGTAATAAGGCAGGAGAAAAGAAGAAGCGTACGAACCTGAAGGTCAGCTCAACTGGAAGCCCTGTGCCGGGCCTCAACAAGGTATCTGCTTGTAGGTCTATCAAGGCTCCCACAGGTCGAGGTAGTCCTGGAAGGCCAGGAACCTTGACAAAGAGTTGCCACAACCATCCTGCTGAGTGCTTCGCTGCATCGCCTCCTCCTGAACTGCAGGTCTCGGAAGTCACTCAGACGACTGCGTTGGCAATGCACATCACCACCATGGCTCGCGAAGAAGAAGACGAATCCAAGAGACACCAGCTACTGTCCATCGCGACAGCTATGCTCGGCGCCATAGATAGCGCAAAACACGCTAAGATCGCGGCGGAGCAAGCCGCACAAGCAGCTCGAGAGGCTAGTATGCACCAGGAGATGACCCGTCAAAGCCTCATCGCGATCAACAAGGTACTCGCAAATTCACCTGGTATTCTGGGGGCTCTTTCACGCTCTCGGACCAACCTCCGACGGAAGACTTCCCGGCCCTCTACGATGGAACAGTAATCTCCTCACAAGATGCCAACTGCGATGGATATTCGCTCCAGCACTCCTCATAAGACTCGAAGTCGCTTCTATTCCCGCCCTTCTCAAAACGATTAGCTCTGGTCCATTGTACTGGAGATGGAACACCGTCACTGTGGGCAATGCTTTGACCGAAAGTTTCGATCTTGACCATAATGGCGGCTGACAACCTCTTACTGCGTTTCTTTCCCTCAAATTGTATCCAGACGTCCGACTTAATGACTCTCTTTGGTAATTTGTCTTTTTAAAGCCGCTAGAATATAGTTTCCAGGGCTAGACTCTCACTTGGTCTCCACTTTCTAGCTGTTCTGGTGACGCAGTTTTCATTAATTTTGGAGGATTGTAATCACTGAAAGATTGCCTTTCAGAGACACTCTTTGACTTCTTCTCTTTCTTGCTTCCAATTTACGCTGTAACGTTCACGATGGAAGACCTTTTGCTTGGCATTATCGGTGGTTACGGGAAAAAAAAAGAAATGGAGAGGCACGGTGGTTATGACGGGGCGACTGATGAACTGATTTCTTTTTCTCCAAAAGACAGCTTGAAGGGTGCTACTATATCAAACAATTGGTTTCACAATGGAACCAGTTGAACGAGAGGTTCAATCGTGAGATCCTACGGGAAAGGGTGTTTCGCTATGAAGCACCCACCATCATTCGCTTCGTGTAACCGCAGAGAACTCGGCTCATGTTCCGGATCATAAACCATCCTCTATTCACCAATCAAACTGATCCGCTCAGCCTCACTTTATCTCCAATGTACTTGTGCCCCCCTTTGCATATAGAGCAGCAGGGAAGGCAGCAAACGCGGATAGGATGTATTGAATTATTTTCGGTGAAGCGCTTCGGCTATGGCAAAGCTATGGCAGCGGTAGGTATTCCCCGTGTCTCTCGAGTACTTCAATATCCAGGCTGCCGCAGTACAGTGTAGGAAATGAACGTCCGATCAACCCACCCGATCCCCCCCCCCCCTTCATGACGCTTCTGCAAAGCGGGAGATTTCGAGGATGCTCAGGCCTATTGTAAGGCAGAGAGCCTCGCTAGAAGACGAAGCGCTGCATCATGCCGTTGTGGTCCGGAGGCGCGGTGCAGTTGCACCAGGAGGTGTTGTCACACTTCGGGCTACATCCATTGGGTCACTTTTGAGGGCTCGTCTTCTGGACGTGCACACATACCACGGGGTAATCCATTCGTGGGTGCGGGAGTCGAGGCACTCGCGCCAGTAGTGGCATGCGCCGCAGGCTTCGGGCGAGAAGTCCTTGTTGCATGGTGGCGGCGGAGGAGCTCTGTGGCGGAGAGAGTGGGCGTCAGGAGAGGCGCCGAGGGCGAGAGTGGCGGAGAGAATGGCGGAGACGATTGTGTAGAGGCGCATGATTGAACGAGTGTTTGGAGCTGTTTTTTATACTACTTTTACTTCTGTTTGCTGATGTAGGAGGAGTATGGCGTGCTGAGTGCCGCCCTCTTTATAGCCCTCAGGCAGTAGGCCTGAGAACTTGACTGGCCATAGAGCTGGAAACGCATGGACAGATCAGGAAGCCCAAGTAAGGGAACGAAGTTTCTCTTTCTGCTGTAGGAATACGTGTGGCTGGAAAATGCGCGAGCCTATCATAGGTAACGATACGCAACTGCGACGGTACCCAGGGTGTCAACCGGAGGGATACTTCATTTCCGGCATCCAGAGCGGCCAATGTGTAACGAAGTATAGTCAAGTTGAAGGGATTTCTGAAGTCCGTTGGAGGAAGCAAAATATTGGATGTAAAGTTGCACTATTTGTGTGGTAGCCTTGGGAAACAAGTGCGCCGCTAATGGTAGTAGAGTCATAGCCAAATTAGGGAGGTATGCAACTATCGGCAGTACAATAGAAAATAGGAAAATACATTGGGTGCATGGCTTGAGGTTGACAGTGAGAACTCCCATGGCTTTGGATAGTAAACTCCCGTGCAGCAAACAAAAGCGCACAGTTTTGTGAGCAGATGCATAAGGAGCATCTGGACCGTGGATGACAGCGGGAAGAATAATCTCGTACGGGATGTTACTCCCGGGTCCTTGCAGAACCTCATGATTTGAGATGATAATATTGGTCGAGGAAAGAAGGGGTTGCGGTTGGCAGGGCGGGAGGTGGTGCAGAGCGTCAACCATTCCGCATGCGGCTAGCGCAAACGGCTGTGCACCGGCCAGGCAGCACGTCACACAACTGTCACTCGACTTTCCTTCCACGCCTTTCCCAGCCACGTCCGCTTGCTATGTCCTCGCTGCAACGACCAAAGTCATGGTCCGGACGCGCGCCAGCAAAGCCCAGCTAGCAGAGCTGTCTGCTGCCGCCAATGGCTCCATCTCCGAGCAAACACCGCCCGGCGACGACACTCGTTCCGAGTCTGACGAGACCCTGCACGAGGAACGAGATATCACCCGACCTGCCTCCACCTTCAATGGCCGTCTTCAGCAGTTCCAGTACTCCGAGAGCCCGTCCGCAAGTCCGGGGCAACCCGCATCTCCCCAGGCGAACACCCCCAGACCCAGCCTAAAGCGCGCCAGGACCACCCAAGGTCTTACGGCTGGTACCGACGGAGCCGCCTCGCTCTCGCTCTCGCCCTCGCCCTCGCCTGCGAAACGGCGACGCGCATCGAGCAAATACGCCCCGCCGTCCAAGTATGCCCACCTCAAACCCCTGACAGACATCCTCGAGCCGAACCTGATCTGCGTGTTCGTGGGATTCAATCCGGGCGTGCGGACGGCGACCGCCGGTCACGCCTACGCCCATCCTTCAAACCTGTTTTGGAAATTGTTGCACTCGTCGGGCTGTACCGACCGGCTGTGCCGCCCGGAAGAGGACGTCGATCTGCCGCGCTTGTACGCGATGGGCAACACCAACCTTGTGTCGCGCCCAAGCAAGAACGAAGCCGAGCTGTCCAAGACCGAAATGGCCGCCGGCACGCCCATTCTGGAGGCCAAAATCCGGGAATACAAACCCGAAGCCGTGTGCATCGTCGGAAAGGGCATATGGGAGGCTGTATGGCGATGGCGCTACGGCCGCAACCCTTCCAAGGCTGAGTTCAAGTACGGGTGGCAGGACGAGAAGGAGAACATGGGCAAGCCCGAGCTCGCGAGCGCAGCGGATGATAAAGCGAATGTCTGGCCAGGTGCGCGTGTCTTTGTCGCCACGGCTACCAGTGGTCTGGCGGCCTCCACCAAGCCGGCTGAGAAAGAGGCCATCTGGAGACCGTTTGGCCAGTGGGTCAAGCAAAGGAGGGAAGAGCGCGTGGCAACGTCATCTTGCTGAAAGCTGACGATGTTCTGTGATTCCACTTTACCACCACCACGATCCCCTGAGGCTAACGCCATGTGGGCCGGTGACGAGCTCACGGTCGGCCGAAGGAAAGTTCAATCCTGTCGTGGCCGTCCTCCAACCAGGTTTGTCTTCTCCTGGTCGATGCAGCGGGGTGCCTTGTGTGACATGTCGCCTCGCCCCCACTTCGTGTTGCGGGCATTGAAGGAAAGCAGCGGTCATGAGATCTTGCGCGAGACAATCAATGCAAGGTACGAGAGGCCTGACGTCCCTGAACGTCCTTGGCCTCCTCATTGAAGTTGCCCGACAAGCATCGAGCGTGGCGCGTTATGGGGGATGGATTGCTGAAGACGTCCCATCTTTTCGCGTCGCCGAAGTAGATTGGCATCAGCTGGAAATTATGCACAACACAGCATATACACTGAATATAGAGGGAATTAGCAACAGACACTTCGAAATTCGGATTAATCCTGAAAATCGGGCGGAATCTATTTACTTCACCATGTTTGAACGCATGCAAAGCCAGAATCGTGTCATGAAAGCAATCAATGCCGCTTCGTATATACCGATCGCGAATATTTACAGACGATCCCAAATGCGATACCCAAAGTGCGTAACCCTCTTACAGCCTAGCCGGGGCTCCGATATGCAATCCGTCCAGGTATGTGCGCCATTACCAGCCCAGCCCTTCATGATGCAAAGCGTAAATCTTGAACCGCGGTATCAAAAAGCAGACCTGAACGCCTTTCGCAACCACCAAAGAAATCCGAAGCCCCAGTGCGTGCGCCCGTCCATCATTCGCAGTCCTCAATGTCCACCTTCCTCGCCCTCGAACCGGTCAGCACCACCTTGGGCACCAGCACCCTCAACAGCCCTTGCCCCAATCGCGCCCTGATGGCCGAGGCATCAACGTCGGTCGGGAAGGTGAAGGTCCGCTGGTAGTGCCCGACCCTCCTCTCGCTCAGCCACTCCCTCACCAGCGGCTTGGTCGGCTGGGCCTCGATGCCCATCTTCGTGTCGCCGCCGTCCTCCTTGTCCTTCTCGTCGTCCACCGCCATGGCGTCCTCTCCGTGCTCGCTCGCCATCGACGACGCCGACGAGGCCGAAGACATGGCCGAGGAGGCGCTGCTCACACTGCTGCTGCTGGTGCCGCTCGACGACAAGGCCATCCTCATGGCATCGCTGCCACCACCACCACCACCATCCTCCTCCTTCACGACGGCGCCTCCTCCCTCGACCATCCCGCGTATCGGCCGCAGCAAGCCCCACTCGACCTCCAGGTCCACCCGCTCGATGGTCGCCTCCACGCTCAGGGTGCGCCGGTCGATCCAGTCAAGGCGCACGGCATCGCGGTCGCCGATGCCGGGCAGCTCGCCCTCGAGGTAGAAGGCCGAGGCCGTCTCGCGCACGTCGAAGTCGGGCGCGAGGGCCTCGCGGCGCCGCGAGCGCAGGCGCTGCTGCAGCGCGACGGCGTGGGCGTGCGCGCCGTAGGGGTCGATGGTCTTGAGGATGCGGCGGAGGTGCTGCTGTTGTTGCTGGGGTGTCGGTTTCGGCGGAGTAGTGGTGGTGGTGGTGGTTGGGTGGTGCGGGGGAGAAGAGGAGGAGGAGGAGGATGAGGAAGATGTGGTGGTCTTGTGGTTGTGGGTCGCGGTCGCGGTGGCGGAGGGCGAGCGCGTCATGGTGTGTGCGTGGTGGCTAGTGCAGGGGAGGCGCGCCATCGCGGCTGGGGTGCTGCTGGTGGTGGAGGCCGGGGCGCGCGGGTGCGGGAGGGTGATGCTCGTGGCCGCCGTTTTGAGGTTTGAGAGACGGGTCTTGTGGCGCAAGGGCGATTGAGGGGTGCTCTGTTGGGAGAGCGTGGAGGAGAAGTGGGAGGTTGTGGGTGTGGGTGGAGGGGAGAGACCCGGTAGTGGTGGTAGTTTTATTGCCGTTTTGGGTAAGCTTTGGATGGTTGGTGGGTTTATTTATCGGAGCGATGCGGGCGATGAGGAGCCGAATGATTCAGCCGTGGCTGCGGGTTTGACTGAAGCACGGAGGTTGTATATATATATATATGTATGAATGTATGGTATGAGAGAGGAGAGAGGGTGCGAATCTGTTTGATTCGGGGGGCGGTGGAAACACCACGGCGGCCCTTATACAACAGGACCGCGACGATGGTAGGCTGAACTGCTGGCCGGGGGGTCGGGCAGGGCGACTGGTGCGCATGGTCTGACGTCTGGTGTGCTGCACTCCACGCTGCGCGCAGCCGCCGAACCATGCTCGCTCCATTCCCGCCTACTCCGCACACGGGAAATGGATAGCGTGTGGGTTGACGAGGGACGGGAGGCGTTTGTTGTGGCAGAGATGGCGTGAGATGGGGAGCGGGCAGGCCAACGAAAGGCAAAAGCGACTCAGGGAACAGGGCAGCGGCGAAAAAGGGACCGGCGGGGCACGGGCACAGAGACAGAGAGAGAGAGAGAGGCCCCGAGCCACAGCGGCCGAACAAAAAGCTTGGCCCCCTCTGGCCCGGGCCTGGCCCTGCGGCCCTGCGAAGGCCATCGTCGAAGCACCCGCGCGCAACAGCCCTGCCTGACGACCGACAGCGCCAGGCTGGGAACAGGCCAATGTGCTGCAGTGGACAATCGAGATGCGACGCACGCGGCCGGGGGCAGGCCATGCGCGATACCATGGCTGCCATCGCATCGTGAACAGATCACGGCACCGCGACGTCAGTCGTCATGGCGTGCATGTCTTGGTGCTGGTGGTGGTGGTAGTGGTGGTTTGGGCCTTCTGTGACGACCCCCCGCCCGCTGTTCCTTCTCTCTCGCCTCCTCCCCTCCCCTCCCCTCCCCGCAACTCCGCAGCGCAAGCGAACGATTCGCCAACGGCCTGGATGAAGGCTGCTGATCGCACTCGCCGCCTTGCATCTGCCCAACGTCAGAATAATTGGGGAGCGAGGCGTGACGTGACCCGAACCCTCGACACCACGTCTCAACACTGCATCGACATGGCCAAACGCCGCATTGCACCATGGTCAGCGCACACAGCAACACATGGCCCCCCCTCTTCCAGAGCACCCATCGTCAGGCGAACTGCAAACGGGCAGCCAAACAATTCCAAATCACTCGGGCCTTGGTGTGCACGCGCAACCCCTCCCGCTTGGCTCGGGTGAGGGCTCGAGTTGAGTAACAGGGAAACAAGCACACACGCACACACAGAGAGAGAGGGAAAAAAAAAAAAAGGGACCGGGAGGGCGAGATTGAAGGATTCGGCTCGGTGGTTGAAGGGCAGGAGTCAGGAAAGAGGGCTGAATGAGGGAACGGGGCGGGAAGCGAAGGGAACAAGCCCCCCATGCGCACCATCATCACCCCAGATGAATGTCACACCACCAGAAAGCCAAAGCGCGAGAAAGGCGGTCGTAATGCCGCACTGCCCGTTTCAGCTAGATGCCTGCCCCATCCGGCTCGCGCGCTCGCGAACAACACCTGCTTGCCCGTTTCGACCGCCACTGCAAAACAACACAGCTGAGCAAGAATAATTCCCACCTGCTGGTTGGTTCGCCGGGGAAATTCTGCCTCGCTCATGCGTTCGACACGCTTCCAGCCGTGCCGCGCCCCATTCACAATATTCCCGCAACTGCCGCGACCTCTCGCCTCTCGCTGAGGAAAAGCCACCACCAGAAGATTGCTGCAAACGCGCACGCACCCCCCCTCTCCAGCCCTATAAACACGTGGTAGTGGGCCCACCGCCAACATCGCCTGATGATGATGACGAGCGGCGGCTGATGAACAGCCCAGCCCTTGCTCCGCCAGGCCGGACGGGCAGGCAACCAAGTCAAAACGTCCCCAACCAACTGTTTGTGGAAACGCCGTCGTGTGGCACGGCCCGCGCTGCTTAGCTCGTAAGCCCTGTTTTTCTTCCTGCCGACTCTTGGGCTCTTGGAATAAAGGGATTCGCGGAATGCGAGCGAAGGAGCATCCAAACCCGGTATCGGGCACGGAGGAGATGGCTGACCGCGGAGGGGAGGGGCATGGGAACTTCTCGCCAAACCACGGACTTGAGCGGCACCTCGCTCGGGTGCCCTTCCCTCTGACTGGACCGTGAGGGGGCGGCGTGGAAGGAGTAGAGGCAGATCGATAGAATATTTCTACTGCTGTCCCAGGCGTCCTCTCTTCCCTCCCTTTTGCGGGAGCTTCCTATATACACCATCAAGCCTCACCCGGTGTTGACACCTGAGCACCGACCCAAACACCAATACCCAAAAAAGGGAAAAATCCAACCGCCTCTCGAAACTGCCATTTCTGGTCTACCAAGCGCATGACAGTCTACGATCCGTATACAGCCCTGCTCGACGCGCCGTCTCCTGTCTCTTCGTGCCCGTTCCCGCGTCCGTCCCCGTCCTCGTCCCGACCCTCGACCTCCTCGTCCCATGCTGTCACGGTAGCACAACAGGGGGAGGGGGACAAGCACCCGGAGAAGCCACACCAGCCGGGCCAGCCACCACCATCACCACCACCACTACCACCACCACCCTACTCGGCTACCTTCCACCAGCATCCGTCTCTTCGAACCACCATCTTCGAGCCGACCTCTTTCGAACATGGCACGCTGGGTAGCTGCCTGGGCGAAGCGCTGGTAAGCTCCGTCCAGCCAAGACGACAACAACAATGACCATGGGGCGAGCTGATCGAACACATTCCCGACTTGCAGAATGCAGTCTGCGATAATCGATAATCTCTGCTCCGCGTCGTCGTCGTCGTCGTCGTCGTCGTCTTTCAGACTTCCTCTCCCCTTGTCTTTTAATGCCTGCCTCATCGTCCCTGTACTCTTTCCGGCTTCCACAATACTACCTCTCTCCCACCATCGCGTCCTCAACCAGCTTCACACCCTCTCCTCTCACTAGCATCCTCACAAATTGCACCCAAACCCCACCTCTTACCCATCCTCCCTCAACCAACCCTTTCCGCCTCTTCCGACACCTTCCTGCCCATCCAAACCCACCGTGCGCTAACCCTCAGACGCCTCGACAGACCCCATCGTCGCCCTCCAGTCCCGCCGTCCAGACGGCGAACACCGACTCGACCATCCCGCCCTCGCCGACCCGCCACTCCGTGACCTTCTCCGCGTCCACGCCCGCCCCGTCCGACAAGACGACCGCCTCGCACCACAGCCGGCCGCCGAGCCGCTCGGGTAGCAATAGTACGAGACACTAGGAAACAATGATAACGGATTGGATCAAGGAGAGAGGAGAAGCGGTGAAGGGCGAAAGGGGGGGTGACCGTTTCGGCAGGACAGGGAGAGGAGGGGTAGGACTCAGTGTGTCCATCCTCTATACGACTGCAAACGGCAAAGGATGACAACTGGAAATGGAATGGGGTGATGATGAGTGGAAGCGACGCTGCGATGACGATGTCGACGAACGAGGGGACTCTCTTTGTGTGTCGTGTAGAGAGAAAACACATACACACTCTGGCTGAGGAAGGAATCGATCGCGACCGACCGAACCGAACCGAACCGACCGACCGACCGGCCGGCCGACAGATCGAACGAACCTACCTATCTACACGCACATGCACACACACACACACACACACTCTCTCTCTCTCTCTCTCTCTCTCTCTCTCTCTCTCTCTCTCTCTCATCCTCTTATCGCCCGCGAACAAGCAGCAATGATTACATCATCATCATCATCGTCGTCGTCGACGAGGTCGCAGCGGCACAACTGAGGAAGGGGAAGCGTTTGAGCATGTACGATTAAGGTTAAGATTGCACTTGATCGGATTGAAAAAAAAAAAAAAAGGGAGTAAGACAGAAAAAGGAAAAAGGGTCCATCATCCCGATGAATCCGAGAAATGCGGGTATCACGGCAACAAGACGGCAACGAGACGAGATAATAATAACGACGGGCGCCAACGCATGTGATCGACAGCTTTCCTTTTACCGGGTACTGTGGAGCCGGAAGGATGACGATGATGAAGGTTCGGGGGTCAAGGGAGGGAGGAGCCAGCGAGGTATAAACAATGGCATAATCTCGGGCTTTTGCGCTTGTTAAAGTTCGCTCAAGAAAAGTAGGTGTGTGTGTGTGTGTGTGCAGCGGTGGGGAAGGTTGAACCGCGGAACAAGCATGTGGGGTCTGCACAGAGAGGGCGTTATACGGCGTGCAACCTCTTGCGTGTGCTTTGGGCGCCTGCTTGCCTGGTTGTGCCGGGCGGGAAAGTGGAGAGTGGAGTTGAGAGGAGGGAAACATGGGTACCACCATCGGGTATGAAAGAGAAGGGGCGCAGTGTCGGGCTTCAGGCCATGCCTCAGCGATCGGAAGAGACGGGCTGCGCGGCTACTTTGACCGCATTAATACGAGGAAAGGGGACGCATCGGCGATCTCTCCACTACGCGAAGTCACCCAGGCAATGGCTGGGGGACATGAGTAATGAGGTAAGAATGGAAGAGAAGAAGCCAGAGGGCGGACGCGCAACGGAAGGGAGAATGTGGGTCTTGCGGTTAGCAGCAGCAGACCAAAAAGACGGGGCCGCAAATTTGATTGCTGACCAATGCCAGCAAAGACGACGCGCGCATTTGCCATCTTTCGAGCAGATTGCAGGAAAAAAAAAGTTAACGATCGATTCTGGCGCCTGCAGAACAGGTTTCCGGGAACTGTCATGCTATCCACCATCCACATCGGCAGAACCCGAACACTTCTCGTTCTTCTAACATTACCTTTTTGCGGGTCCTGCTCTTTTGCAAAAGGAAAAGCCAGACAGTCAATTATGAGATGCAGGCTTGAGACGAAAAGACCGTCAAGTTTCCCCATGCCGGAAAAGCCGAGAGGAGGAGGAGGAAAATCCGGGAAAACGTTCAACCATCAGTCTGTTGTCCCCCTTTTTTCTTGGTTTTTTCTTCCCTTTCGTATCCTCCCATATCTCCGCGTCTGTGCCATTTTCATCATCCGAGAGACCGTTCATCAGCCAAGAAATCGATGTCGTCTGAGACTTGAGAAGGAGAGTAATAGGAGATGTGAAATGTTCAACAGGTGGCCCCTTCAACGCCGTGCTCCTCAGCGCGTTCAGCAACACAAGGAAAAGCTTACTAGCGCGCTCTTCGTAGCCATCCAACGCCAATAGCGACTAAAACAGAAAAGTATAGTAGAGATGTGTGCGCGCCGTAAATGCTCATTTGCGCTTCGTTCGTGTAAATGTGGCGGTTAGTGTGCAGGAGTGGGGGGTGGTTGCATGTACGATGAAGATAGCGGAGAACAAAAAGTAGTCGTATAGCTTTGACGAACGCAAACAGCATCTAACAGGCATTCTTCGGTTTTCGATGCAGGCCTGGGTTTAGCCAGGGCAGCCAGAAGGAGCGGGTGGGCCGTTGTGGAGTTTCAGATCCATGACATACTGCATCAGACTGCAGTCCTCGCATTTGACGAGAGCCTGTAGCGCCTTGATGCGTGTCCTGAGCAGCTGATTTTCGTCTGCAAGTTGCTTCTTGTCTTTTTCCATCTGCTTGATGTATGCGGTCGCGCTGGCCAGAACGACGGCTTTGCTGGGCTTCGAGGGCGTGGGCAGATCTTCGATGTCGCCACCCTCACAGCCCCTGGATGATTGCTGAAGAGCGGGTACAACTCGTCTCAGCGAATCCAGTTGTGTGTTCAGGGATTCACGGTACTTGCGCTCCACCTGATTATGTGGCAAACGGCGGCGGGTCTTACCCTTTCCGTCGCCGGTGTCCGCGCCCTGCGCGTTACCACCAGCGTCCTCGGGCGAGTGGGAACCTGGGCTGCTCTCGTTCTTGACGCCTGATGATTGTTGCTGTTGCGTCTGCTGCGACTGCGGCTCTGCAGTCCCGGAGGTGCTCTTGCTGAAGAGTCGACCAGAAGGCTCCCGGCTTGAATCACTTTCGCTGCGCTTCAAACGAGGTCTACTCTGGATCTCTACCACACCTTCGGGCGACTCCTTGGAGGGAATGGGGTCCTGGGTCAATAATGAAGAATCGATCGTACCAGCGAAGTTGGAGTCGTCTGTGTTGGCGAAAAGAAACGGAGCGCAGGCGCCTCCACAAGTGGATGGGTTGGGTGGGGTTCCTTCCTTGCTGTGGTTGGGGCAAAGGGGCGAAGTCCAGCACGCGGAAAGGGTGTCAGCCTTCTCTGAATTCCGGTTCCGCTTCGTGGTCAGATCGGTCTCAGGCACTTCATTGACAGTGTCGAGCGTGGATACAGAGTTTTTGGCTGCGCCTCGAGGGCCCTGCGGGAAGGTGAGGTCCTCGACGTAAGCAGCTGAACGTGGGTCCTGTGGAAATGCGGTCACAAAGTTCTGCTGAATCTCTGCGAGTGAGGTGGTTGAGGGCATGCTGGGAGGCGGCTTGTTCTGCTGCCGTTGCTGGGCTGCTGCCGACTGGTTGGCGGACGGGTTCATGCCGTTGGTGGCACGAGACTGCTGGAACTGCGGCATGCGGCCGTTGGGGTCAGTCAGATCGACAACCTCGTTGAAGTTCTCGGGCGACGAGTCGGACGTGGAACCGGCTAGCGTGACGGCACCCAACGGCTCCAGGACCTCGAGGTCGCTGAGGAAGTAGTTGTTAGGGTCATTGTAGAAGGCATCGGAGAAGTAGGTTTCCTGGTTGGCGGTCTGCTCATACGGGCTGAAGTCGGGAGGACCTTGAGACACGGCAGCCTGGGAGCCCTGGCCGGCAGGCGCTGAGGTGGTGGAGATCTGGGGCTGCTGCGACGGCTGGCGGCTGGGGTGCTGAGGCAGCTGCTGGTGGAGCTGGGCCCGGGCCTGAGGGCGCCGCTGCTGGTGCTGGTGCTGCTGGTGCTGGTGCTGCTGGTGCTGCGACTGCTGCTGTTGCTGCTGGTGCTGGTGCTGGTGCTGCTGGTGCTGCGACTGCTGCTGTTGCTGCTGGTGCTGGTGCTGGTGCTGCTGGGCGGACGGTTGATCCCAGCGGTCGTTCTGCGGATTGAGGCCGTCGTCCCCGAGGAATGAACTCCAGTTGAGAGCCATCCCTGGCGGCGAGTGGTGATCAAGGCGGCGGCGGCGGTCTGTCGCAGGCCAAAGCTGGGGGAGCTGGGCGTCCGAGAAAGGGCCACGCGTGCGGTCGCGGGCTTAGGTAATCGGGGGAGCTGCGGGCGGGTGGTGAGAGCGCCGGGGATGGATAGGTCGAGAGGGCGGCGGTCGTCGGGCGTGGGCGCTAGTTGTAGAGCTGGGGTGGGAGAGTATGGTCGTGGGGGTCGGTGGTGAAGTGCATTCGAGAACGAGGCGGAGGGTCGGTCAGCGATGACGAGATGGCTGGCACGAATTTTGTCCTGGCACAGAGTCCGGTGTGGTTACCGAGAAGCAGCCTCCGTGATGCCCCTCCTTAAGACTGGGGCCCGAACTTGTGTTTCGCCAGAGAGGCGGAATGCGTCGGGTGCTCAGGACTGCGCATCGGCGAGGGCCAGGGCAAGCGCAGGCGGACAGCAGGTGCAGCGCCAAGGGGCGCGAGCAGCAGATCCTTGGGAGTCGCCGCGCGCTCTGGCGTTGCCCACAGAGGAAAGATCAGGCCACTTTGTGCATGGGGGGTGGTTCGATCCCAGCTACGCGCGCCTGTCATAAGCAACCGCCGCCCAAAGCGAGCCCTGGAGCCCTGGAGCCCTGGCGCCCCCAGGCCCTGCGCCTGCCGATTCCCAGATCAACTGCGCTGCCCTACCCTGCGCTGCCCTGCGATGTGCCCGCGCCCGCGCCCGCGCCCGCGCCCGTGCGACTGCAGCGCGTTGAGCAGCACCCGCGGCGACAGGCCAAACCGGCGCGAGGCAGAGCAGAGCAGAGCAGAGCAGAGCAGAGCGGAGCAGAGCAGAGCAGTGCCGCAGCGGAGGCGGGCGACCACCGACGTTCGCTCGCCGCTCAGCGCCCGCGGGCGAGGCGGGCGACCACCGACGTTCGCTCGCCGCTCAGCGCCCGCGGGAGCGACCCGCGCAGCCGAGCCGGCCCCAGCGCTCGCTGCCTCGCAACAATTATTGTATAACGGGCGAGGCAATGACAGTGCAGCGCGCACTGGACGCTTCCTTGATGAGGTGCGCCGTCGGGCTGTCTCACCGGGCGCCGGACAACCACGCTGGAACCCCGTCTGTCGCCGCCGCCTGCCGCAACAGCACCAACAGCAGCAAGCGGCAGCGGCAGCGGCAGCGCAGCGCAGCCCGAGCGCTGCGGCCGCAGCGGAAGCGGCCTTCGTTCCTCGTCCCAACTGCACGCATCCGGCAAGCCAGATGGAGCAGTGCAATCTACGGGTGGGCCCTCATCGAGCATCGAGCACCACCCATCACCCTGCCACCGCCATGCAACCCGCGAGAACCGGTTTTCAAGCGTGCGCGAGCGCTGTGGTGGTCACTTCCCGGGCCAAAGCACTGGGATGCATCCCGCGCTGTGCAGCGCCTCCCTGCTTCTGGCAAAGAAAAAAAAAATATGTCGCCGTCCGTCGACCGGCGCCGGCGCCTCTCGATATTGCACGCCCGCCACGATTCTCAGGCTGCCCGCCTACTGCGCGGACTACAGTATGTACGCATGTACGTATATGTAATGTGTGTGCATTGCGCCTGGGGACCGCCGCCGACGGCCTCTCACACCACACCACACACCGGCCGCCGCGGCCGTCATATTTTCCCTTTTTTATACCCTTCTTTCCTGCTGTCCGTGCGGACCCTCACTTGCATGCGTGCTTGCACTCGCGCCCAGGATCGCCGTTAAAGTGAATTAATTATAGCTCCGTGCTAGACAAGACGGCCCACGGAAGTATGAGACCCTACTTGCGCCCACACCCTGGCCAGCTGCCGGCGTCTCAGCGCCATGTGCCAGCTGCCGACCCGCCGCCGCCGCCGCCGCCACCCTGATCAGGTTTGGGCCTGCGCCTCAGCCGTTTCTTATTCCATCCAGCCCAGCGCCTCGAGGTCTGTATTGTATGCACGATGCTGGTGCCACATTCTCCAGCGGGAAAGGCCCGCGGGGGGAACAGGCGTCAAACCCCGCACCTGGGTTCGAAGACGTGTGCCGAGGCGCTCCCACGACCCTGCGGCCACGCATGGCCTCCAGACACGCGAATCTCGCCCGCCCTTGGCGCGAGGTCGAGAACAACTCAGGAACGAACGAGCGAACGAGCAAACCCGTTCGCGTCGACGGCGAGACTGCTCCCGCTAGAGATCTCTTCGCTTCGCGCCCTCCCCTGCGCTCGCTCGACGGCCAACAGTGGGGATCTCCAGGCTGGCAGCGTGGGTTGTGTGGGTCAAGGTGGCGGATAACCCGCGCAGATCAACACTTGATCTCTCAATCTGCGCCGCTTTTCCCGCAGGCTAACGAAGCTTCCTCTGCTCATTGGGGTAATCTTGGAGCAGGTCGGATGCGGGCGGCTTCCTGTTTCAGCAATCCTCGCAAAGCACTGGCCACGGCGAGAAGAGTCCATAAGATACGCGCTCTTCGTGCGTGAAGAAAGTCGCCCTACCGGGTCCAGGCCCAGAACGGAGAGTTCGGGCCAGCGCCCCGAGTGGAACTCCTCACCGGTCGCTGACGAGGTCCTCTGCAGGTGCGGAAGATGATCCTTGGCCATGGAGTTGCTGTGCTGGCTGTGGTGGGTACGCAGGGAAGATTCTTCCTTCTTCACGACCCGGATTGATCGATCCCACTCTTCTGAGTCTCCCTTGGGCCGGAGCTGCGCCAGCGGCAACAGCGCTCGCGCGATGATTTGATTGGCTTGCCTGTGCAAATGGAACCGCATCTTCACACCATCATGGCAGCGGCGTCGTGCGCGGTATCGACGGACGACCGGGTGGACTTCTTGCTGCCGCAGACGGACGGCAAGATGGGTCGATGACAAAGCGGGCAGTACTCGTTGAAGCGGTCAAACCAGTCGTCGAGGCAAGCCTGGTGGAAGACATGCAGGCATCCGAGCCCCCGGATGTGCGCCTTGTCCTCGATTTCTTCGAGGCAGATAACGCTATACGACCGGCGTCAGCTTATGCTGCGAATGAGGCTACACAGTCTGTTTGGCGCCGCAGATCACGTACCAAACTGGGTGCTCGGACTTGTATTCTGGATGGTCTGCTTCGTGCTTAGAGCACCAATCCTTGAAAATTTGAGATTTGCAAGCGCGTTCGAGATTGAGCATGCGCTTCTTGCGAATTTCATCCTTCTTCGACTCGTTGGATCTCGAGAACCGCGGCAGGAGGATGGCCGTCCTGTTACTTGTTAGAGAAGAACGAGTACGACTGAACGGCTGATTGGCCGTACACTGCTATTAAAATGACCAGGATGATCGCGAACAGGGTGGGCAGGACGATGGTCACTGCGGTGCTCGATGTGTTGCCGCTGGATGAGGCGTCCGACATGTTGTGCAGCAGGCGGCACGCCGAATATGCAGAATAGAGATGCTGGTGGCCGTAAAGCTTGGGCACGAGCTTAGGTGCAGAGAGTGGGCTGCGGCTATTCGGAACGATTCTTGGGGACGGGTGTAGGCTGTGGAGTGGCCTGAAGGGACGTCGAATGTGCGACGGCTTGACCCTCAGGCTTGGACGCTTTGTATAGCGTGTCGTAGGTACCCATGTTGTTTCCATGCGATGTCGCACACCAGCGCGCCTCACCTGACGGTCTCACGAAGGGCCAGACGGAAGCAGTGGGTGGCACCATCGGCCAACAGAAAACAGAGCAGAGCCGCGTGACAGCGCTATGCGGCACGGGGAGACGGCAATCTCTCTCATAGCGGTGCTCAACACCATCAGGTCTCGGCAAGCAGGCCTCAACAGAGAAGAGCTCGATCCTGCGACCGCGGTCCAGCTCGCACAGTGGAGGGCGCTACAGTGCCGCACCCTTCTAGAACTCGCGCCGCGCTCAAGCGAGCAAGATTGGCGCCCGGCTCAGCGGCCCCGATGTGGGAAGCCGACAGAGGACACGCGGGTGTGAGTGATCTCGCCCACGGCGTGCATGGGTTGGGGTGGGCACACATGTGCGCACGTTGGCGGGCGGCAGGTCGCTGGGCCCTCGATCCAGCCGCGAGCAGAGATGGGCGGAGCAAGCGGTTGGACAGAAGCAGGAAGAAAGACGGCGCTGCTGAGGAGGTTGAGGAACGATCAGCGAACACATGGAAGCGAGCGCAACGGCCGCTAAAGCCGCGCCGAACAACCGACTTAGTCAAATGCCTGCGCGAGCCGGTCTTTGCCATTTTTCCCATTTTCCAATCGCCGCGCACGTGGACCTCGCGTCGTCCGATCTCTCGCGCCTCCATTATATCCGCTCCTCCCAGAATGCCATCTCTGGCTGACCTGTGTGATCCGCCACTCGCGTCGCGAGCCGAAAGGGCGCGTGGCGCCGACGCCCACAACCTCCAGGAAGTCCCCGACCAGTCCGACATCCCGAGAGCTGCTGCTCACCGGGGCACGCTCAGCTGAGGCAGGCTGGAATAAGAAAGCACACGCGCATTCTCACTGTTCTCATCTCTCTTGTCGGGCCTTTCGCTCTCCCCCTCCTCTCACTGCTTGCGCGCCTTGCATTTGGCGTGAGGACACCATCGATTCCAGCTTTCACGCCCGCCGGAATTCCCAGCGCCCAGGATGCACACGGCGACGGCCGACGGCAACCCGCAAAAACGCCGAGCGCCAGAGCATGCGGGCTGCTGGGCTGCTGGGCTGCTGGGCTGTCGCCGCCGCCGCCTTCGCCGCCGCCGGAAACCGTCCCGCCTGCCGTGATGGTCACGGTCATGCCTGAGGCATCCAGTTGGCATTCCTCCATGCCCGCCGGGTGGTGCACAAGAGCACAGCAGCATGCGACGAAGTGGAGCGTAAAGCGTGCGCGAAGCAGCTTTACCCGCCCCCTCCCAAGCAGCCGCCGCTGCCACGCCAACGCCGCCATTTTGACCGGTGCCTTAGGCACCTGCGTCTCTACCTATCAAGTGCCTACGCGCCCGGGCGCGCCATCCATCCCGTTCGCGTCATGCCATGCGCTGTGCCGGCGAGCGCGCGCGCACCATCGCAGCTTCATCCGTGTCGCAGCATATTTCCCCCCTAAGGCGCGAACGGACCCGACCTGCAGGGACTGTCTAGAGGAGCACGCACGCCACTGCCGTCGCCGCTACCCGCTCACACCCCTTCGCCCGGAGCCGTGCATCTGATGACGCTTGATGAGTTGTCGGAGACCGCCGCCATTAGCGCCGCCATAATGTTGCGGAATGCAAGATATCAGCAAGCACTTCCTGTGCGACCGCCGCATGCGTCGCGCAGGATTAAGAAAAAGCATATATACACAAGACCGCGGTGTCCCGGAAAACAGTCGATTACCGCATATCCGATTACTTGTACGACGCAGCAGCAGCGGCGGCGGCGGCGGCGGCGGCGGCGGCAACAAAAGACACAGCTGGTGCGCCGCATTTCTGCAGCACGGTCATTCAATGCTGATGACGCCATGCCTGGTCGTCATGAATAAGAAAGAAAGACGAGATCAGATTGCAGTATAAGCATCCCGCTCCCAAGAGAGGCTTTCCACTGTCCTCGATCATCAGCTGGCTTCTCCGCCCCGATTGTCTCTTATCCGTTGCCCTCGTACGAAGCTAGCAAAGAATAGGCCCCGCCGTTTTGTTGCTGTTTATATGACATGTTTTTGTTTTTGGTTTGCTGATCTTGGGGAGGTGGGAAAAAAAGATGCAAAGATAGGATCCGCTCTGCGCACATCGTCTGATACCGCCGTTCCCCCGCACGACTCTAACGAATAGGGATGCCGGATCCATAGTAGCATCTCCGTCTGGCGTAGGTGGCAAGTGGCGTGAGCTTTCAAGCCGCGAGGCTCTCTTTTCTGGGGCTCGTGTCATGATGCAGTGTTGGTAACAACGGAAATTTTACGTAGGGCTGCCGCTGCACGACGAACTGCCGCTGCTGGTGCTGGTGTGGCTGTTGCTTCTGCTGCTTGCGGGCGAGGCTGCGGCGGAGCCCGAAGGCGAGGGCTTATTCCCGGGAGGGGTAGGACGCTTCGACATGGCGAAATAAACTTCAGCGCAAAGAGCGGGATTCTGGATGATCATTTCCTGGGCCCATTTCAGGCGGCGGTCGCGCTCTGCCTGCTGGGCATGTTGGGTATCGACGCCGTTCTGCTGCTGGAGCGCTTCTATGCGTTCGTCCGCAACGGCGCGTTGCTCCAACTCAGAAGTCACCTGGTTGATGTATTTCTGGTCCGCTGCTCCCTCCCGCCGTGTTAGCGCAACTGTAATGGCCAGATTGTAGAAGGAGAAAGGTACCACCTTGCAGGGACTCGGGGCATTCGTCGCTTGCGACGTAGTCATCCCAGCGTTGCTGCACAGAAGTCCTCCTTTGACGATATGATGGCGGTGGTTGCTGTGGAGTTGGCGGGCTGTATGTTTCGTTCTGCGGAGGATATTGTTGATATTGCTGCTGGTATTGCGGGTATTGGTGGTATTGCGGGTTCGAATGGTTGTGGAAAGAACTGGAGAATGAGTTTGGAGACATTGGACCATTCTGTCGGGGTTGTTCCGGCCAGTTGCCGTACTGGGGTGCATACTGTGGTGGATTGGGGGAGGCGTACGGGTTGTACGACGGTTGATGATGGTGGTGGTACATGGTAAATACAGCTAACCCCTCCTGGGAACGCGAAACTATGAGGAATGTGGAGGCACGTGGAAGATGGGGAGAACAGTGGCGGAAGCTGGGGGATTATTTGTCAGGGCGGCGAGAAAAGACAGCAGCACACTTTTCTGGCGACACACAATGTCCTCACTCCGCAGCGACGAGCACTGTTTTTATATCCCGCATGCCCTTGGGGCTGGAAGCCGGGACCGCCGTGTCAAGACTCTTGAGTTTGGTTACCCTGATCGCATGATCGAATTCTGAATGCCATTTTGCCCTCGCGCCAGAAATTTGCTGACGCAGCGTATCGGCGATATGGCATTTCGGACTTGTGCGCATGGCATTCTGCTGCGAAAAGTGAGATCCTCGTAGCAACGTCCGATGCACAACTTGGCGATCAGCCGGGTTCTTTGCACGGGCCACTTCTGCCCTCCAGGGGTCTGCCAGGCTGGGGTCATACATTGACCGTTGGGTGTTGCTGTGCCCGCCCGGATAAGAGCCCTGTTCTATCCAAACAGTTCCAAAACGCGCTCTGAACCCGAGCTCAGAACCTTATTTCTGGGGCCCTGCCGGCCGTGCCGATTGGTCAATTGCGGAACGATCAGAACAGTTCGAGCCCTAAATCGCACGCACTTATCGTAGCACATTTTCTTCAGGCTCTTCGGTGCTTGTCGTGTTTGCGACGGGCCGACCTTTGTTCATTTAGGCTCTCATCGTAACGAATGGGGCGGAACTAAAGCGACCCCGCGAGTAATGGAGGTCCTGCAGCTACTCTAGCCTACGCGGAGACACCACGTTGACGTCGATCACCGTCGCTTTCTGCGGACGCAGGGTACAAAGCTTCGTGGGGCGCGTCAATCAGCTAGCTAGCAGCTCGAGGGCGCTTGGGACGTTTGGATCGGAGCTACTGATTATCATGGGTTCCTGCAATGATATGGGAGTCGGAATACGGGTTTCCCGTAAACGAGGGACTGGCGAATTACGGCACAAGAGGGCAACAAGATGTATCGCAATACGCTTTAGCGTCGCCGAGCGGCAATTGTTGCGTCCAGTCATGGTCTCCCGTTCCTTCAGCCATTGTGCCGCGGCATCTTTGCCTGGATTCCACCTGAGCGATATGCAGTACCTATTTCCCGTTGGTTTAGCGAGTACGTGACGGTGTTCCGCCTTTCATCATACCACTCCTGACTACCATCGGCGATGGTCTGCGTTGAGAGCTGGTGGGAGCTATGGCCAGTGTTGCGGTACTTTGGGGCTGTGGGCCGCAGCCGATTGGGTCCCGCAAGGCCCAAAGAGCCCCTCGAAGCTACCGTCCTGCCTGTGAAGCGAGGCTGGGCTTTGCAGCCAGCCCATCCATTTCGCGTCATGTAAAGTAACGCCAGATCGTCTTGAAACAGTCAGGCAGCAAATGTAAGGCGACGTCATCTGGGCTGAATTCATAGATCGATGATTGCGACGCTGAGAACATCGGCGATGTATTGCTGATCCTGTCCACCTGGGAGGCGTCCACGTAACTCTTACCAGACCGCTCTGAAGGTACGGCTCATACAGAGCGCCTTCTTGCGCAGGTGGAACGCCCTAAGCTTGGCCTCTTACGGCAGACGAATACCGGTGTCATTACGGATCCACGGGCGACACCTGCTCCGGTACAGGGGAAATCACAGCAGCACCCGAAGTAGAAAGATGGGTTCACTCTGCCGGCGCCCAGCATTCGCCCGTGGCCTAGGCCTTGGCCACGGCAAGCTATAACGGTGATGTAATCGTACCGGCATCCGCAGTGTAAAAGTGGGCGTAAACCGACGAAGCGGTCGTTGAAACATACGTGGAAAACCGCTCTGACAGCGGAAACGGCCGGGCCGCTGCCGGACGCCTATCTATGTTAGCCCAGGAGAAGTAGTAGAAGCAGTCTGTAACAGAGATTCATTGTGTGCCTAGTAGATTGCTAGATGGTTAATGGCTGGTGACCTGAAGCTCCCACATCCTGTGCCATGCGACATAGATTTCGATTGTCGAGCATCGGCTTGCTGCACGAGTCTCCGATTGCAACGTATGACACAGCATTCATTTATGTAGGTTGCTAGAGCACTTGCATCCTTCGGACCATACGCAGGAGAGCGGGCTAGCCAGAGGCGGGTGACAGATTACCCTCACTCCGCTCTACGGGCTCAGTCGGGACAAGTGCGCTCTTGGGCTTGCTTGCAGCATGACTCGCAGCTGATATGGGATTTGGATCCTGGAGATGCGTGTTTCCCCAGCTCTTGGCGAATCATTCCATAAAATCATTGCCTCATTCGTCATCGAGCAGGCCGAACACGCCAGGCTCCGCTTAGTGGCAGGGATTGTGTCCGTCAGTAGGAGGGCCAGGGGCCCTAGGGAGGAAGCTCCGGACTGAGTTCGCTTTGCGCTCGGCTGCCTTGTTGGGCTGGGGCTGGATGAGGCGATTCCCGGTCTTGCATGATGTGACGCAGAGAGCGAGATCAGGCCGATGTGGCACAGCGGGACGGCCGGAGGCGATCTGAGGCAGGAGTTGGCGGGAGTGCCGAGCGAAGAAGCGTCGTGAGGCTTCGAAGGCAGCCAGCGGCGGTAAGTGCGGCCGGGACCGCGGGCGGTGGCAGAAAAACCTCGCTTAGTCACTCACCACCGACGTCAGCCTACTTAAAATTTCCTCGACCTTCGCTCGACTCATCTTTCCTCCTCCAAGGGCCGCCCTCGCCAATGCTGCGTTTCTTTGCTCACAAACAGACACCGGGCCCCGCTCGGCTGTCCCTGTACGCAAATGAGAAATTCGGAGTAATCTTCAACTTCACCCGCCACCGGCCGGGCCTGTCCCGGCCGCTCTGGCCGCTGCCCGTGAGGGCCTGGCGCGAACGCGCCTGCTCCTGGCATCAGAAAGCTCAGGGCCAACCGGCGGCGCTGTCTTCGGGCGGCGTTCGCGCAGGTCTGTACCCCTATGGGAGTCAGGGCGAAGATCGTGTGCGCCAGAGCGCGACACTTCAGTGCAATACGCGGCGTACCGTATCCCGGTATCATTCGATTCCGATTACTCTGGCGAGGGCGGCCCTTCACTTCTTTTCTTTCAAGGTGCGTTTGTCTCTCACTTACTATGTTTCTTGTGAGAGGCCAGTCAAAGGATACTACTAATGAACCATGCCGTTTGTCATCCTGCCCTACGATGCTCGCCACCCCTCAGCCGATCCTTCGTACATTTCGAGAAAGATTCAGCGGGTTCATAGTGAACGTGCTGAACATTGTGCGATTCCTTGCTTTGGCCATTTCTTTTCTCACTAGATCGTCCATCGCATTCCGCAATACAGTACAATACTCCTTAACGAACGACTCTTTCGTGTCATCTCGGATCCTCTGTACTTTACAGCCCCGTCAAAACCTGCCGTAGACTCGTGATTGTCGCACATCCATTTCCTCATCCAGTTTCCGTCTGTCACCGTCGGTCAACGGTGCCTTATCTGCTCCCAGATCCCGGTCGTTAAGACATTTCCCCATCCGTCGAAATCCGCAAGTCCAACGCAAACCAGGCCTTGCTTGTAGCTCCGTGCGGTGGCAACGTCGATCTCGCGGAGGTGTCTCCCCCTATTGAGCAAGTCGAGACGGCGCTATGTACGGCCTTATTCCCCAACTTTATCTGGACCGCGATCGAGATTTTGGTGGTAATCGTATATATGAGGGCGCTCCCTTACCGAAGTTCCATCAGGCCGTTCGATCCCTCTTGTTCCTACACGATCCCTTCCCCTTCAGCACAGCCTACCTCCCGGACCCGGACTGCGCTCAAATCCAAGCTGTGGCGCCACGTAGGAGCCTGATGGCTCCACAGCAATATTGAAGATGCGGTCCGGAACCCAAGATTTCGATGCCAGCCAGGACAGCAAACTCAACACATTCCCATTCCACCAACCAGATCTTCTTCCGCACGGTCTAAGTAACCGCCCTGCCCCGAAGACCCTGTTCCTCATGCCCCGGCCAGGGCCTTGTTAGGTCCGCATGGGTCCGTGCCGTCTCATCTTTGGAGGGTAATGAAGTCCTAAGACCCCTTTCATATCTCGCTCAAATCCAGTACCCATCCTCTGGCGTCGAGTATTTCCTTTCACGGATTTCTTTCCAGGATACCGGCTTGCGCCGACAACGATCGAGTGAGGAATGCATAAGTGTGTCTTACGCGTCACACCGCTCATGACAAGCGTCAGCTGTCATCTCTTCGGCGGATATCTTCCGGCATCCCCAACATAAGTCACTGATTCGCACCGTTGGGATGGTGGTGTCCATGCATAAGAGCCAAGGTCTGCGAGATCAATTTCATAATCATTGTCTTAAGAATCCATATGTATACCTGTCCTGATTCTGTTTGCAGTCTCTTCTTTGCTTTACTCGGCAATCCTTCATTCCGTGAAAGTCTGTTCCTCTAACGTTTCCGCGGCAGATGTGTCTCTTTCGTTTTCATTCCATTATCAAGATGATTCCTCATCACGCGCCGACGTGATATCCTTTATTCGAAATCTATACCCTTACCCGTCATCTCCTTACTATCATGTCTCTACTCTAGCATATCTAAGGGAGGCCTTCCTCTTGTTCCGTCCTGCTCCCTTCTCTTTTATCTGCTTGGCCTCTCCTTGTCGCCCACTCCCCCCCTTTCTTCTCCCGACCAAACAACTCGCCCGCCTCCTCCCCATCTTCCATCACCCATCCGACCCTCCCCGCATCGCCACCCCACCCTATCCCAATCAGCAGGCCAGCGGCTTCCAGCACCGAAGCCAGGAACCGGCAACGACGAGCCCCCAGCCTAAGCGCCACCGCACCGCCCGCGCGCCGCGGCCTGCCCCCTCTCCCGCTCCTGCTCCCGCAGCCTCCCTTCCTCCACGCCGCGCATCCACCTCCAGATCTCCTCCACGCCCGCGACCCGTCGATCCTCTGCCGACGCGACGCCGGCTCCGCGTGCCAGCGTCCTGCTCGCGGGCACGGGCGAGCCAGAGAACCACGAGCCCTCCCACCGGTCCTCGGCCAGGTCGGCTTGCCAGTCCGCCGTCGGTGCCACGTTGTGCTGCTGGTGCTGATTCTGCTCTTGCTGCTGCTCTGTCTGCGGCTGGTGGTGCTCGTGCGGTCCGCACCCATAGTAGCAGGCTTGGACGTGCGGTTGGCTGCGCGGCGGGCACTGCGGTGGTGGTAGAGTCGGCTGAGCTGCCTGCCAGAACAGCGTCTGCTGCCGCTGCATGCGCTCCATGTACCTCTCCTGCGCTGCGGCGGCTGCGGCGGTGGTCTCGGCGGTGGTGGTGGGGACGAGCCTGTCCGCTGCGTGGCGCGGGTGGGCGGCTCTCTGGGCCTGGGAGGAGTCGTGGTTGTTGTCGGTGATTGTGGTGTTAGTGGATGGGCCCGTGGACGCCATGGTTGCGTGGCGATGATGGTGCGGAGTCTGTAGAGAACGGTTACCCAGAACAGAGGGGCCATTTTTGGAAGAATGAACGGGACTAGCCTCGAAAATTGATGGTTGTGTGGTGGTGCGTTGGAACCGTCGCGTCAAAATGTGTGGAGAGCGTGGAGTTGAAGGGGGAAGGTTGGTAGAGAAAGGCGGGCGTGTGTCGCATTCGCAAGGCTTGACATCCGCGCAGGCCACCCGGGGTTTCTCCAGGTACACAAACAAACAACGCGCCTAACTTACGGGACAGCATTATAAGAAGGCGTGGAGAGCGGAACCTTCTGGATAACGACGATAAGGCGGTGACAATTCACACGAAAAGATGGCAACACTTTCACGCTGGACTCCAACATACAGTATGCAAACCGGTTTTATTGTGCTAGTCCCTCTAGAACAAGATTCCCTTGGACCATACCCAATATCGCAACGGATCGTTCGTAGAGCTTGACCAGTATCTCAAACCCTAGACTTGTGAAGTTCCCAAGAAGAGAGCCCCATATCATTATCCGCCGCCATTGGACCGCATTCCGAAGATTTTCTCCTTCCGATATCGAAAAGCTTTCTGGGGTATCCTTATCCAAGAAGACCCAAATCCAGTTTTTCAGTAAATGGCCCCTCCGATTGACGGTAAAGAGCCGTATCAGCAGCAAAGCCGCTAACACTGTGTTGAACGTTTAGACGATCGTAAACAGAGAGCATGAAACCGTCGAGGCTCAAGTGACCAGCACATCGGACAGCCCTTCATGCCTGACCCAAGGGTCGCGCCTCGTGCTCAACCGCTCAAGCGTCGCCGGTCGGACCGTGGCCATTCGAGCCGTTGCCCTCGGAGGGAGTGTTGCTGCCGAACCGGCTGCTGTGGCGCCTGTGGCGCTGGTGGTTCTGTTCTCCGTTGGCGCCATTGCTGCGGAAGACGTCCTCGAGGTTATTGCCGAAGAAGCCAGGAGCGGGAAGGCCAGCTGGAGGAGCGGAGCCCACACCATTCATACCCATGCTCCAGTCGAACATAGGCTGGATGTTGCCGTTCTGGCGGTAGGCGTCAGCGTTCGCGGCCCTGGTGGCGTTGGTGGTGGTGTCTTGGTCGCCCGGGATGAAGAAAGCCGTGGCCGGGTCGCCCATACCGTTCGAGACGCGAGCGGGGCGAGATGGCTGCGGGGTGGGCGAGGTAAGGGCCGGGCCCGGGCCGTTAGCAACAAGGTCCATGTGGTTGCCATCGCCGTTCATCTGAGTAGAATTGCCGTTCATCTGAAGGCCATCACCATTCACCTGAGTGCCATTGGTGTATCCGCCTCCATAGGGGACCATGGCATTGTGGCGCGGAGCCGGGGAGCCGGTGGAGGCAAAGGCCTGCGAGTAACTGCCAGAGCGGCCCGAGCCGTTGGAGGTGACACTCGAGGCAAGGCTGCTACCGGTCTCGGTACGACGGTGGTGAGGGAGCTGGTCATGGTACGGAACACCAGCATCGCGCCAAATCTGGACAAGGCTGCGCGGATCGTTGTACAAGTCTGGCCTGTGTGTTGGTAATCACCGGAGGCGATCTTTTGACTTGGGAGTCGTGGGGAGAACTTACCAGGAACATCGCAAAGAGCCTCCCTCTGTTCCTCAGTCATCTGAGGAGCGTCACGCGGGCCACGCCTGCCTCTGCCACCTCCAGAGCGGCCGGGGGTGTTGGGGTTGGAGGACATTTTCAGAAGATCTGAGGTGTTGGAGCGGTCAACAGTGACGATGAAGCTGCGGCTGAGATGTTAGGCGCAATTGCAAGAAAGAGCGTGTCAATGAGCAGCTTACGAATGATGACCTAGCACAGGCGCTGTAGGACAGAGCGGGTTGCGAAGGAGAGGGAGGTGGACGAGGGCTGGAGGATGTGGTGGATACGGATGTGGGTGCTCGAACAGGCGGATTTATATAGCGGCATGCGAGTTGGCGCACTGCAGGCGGCGAAAAGGGCAGGAACCCGGGCAAGCCATTACACCGGCTCGCAGTTTAACCAAATTGGCAAGTGCCCATTTCACTGTATGATGTAGCAGTGTTACTGATCCGTCTGCACAGTCCTTCCTCTTCACCTACATTCGAAATCACGTCAGATATTTTATTGCTAATTTCTAGCCAGTTACATCTCAGAAGTCCCTTTTGTCAGCCCCTCTCATCTTCAATGCCGTTAAGCCCCGTGGTTTCGCAAAACAATAGTAATTCCTACCGTCCTGTCTTGTCCGATCCTTGCTTTTTATGCCATTCCCAAGCTGAAATTCAGTCTGTTCAATGCAGAAATGATCGAGCAGTAGGTCCAGACTGTTTCGCAAATTGCTATCATGAGAACCAGGTGTCGAGTGAAAGTGAGGGCAACAATCAAAATTGCAACAGCCTTTTCCATTTTTCAAGCCCTACGATCGTAGCACTGTCTCGTCTCCAAGTCTTGAAACCCTCTGACACTCACTTGTGACCATTAAACTGGGCCATCATCCGTTTCCTCAATGACGGCGTCAGGGCAGGATGAACCAGGCGGAGAAGGCCAGAACATTTCAGACGAAGGTGACCCGGCGCACCGAAATTCCGGGCCTTCGGAAGCGCTCCTCTGACTCTGACGGCGGCGCTTAGTGTGCGCCGCAAGCTTTACGGCCAATTCCTGTAGAGCCGCATTCTCCTCCTCGCGGCTGACTTCCTGCTGACGGAGGCTGTGCGAGACCGCCCTGTTCATCTCCTCTTCGATATCCTGGTACATGATCATCGCGGCCCTGCGACACTCCTGTAGGTTGGAGCTGTTGCTGTCGGGCAGCGGGGGTGACGTGCTCTCACTACCAATTTCAAGCCACGCGCGGCAGTTGTCCTCGTTCGGGAGGGGAAAGCGAGTCTCAGAGCGCGGTACAGTGGGGTGCTGGTCGTATTCTGCGATTGCTGGGCGGCTCGGGATAGGCGGAAGAGAAGGGCTGTGGTTGTTGACCTGCTGAGGAAAGATCCGGGTCTCTGTAGGCTGATATGCCGCAGTCATGGACATGAAACTATGCTCGGTGGCAATGGAGCTGCTGACGTCACGTTTAGGGAGGTGAAAGTGATCAGAGTACGCGACGCCATGTGGCACGAAACCGGGAGGCAATGGTATCGGGCACGCAGCATATTCGCTACCTCCATTTGTCAAGCAGTCGAAGGACTCCGGCATGGATTGCGTCGCGCCCGCCATATCGTTGCACGGAGCAGCGTTAGGAAACGGCGAGAAGTTGAGAAGTTGCTGATTTAGCCGCTGCTGAGAGGACGCGTCGACTTTTCCATTGTTTTCTGTCATAGCCTCGTTGTTTGCATAGGACGCAAGAACCACTTGGTTGTTTGGCGTAGAGACGCTGTGCTGATCCTGCGGAGGACTGAGGATGGTGGGGAGGTTAACCGTGTCACCAGCGTCCAATGGCACAGGCTTGCCGTCTGCCAGAGCCGCGATTTCCACCGGGTTCAAAGCAGCAAGCTCATTCTGCACGATCTTGTAACGTTCATTACGAGTACTCCATTGTTCTGTACATTGAATTGGTCAGTTCATGTAGTCGACCGTTGGTGAAGGCGCAACTACTTACTTCCACCGCGTCGAATGTGGCGGTTCAGAAGGGCAGAGTTCAAGGTAAATGTGTTGGTTTTATCGTATGCCGTAGCCATTCTGAATCAGAGTTAGTCGGTCGAAGTTCACTCTCAGGCCAATTGTCGTTGATTCTAATGGGGTTTTTGAGCTCCGGAGGCCGACATGAGCAGGAGGCGGCAAGTCGCAATGGTTTTGCGATTTCGCAATTGGTTATGGTGATGGATCGGTGAGGAAGGAAAACAGAGAACGAAACTGAGAAAAGAAAGATCTTGCATTTGGTTCAGCTACACCAAATCAGGTGAGATAGTGAATGGAGGCTGTGGTGTAAAAGTGCATTGGATTCTAGTCCGGCCATCTTCTACATGCGCAATCTTCCCTCAACAGGTATTGTCTACCGCCATTACGGAGTACCATCCATCCTCCTATTTTCTTTTTCGTTTTCCTTTTATATAGGCACGCCTTGAAAATTATCTTAGCAGCCGCAAGTGCCGCACCGTCGATAATATGAATTTCCAGCTAAGCTAAAATCCGTCACAGCTGTAACCTATCATAAGACTCGAAAAGCCCGCGACTAAGGCTCTATAGAGTTCTAGAACATTAAACATGATTAGATGAATGTTGAAGGAGGTATTTCATATAGCAATGAAAAGAGAATTTTCATTCCATCTGGTATCTCGGACAAAGAATGAAAAACGGCGATATTTACTATTTCATGGAGTTTAAACATGCTTTTCCGCGGCAAACGATTGTATTTACAGTTAAAATCAAGTATTTACAGAAAGTCGTCACCGGCAGAACGTCTAACTGTCTTCGACTGAGACGGCCGTTCCCGCTCTTAAATGACAGCTGAACCTCTGGCCGGAACAAGAGATCAGACTTTTCAGGCAATCTGTTCCTAATTGCTTTGTTGATGAATCCGTTTAGCAGGCAGGCAGAGAAGAAAGCTTGCCCTGTGCGCCCTGGCAGTTGGCAGTAGTGGAAACCTTCTCGCTGCTGCCGCTGCCCTTGGTAACACCCTTGTACTCCTGGCAGACCTTCTTGGTCTTTCCACACGAGTTGCTGATGGTAGCGGCTAAGTGGGCACTTTAGCATTGGAGTTTCATCTTGATGGGTTGCGAATTGGTGGGGCTTACTGTCACCGTAGTTGGAGTTGATGCCGACGAGGTCAGAAGTCAAGCCGTTGGCGCGAACACCATCGACGACAACGTTGCGAGGACCACCGTTGTTAGTGCAGTCGCCGCAGCTGCGGTAGAGCTTGCCAACGTTGACGACGGTGAAGTTCTTGATGGTGACGGTGCCGCGGCCGTTGTGCTGGACAACCTTGTCCGCGGCGTTCTGAGCGCCACCGCCCTGGATGAGGACGTTGCCGCTGCCGAGGGCAGAGATGGCATCTGATCATGTTAGCGACTGTACGGAGATTTGGCTCGGGCTCCCTATCCACTCACCCTCGCAGACATCGCGGAACCAGACGTTGGTCAGGGTGCAGGCACCCTTGCAGTGGACACCCTCCCAGGCATTGGCACCAATAATGACATTGGAGATGCTGGCACCGTTTTCGAGGATGAAGACAGCGCTGTCGCTGCCAGTGTCGGGGTCGTCATTGCAAGCAACACCACGGTCGTACTCCTTGTTGCCGAAGTCCTGGGAACCGGAGATGGTGCTGGGCTGAGAAAGAGAAATGATGCTTCCGGAGCGAGTAGGGATGTTCAAAGTCTGCGCAGAGGCAAGACCGGCCACGGCGGCGGTGAGGGCGGCATAAATGAACTTCATGGTGAAAGTAAGAGTGTTGCAGTGAACCTTTCTGTGGAGAACGTGAGTAGGAAGCGCACTGTTGATCTGGGATGGCCTTCGTTTCTGACGCCATCGACGGTCCTTTATAAAGCCCTCCCCAAGACAGCTACGATTGGGGTTTGATTCGTGGTAGTCGGCTTTTCCGCCGTTCTCCTGATGCCAAGTAAGCCTAGGCCGGAGGCATTAGCTCTGCACAGTGGCGCTGGGTACCGCCGTGCAGTATAGGAAGTCATGTTTTGCAGTGAGCTCGCTTTCTTCCGGGCGTCAACCACTGGAGTAGTTTGTGTCTTGGAAGTTCTTGGCCAGCTATGGCTTTTGGAAGTCGAGGAAGGTGCTACTTGGCAGTACCTAACCGCGCTATTTAGATGAAGAGACGTCTCATCAGACATCTCGCTAAGGATTATCCATCAATAGGACGAAGAACAGGGTACCTGCCTGTATCTCAGACCGGGGCATGCAGGAATTGCACGTAGAGGATCTTCATGGCTGTTACTGGTTGCTCGGTCTTGGAATTTCGGTTATTTTTAAGGTTATGTGCTTGCATGCAGCGAGCGATATGCTTATTGTGTGGCTGTGGGGAAAGTTGGTTACGCAGCAGCGAGCCTCCGTGGGTGCTGGTTTCAGGACCCGAACAAGGGTGGGGTGGGCATTCGAGAACCATGTCTCTCATCCGATCTTTCATCACGCGCTTCTCTGGTTTGGGAAGCACCTGCCTCTTCCGTCTCCCGGAATGGCTTCAACCTCGATCCATTCACGATGGCGGTAGTACAAGCACACTGATGGTCGTAACTGCTGTCATCTCGCCACTATCGTATTCGGAGTCGCAGCCAATATTCGCCGAACGTCTACAATGCAGTGTTGAGCACGCGAGTCTCAACCTGTTGATCCGGCGCTCATTTGAGCCCACCGGAGTCAACGATTACAGGCATACGCCCGTAGGTTGGTGTGATGGGTCCTTCGAACCCCTGTGTGTTTGCAGTCACAGCTCCGCGTCTCCTTTGGGTAAGTTCCCCAAACCGGTGGGGCTACGACCGGGGCTGCTCCCCGCAGAGCCCAAGTGGGCGGGCGTTGGATTCGCGCTTATCTAGTCTTTGCCTGCAAAAAAAAAAATAACCTAAATACTAGTGCTTAGTCTGCGTAGTTGGAAGTGAAGTTTCCGTGGCGGTCGGTTGTTGCTGCGAGTTCTCCGCTCGCACTGCTCGGGCCGTTAGCGCGGAGTCCGGGCCTCGGAGCCGCCGCATTTCTTCCGCATTCGCCAAGAGAATGATCACTTGTCCGCCTTCGGTGGTGGAAAGTTTTTCGAGGCCGGGTGGCCGGTCTGTGCTTACACGGGATTTGCCCGACGGATGCCAACGCTGCGGATGAGGGTCGGAACAACAGCCGATGGTTCGCACATCCTTGATGGGCCGTGATAAACACCCATTGATTCAGGCTTCCCAAAGGGTCCTCGCCGAGAAAAGGCTCCCTTGATCAGACTTCGCCCGGGACCCCTTTATCCCACTCGCCGTGGCTCTGCACACCAGCTGCGGATCATTTCTGTATGAGAAACAGGGTGCTCTCGTGCTACCAACCACATCCAGCGCGAGTAGCGAAACATTACCCCGAGCTTCTATTAAGGATCGATCTCGCATGCTTGGCAGCAGCTTGGAGAAGATCGAAGCTTGGCGTCTTAGCGGAGCGGAACTCCGCCCCAGCATCGGTGTCACAAACATCCGCTAATCAGCGTGTGTTCCCCCTACAACTGTCGCTCGGCCGGGATGATGACGGCCGAGAGCTTTCACGGCTACAATGACCCGGCTGGCCGATTTTGTATCATTCGGCAGTTCAGCCAGGTATTCCGAGCTAGTCGCCGCTACTATCCGCCTGCGCTCTCTTCGCAACGTACCGCCGCTCGAAGCAGCAGTCGAGTTCGTTTGCCAAGTCGAACCATTTTCGAAACCGGTAAATGCCTCCGCTTGTCACCACCAGAGCACCACGTGCTTAATATGCGCTAGCCTCGTCCCGCTTTTATACGGGCAGTTTGGAAGGTATCGCCTTCCCTGACCTCTGTTGGTCCCGCATATACTAATGTACAGTACAATGGCATGCTAAAGTCGCCCCGCTCCCACCGTCACCTCTGCGCAGACTAATATACTGTCTCAAGATGTTGGTCTACATGAACACCTGAAACTGCCTAGACAGGAGGGGTGGCATCGGTGGCATCGGTGGCATGTGCGGGTAAGTGTTCATGGTACGTGCAGAGAATTCCGACGGAAAAGCGTCCACAGGGATGGTCCGGGTTGACTACTCCATCTGTAGCTGCCGCCCCTTCCAATCGTCAAATACCGTCAGCCAAATTGGCGCACCGGACTTACACTTGGTTATCTCCGCCGATCCCCGAGGCTCTTCCAAATCCGACCAACGAGCTGTGCGAGCTTGGATCGTTTCGGCAGAGACTGCGCATTTCAAAGCCAGGATGCCAAGGGCACGCAGCATTGAAACAGTCCAGGCCTCTAATGGCCTCCAAAATCACTGTTTTGGAAACTTCCTCCAGTGCCACATGTCCTTGCAATACCAAGCCTAGCAATTGCATGTGTCTTGGCCATATTCCATGCCATGAAACTTGAGCCATAACCTCCTTGTACTCCAGATCACCAAGACGTTTGGCCAACGCACACGTCCACTGTGATGCACTCCAACTTGCCAACTGTGTTCTCCTTGAACTTGGCTCATTTACCAGGAGTGGCCGGCATTGATCCGATGTTTCCGTGCTGCTTTCGCCTCGGGCTTTCAATATATATCCAGACAGCCCTGCCACTGAGGCTAATTCTGCATTATGATTGCTGGAAAATAAATATCTCATTGCTAGAAACTGATTTGCACAGAGCATCCCTCCTCGTATCTCCTTCAGCTGCGGGTTTGTTCGCCAATATCCGCACAGGTCCGGGCACCAGAAGTAAGCTAAGACAGACGTCCATGAATCCTTCACTGCAAGCGCTCCGCTATTCTGATCGATCAGGGCGATCCGGTTGCCCGTCCTATTGTTCCAACGATTGTATGGGAGCTAATGCGTACCGTCTATGCGAGACATGACTTCGCCAGATACGCAACATGTTCCAACAAGGGTGCACCTTCGGCAGGTTTACTAACACCATGGTGCTGGAAGTGCGAACAATGCTCGAAATAAGTGTCCATGTCTACTGTTTACATCCTTCAACTTCCATACACGCTTTGTTCTCGTCGGCATTGAATTCAGAGCACCCGGATTCGTTGCATATCGCTCAGAGTAACTTTACCAAGCCACCGTATCAACTTGCGGGCATTCACTATTCCACTGAGCTTTGTTGGAAATGACATCACATAGTCTCAGTCTATATACCGGCATTGAGCACTATGCCGAAGCGCAGAACAGTCACACCAATTTTATACCGAGCCTCGTTCGTCGAAAAATACGTCAGGTACCCAGCAAATGTGAGGCCCATCCTTGCGACATTACTCAGCTTATCCCCGAGGTCCGACAGTTCCAAGCCAGGCGCTTCTAAGTCATCACCTCCAGCCCCTCCACGCAATGTTTTGAGCACACAATGAAAGATGTCGCACCATCGATTTATGACTGCATTGAAGAGGACTATGAGGTATTACAGGAATCTCCGCACCGTCTGCTCTGCTTTCTGAACCAGTATCAGGATGCCCCTTCGGTACCCGCCATGCTGCGCTATCCGCAACCGGAGTCGGACTTGACCCTGAGCTCCATCCGAGTCCATAGTCTCTAATTTATTCTCTTTGAGGAACCCCGTTGACCCGAGGGTTCGCGATACGTTCATCTCGGCATCACCTCATCTCGACCCGCGCTTCATCTTGATCGGCGACGAGGGGCAGAAGCATTCCCTCGTGTCCGGAAGGAGAGGCTGATCACGTTGCTGATCAATGATGCCAAGGACATTCGCGCAGCAGAGAAGGAAAGATTCGCCAACACTTCAGAGAGTTACTAGCGCCGAAAGAACTTTACAGGGTTGATATACGGGCAGAGTTGTGAGGGACAAACATGATGTTCTTGGAGGGAAACTGAAGGCGTTCAAGGAGGCGGCGGTGGCACTGCAGTAGGATTAGAGATTTCGTTAGAGGTGCCGGGATGCGGGATCGCTGAAAACATCAAGAGGGCGTGAAGTCGGGAAAGCGAACGCGAGGTTTCTCGTGATTATGTGGTGGACGCAGTGAGGCGGCCATACGAGAGATCCTTAGCAACAGATGGCGTCTTCATTTGAACGCAGAAGAAGCATAGGCAGCCCATGCACTGCGGACAGAGCTCCGGGCACGCCTCCGCCAGCCGAGTGGGCCCAGCGGCCCCACACATTTTCTATTCTGCACCACGCCTGCAGGGGATGACCAGCTAGCCGGTTCCTGAGCCTCATATTTTGAGCGAATCCCTGTTACCTCGCTTGACCTCCAATTATTTCAGACGTATCTATATTCGGTGGAACCTGTAAGCAGTGCGAAATCGTCCAAGCTCTTGCCTGTGTGTCCCAGCTGTCATCCAAATAAATCCTTTACATCTTTTCAACGACTGGGCATAGCTGGCAGGTTCCCTGCTGGCTGCTATATCAAGCCCACGAATCGTTGTGGGGCTGTGAAGTAGTCACTAACTGGAACCTGTCAAATGAAGCCTGTGTCAGCTCTTATTTAGTTCTTAGAAATCGCTGCCAACAGGAAGTTCTGAGACAGCAGCTTGTATCCTTGGGAGACCAAGACCGTGTGGTGTCTGCCTAACTCACATTCTAAGCCTGTTCTCCGGGGTTTTAGATTTTGGCCACTCCACCTTCAAGTGACTGTGATTGTGCCGATTGAGTGTGGCTTGCACATTCCCAGCAGACCACCACTGTCAAGTTAATGCCGTATGGAACGAATCAAACATCAAGTTTTAGGTCGCAAACAAGATCTTCCTTGATGACAAGTCCGCTCACTGCCAAATGAGTTTCCTGAGGTTTCGCCTTCACCGCGCCTCGACCTCATTACTTCTCGCCTGCTTCGAACGGCAGCCGAGTATCAAGTGAGACGCTTTTCGAATTCGCGACAGCACGCAACAAACCTCGCTCAATCAGTCTCCACAATTTCGAGTGTGGTCAAGCCGCCGAGCCCCTGCGCCATGCAGAAGCAGAGCTCTCATGACGGCCAGGCGACGCTTGCACTGGCCATGCTGCCGAACACCCATATTGAAGGAGAACCTCGCTTCAACCTGCTCGAAAGGCAGACTGGCATGTTGGAGCGTCGAGGGCTTTCGACAGTCGGCAGCGGATCCGCTCCTTATGCGCTGCCGCACGTTCCATCCGCAACTACCAGCACCACGTCATTCAAGACCGCCGTGCCACGCACCTATCCACCCTCTTCCTCACCGGAAGGCCCTCCTGCACCGGCTTCCCTTCCCGAGACACAGCTCAGGCGTAGAACCTGGAATCTGTGTGCTGCGCTTTGCGACATGCTCGCCCCGAAGAAGATCTTCGCATGCACCGACAAAACCAAGGACAACCGCCATGCCACCCCGTCTGGCCAGCGCGTCTCCTACAAGATCGTCACTGATGCAGCCACCTCTGCCTACACCAGCGCAACGAAGAAGCTTCGAAAGACTGGCCGAAAGCTCCGCCATGCCATTCCCTCAGTGAAGTCTACCTCCAAGACACCCGCGGACGTCACGACAATCAGGGCTTCGAAGGTCATCACGCCAGACGGCTCTACGCTGAACGATACTCTCTGGGGCCCAGTCCTTGACATCTCGGACGGCGCGCTGGCCAGCCTGATCCAACTGTTCACCTTCTCGACACTGAACAAAACCGCCACCAACATCCACGTCCTGGAGCGGATCGCCGGCCACAACAACGCGGTCTACATCGTGCAGTACGACGTAGCACACTCCACATCCAAAGTCTGCATCCGCGTCCCCGCCTGCGGCTGGGCCGACCATTGGACAGTCCACGACGCCGAGGCCCTCCGCAACACGGCCCTCACGATGCTCTACCTCCAGCAAAACACCGACCTGCCCATCCCCGAAGTCCACCAGTACGACACGACCCTCAACAACCCCATCCGCGCGCCCTACATCATGACGTCCCACCTCCGCGGCCGGCCCCTCCCGCACGTCTGGCGCTCTCCGCCCTCCACGACCACGCGCCTCACCGCGTCCGAGACGCGCGCCAACATCCTCGCCTCCCTCGCCGCCGCCGCCGCCGCCCTCCGCCGCTGCGCCTCCTTCCGCGCCATGGGGCCCCTCCGCTTCCCGCCGTCCGACGACCCGCGCTCGGCGCCGGGCGTCGCCGCCGCCGCCGTCGCCGCCCCCTTCGGCCGCCGCGACCGCGGGCCCGCCTTCCGCCCGGCCGACCACCTGTCCACCGCCGAGCCGTCGTCGCGCCTCTTCTACGCCCGCTGCCTCGCGCAGAGCCGCGCCTACGCGCTGGCCGTCGCGCCCGCGGACGCCGAGGTGCGCGGCGTGCACGCCCTGTTCGGCCTGCTGCTGGACGTCTTCCCGTGGCCGAAGGAGGAGGAGGAGGCGGGGGCCGGGGATCGGGGCCGGGACGCGGGCGAGGAGTTCGTGCTCGCGCCGCCGCAGGGCGGCGGCTTCGTCGCGAGCAACGTGCTGGTCGACGAGAGGGGCAACGTGACGGGCGTGCTCGACTGGGACGGCGTCGAGACGGTGCCGGCGTTCCTCGGGTGGGCCGCGTTTCCGGACTTCCTGGCGAGGGACGTCGTCGAGGGGGTGAGTTGGTTCGGGGATGGGGAGGATGGGGAGAGCGAGGCGCTGGACGGGCGCGCGTGGGACGCGTATCGGGAGATGTATGCTGCGAGGTTGGAGGAGGAGTGCGGAGCTGATGGAGATGGAGCTCCGGCGTGGACGAGGTATACCCGGAAGAGCCATTGGTACCGCGCGGTGCTTGCGTCGGTGGGGGATTTGGATCGGATGAGGGTGGTGTTGCATGCGGTGTTGGGGGAAGCGTTGCCGCGGGTCAGGAGGGCGGAGCTGGTTGCCTTGGCTGGGAATGGGGCGCTGACGGGGGAGAGGGAGAGGCTGGTGAGGGAGAGGTTCCGGGAGTTCTTGGCTTAAATGCGGATATGGAAGGGGCTGGAGAGACGGCTGACAAGGTCTCCCCTGACGGTAAGGTAATGGTCACTGGTAATGAAGGATGCTCACGGCCAAGGCAGAAAGGGAAATGAGATGACATGATACACGAGATGGTAATGGTTCAGTTCGGCTCGGAGAGACAGCTGCGCTTCAGATGCGGGATGCCCATCAAACCCGAACAATTTAATCCGGCTGTTTTAGTTCGTGGGATTCATTGGGCCTGGCTTTTCTTGTTTCTTTTCTCTCGGTAATGATAGGTTTGAGAATTGGGGAGGACTCTTTGGAGCTCTAATGATGGTAGTTGTGACTCGAAAGGATGCTCAAGTAGTAATTCAGCGCGGTTTAGCAGGGATTATCCCAGCTCTACCTGGTATCACTTAAATACAGGTAATTGTCCCGAAAATATCATGATTACTGAAGGACGAAGAGAAACATGATTACAATTCCAAGTCAATAGTATGAGAAAGATTTTTCTGCCATAGGGGATTAACTCCTGGAGAACAATGACTCAACCTTGAACAAAGAAATTCGTAACACGTCCACGATCATTGAGTGGCATGTACAGAATTGACCAACAACAATGTTAAAAGAAGCTCAACCGGACGCCTCCACTGGTGACTATAGTGCTGATAGTAATGGCCAAGAACAAGCGCTCTGCCTCAGGGTGCCGGATGAATGCACTTGCAAAACTGGAGAAATGTGAGAAAAAGATAGGATGACTCTCATATCGAGGTCGTCGAAGGTGCAGTGTCCGTCAAATGTATATTCAAGGGTCAGAATACTTGCAAGTACTAGGCTTGCATGGCATACTACGATGAAGGTGATCATATTCGCCTTATAGCTCTCGCACTGTCTCCAAGAAGTACTTGCGTAACAACTAGCAAGGAACCGGAGACCGATCAAGAGAAAGAGCTGGTCTAGTGCTTCTTGCTCTTCATCGTGATTCGCAGCTTGTTATTTCCCTCCTTGGACCAGGGACTTTTCCTTTCCTCCCCTTTTCTTCCCTTTGGATTCTCGGGGAGAGTCATGTCGTGCCCAAACGCCTTGCGCACCTCGTAAATCTTCTCACTGGTGGGCTTGTCATTGAAATTACCAGACTTAGTGTTGAAGTAGAGCTTATCCAGTTCGGCGCCGAGAGTTGACGGGGGCACCTCAGTCCTGGCCTTCACATCGAGGTTGTAGCCATCACGATAAGGATGCCTGTCGCAGCCGTGCTGGGTGGAGTACCTCTGTCCACAGGATGGTACCTCGCAGTAGCCCATATGAAACTTCGTAAAGCACTTAGCGTCTCCGTGGCGGCCGCATTTTGGGCAGTGGTGGTGACACTTGGACTTGGAAGTGCTCTGGGAGCCGTCTGAAAACAGCTTGCGGACCTGAGAGAATCCCGGCATGATGTCGGGAACTAACTCGTGGTGGGAGTGCAAAGGCTACTGCCGATGATGCGATAGGGTGTACGTCGTCCTCGAGAACGGGAGATTGTATAGTGATGGGTGTGGGAAGAGCAGTCGTTGGAGAGGAAGCGGTGGTGGACCTGAGCTGGAGCATTCTGAATTGCTTTTACATTAAACTCCATGCCCAGGTGTTAAGATGAGTAGTCGTTGATCTGGTACTATGCACATTGTTGAGGATAGAGGAGGATAGAGGAGGATGGTGGTGGTGGTGGTGTTGTTGTTGTTGTTGCCGCATGTTCAGAAGTGTTAGGATATTTGGCCTTTAATATATCCCCACTCCCCCCCTTCTCATGACCTGTCTCTCTTCCTCTCCATCATCGGTGGAACACCGGATCAGCTCTGCTAAAGTGACTGTCCACTCCTACGAACTGAAAGCTTTCCGGGAAACGCAGAAGTCACGCTTCAGCGAAGCATAATCGCTTTTGAAGCCCCGTTTTTTCCAGGATGGGCCAATCTCCTCTTATTATTAAAGAGAGAATTCTCGACGGAATGTGCTGCGGGCTTAGCCTTGGTCACCTTTTCAGTGCTCCCAGCGTTGCACGCTGCGGATCCCGCACCTTCCCCACTGAACCTTCCACTGCTTCTGATCCACCGAAGCCGCGCCAAAGTCTGACACATTCAAACTGCAGCTCAGAAGCAATCATGACTCCGCTTCCAAGCTCAATTGAAATGAGCGACAAACGCGACCTCAAAGAGGTTTTTGGCAGCTTTTGGCACACCATCCGTTATGGCAAGCCGGCAAGTCCTACATCCTCACCCGCCGACACCACCACCTCACCTACCTTGGTCACCTCACGTCCCCATAGCTCCGAGCTGGCGACTCAAAAATCTATCCCGCTGAAGAGGAAGTGCCGTCAGGCTATTGGAAAGGCGCTGCGCATGCTCGGCCTCAAGCGTCCCGATGGCGAAGATGTGGCTACATCCTCCGAACGGATGACAGCCGCAAAGATACAGCAGCCCACCCTCAGCGCTCGCGTTGCAGCCTGGTCAGGCGAGGCCAAATTCGGCCCAGTGCTGAATATTCCCGACGATGCTATAATAGAGCTGGCTCTTGATCTCGCCTCCAAGAGTTCGGACATTCCGAAAGAAACATTAGCTGACGGCTCAGATATTAAGGTTCTCGACAGGCTGAGAGGAGTGAATAACCGCGTCTTCGTCGTCCAGTATCAGGAAGACTTGAAGATCTGCGTGCGCGTTCCGGCCTGTGGCTGGAAAGGTGCCTGGAGTGAGAAGGATGCTAAGGCCCTTGTCACCCAGGTCCGCACGATGCAGTACATCAGGAGGCACACCGAGTGCCCTATTCCGGAGATTCTTACTTACGACACGACCTTCGATAATGCCATTCATGCACCACACGTCATCATGACCTATTCAGAAGGCCGGTCTGTCCAGGACCTCTGGTTTGAGGAGAATGGTTTCCTGCCACTGGAGGAGAGACGCCAGAACATGCTGCGCTCCCTGGCCTTCAGCGTGGCGCAGTTGCGTTCTCTCACCTTTGATATGATGGGAGCCCTCCATTTCACTTCCGACGAAGATAATAATCCGATTCCCGGCCCCGCACACCTTCTCAACTTTGGAGCCAGTCGCACTACCAGTTTTCTTGAGTATGTCGACGAGGTGGAGAAGGAAAATGAGCCACAACGGAACTCGGAGGTTTACTTTCGAAAGGTACTGGAGGAATGGAAGAGGGAGGAAGCCGAATCTTCCGACGAGAAGTCAAACCAGCGTCGATTGGAGAAATTCGAAGATCTCGGGACCTATCGCCTTTTCACCATGCTCCTGGATGAACTTCCCTTCCCGAAGAGCGACGAGGCCGAGAAGTTCGTCCTTTCGCCTCCGGACTTCGACTCCCAGAATATCCTTGCGGACGAGCACGGCACCGTAACTGCAATCCTGGACTGGGACCGCGTCGAGACATGCACCCGGTTCGTGGGCTGGTGCCGTTTGCCAGAATTCCTCCAGATCGATTTCGAGGCGAGTAGCGAGTATGCGTGGCCTCAGTGGGCTGACACTGTCATGTCGCCTATGGACTATGACAAGTACCGTGCGGACTACGCCCGTTACATGACCGAGGCTTGCGAAGGGGCTGGCGATTGCAAGTATACGGCAAAGTCCCATATCTACGAAGCCATCCTCGAGGCTATTGGCCGCAAGACTGCGCAGGAGGGCATCCTGGATGTCATCATGGCGATGGCTGTCCCGCGAACGCGCGCCAGGCTGATGAGGCAGCACATCGGTGAGAAGGGGCTTACGCCTAAGCAGGAGGAAGACATCAGGAGGCGCTTCAGGGAACTGCTCAAGTGCTGAGTCTTTTGCACAAGGGAGAGTAGAGCCGGTATAAGTAGGGAAACAACGAAGCAGTGGAGGGACCCTTTTTTTTTTCTGTAGGATCTGTTTAGAAAGTTATTGTTCAGGCAAGAAGAAATTGGCTTGGCGGGGGGGGGGTGGCAGCGTGTCGGGTATCCGTGGTGCCAAGTGGATTCGGGACGATTGATTTCTGTTGCCCACAGGCGTTCTCCTCTCGTTTCGTTTCGTATCGTACGGATGTGCGTTGGCAAGACAGGAAGACAGTGCGGCAAGTGCGGTCAACAGCGGCGGCGGAGAGCGGCGACCAACGAGGGAGCGGTCTGGCGACGGCGGGCCGTTCAAGACGTCACTCCTGACCTCACCTGCGACTTCACAGATTCTCGCCACACCCTGGTCCGATTCTGACTAAAATGTTTCAGACATGGCCGGAGACTTCGTAACACGCTCAAGAAAACGAGACAATGCAACTGGGTTACGTCAGTTGGTTATTTCGTACTTTTGACCACAGAGAGAGCATGTTGCACGCAATGCAGAGCGCGGTTCGGGCAGCTCACAGCCGGAGCGGCAAAGCGGCACGGCGCAGAAGCCGGCTCGTTCTCCACGACTCCGCGGACCCAAACTTGCCGCTTTGGGGAATACGATTACTCATTGCATACATGGATGGCGTTCTGCGGGGTTCGACAGCACCGTCCCCACAGCGAAAAGACCGAGTTTTTTTCTTCTTCCGCCTTTTTTTTTTTGGTTTTCATCCCTTTCCCACAGCCGACTCCTCTTCCACCCCGCCCCTGTATATATTCTGCCTGCCAACCTGCCTGCCTGCCTGCCTCCCCCGCTGTGCCTGAGCAGCAGGTTTGAGTTTCGAGCAGACGCCCAAGATAGGAACAGGCAAGGCGCTTAGACCGAATAGAGTTTGGAAGAGCAAGGATCTGAATTACTCGATTGCGCAACTTTTCCCGAGCCCACGTACACGTACCGCGCACAACCGGGTCCCGGATGCACACACAACCCAAAGGCAGCAAGCCAGGACCAATTGAACCGCCGTATCACGGGACGACCGCGAGCATCACCGCCACCGATCCCATCGTGCCTGACGCGTCCGATTTCCCCAAATGCGACCCGTCTGAGCAGACCTTGGCCGACAAAGATCAATGGCCCTCCTCCAAAGATGAAGAGAAAGCGCGCGCCGCGCCTCTGAACGAGGGCGACGAGCGCTCCATCCGCTCGTCGTCTGCGCCCTCCGATGCATCGAGCACCGCATCTGCCCCTGACGAGGATGTCTATCCTGAAGGCGGCACGAAGGCCTGGCTCGTCGTGCTTGGATCTTTCTCCGGCATGCTTGCATCATTCGGCATGATGTGAGTATCCCCGGAAATGCCGTCATGATTCAACCTCCCGGCACTCTGCGTGCGAGGGCGCAACATCACACAGTGCTGAACCATCGACAGGAACTCCATTGGGACGTTTCAAGCCTACCTGGCCACGAACCAGCTGTCCGACTACGACGAGAGCACCATCGGCTGGATCTTTTCCGTCTACACCTTCCTGTCCTTCTTCTGCGGCATCCAGATCGGACCAATTTTCGACCGACATGGCCCGCGTTTCCTCGTCCTCGCAGGTAACGTCTTGCTCATCGCATCGATGCTTCTCCTCGGCGCGTGCAAGGGTGCGTATAACCCAAGAACCCAATCCCAGTCCCAGTCCCAGTCCCAGTCCCAGTCCCAGTCCCAATCCCAATCCCAATCCCACATCCCAAGCCAACCGTGATCCTCCCCAAATTCCCGAAATACTCGAGCTAACCACCAAGATCCCCAGAATACTACCAATTCCTCCTCGTCTTCGGCGTCCTTGGCGGCACCGGCACCTCCCTCATCTTCACGCCCGCCATCTCCAGCATCGGCCACTTCTTCAAGGTCAAGCGGGGCGCGGCGACCGGCGTGGCGGCGGCGGGCGGCTCGATCGGCGGAGTCATCTTCCCTCTGATGCTGCAGTCGCTCTTCCCGAAGGTCGGCTTCGGGTGGGCGACGCGGATCCTGGGCTTCATCTTCATCCTGCTGTGCGGCGTGGCGCAGCTGTGCATCCGGTCGCGGCTGCCCCCCCGGCCGGGCGGCTCGGTGCTGCCCGACTTCCGCATCTTCCGCGACCCGGCCTTCGCGCTGGTGACGGCCGGCGTCTTCTTCATGGAGTGGGGGCTCTTCATCCCCATCACCTACCTGACCTCCTTCGCCCTGGCCTCCGGCGGCGCCGTCAGCGACACCTTCGCCTACCAGCTGATCGCCGTGCTCAACGCCGGCAGCAGCGTCGGCCGCTGGGCCCCCGGCTACGTCGCCGACCGGCTGGGCCGCTTCAACTGCATGGTCGCCACGCTGGCCCTGTGCTTCCTGACCACCGCCGCCTTCTGGCTGCCCGCCACGCTCATGACGCCGCTGGGCGCGCACTCGCTGGACGCCGCCGCCGTGAGGGCGCTGACCGTCACGTTCGCCCTGCTCTTCGGCCTGGCCTCCGGCAGCAACATCTCGCTCGTCCCCGTCTGCGTGGGCCAGCTGTGCGACATGCAGGACTACGGCCGCTACTACGGCACCTGCTACACCATCGTCAGCTTCGGCACCCTGACCGGCATCCCCATCGCGGGCAGCCTGCTGCAGGCGACCGGCGACAGGTACTGGGGCGTCGCCGTCTTCACCATCGCGACCTACGCCCTGGCCGTTGCCAGCTTCCTGAGCGCCAGGGTGACCAAGGTCGGGTGGGGTCTGGATAAGAAGTTTTGAGAGAGAGAGATGTAATGATTTGACGATTGACCATCATTGGGAAAGGGAAACATTAGACGCTGACGCTGACGCTGCATTTTCGGATTTTTATTTGGTCAAGTCTCGGGTCATGCATTGGGTGGTAGAGCCAATGCATCTGACGAATGATAGACAAGCGCATATAGATTGAATAGATGAGACATTGTAGCGCACAAGTCATCTTCGGAACAGCACGTAGGTCTCCTTCGATCCCTTCATGGTTGCCTCTCGCCCGGACCCAACCCTGGCTCTTCAAAACAACTCGCCCGAACCGCCCATCATCCTTGGCTGTATCGCTCAACACCAATATCTCGGTTTCACGGGTGCCACCAACCATATTGACCCCTCTTTTCCCGATCTCCCCCCTCAAAAAAGAAAAAAAAAAAAGCATAACTGGAAACGAGGAAGAACGAGGAACGAGGAGTACGTCATCGCCATCGTTCCAGCTCCACGATCACGATCACAAACACCCACCCCCTCCCACACCACCATCCGCGAGGTGGGGACGCGCCGCGCGTTGGAACGCCTCGCGTCGATAGGGAAATGTGCCTTACCACCGCCTTCCCCCAAAGGACCATTCCTGCACGTCGAGAGTTCCCAGTTCAACCCCTGCGGCGGTAGCGGGCGGCAGAATAGACCCGTCTAGAACGACAGTAAAAAAAAAAAAAAAAACAAGAGATTCCACCTCGAGCGCCGCCTTGGGGGTTCTCTCTCTCTCTCTCTCTCTCTCTCTCGCATTCTCGGAGCTCGCGTAGAAAAGTTCAAACGCTACCAACACCGCACCAGGCACGATTGCGCAATCGGCCGGGCTCGACCCACCCACCGCCCCCCCGGAGGGAGGTTGAGAGGGAGAAGCACACCCCCCCATGCCCGCCCGAAACGCGTGCTGAGACCGATGCGGCAACAAGGAGGTTCCCGCCAGGGGACGGGGGTGGGGGTGGCAGGCAGGCACCCACTGACGAGCTGATGGTCGGACGGACCGCAGCCGAACCCGAACGCGAGAGCGTGCTTACCCTTCCCTTCATTCATGCGAACGGAGGGGGAAGGGCGGGATGGATGAACCGGTGGGGGCGGAGCGGGGTGGAAGCTCGGGAAGGGGGTGTGTATGTGTGTGTGTGAGGATGTCAACAATCAACGGAGCCCGGGTATGGAAGGATTTTATGATTCAAGAGAGTTCCCCTGTCAAGAAGGTTAGCAGTCAAAGCATATTTCCAGATTAACAGCTTGCAGAAGGAAAGAAAAAAAAATTTGAGGCAAAAAAAAAGCAGATCTTTTGATTTGACTGTCTTTCTTTCCGATCTTTTGCTTTTTAATGCTTGATTCTTTCCAAAGAAGGTGTCTTCATGTCCATCTCGCCGAACTGACCAGCGTCCTGGCTCGAGATAGGACGGTGGGGAGCTTAAAAGCTCATGTCCTTGCGCGTGAGGGTATCCGTTCCATCCGTGCTTTTCCATCCTCCCGGCCCCTTCAGCCGGAGAAGGACCTTTCCCGGAGGCAAACCATCCATCCTCCCTGCCTCTCATAAACCGCGTAGACACGTCGACTACAATATCATACAGCATCCGTACGCCGAATGCTCCTGTAAATATCCAACACCAGAAACCCACCCTACCCCGGTAGCTCCCGTAACTTCAATGCCCGAGTCAATTAAATGAATGTTCTTTTGTCTTACGCGCCGCCGCATCCCCGCCCAATGCAACGGTCGCTCAGAGTACGCCGCGCCGACCTTCCATGCAAAAGAATGTTCTTAACGCTGCTGTCTGTAGTTTTTCATCACCTGATGCCAAGCCCGCCTCTGTACGCGGGATGCACGTCGCTCAGGCCATCTTGCTCCGCTGGCGCGACCGATCGCGGAGCCGCCTCCACCACGTACCGGACACCGTCGTCAGACATGTAGCTCGGTGGTCTTGGCTCCTCATGTTGCCCGTCCTCGCTCCCGCGCCGTTGTCGGTTCGGAGGAGATTGGAACGGATCCAGCAGCTGGTTTGGCTGTGCGTTGGCAGGGTTGGCCGAGGATGGGTTCTGGCGGAGCGGGTGCACATTGTCGACGCGTTGCCAATGGAGCAGGTTCGGGTTGATGGGCTGAGGATTCATATCAATCAGTATACAGCTTGAGCGCATTTCTCTCGCACCGCAACTTACCACGCTGGACCGCCAGAGACCATAAGCGGGAGGCGGAGCCTTGAGTAACTCCTTTTCAGGATCCAATGGGGCCTCTGGACTGCTGTCCACTGCGAGCTCCTCGTCCCTCGCGAGATGCACGCGTATCGGCCTGTCTGGCTGAAAGCCTTCGGGGCCAGCCATATCCGGAATCCGGGGCAAATCGTCCGCGCGATGCGGATTGAAAGACAGCATGCACAGTCGTACTAATGAGTGGCAGAAAAGGATGGTGGTACTGAGGATGATAAGAATGAAGAGCACGTGGACTTCTTGACCAGTGCGGGGCCGAGTGAGAGCGATTGAGAGATCTTTGGAAAAGTCAGTTATAGTATGCAACTAATGTACCGTGCATTTACTCACAGGTCGTCAGGACCATGGCAAGGAAGATGCCGCTGCCCAAACATAGCATTGCCTTCTTCCTCACTGGGGTTGTTGGCGTGCCCCATGCTCCGCGTGAGCTTCCACTGCCGCTCCTTGTTCTCCGCGGGTTCCGCCTCCTCACCCATGCCCTCTGTTGCCGCCTCCTAGCTCTTTGATTGATAAGGATGGCGAGTTGTGCAGTCTCGGGATCAACGCCTTCGTACAATGATGATTCCCGAGTGTATGCGGCTGGCGGTGCCTCAGGAGCACCATGTTGTGGGCTGGAGATAGCGGCAGGACGGTAAGGACGGCTGGCGTCGTGCGGCTGCAGTGGTGTTTGGGACTCAGAAGAGTCTCGAGGGAAATCGTTCTGGGGTGAATTGCTTCCTGGAGTAGTGATGCCACGTCGGAAGATGCCCAAGCTGTGAATTTTGGGCGTGCTGCGGCTGGAAAGAGCTGGCGAACCGGCGTAGATTGAGCTTCCCTGGAGTAACGAACGGACTTGGGACTGGACTGCGGAAATGGTAGAAGGCGTGGAGGCCGCTACAGATGGCGACGCTGTAATGGACGCAGGTTGCGGCGGTGTTTGCGGTGCGTCCTGAGGTTGTGCAGCTCCACGGTTGAAAAGAGGGACTTTAAAAGGAAGATGAAAAGGTATCGGCATCTTGACGTCGGCCTGCGCTGGCGTGCCTGAAACTTTTGGAAGTGTTTTCGCGTCGAGTCCCACGAGAAGCCAACGCACAGCGTCTGATTACCGGGCGGCCTGAGAGCTTGACGGATGGCGGGTCGTGCAGAGGCAGTAAATATTAATGGTTCACTTGGGCGGCCAGACACGTGGATTGTTTACATCCACGGCGGCCTAGGAAGTCCCAGCAGATGCACAGCTCGGGACAGGCCGATAGGCCGGGCGAGGGTTCAGTCCGATGCGTGTTCCCCAGGCTTGCGGGAGGAGTGCAGCTTCGTCTGTCGAAGAAGCCAATGACTGGAGCCGGTCCGAGGTCAAGAATAGAGAGTGTACAAGCGGGTTGGTAAGTGATTGGCTTTCGCGCAAAACTTAAGGTTAGCAGCTCGGGAGTCGAGTGGACCAGGCGGGGAGCAAAGGTCTCCAAGCAAGCATGGCCGCAGCCAGTCGATTGCACGAGCGACAGACTGAGCAAAAGACAAAAAGAAAGAGGCCTTGGAGCCACACGAGGGCGACGACGAAAGGAAATGCGAAACTGGGGTGGGCGAGGCTCCAATGGGTGGAAGTTAAGAGGAGCGTTGCCAAACAAGCAGCGGCAGCAGTGCTGGCGCCCATGCCGGTCGCACGAAGGCCGCAAGGGCTCGAATGGTGCATGAGATGCCAGGGCCGGGCCATTGTATCAGGTTCATCCCACCTGGGGAGCGTGGTGCTCGGTGGAGATTCAGGCTGCGACGCTGAAACGCGGCCGGGGCGGATCTACCGCCGCCAACGACGGCGCCAGCCGCGCCCAGCCTATCAGCTCCACAACATCACCAAAAGCTGCGAACATTGCCGCGGGTCGCGCAACCTCGTCCGCCGAACTTGTACCCATCGTCGCCGCACCGAGCTCGTGTTTTCCTGCTTTAAATTACTACCTGCGCTTCCCTGGCCGCGTCCATCGACTTCATGCCGTTCGTTGCACCGCAAGTATTGCCCCTCGCCAACGTCTCCTCCTCCTCCTCCTCCTCGACTCTTCTGCTCGCGCGCCTTTCTGCGCTTTGTCTCTTCAGCTGCGCGCAGGCACCAACGCGAAGCCACAATGGCTGTTTTGATTTGCAGCAAGTAAGGTGTGCTCTGTGACACGAAAAGCTTCAAGCCAATTCCGCTAGCCTGTTTCGGTAGCAGCTGTCCTCACCTGCCAAGCTCTCCAAGAAGAAGCATGCCATCCGACGAACCAGACACCACTGCGAAAATTAGCGACCCGGTGCCTCCTGCGCCAAAAATAACTATTCTGCACTCACCGATTGGCTCGTCGCGTGGTGAAAATCGCACGTCGTTAACCGCACCCTTATGTCCCGGCAGCTTGTAGAGCAGCTTGCCGCTGTTGGCATCCCACACCACAACAGTACGGTCACCGCTTCCGGCTGCAATCTTTTGACCCTTGGGGTCCCAGCTTGCCTTGAGCAAGTTCTTCTCCATGCCCGTCGGTGCTCCGTCGTATGTCTTGACGTGACGATCGGTGGGCGCAAAAGGCCGAATGTCCCATGTACGGACGGTAGAGTCGTGCGAATTGGAAAGTAGCGTCTGTGAGTCCGGTGAAACTTGCAGCGACGTGATGGTGTCGGTGTGTCCCAGAAGCGAATACGCAACGGCCTTCTTGCGCATGTCCCATACTTTGATGTCGTTGTCTATGCCGCCCGAATACAGTTCGTTGCCTGCTTCTGCCAAGGCGATGGCGGTGACGGGGAACTCTGTCTCGATGTAGTCGACGGCCTCCTTTTGTCTCGGATCCCAGATCTGCGCAACATTAGCATCTCGGCATCCGTTGACAAGGCTGTGGTCCGCTGCATACCCCAATGTATCCGTCATCCGATCCGCTGACCAGCATCTCCTCGCCCCGCTTGCTCACATCCATGCAGTTGATGACTTCTTCGTGACCCACGTGTCTCCGTATCCTCTGACCAGTCTCAAGATCCCAGCTCGCAAGCATCATGTCTGCCGAGGCCGAGAATATAACCCGAGAGTCGCGGGACCAATGCAAGTCCAAGACGGCGCCCTTGTGTCCATTCAGAATTCCGTAGTTCTCGCATTGGCCATATGTCCGCCACAAAACTGTTGATACGTCTCAGCCACAATCGCAACGCGCGCCGTTCCTGGTTGGTATACATACGAATACTCCGGTCCATGGAGCCGGAGGCGATGTGCTGACCAGTCGGGTCGAATCTTGTCGCGAATACCTCGCCAGAGTGGCCTGAGGGCGGTTGCGTTAGAGGGAACGAGTTTCTAGTGCATATGAAAAGGACATGTACCTGTGAGCTCCATGATCGGAGCTTGTAGTCCGCTGGTTCGCGGCACCTACACAATCAGCCATGGCTCGCCTTTCTTCTCGCCTTAGCTCAGGGGCAAGGAACTCAGACAGGTAGGGGGAAACATACTGCTTGGATGAGGGCGCCATTCTGCGCAGAGCCATTGGCGAGGGCAACCTCGTTGCCCAGCTCGTGCTCGGAGCGCTGCCTCTTGACGAGCTGGTTCGAACCGAACGAGTCGGCAGCCGGGCGCTTTTCGGATGACATGGCTGCTCCGGTGGCTGTATGTGTGTCGGTGCGAGGGAGTGCGGGGTGTTCGGCGGCGGTTGAGGTGGTGATGGCGGAGGTGCAGCTGCTCCTCAAAGTTTACGGCCCACAGCGACGATCAGCGCGCTAAAAACACGCGCGCGTAAACGCGGGCCGATGTGCTCCTGAGGCAGCTGCGTCACCTGGACCGTACCCCAGACCATCTGCCGCAGTTCCTCAACTGCACATAAATTTCCATCCTGCGCATCCCTCCCACCCGGATCGTCCACATTGTCCGGTTGAGGCAGTTTGATGCGCCCGCCCCGACCGCTCTCATCTCGCTGCGACTGAGGACCGGGCGCACCGTCTGTCCAGGAGCGCTATGGCTTCCACCAAGGCCGCCCGCCTGGGCGAAGAGTGAGCCCCTCGCCCACTCGGCGCCGGCACAAGAGCTGACAGTTTCTAGGGTTTGGAAGTAAGTAGTGAGTCCTTCGGCTGTTGCATCCGTCCCGCCGTCTCTGACATCCCCCGAGAACCCGAGTCGACAAGGTCAACGCCGAGCTCGTCACCCTGACCTACGGAACGATCGTCGCGCAGCTGTGCAAGGACTTTGATAGCGACTATGTCGAGGTCAACAGGCAGTTGGACAAGATGGGCTACAATATTGGGTTGCGCCTAATCGAGGACTTCCTTGCCAAGTCCAATACCACTTCCTGCAGTAGCTTCCGCGAGGTTGCCGAGATGATTTCGAAGGTACGGCTGTTCCCACCTTTGCTCTGGAGGCTGGTTCTGGCGACCTGGCTGGCTGTGTGGCTGGCTGCGGAAAGCTGGCCACGGGGCCTGGCTCTCCTGAGCACAGGACTCTAGGTCGGGACGAAGCGGGTGACTTAGCACTATGTCGGCAGCATTCTGATGGTGATTCACACAGGTCGGCTTCAAGATTTTCCTCAACGTCACGCCAACAATCACCAATTGGACCAGCGATAACAAGCAATTTTCGTTGATTTTCGATGAGAATCCCTTGGCGGACTTCGTGGAGCTTCCCGACGACGGTCGCGCGCAGGACGAATTATGGTACTCTAACATCCTTTGCGGAGTTTTGCGCGGAGCGCTGGAGATGGTCAGTAAATGGTCCCCCTCCGGCTCCCCACGCTAGCGAAGCACCATGGCTAAGCTCCCTTGTAGGTTCAAATGCAGGTAGAAGTTCATTTCATCAGTGACGTGCTTAGGGGAAACGATACGACGGAAATGCGGATCACGTTGGTGCGGTTCATTGAGGACGAACTCCCTCCGGACGATGAGTAATAGCGGAGGCGGAGTGCCAAGGCGCGCTCGCAGAGAGCTGCTGGTGCCGGCCTGGTTGTGCAACGGGGTGCACAGCGACGGCGCGGGCAGTCGTAGGTGCGGTGGAGGGCGTAGCGACGGCGTTGTGACAGTGGGTAGCGAACGAAATCACCCTTCTACCCACGGTAGTCCCGGTGGTTTTGCAACAGCAGGGCTCTCGAATTTTACAGCTTTTAGAGCGTTGGGAAAGTCGTCCGGATGCACACACACACACACACACACACAAAGCTACGTCTAGACGCCCGCTTGAACGCTCTATGCGAACTCTGCCATATTGGATTCTTTCGAGAGGTAGTCTGCTCTGCGTTGGCGGCGGTGGGGCCTGCAGGCGGCGAGCGGCGGAGAGATTCTTCTAAATATACTACGAGTATTATACCCTGATCGCCACCCCCTGGGCGCGCGGAGAGGGCGGGAGAGCTGGAGGGCCCGGCGGAATCACGTGACATCGAGCGGAACACACAGAATCGCGCTGAAAAAAGCCAGGTGGGATGTTTCGGGATGCGGGCAGGGCGGCGGGTGTGTTTTCGAGGGCTGGCGGCGCGGTGGTGGTGCTGCGTGTGCAGTGGCTGGGCCGGATTCGTGGTGCCTCGTGATTGTGCGCACACCCAATCGACAGCGTCTGGAGGGCCATGAAGGCGCGCCCACCCCCCAACTGCTAAGCTCGCACACCTCGACCTGCAATTCCTTTCCCGGCCTTGCGCTGCTGATACCCTGCGTGGCCATCGTGCAAATCTTTACTCTCGCGGCCGCTCTCTCCCGCCGTCTGCTGTAACACGTCGCCGCCTCGCTAGCGACGCCCATTTGATTGCGCGCAGCAGGATCAGGATACTCAGCACCCACCGCGCCTCTCCGACTCCCGTCCTCCATCATCGCCCACGCGCTCCTCGAGTGATCGCACGCCCGCGCCCTGCGACCAGCCCCCGCTGCGAGCCCAACGCGCCCCCCAGCACCCAGTGTCCGTCGCCCTCGCCTCGGCCCTCCGCACCCGGTGCGCCGACCTCGCCTTCACGCTGCTGCATCGCACGACCGCCGCGACGATCAAGGCCGCGCCCGCTCATGCTGGAGCACAGCTCGCCCATCTCCTGAGGCGGATTCGTTGCATCCTCCGCCGCAGTCCCATCGCCACCGCCGTGAAGGGACCCAGACGCTCTTGACCGCGCATCCGCGCCCTCCACATCCCGTCCGCCAGCCGCTCATGATGAACCAGCAGCAGGCCAACATGGCCGCAATGAACCAGCAGGGTGGTCCTGTCGGCGGCACTCCGCTGATGCAGGCAGGTGGCGCGCGCGGCTCAAACGATCCGCAGACCATGCTGAACACGTACATCTACGACTACTTCCTCAAGAACCACCATTGGGATCTGGCCCGCCAGGTCAAGGACGTGCTCGTCATCAACACCGGTGCCGCTCCGAAGCCCAGTCCCGGCGGCCGCCGCGACATGAACGGCGTGGACGACATGGATACTGACAGCAAGGACGAGCTGCACAAGCGGCCCGACGACCTGCCCCCGGCCGCTGTGCCCAGCGATCCCTCAGAGAACTCGTTCTTGTTCGACTGGTGGACCCAGTTTTGGGACATTTTCAACGCGCAGCGCCAGCGCTCGAAGCCGGGCTCCGCGCAGCTGCAATACTTAGCTCACACTCGGGTTTGTCGTCCCCACGCCCTCCCCGCATCCGCGATGCCGCTGACGAACTTTGCAGCAACAGGCTCAACTGAGGCAGGAAAACCAGCAGCGCCTCATGATGACAAATAACGCGCCCCAATACCGAAACATGATGGGCATGCCCGCCAATGCCAAGGAGATGCAGATGAGGATGATGCAGAACCGCGGTCCTATGTATGTGGGCTCTGAGATGCATCGACACGGTCGTGCGCTTACTAACGGCCCTTGCGCCACGGTTTAGGAACGCGCAGCAGCTCCAGCAGATGAAGAATCAGCAGCAGCAGATGATGCAAAATCAGCAGATGCAACGAGACGGGTCGCAGATGGACATGAACCAGCGTCCGCAATCGCCGGGCTCGGCTGAAAACGCGCCCTCACCGAACAAGCGTCCGCGTCTTGAGAACGGGTTCAACGGCCAGCAGATGGGTCCTGGCGCAAGAAGCCAAGGAATGCAGCCGCAGCAGATGGGTGCCACCTCTGCGGCTCAGACCGGCCAGATGCTTATGGCGAATGGCATTGACCCAAATAACATGACGCCGCAACAGTTCAGTGCATTCCAGGGGCAGAATCCCAACGTGCAGGCAAAGGGTCTACAGGTATATGCTCAAAATCTTGCCTTGCAGCATAAAGCAGCCTTGAATAACCAACAATTGGCAAAGGAAATGAACAACGCCGGAATGCAAAACTCCCCCATGGCTCAGCAAGGCGCAGATGGCTCGCAAGACTTCTTCCAGGGCAATGCCAATGCCCGCATGCAGCCAGGCGCCCCCGGTCAACAGCCCGGCGGCAACCATGCGCTTCAGGACTACCAGATGCAACTAATGCTCTTGGAGCAGCAGAACAAGAAGCGTCTTTTAATGGCCCGTCAGGAGCAAGACAACATCACCCAGCACCCAGCCTCCGGCCCGGTCGGCCAGCCAGGATTCCCGCCGGCGATGTCCCCCCAGGGTAGCAGGGCTGGTCCCTCGCCGAACCCGAACGATCAGATGAAGCGTGGTACTCCAAAGCTTAACCAGGCTGGTCTGCCTGGCTCGCCAATGCCGGATGGACCCATGCCCCAGAACCGGAGCTCTCCGCTACCGAACGGCTTCGATCCCAACCAGATGCCACCGGGCATGCCGCCACAGTTCTATCAAGGACAGATGGGTGCTAATGGTATGATGAGGCCGCCGAGTTCACACCCTGGCTTCCAAGGGCAACAGATGACCCAACAGCAAATGGAGATGATCGCGCGTAACGGCGGTCGGATGCCGAACGGCATGTGGCCTCAAGGTGGTCCTCCCCAAATGATGCAGGGCCAGCAGCAACAAGGTCCGCAGCAGGGTCAGGGCATGCAGCAGGGTCAACAGCAGCAGCCGCCAATGGGTACTCCTCAGCAACGGAACCAGCAGATGCCGCCGCCACCCGCTCCCACTGCTGGCAACGAAAATGGCCGGACGCAACCGTCTTCGCCTGCGCAACCCCAGAACCAGCCCCCAACCCCATCTCAAGCTAACAAGCCCAACCCGAAGAATAAGAAGAAAGATGATAAGAAGGTTAGCAAAAAGAACGCATTTGATTCATTTGCACATGCTGATGGATTCTAGGCTCCTCCGAACAAGCCGCAGACTGCTGCCGCCGCGAAGAAGGGTTCAACAACGGGTGCCACCCCAGCTTCGGACGCCGAAAATCCTCCGCCAACACCAACGCCCAGTACGCCATCTGCGCCCATGCAACAAAAGAAATCCATTAGTAACGCATCTGCAACAGCTCAACAACCAAACCCTCAGCAGCAGCAACAGCAGCAGCAGCAGCCCGCAGCTCCCGCAAACCAGCCGCCCCAGGTGCCCACTCAGCCTCCGATGGAGCCCAATGCCAATGCTCCCTTTGGAGATCTTGGAAACGACAACGTAAGTTCGAGTCAATCCCGCCAAATACAGTCCTAACTTCAGTACAGAACGGTGGTTTCAACCTGGATTTTGGATCTATGGACAGCGGTGATGTGCTCGAGAACTTCGACTTCGATACCTTCTTGCACACCGATGACGGAACCTCAAGCGCTTTCACCTTCGACCAAGCCTTCCTAGGCGATGGAGTTGAAGCAGACGCCCTATGATTACGACCTCCACGTCGAGCATCCGACCTCACGAGTTTCTCCAGCGGGATTACTGTCGACGTTTAGATTTTGTCCGCAATGGTTCTCCCTTCTCGCTCACTACTCCGAGAATATCCCAAAATACTCAGAGATCCTGAAGCCCATTTGAGAGTGCTGAGGTATCCTAGTCTTGGATGCGCCGTTCTAGGACAATGGATCATCTCAACGCTCTTCGATTGGAACACGCAACACTTGTGCATTACTTTTCAATTACAGATATGTTATCCTGCCTTGCACAGCTCTTCGGTACACGCAAACCTGGCACCGAATAGACTGCGCCTCCTCTACAAGCGGTCACTACCGTTGACGAAATTTATTCTCGATATCACCTTAACTTCCTTGTGTTTCTGGCTCTTTTTGATTTTGCGCTCAGGCTGGCGGATATGCGAACGGGTGGTGCATCTGGTATCTAAACTTTTCGTTACTTGCGTGAGGGCGTCCAGTCTAAGTTCAGAATATTCCCCGAAAAATTTTCTTCTACTCGGAAGCTGTGTCCAAACTTCTCTCTCCATTTGTTTTTTTTCCTACGGTCTCGTCTTTCTGGTGGTAAGGAGAAAGGCAGGCGCGTTGTGCGTTGGGTGGGCGGGCGGGTCGGACGGAAGAGTTCTTTGCTATAGTATTTCCTTTCCTCTTGCTGATGCGATTGCTGTTGAGATTCTTGGTGTTATCTGTTGCCACACCCTTCTTCTCCCCCTTTTATCGAGTCCTCAAAGCGCGTTCTACAAAATCGACCTCTAATTTATATCACACTTTACTCCGAAGAGTCGAGAAGAAGAGCTCCGCTTCTTTTTTCAATTTACTTCCTAGTCCGATCCAATCATCCACCCACCGACGATGCTAGTAGTGGCGGACGCAATATGTGGCACCTCTATGTACGGCACAAGCTATTGGAGCTTGACTGTACGTACCCATTTAGTGCCTTGGCAATTCCAGTGGACACGCATGGCGAGAGCTGAGAAGGTTCCATCGAGGGTGAGGGAGAGCCGTGCCTGAGGAATGGAGTGGCTGTTCTTTGGCGGAAGAGACGACTTGATGTCTCCCTCTTCCGCCAGCGTCAAGTTTAGAGCGTTGGGTTGAATCATTTCTCTTATCGGCTGGAGGGGAGGGTTGTGGATGTCAATTTTGTCCTTTTCCCTGTGTTTCTGTCATTATACACGGCGTTGTTGGCTGGTGTCGTGGGGATTTTTGCGAACGCTTTGCTGAATTTGTTTTTTTTTTTCGTTGTGAATGATCGGATATACCATGCGCTCGTTTCTCGTTGTATATGCAAATGGGTTTCGTTTCGCACGAATCTTCTCTTTTCTTCAGCTGCGTGGATGCGTGTGCGTGCGAAATGAAGGTGCGTGTGTCCTACACGCCTCCGTGCTGTCTGTGTATGTTGTTGTGCATATCTTGCAAGTAATACAGTTTCGACTCTTCGTTGCGCACTGCTATTTTTGCAAATGCGCGCAATTCCTCTTGTTATCCATCCCCCTCGTGCGTATTTTTAAGTTCTGGAGTTGATCCTCGTCTTTGCGTCTTGACGCTTTCGGGAATGGCTTCGTGCTCTAGAGGCTGTCGCTGTGCATTCCCCTTTCTCGCTTTGCGTCTTCAACGGCCTAGTCCCTAGAGAAGTATCAGAGTAGTATCATTGCAACACTGATAAACTTTCTACTTCTAGTGAAACAATGTTTGGACTCCGGGACACTCAACCGTTGTGACAATTCGTCGAGATGAAGCCTCATTTTCTGGAGCATCACTGATCAGCTTAGACGTTCGTCAAAGCTTGTCCTCTTACCATCTTCCTTTCGTGAACACCAACACGCAGATCACCACATACCGTTGATAAAACGATACGCTGCCAGACTTCCAGACGCAAAATATCACTGCATCCCATCTCGTTCTACCAGACGAGAGGGACGAAGTGGCGTGCACAACCCAATTCACTGAGAACCACACCGTTCGTTCATAAGAACCATTTCGCCATTTGCTCTAGATAGAAGAAAATAAACCCGATGGAAAAAAAAAACAAAAAGCATTTCCCACCCTCCCCTATCTCATTTTGTCTTTCTCAAGCTATGCTTTACTAATACGCGTGCGCTATCAGCGAATGTAGAGCCAAAAAAAAAAAAAAAGGAAAAGGCTGCAAAGTCCACCATCTCGCATCCACCCCAACGCGCGCCAACAAACGCCTCACCTCGAAAAGGGGGAGATAAGCAGAACTCCAAGACAAACATCCGTGCAATGTGTGTATGTGTGTATGCGAAAAAAAATGTCATGCAGCCGAGGACCAAACAAAGTCGCAAACGAATCATCGCTGATGTCAATATCAATCCGTCATTTCCGTATCCGCAGCAGCGGCTTTCGCATTCCCTCCCTTCTTTTCCGCTTCTTTTTCCGCGTCGCCCTTACTCCCAGCCTCCCCTTCCTTGCCCCCTCCGTCTCCTTTTTTCGCCCCGTCGTCGTCGTCGTCGTCGTCATCATCATCCGCGCCCACATCCTTCATCTCCGCCTCCGGACTCAGCGGCTGCTCGGGCTTCTTCCCTTCCGTGTCATCCCCTCTCCCCCCCTCCGTCCCCTTCGCGGAAGACGATGCCGACGACGAGGAACCGACCGGTGCCCTCCCTACCGCAGCCTCGAGGTTGATGCCATCGCCGGGCCCGCGATCCTGCGGCCCCATATCCTCGACGCCGACTTCCTCGGGGCCTGTGACGTGCGGCACCTCGACCTGCTGCTGCTCGTCCCCATCATCCTTCTCCTCGCCTTCCCCCCGCTCGCCGGCGGCTGCAGCAGCAGCGCTAGCCAGCAGACCCCTACCCCTCGGATTGCTCTGGCCGACGGGCACGACGCCAGCCTCCTGTTCCTGCCTGAGCAATTCGCCCTGCGTGACCGCGCCGGCCTCCCTCAAGCTCTCTTCCGTCGGCGCCGCAGTCGCCGTCGCGGCGCTTGCGACAGGGCTGGCGCCGGACGTTGCCGTAGCACCGGCGGCAGCAGTCGTCGGCGTGCCGCCTAACACGACGCCATTGACGACCGACACCGTCTCGATCCTGCCAGCGCCGTTCGGCCCGTCCACCATCTCCGTGCTCTCGCTCACGAGCTCGCTGTTGTTCCCATTCGCCCCGTTCCCCGCGCCGTTACCGCCGCCTCTCCCCTCCCGGCTCTGCAGCCACGGGATGGGCGTCAGCAGCGCGCCGCCCAGGCTCTCGTCGCTGCCGAGGGTCGACGACGACGAGCTGGACGGCCCGCTCAGCGTCGTGCTGGTCGTGGGCGTGATGCCGTTAAGTATGCCCGTACTCGCGGGAACGACGGCTTGCGGCAAGGGGAATACCGTCGTCGCGCTCGACACGCTGACGACGCGGTCCAGCGCGCGCAGGTACGGCGATAAGAAGCGGTAGTGCGCGCGGGGCGTCAGTACCAGCTCCGCCAGCCGCTGCACCGTGTGCGGCGGCTCGGTGCCAAATTGCTTGCGCAGCGTGGCCGTTATCGAGGCGTAGAGCGAGCTCAGCTCCGGGGGCAGCAGGGAGGATGGCGAGGGCGAGGGTGTGGTAGGCGCGTCAGCGGAGGCGGGAGCGGAGGCGGTGGGGTCGTTGGAGGAGGAAGAAGAGGGGCCGGGGGACGGTGTGTTCTTGGTGGGTGCTGCGGCGGTTGTTGTTGTTGTGGAGGTGGTAGTAGTTTCGGTTGTGGGCGGCGCATTTTCCTTGTCTGCAGTTGTAGTTTCCTGGCTTGAGGGCGCGGCGCCTGAGCCTTCGACGGGCGGAGGAGGTGGCGGCGGCGGCTTGCTAGGTGTGACGGAGCGTTCTCTCTCGGCATCGGTGGGGGGAGGAATTGTAGGGGTGGGGAATTCGTTGTAGATGTTCTGTGAGGACGTTCAATGGTGAGCGGCTGCAACGGCGGGTAGGACGCGCATGGGGGAAGGATGTAGGTGTAGGATGCATTGCTTGCGGGCGACGCGTACGTGCTCGAGCCTAGACAGCACTACTTCTAGGGCACGCGGCCACTCTTCACTGCGAGAAGAGTCAGCTTTGTGTGCTCGGGAATTCGGGAAAGACTACAAGGCTGGGGGGTTGTACTTACACAGCCATGGTGCCATCTTTGGCGGCTTGCTCCAGCAGCTGCTCGCCTATATGCCACACGAACATGTCAGCATGAAGCCTGCGATCCGATTCAATATTAGCATACCGGACAGCATGGTGGCGCGAGAGGGTGAGAGGATGTGGTGTAGACAGGAAGGTGGCCGCGCATGAGCTTCGTCGATGCGCGCGCGTCGTCGAGGCCGGCATCGCCATTCGCCATTCCCGAAACTCGGCTAATCTTATCTTATCTCGTTTCACGCTAGTCTACTGAAGGTAATCGCAAGGCTCCTTGGTGTGCACAAAGTTTATAACGGAGCCCACAGGGCTCTTCTATTAACACTGCTATGTAGATTTAGTAGTCCAGCTATCGTTATCCATAGTATAACAAGTGCTGCCTGACAGACCAATGCCATTACACCGAAGCGATAACCTAGAAGAACCGCACGAGAGAAACGCCCATCGCTGAACAACCAGATGGTGAAAACATGGGATCCCCATCCTAGACGCCATGCCTTCCAACCCCCAAGACCATGCATCAATGGTATCTATGTCATAATGCTGCGGGTTAGTAATTGTCAACGACCGAACCCACTTACTCCGTCTAGCGAATCTGGGTGGTAGGAGCAGTGAGAGCACGCGGCTTGGCAGACACGGCAGAGGCGCCCGCTTTCTTCTCGAACAGCTTCCAGAACTTGAGGTTCTCGTCAGCAGATGCGGTCGCCAGCGTCTGGCCATCGGGGCTGAGGCAGCTGAAAAGAATGCGCTGCTCGTGGGCTGGGATCTCAATGTTCTTGACGAGGGTGGGGTAAGACCAGACTGAGAGAGCATTATTCGGGAAGCCGCCAGTGCTGACGAGCTCCTTGTAGTGAGTCGACCACCGGATGCTGGTGACCTGGCTGCCCGTGTCAATCGAGTTCAACCGAGCGCCCATGGTCGAGTTCCAAAAGTGGATCTGCCTGTCGTTGGAACCACCGCCGGTCGCGAGGAGGTTGAGCTGCCACGGGCACCAAGCAAGAGCCTTGACCGCAGCGTGATGGTTGGTCTTGGTGTGCTTGGGCTCGCTGAGGCTACGGGCATCCCAGATGTTGACAAGATTATCATTGCCACCGCTGGCAAGCATCTGGCCATCCGAGCGCCACTCAAGGCCACAGACCTCGTGGCTGTGACCGGTAAGCTCAGCAACGTTGTGTTCCGCGACGCGAACGTCGTGGTTGATGATAAGGCCGGAACGGTCGCCCGTGGAGAGGATGTGCTTGTTCCAGCCCATGACGCCAACGCGAGACTGGTGGCCGTGCATGCTGCGAAGCTTGGTACCATCCTCGACGTCCCAGATCTGAACCTCGCCGCTGTCCAAGCCAGCGGCAACGTAGGCACCGTCACCGCTCCACTTGACTGAAGTAATGTACGTGTCGTCCGAGGTCTCAAAGAGAGAGTTGACGGAGCCAGTGTCAGCCGACCAGATATACACGGCACGCTCGAGGGCAACAGCAACTTGGTTTCCGGCGGACCAGTCAAGCAGGTTAAGGTAGTAGTCATCGACAATGCTTGGAGCATCGAGGACACGCTCAGGGGCAGAAGCGATACGACGACGCAGCTGGCCGCTCACGGACTTTAGAGGACGGTTATACTGGGCGCGGAGGTCCACTGGCTTCGTCGACTGCGGCGCAGCGGGCTTGAACTCGAGAATGCGCGAGCCGATGTTCATATCGCAGGCTTGTGCGAGAGAGTCCTGGTAGGCGACAGTCCTGGGCGAAGGCTTCTTGGTGGTCTCCTCCTCCTCTTCCTCGTTGTCCTCTAAGTTGACGCGGCCCAGAGCCTGGGTCAAGTCGTCCTCGGTAGAGCTAGGACCGAAGATGTTCAGGTCGTTGGCAGCGGAGGCCAGCACAGCGGAGCCCTCAGTGTTGCTCTCCCTGGAGGCCGGACGAGCGTTCTCCCCACGCTTTGATATCCTCGCGACGTTGACGTTGTCGATAGCCTCAGCAGTCAGACGCTGGGGAATGAAGCGGTCGGTGGGATTGCGCGGCACGCGGAGGGTCGACTTCTGCGGGCGGGCCTTGGTGGTTGACGAAGAGGACTTCTTGGTCTTCTTGCCGGTGGTCACTGGGGTAGGGTTGCCGGATCCCGTAAGCGCGAACTCGGAAACGCCAAGCTCTACCCTCTTGCTCTTCGGGGAGTCGCGAGCGATGTTGGACTTCTGAGCGTTGGAGGTCTGGCGGCTCCTCGACGACGAGCCGAGCGGCGAGGGAACGTGGATGGACTCGTGCTTCTCCTCTTGCAAGACCAGCTTGCGGACGGGGGTCTGGGGAGACTCGTTGCGGGCGCGGGTCTGTCTCTTGATGCCAACCGGGGTGGAGGGTGAGCTCATAACCAAGGGACAGGCCATAGTGTATTAGGTCGTAAATCTGATAAACTTTTTCTTTTCTTTGGTTTTGGGATGCTGCAGCTGAAATGCAAACGCTGTAAAGTGCACAGAGGTTTTGGAGAGGGTAGATAGTGTGCGAATTTGGATTGGAGAGTGAGGATGGTGGGATGGTGGAGAGGGAGAGAGGAAGGGCTGCAAGTTTTGAAAGGACCATTTATGGAACTGTGTTTGGGAGTTGGCACGGCAACGGCATCGCGGACCCTGCAGCGGCGTCGTAGCGATCCCGTGCGGGCATGTGCGGGCAAGAGCGGCCGATGACGATTGTCACGTGATTACCCATCGCGTCAAACACGGTCCTTGCCCAGTCACTGTTTGCTCCTGCAACATTATTTTATCGGCGTCTATTTCTGCCATGAATCAGGTCTGGCGGAACATTTCCGAGATCTGCCATATTGCTTTGCACCCTGCGCCTTCCGTGCCGCACGCCAATGCTGGTGCAGCACCCACACTCACAAAAATGTGCATGTTGTGAGACGTCCTGCGGCCATAGATGCTGCCTTTACATCCGGCCCCCTCCCTATCGCCTATAGCTTCTCGTCCACCCGCCTCGCACGCGCCTTGCGGCAAGCTCGGCTCGGCATGGCCACGCCAGAGTAGCGACGGCGTAGAATCGCTGGTGCGGTGGAGGACGAAAACGCCACCCATGGAGTCAAGCGAGCTTGGACAAGGGGCTGGGAATCCCTCTCGGGCGCTCCGACGGCGGACTGCCGCCCACTTCACTATTGCCCAGCCGTCGCAACAGACGCTTCTGCGTACGCCATGCTGCAGGAAAATATTGCGAATCCCGCCAATACAGGATGTGATTGTCAATCGTCGGACCCCGGCTTGTGCCTTGGGCCCTATGTCCGACGGGCACGGACCCCGCCGGAAGTAGATGACCAGGCCTCTTATAGGGATCGTATTCATGCTTTCCCACGTCTTATCCACTGCCGTGTGGACGCTGGCGTCGTCATGTTCGGCTCATCTCGGCCGATTGACCACGCTGCTGGGACGAGTTCAAAAGCCACATAAAGCACATCTGCTGCCCTCGTCTGCAGGCCAAGTTTGCATTAATCCCCCCAGCGCCACCTTCTATCCCATCCCTCAAAATCGCGGTGGAAGACTATAAGACTACGTATGTTACAGCTATTTACAGCCAAGAAAAGGTGAATATATCTGTCATTGACAAATTCCTACTCGCCTCCGTCGCTTGCGAGAAGCTTCTTTGAAACGCAAGCGGGCGAAGTCCAGGAACCGGCATGAGAAAAATCCGGATCTAACTCCGAATCCCCCAGAGACCGGAACGAGAAGAACGCATACACGTGCAGTTGTGGTGTGAGCTATGGGAATAGCCTAGAAGGTCAGCTCGAAAAGTGTTGCAACAAGGTGTTGGCAATATGTGGGCATTGGAAGCAGTCACCTGGACCTGAACGACGAAGGGAACCAATGATATCTGCGTCCAGACGGCTGCTTCAACTGCCCTTGAGCTGGCATTGCAGCTGCAATACTCTTAGAATCGAACCTGTAGCAAACCAGCGATTGCCACATCAGCCGGGTCTCCTGATCGACGCCAACATCAGTACGGATTGGTACCCGTCATGTCAGTCCTTCTTTCCAACAGTCTGGAATCCAAAAATATGCCTGAGATAAGACAATAGAAATATTTCCGTCCGGCGACTTCTGCGACAATCGGACAGTTTCGATCGCACACGAACAGCGCCTACGCCTCGCGAATGTGTGCTCGTCAAAGACGCTAAGCCGTCACATCAAAAGAAACGTCAGGAGCGGATACTCCGCCAGATAGCACCTCGGGATTGACATGTCACTGGAGGGAAATGGTTGCTTGACCCTGTGAAAATTTCGCAAGAGCTTGGATTGGGAGAAGTGGGACAACCATCAGTGCACCGACCTCTCAGCACCAATATCTCAACTCGGGATACGCGCAAGCTCCATCGTATCGAATCTTCGGGCGCTTCCCTTTGTCGTATGAAGACAATTTGAAAATTTCGGAGAGATGCTTGTCAATGCCGCTGTCGGCGGATCTGCTCGGGTTCGACAGATCATTCGTCCTTCAGCCCTTGACAGAACTGTTCCTGCAGGAAAGGCGTGCGTGCGTGCGTTATTGCTGATGCTGATAATGAAACGCCATATTCGGGTGGTAGCCCGGCGGATAAGCTGATGGACCGCCCATGCCGGGTGCATGTGGATTCATCGGCCACTGTTGCGCGTCATGATGCATGTATTCGTCATATGGAAGGACGCTCTTGTCCCATGCATCCTAACTTACATAAGCAAAACCGCAGCATGGAAAAGGTGCACGAGCGCGAACTTACCCAGTTGATGTCGATTGGTGGCATCTCCAGCATGCCTTCCAAAGGATCCTGCGGGGCCATAGTGTATCCTTGGGTAACAACTGGCGCCACCGTCTGCGTTGGCAGATATGTTATCTCTGGGCCGTTTGACGGGACAACCGGTGGGTGGCTGTATTGTTGAGGAAGTGTGGTGACTGCACGTATCAGCAGACGGGTCATTGTGGCACCGCAACGAACACTTACATTGCTGCGGAATAGGTTCCCCTCCACCTCCCTGCATCTCGAGCTCCGCCGGGGTTGCCTTGAGCTTCGCTAGAATTTGACTGAAAGCTTTGGCAGCTTTCTTAGTATCACTCGCATCGATGAGACTATCCTCGTAGGCGTCCCAAATACGAGCCGCGTTATCAAGCGCCCCGAACATCTCCGTCGACGAGTATGGGCCTTCGGTATAGTGTTCCGGGCGTTTGAGCTTCGTCTCTCGGAGTAAGTTTATTTCTAAGCACAGCAACATGGCCGCGAGTAGGAAATCGTGACTCGTCAGGGATCCATAATACCAGCTACAGCGCGCGAGCAAGCCGCCCGGCTGGCATGCATGATAAATCATGGTCTGGTGGTGGAGCAGCTCCAAAGACGCCTCAAGGCACGCTTTTCTGGAGTGTTCGTACCGCGAGTCATTGTGGGCTTTCGCCAGGTACGTACGATGTAGAACACAACGGGTCTTCTGGTACAGCATCTCCAGGTTCAACCGATTCATGATGATATCCGGACGCTCACCAACCGACTCGTCCAGAGATTTCATCCTATAGGCCGGTGGTACAGAAGAATGGATTTCCTCCAGCCGCCTATCCAAGTCCATAATCTCGGGATAGGTCGGCGGCGTCACAGAATGCGCGGCGTCAGCCGCAGGAGCGAATACGGAAAGAAGTTTCGCCTTCACAATCGTATACATGATGAATGTCAACTCCGAGTCGGGTCTCTCAGGAGGCAAGTCGGTCATACTCGGCGACAGGTCCTCGTTGTGTAGGTTACGAGGGAGCCTTGTGTCACTCTGAAATCCCCGAGCTATCGATGGCATGCCAAGGGAAAACGACAGGAGGACATCCATGCCATAGATGAGGTGCCAGGTCCGCCGCCGCATCTCTCCGTGGAACGGGCTGATTCCGTAGTGACTTGGGTCTCGGTGATACCCCATTCTCAAGGCTATGCGAATGACAGTACCAAAAATGTGCCACACGTCCGTCGGACTCCCACCGCCACCGGTTCCGGAAAGATATTCAGCAGCTGCGTAGAGCATTGTCGTCTCCAACGCATACGGCTTCGGCCTGGAAAATTCCGCGAGAACCGCAGCAGAAGCGCAAAGACTATGATACCTTGCCGCTTGCCTCAGGACTGCTTCGGGAGAGGGCGGGGCCGATCCGCTGGTTGGCGCACGCAAAGAGAAGATGGTTGCCAGACAGACGATTCCGTAAATGAGGGCAATCCATATCGTGGGCGACGCTGAAGGATTCTGCCAGAACCGCTCGTATTCGACACGGAAGGTTGGCTCGTGGAACATGATCGATGTCGGGTCTCCACCTCGAAGGTAGATGGTGAGCAGCTTATCAACTTCGGCTTTTGGTGGCAGGTTTTGCAGGAGCTCCCGCTTGCTAAGCGGCTTTGGAGAGCCAACAATGAGCGTGTAGCGATGCGGGAGGTCCGTGTCGGCCTCGCTGTCCTGTTTTTCAGATTCTTGCTCCTCGTCTTCCTCGAGTTCAAGGAAGTTCTTTACTTCTTTGATCTGTCGACGAGTTAGCCGGGCGAAGCGAGTCAGGGGCACGTGCATTATGGCGTACATCATTGAGAACAGCCATCCAGTGAGAACCGCCCATATAGGTGGTTTCCTCATCGCTGATCTTCAGCGCGCCGAATGCGCTCGGGAAGTTGACGTCGTCGTCGCCGGAACTTGAGTGGGTTTTGGGCCCGTCGGACGTTGCAGGATGCTCAGGAGAGGGTTGATCTGGAGTAGGCAGGCGGCGAGAAGAGGAGGACTGGGGATCCGGGGGGTTGAGAGACAGCGTGCGTGGGTCCTTGCCATTCATCAGGTCGACGACGAGGCTTTCCAGATGTCGAATGCGGCCGCGCATGTCCTTGGCCTTGCGGGTGCGGTCCTTGGGCGGGGGCGGCACATAGTTGCATTGAGCCTCGCGGGAGCGCTTCACGCATTGGTCGCAGGCCGGATGCTGGCGGTTGCATTTGAGCTTGCCTTGGCGGCACGGAATGCATGACAGCTGGGGGCGCACGCGCGTCACCTTTGTGGGGTGAGGCTCGAAGTGCAGGATGGTGTTGGTGTCGTCACCCATAGTGTTGTACTCCTTAGCCGAAATGGAGCGGACGGAAAGGCGCAAATGATGGCGGGGCGGCGCCAACGGGAACGGCTCGTCGGGCGACGCAACGCGCTCTCCACGTGGAACGGGAACAACAGGCTTGCGCAAGGGAAGCGCAATCTCGAAGGCGGCGAGGCCAAGGTTGCTCCCGTCCAAGTTGTCGATGTTCGAATAAGCGGCGCTGCGGGTCTGGGCGATCTCGCTCCAGCCAAAAGCCCCTGCTTCACAAGTCGGCTCGGCCGCTTCGTCGTCCCGCTCGCGCCGGGCCCCAGTCCAGGCACCCGCCGCCAGTCAGCCCTGTCCGGCTCGAAAAACATTGTCACAGTTACAGCAAGCCTGCCGCCCGATTCGACCAGAAGAATGTCGAAGCAGCCGTCGTTGGGTGGACGTCGCCGACAGAGGTGAGCCCTTACGCCCGCATGGCCTCTCTAATCCCCCTGCGACGCTGCCTGCTGCGGTAATCTCTTCGACCACTCGCCGTGTGCCGCCGCCCGCCGGCCAGCCCTGTCTGGCTCTGCGTTCGCTCTGGCGCTCCAGCTGCGCCATCGATCCTAGCTCCCTATTCAGCGCATGCCGCCGCGCCGTCCACCTGGCAATCATTCGCCGTCGCTCGCCTTCGAACCACCTGCACGTATGGCCGCACCGGGGCTCCTGACGCCGGCGCGAGCGCAACAGCGACCGCGAATGCAACCTCCATAAACACCCCATCCCCATGTCTGCCCCCCTGCAAAAGAAGAGAGCCGCCAGCTCTCCGCTTGCGCGCTCCTCTCCCGATCGCGAAACGACCCCTGAAGAGACTCTGCGACACGGCCAGCCGCGCGAGTCGCCCTTGCAGGTCCACGAGCCGACCGCTACGCTCCACCATCCTATCGGGCTCGAATTCCCCAGCTATGCCTATCAGCTCAGTGTGGACAGCGCCTCCGGCAGCGACAGTAGTCAAATCGTTTCCGACAGCGACTCAGCCATAGGCTCGTCGCGCTCTGGCTCCATCACTACCTCGCTCAACTCCGAGGTCGTGAACTACCGCTACGAGCACGGCCGTCGCTACCATGCCTTCGAAGAAGACGCATACTGGCTGCCAAACGACGAGGACGAAGCCGATCGCCTCGACCTGCAGCACCATGTTTGGCGCCTGACCCTGGACGGTGCACTACATGCTGCTCCAATCCCGCCTGACGTCCAAGAGGTCCTGGATGTCGGTACCGGCTCCGGAATCTGGGCTATAGAGTTCGCGGACGAGAATCCTTCAGCCCAGGTCGTTGGTACCGATCTTTCAGCAATACAGCCAGAATGGGTAAGAGGATGCTCTGGAAACATGCCTTGCGATTGGCTCGGCTGACGTTTGTCTAGGTGCCGCCCAACGTGAGCTTTCTGGTCGACGACGCTGAGAAAAATTGGGACTTCGACGGGAAGAAATTCGACTTCATCCACGCCCGGATGCTTTGCCTCGGAATGCACAATTGGGAGCGCTTCATCCAACAATGCTACGACCACCTGAAGCCTGGCGGCTGGCTCGAGCTGCAGGAAGGCCAACTCCCGACCAGATGCGACGATGGGAGCGTGACGGATGGGGACCCACTGCAGAAATGGACTATTCTGGTGCATGAAGCTGCCGCGAAGGGAGGCATCGACACTCTAGCCAGTGAAAAGTTCGCAGAGCAGATGAGAGAACGAGGCTTCGTGAATATAAATGAACAGATTGTAAAGTGGGCTGTCGGTACCTGGCCTAAGGGTCAGAAACAAAAGGCGCTGGGACGGTGGACGTACGAGAATCTAAGTCAGGGCTTGCAGGGAATCAGTCTTGCGCTTTTGACGAAGGTCTTAGGCTGGTCAAGAGAGGCCGTTGAGCTTTTTCTGATTAATGTGCGGAAAGATATGGCGGATCGTAAGAAACATTACTATTGGCAGATGTAAGTTGTCCCAGTAGATCATTGAAAAATGACGCTGACGAACTCAGGACCGTTCATTACGCACAAAAGCCATTTGGTAACGAAATCGGCGAAACTGTACCTAACGCTTAGCGCGAAGCTTGGCTCCGCCATAAATATGCACCTAAGAAGCTAGGGCATCCAGGAGCACGCGAAGTGTCCCAGAAACGGAAACTGGGCAACTAACACGCACATTCTAGTGTCATCATTTCTCCATGATATGTTAACGGGCCACGCCTGTAGCAGAAGTAGAAAGAGGGGACATCGGATTCATACCCACAGTCCATCGTTCTCTATTTGCATGAATACCCGTAGTGCAGAAACGCCGCTGTGACCTGAAGGTGAAGGAGTAGCATAAGACCAAAAGGAATAACATAAGTATCAATAGCACATAATAATACGTACCTGATACTCCAGTGCCACGGCCAGTGGGCCGAGGCTCTTCAGAAGGTCCAGTAAAGGTTCACAATCAAACATAAGTAGCAAATCCAGTGGTTGACTTCATAAGGGTTCGTATTCATAAGTGGTCCTTAGTGTTGCACTTTAAGGCTACTACACTCATGCTAACTCGCCTAACTAATCGAATGGCTCAGGTACTACTGTAAGCGAGTACCTACGCACTCCCCTACTACAGTATAAGGGAGGAGGAGCGAGAGGCGGGGTAAGAGGAGAGAAGAGGAGGGAAGAAGAAAAGGAAGAGGGAAAAGGATAAGAGGAAAAGGAAGAGAGAAAGAGTAAGAAACGTCTTAAAACTCGATACTATAAGCTTGTTATTACGTCGCCTAATTAGAAAGTACGAAGTACAATCTATGGCCTGGCGGCCCGGTAGCACTCCAATTATATTATATATAATATAGCACTAAGTTAGCAGACATCCACGAATAGCATATGATAATTAAATAGCTCTGCAAGAGGTGGATTATGTCTAGGGGTGCGGAGCCAGCGCAAGAGGCACGAATACATGTGAACTCGGTATTTCATTTAAGAAAAACCAAGTTGGACGAAATCAGCAGCGAGCGCTGTCACAACGCTCCATGAAGAGCTGAGCATCTTCAGATGCGGTGAACAGACGCGCGGCCAGGACTGGCATATTGCTACTTCGTAGATATGGAAAAAGACGCATCGACGTGGCCGCTGAAGAGAATGTGCAGCCAGTAACTTCTTTCCAATTGGCCGCGACATAGGACGCAACGCGAGGAGCCCAGTGCAAAACACTGCGGAGACAAAACACCATCCGCAAGCTTAGACCTTCGGATTGTTGTCACTGATCTCTGTCTCCCCTGTCTTGCACTCGATCGCCTTTGTTGATCGAGCTCATGCTCTTCCTCGATGATCCGCTCAGGGCAGATCGATCAACGAAAAGCGGCCTCAGAATCCTCTTCACTGGCGCCTTAAAGGTAAAAACGGTTTCCTGTTGCCAGGACCGACCAAAACCCTGACTTACACGAGTCGATGTCCGCCCGAAGACCTTCGTGTAGGCATGATTACTTACCAATGCAGGCGTTGCCCGTCTGCAGTTGGCGAAGGTAATACGCCAGCACTCAGTGTTGCAGGCGTCCATTGCCATTGGCAGTGAACAGGTACCAAAGGCAAGTCGACCCTGGGCTCGAAGGAAAAAAAAGAAGAGTTGGTGCAGAGGAGGAAGTAGATATTTATATCCTTGGGGCAAGAGCTGTTGATGATGGCACTTGATCAAAAAAACGGCGCTAAGGGCAATCGTGCATATGGAAAGTCGCCATGCTGCAGCACCTGAGGACCTGCCCGCAGCAGCACGCGACTACGCCTGCATAAGCGAGGGCGCTAGCGTCATGTGTCTGGCTTCCGCCTGGCTAGAAAAGCAGCGTGGCTTTGTGGGTCTAGCCAGACCGGGCAGGGATAACGTCGCCGGTTCGACGCAAGGAAGGCACCAGCCAGGGCAGCACGACCCACGTACCTCCTCGGCAACTGCCCTCCCAGGCAACTTCCCTCCAAGGCAGTAGAACGTGCTTTCTCTCATCGTTCTTTCTATTAAATTCATAGTGTAGACGTTATCAACTTACCAGCTATATTATACTTATTATATTGATATTTTAGATTCAAGCGAGCTTTTACTTATCTGTTCATGTATACTGTACATATACAGTTGCTCTTTTAGTATTCTAAACTGTTATACTGATTTGATCTTTCTACTTCTACTTAGCAGCGATGCGTATTTTTATCCGAGTCATACATTTTTCATGGAACGGATGGACAGCCCGTCGGCTAATTCCACGGCCATAGTTTGTGGTTCCAGCCAATCTCGTGATATGCAGGCACCTGCAACTAGAATTTACGGTCAGCTTGCAGACTCATTAGTGGCGCTACGTACACGTTCAGGAGAGCAGCATTCATCACTTCTGGATATTAGTACCGGCGATGAATCTGGAACTCTACAAAATTCTCACCTCGAAACGTCTGATATTTCACGCATCAAGTCCTATGAATGGGAATAGCCCGAGAGAGCACAACAGGAGTGACAAACGCAGGCACGGCGAACAAAGACCTCTTGCAGTCATTCGTTATCCTGAATGCACAGACACATCAGACAAGAAGTCTTACAGGACGTGTCAACGCCGCTCGTTGTTTAGCACAGGGCAGGTTAGTCTTCTATGAGCCTTTTGCGATTCCTATTCATGATGTGGTTTGCCTGGAGTCAGGTTTGGAAAAGCTAATTCATCGGCGTAGCAACACGTGTTCAATCATCATGGATCAGATCCAAAGGAAAGCAAATAGCACTCACAAATGGTGAATCCCTCGATCTCAGCATTCTCCCTTCCGTCAATGTTGAGCCTGTCCCCAGTACCTTCTGCGAAAGCCCGTCCCGCAAACGGTGCATCAGCCTTGGCCACGTCGCCAAATGCAATGCCGCGGGCTGTAAATTCTGGTTCAACGTCCGTGAGGGATGCCGACTGCATCCGTACAGGGACGGTTTCAACAAATATGCAAGTCCGCATGCCCACCATCAGTACCACGGAGTGGATAGATCGACGGAAGCACAGCGGAAGGGGAAGGGGCCGGGGAATATTACCCGTTGCGATCCACTAAGGTTGCTACCTCCAAATGAGTACAATGAGGGGAGAAATATGTGGTGATAATGTTGGTTGATGGTTCAAGATATGTCCTAGACAAAGGGCTTTTTTGAACCTCGTGTCTGAAATCTAAGACTTTTTTAAAGGCATCCCCATCAAGCATATTGTTGGCAGCAATAATGGTGGAGGAAGGAGGCTCGCAATGTGAGACTGGTAGCTTGGTATCGAACGAATCGAAGCACTACCCCGAAAATCCTCAATTGCAGTATTTGCTCGTTAGCATGTACATCGCATTTTTCGAACCCTTGCAGTCAGGAATCTTCTGAGACAACATATACAGGCGCGGATGGGTGGTAAGCTCGCTTACCCGGGCCACTTAAAGCTTCAGTATGAATTCGGAGGATTTGAGTATAGTCCGTCCTAGCTGCAATTACTTTGCGGAGACCATGTAAGTTCGAAGCAACAAATCAAGGACTTCAGAGAAAAAAGAGCACATTGGGTCGTCAACGAGGCAGTCGCTTCAGGGAAAGCTACATGCATGGCTCGATCCTCGAGACAGGCAGTGCAGGAGGTGGTAGGAAGCTTCCAGAACCTCAACAAAGCTGGAAGTCGTTGCAGCGGCACCTGGAAACCAATTTCTACGGAACCCGCCATCGAACGGGCAAAAATCCAGGGAAAAGACCATCTTGCTCAAGTTAAGCAGTCGGTGATGAACGGTGGTGCAGCGGGTGGGCAGAGAGGCGTACGGCAAGATGCCGCCGGTCACGTTGATTCAGCACGTGCTGGCGTGCGCTATACCTAATCCAAGAGATAAGGCGATAAGGCGAGAGCGAAGACAGACTGACAAGGGTCGAGGGGCTGCTAAATCCGGGGTCTGAGGAGGGTCCTGCCGCCGTATAACAATGTCTCCCACTCGCTCATCTCCCGAGCTTCCTGTCTCATGTCGCGCGCGCGCCTCTCCCTAGCTTGACCGACTCTCTCCATAACTGCGACCATGGACACGCTCCCGGACGAGCTTATCCTCTACATCGCAACTTGCACGTAATCTCCCAAGCTTCTAAGCTTCCCCCCACTCCGCGGGGGGATTGACATAAACAGCCCGGCTAACCATGTCGCTTAGATCTCGAACCCCTTGACATCATCAACCTCCATTCGGTCTCCCGCCGCTTCCTCCGCGTCTTCCGTGACGACAGGCTCTGGAAGGCGATATGCTACCAGCACTCCCGCGCCGAGGCCATCCGCCGCCGCCAGCAGCTGCTGTCGCGCATGACCCCTCATATGGCTGAGCTTGCCAATGCAATGCAGGAGCAAGCAGATCCAACCGTATACAATGAGAGTGCCCCGAACGCGGAAATGGTTGCTCACAAAATGGCCATCGCCCAGCGCCAGCGCGCCTTTGCCAATTGGGACCCCTCATACCCAGGAGAGAAGATCAGCTTCTACGAGGAGTTTATTGCGAGGCATGCCCCGGTTCAGATGAGCTGGGTGCAGCAGACGTACAACGGCGTTGGTGACGACAAAGAACCGGCAGAGGCAACCGGTCTCGGAGTGTACTACGACGAGGATACCCAAATGGCCGACAAGATATTCGCGCCTCTAGACGACGGCAGTATATGCGTTTGGGATATTAGCGAACGGAACAGAGACGGATTCGATACCAAACGAGGCTCCATCCTTGATAGGACCGAGCCAGGACGTCTCGCCGGGAATGCTCCCATCGCTGAGAGCAAGGCTGTCATGACGGAGACGGGCGCGGTGGAGTGCGTGAGCATCGATAATAGGCAGAACAAAGGTTACTTTGCCGTGCTGAACGTCCTGAAAGAGGTGGACCTCAGCACCCTCCAGATAATCTCTGAATCCAAATATCCCTTCCCGATCACCACATTGTCGGAGGCGAGGCACCCGACTCCTGTCACGGTCGGCACCAACATGACAATTCATTTGCACGATCCACGCCAGCAACAGGTCCCCGATGGCTCCAATCTTCCTGTCCGTTGCGAGCTGATTGCAGGCACGCCGCCGCAGAGCAGCTTTGACGATGTCCTCCTCGGAAATATACCTCGTAAACATGCCGTCCTCTCGCAACCGGGCCCCCTATCAATCCTCCATCTACCAGACCGTGAATGGGATGGGAACGGTGATATTTGGGTCGGCGGGCGCTTCACCAGTCTTTTGAACTACGACAGGCGCTTCTTCCCCCGCCTCCGCGGAACTGTCCACTCCGGAGCCCGAATATCATCAATGACGCTCATACACCACCCATTCATTCCTCGGAACCTCGGATTCCACAGCATGTACATGGACAATACGGTCCACAAAGATCCATCCATTACCGGTCACACCATCGTGGCGGCGGGAGAGTACAAAGGGAAAGGCTCCCTCGAGCTTTTTGGTTTGTCCTCCGATCCGCGCCACACCATCCTCTCCAGCGACACCAGCTCCGCCATTCGCAACCGTGGTGCATGTATCCAAAACCGGCAGACCGCGTCGTCTTCGAAGCTCCTTAGCGTGTCGACACACGGCGCGCGACTCGTCTACAGCGATGGCGATGGCAACGTCAAGTGGATGGAGCGCGACGGTTTCACGCCCATCCGCTCCTTTAACATAAATCCAGACCGGCCTCAGTCCAGTCACTCTGAGCAAAACCAGCGTGATGGCCGTGCAGACTCTCCGTTCGACGTTGGAACCCTTTTTTCTGCGCCTTCTCAGCAGCACGGTGAGGGCGATATCGTTCAGAAGCTCGTGCCAACCCTGTGCCGCAGCGCGACAGATAGCGCGCACGGCGCTGAATTGAACAAGGATAACTTGATAATTTGGACAGGTGATGGGCGGATTGGTCTCCTTGGTTTCGGCACCAAGCCGCTTTTTGAGCAAGGAGACTTTGAAGAGAGGATGGAGAGTGCTGAGGAGGTTGCAAGAAGGAAGAGAGAGCAGGAATATGGAAGAACTATGAGGCGGGCCTTGGAGAGGCAGGCGGCGGACGTGAGGTTCGTGAGAGGTTTGGGTTTGGGAGGCGGAAGCGGCTGGTGAGTGCGTGGAGCTCGGGGACTATTGTAACGGACAGTGGGCAGTTAAAGCATTTCCCCGGATGGATTCATGGCCATTCATACCTTTCACCGTTCGGGTGAATGTGTCCGGTTCCTGTTCACTCACTAGGACACACCTGTTTGCCAGTTCGCCGTAAGGGAGAGGACTGAGGGGTGTTAACGGGAGATGAAGGGGATGAATTATGACCTTAGACTCTAGAGAAATATGCCTGATTGAACAGACGCTGACACACGAGACATACCTACCTACACATAGATAATTCACACTAAGTGTTCCTTCAAAATCACCATGTGTCTTAGCTAAATCTTCCCATGAAACACATCTTTTCAACACTAATCCTGATTGTCTGACGGCCGAGAAAGTCAATTCCATCGCACGCGAAGACCTACCCAATGCATCTATGGCGTGTTCTAGCCAACGAGCAGCCACACTCGTCATGCCCGACACAGCCGATCCGTCATACTTACATGCAATACGAACCCGTCTCCGCCCACCATCGTCCCACGCTAACGGCCGCGCGCCGCCCATTCCCGTCGCCCATCCACCACCGCAAAGAGAAAACGATCGTCTAGGAGGAAGCGGCCGAACCGGCCGTCGGACATCGTTCCTATCTTCCACCCGCGCGCGCCGTCTCTCTTCTCCCCTCGACCCCAACCACTGATTCGCACGCCTCCCACTTCCCCCAACCCGGCCCTCCTTTCCCCCGTCACACTACAGTTCGCCCCTCCCCCTCGCCGACCGCATACCACACAAAACAGAGGAGAGACGCACACCATACCGCTTACTTCCCTTCCCCTCCCCCATCGCCCAAAAAAAAAATTACCCCATGCGGTACAGCCACAGTCACCTCGGTCGCGCGCGAGGGCTGAGAAGAATATACTTTTATTTGTTTTCTTGCTTACTCGGGCGAGTTCGCCCTAGGCACGCATGAAAAAAAAAAAAAAAGGGCAAAGCGTGCGGTAACCACTGCCAATCAACGGCAAGGGAAGCAAACGGGAGCCGAATGCTGGTTGCGTGTGTGTGTGTGTGTGTGTGTGCGTGTGCGCGCGCGCGCGTCCGAAGGATTTCTGTGGGGCGGGCAGCGTGCCAGCTGGAGCAGAGCCGGTCCAATCGGACTTGCTGGAAGTACTTTGTCTCGTCGAGAAGAGAAAGGCGAGAGGAGGAAAAGGGGGAAGGAGGGGAGGTGGGTTAGTGGGACAGGAAGGAAGAAAGATAAGGTTTGGCGTAGCCCTGACAAGAACGACCGCCCTACGGGTAGGAACGAGAGGGGGGAAGGTGAGAAAGGCAACGGGAAACCAGACAGAGGAACCGTTTCCGAGGACTGTCGGCGATTGGGGAGGGGGGAGAAAGGGGAAAAAAAAAAAAAGCAAACAGCGCAAACTGATGCTAGTGGGTGACGAATGTGCATTTAGTCATAAGCCAGCACGAGTCGTAGCTGCGGGTTGAATGGTCGTACTGATTCAGTCCAGAGTCTGCGGCCGTTGAGGAGGCCCGTTTCTGCCCGTTTTAAGAAATACGGTAGCTTTTGTCGTGATGTGCGCTTCCCGAGAGTCAAATGCTTCTAGTCCATGCAGAAGAGCCCAAGGATGGTTCTCCAGACCTGACTCTCCTATTCCCAAGGATTGAGTGACGAAGGAACAACCAATACCCCTGCAGAATATCGTAGGGCGAGAACAAGCGAAACGTGTGTGGACCAAACCGGGAAACGGAATGCTTGGGGTACCGTGAATCGTTGACGGATCGGTGACACGACGCGAGGATCATTGTTCCCACGTGGGATCTTGGATCTTCTTTATTATTTTTTTAAAGGCCCTCTTTTCATGACGCATACCAAGGGGTCAATGGTGAGTGAGTGGGTGATGTTTCTCGCCGTGACTCGTGGCTTGAGACGGAATCGGCGTGTGGAGGAGGAAAGCGAGTGCGAGTAGTGTCTTAGATCTAGACCGTTTTGACATGCATCCGCGCATGCAGGCATGCAAGAGTGGGAGCGAACGAAGGTTGCAGCGGGTCGCAGCCCATGGTTGCCCACAAAATGCATATGCGAGCGGCGCGTGTAGGAGCAGACGCCTGTACATACTCCTGCATGCGGCACAGCACCTGGAGAACCGCCTAGAAACTGTTGGTGCGGCAATTTATGCGCAATACAGTGTGGCTGGCTGAGTGTTGCATCATATACTGTCAGACAACTTCATTGGGAAAGCAAAAGCGAGTGGCAATAATCACAACGATCCCCGCGGAGACTTTGATGGTGTGTCTGTGTGAGGATGATGGTTTGTCCAACCGACAAAAAAATATTGCGGGGAACGTCCATAGTAGCAGGCACGGTACTTATAGTCATGCACCTATAGACCAACCGCCCCAACATCTATAAAAGCTCCGGCGCGTCGGGTACCAAAAAAGCAATCAAGCTCAGTCCTTTGATGAAATTGCTGCAAATGTGCTTCCGCCATGTTGGTTACGAATTCAGGCAGTCAACGTCGCTCTTGTCATTTATTTCTTGACTGCAACACGGCCGTTTCGCATGTGGGCGCCAGAAGGAAACACACAAAATTTCCGCTCAATCATGCCCATACTCGTAACGCGAAAGAAGGTCCGATTGCAAAGCAAAAGGGTCGAAACAAAGATAGCGGCAGGAAGTCAATATCGCATGAGAAAGCCAGGATAACGATGATCAAGCAGACGGATCATAATCACCGAAGTCAGTGACTAGCGCATTTGATATGGCTGCACGGTGCTGGTCGGGAAGTCAGCTATATGGAAAGAAGTAAGTGCAACGAAGGCCGTCTAAAGCAGTGATTGTCGCAGAGTGCTTTGGACATGCTCGACAGGGCTCCGAGACATGCATCTTGTAGTCCAAGTAGGACTCCGGGAATCCAACACTACGCGTGAAGACCGGGGTTCACCTCCAGCGGAAACGGCGCCGTTTTGTTGTTAGTTCGGAAGGCGGGCGAAGGGCGGCTCTAGCCCAGCCATTGCAGGTCTCGACACTCCTGTTGTCCGGTAGCTTGCGGATCTCATTGCCGCATTTTGCCACCCACACGACGCAACTTCCCGTCCGCCGACACCCATTCGGCCAAACTGGGCCATTCCAAACTTCCAACCCCCGAAGCCAGGGCGCGCCTTTCCCTCTTGCCATTTTCCATGCTCTTGACCCCCGGCCGTCGAATCCCGTTTGTATCTAAAATCCAGCGGCCGCGGTGTTACAGTCCCGGCGAGAATGCCTTGTGTTGGCACAGGAATCCATCGGCTCGTCGGATAACTTTGCTGGTACTTCGGAAAGGGGTGGATTTCGTCGGGCCGGCTGCGTTCGGTTCGAGCGACACCCCAGGGGAAAGATCCCGCCTTTCCTAATTTTCTCGCCATCGACATTCCGTCCTCGAGGATTCTGCGGGGCTGGAATTCCAGATGGCCCAAAAATCCACCATCCCAAACTCCACACCACAAAAACTGCATCTCGCTACAACCTCGTCTCTGCAAGTGTAAGCTGCTGCTGTTTTGTGATTGGCTTGACTTGTGAAGCCTCATGCTCGCATTATTCGCAGAGATAATGTAGTTTCCGGAAATCATTGAGAAGTAAGGAAAAGGATATGAGAGTGGGAACATACCCCGCCTAATAGATTTGTACTCTGTTCGAGAAGGAGACGTAATAATATGAAAGGAGCAACTTTTTTGTTTTTCAATCCCCAGTATCAATGGTAGAAGCAAAAAAAAAAAAAAAAGAGAGGGAAAAACGCCTGGCCCGGACTTCGAACCTCGAGAGGGAATAGCAAAAGCAACGTTTCATCCCAGTACCCCACGCCATGGTTGTTTCGCGAAATAGAAAAGTGCTGTCAGGTAGACGGCATGAAAAAATCAGAATAAATCGAACTCAATCACGCCATTGAGATGTGAGGTCTCAATGAGGAATCCTGGTGAGCGTAGAAGAGCCGTGAGGTATAAGAAGCAATGAGAAACAACAGAATCCCGCTCCACGCTATGCTGCTAATGTTAGCAGAAGCCAAAATGCCTCTGCAAAGAGGAGCAAATTAGAGGGGAGAATCTGCTCAAAGGTGAAGGCAGAAAAAAAGGAAAGTGACTGCGCGGAGGTAACGGAGCCCGTCTTTTGTCAAGCCTTCATTCCAGAATTGAAACCAACGAATCCAACCAGCCACTCTATGTGCAAAACTTCATTTAGATCGAAAATGGCAAAGTCAAACCTTCTATAAGAGCCAGGGAAACGCCCCGGGTGAGCAATTCGATGAGGATATCCATGAAACGTGGAGAATATGAATCGTGACACAGCTCGTCTCGCGATGCCGATGCCTTTGGGAACGACGCGTCGTCAAAGCGGGAATGATGTTGTCGTATTGTGCGAGTCAGGCGAGTGGGATCAGAACATGCCATCACCCATCCCTGCCATGCCGGCGCCAGCAACGTTGACGTTCATGCCCTGTAGATTTTGTGCCACGTTGAGGAGATTCATCGCATTGAGCTTCAGTTCCGGATTGCACGGGGGAGAGTGCGCGCGGTGATACTTGAGGCCGTTGAGGTTCTTGTACCGCTTGCCGCACGTCTCGCAACGGTACGGCTTTTCCTTCTCCATGCCGACCGTGCCGGGGTAGGGCACGGAAGTCTCCGGATCGACAATGGAAAAGGTGCCATCGGCGTTTTCCTTAAGCTGCTGGTTTTGGTGTCCGTGCTGTGCAGGTATCCGAGCGTCAGCTATGGAGATCATGGAATTTTTTTGTGTCATCAGGAGCCGTTTTACTCACCTGCTTGTGGTACTTCAGACCGTTCTGGTTCTTGTAAGCCTTCTCGCACCCAATAACGGGACACTTGAACGGCTTAATCTCCTCGCCAGGGAACAGGCCGCCGTTAGCCATGAGCAGCTGCTGTGCGCGGAGCTGCTTCGCTAGTTCGCTGTCCGTGCCAAGCTTCCCTTGCCGAAGCGCGAACTGAAGCTGCTGTGGCGTCAAACCACCGCCTTGCTTGCTGTACAATCGCTTGGCCGGCTGATCTATTGTGCCGTCGAAGCCATCGTAGCCGTTGGCGTTAAAGCCCAGATTTCCGAAGTCCATGTTGTTGCCCTGCATCATCTGCGAGTTCATGCCCATTGGCAGGCCGCCAAAATAGTTACCGAGGTCCTGGTCAAACTCGCCGGGAGTGCCCGGTACCGATGAATCCGGCGTCTTCTGCGACTGGCCAGCCGCGCCGAGGGTCGGTGTATTTACAGACGAAACAGTAGGGTTGTTCTGAAGAGGAAAGCCCGGGTGGCTGGTGTTGGGAGTGGTCGGGGTGGATGTCCTGAAACCCTGGTTCTGAACATTGTTCGCCAGGTTGATGTTCAGCTGGGGCTGCCGATCGTTGTTCTGGCCGAATTGGTGAGGCTGCGAGTTGAATTGTTGTTGCGGAGCGCCCATTGGGGTCTGGGGATCATCCATTTCCATATCTTCTAGCGTGTCCATGTCCTGCACGGTTGACAGCTGGCTCTTGTTGAAGCCGTTGCTAGTGAATTGCTGGTTCTGGAATTGCTGCGGCCGGAAGCCATTCTGCTGGTTGGGTAGTTGTTGATTCTCAGCCTGCTGAGGATTGATTCCGGCAGAAGTAATGGAATTCCTTCCGCTGTTGCCGAAACCGCCCTGTCCGGATATCGACGGCCTTTGCATTGTTGCGGACTGCGCTGCATGGCATTCTTCGAAATGCTGCAGCAGCTCGTGCAGCGAATCCAACGTCAGGCCGCAACAGTTGAAGTCCTTCATGAAATTCGCCTCCATCTTAGGCAGATATGACGAGGAATGGAATGAAGGCGAGCGGCCGAAGGTATATGGCGACGTGCCAGCCATAACAATACTGTTTAGCGAGGATTAGCCTTGAAAAGAGTCGACAAGGGACAAATAGCAAGGGAGGTGCTTCATGGGCAGCCTGTGGGATGCAAATGACGTAGCCAGCCAAGGGGGCGGTAGGAGAGGCGAAAATACTCAATTCAGGCAGATGTAGGTGTGCTTCCAAGGGGGGCCCTGCCAGCGGCGTTGCGAGGTCAAAAGGATAGGGTGGTGGGTACGTACTCGTCTCTGATCCAGCTGCCTACAGAGACACCGCCCCAGCTCATGCCATTGAGCAGGCTGCCTGCGGTGGTGCTCTCCCGCCTGGGACGATCCTTCATCGATATCGGGCGGGCCCCAGAGCCGTAGTATGAGCCAACATGGCTGATGGAGTCTTGCCGGCCGCCAACGCTCAGACGGCCCTCGTTGCCACTCCGCGGAGCCGAGGTCGGGGTGGCTATTGGCTGTGCCGCAGCGCCTTGGAGAGCAGCGCTCAAGGTTGACGTCTGATTCCGCGGCGACGTAGAGTTCTGCCGGGCAGTGGAGATGTCGACGGGACCGTCGAGGGCCGCCATGTGTGCCGCACTGTGGGATGGTTGGAGGTGCGGGTGTGGTTGCTGCTGTGCCCCAGGAGCTTGAGGCGAGGCGGAAAACAGCGGCAGAGAGCAGTCGCCGACGCCGTCAAACAGAAGATCGCCGTCGAGCTCGAGCGGGTCAGGCTCACGGGCGAGGTCTGGGTGGCGGGCGGGCGGGCGATAGCAGGAGAAGCAGAGGCCCTTCTCCTTCGTGGGAGGCCCAGAGGAGGGCTCGAGGTGGCGGAAGACGGGAGTGGTGACGGGAGAAGGGTCGATGGTGCTCTCGCGGCCGCGGTCAACGGTGGGAGAGTTGAGAGGGTTGGGGGAGCTGGAGAGAAGAGGAGGCGTCTGCGAGGAAGCCAGTTTGTCGGCGGAGCGTTGGATGGTTATTGTCAATCGGGGCGCGAGGTGCGGCGGTCGATCGGCCTCGAGTCAGTGGAGCCCGGATCGAACCAAGAAGGCGGTACGCGGCGCTTTGCAGTGACAGAAGGCAGCGCGGTGGCCAGCAAATTAACGGGGTGGATGCCAATGGAGAGCGCGAAGGCGGCGGCGGCGGGCCCTTAGTCAGAACGGCGGTGCACGGCGGGAAGAGGGACTAGGCAGAGGGCGCTATGGGAACCGGCGGGCGAATCAGCTGGAGCTAGTGGGCGCTCGCCGGGGCGGATCGAGCTGGGCTGCGGCTGCGGACGACGGCTAAGAGCAGGCAGGTTGCGTGTCGCGACGGGCTGGGTGCGTAATGGGGGCGGAATGGCATGTGACGGCGCGGCGAGGGCGGACGAGCAGTCGGCCAGGCTGAAATAGCTCTCAGGGCAGCGGCTGGGATTAAAGCAGCTGGCAACTGGGCGGCGTCCGGCCGAGGGCCGCTGTCGTCGAGTGGTGTGCGCCGATGCTTGCCCGGGGCGCCTACCCTGCACGAGGCTCGGGTTGGTGAGCTGCTAGGTAGAGGGCTGGAGGGCTTGAGGGCTCGAAGCCAGGACTTCTTCCAGAAGCCGGCCAGTACCCCACAGCGGCGAGTGGGCGGCTGTGGGCTGTGGACTGTGGACTGTGAACTGTGGACTGTGTGGGCTGTGGGCTCTGATGGGCTCTGATGGGCTCTGAGGCGTGCGACGCGGGTCTGCTCTTCGCTGCTATGCTCCGCTCCGCTCTGCTCTGCTCTGCTCTGCTCTGCCCTGCCCTGCTCCAGCACCACGACCGACCTGGGCTCTCATGGCAGCGCCGCAGCTGGGCGGCCCTCGCTTCGGGAGTATGATTTCATCGGCTGCCGGGCTCTGACTCTGCGGCCGCATGCGTGATGGGCACTGGCACACACTGGCAAGGCACCGGCGGCGCTACCGCCCACTAGTTACGTCGTCCCCCAAGCGAAGACCCTGAGAGAAAGCCGCAGTGCCCACCTCGCTGCGATGCCACAATGCCACCATGCCACCATGCCCACATCTCTTCGGCCGTCGCTCGCTCGCCGCTCCACGGTGCCGCCGCCGCTGGCTGAAACGGCGCCGGCCAGTGCGCGAGCCGACGGGCAGCCAGCCTCGGGGTTCGTTCCTTTCCCTGCTGGCGCCCTGCGGCCCTGTGTGGCCCTGCCCCTCCGGCCAGAGCACCCTAATAAGACCAGCCCGGCCAGCCTGCGCGCTGCAAACTGCACCTGGTGCCCTGGCGCCTTGACGCGCCTTGATGCGCCCTGGAGCGCCCTGGAGCGCCCTTCCCCAGAGCCTGCCCGCCGGCCCAAGGGCCCGTCTCTCTACCCGCGCTGTGCACATGGCGCAATGGAGCCTGAACCAACCTTCTTTTGCTGGTTCCTGCAGGCTGCGCGCTACTCCCTACTCCCTGCCCGCCAGCTCCGCTGCTCCGCTGCTCCGTGGGCCCTGCGACAGCTGCGCGGCCAGCTTCGCGCCGACGTCGATCGCCAGCTGCGTGTGCGAGCCCATGATCTGCTTCCAAAGCCGCCCGGCGCGCTGTGTCACGCAGCAGAAGGGCCGTCGCCTGCGCCCACTCCTCGTTCCAATTTCCATGCCAGTAGAGCCACCGCCCGGCTTTCCCTTCTCTGGGAATGCTGTAGCGAGGCCCTGCCAATCCGCATAACCTTGCCCGCGCCCGTGTCGCGAGACGGCTCCCTCGACGGCCGTCGTTGCGCTTGCTCTGCCCGGCGGTCAAGCGCTGGAAGAAGCCATATCCTAGTTCGGTCGTCCACACTAACCATCGTGCACGTGCTCCACATCCCACTCCGCCGCCGTCCACAGCCTTACGTGCATGATTACTGATTTTGCGTTGTCATCTAGAGCCTCGCTCGCTCCGGCCGCTGATCGGTCGTCTGGAAGCACATATCATCACCGGTCTTACACAGGCATACATGTGTCCATGCTGCTTCAACTACCCATGGTCTATGTATGGTGTGGTTTACTTTTCTCGTCAGAGCGTCTCACGGGCGGACACATGGCTGCAAAGCCGGAGCATTGGTTTTCGTGCCACTGCGCCGGTCTCATTGCCCAGCCTTCAGCCTCGAAAAAAAAATAAAAAAAAAACGGCCGGCCGCGGGGGGCGTGACCGCCTCGTGGGGCCTCACGCTCGAATAACCGCAATAAGCTGCCGGGCGGCTATAACGCAATCAGCACCAGCCCACCGAGTCCCTGAGCAAATAGCCCTGGCGCTGGTCCTGTCTAAGGGACAAACAAGCTCCACCAGTGATCCAACCCGGCCCAGCCCAAAGCGTGGGTAGGACGCCCAACGATGACGCAGAGCCTCATGGTGATCCCGGCCTCCTACCCGTCCAGCCATCCATGTATTCCAGCCTTCCATTTCAGGCTACTAGCCAGCCAGACAGCTCAGCGATGCAAACGCGAAAGGAGAGCAACAACAGAAAGGCAAAGAACGGTCGGGACATGCAGGATGTGTCCCCCTTTGCGTAATGGTGCTGCTCGTTCGTATCCGGCTGAATGCCGCATCTCCCCACGTGTATATCCTTGCTGGCCAACTAATCTGATGCTACTCGAAGCGGCCACGTGGACCTCACCCCTCAGCCTCAATCTCATGCGCATTCGACTTGTGTTTTGGCGTGAAGTTGAATGTTTCAGGCGCCTTGCCAAGGAACATCTCGCTGATTTTGATCCAGTCCTTGTAGTTGTCCGAGGCCATCAACGTCTCCATCTCGTCACGACCCGTAAAAGCCGGCGCGCGGTCCTGAATGTTCGGCGGCAGATGCTCCAACAGGCCGATCGGCGTGTATCGGCAAGTGAAGCTGAGCCATTCTAGCAAGAAACGACGAGTCGTGCCAACCCCCATTTCGTCAGACCCCCACGTCTCCAACCCATACTTCACGAACTTCTCGATATACGCCAGGCGTTCAGATGACCGCTTATCGAGGTACTGCTCCTTCTCGATCTCTTCAAAGATCCACGGCTTGATAAGCGCCCCGCGCGCGACCATGACCGAATCCACCTTGTGCTCGTTGATGGCTCGATAGTAGTCCACATGAGAGTAGCAATCGCCGTTGCCAACAAAATATACCTTGCCGCCGTTGGGCAAGTGCCGGGGATCAACACCCGCAGCCGTGTCAATCGCCTGGGCCTGCTCGGTATTCAGCCGTTTGATCAATGCCGCAACTTCTGATATGTACCCCCAATCGGCCGATCTGGTGTATCGCTGCTGCCGGCTCCTGCCATGCAATGTGATGGCGGCAACGCCGCATGGGCCTTCTCCGGATCTACGCGCCTCGGGAGTGCCAAGTACAAGTCTTTGGACTAGCTTCTCTGCAGTAGGTTCGTTGTCCTTCACTCCCATGCGGATCTTGACGGTGATGGGGATCTGCTCGGAAACGGCATTCATGCCGCGCAACATTTTGTCAAGCTTTCCATGTGCGTCGAGCAGGGCAGATCCAGCGCCCTGCCGGTACACGAGGTCTATCGGACAGCCACAGTTGAGGTCGATAGCGCGAAGGTGGGGTGTCAGGGCGGTGAGAACTTCGACTGTCTTCAGCGCGATCCACGGCTTGTTGCCCGCAATCTGGGCGCCAAACTTGTGGTCTTTGCTGTTATCGTACCCAGCGACGACGTCATTCTTCCCTAGAAATCTAGGTGGCGTAGCTTCCGACTCATGGGCTTTAATCAACGCCCACTCGCTCTTCGAACCTTGAACCAGTGGCATGCCCATCGCCATCTCGGACCAAGTGACCTGAGCGCCAAGGTCCACACAGAGGCGCCTGAACGGGAGATTGCCCTGTGTTGTCAGGGGGGCGAGAACGGGGGTTTCCGGTCCATAGTATATCCGGCGCTTCTCTGACGGGAGGAAAGGTGGCTCTTTATATTGCGCTCTGTTGTCTTCTCTCGCCTCCTTAGATTCCGTGTTGCCGTTCTCCTCCGAGGCCGCAGCCGGAGCAGGATCCTTCTTCTTGGCTTCTTCGTTGAACTGGTTCAGATACTCCAAGTAGGCGTCGGCCTTTGGAGTCTTTGTCTTCCTCTTGCTCAAGTCGATCTTCGCTTGCGGAGTCACGACGTTGACGTGACCAAGCTCGTCACCCAGCTCTGCCTTTGCCCTTTCAGACCTAGCCTTTCGCTCGGGATCTTCGATGAGGACGAGTTCCTTGCGGCCGTCGGGATGCGTCAACTCTTCCGAGTGGGTGCTCACGAGACGGCACTTCCAGCCGGCGCTGCACCATCCTCGGACATCCCAGACCGGGCATATCTTGAAAGTCGAAAGATCCTCGCGTTTACCTTCCTTGAGGTACTTGCGGATGTCGTGCTCGTACTTGCACTTTGCTCCGAATTGGCATTGCTTGGGAGAGAATTCGTTACTGAAAGCGACGGTGGAACAGAGTTGAAGGGCGTCGCGTTGCCTGCCGAACTCGCGGGCTTTGTTCTGGCCCCTCTCTTTATCCTTCTTGCCCTTCTTCCCTGCCTTTTTCTCGCCGTCTGGGGCGGCATGCTTCGATGCCTCAGCAGCGTCATCGTCCGGGTCCTTCTGGGCCACGACTCGGCCGTGTCTCAGAGAGGATGGGTCGACGAGATACCTGGCGAGTCATTAGCCGGGAAGGCGTCCCAGAACAGCGTCATAGTCCAGCAACTTACTCAGGCTTGATCGGCGCCACCCCCTTCTGTCTGTCCCGGCCATTGGCGGTCACTTGGCCTGCGTCAACTACGTCAGAGCGCGTGGTCGATGAACATATACAATTGCGATCCCGGGTACCTTTTTCCAGTTTGATGCGTTTCGCCGGGGAGCTCTCAAACTCACCTCCCTGGCCCGGAGACGGCGGTTCGGGAAATCCGTGACGCTCGACCTTCTCTGCTTTGGTCATGGCGGAGTCTCCAGGCAACGGCGGTTGAGGCGGGTGAGCGGCTGCACTCGTGCCAGCTCCAGACGGAGGCGGCGCCAGGGGAGCCGACTCGTCGACAGGGTTCGGCGGTACTTGGGCCGAACCGGCCGGCAGAGGCTCGGTTGGCAGAATCTCGTCTTCGCCAGACATTTTTCTGGTGGTGTAGAGGAGCGTGACCTTGAGTTGAGTCTCAACAATTCGGGTTGAAATGTCGTTGGCCGAACGCGGAAAGAAGATTGCCGAGATGATGCAGGAGGCGGCGCAACGTGGTCGACCGGGTTCACCGCTCCTGGATTACGGAGAAAGCACGCGGCCCTCTGGAAGCAGGAGGGTAGTCTTTCGAGAGTGGCCGATGGATGTCGAGGTAAAAAACTTCGTAGAGTCTCGGTCACGTGAAACGCTACCGCAGGCTGGCGGGCAGATCTAATCGTAGCCGGGGGCTGTCCAAGCTCTGAAACAGAGACGGCTGGGGAAACAATGCAGCGACCGGCATCTATATGCACGTAATGGTTTAGCAGTGCGGTCTGTGGGTGTGGCAAAATCTCAATTTTCGCGGACGGCAGATGGGGCCGCAGCGAGATGGCAGATGTCGGGGTGCGCAGACGCGGGCGGCAAGGATTGCTGGGCGGGGGCGGGCCGAGGGTGCCTCAGGCCTCAGGCCTCACCCGCAGTGAACGTGCGCGCACCTAGCAACGCCAATGTTTACACCGCGCCCACCCTCCGCGAACACCACCTTCAACAGCATTCCTCGCGCAACACCAGGCCCGCAATGGATCCCCAAAGCCTCAAAAGCGCATCAAGCTACGTCAACAACTTGCTGCTGGCCCGCGGCCTGTTGCGAAATGGCAAGCCGATCGAGTTCGCACATCCGTCGAAGGGCGAGGGCGGCAAACAAGAGACCATGGCTCAGATCATCAACCTTGTCCACGATCTGATCCTGCGAAGAGACGTACGTTCACACTCGCCCTACCCTCTATACGACTGCCTCTGAACCAATCGCCTTCGTCTAGCGCGAACAAGACCAGCGCGACTCTCTCAGTCAGACCTTGCGCGCCGTTCGCTCCGAGAACCAGCAAGCCGCTACTACCATCGAACGCCTGCAACAGCGCAACGACGACTTGCAACGCCAACTATCGCTCGCCCAGTCCTCTGAGCGTTCTGCTAAGAATGCCCTCCGAGTCGCCGAAGCTTCCGCCCGTTCTTTGCGCGAGGAGATGCTCCGCCTGAAAACTACCGTCCAGCAAGTTCGCACGGCCTGCGCCAATGATGTCCGCAAGCGAGACGTCCAAATCCAACGCCTAAAGTCCCACCTTACCGCCCAGCAGCGAGGGAACAGGACTGGTCTAGTCGGTGCCAGTATCACAATAACACCAGGCTCTACAAGTAACGGCCCAACAAGCTCGGCTAGGGGCGAAGATGTGCCCAGCCTTGAGGATGCCGATTACAGTCTGAAGCAGGAGACTACCGAATTTTTAACTCAGTTAAGCCAAAGCCTGAGCGATGAGAACGATAATTGGAAAGGCTTGGTCAGAAGCACGCTTGCTACATTGAGGGAATTACAGGGAATGCCCGAGCTGGGCCATTGTGAGACTAGCCCAGAAGGAACACACGAGGAAGGCGAGGATCCGGATTCTCACATGATGCACGCCCTACCCACTTCCTACGAAGCTCTTACTATGGGCATGGACCATGTGCTCGAGAATTTGAGGAGTTTGTTGACAAACCCCAATTTCGTTTCCATCTCCGAGGTCGAGTCGCGGGAAGAGGAGATTCTCAAGCTGCGCGAAGGCTGGGAGAAAATGGAAGCAAAGTGGCGTGATGTTGTCACTATGATGCAGGGTTGGAGGCAACGAATGATGGACGGCGGCGATACTGTGACTCTCGATGAGCTGAAGATGGGTTTGTACCCGGGAGACGTACTTGCGCCGGTGAAGGAAGAGGAGGAGGAGGAGGAAGAAGAAGAAGAAGAAGAAGAATACGAAGAGGGGATTGACAGCGAAGTCGACATGGAAGACGGCGATATCAACGATATCGACGAAAAGCCTGCGCTCCCTTCGCCCGAACGGCCTATGCCCCTCGACAAGAAGACGGATCTCTTCGACCTCAAGCTTGAACCAACACCGCACCATGCATTACGAGAATCCGACGGCAATATGAGATCCCCACGGAAGGTTGTTTTCGCTCCTTCTAACAAAAGCAGCCCTGTTTATCAAGCATCCAACAACGAGAATGTCTCCGAAGTCGACCTTCTAGAATCGGGCTCTGAGCACAGTTCTAGGCAGAGCTCTAGATCTAATTTAAGACCCGCGTCAAACCCATCATCTACAAACAAACCTCCATCCGCAACCAGGAGGCAACCGCAACCGCCCTCTGAGCAGCGTCGCAGGCCAACGCCACGTGAAAGCGGAATTCCCCGTAGTGTACGATTCCTCATCCCTTCATCTTAACATCAGGCGACACTAAGATAGCACTGGTGCCGTTGGACTCTCAATGAAGCCAACTTCTCAGCATACCCAAAATCCAACACATCATCCAAAAAAAAAAAAATTACAATGACTAACATGCACTTCCATCTAGACTCGCAAACGTCGCTCCTCTCCGATCCCGCACGAGGATGAGTCCTCTCCGAAGCTGACTGTTCAAGAAAAACTCGCAATCGCAGCCCAGGAAGCAGAGGATGCCGCTTCAGCCGTGACAGCAATGAAAGCAGAATCAGAAACGAGGCAGAAAACGGATGAGTTTTCCTCAATAGGAGAAAACGAAAATATCAATATGCGAGCCAGACGCACGCCACAGAGGAGCAACGTTAAGGGTAGAGCGAAAAGGAGGAAGAGTACGCTGAGCCCCGAGGAGCTGGAGGCTTTGATGGGACTAGCAGATTAGATGGAGTTGTTGCATTGCTGGCGCTTCAATGAGTTTACCTTTCTTTCCTGCAAGATTTCTGATGCTGTGTATGGGTACTTCATAACTAAGGCTCTGAGAATTTTGGACTAATGAATGATGTTCTAACTGGATTCACGGATTTATGGGCTGACGATTTTATTCTTGGATGAACACTACCTTTCTAACCGCCTTGATCGCATACCTCCCTGGGACTTGTGTGACCAGCCAGCGCTGACTGTATTATAGCTAGCAATGCTATGTAAATGAGAGTCAACAGAGTGGCTTTCCTAGCGAAGGTTGCGTGTTGAGCTGACACTGTCGAGGCTCCTCTATCATTTCCTCCCATAACCACAACTGACGGTCAAGTACGCTCATGCAGCCTCACTCCAGCCCCCTTAGCAAATCTCACCGCTCCGTAGACCAAACCAAGTGGGTAACGCCAGTGCAGACCAATCGCAGGCGTTCGCAGTACTTGCGTAAAACCTCGCCGTAGGATCGAAGTCCCGCCGGCCTTCCACCTGACTCGCATACGCCCGGGGACCCTCTGCTATAAGATACCCCTCATATGGCAAGACAAACCTCGGTGCCTCGCCCCCACCCCGCACGCCACATCCTTACCTCTTAAGATACTGAGTTCCATAATTTAATAAATGGCAAGGAAGGTGTGACCGTCAACCAGGGAGATGAAGAAATCCGAGTACCCGGGTCACGCTCCCGTTGGGTTGGGGTAATAATAAGGCATTCCCCTTGTCGCGTCAACCCGATTCCCGGACCGCGTGACTGCTTCTGCTTCCATGCTATTTCACCAGGGCTTTGCATATTTCTTCTTCTTCTTCTTCTTCTTCTCCTTCTTCTTCTTCTTCTTCTTCTTCTCCTTCTTCTTCTTCTTCTTCTTCTTCTTCTTCTTCTTTTCCTCCTCCTCCTCCTCTTCCTCTCCCTCCAAATTAGTGCCGAATATACATGTGTAGGTATGGTTCTAGTCCAGCGAGATTTCTTCAAGCGCATTAGTAGAATAGCGAGAATACTTGGCTCCGGAACGTATACCCAACTCACAAACATTTACTTCATGTTAGTCCTATGCTACTTCTTTACTTTCAATTCCATCATTAGTAGCTCCGCGCTGCTGCAGAGACTCATACCCCAACCGGTGGCAAAAGGGTTCCATCACCCATCGATCACCCATCGATCAACTTTCAAAGTATAAGGATGAAAAATTTAGCAAGACCAGCCGTCCAAATCAAAGTGTCACCAATCTTTACCACCACTTACGTCCGGACGACTGCCTGACCTACCCATCAGCCATGCCTGATACGCCAGTCCTACACTAGCACCATCGTTGATAGGAGTATACAACCACGAATAACTGACCGAGAGGCGATCTCTTTTACCACATAATATGACATTTGGAGATCGAGAGTCGCTTTCTCTCGTCCCAACGGCGAAAATTTAGCATAACGGCTCTCTCTAATATGACCTTTTCCTCACAATATAATAACAATAAATACTATGCCAGAGAGATACCACTGGCAAAGAATCACCTGTGTACATGTGTCCCAACCAGCAATGCAGCGATACAGATAAAAAAAAACATCTCTTGACATCCGAACATAAAGAAAAATAAACAGGAAATTAGAAATCTTACTCCGTGTTACTAAATTCTCAGTGTACACCTATTCGTCCTAGGAAAGAATTTTCCATGTCCCATTGCTTTTCCATGCTACGACCGGGGGGCTGTAAAAGGAGTACAAATAAGCAAATAGGCTTATTGGTTCTCTCGAGTCCTATCGCATCTACCGAAATCAAGCATTGCTCTAGATTCGAGGGCAGGAGCGTCATATCTCAACCATTCGACTGAATGAAATGCTTAGAATCTGTGGAGAAGAAAATATGCCGGCAGGATGGAAAATGAACACACGAAACAGATGGTGGGAGCCCAGTCGATAGCAAAGGGGAAAGGAAAGCTGCAAATCATTCGAAAGGGGTATCTCATGCTTTTGTCGTAGAATCGTCCCATTCGCCTATACCGTCCCTTTGAGCCCGCTAGCAAATAAAAGAAATCAAATTTCCGGCGGAGAAAGACGCGTTCATGGGCAAGTGCCCAGGTGTGAGAGCAGGAAGATGAAGGAGCGGTTGCTCTTATGTCATGAAGAGCTCATTCTTCATTACCATCAGGCATTGGAACACCCTTGTGCGATTAAGTTAGTTTTACCACAAGTTACCTACGAAGCACAGAGAACAAAAGAGTAAAAAACTTACAAAGAGAAACGCGAGATCCTTCACGCCTAGTTGCGCAATGCTTTTTCCAGCCTCCTCATCCAACGCCTTGGATATCATCTCTTCCTTGCGACTTTGCAGATCCATGATACGATCTTCAACCGTCATTTGAACTAAAATACGGTGGACGGTGACAGCCCTGTTCTGACCTAGGCGGTGAGCGCGGCCGATTGCCTGGTACTCAATGTACGGATTCCAGAAAGGATCCAGGAGGATCACCTGGGATGCTGCGTTCAAGTTCAGACCAGCGTTACCAGCCTTAAGCGAGACTAGCATGACGTTGTGGGTGGGAGAGTCGATAAAACGGTTGACAGCATCGTTGCGCATGTCAGGTGACATTGTGCCGTCCAGTCGGGTATAACTGAATCCTTCTTTGTTCAGGGGGACCTCAACAATGTCGAGGAGACTAGTGAACTGTGAGAAGACAAGTGTCTTTTCCGTGGGATCCGCATTCCTGATATCCTTTAGCAGCATCATTGTCTTGTCCACCTTCGCACTGGTGACCCAGTCCTTGCACAGGCGCTTGAAGTAGCGCCGCTTAGCAGAGATGTTCATGTGAGCTTCTCTGCGAAGTTGAGCAAGAGTCTTCTTTTGCTTGGGTACTTGGTTCAGCCTCCTCTCCTTGCCCTTCGCCTTTTTGGGCCTCTGCTTTTGGCGATCAGTGCTTGGCCCTTCTACTTTATCATCAGGCACGATGAAACCATTCAAATCATCTTCCTCATCGTCTTCCTCTGAATCACTCTCCTCGCTGCTCGCGACTGTTCCCTCTTCAACAAAAGACTCGTGGTCATCATCCGGAAGGAATCCAGGCATGTGTACCTTTCTGAATGCGCGATAGTCCGTGATTCTTTTCGGATCCAGCTTTCCACGACAATTGGGACACGTGTATCCCTCATCAGTGCGGGGTGGGTCAGACGTAATACGCGCAAAACACTCGCTGCATGCATTGTGGCCGCATGGCAAGAAGATGGCAGGATTCTCAACACCATCAAGGCAGATCGGACAGCTGAATGCGCCATCCTCTGCTTTGATGCGTGCGACGACCTCTTCGCTAAGTTGGCTCGCGAAATCAAGTCGAGCTTCTTCGGGAATGCCTGCAGCCGGTTCGGCGAAGTCCTTAAGAAGGTGAGGGTGACAACAAGCTTGGCGAAGACGCAGCAACAGAACCAAGATCTGTGAATACTGCTTGCCGACGGTGCCTTTCTTGAGGTACTTGCTAAATTTGAGCTGCGTCTTGGTTTCCAGCGCGTTGTAGAACTTCCGTTGCTCTTCGTCAAACACGACGTGAACGCGCAAGATAGTCTTTGGGGGAAGTTCGAATATGATTTTACCGTCGATCTTGGACTCTTGCGTACGGCGAAGGAGGATGGCTTTCAAGAGGGCCTGAAGCTTCCGCATACCATCTTTCTTGGTATCGCCTGCACCTTTTTCCAGGGAAGCCTTGATGTCGCGCTTGAAATCCTTCCATTCGCAGTAAGGCTTGATCCTAAGAAACTTGACTAACCCGTAAAGTTCGTCAGTGCGGTTCATCATGGGCGTGCCAGTCATGCAGAGTCGGTAGATCGTCTTCAGGTCGCAGCAAGCTCGAGATGCCTTTGTCTCTTTGTTCCTAATGGTATGAGCCTCGTCGAGGATAACTCTGTACCAGAAAGCGTCTTTCCCCAGAAGCGTATATTCCTCCTTCTTCGAGTTCGGTAGAGTGTCTTGCAAGTTAGTGGCGTCCTGAGCCTCGAACTCCCTAATCCTCTCCTTCCTGCTGAACTCAGACGTCACGGTTCCGAAAGACGTCAATACGATATCATATTGCCTCAATTCTCTGAATGGCGGCTTTTTTGATCCGTGGTAGGTTATCACGCGTAGCTTGTGGCTGTCCTTGATTTTTGTCTTGATCTCTCGCTCCCACTGGCGCATTAGCGCAACAGGCGCGATGACAAGGGTCGTCTTCCTCTTGGGATCTTCAGATGGCCTGGAAACGATCAAAGACAATGCCTGAACCGTCTTCCCCAGACCCATCTCATCCGCAAGAATACTACCCTTATTGGAGCCTTGTTCCATCTTGTTCATCCAAGAGACCCCTAATTTCTGATGTTCCATCAGTTGGACTGCCAGTGCATCTGGAGTCGATAGGCGCTGATCAGGCGAGATCTCATCTTCGTGACCAATATTTCCAAGCATTTCAAGTGCATCTTTGGCTGATTGGCGGTCGAGTGCCTGGTCCCGCCCAAAAAATGCATCAGAATCCGTGAATGAGGGGTATGCACCTGGCATACTGCCAAGCCCATTGCTACCTTGGCACGGTTGCCCAAAAAAATTCGCTTGTCTTCCAAAGTCTCCCCGCGTGAACGGCTGGTCGATGATCTCCAACATATCATCAAGTCCATCAAGATACACAGGGTTGTTTGCCGTTCCGAGTAGGGCGTTGTACACAGGCTGACCAGCGGGGAACCCGGCGAATCCTGGGTTGAACAGCTGGTGTGAAGGAGAAAAGTGACTGCCTTGCTGCGCATTTCTGGACTGGAGGCTGCCAAAACTTCGGAATTGCTGCTGGCGGGCGGAGTACTGGAACGGGTTGATTTCTTGGACGTCGGATTCTGAATCAGATTCACACAGGTCGATAATCTCGATAGCCGGGGTGTTGGCGCCAGCCTGGCTGGACCCAGCCTGTGCGGTACTATGAGAATAGCCGTCTGGGCCAAATGCCGACGTCCGCAGTGGCGTCCCATGTGAAGTATCGGACATGACAGACCGTGATGAGACCGGATGTGGGCCTGGAGCATGAGGCATAGATGGGAGGCGGTGTGGCACAGGTCGAGGACTGTGTGTGTAGAGAGATTGCGACGAGACCGAACGCTGAAAAGGCTGGTTCTGGTAAGGCAGATTACGCAAAGGGACTTGGAAGGACCCATCTCCATTCAAACATCGTGCCGAAGTGCCACTCTGCGACGCAGGGGCCAGAAGCTGATTTGGTGACCGGACCGATATGCTAGGCGGCTGCTGAGTGTTGGAGAACGGTTGATACTGCTGCTCCCGGAAAGCCGGCTGCGCGATGTCTTGGCCAAATCGCTCTGATGTCGACAGTAGGCCCCTCTCAGCCTCACCTTGTCTATATGGATCCAGCGCATGATTGAGTGAGGCGTGCGCGTGTCTTACATCACCGGGCTGAGACTGCGAGGGCCAGTTTTCGAAAAGCTCAGGGAAGGAGTCGTTAGAGCTCGATGTGCCTGGTGTAGTGGCAGCAGGGCTTGGTGTTGTTCGGCTCGATTTGTTTGCATAGTCAGCAGTAAGAGTGTCTTCGAAAGCTCTAGGGCGCTTGCGACCGCCTGAAGAGAGGGAAGCGTAAGGATCGTTGAATTGCTGATAGAGGCCGTCCGATTGTGAGGGGCGTTGGAAAGGCTGTAGGTTCGCGTACGCAGGGCCTGGCATGTTCCCTTGCATGGCGTCCAGGCGTGACTGGAGATTGACGATGTGCTGTTCGCGCTCGTGCTTGTCTGACCAGTATGTGTCGGAGGCCGTGTCAAGAGTTGCGAGTAGGATTTGTGTGAAGTTGATCTCTTCCTGCAGGTCCTCGGCCGAGGCGTTGAAGGGTGGTTGGTTCATGGTGGTATGCGAGGAGCCGCCGGGTCCGGCAGCTTGCGCTGAGGGTTGGATGCGAAGGGCTATAAAAAGCGGCGCAGGGGCTGGAGGTGGAAGTGGAGATGGAGGTAGGGGTGGAGGTGGAGGAATAATCGCGAAGCGAAGGCCGGGCAGGCAGGATCCCGTGAGGTCACTCGCCCGCCCAAAGGGAAGGCGGCGGTTCTGGAGGTGCGCAGAGCCTAGGGCGCGAATGGGGTAGTAGATGTGAACGGAGGCGGCGCGACTCAGGACTTCCACGCGTTCACACGGACCGGACCAGACCAGGGCGCGAACGAGCGGCCTTGACGCTGCGACGACCAGCGGCAGAAGGGGTGTAAGGAGCGTGAGGATGCAGAAGGACGGGCGAGGCTGCAAATGTCAGGGTCGTGGGCGACGCGGCTGAAAGGCAAAAAAGTTGAGGCGGCGGCAGCGCTGCTGATGGACAGCCAATGACGCACACGTGTGCGAGCAAGAGCTGGGGCTAAGGTAGCAGAGGCAGGTCGAAGGCTCCTGGGCTGACACGGGTCGTTCCTGCCGCGCGCGAACAAAGCAAACGGCCGTGAGCCTTAAATAGCCAGCCTTCTTTCAGCACACGGAATAAGGCTGGACTTGTCTGGCGGGCGCACAAGATGCACCTTCAATGCAGCGCGCCCGGTGAGACCATCTGGGACTCCAGCGCGCCTCTGCTTCTGCCTTCACGCCAGCCTAGCGCAACGGCAAAGACTTCGACCTCCGCACTGCACCAGAAATGAAAATGTCCACTGGCAGTGCAAGTAGCCGTCCAGACGTAACTGTCTAACGATATCGGCCGTGTGTTATGTCCGGACGACTGCTTCCACTGACCATGAAGTGCGTCAGAACGTATCGGGATACCGTTTGGGCTATCGTGCTACCGGCGCCCCGATTCTGGCTCGCCATGACCGAGCTCGCAACCCACCCCCGCTTCGAGTCCCCAAGGCTGCATCATGCCGCGAGTCGACTCCAGCAAGAGCCTCGTTGGCCGCCACCAGTCTGCTCCGTCTCCTCTATGCCGCTCTGTGTGCTGAGACTTGTCTTCAGCCCCGGATGCACGCATCCTCTAGACCAAATCATCTCAGTGCCCGTCGCTCAGCTGCCTGTCGTGCTGTCTCGTGGTCACATGCCAATCTATTCGCTGCTTAGGCCTCCCTGCGCGCATGGACGCGCAGTTGCTTGGAATCAGCCCTAGCTAGTCCCTGAGTGCGGTAGCAAACAATTCCACGCGAGGAAGCACAGCCCTTCCAACCGTTACTTGGCAGATTTCATATGGAGAGTCGAAGCAGTCGTCCGAACGTATACATCGGACAACGTTGGTGGCATTTACGTCAGGATGACTGCTTTGAATCCACATGCTGGATGGTACGGGAAGATTTATAAAAAAAAAAAAAAGAAAAGTTCAGTCCAAAGCAAAAGTGTTGTCACCGTAATCATGGCCCAGGTCCCGATCCACGGGAGATCGAAGCAGTCGTCCGAACGTATGTGTCGGATCTGGTTGGCGGCACTTCTTCCGGCCGACTGCTTCAGCTTCCCATACGATATTGCCTGCTGCGGCCCTGAGGGTGAACATGTCTGCCACCCACTACGACCCCATTTCACCGTCTCCCGCCGGGTATGTCGAGCTATTCCCTTTGCATCACACGTCCCGAGATGTGTGCCCAAGAAGCAGTCATTCATGCGCCTAAGAAATGAGGATCATCAGCTACTCAAAATTCCAAATCAATCAACTGACCATCCCAAGGCCATCCTGGATAATATATGCCAGACCAAAGAAAATGAAAAAGAAAATACGAGCTGGACTGGTATACTGCCGAGCTACATGGAGTAACATCTTCTCGCTTGGTGCTTGCTGGCTTGACCAGACCGCACCGCTCGTCGCACAAGCTTGTCCGAGGCGTAACGGCCGTGTCTGATGCGAAAGCCCAAGCCGCAGAAATGGAAAACACTCAAGAACAAGAACTGCGCAGCACCAAGTTATACGATCTTCAATGAAACCATGCCAGAAAACAGATGTGCCTTTCGCCTGCCCTCAAGACTCCGCCGAAATCGGCCCTTTCCCAAAGCCTTCCTTCCTTTCTTTTTCCCTTCGCCATTGCAATCAGGCCCTTGACTATGCGCAATGTCCTGGGCTCCTCCTCCTCCTCCTTCTGGTTTTCACTTGTGTCTTCCACCAGCAGGCAACAAGCCAGCAGCATGACGGCGAGCTAGCTCAAGACAACAAGCACGAACACAAGACTTGAAGCCGATGAAACGCAGAGAAGGAGCACCAAAGACGAGGTTACCAAAAAGAGAAAATGTCCAGAAACTTCACGTCTCACTCCAGACCTGAGCCAAGAAATTGAACAAGCATCCATCCGCTCCGAGTGAATTGCTGCTGAACGCCGGGCAGGAAGACAAAAGGAAAATTCCCAGTTGAGACTGCTGTTGCTGGTGCGAGATATGACTGCAGAGACACGCCAAAGTGAGAAAGAAATAGAAAGCCCAAAAAGTCGAGGAACGTAGGTACACGAGAAATAGATAGTATACGCTCGTTGGCCAAAGGAAACGTCGGACCGGGGAAGACTTTGAGGTTCTTTCTTTCCTCTTTTCTGGCGGCGGCGAGGGCGTGATCAGCGACTGCCCTGGTGCGCGAGCAAACGAGGGTTTCGCGCTGGGCATGGTGGCAAACGATTATTATCGATTGTCGCCTAAGAAGTCAGGTCAGCATAACTGATTTGACTTTCGTTTTCTCATGTGTGAGACGGAGAGGCCATCAGCTACTGTGTGATCTTAGGAGAAGCTGGGACCGAGTCAGTTATTGTTTCTTTATCGTATCCCATAGAAATACTCACTCTGTCCACGTTGTCGGACTGATCGGTGGTCAGTAGCTTCGGACTCTCCTTGCCCGCAGCACCCGTTTCCGTGTATCCACGGGTGTCCAGCTGTGGCCGGCGTGGCGTACCTCTTGGTGTAGCCTTAGGCGTTTCCTGCGGTGTACCGTCTGGCGTTTGCTCGGACTCATTGTTCCCACCATATTCGTCTTTTTCGTTCTGAGAAAGTGCCATCCGTTGCCTGTCTTGCTCGAGCAGTGCTCCCCCAAGGGTTGCACAGCGAAGGATCGTTTGAATGAGCTGATTCTGTTTGAGTGGTTTCGATAGATAATCCTGATAATTGTCAACACGTAATCGGTCAACAGACTTTGGATACAGCCACTACTTACATCCATCTGAGCCTGTAGGCACTTCTCTCTGTCGCCAACCATTGCGTGCGCCGTAAGTGCAATGACAGGAGTAGGTGTGAGGTGATGTTCGCGCTCGTACTCCCTGATCTTAGCTGTGGCTTCAAACCCTCCCATAACTGGCATTTGGACGTCCATTAATACGACGTCGTACTTCGTCTTCTTAATTTGATCAAATGCTTCCTGACCATTGTTCGCGACGGTGACGTTGTGATGATACTTCTGTAGGATCTTGACTGCCAGTCGTTGGTTGACCGCATTGTCTTCAGCGAGAAGGATGTTGAAGGATTTGGATTGGTTGGAAATAAGCGGTGCAGCTCTACCATCCAGAGCCGGGATCAGCGCGTTGCCCAGATCAATAGGCAGGCATGGTGTGGTGATGAAGCTCGATATACCGTCTTCTAAAGCGGATTTCAAGCTGATTGCGACTCTTGGAGTAACCATAACGAGGGGAATATATTTGAATCGCTCCTCGCCACGAAGCTTGCGTGCGGTCAAGTTGCAGTCAACAATGACACAGTCATACGCATGCTTGCCGGGGCTCGGGATCTCCGACAAAGGCGTGTTCTCGTCCGTGTGAATGACATGCGGACGCAGATCCAGAGCCTTGAGGTGATTCACAATCTCCTCACCGTAGCCAGTCTTGCCTTGGTCGATGAACAGCACAGTGTGCTTACTGTAGGGGGAAAGCTGGGGCTGGATGGCACTGATATCCGGATTCCCGAGTCTCACCTTGCAGGTGAAGTAGAAAGTACTACCACAGCCAAATTCGGACTCGACCCACATCTTGCCACCCATCAGAGTGACGAGGCGCTTGGAGATTGATAGACCTAAGCCTGTACCGCCAAATTTTCTCGTTGTGGAGCCATCGGCCTGTTGGAAGGTGTCGAAAATGAGGTTGAGCTTATCGCCATGAATACCGATGCCGGTGTCAGACACGGCGAATTTGAAGATATATTGGTCCGGTTTACAGTCGATCTGGGGAGCCATAGATATAGCGACTTTGACCTCGCCATGTTCGGTAAACTTGATCGCGTTGCCGACAAGGTTGAGAATGATCTGTCTCAGCCTGAAGGAGTCACCAATGACATAGTCAGGGACGGAGCTGTCGACCTGATATGCGAGATTGAGTCTCCGTTCATTTGCTCTAGACGATAGCGACTTGAGAGCGTTGAAAATAGTCCCGCGCAGAGAGAACGGAATTTCTTCCATAACCATACGGTTAGCTTCGATTTTGGAGATATCCAAGATATCATCGATAATAGTCAGAAGCTGGCCGGCCAAATTGTGAACGATAGTAAGCATCTCACGCTGTGAGTGCGTAAGGTCCGTGTCAAGCGTGAGCTGCGTCATGCCTATGATACCGTTCATTGGTGTACGAATCTCGTGAGACATGTTCGCCAGGAATTCTGATTTGGTCTTGTTCGCCAATTCGGCAGCTTCCCTCGCTGCTGTGTTCCTCTGGATACTTTCCCGCAAGCTGGAAACCATCTTGTTGATCTTGCGTTTAAGCTCGTCCATTTCACCGGCAGCTTCAACGGTGATTTGGGTGAACTTGCCGTCTGTGGCAGCCTGAGTGATGTCCCCGAAGGCCCTCACTTGCGAGGTCAGGTTCTGAGCCATGGTATTGACGTCCGCGGTGATTTCCTTCCAACGGCCAGTAATGCCCTCAACCTCGGCCTGGCCGCCCATTTTACCGTCGACACCGACGTCTCTTGCAACGCGCTTCACAGCAAGAGACCACTCATCCAGTCTTGCAACCATGTCGTTGATGGTGTCCTTGAGCAGACGGATTTCTCCTTCCGCATCAACATGTACACGGCGGGTCAAGTCTCCTCGAGAGAGAGCGCTTGTGACATCCGATATACTGCGTACTTGAAGGGTTAGGTTTTGCGCCATCGTGTTGACGTTGTCGGTCAAATCCTTCCATTTGCCTTCGACGTTTTCCACTTCGGCCTGCCCTCCGAGCTTCCCCTCTGTTCCGACCTCTCTGGCGACCTTGCTGACTTGATACGCGAAATCGTTTAGGCGGTCCACCATGGTATTGATGGTGATTTTCAGCGCCAAGATTTCACCTCTTACCTCGGCCTTGATCTTTTTGCTTAGATCACCACGGGCGACTGCAGTTGTAACCTCTGCAATCTCCCTGACTTGAGTTGTAAGATTATCGGCCATACCGTTGACATTCTCCGTTAAATCCTTCCATGTTCCTTCCACGCCGTGAACTCTGGCCTGCCCGCCGAGGCGACCTTCAGTGCCGACTTCTCTAGCAATCTTAGTGACCTCGTGCGCAAATTGTTGCAGCTGGTCAACCATGGAGTTGATCGTATTCTTGAGTTCTGCGATTTCACCTTTGCACTCTGCCGAAACCTTTCGCGTGAGATTACCTTGCGCGACGGCCGTTGTGACCTGGGCGATATCGCGCACTTGTGTTGTGAGATTCAAGGCCATGGCGTTGACGTTGATCGTGAGGTCGTTCCACATGCCCTGGACGCCTTCTATCCTTGCCTGTCCACCGAGAATACCTTCGACACCGACGTCGCGAGCGACTCTAGTGACTTCTGATGCAAATGAACGGAGTTGGTCTACCATGGTGTTGATCGTCTCCTGGAGCTGAAGAATTTCTCCCCTCGCAGGACGCTCGATCTTGCGACTGAGATCACCGTGGGCAACTGCTGTTGTGACTACTGCGATTTCTCGCACTTGTTCCGTGAGATTACGGGCCATGTCGTTCACTGCAGAGAATCAGTACCAAGTCTCTCAGAGACACACAGGCGACATACCGCTGTTGGTCAACTCGGCCCAAATACCGTCGACGCCGGTCAGGACTGCCTGACCACCGAGGCGGCCCTCCGTGCCGACCTCCTTGGCCAGGTTCGTGACCTGACTGGCAAAATCCTGAAGCTGGTCCACCATGGTGTTGATAGTGCGTTTGAAAGTCGTAATTTCAGGGTCCATCTCCTTGGCGTGAATCAAGACTTTTTTACTGAGATCACCGTGCGCGACAGCCGTAACGATGCTTCCAATTTCTCGCAAAGCCTTCTGGAAGGCAAGGTTGGCTTGCTGGTGTTTCTGCAGCTCACGCTTCAGAGCCCCGATGTCCTCGATACCGTGGCCGAAGGCCTTGTCCTGATCCCGGAGTTGCCGGGTAACCTCAGCGCTCAGGCTATCTATGTGTTCCCGCTGGCTCTGGATCTGCTCAGCCTGCTTGTTCAGATGGTCGCGCAGGTAGGCCAGCTGGTCCTCGGTCAGCTGCGCCGCAGGCACAGCGCGCTCGCCGGGCGTCTCCTTCTCCTTCAGCCAGTTCGTCACCCATGAGGCCTGTCTGTCTCGGCCGGCGATTGCGCGGCTTTGCGGAGTCTGAAGCTGATTGTTTTCGCCCGGGAAAGGAGAGTACAGGTTTGGTTCGCCCGGGGTGATGGGGAAGGTGTTGTTGTCGACCGTCCGGGCTTTCGCCTCGAGATACTGGACGCGCGACGACAGGGCCTGGATTTCGCGCTCGAGAGCCCGCTTCGTCTCGCTGTCGGGGCCTGGCAGCGTCAGGGAAGCGGCCTTTCCACCGTTGGCCGCAACCTGGCCGGGGAAGGACCTGTCGCTCGTAGGGTCATGCTGCTTTGCGAGGTTCGACAGGATAGCGACGAGCGCTTGAGCAGTCTCGTCGTGAGACATCGTAATGACGCACGATTACAGGGTGGTTCTCACACCGTGCATTGGGCCAGAAAGTCGGGGTGGGTTGTGGTCTTGGTCCGCGGACTGGGAGGCGCGAGGCTGCTCGTACGACGGCGGGGAGCGCAGACTTGGGGGAAGATGGGATGGGTGGCGAGGCGATGCAGAATAGCACCACAGGAGAGAAGCGGAAGTGGAAGCGGAAGAAGCAAATCGGCCCTGGCCCGAGGGTGGAGGGACTTCGCAACGGCGCAGCGCACGGAAAAAGGAGCGTGGTGGAGAGGCAGTCGCAATGCAGAACGCTCCGTCTGCACTCGATGGGCGGCCACTCTAGCGTGTATCTGGGCAAATCAATCGAGCCCCGGCCGACCAGGGGGGCTAGACGACAAAGGTTCAGCGCCGCGGCGATGGCTTTGGCCAATTTCTGACGTAGTGGGAGCACGCCGCCCGACAACCCAAGGGACGTGCGCTGGTGCGGGCGGGCGTGCTGGCGGACAGCGACAAAGGCAAGCGTGGCTAGGCGGGCGGACGCGTGCCAGGAATCCCATGACAGCCTGCTGCCAGCGCGCCTCGTGGTCGCCATTCTTGGGGGCCCGCGATCTGACAGGGCCTGGGGGAGGCTGCCACGCTCGGCCGCGCTGCTGCCATGTCGGGCGAAAGGTGCGCGCGCTGCTGCTGCTGCTGCTGCTTGTCGCCGACCGCCGTGGCGCCGGCGCTGCGAGCCATAACGGCGCTGACTGCTAGAAACATGCGCTCCGCGTCGCCGCCGCCGCCGCCGCCGCCGCCGCCGCCGCATGCCTTCCAGAGGACGACGCCAGAGACACCAGCGGCCCCCTTTCTGCTGTTCGCCCGCAGCACAGCGCACACCGTCGCTGCGTGTGCAACGGGCGCCGGCTTTCCAGCCGCCCACGCGCGGCTTTGCAGCTTCCGAGCACGCTGGCTGGCGTGCCAATCGAGCGCGGGCATCGAGGGCGACCGATATGACTCGGCCAGGGAATACGAGCCCGCGGCCTACGATTCGCTGGCCGGCCCCGTCGCGCGGTGTGTGTGTGTGCGCACGCATTCGACGCCCGCTCGCGTCGCCGTCGCCGCCTCGAGCGGAGGACGCACGAGACACGGCCAAGGTGCGGTGTTTGCGACGTGCTGTGCTGGTCCACCTCTCTCGGTTCGCACGCACGAGTCCGCGTCGCGTCGTTTCAGACGCTGGCTGCACAGCTTTAAGCTCGCCGATCGCCGGAGCGCCCATGCAGTTTTAGGCCTCTGCCATCGCGGCCGCTGACTCTCGCGCAGGGTTTCAGGGTCTCACGCCCGCCCGCTAATGCTGCCTGGCGTAGCCTTGCAGCCCGGCCAGCGCGCCCAGGGCTGACGATGGGCTCAATTCCTACCTCACGGCTCTCCCGGCCGCCTCGACGGTGAGGAGATCTGCTGCCAGTCTCACCGCACCCGCTCTCAACCGCGAGCGAAGATCAAATCCCACCACAATCTCGGCCCGAATCGGCCTCTCAGCCCGCGCTCCGCCCCAAAGGCGCCAGCCGACTGCGCCTGCGCCTGCACCTGCACACGTCTGTGGGGTGGGTTCCCAAGGCCAGGGAAAATTCGACAACCGGCACCACCCGCCAGATAGCCGCCGCGCCGTGGGTCGTCTGGTCGTGGCGTGCGGCACTGCAACGTCGCCCTGTGCTCCATCCTGCCCGCCCGCCGCATGTCCTCGTCAACAACGCATCTACGCCACTCGGAAATAAATAATCTCTCGGTTCGCGTTGGGCTGCCTTGCCTCCCAGGATAATTCTCGGTTTCGACACCTCTTATTACTGAAAAAGTGAGATCCGTGGAGCTTGGACCGCGACCACGTAGATCCGGCAGCTGACCTCCGGAACGGGCCTGCTCTCGCAGCTGTCCCCGCGTACCGCTGCCTGTGAGTCGGCGTCTGTACACAGTAGCGCGGCGGACGCACGTTATTGCCACGCCTCGCGCGCCATGTGAAAGAGGCGAAGCTGCCGTGATGGGCAAGCCGGTGAGCATGGGAGCCGCCAATCTCCAGCATCAGGTCGACCACTTGAGGTCCTTGCCGAAGCCGCCAGCTGCCCACCGCCTGTGGCGAGGGAGTCAAGTGGGGACGAAGGGTCTCATGCCGGCTCTGCGGATTGGCGGATAGAGGAATGATCACTCCAGCAATCCAGCACTAGGACACCGCCAAGCTAGACGAGTGCTTGATCAACAGGCAGCCCGTGGTCGTCCCATTAACAGGGTCTCCGACGTCCGGCTGAAAAAAAAAAAAAAAAACAGTGTGAGAGTGTTTGGTGTTTCCGGTCGGACGACAGCCGACGCCCTCATTGGAGCAGATATTAGCTATAGTACGTGGGGGTATAGATGCTTCCTGAACCGATGTGCCTTCGCCATCACGCCGACCGCTTGGGTCGATCTCGTTCGCCACAAGAGCCTCATGTCCTCATTTCCTCACCTTCTTAGCGTGCTTCACGAGGTTTTCAATCACACCCTCAAATGCTTCCTTATCTCCAATCGCGCTTTCCTTGCGCTTGATCCAGTAGTCTAGAACCTCGTCTGCTCGCTTCTGCAATTCCTGGAGCTTCTTCACATGCTCCTTCAGCTCCTCCAACGTCAGGTTCTGGAGGGCAGCATCTGTAGTGGAGCACAGCATGGTGACAGCTGTAATATCAAAGTCGGGAGGAGGTGGAGGTCCACGCCTTTTCCTATCTGTTTTCGATGCTGAAGAGTTTACCGACGTTGAAGAGTCGTTGCCTTCCTTCTTCAGCTTGGACGCCGCACCGTTTGCTCGCTCATCAGAGGACGCCCGTGGAGAACGCTCGCCTGGAATGTTAATGGAGGGTAGTATCAGCTTCTTCTGTTTGCTGGCAGGAAGAATCTCGTCCAGATCAACAGGTACTCCCAGCGAGACCAGGAATAGGCGTCTGATACGTGAGCGGACCCAATTTGGTGGTTGCAATGGAGGCGGAGCTACTAATTGAGCCCAGAGGGACAAACTCCTCTCAGACAGCAGAGAGGGATTGATATCTTGTTCTATTGTCGGATGGTCGGGGAAGGAGGCTTCAAAGATCTTGTCGACAAAAGGCTGGCTGGCATATAGTATATCCGATGAGCTGTCGAGCTCATCGAAGCTGGGAATGGGCTGAAAGGACCGGCGTCAGCGGGCTCTTGCATTGCATTAACGACGAAACAAGGAGGAAAAAGAAATCTCTATTGAAAGTTCATTTATGAATAGACACTCGTTACTTACAAGTGAGGGTAAAGGGTCGGGTACAGAGGGTAGGGGGGCAGATTCTTCAAAAGCATTGGCGCTTTCATCTCCCATGTTTTGGAAGCCATCATCGAAATCACCAAAATCGTCCCCGAAATCCTCCTCCCCCCCTTCCTCAAAGTCGTCAAAGTCATCGCCCATCTCATGATTGTGCTCTCCCGTCTTAAATTCGTGGACAGGCTCTGATAGTTGAGATGCTTCGAAATCCTCAAGTTTGTCGTTATCGGCATCAAATGTCGTAGCGGCTGCAATGGTACCGTCGTCTACTTGGTCCGATCTATTAGAGGCAGTTGGCGATCCTTGTCCCGTCAATGGTTCGCTGACGAAACCAGAAAACAAAAAACTTGGTAACTAACCTTTTGGCGGTTCGGGGACCTTGAGAATGACGTCGGGAACAGCGTCAGCCCGGTGATGCTCGTATGCAAGAGTTCCTGGAACTTCGCCATGACTTGGTTTATCATCCACCCTCTCGACGACAGTTTTGGGAATGGGAGTGCCGCCAGGCGACAACGGAGTAGAAGGGCGATCCGAGGCACTGAGTCTCGACGCACTTCGGCTGCGGGTACCCTCAGGAACAATCTCCACTTCATCCGGGACTGCATCTTGCATCCTCATCTGGTATGCTGGTGTTCCAGGGACTTCTCCATAACTCGGCTGGTCGTCGACCTTTTCAACACGCGTCACAGGAACTGGGGAGGCTGCGGAAGATCGGTCGACGGCTGACTTGCGGCCTTCGGAGGCGTCAGAGAAGTGATCCTCTCCTTCTGAGGAGTCTATGCGGCTTGTCAGCGGGCGCCCAACACAGCATTGCGTGTTCCGAATGACAGGTGTAGATCGAAGGGGGGGGGGAATGGAGCTAGGCTGCGGGGAAGTAGTCGACGGAGGAACGACTGAAGGCGGAGATGAATTGTCCAACGTGCAAGGATCGCTCGCGTCTTAAGCTGGAAAGCTCAATAGAAAACCGAGATACACCAGCGATGCTCGTGAAGCGCTCAGAGAAAGGGCGCTGACTGACCTAGCTCATGTGCACCGGGATCCTGTAGCTCCACGCTCTTTCGTGGAGGTTCTAGGTCCGACATAGTGGAGGGGTTTTGTGCGAATCTCTTAGGCAGCAGTGTGAGCTAACGAGGCGCGTTGGATTTCAAGAGGAAATCGGACTGAGGCTCGAGGAGTTGGATGGTCGACGTTTGTGTACTGATCAGCCCGACCGTTGTAGATTGGGGCAGTGATCGCCCGCGTGGTACGCATTACATAATCCTCGGCCCGTGCAAGGGCTGTTAGCTCTGGCCCCGACCAAAACACGCTCCAGCGCCGAAGCTGCACCAAGCAGCAACTCAACCGCCGACACACCCCTCAATTCTTCCCGGTCCGTTTCGCGTGTAATCTCTCTTCGCGTCTCCGCTACATCGCTGCTCGCCCCCAGAGCCTGAACGCATATACGCGTCGCCGACGTCAATTGCTTACGCCGAATTCGCAAACGTGCATTTCAACCTGAGCAGTCGCCCTACGCTCTGTCCACCTCACCATGTCCAACGACGGTTCAAAAGAACCGCCAAAGTTCAGCTTCGGCGGCGGCAGCTCCGGATCTCTCTTTAGTGGTAACAACAATAACACGTCCAGCAGCAGTCTGTTTGGCAACAGCACCGGGAACAAGCCTGCCGCCAGTGGAGGCAGCCTCTTTGGCGCGGGAGCAGGCCAGGGGTCTTCCAGCTCAACGAGCGCGTCTGGCCCTAGCTTATTTGGAAGCGCTGGTACCCCTACCTCGTCCGGAGCATCACAGCCTTCGCTCTTCGGTGGTGCTACAGCCGGAAGTGGCACTGTTGGCAGCGGCAGCGGCAGCGGCAGCGGCACTAGCCTCTTTGGTGGTGGCGGTGGTGGTGGTAGCGGAGGAAGCAGTTCTCCGTTCACGATTGGCGGCACCACACCTGGATCTGCTCCTTCGGCCACACCCGCGAAGCCTACGTTCTCTTTCCCGGGATCAACGACACCAGCCGGTCCGCCGCCCGCAAGTTCTACAGGTGGTTTCTCATTTGGCGCCCAAACTTCAACGCAGCAAACTTCCGGCACGAGCTCTGCTACAAGCCCGTTCACAATTGGTGGGAGCAGTAATAATGCTGCCAAGCCTTCGGGTGGTCTTTTTGGTGGACTGGGAGGTCCATCTGCCAGTGGCGCTCAATCGAGTCCAGCTACTACTGCTCCCAGCTCGTCCACACCCACGCAAGCTCAAAACAGTGGAAGCATGTTCAATCTCGGAGGCTCTACCGGCAATAAACCTGCGTTCAGCCTTGGGGGCAGTACTCCTGCCTCACAACCAGCGCAGTCTCAGGACACATCAAAGTCAGCGGGGTCTGGACTCTTCAACCTTGGTTCCTCAACCGGAAACAAGCCGGCATCTCCGTTTAACTTAGGCGGCGCTTCCTCTTCCTCCAGCCAGACTACTCCTGGAGCACCGGCACCCTCAGCGACGTTCTCTCTTGGCGGCGGTAGCTCGCAACCCGTAAGCTCCCAGCCTGCAGCAACTACAACCTCCGACAAGCCGAGTCTCTTTAGCCCAGGCGCTAGCGCTCCTTCTGGTAATCTCTTTGGTGCTGGCGCTAAGGATAGTAACAAGGAGGCGTCATCTACGGGCGCTGCCGCCCCTCAAACTCCTGCTACCTCGAGCGGCTTTAGTCTGTTCAACAAACCTACCGAGACGCCAGCTTCTACAGGCGCAGCTCAGGCAACGCCAGCAGCACCAACTCCAGCCCCTTCTAGTGGATTCACACTGGGAAACGCCACTCCCGCACAGAGCTCTGGTACTTCTCAATCCGGAACGACTGCAACGACTGCTCCCACCTTTAGCTTGGGTTCCACAACAGGGCAAGTTTCCACTGCATCCTCTTCACAGCCCGCAACAACGGCAACTTCTGGTGCGACTGCGACCCCGGCACCTGTTACGGCAGGCAACGCCAACCTGGGAGCGTCTACCATCGGGCAACCACCAAGCGCTCAGTCACGCCTCAAGAACAAGTCCATGGATGAGATAATTACTCGCTGGGCTACAGACCTTTCTAAGTACCAGAAGAGCTTCCAGAGCCAGGCGAAGCAGGTTGCAGAGTGGGATCGCATGTTAGTTGAGAACAGTGACAAGATCTCTAAGCTATACAGCAAAACTTTCCAGGCCCGCAAGGACACGGAGGAGGTGGAGCGGCAGTTGACTGCTGTCGAGAACGATCAAGCCGAGCTGTCTCGGTGGTTGGATAACTACGAGAAGGAGGTTGATGATTTGATGGAGAAGATGGTTGGTGGCTCGGAAGGACTTCAGGGACCGGATCAGGAGAGGGAGAGAACGTAAGTCTGTTTTTGATCATTGAATTATCTGTCAGAATGATTTGCACAGGAAGTGGAGAGGCATAAACTTACCACTTTGTGGCCATGGCCGCCTATGTGGGTGTGTTTTGAAACTTCCGGTCTACATAACTGATACGATTCTGTACCGGCACCTGCGTATCAGAGCTAACCTTTTTACTTAGCTACAAACTTGCCGAAAAGCTGTCCGACCGGCTTAACGACCTCAACAAGGATCTATCTGATATGATCGAAGAGATAAATAGCGTCTCTGCGACCCTCAGCAAGACAGACAAGCCTGACGATCCAGTAAGCCATCCTCCTTAACTTGGAAAACGAAGCTTGCTGACAATAATCCATCAAAAGCTTTCTCAAGTTGTCCGTGTCCTTAACAATCACCTCTCTCAACTTCAGGCCATCGACTCAGGAGCTGCCGAACTGCACATGAAGGTCGCTCAGGCACAGAAGGAAGCTCAAAGCTACCGTGTAAACGGTCAGGCTGTCCTTGGTAACGATGCTGCCGATGACTTTTACCGGTCTTTCATGGGCCGGCGTTAAAAGAAACAAATTTAGCTTTCCAGATTCATTGTAGAGAGCGGGGTCAAGTAAAATAAAAAAAAAAAAAAGGGAGGGGGGAGAAGAAGAAGAAGAAGAAGAAGAAGGGGGAGGTGGTGTCGACATCAAAGGTCTCCGTTGGAGGACAAAGACTACGGGCGTTCAAGGGACATGGGTTCAATGGCCATCAAACTCTGATTCACGCTTGGCACGTAAGCCATCGAGGTGATTGGTCGTTATGAAGCAAATTGAGGTAGGACTGTAGAAAAAGAAAGGAGGCAGCACCGGAGCAAACTCTTCCAAAGAGAAATGAAGTCTTCATCGGCACAACGCAGAGGGAAACGCAATAAGCACTATTATTCGGTGCCTTAACGCTTTGCTCTAAGCAGGGACGACAAGCGAGAAGGAAGTCCAGCAAGTGGCTGATTTGCCATGGAAAAGAGGAGCAGCTGATGTAGACAGTCTTGGCTATCGGTTCGGCGCCGAGTCAGCTGCGTACATGCACACAGCGCTGGCTACTGCTGGCCTTGCTCGCCTACTTGTCTGCCCTCTGCCGCGAACAGCTCCCTTACTGATTCATGTATCAGTATCGATAGTACCACAATTGCTCATAGCTGCTGCAACGAACACCACGTAGCGGATAGAAGACACTGTGAGCGTAATATGACACTTCCACCGGCCACACGATCCGAGCACGGTATATTCCATAACTTGACGAAAATCCATCCCTATATGCCTTGCACGGGTCCAGCCACACGTTCAAACCAGAAACAATGGTTCGATCCCTTGTATACTTCAGCATTCACGGGCAAGTCAGATCTATGTACTTGCATGGTCAGTCCAAGTCCGCATTTGAGCAACATGCCCGCAAGAGCTTCTGTTGCCCAGGATGGGTAGTGTAGGTAAAAATTGGCGCAGCCGCAGCCGCAGCCTGCACCCCGGTCATCCGGTCAGTTTCCGACTCGCCCACATCCTCCCACGATCCCTACTGCCTACACGCGCATCGCTCCTCCCACCACACTCGATCATGGCACCTTTTCCCTCACGTGCCGAGCTTAATCAGGGGTCCTCGTCCGTGAATGATTCATTCCTCGCATGTGCGCGCCATTCCCCTCATCAACTCCCCGCTCGCCTTCACATCACCTCCTTTGATTTGTGAGTAACGGGGCATGAGCGGCCGGCGGCAGTGGTTGGGCTGCAGCGTTCGCCGCTGCAAAATGCATGAGACACAGACGCATACCTGGAGCTCCACTTCCGTAGCTGAAAAAAGAGGGCCCCGTCAACCGCACTTCCCCGGGCGCTTCCCAAAACCGCCGGACGGAGTTTGTTCCCCGAAAAAGTCCACCGTCCCCGCTCTTATCCGGTTCCCCAAATCATGCGGACAACGAAGAGGAAAACAAAGTACAGATAGCAGAAATCCTTCGGGTCAAGGACTGCGCGCTGTGATTCGTACTCAGGAGGAATGAGCTGATTCTTGCGTTCGCGAACTACGACATATGCGGCGAGTCGGCCGGGTACGGACTGCGGTTCCGCGCTGCGGATACATGGAATATATCGTACGTGCTGGCGTTAGATGTTGAGAACTGCTGCCTGGGAGCATGCTTTTAGTTTTTCGCGCTGTTCAGTTGGGCCGGTAGAGGGGCACTTGCTCTTGTTGGGTGGCTTGGTGGGTGGGATGGAGGGACTCTCCGCCTTGATTTACCTCTGCTGCCTACGACACGCACGCGGAGAGGTGGAGTAGAGTTATAAATCTGGGGCGAAGAACGAGAAACCCGGTTACCAATGTCCAAGGAAGGCGGAGAGCGAAGGGTGTTGGAAAAAGCGTGAAGAAGAAAAGGCTGTATGCCCGTGGGAGGGCATCGAAAGAGATTTTGGGCTTTCCGAGTTCTGTGTGGGGGACATTGCGACTGCAATGCCCGTAGTGGCATGCAAGGCGGACGTTTTTTTTCGATGGGTCTGCCGCCACACGCGCACACATGCAATGATCAAGGATAGAAGGAAAGTGCCGACGCACAATCTCCACATGCACATCCTTTTTCTCGATCTCTTCCATGCAGAAAAGAAGATATCAGATGCGGTGATGTGGGCACGCAGCTCTTCCTCCTCATTCAAGGGCCATCCCGGTTCGATGGCATGCGCCGGATGCGGACGCGGGCCGCAGCGTGATGGAGACCGTGAAAGCCACGTTTTTTCAGCGAAGTGGAGAATAGATGTTTCAGACACGAACATCACCTCATCAGAGCCTTCGACGCCTTCAGTGCAGAGTGACGAGGGCGATGGCGAAAGTGTTTGCTAATGCATTTGCTTAGGGGATGCATGTCGCTGTGCAAATCTGGTGGGTGTTCTAGAATAAGATAAGTGGCGCGAAAACTAGTGACACGTAGCAGGGAAGAGCAAGACGGATTAGGAATACCGGTGGATAAGTTGTGTCGAGGGAAAGAAGCGTCTTACGGGACGTGAGCTATTTGAGGTACACCGGATAATTAGGAAAGGTCTCGCCGGGGTCTGAAGCTGCTGCATCGAGGCCACCCGTTTGAGAGAGAGTTTTTTTTAACAGTGTTGGCTCATTCTTTGATATTGTTCCGACACATAAAGAGCATCTAATTTGCCTCGTCCGCGTCTAGAAGGATGTGAGTGGGCGACGAGTAATTTCATGCTAGTGTCTCATCTCACTAATACTCCACAACCATTGACTGCCTTGCGTGACCTTCGTAGAGGCATACTGAGCCGAGGCAATAGCAAAGATCATGAAGTTTGACCTTTCACACAGGAATGTCGAGTATGCATATGCGAACGCGTGTGATAAGGAACGACGAAAGCCTTCGCCCTATTTTTTATCTCTGACTCCTGACACCATGTAATGCACGTTCTACAATCCCGACTCAGCAAAAGGGCGGAGACGCAGCAGCAGCACTGACACAACACGTAATGAGCTTTATCACGAGAAGACGATCCACTTGTACTTGTCTAGAGAGGTTCGGGCTTATGTGCAAAGCCTTCGGGGCGAAATTAGCTCCAAAGTATCACAACGGCCAAGCCATATCATTAGTAGTCAAAATAGTCGTCCAAATATAAACAATACCAGCATGCCTGAATGTCCGGACGACTGATTCGATTCCGTATATGTGCAGTTGCTTGCTGCTGCAGTCCATCCGAAACCGATTGTACATGTAAATGTTGGGTTCCATCGAAGGTTTGCTGGAAAAGACTAAACCACACGCTCACCTGCTATCGCACGTCCGTTCCACAGTGGGTGGTGAAGGGGAGGGACTGTGGGCAATTCAGTAGCTCAATAATTGGAAACAAAGGAGATTGGATCAAGAAAGGAAAGAAAATACTAGCTCTTCGAATGGCTACTGGGCGTAGTTAGCAGATTGCGTTACCAATATGTTTGGATCAGTCTGCAGGCACACAGGATCAGACTGAAAAGTCAGGGACGATAGGCAGACAGGAACGGCGGAGTGGAGCACTGCAGTACCGTGCAAAACAATATTGCAGACGGCGGGACTCGCCCAAGAGGGGCAGGCCGAAAGAGGAAGGATGAGAGGTGGAGGGTGGAGGGTGGAGGTGGAGGCACATGTGGGCAGTGGGCAGCATGCAGCAGCATGCACGTCTCGGGGCAGGCACGCTCGTCAACTGAAGTGGCTGCGCATTGCATCCCGCATCCCGCATCCCGCAAAGCGCAAAGCGCGGTTGGCGCCCCGAAAATATAGGCATCGACGAGGCAACAGCGCGGTCCAAACCGTGCCACCGACTCCATTGCACCGCAGCGCACAGCGACACCGGCTGCGACGACGACAACAACAACAACAACAACAAACAACAACAACAAACAACAACAACAATTACGACGACGACAGCAGCAGCAGCAGCGAGGCTCTCTGCCCGCAGCTGGACCCTGCGTCATCTCACCTCTGTACATCTGCCCACCACACCCGCGATCATCGTGCTGCTGCCCTCCCGCTGCCCGCCCGCCAGGCCGACAGCTCAGCCAAGTGCGCGTGTGCGCCTCAGAAGGCGAGCGGAATCATGAGACGGCCTTCTATGACTCCACCCGCCGCCAATCGCGGGAGCCGTCTCCAACGCCACGACGCATCTTCTTCAGCACCCGCCGACCAGGTAACACAGGCACGACAAGCCCGCTTCCGTCGTGCTGCAGGCGCCGCTTGCGAATGCCGCCTCCCAGCGCCGCCGTCAGCCAGCCGCGCACCCCGACACCACCTGCAGTCCAGCTGGCTGACGTCTCTCGACGTAACCGCACAGCTTCTCACATAGCACAAAACTGCTTGCGCGCCTTTCGCCCTCCGCACTCCCATCTGCCAGAACCCTCCTGTGCCTCCTGCTCCTACTCCACGGCCACCAGAATCCGCCTTGCCTGATCGACGCCTGATGCTTGCTGACCGTCAGAGATCTACGCAGCCCACTGATGACTTGTGCTTCCAGTGGCTTCCTCTGCTTCGCCTGCGCACCAACTGCCAGCTCACTGGGCACCGCCGGGGTCCGCTTTTATTTTTCCCACTCCCGCCGGGGCGATACGCAACAGAACACGCCAACACGAAGCGGAGTCGTGCTTGTCACCTGCTCGCCCATGCCCATGCCCATTCTCGCTTCAACCCTCAGCCGCGGCGCCGCACGCGCGCGTGCCCACCCACCAGCGCCACCCACCTTAGCATCCTCCCCTAACGTCCAACCTTTCTTTGCTTCCTTTGCCTCTGCTTTGACTGCCCGCCATTGTTAGCGCCGCGTCGTCTTCGGTGCACGGCGGAATAAAGCGACCATGCGTTGGGGTTACGTACCGCCGCATCGTGTGTCCGTTGTATGTTGCGCCCCCAGTGGTCAGTTCACGACTCAGCCATCGGGAGTTGAAGCAGCTGCGCTGATGCAGAAGCTGCGACGGAATTACGTGCCAATTTTGTCCCGCTCGAGATCTCTGCACGAATACCTCGTATGCGGTTGCCCTGCTGGAGCGATTGCTGTGGGAGCCGACGATCCTGTGGAGTGGCAGTCGATAGTCAACTAGCTCGCGTGTTTTTGCCGCCGCCGCCGAAACGGCATGCGAGAACTCGCTCTCATTGCCCTGCATATGCCTCTGCCACCACTCGCTGCTTCGCCGCCACGCCATGCCGTCGCTTCGTCGGACAACCTTCGCCGAAACGGAGACTGCCAGCCCCTCACGCCCGCCCGCCGCTATCGCTCGCGCCGCCGAACAACGTCCTCACACGCACACCCCCGTCGTTTGACCGGTTGTGATCAGCGACAGCCAATTGATCGGCGTATTATTGCTAACGAGCCGCCGACCGAGGCGGTAGGCAGCAGAACAGGTGACATGGACAAAAGGCTGCTGAGACAACGCGCGACCGTTTGCTGCCGGCCGGCCAAATCCCTCGAGCGACCACAGACTGTCTCGCACCACATGATTGGCTGTCTTCGCCGCTGATGATTGACCTGAAAAACCACCGATGATCATCCACCACGACCCGCGCTGATCGTCGCCGCCGGTGCCAGCTGAGCTGAACAAGGCAGAGAAGGGCTCGTCAGGACGAGTCTCAACCTAACAGTCGAACAAGAGACCCTGTCCATAGTCAGCAGCACACCAGCCGCCAGTGCTTTGTCTTCTCATCTTTCCCGCGTCTTGGTTGCCATCGTGTGCCGGAGAACTTGCCCGAGTTCGATGATGTCGAGTCAAGTTCCTTCTAAGGGCGTGGGTTCGCATCTTATGCGTACGGCTTCTGCGGCTGTGGTTCGCCCGTCGGGGAATCACGAGGGGAAGGGAGTCGTCATGTCCAGAGCAGGTGAAGCCCCTGCGAAGCAGGACCGCAAACATGCATCCTTGGAAGATGAAACATATACGCATCATGATCTTCATTATAATTACCGCATGCGCCCGTCAGCCTTCATTCTTGTCTTCCCCGACTTCCGTCCTCTCCCCCATTCTGCCCAACCAAAGTCCCCGCGTCTCTCAAACTCCAACCCCATCCTAACGGCGAGTGGCTTCCGTGCATCAATCTCACGTATGCCCCGTCGCCGGCTCCCGATATTGCCGTTCGCAAACCCTTGCCATGGTGGTACATGCGCGCAAGCTCTTTGTATTTCTTCCACCCGTTCAATTCCATCATCAGCCGTGAACAACTCTTGTCAATCGCTAATTCGCACACTGGAATTCTCCGACATCGGGGAAACGCTCCCAATAAGCATAATCCTTTTTCCCATCAGTCAAAGCGCAGGGCGCCTGAAATCTTCAAAGATCGAAGAATAAGACGAGGGGAAAAGAAAAACGAAGGGGGCACTTGCTTAACCGGCCAAATATCGTGTAGATCTACGAGATTGGGATTTGCTGACACACCAACCTTGATCTCTTGGGTTTCGTCAGAAGGTCTGAGGCTCTTCTGATTTGATGGGCAGCTGATGGATGCGTTGTTACATGCGCATGATATGATTCACGTCTGAAAATACAGATGTACGGCGGGCACGATGGTATGAAGGGGGAATGGAGAGAAAAAGCGGGTTGGGCCTATTAGCCAAGGCGAATGGCTGGCATCGCGATGATGAATGATGTGTGTATCCCGCAGTTCTTTGTGAACCAATGTAACCGTTCAAAAAAAAAAAAAGAAGGTTAAGCAAAAAGAAAAAAAAAGGCAAGCCAATGAAAGTAGACAAATGTGGGGGACGACAGAAAGTCCACCGCGGTTGTGCAACGGTACCTGCACGGATACGTCTATGGACATGCAACTACTGGCAGATCTTAGGGAAAAGGGAGGAGCGAGGGTGGACATGTACCCGAAGAGAATCCTTGTAGCACGACAGGTTCGCTTTTCATCCGTCCCGGCCAAGAGGATGGAAAAAGTGACGATCACTTCCAACGCAACACTATGTAGAAAACCGGGCGAGGCGAATCCCGATCACGGCAGGCGTCTCCCAATGGCGAAAATCGACTAAGAGTAGCCGCGACAAGGTGCTTCTTTTGGGAGTGATCAGCAACAGGTGTGTTGATCGAGTGAATGCCTATGTGTCAGTCTGGCATTGTTCGCAGCAAGTTAGTGTGTCGGGGAACGGGACAAGGGAAAGCGGAGGGAGGCCGGCGTCTCACAGCATCCTGCATACTCTCATGATTCTCCATGACTACTCGTACAAATGATGTGCTAATGCTAATGCCACATGAGCGACCGGATCTGTGGAGACACACGCAACCCCAAAACCCGCACCCCGTTGCCCGGTGGAGAAAAGAGAGCCGTGAGAGAAGCCCGAAGAACGCCCTTTTCACGCAGAGGCAAAGATCCCAAACATGAAGATCCTTCCCGACCTGCCCCCCCCCCATCCCATCGCGTGAGCCCCCTCCGGGCTAGAAAGAGGAAGTGGAAGTGACACAGCCCGTGATCAAGTAAACTTTTGCGTCCAGAATTTTCTTTTGATTGGAAACCGCCTGTTAAGAGACAAAAGGAAACGGGTATAATCCTAAGTTCTTCTAACAGCCATACGCCGCTCATCCGAGGGCTAATGCCAGGCAAACACAGTAGGCCAAAAAATAATATCGTTCAGAGGCGGCCGTGTCTCGATGGACCCCATGCTGCTCTTGTGCGGCTCATGCTCTTTTCCGTCTCCAGCAATGAGCGTCTCCATGTGATGTTCCCGCAGCGCGACGCGCGCGAGGCTGTACCGTGCGACCAACTCCGTCTTTTTGGCCGTCCCCTGATTCTCGTGTATTCAGCCGCCACCTTCAACATAATATGTTAGAGCATAGCACAATGACTGCCCTCCCGTCCCATCCTCTCCGAACAATGAGAATTCCAGAAAACGCGACAAACCCAAAGCAATTCCTTGATCCCAACAGAGCCGCTGGACTGGAGCAGAACCGAGCATAGCAATCGCTATGTTGCAGAGACAGGATAATGGAAAGAATACAGTGTTAGGGAGCCCGAAATGAAGAAAGCAAACAAACGCCGGTGATGATGTACTCCTCGTGCCCTAGGGTATCCCTATGAAGTGGTTTCCGCCATCTCGTCGATCAGTCGGACGGTAGTGGCCGATGACGGAACTAAGTGCGACGAAGATAGATGTCGTAAAGGGTGGTGCGATTGATGTCTGTACAGCGAGTGGAGCGAAGGTTTAAGTGTGGTAATGGTAAGATTTTGAAGCCGAAAATGAGCCCAACCAAGCAAACATGTGAACCGATGGAACGCCGACGAGCCTTTCGCTATGCACGCTTCGTAAACGCGACTAACAGAGGGCGGAAATATGTCGCCAATGGCAAATTTGAGTGTTGATGATGTCGATGATGAAAGGAGCGGCCTCGCCAAAGCCTTCTGGTGATGGTCGTGTCGTTCCGCGGGCGTTGACCAGATATCCCGATCAGTGATTAAGCGTCGTTTCAGCCGTGTTGAAGGGTCGATAATGATGAGGGGTAAAGGATGTTAGGCAAACCCGGTAATGGAAACGATATCCAGAGAGACTCCGTCGAATGCGATGCCAGTGCCGACAAGTGCCGCTTGTGTAGGAAGGATGATGTCGTTGAGTATGTCGGCGCCGGTTTGCATCTCATTGCAGGCAGTGGAGACCGATGGAGCGGTTTATTTGATGGGACGACCCTTTGTGGCCTTTGCCTTTGCAGCACCGGCAGCGGTGAGCTTGCTTGTCTGCATGAGCTCACCAATGTATCTTGGAACCCGAGGTCAGCATCTGCTATAAAGAGAAAGCCAGGGGAAGTTGGCGACGTCAACTTACGATTGCAGGAAGCGGTTGCCCCCTTCGAGCTTTTCGTGTTCGCATCGCACCGACTCAACACGGTCGACGATGCTGAGTAGGCTGGCCTGGAGAGCCTTCGCTTGTCTGTCAAGGCGGCGGGGTTAGCAAAGGAAGGCAGAGTCACGATGCGGCCGATTGCGACTCACTGTATCAAAGCCTCACGAGCTTCCTGGCTGATCTTCTCGATCTCCTCGCTTGTCCTCCTCGGGCTCATGGTGCGGGCATCGTTCTCGTCGTACTCCTCCTCTTCCTCACCGAGCTCGACCTGGGGGCTGTCGCGCGGGATGATGATGGTGCCGCTGGACTTGCGGCTGCCCAGCTTTGGCCTCGGCAGGTGGGCAGGCTGGCCGGTCTCGTTGATGGAGGACGAGGAGGATGCGGGGCTCACGTATTCGTCGTCGACGATGGCGGAGGTGCTGTGGGGGTCATTGGCGGCCTGCGGCATGGCCGAGGTGGGCGCGGCGTCGGGCTGCTGGGTCGCAGACATGATGCGGCGCGGTGCAGGGAGGTTGTGGGAGCGAGGAGGAGGGTTGCTGGCGAGAGGTTCCCGGTGCCAAGTGTGGTCGGACGGTCGCTGGGTGGGAAAGGTGAGAAGTCGATATGAAGTAGCGGCTAGCGCAGCAGTGCGGCGGGAAAGGCGTGCAGACTACCAGGCGCCGGCGCGGTAACGTGGAGCACGCAGAATTTGGTGCTGTCGGAGGCTAGCGCTAGCAGAGAGACGAGCAGTGGACCCTGACCCTGTCTCGGGCAGCTTGGGATGCTGAGGCGGGTGGATACCGGATGGGCGAGGGGGATGGCGGGTTGGGGCGCGTGGAATTGGGGGCGCGGTGGAAGATGAAGCTGGCTGCTCGGTGGTGTTGGAGGTGTGGTGGAGTGTAGTGCCTTCTTGCAGGGCGCAAGGACAAGGAGCGATACAGCGGCGCCGGGACGGGTGCAGCGGCGGTAATGGCTGGCAGTGTGCGCACTGGGCGGGGGGCAGCCCAGCGCCTTGCAGGGGTGTGGGCAACGCGAGAGTCAGCACAGAGTATGACGCATGGCCGCGCCGGTAGTCGGTCATATTCCCAACTTGGGAGCCGCTGGCTTTGCGCTTGCACCAGATCGCCCGCCGGCACGATGGCCGCCGCGCACGTCGCTGCCCACGCGCCCGCTGGCTCCACGCTGCTGCCACTGCTGCTGCGGCCGCTGCCACTACCACTGCCACTGCTGCCACCCCCCGCCGAGCGCGCGCGCCGCCCACCGCCAGCCGCCGCGCACTGAGGGGGGGCTGATGCTGCAGGCGCCGGACGACGCAGACATGCGCAGACACAGACACAGACACAGGCGGGCCCTGTCGCTGGGGGGCCGGGGATGCGCATCGGCTGTGGCACCAGAGGCAGGCTTACTCGCGCCGCCGATGACATCAAAGTCAGGGTCCTGCGGGCGCCCGCCAAGCGGGCCTGCGATTCGCCAGGGCAGTGCAGGTGTTGCAGCAGCGCCGCAATGTCGCCCCCAGCCAGCATCCAGCGTCCAGCGTCCGCCAGCCCAGCACCAGCCCAGCACCAGCACACCTCCAGCACACCCACGCACCCACGCCAGCCCGCCGGTGCAGCCCGCGCCCGTGCGCCTATGGGATACAGCAGCAGCAGCAGTCCAGCACCCCAGCACCCCCAGTTGCCCGACGTGCCTCATCAAACCGCACTTCGAAACAGTGACCGCCCTTTCGCCCTACGCTTGTTGCTACATGACCTCATTGCTCCCTGCGCTCCCGTGGGAGCCTCTTGCTGCTGGCCAATTTCCGCTCGGCAAAAGATAGCGATCTTCGCCCTCGCACGCGCTGCCTCCCAGCCCAGCGCTGCTCCACGCTTGCAATGCAATTGTGTTGCGCTTGCACACTCGCTTCCCACCGCAGCCTCCCCCCCCCCCCCCCCCACCCCCCCAGGGAGCAGAGCTCTGCTGCCATGCACCTGCTGTCACGGCCGGTGGCAGAAGAAACCACCCTCCGGACCGCAACCTTTCGACAGTTCGCGCCATCACCCGGGCGTACAAAAATCACAGCCAAGCGTGTCCGATATTTACGTCTGGACGACAGCCCCAATTCCTCGTGTGGATTTTGAAGGGTTGTTTCTTCTTCTTCGCTGTGCTGTTGAGTGCCAGCGGTGCCCCGACGCCTCGCTGAATCTGCTCGGCCCAGCAGCCACCCTGCTACTTACGCGCGAACCCCACCTGCTCCCACACCAAGCACGCTACTGTGTACACACCCGAACTGCTGTGCCCGGGCTGCCCTGATGGGAGCTGCCTTGCCCATCCAGTGAATCCGCCCAACGACTGGTTGAGCCGCGCGCCGGTGTGCGGTGGAGCGCAGTTGCAGCAGCCGTCGATGCTGTCTCGATGCTCCGCCGCCATGCCCACGCCCGCTGCCGCTGCCGCTGCCTGCCTGCCTGCCTGCCTGCCGTCCGCAGGCTGCGCGGTGCTCCTGTCTTGCCTTTGTCTCGCGTCATGCCGTTGCGTGCGGTGCCGTTCGTTCCGCGCCTCCCCGTCTCCACGGCGCTCAATCAACCTCTGGGCGGCGATTTCATGCAGGAGCCAGAGAAAAATCCCCGGTGTAAGAGCGACGTGACCAGTGGCAGACGCTCCGTTTCCTCTGGCTCCCGAGCGTCTGGGTCGCACACAGGTCACAAGGATACGCGTCTTCGCCCTTGCGCGGCAGCTCCAACACGGCGCCCACGCTTAGGTACACGCTGCCCCTCTCGGGTGCCGGGCTCGCCAACATTTTTTTTCTCTCTCTCGGATGGTGCCGAGCAGCCCGAGACGAGCGCGTCGTGGCGTCGGAGCGATCTCCTTATCGATATTTAGCAGGACATAAGAAGCTTATATTAAAGGGCACGGCGGGATTTGGAGAGGGAGATTATGCAAGGACACAGGCTGGGGATGCGAGGGGCGGTTGCTGCTTTCAGCATGCGCCGTGGTCCAAAGAGGCAATCACCACACGTGGCTGGGCGGGCGCGGAGGCTGCCTGCCTTACTGGAAGCAGTGTAGCATATTTGCACCTGCCCTGCAGCGAAGCTTCACAGAAGCTCATCCCCCATCTTCTCTCCCGCTTGCGCTCGCCCTTGCACTCCCTCTCCCTCTCCCACTCCCACTTCCACTCCCACTCCCGCTCCCACCTGCACCTGCACCTGCAGCGCGCGCGTGGCCGATCGGGATTCGCGCAGCCACAAATCTCGCGCCCACCGCGTGCAATCTCCGCCCGAGACGCGCTCGCTGGTCGCCGTCTGCCGTGCCGCCACTGCAAAGCAGCAGCACACCATCTCCCGCCCAGGCTGCCCCCAATGCCCCAACTCGCAGTCACAGTCGCAGCCGCAGCCGTAGCCGCAGCCGCAGCCCGGCCGCCCCATGATGCCATCTCTGCTCAGTGCAAGGATGAGCTGGCCTGCCATCCGCACGCAATGGCCCCAGCGACTCAGGATCCGGAGCCGCCGCATGTCCAATGTCACGCTCATCACCGTCCGCAGCTTCGGCCCGGTTTGATTGCCGTCGAGCGCCGGGCATTCTGGTGAACAGCGCAGCCATGGGGGGCATGGGCAGGATGGTGCCATGACAAGGCGCGCTGTGCCACCAAACAGCAGCAGCCATATGCCCCATAGGCCAGCCAAGGAGCCGTGGTCGTGCTCGCTTGACGCTTGACGCCCGTCTGCCTCACTCTCAACACCGCCATTCGCATCCCGCCCGATTTTTTTTTTTCCCCCCTCTCCTCTGCGCTGTCCGCGCAACTACCCCTCTCACACCTCCTCCGCGCTTCGCCGCCAGGAGGGTGGGCTGGCCAAGGAGCCCGCCCGTCTATCCGCCCGACCGCTGCGTCTTCGCTGGCCAAAACAAGGCCCGCCGTCGCCGCGCGGGCGCATCGCGGCCGGCCGTTGCGCACATTCCACTTCGACTTTTCGCCGGCCGGCGAGCCCGCGGAGCGCGGACAAACCGCAAAGCTGCGAAGCTAGGCAGTGGACGGCGGACCTGAGCGGTGGCGAGCAAGGGTGTCCCCTCGTCCCGCGAGCATGCTCATCGCAGCTTGTCGGGTCGAAAAAGTAACCACGTAGTATTCCTCTGGCTGGGGAGCAGCGGAGCGGGCTTGGGCCGCCAAGTCGACGCAGACGTCACCGTCTCCGTTCACTCGCAATCCGGGAAGTTGCTTCGACTCCTCGGTGCAGTCGCGCTCTCGGGCTCAACGCTTTGCAAGACGGCCTGGTCTATAGAGTACGCCCGCTCGCTGTCTGGGCGCCTGTCACGGTCAGCTGAGGGACGAGGATTGGTCCCGCGCCTAGTTATATTCCCCAGGCTTAACGTTGGAAAGCCTTACGAACCCGCAGCCGCCCCATCGCCACTCCGTTGTAGCATCATGCGTTATGCCTGCGCTGACGAGGCTGTGTTCGGTTGACGCAGACGTTGCAACGGCGCGGCATTCGGCTGCGGGCGTAGCCGTTGGCATACGAGACCAGCATACGTACATGCGCACCACTTCGGCGTCATCGATTTGCTTTTTGGACGGTCGCGGGGGAGCTGGTGTGTGGGTGCAAGGAGGCGGAGCGGGAAGAGGCTCCAAGGCAAGAGGTGCAGAGGGCGCAGAATCCACGGAGCGAACAGCCCGTATCCATGTCGGACCAAGGGCGGGCAGCTCGTTGGACCCACAGGCGGACGTGTAGCAGAGAGCGCGTCCTGGAATCAATGGGGAATCGCCGCCACGGCCAGCGGCCCCTTCGTCGATGAGCATTAATGATGATGGAACGTTGATGCTGTCGTCCACGAGACCGCGCAAAGATTTTGCCAGCAAAGCGCTGCTCAGCGCGTGCGATGAACCGGCGACCCATTGTTACAAATTGCCCGGTGCCCGAAGCTGTTGCAGATCTGCAGGTCGTGCCTTGGGCTGGGCTAGTCAGGGACCATCTTTGCTTCATCATCACACCGTCTTGGTCCGTTGTGGAAGGGGAAAAGGACGGACGGTCGAAACGCCCCAGACACTCACGCACGCACGCACGCACACACTCGAAACCCTGCTCGCGCCAGGACTCCAACGAGCGACTTTTTGCGCGCGCAGAAGAACACCGAAAAAAAGAGGCCATGCCGCTGCGCACATGCCGGTGCTCATCAGCGCTCGTCACTGTGCTCACCGCTACAGTACCTCCACCGTCCATGGTGCCGTTTTCTTATCCTCTTCTAGCTTGGTCGGCGGAAACCACCGCATCCTTATTGAGAGCTCCCGCGCCCCGTAAGGCGAAGGAAGCTGATCAACGATCCGGCAAATCCCATCCCAAAATCAATGAGAAACGCCCCGCCGACGACGGAGGCATCAACCAAAAAAAAAAGATCAGTCTTCTAGAAACACCAAATTAAACCTTCTTTTTGACTCGAGCGGCACCCTCCCTCGCCCATGCCCATTGCCCAGGCCCTGAAGCATTTCACCGAACGACGATCATCTATCGCCGAGGACCTTGTTGCCCACGTGGGGAGAAATCAAATGTAGGTATCGAGTTCATTTCCACGCAAGCGAGATGCGCAACAACCACCGCCCGCTTGATCATTCGCATCTCTCTCTTTTTCCGTTCTTGCTGCTCAGCTCCGCGGATCTGGGAAGCACCAACCAGAAGGAAACGAACGACAGAAAGCCCAAGCGACCTGCCCGATTCAACGGTGCCCGGCGCCTGGTGCCCGGTGCTCCCCGCCTATCTTTGTAGGCGTGGGCATAGACGGGCACGTGAAGTGAACCCCTGTGCCTCACAAGCTCGCCATTGCCTACGTTGCAAAGGAAACAGCGGGCCCAGGGCACAGAGATGAAAGGCTCCGCCGGCCTAGGGTTTCGAGAAGTACTACCCTCGAAGTGGAGGCTTCTCGAGAGGAGGGCACGCGGGAAGTGGAGGTGAAAGGGATAGACCAAGTTCTAGGCTCTCCTCAGCCCGGCCAGCCCAGCCAGCCCAAGACGCGGACAACGCAAGCGGTTTGTCTCGCATCGACTCTCCGACTGCCAGCGCCACGAGGGACTTACCGCCCAAATCAAAGCCCTACCGTCTAAACTTGCACCAATTTGGTGGTCTTTGTCAGTGAGCGGCGACAGAGCCTCGATTCCTCCCGTTTCCCCGTTCGAATTTGAACTTACGCCTGTGCTTTTCTTCCCAGTATCCAGCCCTCCGGTGCTTACCGAAGGGTAGCCAAGCACTCTACCTCGTCGGCACAAGGCCATAACCTACATCCTCCGCAGTACAGGTTCTGCCCGCGGTCCCTCGACCCATCACTCGGGTCCATGGGTAGTCATTACTCAGGAGCTGTGGGCGTGCAATGTGTGCAGGATCTCAAGCCACCGGGACCCAAATATCAAGACACCGGATCGTTGGACCTACCATCGATACTTGCAGATCTATCTAGACCACGGACTGTCCAAGGGGAGCAAAGGCCCCGCTACATACGTACGCCAGAGACCGATTACCCATGCTCGCGTAGAAGAAAGTGAAAGCAAAAATGAAGTATTTCTTGAAGCGTCATCGGTCCAAATGCTACACCAGGTTCTCACGCACGTAAACGCACAAACCACCGACAGACCAGCTCGCCATCATGACCTTCTCTTTCCCTCCGTCTCCCCCTCTGTCTCTTCGACATGCATGGGATCCCACGACACGAGAAACCATATCTTGGCGGCTCGGTTTTAGGCTCCCAAGACCAAGGCTGGTCGGGCTCGGGCTGGTCCGTCCGGAGCGGTGCGAGGCCGACATGGATTAGAAAAGATAATGCAAGCGCTGCTGCTACCAAGTCGACTTCGGATGGACGCCCTGACCACCCGCCGACTGCCGCCCGCGCCCGCAGTAGCCAACCAAACGGGCATCCCAGCAGCAGTTGAGTTTCATATAACCCGGGGAAGCGGGAAGGTGGCATTAGCGTCCGCATCAAATTATTGAACCAGAGATCCTCAAACCCCTCCCCACCCTTCTTGCTCCCCCTCTCTAAAACGCCAATGCTCCTTCGTATCCTTCCATCCGAGGGTGGTGGGGATAATAAAAGGCAGAGAAAAAAAATTTTAGAGCAAGGGGCAATGAAAGGACTACGATCGACCGTGGGACGATCTTCCAGAAAATTGAAGATGGGGGCATAGAATACTCCGTCCACTTGTGGCGCTCTACACCTAAGATGGCCCTATGCCATACACACACGCGCGCGCGCGCGCACACACACACTCACAAACGCTTGCGTACAGATTTTTGTGCAAGCATGCTAAATATCGGTCTTCCCGGACCGCACCCTGACGCTTCAGCTTTCCCTGATCTGCATGTTTCACGTCTATGCGAGCCGGGGAAACGAGGGTGATATGATGCTCATGTCCCTTTCCCCTTCCTTCGCTCGCTCCGGCGGTCCTCGTGTTTCTAGACGTCGGGCATCGACGCGGACGGCGTCCCGTGCACGTTTTGAGAGATGATGCAGACGGCTCCGTACCGTATCGATCGGAGCCGCATCGCTTGACGCCTTGCGGCTGACACATGTATAAAGGTCTGAGCTCACAAGCAAAGCTGGTCGTACCAAACAGCAGCCAAACCACACCGGTTGTCAAGAGAGCGTTCGGCTGGTTTAAAAAAACCAAAAAAAAAAAAAAACCGAAATTGTGTGTGCAGTCCTCTCGAAGACGCCCAGAAGTATCCCGCAAACCGAGTGCCTTATGACAGCATCCTCGTGGAAGTACGTCAGACTATCCTCCCCATACAGTCAATATATTGCCCACCCGGCCGACATGGCAGATCTGACGACGATCGAGCTTTCGCAATCCCGATCTTCGCCCTTCCTGGGGGCGCTGGAGGAAAGCGCCAATGCTGAGAATTAGCGTCAATGCTGATGATCACATGCCCGAGGAAACAAGAGGCACATGCTCTTGATCTTCCAGTGTAAGACCTTCCATTCTTCCATGTTAATTCTAGCTCGTGTTCCAGAAAACACCCCGTCGTCCACTCTAGACGACCCCCACGTGAAAAAAACAGAAAATCATTGGCGAATGTGTGTACTATCAAAGCATAAGGCGCAAAATGAATCGAACATGACTACGTGGTTGCAAAAGGGGGGATTCGATTAAAATCCTTGAAAGAGTTCTTTGGCATTTGATTTCATGAGAGGGTCTAAGACCATACAGACGAGCAGGAACGTGCTATCGTGATGTGGACGACAAAGGGGGATTGAGGGCCGTAGGGTAAGAAAAGGGGAAAGGAGACCGGGGGGTTATCGCAAACTTCTAGGGTTTAAGCAAAATTGAACGGAATCTTTAGAAGCAAAGAAAGACCGATACAGCCCCACTTTGCCGACCCAAGGAATCCCTTGTGTGGCTAAATTTTTTTTGATCCTCGTCCAATGGAATGCCAACTATGAAACCCCCATCACACCAGTCACCGGAGCGTGACGTCGGAAGGCATTTACTCAGCTGCGGGCTTGGCCTCCTCAGCGGGAGCAGCCTCGGCGGCGGCACCCTCCTTGGGCGCCTCCGGTGCAGCCTCAGCGGCAGGCTCGGCCTCGGAAGAGGTCCACAGAGTCTACGACTGTATTAGTGGGCGATCATTGTGGGGGGATCCGTGTTGCTTACCAGGTTGTCACGGAGCAGCTGCATGATGAGAGTGGAGTCCTTGTAGCTCTCCTCGCTGAGGGTATCGAGCTCTACAGCGATTGTCAGCGTCTTGGCGTGCGGTCAAGGTCTCCAGAGCTACATACCGGCAATGGCGTCATCGAAAGCCTGCTTGGCGAGATGGCAGGCCTGGTCAGGCGAGTTGAGGATCTCGTAGTAGAAAACGGAGAAGTTCAGGGCAAGACCAAGGCGGATGGGGTGAGTGGGCGCGAGGTCGGTCTGAGCAACCTCGGTAGCGGCCTTGTAAGCCTCGAGGGACTTGTCCGCAGAGGTCTTGCGCTTATCGCCAACGGCAAACTCAGCAAGGTAACGGTGGTAGTCACCCTTCCTGTTTGGTGACATTCGATCAGTTCGTTGAATCTGAAGCGCCCGAGCTGGAAGATCTTACATCTTGTGGTAGAAGACCTTGGACTCGCCGCTCTGCGCAGAAGGAATGAGGTGCTTGTCCAGAACCTCCAGGATGTCCTCGCAGATCTTGGCAAGCTCGGCCTCAATCTTCTGGCGGTACTCCTTGATCAGGCCGACCTGAGACTCGTTGCCCTTGGACTCCTCCTTCTGCTCGATCGAGGTGACGATTCTCCAGGAGGCACGGCGCGCACCGATAACGTTCTTGTAGGCGACGGAGAGGAGATTCCGCTCCTCGACGGTGAGCTCCTGGTCTGCGGAGGCAACGGTCTTCATGTTCTCGACCATCTCTGCGGAACGGGTCAGATTCGATGATCCAGAAAAACAGAAGCGCGGTGGAACATACCCTCGTAGCGCTCGGCCTGCTCGGCGAGCTTGGCCAGGTAGACGGAGTTCTCGTAGCTACTCATGGTGACGTGGAAATTGGTGATCTACGGATCGCAATGTTAGCGGGGTTTGAATTGCGAGGAGATAGAGTGCGGTGTGATGGTGGGCGAGATGCGCAACGCGTGGTTGCCGCCGGAGTTCGGAGGAAGGTATGAACGAAGCGGAGCGCGGGGCAGAGTGGCCGGCGCGTCGCAGCCAACACGGTCCAGCGCAGTGAATCAGTGTGCAGGCGGCGGCGGCGGCTGCGGGCACGCGAGACGGCGGAGCGATGGTAGGAGCGAATCGCGCCGCTGGAATGAAGGCAGGTCGGGTCGACGAAGGGGTGCAGTCGTAAAGGAGTCAGGCCGTCAGGGTGGGGCAAGGCGGGCGCGCAATGCGTGGACTCGTTCTGCGATGCAGCGGGCGGCGTCGCGCTCGCGCTGATATGGTGGGCGCGGGGCGGCGCGGCGTGCAGCGAGTTGCAGGCGCAGCGCTCGACGGGCAGGAGCCAGGAGGCTGAACGGATGACGAAAGAACGGGGCTTGTGTCTCTCACCTGATGGAAAGCCTGCGGCAGTGGTCGACGGAGGCGTAGAGGAAGGGGGTGCGAGGTTGGATGCTGAAGAAATAGAGCCTGCGGCGACGGTGGGCGCGAGAGGATGGATTGGAGTCGGGCGAGGGGTGTTTGTTGACGTTCGAGACGATCGGGCTCAAGTGGAAGTCAAAGATGAAGTGGAAGGGGCCTTAATAAGCGAGTCAACGGGGCCATTACGCCCACCGCCCTGCCCGGCCCCGTCAAGAGCGAACGATACAACCAACGCGCGCCAGCGCACCCGCACCACGCCGCGGCAAACCCGTGACTCACTGCCAGCGTGCGCCCGTTGGGTGCCCGCCCTGCTGTCGCAATCTTAAGAGCCACCTCAGTCACGCCGTCCGGGAGGTGCGCCATTGCGCGTCATGGCCGCAGGTAAGGCTGGACTCGCGCGTGCCCGATGCGACTAGCCCTTCCCGTATCTTTGCCTCCCTGAGTGCATCAAACGGCTTAGCATTGAGAGACGTTCTGCGCCGGGCAGCTCAGGGGCAGATCAGGACCGCCGGGTCATCACGTGCGCTTCTATGACATCCGTCTCCCACAGGGGCGCGCCTTGATGATGATAAGGGGAGCCGGGCTACTGGGCGGCTGTGGCAGCCGTTCTGTCGCCTCACCTTGTGAACGACAGCGTGCCCTGCCCGGGCAGTGATTCCTGTCTCTTTGCGTTATCTGGGATGTGCCAGCGAAATTTCTGGCCCGGGCAGCAGCGCGCGCCTGATTGGGCGCTCGGTCGAGAAACGACGAGACCTGAAGCAAACGCACACATGTCCGAGGATCTTGGGCTGCGGGAGAGCATCATCGCGTCGGTCGATCGGCTGCAAGCCTTGCTCAGGGTCTGAAAAGCAGCAGGTCACCGCAGAGTCATTGCCTGTGGGGAGTTGTGCCATTCACCAAGACGTCAAAGGGCATCCATCCGACTACCCACCGCAGCTCTGTGCTATGTAAGACTCCTCCCTCACCTGCACGTGTATCTGCGCGGATGTCTTGTGACGACGGCCTGCAACCACTGGAACAGCAAATGCCACTCCGCACCGGATCATGCCACCCTGCCTCGCTCTTCCCCGGACGTCTCCTCAGATCTCCAGATGGAGAAGGAGTGGGTGACGTTGCACGTGATTGAATACCCCAGTAACGTCATTGGATGGTGGCCTGGGCGCGCGCTCGCAGCTTCGACAAAGCTCCAGCCCGGTTCGCGTCTGCTACGCCGCCAACCCGACATCCATCGCACCACCTCCAACCGCGAAATGTGAACGCCCCCAACCCTCATCAGCTCCCCAGCGGCAAGTTAATGTTGACCTAGCGATAATAATGCTCCGCACTACCTTCACCCGCCCTCTCCGCACCCCCGCGGCTGCCCGCCCGTTCAGTACCTCCGTCCGCGTCATGGCTGCTGGCGACACTGGGGCGGTCCGCCCTGGCGGTGAGAAGGCCAGGTAAGCACCCGAGCATCCTTGGCCTCCGTATCTGAATCTGATGCTGACGGTTTGACCTCTATAGCGATGCCTTCAACAAGCGCGAGGCCGCCAACGAGGAGCTCTACATCCGCCAGGAGGAGAAGAGAAAGTGAGCTTCACGCCGGCCAATGCAATGGATTCGCAAGAGAGATATGGATCAATCGCTGACTCTTGTATGATACAGGCTGCTGGCGTTGAAGGAGAAGCTCAAGAAGCAGAGGGAGCACCTCGACGAGCTCGACAGGCACATGTTCGTTTTCCCTCGCTTCCCCCCACCCCACACCGACCTCGGAACATGGTTGGCTAACCGTACACTTCTTCCAACAGCGACGACCTCACGAAGAACCAGGGTGGTGAGCTGAACTAAACTGGCCCTCTGATTTGCATGAGTTTTCAGAAAATTAACAACAATCGCTATTAGCCTAGGGAAACAGCCGGAAGTAATTGGCATGAAGGAAAGGGCCGTGGGGGCCAATTGAACTCCTCTCGCCTGTAAATTACTTTTCTGATCATTCAATCATCATCAAGATCGAAGATTTCTGAGCGGACTTTGTACATTTTGTGATTGCCTACTTGTTTTGCGTGTTGATATGCGCTGCGTTGATTGTGCGAGAGTCCCGCGTCGGGTAAGCGGACAATCATCCGAAAAGCCCCGATATCATCCAACGCCTTCCACACCTTTCCGAAGTGTGGGCCCTGCACCGGATTGTGTTGGAACTCGATGGTTTTGAAGTCCTCAAATCCTGCGAGACAGTGCCTCATTGCAGCCTTCTGTGTGCATCCACATAGCTATAAGTATTCCCAGGTTGCAGATTTCTGTTCACTCGTGTGACTTCTGGCGGTTGCGATGCGAGAAAGCCTCAATCGCTGCTATCTTGCCCATCACACCGTGGCTTGAGCACTTGCTGATTTACCCATTGCAAGAACTCTGAGGCAATGCACAGCGGTTCTTCACGCAACTCAGTTTCACCCCTTGAGTCCTGCATGCTTCTACGTCTCATGAACAACAATAAGGAGATTTGTACAGCAAGGAAACTAGGGGGCTAAGTTTACACGCGACCTCTCTTCTATATCCGCTACTATTGGGTACATCATACTTCCGCCATCTAGCTCACGTTCCTGCTCATGTCGCCCCTGATTCTAGCGTAGTCCAGCAGACCCTCGATCTGGCCAACAGCCGAAACGGCCACGTCGCGGTCCCACAGCTTTCTTTGCGCGAACTCCATAACATCGTTAGCAGTGATAGCGCCAACAACACGCTCGACCTCCTCGGGTGCCAGGCGGCGGCCAGTGGTGATGATCTGGCGACCGATATCCTCAGCGGTGGCGGTGGTGCCGTCCAACGACAGAAGGATAGAAGCCTTAAGCTGAGCCTTGGCGCGCTCAGTCTCGGCCTCGCTGACATTAAACGACAGGCGAGACCACTCGCGAAGAGTGAAGTGGACAAGGTCGTCGATGCGGGTGACAGCGTCGGTAACAAGGTAGATACCCCAGAGACTACAAACTTGTCAGTATAGAGTTGAACAGACGGCCACTTTCCTTAGATTTGATCTTACCCAGTGTCGCTGTAGCTAGTGGAGAAGCTCATGAAGCTATTGGCGAGGTTGTTGTTGTGGACGAAAGTGCTGAGCTTGCTGCCAAGGTAGGGAGAGCTGCCCATAGCGCGATCCCAGTTACCGACAATGGCCTGAGCAACGAGAGCAGTGAAGTAGTCATCGTCCTTCCAGCTCACACCCTCAACGGCAATGGCGATATTGGCGGTGGGCATGGTGTCATCACGGATCCTAACCTCAGAGCCGATGAAGTCGGGCTTGGCCTTTTGGGCAGCAGCGATAGAGGAGAGAGCAGCCGGGGGAGCAGTGGGGAGGCCGGCGAAGTGCTTCTCGGCAAGCTCAACAAGCTGGGCGTGAGGAATGCCACCGGCTCCGACAAGAACCATGCGGTCAGCGGTATAGTTGGTCTTGATGTAGTTGACAAGGTCGTCGCGCTGGATGGACTGGATATTCTCCTTCGGACCCAGGATGGTCCTACCGAGGGGCTGGCCCTGAAAGGCGGTAGCGTGCAGATGGTCGAAGACCACCTCCTCAAGTTGCTTGTCAACCTCCTCCTGCTCGCGAAGGATGACATCACGCTCACGCTCAATGGCAGAGGTCTCGAGCTTGGAGTTCTGAAGAATATCGGCCAGGATGTCGACGGTGTTCGGGACATCGGAGTTGAAGGACTTGGCATAGTAGACGGTGTTCTCGCGCTGCTCTGGATTAGTAGTGTTCGGGGGACGAGCGGACGAGCGGACGCACCGAAGTGTAGGCGTTGAGGTGACCACCCATGTTCTCGATCTCAAGCTCAAGCTGCTGCTGGGTGCGCTTCTGAGTTCCCTGTACACAATTGTCTCAGCCCCATTCATTTGGAATCTCCCGAGTGTCTCGTACCTTGAAGGCAAGGTGCTCCAGGAAGTGCGCGGTGCCATTGGTCTTGTCCGTCTCCGCGCGGCTGCCGGCGTCGATCCACACGCCAACAGTTGAGGTCTGAGCCCAGGGCGAATGCTCGGTGGCGATCTGAAATCAATTGAGTCAGCATTGGCGCGAGTGGGCTGTGCGCGATGGCGCATACCGTGAAGCCGTTGCTGAGGGTGGTGGTCTCCGTCTTCGCGCCGTAACTGAGCGGAGTGGCCAGGCCTCTGGTCAACGGCGAACGGACGGAGCTGAGGGCCGCGCGGCTGCGCATGGCCTGCTGCAGGTTGAACGCTAGCCGCCGAGAAGCCATGGCGAGGTATGCGGGGAGGATGCGGCGGGATACGGAGGGATGGTGTTGGGTGGTCGGAAGCTGCAGCGGTGCAGTGATGTTGCTTCTGGCGATTTTGCAAGCCGGCCGTCGTAGGGCCCCAGCCAATCACCACTTGCTTACTGTTTTCTTGGCGCGATCAGCGGGTGACCTCGGCATTCGTTCGAACGGTGATGTCGACGGTCTCCAGCGCCTGCACTCGCGGTCCTACTGCAACCCCCATCGCGATTCAAAATGTCATCTATCGTGCGACCGACCCTGCGCGCCTGCCAGGCTGCGCCTACTTCGCGTCTGTTGACCACCAGAACGCCTGCCGCGTCGGCGTTCCGCCTCAACTCCCCGCTGGCCCGCACGCTGGTCAAGCCCTCCTTCGTTCGCGACGCCCTTCCCGCCGCGAGAGTCGCGCCCTTCCACGCCTCTGCCAGCAGGGCAATTCTCCCTCCGCTGCCTCAGCGCATCCAGGGCACCGTCAACGACCCCGCTCCCGTCCCGCCCGTCTCAGCAGCCCACGGTAGCTACCATTGGTCGTTTGAGAGGTTCAAAAGCTCTGTTATCCGCGATGAGCACGACTAATGCGAATGGACAGACTCATTGCCGCTACTCTCGTTCCTCTGACCGTTGCTCCCTTCGCTGCGGGCACCCTGAACCCGATCACTGATGCCGTGCTCGGCGCTCTCCTCGTCCTTCACTCTCATATTGGCTTCCAGTACGCAGCAATCGTATCGTGAATTAAATACATGTGCTGACTTGATATAGGGCTTTAATCATCGACTACTTGCCCAAGTATAGAGTGCCTGGTGTGTACAGGATCTTCTCTTGGCTTCTGAATGCGGGCACGTTGCTAGTCGCATACGGCGTGTACGAGTTCGAGACAAACGATGTCGGTATCACCGAGGCCGTCAAGAGGGTCTGGACCACGAAGCAATAAATGGATGCATCAGAAATAGATTTGTGTAGGGTGCTCTTGTCGCGACAAATGGATGCATTTCATACAGCCACAATTAGCCCATTTAGTATTACTTTATTCGTTCCTGCGTGCTTGCGGTTGGCCATTGGTACAGGAATGAGTATTTAATGAAGCGAACAGACAATTCTTTTTATCCTCCTTAGCAAACAGGTCGCCTTTGTAGTTCAGGCCGCAGCGATTCGTTGCCAACGGAGGCTGAGGTGTTGTACAGGCTTCAAAGCGCCGATCCGTTACCCGAAATCTCCCGAATCTGCCGACTTCAGCATCAGGGACAATGTTTACCCAGCGCGATTTCAAACGGGAGTATCGGCAGTTCCAACAATAACAACTAATGGCGTAATAAACGATTGGTTCTCTAATCACTGTGAGGAACCCGAAGTTTCCATAGTGGGCACGGCTTCAGTATATTCCCTGGACCTTTGCACGCGGTTACTCCAGCTCACCTACCAACCGGACTGCCTAGGGGGAACAGATATGTTTACTGCAGGATTCAAGAAAGTACCAGTCACAACCATCAAAATTATTGAAGTCTTAATACTTGTAGAGTCAACTCTCGCGCTTGAAGGCGACATCCGTTGTGCAGAAAACCTAACAGGCCGATGACATTGGAAGTCCACATAAGACACTGCTCTTTACTTGCTGCTTTTGCCGATTCCTAAGAAACCACCAATGGCACCGAGAATACCCGGCGGCTTCCCATTGCAGGCCGTAGCGCCGCCGTCCAACGGATTTCCGGTCGAGATTCCCAAATACTCCAAATGAGCAGCGTTGATACCGATTCCGTTTACACCTAAGCCTGTACCCCTGACCGAATTGTTGCAGTCCTTTTAGAGAAGATTAGTATCTCGTCCGCGGTCGTGGTCGTGAAATGGACTCACCGTCGGTTCTTGCCCGGAACACTGGAAGACGCCGCTCGGCGTCGCATCATCTCTCTGCCAGTACTCGGTCGAGTGGTGTCTGTATCCGTCGCTTGTAGGGATTGTCTGCGGTACCCCGTCATTGGCGTGTGTAACGCGGAACATCTTGCCCGGTGGGGCCTGCTGGTCCACGAAGTCGGCCCAGGCGGCATTGCCGGTGCGCGGTTCGCCGAACGTGTAGGTAGTTACGTCGACACCCGAGTCAACAAAAGTGAGAGTAGCAAGGGCGGCGAGGGACGCGCCCAGGGAGTGGCCCGTAATTGTAACTCTGTATGACGGGCTGGTAGAAAGTTGCTCTCGGACTGCATCAAGCGTTTCTTGGGCAACGCTGTTCCAAGCGCGCAGGAAGCCTTCGTGTGCCTAAGTAGTGGTTAGCAATATCATTGCCATAACTCGTCTCTGTATCTCCTTCTCTGATCTTCAGGAGAGGGAAACCGTGCAGGCACCGACGACTGACCTGACAGTCATTGCAGGCAGTAGTCACACCCACGGATTGGTATGCGACGAGCTCTTGCGCAAAATCGGTTCCAAAATCCGCAAGATTAGACGTCCCACGGAAGGCTATGACGATCTCTTTAGCATCGTCTGCCCGGGCTACGAAACCCTGAGTATCTGTGTCCTGGTTGTCGATCCGATGGGTGATAGTGGCTCCAAAGGGGGGATTAGGGCAATCTGATGCATATGCTGCGGCTGAGAAGTCTGCGTAGCGGACAAATTGTGCGAACAGTTGGTCAGAAACTGTAGATTGGTTAGTGTTTGGGATTTTCTGGAGAGGTCTAGGTATATTGACCTGTCGGCCCCGGACTCTGGCGTTTAGCAAGTGGAATTCCGGCGCTCAACGCGCAAGTAGAAAGAAAGAGGACAGCAGGAATCTTCAGAACCTATTATTAGCAACTCGGCAAGACTGATGGTATTAACGAGAATGCATACAACGGTGACACAGCGAGGGATCATGGCTAGTGGTTGATTGGCAAATTTTGAGTCAGGAGGGTGCAATGAGGACGTCGTGTAAGCGATGAAGTGATGCCGGACCTGTGCTCCATTTTGAACATTCAGGAGAGAATATTGCTAACGCAAACAATATCAAGTCTAAGAGCGGGGGCCCCGAGAAGAACCAAGTTTTCGGTCGTTTTCGGCATGGTTTCGTAAAGTCAAATAAGTGGTGTTTACGCAGCAATTGATTGTATACGGTTATGCAACCGTAGGAAACCGTTGCGAAGCATCCTCAGCTGAAACATGTCACTCCTTAAGATGGCATAGTGCAGAAGCTTAAGGAATAAGATGTGTATAACAGAAGGTAGGAGCCGAGGCAACGCTACTTGAATAGGAAACTCTCTCAGGTACCGACCTGCCGAGGGACGATCACTTGATCAAGTCGAGCTTGACAGCGAAAGCCATGACGTCTGAACGCCTAAATTTACTAAAGCTGGAGTAGCTTTGGACAGCAGGATGACGTCCGAGCACTTAGCCGCATCGGCAGTTGCAAACTAACATCGGCTGCTTGTGATCGTGAATTTGCAGTGTTCCCAGAGGCGTAGATAGAAAGAACATGGACAAAAGTCGAGATCTTTGAAAAAATATCTACAGCTGGCAAGTTTAGTGACTAAATGGCCACTTCTCAGTGGAAACAAGGGATTTAAAAGGATCAGATGCAACAAGCTAGATTCGGAGCCTTGGATCGCTTCTGATTTTGGGGTTTTTGAGACAAACACGTGTGGCGCAGGGCTCTCTCTCTATAAACCAGGGGGCTATTGGGAAAAGTTGCATGCATATGACTTGATAGCAATACGGACTCATCGGGAGTTCTGTTTATAGATACTGAGGCCGATTCTAGGCATGAGGGTTCATTGGAGACAGCTATGGCTTACTCAACACGTGCATAAATCTATGCATCTGAGAACTCTGAAGAGTTGGTGATCCCGCAGTTCAAGTCCCACTGGTCATATTGATTTTATGGGCCGCGGATCGATATGGATTTTATGTCCAGATGATCGTTTCATTTGACCAGAGCAAGACCTTGCTTTGCAGTATTGATTGTTCGAATGAGATAACATGAGGAGCGAATGGGGTGGGGAAGATTTGACAGTAGGGCGCGACGGGCAAATCTCTGCCCCGCCGGAGTCGGAGAGCACGGCCAGTGATGGTTGCCGCGCCCGCAGATTGAGTCACCCCTCCAAGCTCAGTCGATACTTTTCCTCGACAACCAACCCGAGCTTTCTCTCACTCTACAGCTTCATTGACCCAACAATTTGTTCCGAAGGATCTGTGATTCTTCCGCCTGTCCAATTCACCCCAAGATCCCTTTAAAAATCTGCATCAATTTCGCAAACATGTCGGTGTACCCTACCATCCTCCTCCGCGCCGAATCCAAGCCGCTCGAGCATCGCTCTTTTGCGCCCTCGACCATTGCCGCGCTGGTTAAGGCAGGCTACCCTGTCGAGGTCGAACGCTCATCGCCGAAGCCCGAACTCCGCCGTATCTTCGACGACGCCGAGTATGAAGCCGCTGGCGCCACGCTTGTGCCTGAGGGCAGCTGGAAGACTGCTGCTCCGGGCTCCAAGCTGGTCCTGGGTCTGAAGGAGATCGAAGAGGAGGATTTCCCTTTGACAAATGACCATATTGCATTCAGCCACTGCTATAAGGGACAGGGTGGCTGGGAGAAGGTTTTGTCGCGCTTCCCGCGCGGCGGTAGTGTGCTATACGACCTAGAATTCTTGGTCGACGAGCAGGGCCGCCGAGTCAGTGCCTTTGGATATCATGCCGGTTTCGCTGGTGCTGCGCTCGCCGTCAAGGCGTGGGCCTGGCAGCTCCAGCATCCCGGTCAGCAGTTGCCCGGTGTTGAGCAATTCTCAGAGGGCCGTGGGTACTACTTGAATGAGGAGGAGCTTGTTAAGCAGATCGCGGAAGATGTCGCTGCTGGCGAGAAGATAATTGGCCGCAAACCCACTGCCTTCATTATGGGCGCTTTGGGCCGCTGTGGCCGTGGTGCCGTTGACCTGTTTGTTAAGGCCGGCCTGCCTGAGAGCAATCTCGTCCGCTGGGATCTCAACGAGACCAAGGATAGACAGGGTCCCTACAAGGAGATCGTGGAGCAAGATATTTTCGTGAACGCTGTATGTTGCATAAATGCCGCTACGATCAAACAAAAAAAAAAACACCCACTAATTCATTGACAGATCTACCTCTCACAGCCTATTCCTCCCTTCATCAACAATGAACTTCTCGCGGCTCCTGGCCGTAAGCTGAGTGTTGTCTGCGATGTCTCATGCGATACCACGAACCCTCATAATCCCATTCCCATCTACTCTATTAACACTACCTTCGACAAACCTACGGTGCCGGTTGAGGTCAAGAACGACAAGAACGACATTCCCCTTTCTGTCATATCGTAAGTATAATTTCACTTTTGCTTGAAGAGTCATGACTGACTGTATATAGTATTGATCACCTTCCATCCCTCCTTCCCCGTGAGGCGTCCGAGTCTTTCAGTGCCGGCCTGCTGGAGAGCCTACTGCAGCTTAAGGATAAGAAGTCTGCAAGAGTGTGGGCTGATGCGGAGAAGCTTTTCAACGAGAAGGTCGCTACTCTACCTGAGGAGCTGAAGAAGAAGGAGGTGTGACTATCTAATGCTATGCCAAAGCTCTAATTTACGTTGGAAAGATGGGGACGGCGTTCCGGGGTAACAAAAGTCTTATGTGCGGAGACTCGATATCAGTCCGATCATAGAGTAGATGCTATTTTTGAGGACACAGCATATATGACCGGTATCTATTCATACACAAAGTGGAGAAAGTGTCGCACGCGTCCGTACCTTACGCCAATAATTACATGCTGTTAGGCGCTCGTGCAATACATAATAACACCCGAGATAAGCAAGTTTTTCCACACATCCAACGTCTTGTGCTGCGCAAGAGCCTTCTCGTACTAATTTCCGATCTGAACCACCAGGGCGCCGTCAATAGGAGAGCAGTTGAGCATCTTGCGCCTCAATATATGGCGAGATAGCTTCTTCCCATGTGGAGCCCTATGCGAATAGTGTTTTTCAACCCCCATGCCTACTCTTTCCATGTCTACGCATCGCTTTTTACATGCCAAACATGCTGCCAGCGCCGCCTTGCCTGGCAGCGGCCTCGCCTTGCATTTTCTCGCTGACTTTTGTATGAACGTCGAAGAACTTGCTGACGCAGCGGTCGAGGCAGACGGATTCGGCTTTATCGAGCTCAGCTTCACGGTACGTCGTCGGAATGCACTTCTTGGTGCAGCTGGCGACGAGACTGGATCGCGCGCAATATTTTAGCAAGGTGCAAATATGGTGTATACCTCGAATGCAACTGATAAAATCATAGGCCATTGAGATATCATGACAATAGCGAAATATGGAGCTAGAAGGAAGGGTAATGCGCACCGGTTGAACATGTCGGACACCATCTCGATTTCGGTCTCCGCAGCAGCGATTTTCTGCTCCGAAGTAGGCTGCGGGCGGCCGCCAAATAGGGAGAAAGACATGTTGACGATTGTATGAACGGAGGCGACAGGTGATTGAAGTGGTGGGCAGTGCTGTGTTGCAGGTTGGTTCTAGCGCGCAGGTTGGAGAGCAGTCAACGGCGTCGGCGGAAGCGGCTTGCGCTGTGATGTCGTCGTTTATCTCAGCGCTGCTGGAATTTAGTTGCTGCCGCACTTTACGGGGATTTATGTATGAAATTCGGTCACGTCTAAACCGGGAGCTTGGGCCAAGGGACCGCGCATGATTTTTCTGAGTTTGAAATCGCAACTTTCACTCTTCACAACGCCTCCCATTGTCGCGGGGGCACGCGCAACGCAGGTATGCCGAGCAGTTCCCTTACATCTTTTCTCCCGCCCATCAGCAAACTTTACGTGATGAATGGAAAGAAAGAACCGTTGCGAATGACGCTTCGGCGGTTGATTTCACAACTTACCTATACCCAACCTGACATCCTTTCTGCACGCCCGCCTTTCTTCCGCGCACCTTGCGTTACTGTAGTGCTGACTGGAACAATGTTAGGATGAGCAGCTCTTATCGCTTGCTTCGGCCGTATCTTCACCGGGCGCTTCGGCGCTCAGTTAAACCTGAGCACGCGAGTGCCTATCTCTTGTTCCAGCGTCGCTTTGCCCAGACCACGTCCAAGCCCACAGACGCTTTAAGTGTGACACATGACTTTGAAAAGCGTGTCAAGCAACTTGAGCAGGCAGGCGATCTAACGGCATACTACCCTCTCAATCCACAAAAGGCAGATCGGACAACCGCTCGACGCGTCCATGAGGTGTTTGCTGGCTTGAAGAACGATGAGGTCAGAACGGATTTGACCGTGACAGTCCTTGGTACGTTCATTGATAGTCCTTGTAATGAAAAGACATTATTGCAATCCAAGTGCTTTGTGCGGGCCGACACGAGCAGAGTCCACGTTTAACGTTTTATGCTTGAATAACTTGAGCTCGGGCTGACGAGTCCAGGAAGGGTGACTTCCCGCCGCTCGTCTGGCTCTAGGCTTGTATTCATTGATCTCTACGATAGAGGTCACACTGTCCAAGGCCTTTGCAATTTCGGCGTTCTTGAAAAGCGTGGTGTCCCAAAGGATGACTTCAAGCGCTTTTCTAAGCTGGCTCGTAAGGGAGACATCTATGCTTTAACAGGCCATCCCACTAGAACAACAGCTGGGGAGCTCTCCATCCTTGCTACTGAAGTGCCCAAATGCTTGGCCCCTTCTCTACATCAAATTCCCGACAAAGTCGAGAGCCCGGAGACACTCGCCCGTCAGCCACACGTTGACTTCCTCGTGCATCAGCACCGCACCGCCGCCCAGCGCATGCGCTCCGGTATTATCAGCTCGATGCGCAGGTTCTTAGACAATGATGGATTTCTGGAAGTTAGCACACCTATTCTGACAGCAGGTGCTGGTGGAGCGTCGGCGCGTCCGTTCGAGACCATCGCCAACGAGTTTCCCGATGATCCACTTACGCTAAGGATAGCCCCAGAACTCTTCCTCAAGCGACTTGTTATCGGTTCTGGAGAGAGAGTGTACGAGATTGGTAGTGCTTTTAGGAACGAAGGTGGGTTTCTCTGACGACATATTAAAGAAAGAAATTTTTCACTAAGCACAAAATCAGGTATCGATGCTACACACAATCCTGAATTCACCATCTGCGAATTCTACGAGCCTTATGCCAATCTCGAAGACCTCATTCATCGGACCGAGAAGCTCTTCTCCGTTCTCAAATCCACAGTCGAGCAGCTTGCACAAGAGAACAGCATCATTCGCAGCAATATCAAAATTCCTGAAATCGACTTCGAGGGGCCTTTCAAGCGCCTCGAGTTTATTCCCACCATCGAAAGGGCACTCAATCGCCGCCTTCCCGATTTGGACGCCCCGACCGCTTTCGAAGATGTCTTGTCTCTGTACAAAGATCTAGGCCTCGCTTTGCCAGTAGGCGCCACTCTACCTCGCCTCCTCGACGAACTGGCGGCCCTCTACATCGAACCGCTTTGCACTTCGCCAACATTTATCATGTACCATCCAGAAGTCATGTCTCCCCTCGCAAAAAGCTTCAAGGATCAGTTTACCGGGCAAATTCTGTCGCGACGTGTTGAGCTGTTCATCCAAGGCCGTGAGTACGTTAACGCGTACGAGGAGGAGAACTCTCCATTCGAGCAACGCCGCAAATTTGAGCAGCAGTTCTTGCATCGCGATCCAAGCGAGAAGGCATTTGCGGATAGGGGTGTGGATGAGAGCTACCTCGAGGCACTGGAGTGGGGTCTCCCGCCGACTGGCGGCTGGGGGTGCGGTATAGATAGGATGGTCATGCTATTTTCTGGCATGGGTAGGATTGCGGACGTCCAGCCGTTTGGAACACTACGTAACGTAGTTGCATTGGGCAAGGGTAGGGTCGGCCAACCGTGATAGCCTATCAGAGGAGTTCCAGAGCATAGTGTTCTACGAACCAGAGACGACGAGAAGTCGTGTAATGAAAACCAGCCCCTCCTTTCTTCACTCCAATCCTTCATACAACATTACGTCTACTTCTCCCACCAATTTCCGCCAACTCTCATCCAACCAAGGTGAATAGTTGGAGATCACCAAGACTCCAATCCCTGCCTCGGGATCCGCCCCCCACTCTGCATTCTTGACTGAATACTACTGCGTGCTTCCCTTTCCTCTTCTCTTCTTCCTGGCTCCATCCTTCAACGCCACACTAACCCCTTCCTGCCCCGCCACCGCCGCACCTCCAATTGTGATGCCCCCACCGCGTCCCTCGTCAACGGCGCCGCCAACGCATTGCCGACGCCCTTGAGTACCGCGCTATCCGGTAACTAGTCCTTGAAGAGCAGTTCGACGCTCTCCGGCCGGAGCAGCTGGTGCTCGCTCATTGGCGACGTGCCCCTCATCGGCATCGCGAACAGGTGGGTGGAATCCGGCGCGCTGGACGCGAGCCCAAACCCGCCGACGTAGCGGTAGCCGTCGAGGTTTTCCGGCCTGGGTAGACCAGTTGCGTCAGGCAGAGCGCCGCTGTGATCGAGGCTGGTCTCTGCGGAGGATTTCAGGGCGCCGGTGAGTTTGCCAGAAAGGGGAGGGACACGCGCTCGGAGCTCCAGGGCGGCATGTGCGCGTCAAAGGAGGAGGAGCGGATGGCGAGGGGGTTGAAGACGTTGGTGGTGCAGTAGTCTTACATAGAGGTGTAGGTAAGACGTTCGATGGGGACGGTAGCCCCAGTCGTGGCCAACGCCGTATTGCTTACAGTGTGATGCCAGTTGGTTTGACGAGCGATGGTGCAGGAGGGGAAATTGTTGGGTAATGAGAGACGTGCCATTTTATTCCCGATTGAAAAAGCAGCGGGGTTATTTTTATAGTCTACTAGAAGATTGGGACTGGCTTCTATGTTTTCGGAGAGGACTACCGGAAGGGATGGCATGAATCGGGGCAGCTGTGAGTCAAAGAGGGACATTCCCGTGCCGTTTGTGTGCGTTACGAGATGCCGAACCGTGATGCTGTTGTCTCGCGTCACAAACACGAGTTTCCTCTGAGGACTCGTCGAAACCAGTCAGGACCTGTTTGGCAGCTAGTTCCGGGAGGTCCGTTGAGATAACCTCCGGGTCGTCGAGGGAGGAGATGTGCTCATGTTCGACAAGCTGCATCACGGCATCCGAGACTACAAGCTTGCAGAAGGACCAGCTAGGAGAGTTGAGTTTACTTTAAAGGTAATTTTTTTTCTTGCAAGGGATATCTTTATAGAATGAATTTTCCTAAGGAGAACTTGACGTAGAAGTTGAGTATTCCCTGGAGGTTTTGCTCCAACAATCCACAACGGCTGCATCGAGAATAGTGGCAATTTAGGAAAACCGGAGAGATTGATGCTTGGTATGGTTGAACGCGAAGTCTAGCGGTCCTTCTTCGAGTATTTTTAGATTGATCGGGAGATTAACTCATGAGAAGGGTTGAGGGTGTTAAGTTAGTTGGGGATAGCTTTCAACAGACCGCCCCATCCTTGAAGTACAAGATGCTGGCTTATATCCTTTTCTTGACCGCTGCCTTACAACTAATACCCCGAGCTGAACATGCCCAAATTTTGACAAGTCGTGACTATTGATCAAAGTAGCTTTCTCTATCGGAGATATCATATATGCAGTTGATGCAGTTGTATTTTTCGTTAGCAATTCCCACTCCAGTGTGTATCGCGTTAGCAATTTATTGTGAGCACCTGCTTGCCCTAGCGCATTGGCTAGGGACGATACTACACGCATAAGCCGGGTGATTTGGAGAATCTGAATGGAAAATAAGTCCTTGGTGGAGAGGCAGTGAATGGTAATACATTTAAATTTGGTACCGCTAAAGTTGATATTAATTCATTTGCGTGGCAACGAGCCTGTCATCAAGAACAAACAAGCATGAACGATCAGTCGCAGGTGATCCAAAATGTTCGCTGCTTTGGTGTCGCTATCATGTAAGTTTCCCTACGCCGCCTTCGATATGGTCTCTCGGACGTCCTTGCTAGGCTTGAAGCCTATCCCGAGTCAGAACCCACATGTACTTCAGCATCTACGACATTTCACTGGCTTTAACCAATCTTTATCTTCTTTCCGGAAGGCTTCTGTACAGTATTCCGCCATGAGACCTCAACACCCTGACTACGAGCCCACTCAATAGCATCCAGAGATATGCTGGTGCACCAATCCAGGTTCAAATACTCCAAACCTTGGCGCTTCTTCCCTTGTGCTTCGCATGCGTCATCGCTACGCAGCCCTTTGATGAGCATCTTTACACCTACACCTGTTATCTTGCAGCTAGGAATGCTGAGGCGTTTGAGGTTTTGGAAATTGTCTGCTTTATGGTTAATCTTCTTATATGACCGAGTCCCGGTGAAGCAGGGTAGAGTCATACCGATAATTGCCTGCGTAAATATAACCTCATCCTGGAATTCAGCTTGCACAAGGACCAAGTCTTCGACTCCGTGTAGGCGAGGTATCCCCTCGAGGATCTTGATGAGCTTTCCCGACGAACCCAGAGGGCAACGCTCTAAGGAAAACTTGCGTAAGGAACGGTTGTCAAGCTGATATAATGACTCGCCGTTGCCAAGCTGCTGTATATCATCCATAGCGCTCGGGCTATCGGTCTTTTGCAACAATGTGTGAATGAAGCGCCGCGAATTGTCTCGCTCCGATCCTTCGTTAATGTAATTGAGCTCTTCGATGACAGGTAGGTCAATTTCAAGCATTCTTTGCATGGACAACGTATTGCCCCAGCCCCAGCTAACTGTTAATGTCAGACTTTTGATGGATTTGGGCAGGCGAGGCTGCCATGCAAAGTAAGTGTTCGTAAGGTGCAAGGCCTCGAGATGTTGGAGCCCGCTAAAGTTGGCATCTACGGCAAGACCCATGTGGTATTTCCAGCCATTAAGAGCCAAGAAGCGAACGTTGGGGATTCGTTCGACGAGTTGATGCTGCTTGCTACATAAGCGGTTTGAATTCCATTTCAGATCGAAGCGACATATACTAACCATCGAGAGAACATGGACTCCGATTTCCTGAACATTACCAGCCCCAAGAGAGAGTGTCTGAAGACTAGGCAATGCCGTATCCCAAGTCGCGTCTCGTCGAGCCTCAACATTTTCGAACTCAGCTGTAACCAATGTCGGTCTTCCTTTCAGAATCTGCGTAACGGCATCCAGAGTGACAACAGCCGCCTTGCCGAGCCTGAGGATCCGAAGGCCACTGCAGAGAGTAATCGGATCTTTGACCGAAGAGCCTGACAGCTCGGAGCCGAGGAACTCCAAACACTCAAGGTTACGGCAGGCCTTGACGAGCTTCATTACCATCTCAGGGTCTTTCATGCGGTTGAATTTGGCGGCGTTCAAGAGAAACCCGTTCGTCCTCTTATCTTTGGAGCGATAGATGCAACTACGGACAAAGGAGGAGGGAACCGGTCTTCGAGCAAGAGAAAGATCAAGTTCTGCCCATAGCGATGGCTGATGTGAGAGAAATTCCTTCCAACGCGTAGAAACACGAAGACAAGTCCTATACTCCATCAGCAACGTAAGCAATGCCGCGAAGCAACATGTGCCAGTACACTTTCTGCTTGAAGTTCAAGTAGTCCATGACCAAGTCCATAATCTCTGCTGGAAGGACGACGATGGGATCTTGAGACTTAGGCTTGGTCAGTTTCCGGTTTAACTCGTCGCGTTTTGCTTGTATCAACTACCAGGATTAGCATCTAGCTGTTTGATAGGTGCAAGTGCAATACGGACACGGAGCTTCTCTGGATCCTCATTCGCACAGCGACGCAGCCCAAGCTCGTAGACTTCAAGAGCCATCTCGGGTTTTTCTTGTAGCTGCAGGACCTGACCCATACGAAGGTAACCACGCGCATCTTTGGCGGCGTATCTCGTCATTTTCTTGCTTATGGAAAGGGCAGAGTTAAGTTCCGCAAGCTTTACGTAGCAAGCGACAGCCATGTCGAGGAACTTGACATTTTCTGTAGCGGAGGCGCTGAAAGCCTGGTGACTTGATCAGCATGATTCATGGACGAATAAACGCGTCACTGACGTCCATGAACGCCTTGAGGGCCCTCTGGTAGTTCTTCTCGCTGTAGTATGCCTTGCCGAGCTCAAGGAGCTCAGAAGCAGATTGAGTGTGCGGCATGTCGACCCAAAGACGATGTGAAGAGCGCCGGCCCAGCGAGTCCGTGACGCGGGTGACACGGTTGGGCTGGGGCGACGCGTCGGCGTCGGTCGCGCTGTCAAGTGTGTGGGGTGTAGGGCTGACGGCGTCGGCGAAGCAAGGCGCCCTCATGCAAACACCGGCGCAAGCTCCAAGCTTTTGTGACGCTCCTTCCAGAACACGACGCACCCGCACCCTCCCGCCTCGCCGCCCTAGTGCGCACTTCGCGATCATGAGCAGCATCGACGAGCTCTTCAAGAAGCCACATCTTCCTAGCAACAAGCGCAAGCTCGAGCCCATCACCGACCCCAGCCAGGTCTACAAATCCGCGAAGCTTCAGCCCAACGGCGACGTGAAGGGCAAAGGCCGTGCTGCGGTCGAGGACGCTGAGGACGAGGATGACGTAGAGGCTGGCCCCGCTGCTCCCCCGGATGATGAAGAGGAGGAGCAAGATTTCGGCGATGAGGATGAAGAAGGCCGCTTCTTTGGTGGTGGCATGGATGAGAAGACCGCATCCGCCATGAACTACGTTGACCGCGCCGACGAACAGCCTTTCGTGCCCGAGACCGTTGACAAGTCCTGGTTGCGAAAGCTGGCGCTCAACTTCGAGAAGAGGATATCCAAAAACGCCGAGCTCCGCGCAAAGTTCGAGGACGACCCGCAGAAGTTCATGTCCTCCGAAGCCGACCTTGACGCCGACATCAAGTCGCTCAGCGTATTGTCAGAACACCCCGAGCTATATGAGGAATTTGCGAAGCTTGGTTGTGCGGGCAGTCTCGTGAGCTTGCTGTCGCACGAGAATACGGATATTGCAATCGATGCTATCGAAATCATCTCAGAGTTGACCGACGAGGATGTGCAAGCAGAGCAGAGCCAGTGGGATGCACTCGTTTATGCGATGCTGGAAGCAGACCTACTCAGTCTGATGGTCTCGAATCTCGAGCGTTTGGATGAGGGTAATGAGTCAGACAGGAGCGGCGTGTATCATTCATTAAGCATCGTCGAGAATCTGGCCTCCAACAACACCACCGCAGAGATTATGGGCAAGGACGAGACCCTTATAAAGTGGCTTATTACTCGTGCCCAGAGGAAAGAATCACCTGTCTCCCAGAACAAACAGTACGCTGCTGAAGACCTCGCAATCCTTGTGCAGAGCTCCACTGCAAATCGCCTTTCACTCATTGCTCTTGAAGGTGTCGATACTTTCCTTCAGTTGCTTGCGTACTATCGTAAGCGGGATCCTCCAAAGGACTCTGACGAAGAAGAGTTCGCGGAAAATCTGTTCGACTGCCTGACATGCCTCGTCGATGAAGCTGACGGCAAAACCAAGTTTGTCGAGGCAGAAGGTGTTGAGCTATGTCTGATTATGCTTCGAGACAGCAAGTTTGCCAAACCACGCGCTCTACGTCTGCTGGACCATGCCTTGAATGGCCCGCCGACCGGTGCAGCAGCAGTCTGCGAGCGTTTTGTCGAGGCTGCTGGTCTCAAGACAGTCTTTGGAATGTTCATGAAGAAGCAAGATTATGCAAATACGGAGCATCTGATTGGTATTCTGGCATCCTTGCTGCGAAGCTTACCCGGTGACAGTGCTGGACGCATTAGAACTCTAGCCAAGTTCGTTGAGAAGGACTATGAAAAGATTACCCGTCTCATCCAATTGCGGCGCGATTACTCGTCTCGTGTGGCGGCTGTAGAGCAGCAGATCAAACGCGAGCAGGCTGAGCTCAGGCCAGAGGCGCGTGAGGAGCTGGCAGATGAGTGGTTTCTGCGTCGCGTAGACGGCGGATTATTCTGCCTTCAGATCATCGATGTGATTCTGGCGTGGTTGGTAGCGGAAGATGGTGGAGCAAAGAAGCGCATAGTTGAGCTCCTAGCCGACCGAGATGAAGGCCTTAAAGAAGTCAAGGCGACCTTGCAGGAACAGATGGATGGAATTATTGGTGATGAGTTGACCGAGGGAGAGCTGATGCTGAAGGACATGCTGGGCACCCTGGTCGGGTTTTTGGAATAGTCTCAAGAGGAGGAGGTATGGACGATTGCGCAATCAGTTCCCCAACAACCGAAGTCGAGCGTGTAAGTTCTGTCGACCATGGTTTACATTAGTGCATAATACGGCGCTCAATGAGTATTAAAAATATTATTTAGTTGACTATTTCGCCGTGAGAGTCGAATACTGAAGTCCTTTGAGTAAGGAATGAATAAATCTTTGAATTTCTTCCGTAAAGTATATCCTCTCTTTATACGTCTCCAGCTAACGAGGTCTCCATGAATTTTACTCAAGAATCCCTGAACAGCCGGCCTGTAAAGGGCGGTATGTTCATGGTGAAAATGCTTCTGGCAAGTTTATTACAAAACTTCGACTGTACCTTACTTGCCGGGCCCGCACGCATTCTCATCTTACATTGAATCAGTGTGCTCGTCGAAAGTGGATTTATGATACGGCCATCGGGAACATAAATGTATGGGGTTTGAAGACCAAAACAGTAGCAACGATGAAAAGTAAGGGGATGGCGTGTATACATAGAAGAATCTTATATGTTGAACTGGATATCTCTGAAATTTTTGATAGAGTCTACAAGTAAAGAAATCCTTTTGGTGGGTATCATAGCGTAGAAAATATAAATTTTGGACCTCCATCTAACATCCTCTATTGTGAGGATGGTCTTTCCAAAAGGGATTGAGACACACTCTCCCCCCTCTTCCTCTTGGCACTTTCTATTCCCATCATTTCTTCGGATTTTTCTCGCGCATGTCGCTCCACATTCGGTCGATGACCTGAAAGATGGCAGTGACAGCCTTCATTGTAGTCTCATCAATGCCGCGGTTCCCAAACCTTTGCTGTACTTTGTCCGGATGCCAGCGAACACGCTCTATCTTGAGCTGTGCAGTACGTTCTTCATCAGTCAATAGCACATTTCGAAAGAAAATTTCAACTCCTTCTTTCGAAACGTGTTTCATCTTTCCGGATTCCACAGGCCACGGTAGCATATCCTTTGCAATGAGGTCCTTGTCAGCTGCGTTGGTTAAAACATCTTCCCATTCCTTTGTGTACCTTGCCCATATGTCTTTCCACTTCTTCTTCGCTCTTCTCTCCTCGCCACGTTTCAGGCTCGCTTCAACACTCCTTTGAAAGCTGTCGTGGTCCTCTTGCATACGCCTGGTGCTTTGTCGCCTGGCTTTCTCTTCTGCATGACCTCGTTGTCTCTCCTTCTCAATCCTTTCGCGCTCTTCTAGAACATGCTGATGTGATTTCTCCCACATCTTGCGCCTTACATGCTCGGCATACTCATCTTCAGTCATGCGCTCGAGCTCTCCAGTAGGCGTCTGATACTCGTTTGAATATGTGTGAATCGGCTGCCCATACACGCCTTCCCAGTAGGCCGCGCCTTCATCATCAGCCAGCGCGTCGAAGAGAGACTCGCGGAAGGCGGATTCAGGATCCATGTACTGGTCGGAACTTGTCGTGGCTGTGTAGGTGTCGTCGTAGGCGCTGGGGTCATCGTTGATTGTGGCTGCTGAAGAGCTATGGATCCGGCTGTGATGACGTCGGTGATAGTGCCGGTGCCTCCTATAGTTGTCTGCGTCCTCCCTCTTGCGTTTGTGCCGGCGGGAGGAAGCGTCATCCTCGTCATCGCGGGAGCGTTTCTTGAACCTGAACTTGGTAGGGCGCCCATTTTGGTACTCGTCGCCCTTCTGGACTTTGGTGGGCTGAGGAGGATCTGGCGAAGCCATGGTGCTGCTTCATGTCATGATGAGCATAGGTGTTGTGTCACGGACGATAGTTGGAGCTGAAGGGGCGTTTGCATGTTGACAAGCCAGGATGCAATGACGACACGGTCGGTGCATCTTCCGAACTTTAGCCGCGTTTCGTAACTTTCGACTGCTCAGGCAGCCTGACGAACCTGCCCTCATAATTTTCCTTGACGTTAGACCGCCAACATGGCGAGCCTCAAGTATGGCCTCAACATCAAGAAGTCATCGCAGCCACCTGCTAAAGCAAAGCCGAAAAAGCCTCTTTTCGGCGAGGACGACTCCGGCTCCGAAGATGCGAAACCCACTGACACCGTTGAGGAGATCGGTGTGTTTGACCTCGATGATCCGCTCTCGTCTTCCAATGCACCAAAGTCATCTGTAAAGAATTCTAGCTCCTCGAAGCCCTCGAAGAAACCCCAAATCACTCCGTACGGTGACCTTTCCACCCTGAAGGAGTCGCGGAAAAAGGCCGAGGAGGCCGAAAACCTGGACTCTAGCATATACGACTACGATGCTGCCTACGACGCCCTCCACGCCAAGGATGTCGAGCGTAAGAAGAAGGAGCGCGAGGAGGCTGCTCTGAGGAAGCCTAAGTACATGGAAGGACTGCTTGCTTCGGCTGAGCTTCGTAAAAGGGACCAACTTCGGGCTAAGGAGAAGCTTCTCCAACGTGAGCGCGAGGCGGAAGGCGATACCTTTGCGGACAAGGAGAAGTTTGTCACGGGCGCATACAAGAAGCAGCAAGAGGAGATGTTGCGCTTGGAGGAAGAGGAGAAGAGGAGAGAAGAAGAAGAGCGCAAGAAGCGCGGTCCCGGTATGTCTGGCTTTTACCGCAGTATGATGAACGAACAGGAAAAGCGGCATCAAGAGGCCATGGAAGCTACTGAAAAGGCCCAAACCGGCGAGCTCGAGGTCTCAGTTGAAGAAGAGAAGCAAAAGACCGATGCCGAGCTAGCCAAAGAAATGCAGGAGAAGGGTGTCGATGTCATCATCAATGATGAAGGCCAAGTTGCAGACAAGCGCCAGCTTCTTACTGCTGGCCTCAATGTTGCACCAAAGCCGAAGCAGCCGGTGTCTGCGTCGGTTTCTACTTCTCGTCCAGCTCATACGCAGCAACAGGCTCACCAGGGTCGCAATCCAAACAAACAAGCCATGAGGGAACGCCAGACGCGCATGATAGAGGCTCAATTGGAACAGTCTGCGAAGCGTGCTGCCGACCAAGAAGCTGAGGAGAGAGCAAAGCTGGAGCGTGCGACGAAAAGTCGAAAGACTGAGCGAGACGTCAGTAGCGCCAGGGAGAGATATCTTCAGCGCAAGCGAGAAGCGGCTGCGGCTGCTGCCGCCGGGAAAAAAGACTGAATCACAGATACTTTCGCGTTCACTTACCCGCAATTGGCGAGACATTCCTGGAGAATTGGACACAACTGCTGCTGCGGCATATGTGAAGGTTACCAGTGAAAAGTCGCCTCCCGGCCTGAGTACCTTTTTGGTAAGAGTGAAGTTCTTTACGTTTTGCAGATCTGGTTCTTTCCATTTGGCTGCCCTCCCCCATGTGTTTTGAGGATACAACTGTTGGGCTACGATCAGGGATGGCGCTGCGTCTTTATCTCTGTGTCGCAACCGTATCAAATCGAGTCCGAGATCGACGGAGTTGCCTCAGCGCGCTTCGCAGCACGGTTCCGCTCATTGCTTTCAGGCAAACTTCTTCGTGCCTTTGAGTATAAATCTGTGCTCACATACTTTCTTTTGCCGCGATTTCATCCAGCGTGTCTCGAGTCGTTGGAAGTTTTGGCTCTTGAGATCTTTTGTGTTTCGTGAAAAATCGAGGTTGAGTGGACGTTGGACAACATCAGACTGACTCTGAACCCCTTAGGCTCTCCTGTATCGAGCGAGGCTGACTTGCGTTCAACTACGAAACATCCTTGCACGACTTTTCTGCGACAAATCGACCCGTCGAATACCGGCAAGGATACAACGCGACACTCGCGGAACGTATATTGGCACAGGAGAACGAAAGTGGCAGCCGTAGCTAAGGGTCTGACCCTCTGGAGCCGGGCGGTAGCCGTTCGGGACTGAGAATGACATCAATGGCTCTCCAGTATTTGCGGATGCTACTGCTGTTGCATCGTTAGGTGGCCTGTAGAGGTAACGGGAGGTCGACAATTTCACAGGCTCAACATGTGCAGTGTAAGCAGACGACGACTTCCATGCGCAGGTTACAGCAGCTTATCCAGAGAGCGGGGTAGCTCTCAGATGGCGCGATCAGGCGTCCCAGGCATCCAGAATACAGTGGACTCAGGACAATATATCGATACCGCTACTTCACGACTTTTTCGCAGTCACAAGCAAGTATAGTAGCGCGTGATATAGTCGGGGCGTTCCTGGTGGACTTTACTTGTAAGCGGGTCACTGAGTGGGCTCGCCAAGAAGCAGAATCCTGGCCCTCTAATGTGGCTCCAGCCTCACCAGGTCGCGAAAAGCTGCAGTTCCTCGCCGACATGGGCTCGTTGAGCCTTGGGACAGGCGAGATGCGGGGTGTGCAGGTCTTGGTATAGGTCAGATGCTGTCAGGTGGATCATGCCGACGCTACTGCGGCTTGTCTGCAGTCATTGTGAATGCACTTCATATGGTATCACGTCAGACGGGCTGCACATGTCGATGGACTTGGAAGCTCTACTGAACCCTGCAGGAACCAGTGTCGGTCAGTCGCCCAGCGTCGCTGTGGAGCCGGGAGGCAACCAGACACCCAACACCAGCGGTTACAGCCAGTGCTGTTGTCGCGGGCGCAGCTCTTGCAAGCCCGGGTCTTCAGGCCGCACTGAGAGTCGTCCGAGGCACAGCAGCGGCTACATTCGTTGAACACTAACAGGTTAAGGTTCGCCCGGAGGTAGCAAAGCAGGCACGGCCTTCAAGGGGCGGCTCGAGAGGCGCGTCGCGCGCTGAGACTGGAGCTAATGGAATGCGGAGGTAGCTGTAGCTGGAGCTCGGGCTCGCAGAACGCGCAACCGGCTGTCGGCTGTGGCGCTCCTCACGAACCTCACGGCGCCCAGGCATCGACGACGTTGGCGACAAGAGCGCTTGCTGCTCGCCCAAAGCGGTCTGACAAGCGACGGCGGCGAGCACGCAAGAGAAACATGACGTGGCTGCGAAGAGATTTCACTGATCGCTGGAGATCCACGCCGCGACTGACGACGCTGGGAAGAATCGGTGTTAGGCCCGATATTAACGCCCGCCCCCCCCGGGTTTACAGAGAGCATGGGGAAGCGCGACGACCAGGATCAACATGTCACACAAGACCGACGCCTGAGCACGTCGTCCGCTCTAACCATCTACATCCACCGCCCAGCACCATCACGCTCGCACGCCCAACCCTCAAAAAACGATATCGTCCGGCCCGCATGACCCCTCCTGCCTTGGGTGCGCCGCGTCTGCCCCGATTGACGCCATCGACCACGTCTCTTGCGAATAGCGTACGAGATCTCCTTAGGAAGCGTTCTCCACCCTTGAGCGCCTCCCTGGTAGGGTACCCCCATGGAACAAAATAAGCATTCCTGTGAAGGCCTAGTCGTGCTAGTGTTCCCGTCCCGCCCCAAACCCAGTTCCGTGCTCACACTACACTGTCCGCATATTACCCTGTTTGCTTTCGGAAAAAAGTGCCCTACTAACTGGCTACCACACGCATAAGCTCGTAATTACTCACAGCCATGGCGGCAGATGGTAAGGGATCCACATGGCATGAGGACAGTGCTATCTCCCGCTGCAATGTCTCAATCCCTTCCGAGCGAGAGCCCCTCCTCCCTGGGCTAGGACGCCGACGCAGCCAGCATGGGAGAACTAGATATGTCGTGCTCCTGCTCCTTTGTGGCGGCAGTCTGCTCATCACCGCTTGCTGTTACCTCCCTGGCTTCGCCGCATTCATCACCGCTCAATACGAGAAGATGGTGTCCTTTGCCCAGCAGCTGCGGCTGTTGCTCGTCTCCTTCTTTGCAATTAGCAGCTCTGCTCAGACCTTCAGCCCCATCACGCCGCCGTCTTTTCCATTAGCCGTCAAAAACCCGTATTTGTCCGGTGAGTATCAGTTCCCAGCGCAAGTAGCGGATCTGGCTGGGTATCTTGGTGGGGAGTTGCACAAGCACGTGGATGCCCCTGCGCGATTGGCCGTCAGATGAGGTCGCCATCAGCAGCTGTTCGTAGATGCATCTCGGGAAGCCTAGCACCTATTGGTCGCTCCCCACCTTTCCCGTCTGCCTATGCTTCAGAGCCGCACCTTCTTTCTCGCGCCATCTTTGCTAAGACACCCTCAGCATGGCTCCCCGGCAATCAGTCGGCAGATCTGCCATCGGCTCAACCTGAATTCTGGTTCGCCAACAAGCTGACATGGGCCATCATCGCTCGTGTCGATGGCACTGCCTACAATCTGTTCGGTGTGCCTGATCCTGAGTCTGGCTCGCAGTCCGCAACGGTGGTCAGCGGGAACTTCACTTCCACGCACACGATTTTCACGCTCACGGCTGGAGATGCTACTATCACTCTTGACTTCTTCTCTCCGGTGTCGCCCAATAACTACCGCCGCCAATCGATGCCATTCTCGTTTCTGACGGTGACGGCAAGCGGTAAAAATGGCGCCACACCGTCTGTTCAGATTTACTCTGACATCGACGATACGTGGACTGGCCAATCTGCGTCCACTACCTTCACGCAGAATGCGGCCGGTGAGACTACCGTCTACCGCATTAGGAACAACAACCAGGTTCCGTATGGCGAGCTGAACGAGATGGCCCAGTGGGGCTATGCAGTCTGGGGCGCCAGGGCCGACTCGCATCAGACTGGATCCACCTCTACCGTCCGCAGCCAGTTCATCAGTAATGGCACGCTGACTAACACCACCGAGGCTTGGTCCTCGGGTGCCATCGTTGGTCTGGCCTTTGACCTTGGCACCGTTAGCACGTCATCCAGTGCCGTGTATGCTATTGGCTACATCCGCGAGCTCGCCATCAACTACAGAGGCAGCCCTTGGACACCCTACTACAGAGCCTACAATCCCGACTGGGCTGATGCCATCGACCATTTCCTCGACATCCGCGAAGATGCTGTTACGGAGTCCAACTCTTTCGACGCGCAGGTCAGGAGCGTTGGAGAGGCCTCTGGAGGGTCGAACTACACGGCTATCCTCGAGCTATCGGTGCGACAGATTTTTGGCGGTATCGACGTTGTCATCGACAACTCTACGCTCGACACAAGCAAGCCTTGGGCCTTTATCAAAGAAATTTCTAGCAATGGCAACTTGAACACTGTCGATATCATCTTTCCGACCTTCCCTTTCTTCTACATGTTCAACGCCGAATACATCAAAATCCTCCTGGATCCAATGATGGAATACCTTGCTGGCGGTGAGTAGAACAACCCTGACAGTATTCTCCGTCATCTCTAACAAGGATGTAGGGACCTATCCTCAGCAATATGTGATCCATGATATGGGCGCTCACTACCCAAACGCTACCGGCCACGACGACGGCCTTGACGAAGCGATGCCTATAGAGCAATGCGGCAACCTACAAGTCCTGGCCCTCGCATACCAAACTGCCACTGGGGATACTTCTTGGACGACAGAATACTCGGCCCTCTTCAAGAAGTACGCTGACTATCTGGCGGATAACGGCCTCTACCCTGTCAACCAGCTCAGCACGAATGATGGCATTGGCGCCTTCACCAACATGACCAATCTTGGTGTCAAAGCTGCTGTCGGTCTCGCCGCCTATGACGCGCTTACCTCGCAATCAAACTACACCGATCTAGGCCGCTCCTTCGCCGATCAGATCTACGGAACCGATACTAATGGCGATGGCCTCGGCACCGAGATCAGCGAGAACACGAACGCCTCCTTCTTCACTCTTACCTACCAGGATTCTACCTACTTCATGGTCTTCAACAATTACCCGGACAAGCTCTTCAACCTCTCCGTCTTCCCCGATGAGTCGTACACTGCTCTATCGGATTTCTATCCGACGGTCAGGCAGCCTGCTGGCGTTGCACTCGAGGGCGCAATCGAATGGGCCAAGACGGACTGGCAGATGTGGGTAGCCGCGGTGAGCTCTGACAGTACGCAGAGCCTTTTTGTCAACGACCTGTACGAGTACATCACCAATGGCAAGAACACAGCGCCGTTTGCGGACCGGTACTGGAGCGATGGTAGCGATGTTGGCGAAGCGGCACAGAGTTTCCGCGCAAGACCGACGCTGGGTGGGCATTTTGCTATTGCAGCGCTCGAGAGGGGCGTTCAAGCTGCAGCATGAGTCTGGAGTTCCTACTCATAATCAGCGGACCCATTCTCTTTCTTGCCCTTTGGCACCCTAGTATAGCATAGACGCTCCTTTTTGCAGCCGCATAGAGCCGCTCCCGTAAAAAGGGATTAGCGCTGTTTTGTACTATTGTAGAAGACCACTTATGAGCTTTGGTTTCATGAACATTTGTTCTTTACGATCTTTGGAAGTAGATGTAAATAGGGATGGGAGTCTTTGCGAGGAAAAACAAAGCAAAGAAGACGACTCGAAAGAGACGGAGTCGTTCCTGTCATGCACATTGGGGCCTCATCTACAGGCAGAGCCGGATAATGCACCAAAAAAAAAAAAAAGAAAACCCTCAGAGGATTTTGAAATACCTGTACTCTATTGTGCGCAGCTGAGCTTTGGTGTCACTTTCATTGGGTCTTTCAGGTGTAACCGTCAACATCCGTGTAGCACTGGAAAGCCAGGTCGAAGGTAGCTCGCGTCGCCGTTGGTTGAATGAGATCATGTGCAGGGAACCTCGCTGAGAGAACACAGATTGTACCTTGTGAATAGCAGATCGGTAGTACAAAGGATACGAGATCGGTTCCGAAAGTAGCACGGCGGTAAGGCCAGCTCACGGGCAGTTGACGCAGTAGCGTAGACGTAAAGTGGGACATTTACCTCCGGACGACTACCTCGACTACCCAAGCGATGGCCTGGTCCCCAGAAAACGTTTATGGAGTCTTGCTCGTACATGTGCTTCTTTCCGTAGCTCATGCAGCCCGGAAGATAAAATGAAACCAGAGTTCGTTCGAGCGAAATTCCAGTACTGAGATCTTGACTGAAGTGCGGGACAGTATTTCCCAAGTGCATTCTGGCCCACCCGTCGAAGAAATGCACTCGCCACTGGCTCGGTTGCACATACCTATGTTGATCAGGCGCATTCCCTGCCCATCTCTGCGTAGCTAGCACGATGGTTCTCGTCGGATGGGAAGACGACCTGATTCCTGAGCACCTCTATCGCCACCATTTTACCGAGAAGAGGTCTGCACTAAGTGCGGCAAAGGCAAGAAGATGGTCCAGGTGGCTTGCAGCCCGCTTTCAGGGGAGGCATGCAAGCTTTCTGGAAGAGGCTGAGAAGCACTTACAGCAGACCAGAGCCGAGCATGTACCTTAGCTATCGTACGATATCCAAGGTTCGACACCCATGAGACCTGTGATGAAAGCTGCTCACGCTTGACACAGGCATGGGGGGAAGCTCTCAGAGGGGCGGAGATCGCATAAGAGAGTTCTCATTCAAACAGACCAGGGCAGCAAATGGCAAGCGAGGAGAGCAATCCTGGATTGCCTCAGCACTAATGCGTTGTATGCATAGACTAGCCATGTCAGTGTCACTGTGCCGCATCTCGTACGACGGCAAACAGTCCAAAAGCTGGAATTCGCATCCCCGCGGCTTACATATAGACGCTTGCGGTGTCCGAACCAGGGTCGGTTATCAGTGGGCGGCCGTGGTGGGGAGCAGATTGCCAGCTTCTGGCCCGGGTAATATTGGCACTCTGCAGACTAGCCCTTACAAATAGCGGTGGACTGAGGGCCATTGACGACGTTGGTAGATGGAGACTTCTCGGCAAGCGTTCGATGCGCCAGCCTGCGACGACGAGACGATGCAGCGCTTTCGACGATTGTTCTTCCACTCACGCTGACAGGACAGCCAGAGCAGGAAAGCGATCGGCGCGGCGCCAGATCGGCCTTCTCCACAGCATCGATTGGCCAGGTGTTGGATATGGCGTTCGGAAGGTGCAAGCATGGGCTGCAGGGCGGCGTTGTGCAACCCCTGCCCCAGACCACAGGAGGGCTACCGCGACGCTTGGGCTGGGAGGCGCATCCAGTCGATGTCGAACACACAGGGCAGCATCCTTCGCGCTACACAGGCGACGCACACCGAGAGAGCCTCTGCGGCGCGGGCCGAGGGGCGCGTCAGCAGGAGGCCTCCAGGACGGCGGCACCAGGGCGGGACTGGCAGCGGACAGCAGGCACCGGCACAGGATGGGCGAAGAGCACGAGCTCGGAAGCAGAGCGGGCGGACAGCTGGACCGATGCGGCTTTGGAGCGGCACTTGCGGTGGAAGTAGCACGGATCAGCATGGGATGGGCAGGCATCGCGGGCAGAGAGGCAGAGGGAGCGTTGCACCTGCTGGCTGACCCGTTCTAGAACGCCGGAGCCCCTTCAACATCGCAGACTGTGCCTTTCAACGCTGCTCCCCGCTGCCACCTCAGCCCACCGCCGTCGTCCGTCGTCCGCCGTCCGCCGTCGCCGTGCGAGACTGCACGCCCCACAACCCTCTGCTCTCACAGCCCGGGCGCGCCATGAACAGAGCCGTGAAGCCGCGGTGCCGCAAGTCGCACATCCCGGCCCAGCTTCTCGCCCGTCAACTCCCGCTCCACGCTCCACCCTGCTCTCCCGCGAACCTCTTGACCAGCTCCCCCACCGCGCCGCCATGGGCGACAGCGCCAATCCGCCCCCCGAGCCAGACCGGCCCCCCAAGCGCCAGAAGCAGATGACTGTCATCGCCTGCAATTCGTGCAAGCGCCGCAAGTCAAAGGTGCGTTCAAGCGACGCCGCCGCCACTTGCCCCGCCCGTGAGCTAAGCTGATCGAGAGCTCGCGCAGTGCAACGGAGCCCGCCCGGCGTGCGACAGGTGCCTGCGCCTGAACGAGCAGTGCCACTATGAGCTGGACAGTACCATCAGCCGCCAGGACGGCCTTAAGCGCCGCCTGCGCGAGGTCACGGCCAAGTCCGACACCCTCGAGGCCCTTGTTGCCCAGTTGCGCAATGCCCCCGAACTCGAGGCCGCAGACCTCATCCGCCAGCTCCGCGCCGGCGCCGACATTCAGGAGCTCGTCGACAGGTCCTCCCAACCCTCCAGCAGCAGGCTCGGCAGCGTGACCGAAGAGGAAAATCACCAGTCATACCCCTCGCCCCCCGTGGAAGAGTCGAGCTCCAAGCTGCCATTGCAGCCTGTGACCAGTGCCGACTGGCGCCGCGCTGCTCTCTCTCAGGTCAGTGACCTACAAGATGACGAGAGGGATCAAAGTGTGGGCTCAACCCGCGCCTCAACCCCATGGGGAGATTCTTCCTCTCCGCTGCCAAGACAACATCCAGCTAGCGCGTACGAATCAGATTCGCCACCGCTCATTCCTCAAAAGCGTAGGAAGCTCGGCCCTGTGACTGTTGCCCGTGGCTACGTTGAAGCATTCGGCAATCTGCCCATGTCGAGCTCCGTCATGGCCGGCCATTATCCTGCCGAGATTCAACGACATCAGGTCTCTAACTTCCAAATCCCTGTGCATTTTCTGCAGCCATGTTGGGAACTCGACAGCTCCCCGTTCTCTCGTGTTATACAAGATTACAGGAATTTGGCTCGCGTACATTTCCAGACCACGCCTTTACCCGACCTGTCCCGCGTTGATGTGACATATTTCTTCACCCCTCGCGCTCCGGCTATCTGCGTCACAGAAGAAGTTCCAGCAATCTCAACCTGGGCTTCAGAGATGAACAGAAGCTTCGAGGATGTCGACGTATTTGTTCGTTTGGCGTGTTTATATTTTCAGACAAAGCTTATGATGGTATTATTGCCTCCTCGTGCTCTCACTGTTCATGCAACTGACGCTCCGGCAGTGGATGATCAATCCGACAGCCGAGACGTATGCATTGATGCCGGACTTAATCAAACCTACGCCAATTCAAATGATGGTTCCACACATCTCTCCTTTAGATACGGTGCCTTTGTACGTCTACTAACAATTTGAGGAAGTTGTTAGGCTGACGTGTTTGACACAGGCCTGCACTTCGCGAAACACTAGTTGACGATCTCAGAGACTGGGTCACTGCTTGCGCAGGCCATCTTTCCGTCAATTGGCCACACGGCATGGATGCCTGCGTGCGGAAGGACCCGGCCGATGGACGCTTTTACTTGACGCAAGAGTTTATCGAACACGCCTGTAACCCTAATAACTGGACAGTTGGGAGCGAGTTTTTCGATGTCTTTCCCGAACTCAGAGGTCGGATAAAGGCATCAGATTCGCCAAAAACACCTGACAGTCCGATCAGCCCCTTTGGAGCAGATTTGTCCAAAAAGCCTCCATCACCTGGTTCACTCAGAGCGTCAGTCCCACTATCCTTGCGCAACTCAGGTAAGCATAAGTTCAAATGAACACGTTCCATTCTTGACCATTTCTCTCTTTCTCTCTCTTTAGCCACAAAGCCGTCCGGTGTTGGCAACTTCAGGACCCGCAGAAAACCTACTATCGCCGTCTCCATGCCTAAAATTGGCCGCAAACCCATCAGAGGCTCTCCAGAGTTATCGGGGAAACAAACAAATAAGTCTTCAGTTGGACACGACGCGTCGCGAAGCAGACCTCCTTTACATACCAATACAGCCTTTCGTACCCGAGAAAAGGTACAGGCAAGAGGGAGTCCCTTGCGACCTGACAGCCCGTCAACCAACAAAGAGAAAAGGGTGTCACCGTAGGAAGCGGCCGCCGAATCCGACTACTGAAAATGTCTGTTTTTCTTCATTGCGCCATTTTACTTCCGCCTCAGTATGTTCCATGCGAAGATCGCGAATACCTCCTACCAGGGATCTCTGCTGTGTCTCAGGGTGCCAGTTTCACACCGTTTGAGACCGTTTCGCCTCTTCTTCCGATTTCGATTCGGCAACGAGTGGTGTCGTAGCTATTTCACCACGCACATGAGGAAACCGTCGTAATTCCTTTCACCAACGACTTGCATCACAACTGCCTCGATACGATCATCCTTTCCAGCTGCATTCACGGCAATCCTGGCACCCTTGACATGATCCTCCCCCTGCGCTTCTTCTTTTACAAGGTTTCCGTGCTGTACGATGTTGTCCACGCAAATGCACGTTCCCGAATAGCCCATTCGAATTGCAAAATCGCAATACGTCCAATCATCCATCTTGTCAGCATCTATGAAGGTGAAACCGACTCGGTCCGCCTTCCCTGCCTCGACTTCTTCAAGAAGTTTTGGTAGGTTCGCACTTGCTAGTCCCACTCGCAGGTCGATCCGATCCGCTACGCCCGCCTCTTCGAAGTTCTTACGTGCAACGGCAGCATGACGCTCGGAGTACTCAAAGCTCGTCACACGTATGTTTGGGTTCATTGAGGCCATCCAAATTGCCGAGTAGCCACCTAAGGTTCCAACGTCAATGGCGTGCTTGACCTGGCCGAAGCGACATTGCAGCGCGAGAAATTTTCCAAAGCTGGGGGATGAGTAGATTGGCGGTAACCCTTCCTCGGTGGAGCGGCTGAGAGTGCGTTCGAGAGCGGCGTGGTTGGGGCGGCTGGACGGGTGGAGTGTGGAAAAGGTGTATTTGTCGACGGCAATCCATGATGGATCGAGGCCTTGACCAGGACCAGGGCGTTGTTTGTTGCGAAGAGGCATTATGTGGAGTCGCAGCTCGAGGATTGTTTCGGGATTGGTTCGCTTTTACGAGGCCGGTGGAGTTTCCGAACTGAGGTCGGCTCTTTGGCTTTTGATATTTGGATTGGAACACGAGATCTGAGGGAGTTTAACAGTGACTCAGAGAGCGTGGCGTTGATTTTATATGCTCTGTTCTCACGTGCGGCGTTCTAGGGTGGGAGCGTTGCGTAAGGCGTTCGGAACTCGTAAGCAAGGTCGCTTTTTCGCATGTGTTGCAGGAAAACAACAAGGAGGAACCTATCAGAGGTGGCATTGCCATGTCTGTGCTGCAGCGGCTGTATCGGTGAACGCGTTCGACTGCTGGAGCTGAGGTTAAGCGGTGGGATCAAGGCTCGGAGTAAAAAAAAAAAAAAAAAAAAAGAGCGCACATATGGTTCGGCTTCGGGGACCGAAGCGCCCGACTTCGGCATATGGACGACTACGACGTCACACGAACGACTGATGAGCTTACTTACCATCTCGGGATGTGGTGGGAGAGCAAATCGGGGAAGTAACCTTATATGGCAGAATCGACCAGGTATCATGAACCAATATTTGATGGTAGGGTGTTTGGTGGAGCAGCTGAGGGCGATGCAAACAAGTTTATTCATGAACGGCCATTCCTGTGTGTTTTTCTTGTCCTATGCGATGGCGGACGAAGGCTTTACGGTGGTGCAAAAGGTAAAATCCACCAGGTATCTGGCGGCTCACTCACGAATTGTCATGGAGCGAACCAGCGAAGTTGAAGTGGCTCAAAATGTCTACTTATCCTTTCTGTGCCTTTCTTCTTCTATGCTTAGCGTTCATGGACATGAGAAGATTTGGCGTGTCTGTGGCAAGTCCTTGAGGCAATAGATAGCTAGCGTTCTGTGGAAATTATGCCACAGTAAATTATTAGCAAGATCTGAACATGTGGGTTGCTATGCCTTCTCTAATACTTCATTCTACCATCAACAACTCATATTTACGTCCTTTCCGAGCCTATTTTTGCAGCAGTAGATGAAATGAATATTGTTAAAACAAAAATGTCACGTTCGTCACTCGTGGGAGTGTGGTTAACCGTGGTAGGACCCATAGGTGCAGTAAAGGGCTTCGAGGGTATTCAAATGTGCCTTCAGCGCATGCCGCTAATCTACAGTGCCATCCACTCAAGTCTATGAAAAAAGAAGCAATTTATAGTTACAACACCAGCTCACCAGGCTGAGTCTCCAATACAAGCTTCACTCTCTCCAAAAATACGGTCGCTCTCTTTTCCTCTCCTTTCGGAACGCTCACACTGAAGACATTGACAGGGCCAGCAACACCTGGCGCAGCCGAAACAGAAGTGCTCGTACTCTTCGACTTAGTAGGCTTGCCGGTCAAAATATCAATGATGTCCGCCTTCGAAGCAGTCTTGATGGGCTTAGGGGCAGCGGAGGGCAGGGCAGAAACCTGCGGGACGAAGTGACCTCTGGAAGTGACGGAGATCTTATTCAGTCCGACGACAGCGTCAAAAAGCTCGTCGGCAGTAGGCTGGGCGTTCTTGGAGCGCGGGAGATCCTCATTAGCAAGTTCAGCAGCACGAGCAACGAACTCGGAGAGGGGTAAGTAGACGCCAAGAGTGTCTTGAAGGCGCTTCTGGCATTCCAGAACTGCCTTGAAGTTGATAGGCAAGGCCACCTCAGTAACAGGTTCTGGGACTGGCCCAGCAGAAGGTGCGGGAGCTGCGGGGGCCGCAGCAGGCTCTTTCTTCGGCTGCATGGCCTTGATATTGCTGAGATCAAGATGAGCCTTATCGGCTAGGATCTTGGAAAGGTTTGAGGCATAGGCACTCTCGGACAGTTTTCCAGCATACGCGAGAACGTCGCCCTTCAACAAACGGCCGTTCGGACCGGTCGCAGGGATCTTATCCGCATCCTCCTTCGTCAAGCCGTTTGCGCGCAGGGCATAGAGGACGGAGGGGTAGAGAGGATAGGTCTGCTTGACAGCCTTGCCGGGCGGACTGGTAGTAGTCTTGCTTGCCGGAGCTGGAGCGCTGGCCTTGGGAGCCTCGGCCGGCGGGGATTGCTTTTGCGCGGCAGGCTGCTGTTGGGGTGTGTCCTCGGCGGGGATCTCCAGGCTGCTGAGGTCGTCACCAGGCTCCGCGAGGACAGCTATGCGCTGGCCAACCTTCACAGACTTGCTTCCATCGCCCATCTATGCTCAATGTCAGCCCAATGGCGTCCTAGACCTGTGCCACAAGGCATTACCGTGATCTTGGCCAAGATGCCGTCGTCCTGCGCCTCGACGTCCATCTGCGCCTTATCCGTTTCGATCTCGAGCAGGACATCGCCGGCCGAGAAAGACTCTCCTGTGCCGCGTCAGACTCAAACCTCTAAGCCATTGTCCCCATGCGACGGGACGTCCGCCTCGTACCTTCTTTGATCTTCCAGCTCGCGATGTTGCCCTCGGTCATGGTGGGGGAGAGCGCTGGCATCTGGAAGCTCTGCGCAGCGGCACTCGCAGGCGAGGAGCGAAAGCCTGGGACCATCTCATCAGCTCGGGTCAGCAAAGATGGAGTGCGGAAAGCTGACCTCTGCGGGCAACATTTTGGGGAAGCTTGCGGGATGCGACCCGGGCGGACAGTCTGCAGGCAGCGCTCAGTGAGGCCATTTTGACCTTAGAGGCAGCAATGCCTCGCAGGAGTTGAACTTGGGGCGTGGGTGCCGCGGGCAGAGCTGAGGGAAGCGAGAGCGGTGGTGAGGCGTCGGAGTGTTGGGAACGCGGCCGGCGGGTGTCTTGGTGCTTGGGAAAATCCCGGCGCCGCACCACCTGCGAGTTCCGCGTCGGAGTGCGGCGGGGAGCTGATCTCCGTTGAGCTGCACTTTTTGCCCGCTGACACGCTTCTGCCACTTGCGCGCCCAGCCCCGTTCGCGCTCGGTATGGCCTCTTTTTCCCGCCGTGGTGGCCTCGTGTTGACCGGTGTGCAGCAGTAGCCATGGCCACCTGCTTCAGAGGTGCTGTCCCCTTCGCGAGATACCCGCTCTCCCACTTGCCATCGTGCCTTCGCACTGCTGCTTTTGAAAGTCGGATTGCCCAGCCGAGACTACACCCAGCCGTGCGTTTCTTTGCATCAAGCACTCTGCGTGCCGTATCTGCGAAAACCGGACCTGGCGCCGCCACCTCAACCCCGAAGGTCGTTAAAGCCGCTGCTCCCAAGGCATATCAGAGCAAAGTCAAGACTCCCTTGAAAGCATGGGAAGGAGACATCCTCCAGAAAATAGCATCGAAGAGTTCTGAGACTCCGCTTTATGCTGCTCCCAAGCAAACAGGCTTCCGAATAGTCTGCTACGTCGCCGCTTTCGCTTGCTTCGGTGCTGCTGCGTCATCGTACAAATTCTTCTTCGAAGATTTCAAGGAAGAGAAGGATAGAAATGGCCTTGCAAGCTGGGTCCCTTTGGCTTTCGGTGTCATTGCCGTGTTCTGGGCTTGCATAGGCACCTGGCTTGCCGCAGCACCGGTGGGGATAGTCCGTTCTATTTCCGCTGTACCTAGGCTTGGTCCTCAGAAGGGCCTGGCTCTTCGAATTGAGGTTATGCGCCTGCCTGGTATGAAGGATAAGGTGTACTATGCCTCGCCGTCAGAGGTAACGGCTGACGGCAGTATTGCCGCGACTACTGTGGAGTATGCTGTAGCGAGGCAAGCGGTCATTGACGCGAAAAGGCCGCGAACGGATGACCCTATGATACTGAAACCATTCCTGGCTCTTGGCAGATGGGTCAGCCGTTCGTTCTACACCCTCATGATCTACACCAAGATGTCAGTAATGAGAGAGGGATTTGTAAAGATAAGGATTCAAAACGGCATCGCAGCCAAGATCGATTGTGCTGGTGAGCTGGCCATGGGCGGGGATGGTGAGTAACTGCAACTACGAAGCCTCTGATATTTCGGCTGATGATTATAGTGCTGGATCGGTTGATCAAAATATTCTAGCATATTAAAGGGCGTTTCGTCGATGAGCGTACAGAACTATTGGAAAATGTGTAGAGGATCGCTCTTGATGAAATGCAATCAAACTGTAACAATAGTATACCATTCATGTATATTGATTCATTGGGCGGCCGGGTGAGCGAACATCAGAAATCGTGATGTTGTGCAAGGCCAAGTTGCAGCGTATCGAAGTCCATCAGAGGCCCACCCCCCTCGCCTTTGCCGAGCAGAAGGAATGAGACTTATTTGGCTGCCTTTTGACAATAAAAGCCGTAGGAATCGTTGAGATTAGTCAGGTCTTCTATCAACATCAAAGAATAGCTCATTGTTACATTCTCTGTCCAGGACAGCCTCGAGTTGGCTGCAGCATTCATCTCCTACGCGTAATACACGCTGTGTGCTGGTAGAATACCATATGCAACTTCATTTTGGATACCGCCTGTCCATCACACTCGCCGGTTATTGGCCGGAACAGGTGGCACCGCCGAAGCTTCCTCGTTGACTATATAACAACATGTCCAGCTGTGCGCAGGTGGATAGATTACTATATTGCACATGATGTGGCAATAATCATCATTCTCCGGCAGCCTCAAGAGATTCTGGTCTCCATGAGATTGCAGATAGGATCCACTCACTGACTACTGGGTAAAAGTAGAGTCAGAGATAGAGGTAGAAGTAGTTGTGGAGGCGTGGAGGGTGGTAGGTCAACAAGCGCAGTAACCTACCGGGGAAACCTCGGCGCTCTCGCCAAATTGAAAGTGCGCACGAGAGAGAGCCACCGGGACGGCTCCCAAGTGGCTTCCGCTACTCGAAACCACCGACCTCAGACTTCCCCATCGCCATTCCATCAACAAAGGGGATCTTTCAACAGCACCTGTCCACACACACATGCAAACCTAGCCCTACACGTGCACATGTGCCTTGTAAGCATGCTAGAGCCTCGGCTCTCTTAGTCGTGGGGAATAATATCTTGCCAGCGGGCAGAATATGCCGTAAGATCGCTAGGTACGACAAAAAGCATTGCGCATGTCAAGAAACTGCCAGTGGTGCGTGTGAATGATGATGTCTGTTCGTTTTGGGAACGAAGCGCGGACGCGCGCGAGAGCGTTGCGGCGGGTCGGGCACGGCATGCGCACGTGCTTCCCCACAAAGAAGGACACGCCCGCTGGCAGGAGCTTAACAGCGATAAGGTTTTGAGCCTCAATGGTTCCTGCAGCCGATCGACGGCAGCTAGGGTGCCTGAGAAGGACGCGGAGGTCGATTATGGAGCTGCGGGAGAGAGGCCAGACAGGGGGCGGGGACGCCCGAAATGGCGTGGGATCAAGTCGCGGAGTTGCGGCAAGACAATTGCATGCAATTTCGAGGCATTTGCAGCCCATTTGCAGCGTCTGCAGAGGGGCGCGTCGCAGTGGCATAAGGATGTGCGTTCGCGCACGAGAAAAGTGGTTGATGTTTTGGCGGCGCTGATTGGCCCGCCCGCGCCGGCGTAAGCGGGTCTTGGCATCGCTGTGCACCGCGACGGGCGCCTTGAACACGAACCCAAAACACTGCCGCTCCTCTCCCACACAACTCCATTCACGCCCAGCGCCTTGCTGCATCTCCTCCGACAACGTCTGCGACTCGGTCGCTGCATCGCTGCACGCGTCCGCTCATCATCGCACGCGTGCTTCGCCACATCGTCGCCTCCCGTCCTCGAGCAGCATCCACCGCCGTCGCTCCAGCTGCGCGCCCGCCCATCGCGACCGCTGCCGTCTGCACCACCAGCACCCCATTATCTCAATATTGTTGCAAGCTGATCGCTTCTCGTCTGTTGCTTTGTTGTAAGATCTGCCCATCGCTTACGCCCATTCCTGCGCAAGCTTCCCCCCATGCCATCTATCTCTGGAGCTGCACTGATGTCTACCTCGCGAATAGCGACTCCGCCTCTCTTGCCCACCTCTTTGGGCCACCGCACGACTCACCTCCAACATGAGAGGGTCCCGGACTTCGAAGCTAGAGGACTTCGATGTCAACCTCTCAGATCCTAACGACTCCGATTTCGAGGAGAATCCATCATCCCCGCCACGTCGTTCGTCCAAGAAGAGCAAGAAAAAGTCAACGCCTGCGCGCAAGAAGAACCAGAAACGGTCGCGGCGCGCATATGATACCGATGACGATGACATTGTTGATGACGACGACGATGAAATAAGTGAAGAGACATACGCCTCAACAGGCGCTGAGTCTGAGGCAGAGCCGCCCGAGATGAACGCCAGTGGTCGCCCGGCGCGCTCTGCAGCAAAGAAGGAGATCAAGTACGAGGAGAGCGCCGAGGAAGACATTGAAGATGACCCGGACTTGATTGCCGAGTCGATTGAGAAGAATGTCGGCGACAAGCGTAAGCAACAAAACTCACTAATCGTAAAGTTCAACGTACCCTCACTGTACAAAGGCAAAGACACACGCAGCACACGCGCAAGGTCCACACGCGCTGCAAGTAAGTCCGCACAACCAGAACCGAATGTGAAGACTCGCAGGAGCGCACGTCTCTCTGAGGACCGGGACGAACCGCTTCAAGAGCTGGGCAACACAGGAAGGGCCCGTTCTGCCCGTTCTGCAACCCGTAGTCACTCACCACAGCGGCGTATCGGCGCTCGTCCAGCTCAAGGACGGAAAGCGCCAATGAAGCGTCCCAGCACCATCATGGAAGCATCTCAGGAAGCTTCTGGTCATTCTGCGCAAAGCCCCGACCCACTCCAGACGAACGAAGACGGACATAACAAAGTTCAAGTCAGTCGTGCTGCATCCGTCACCTCAGAGATTCGACTCGAAGGAGGACAGAACATTGAAGATGCTCAGTCAGGCGAGGCTGTCATTCAAGAATCGGAGCATGAACAGCAGAACGATGAGGAAGACGACAGCGATGAAGGCCCTATCACCAGAGGGCGTAATAGAGGCCAACAAGTAGGTGCACCTCATTTCAATTCAGTCACAGCGTCAGAAACAACTCTCTCAGCCACATCCGCAGTCTCTGTACAAACTGCACAGTCATCCCTTTCAGCTACACCTACATTCTCGACCCAATCTGCACAGCCAAACCTGTCGGCGCAGCCTGTGGCTTCGGCGCATAAGCGGAAGAAAAAGACAGGCGCGCCTAAGCAGGAGGCTATCCCGGATGCGGGCTTCTACATACCCAAGCGTCAGAGGGTCTCGAAACGAGAAATTAAAAGTCTAATAGATGATTTGAAACAGTTTGAGAGCAAAACTCGGTCTGCCACCAAAGGATCGCAGAAGCGGCGTGCGGATGACAGTAGCGATGATTTCGATCCCGATGCAGATAAGCACGAATCTGATGATGATGACGACGACGACGGCGATGGCGACGATGATTCCGAGCAACCGCCCAGCAAACGCCAGAAGAGCTCCGGTGACGAGAGCATCACTCGCAGGAAATCGACCAGGAAGTCTTCACAACGCTCTAGACGGAACTCGAATTCTGAAGAAGATGAACCGTTAGACTACAATGAGCTTCGCGAAGAAGCTGCTGACCTACAGGAAGACAATCGACGGAGCCGCCGGACCCGACACACCCGTGCGGAGCCAGCGACAGTTGAGCCCCACAAGCCGAATCTCCGCAACAGAGACCCAAATATCAGCTACGTTCAGATGAGTCTAACGGAGAGACTCATCAAAGATGCAAATGAAATGGCATTAGCCCAAGCCGAGGGGGAACCATCAACGCAGAGCAAGCGGAAAGGAGGAGGTGGTGGATGGCGTCCCCTGCACACTCTCGCCGGGCCATTCGGTGGAATTGTTGAAGGTCAGCCTGTAATCGGTCTGTTATCCAAGCACAATAGTTTTACAGAGAGCTCCGCATTGACAATAGTCTAGGTACATCGGCTCGTCGCGAGATTCTTGGTGAGTTCGATTCGGATAGTAGCGACGATGACGAGGAAAACCAAAGCGGACAGCGAGGCCCACATGCGGTCAGTGGTACAGCCGAAGGTCTCTCAATTCCGATGACGGGTGGTTTGTTGACGGGAGCCGGAGCGGCTCACGGCGGTGACAAAGCCGCTCGTGGTGGACCGGCCAACTTCGGCAAGATCGACAAGGGAAGCAACGCAGACGTTAGCCCTATCACTGTTGACGAGAATGTCAACTTCGACAGCGTCGGTGGCCTGGATAATCACATCAACCAGCTCAAGGAGATGGTGACCCTACCCCTACTCTATCCTGAGATCTTCCAGAAATTCAAGATCACTCCGCCCCGTGGTGTGCTATTCCACGGACCTCCTGGTACCGGCAAGACCCTCCTGGCGCGTGCTTTGTCCAACGCTGTTAGCGCGAACGGCAAGAAGGTCACCTTTTATATGCGCAAAGGGGCTGATGCACTCAGTAAATGGGTCGGAGAGGCTGAACGTCAGCTCCGCATGCTTTTCGATGATGCTCGTAAAAACCAACCCAGCATCATCTTCTTCGACGAGATCGATGGTCTTGCACCGGTACGGTCTAGTAAATCAGAATCTTCACTGGCTTCTATCGTAGCGACCCTCCTGGCCCTTATGGACGGCATGGACGACCGCGGTCAGGTTGTGATCATTGGAGCTACCAATCGGCCTGACAATGTTGATCCAGCCTTACGTCGTCCAGGAAGGTTTGATCGTGAATTCTACTTCCCCCTTCCTGACGTCAAGGCTCGTCGCTCTATTATCGACATCCACACCAAGAACTGGAGCCCTCCTCTGTCAGACGACTTCAAGAATCAGTTGGCTGAACTGACTAAGGGTTATGGTGGTGCCGATCTTCGTGCGCTGTGCACGGAAGCTGCAGTCAATGCAGTACAAAGCACCTACCCTCAGATCTACCAGTCTAACAAAAAGCTGGTCATTGACACCGGCAAGATCAAAGTCTCAGCGAAGGATTTCATGATCTCAGTTAACAAGATTGTGCCTTCGTCGCAGCGCTCAACTTCATTTGGTGGCGCGCCTTTGCATAAATCCACCGCCCCGCTCTTAAAACCGCAGCTCGAGGACATTGTGCAGATCATCGATGAGCTTATTCCTCCTCCAAAGAAACTGAATGCACTTGAAGAGGCGCAATATGATGACCGGGACGAGGATGATTTCGGTTTCGAGCGCGAGAATGTCAAGCGTGACTTCGACCAAGTTCGAATATTCCGACCTCGACTTCTCATTCGTGGCTACGAAGGCATGGGTCAACAGGAGATTGGTGCGGCTTTACTTCACAAGTTCGACAACATGCATGTCCAGTCGTTCGATCTTCCAAATCTACTTGGAGATAAAGATAAGTCAGCGGAGGCAACGCTGGTGCAGCTTTTCAAAGAAGTTCGGACTCACAAACCCTCGGTCATCTACATCCCCCATGTTGACGTATGGTACGAAAGCGTCAGCCCGGGTGTGGTCAACATCTTCAAAAGTCTTCTGCGTACCATGCCTGCAAATGAGCCGGTGCTTGTGCTGGGAACCATGGAACAACGTGCTGGGGACGACAAGCTTAACCAGGACATGATCAGGGATCTATTTGGCTTTTCGCTGAAAAACCAGTATGAATTAAAGCGCCCCAATGAGGCCGCCCGCAAAGAATACTTCGAGACTGTGATTGACTACATCAAGAAGGCTCCGAAGCAGTTCCCTGAGCACAACCGGAGGAAACGCAAATTTGAGGAATTGGAGGAGGCACCTGAGCCAGTCGTCCCACCAAAGGAACCCCCGAAGGCGACCGCGAAGGCTGTCAAGAAGCAGGATCGCTACATCCTCAATTTGCTCAAGCAGGCCCTACATCCCATCTTGTCGGAACTCCGGAGAAAGTACTCTCAAACCAATCTATGGAAACAGAACATTGTCCCAGACAGCGCGATATCGTACCTCTATGAAGAGGAAAATCCAAGAATCTTGACTAGCGATATTCCTCTTGACCAACGCCAGGACGAGTACAGGCCATACGAAATCGCCTACGACAACAAAGGCGTCAAAGGGCTTGTGGAAACATCTACAGGGAAATTCTACTATAACTTGAGCCTTGGGCAAGTCGAAGAGCGTCTTGTCAACGGCTATTACAAGCGACCCCGCGACCTTGTCGAGGATATTAAGATGATCGCGAAAGACGCGAGAACTGTTGGGCATAAGGCGAACATCTTCAAGGCCGACGAAATCTATACCAACGTAGAAGTCGACGTCCGTCATATTGAAGAAACGCGTCCAGACCTCGTAGCGGCTTGCGAGGCGGTTTGCAGGAGGGAAGAAGAGCGCCTCAAAGCATTGGTAGAGGAAGAGCGAGAGAAGGCAGCACGGGAAGGTCGACAAGTGACTGAAGTTCACGCTAACGTCCCTCCGCCTCGGAGCAACCACAACAGTGAACCAGAGACTGTTGGCCCAATCATGCTTGGCGAGTCTAATCCTGAAGAACCACACATACCGCCTGTCATCCCTTCCCATCCGGTTGCCCCAACCAGCTCGCTCTCCAATGGACTTTCAGTCTCGGAGAACACAAGCAGCCAACATCGGCAGCGTAACGGCTCAGCTGGCTTCGGTGAGGAGAGCATTAATTTGGGCGGAAGTCAGGGCTCAGAACACCGCGACAAGCGGCAGAAGCTCCTTGAAGACACTCAACAGAGTGCAAAGAACACACAGGCCTTCAATAGGTCACAAAGATCCGGACATACCCAGATGGCTCCTAATACTCAGCCCGCCGACTATCAAAACAGTGCATCCACGACTACGTCCGGTCAGAAGACATCAGACCCTTCTTCCGGACCCTTCTCGAATACGCAGAGCACGATCAACGGCATTCCGCCCGGCCTTCATCCAGACTTTGCATCGGGCCCTGCCCAATCCGGAGGATCTCAGATCCCTGACACTCAGGAGCCGTTTGCTAGTAGTCAACTATCTAATTCACAACAGTCACAATCATCGCAACCCCACATCCCGGCCGCTGCGATGCCGCCTGCGCGCCAAGAGCCCAAGATTGGCTCATTGCTCAACTCGAACGAGCAACAGCCCGAACCTCACCTCATCATTGATGAGGCAGAACTTGTTAATTTCCATAGAGAGCTTGTTCACCGTAGTTCTGGTCTCTCCGTCGAACAACTGGAGCAGGTCAACGCTGCCATGATGGCAGCCATCTGGAAGGAACGAGGCCAATGGAACCGTATTCGTGTCATGCACAGCGCCTCGGACGCGTTCAATGAGATCATCCGCGACATTGAGGAGGTGCAAAAAGTTTGGCCTCCAAGCCAGGAGAAGCAGGACAAGCAGTAGTCTTTTTTTTTTTCTTCAGCTGTTCGACCTTTTGCTTCGACGCCTTCATACGTGTTCATGCACATGGGCATTCAGTTTTTGGGTTGGAGAGCGGAATGAAGAGGTTAGAACGTGCGGGATTTCTCACCTCTTTTCTGTTCCCATCTCTCCCAAATTCTTGATTGTCTTGTTTGGCGTCATCAGCAGCAGCGGCGGCGGCGGCGGCAGCAGCTTCTTCATCGTCATCTGCTCATGCATGACGTTGAACGTCATCATCTCACACTGGGTCCGAAGGAATCATGATTGTTTTCTGATGTTTTGTGCTTTGTTTTGGGAGGTCTTGAGCATTTGATGATGACGGTTGAGAAAGCGAATTGAGTGAGCAAACGGAGCGAGACGGAGGGGGGCTCCTTTTCAAGCGGCTTTTTCACCCCTCTGGTAGTGAGTTGGGTTACTACTTCTTCTTCGGGGAATTCTGGACTTCTTGTTTTCGGGCACATGCTTGTACAGTAGGATATGAGACGTGCAAGAAAGCAAAAACGGGCAGGCGACGTGCATGGTAATAATTCTGGTGGGAATTGGCCGTAGGGAAAGTAGATTGATGGAACAGTATGGATGCGATCGATTACTCTTGAGTTGCTTGTAAAGCTGTGCGTGCAAAATGAGTGTGCATACTCCAGCTAGTGTGGGCCATCTTGTATGCCGTGATAGTCGCTTTGAAAACATGCGAAGAGAAAGGCAAAGCACAGCTTGTGAAAACCTCACACGCGAATACGAGCTAGAGGCTAAAGGCATTTGTATGGTTGGGTATCGAAGTATTAAGTGGTAAGATGAGTCGCCCGCGTAGGTGTTTCCATGACGTCGTTGAGTGCATCCCAAGATTTGCCCAAGTAAGATATGTTGAGTCCCAACCAGGCTTTCCAAGAAGAAAGCTCCATCGCCTTCATCCAACCGAAAGAAGATTATTGTATGATGATGCCAGTTCCAAGAGCAAACGCACCAGTGCGTTGCAAACATGCGTTTTCCAGTCCACGCATTACGTGCATTTGATGCCGCTAACCCTGCCCTGCAGCTTCGGGAAGACGCCGGCGTCGATGAGGCGGAAGAGGTCCCACTCGGCGGCAGCCTCGGTCTTGAAGTTCCACCAGAACCAACCCCGGGCCTTCTGCTCGAAGACGTCGAGCTGGGCATTGATATAGTTGCGCGTCTCAGTCTTGTTCTGCTCGGACCATTGGTCGATCCAGTTGATGGTGTGGCAGCTGCCGACAAAGCTGGAGCTAAGGTAGCTACCATCGGGTTGGCGTTTGCTGTAGGTGCCATCATATCGAGCTCCAATCCCGTAGCCGTTCTATTTTCATGGATTTGTGTTAATTGGAGGTAGTTGAAGGGGCGAAGTAGGTTATGGGGAGAAAAAAAAAAAAGGAGGCTGGGTGCCATGTGGGACAGACAGAGGCAAGGGAGGACATGCATCTTTGAGCAAGAACAAGGAAAGGGGTTGGAAAAACAAGAGAAGAGAATACTTACAAGAGCGGGAGCGCAATCCGTCATCGCGCCGGTAAACTCGCCAACAATGACGAACTTATCTTGTCCTGTTCCCCATTCCTGCGCGTGCGAGCACACGGCATCGACGTGCTGTTGCGGCGAGAGCGCCACTAGGTCGTTCGTAAATACCTGGTACTCGTGGTGATCCACAATCGCGCCCTGCGTGCCCTCGCCCGCCAGGAAACCGTTCCACGCTGGTGGGTTAGCGAAACCGTCCTGGATCACTACCATCGCCGAGCTGCCGGCCACGCCGCGCACGGCGTTGAAGCCGGCTTGGTAGTACTGCTGCGTTGCGCCACGGCCACCGGGGAGGCTCTCCATCAACGGCTCGTTAAGCAGTTCGATGCCGACGACGACATCGGCGTAGGATGGGTCGGCGTACTTAGTCGCGATCATCTGGATCACGTCCTGGGTGTGGGCGACCGAGTCCTCGCTCGTCCAGCCGGGCATGTCGACGCGCTGTCCCGAATTGTCGAAGCCATTTTGCGAACGCGGCGCGCCGTGCAGGTCGACCCAGACTTTGAGCCCCGTTTGGCGGGCCCAGTCAAGTGCCTTGTCGAGGTGATCCTGCTGCGCGTCGAGAATGTAGGGATCTTGGTGGTACTTTTTGAAGGCCCAATATCCTGGTTTGGTCAGCCGGCGAATCGTTAGGGCGGGAGGAATCTCGTTGATATTCTTACCGATCGGAATCCTGACAGCATTGAAGCCGTTGTCCGCAATTTTCTGAAAGTCGGCAAGGGAGACCCATTTGTCCCAGTGGGTTCGGAGGACATCCCGGGCACTGGGGATATTCTGAGTGAGGGTATACTCGTCGACGACGCCGGCGGAGTCTGGGAATTGCTGGAAGATGGACGGCGTGATCCAGGGCTCTAGCACGAGCCAACCTCCGATGTTGACGCCCTGGACCGGTTTCGTGCCAAGCGCGTAGTCACGTTTCAGTAAAGGGATACTGAAGAGTGGGTCAGCGAGATTGAAGGATTGGAGGATGTTTCCACTTGCGCTGATGCCGTGTTGAGGATTAGGCCAGAGACCGCAGCGTGGAAGAGCTTCATTTCGCGTTGTAAAGCTGAAGGAATGTAGCGAGCTGCTGGGAGGAGGTTGGAGCACGAGCAGTTGGGTGAAGAAAAAGGGCGACGAGCAGTCAGATTATGTATGAGCAAGGATCGCGGCGAAGCAAGGAGATTGCACGACCAAGGTTAAAACTTCTTGCTGCAGCCAGAGTAGGTTTTCCTGCAAGGTCCAAGGCGAAATAAATACTAGAGAAGAAACAGGGGAAATGACATCAGGCGCGTGGAGATGGCACCGACGGCCGGCTGCCCCTTCCACGAGCAGGACATGTGCTCGCGGCGTGTAACTTCGTCGCAGCAAGCACGGGGCGGCGGTTGAGCTGGACCATGACCGCGAAGGGCGATGATCCGATATTCTCGGTGGACGTGCGCCTGGGGTGCAGGATGGCCAGCAAGCTCCTCGGCGCCACATGCCAGCTTGGCTCCTTCTTTGGCCAATGGAGCGCGAGAACGAGCTTCTAGCGACGGCGCCAGAGCAGCAGTGGAGGCGAACTGATCGTCGTTCAAGCTGGGCGGTGTTTGCTGCCTTAGTGCCGTGGCAGGAGCCCAGCTATTTAAAGGCGGGATGACCGCGAGGCGTTGACTAGCCGGTTACACGGCGCCCGACGAATGGGCCGGTGATGTTGGTCGCTCGGGTGCATCCCACGGCGGCAACCGGAGGATCGTCGTCTCCCAGTGACGGCGGTGCGGGGTACACTTTAGAGTTGGACAAACAGGTCCATATTGCTACTGCACCGCATACAAAGACCGATGCCAAAGACTGAATGCTACCCATGGTTGAGCACCCACCAAGCTCATGGGGGTTACAATGCTCCCGCAACCGCAATCAGTCCAACGATGCCACCCGCAAGTCCCAATCCACTCCGAACCATGTTCATCCATTTCCATCGCTTCAAGGCTTCGACAACACCCTGCTCGCCCAGCTTCTCCCTACTCTTCTCGTTGTTAGAAGCCTCGATCAGAGCGTTGATAGTCTGCATCATCGCCACACGCGTCCAAGGCAGAGTGGTAAACGTCAGTGCCGCAGCGGTGACGAAGGCCGCTCGTTTCTCCGGCTGCAAGTAAGCGGACAGCCCTGAACACAGGGCTGAAAAGACGCCCAGCGGGACGACTGTGACAGCGCCCCTGTAGTAGAATTCCTCAAATATTGAGGTGCTCGTGACGCTTGGGAAACGGTATAGAATCGGGAGAGTGAGGTGCGAGGATGAGAAATAGATCCCGGAAAGGTATATCGAGGAGGTGAAGCCCAAGATTGCGGTGGTACGGACCACGGGGGATGCGTCCATTTTCGGAAGTTATTTCGGGTGCGTCTTGTTCCCAGGGTTTCTGGAGTTGATGGGCTGGGGGCTGGCGAGACACCAGGAAGACGATGTGATCGAGTCTTCAGAACGTGAGATGGCTTGATCACTCAGAAGGGGGCTCTTGGGGAGTCCTTAGCCAATATATACTTATCATGTTCTGGGCACGGCTGCGATCCAGTGCTTACGGAGCCGTCTAGAAGCCGCTAAGAATTCGTCCACCTCTATGGTGCCTGTTATCTGGGCCTTCGCGCTTGCGGACGTAAATCCTGTAGCCGGCTTCAAGCCTCCGATGGCCATCAGTACCGGGACAGCTGTCTCCATAATGCCCGTAGCTGATGTCATCGCATTGTTGCCAGAAACCCTCCGTTGTTCATGTTGCGCTGGTGCGCAAACCGAGGCAAAGGCGGCATGTGTGTGACAAAAGAAAAGACGGCACGGCGGCATGCGCTAGATATGTAGTACAAGCCACGGGCACAGATCTGCCGTGGTCCCGATGGCTGGCCGGACCACCACAAGGCTGCATGTAGTACGTCTGTTACACGGAAAGACAGCATTTCACTGTAACCTTTTGCGAAGTCACGGCTGCTTCTCCGCCATTCACCACTGGGAGTCGAAGCAGTCGCCCGGCGGTACGTGGTCACCTACATTGAACATGCATGCACCAAGAGACTGCTTGAGCCTTGCTACAGGCAGTTCTGCTTGCTGTTGCGCCATGTGGAGGTTTGGGATTCGAATTCGAATGGGAGATATAGCAATAGGCTTGGAACATGCGCTTACGTTTCGATTGCTTCCCGATCGGTTTGCCAATCAAGGCTATTGCTGTGTAGCATAGAATGCTGATGTCTAGCTAGTCTCCCATGTCAAGCGTTGGGAAGAGCGCAATGCTTGGGAAAATGCCATAGAATTACGGCAGGCGGCGGCATTGCAGGTCCAGCAGCGGAGGACGGAAGGTGTGTGTTGTTGAGCATGACGCACGGTTGCCCGTCTTCCCGCTCGACGTTTCTATCCGCGCCTGGAGCAGCAAGGCGAAACGCCCGGGTATATCGCGCATACGTGCTCGTCCGCGTCAAGGCCGTGAAGAACCATTCTGTCGGAGAAACGTCGCTCTGCCGATGGATCAATGACCTTTGGTGAGGCGAATTCTCCAAGTAAGGCGCTTAAGCCAGACCGTCGCCGGGAAATCCGGCTTCTCAGATTCTAAGAGGACTTGGGATTTTTCTTTTCCCGGAGTGGGACTGTCATAGTCCCCGCCGCGTAAAGCCGCAAGGATAGACGCACTGACGATGGCGGAGTAAGGCAGATCAGAGGTCGCCACTCTTAGGTGGGGAAGTTGGGAAACTCAGCCATCGGACGCCTATGGAATGTTGTATACCCAAAATTCCGCGGGCGTGGGGTCCTGTTTGGTGGCGATGTTCCCCGACTCTCAGGCCATGAGTTCGTTCGTGCCTTAGCCCGCAACGGGGCGACTCCACCGTCAGCCGGGCTCGCAATTGATCCGAGCGCTTAGGTGGTGAAAGCAACCGTGCGGACGGGATCAGGCGGGCGATTGTCACGGCACTACCGCTATTTTCGCCCTGATCGAGCCTGGCGGACGAGCGCGGAGCCGCTTGAAGACTGGCTTGGCAAGAGGCAAGCTGGGAGCGGCAGTGCCGAAGCGACCGTCTCGCGTGGAAGTGGCCGCGCCCCGCCGACAGCCAGATTATTTTCGGAGCGGACTGCTGAACAGGGCTGACGGGCCGGCGGTCGGTTCGCGGATTCGTCATGGGTGATGGCAGATGGGCGGGAGCGGGCGGGCGGGAGGCGTGGGGACTCGAGAGGGAGAGCGCTCGCTTACCGCTCCTGATCGGGCCAAGGGCGCCTCTGGGCGGCCTCTCGAGCCCTTCTGCGCGTCTCCTGAATCACCTCCTCGTGCTGCTTGGTACTTGCTTCTGCTCCGGCGTGAGGTGAGAGCGCCAATCTGCCGGCGCGCCCAATCACGGCGCCCGCGGCGCTTCAGCAATGGCGTTTCAGCAGCTGCAGCATCGCTTCCTGCCCACCTGATCGCGCTTCTACGGCGCACGCGACTGGCTCGTCCGCTGCGGCGCCGTCAACCACCACAGAGCGCCCGAAACTACGCCCGCGCCGGCCGCTTTGCCCGCAAGGTCTCAGCCTTATCCAGCGAGCAATGGCCATCGAGCGTCTGGTCCCTTGCAGAACGACGGGAAACAATGGGCCGTCTTCCCCAAGGCCACTCACGAGCCCGCGTCCAGCCTTAGCCGCCCACCTCAGCCATAGCCGCCGAACCGTGATTCCGCTTCGGCACCCAAACCCATACGCGCTCTCTAAAAACAGCAGTCCTCCAGTCCGCCCCGTACCCCTGCTGCCCAGGCCCCGCCGACGCATCTGGGACCGTTCTGCCGACCTCCAGAGTGGCCGCCCCAGGCGGCCGGCCACTCACAGGGCCTGGATCCCACGGCATCACGCCTTTTCGACGGAGCGCCTATGTACGCGGCTGTCGGCTTGAGGTTTCAGACGTGCAAATGACGATTAAATTCCCAATCCGGCCATTTCTGAGCCGCGTTGTCGACTAAAGTAACCGAAAAGCGTTTCACGCCCCCAACAGCGGTAGGTCATTGGAAAGATGCGCAGCCACCGGCGTCCGGAGCTGGAATTGCGGATGTCGATGCCTTCTGTTGCTGCTGCGCCGCAGAGATTGCTATATGAACGCTGGCCTGCAGGCTCCAACGGGCTCGGTTTTGCTTGCTCTCCAGATGCCTGCCTCCCAGGAACACTGACCATTCTTGTTCCTTCCTCGTTTTCTTTGGGTCTCTTTCCTCTTTTCCTTACTGTGCCTGCATTGTCTTAGTGCTGCTCCATCTTGGTCTCGGATCGCATTACACCCGTTGTCCAGACACCCCCCGTAATCCTAATCCTCCCCCGGGTCCGGTCGTTTGCTCGCCAGAGAGTCGTTTTTGCTGTCCTCTGGGCATCAGCCTCCTTTGAAAGCCACCTCAGAGCTCTACCAAAGCCATCCGAAGCTACTACCTCTCGGGCCCCCGATGCCGAAAGAAGTCAAGGCACCGTCCCACCCTCACCGGGTCCAGCCAGTGAGCCTGCCAACGCAGTCATCTTCGTCCACCCGGGAGACTCGAGGTGCGGCCCAATGGCTACCTTCGGACGATGAACGCCTCATGGAGGCTCGCAAATCAGGGCTCAACTGGCAGCCTATCGCGGCGCGATATTTCCCAAATAAGACGCCCAACGCGTGCCGCAAGCGCCACGAGCGCCTCATGGAGCGACAGAACGCGCAGGATCTGGATGGAGTCAAGCTCGAGGTGCTAGCACGCGAGTACATGAACGTCCGGAAGGAGATGTGGAGCATGCTTGCGGAGCGGGTCGGAGAGAAATGGGCCACTGTGGAGGCCAAGGTAAGCACAGATCCCTTTCCCGATTCGGCCACGGGCCTTCAGTAACGGTTGTTGACTCGGTCTGGGGCAGTGCATGGAGCGTGGGCTCAAGAATCTTCAGGCAGCGTACCGGGCCGGACAGCGCAAGGAACGAGACAATTACGAGGGCGATAGCGGACGAGGTAACTTCTACGAAGGCGACAGCGGCATCGGGTGCTCGGATGCTGAGAACGAGGTAGAGGACTACTCGTCATCGCTCGATGCCGGCCCGAGCCATGGCGGACCCGGACAGCAACACCCGCGCGCCGGCCCGGCTGGGCACTTCCAGCCCATGCAGAGAGGCGGACCCTCGATCCAGTCAATGCTTTCTCCCGAGCCTCATCCAGGACACCACGGACCACAAGCATGAGAGGATGGCTGTGGATGCGGACGAACGAACGCGGTGCTGCGGGGAGGGAGATGCCCGTAATGAGTCCGGGCTGACTGCGTAACGAGTCTCCTTGTGTAGTTTCTGGCTGTGTCTTCCATTTTTCTGTCCCTTTCTCGCTCACAAACCCTCTCACCTTCACCCCCTCTCTCTTGTTTCTACTTCTTCCGTTCCTTGAGCCGGCAAGCTCTGTACTATTGCTTCATATACCACGGGATGACCTGGCGGAGGGACTTTTGCTTTGGGCGTTCCGATTAGCGGAGGCGGGATTGCTGATTTTGGCGCATTTGATTGGCTGCTGTCGTTCTTTGATGTACTATGCAAATAGAAGGAGGGAACCGAGGGCGCGTTTCGCGACAAGGACCGTGTGCAAGATGCAGAAGAGAAGTCGAGATGAGAGGGACCGGCTGAAGGGGCAGCTTGCGTAGACAAGACGCGCCATGCAGGCCCCTCCCGCAGCGCGGCATTGCTTCTGGAGCTTGGCAGGGCGGCCGGAGCTGGAGGATTTGGCGGATGGAGAGGGCGCCAAGAGCTGCGCCCCCGGTCCACGTCGCAATATAGCAGTTTCACGATTACTTCGAGCGCGCTCCCATTCGACGGCGCGTGTGGGGACGGTCGAGAAATAGGAGGCTCGAAGTGGGCTTTGGCGGATTGGGCAGGCGCACACGGCGGCGATGACGAATGCCCCGAGTGCACACCACCGCCTGCGGCCGCCATTCCGCCGGGCCTTGTCAGAATCTTGTCCCAATACCCGCGGTTGCCATCTCGAGCTGCTCGCCTTTTCCCAGACGAACAGCAGGCCAAGCCGGCGATTGCGCTGAAGTCTGTCCTTTGCAGCTAGCTCTCCTCTCTCCCTTATGCTCGCGCGCGTCGCCCGCAGCAATGGCGCGTCGTCCCTGTCCGTGTTACGCGTCGTGCCGCCGACGCTCCGGCTGCGAGTGATGGCCGGCGGAGGGCCACGTTCAGCCTGCGCCTCGACCTCCTTCTTGCAACCCACCAGCGAGCTGCTTAAACAGCTGGCCCGCCGCGCCATCTCGACTGCTTCAAAGCCTCAATCCTCTCCTGCGCCCGCTTCCATCTTCGCCCCGCCGACCCCACGCCGACTGCGAGCTCCCGCCTCGTTCACAGCCTTCAATTGCCCGCGCTGCTCCTCCGTCTTCACCACTGCACTCGCCCAGCGCCCCGTCAGCTTGCGCCAGCTCACGAAGCTGAACCCCGCCATGAGCGCGACCCAGACGAGGACACACGCCGGCCACAGCCACGGTCACGGCCACGGCCACCACCACCACCACCACCATGCCACCGACCCTTCCCTACTGCTGAGCAAGGACAAGAGCGACGCCGCCGTGCGCATCACGCGACTCGGTCTGCTGCTCAATGTCGTGCTCGCCGTGGGCAAGGGAATCGCCGGCTACTACTGGAACAGCAAGAGTGCGTTTTCCCCTGCCGCCGGCTACCCCTTATATCAATGCTGGTGTTGCGGTGGGCGGGACAATTAGGTGTCAAGAAGTTGACAGCTGACCTGGACAACACAGTGCTGATCGGCGACGCTTTCCACTCGCTCTCGGATATGGCATCAGACATCATGACACTCGCTACCGTCAAGTGGGCGCTGCAACCCCCCTCCGAGCGCTATCCTACAGGTTTCGGCAAGATTGAGTGCCTAGGCAGTCTGGGAGTGTCGTCGATCTTGCTGCTGGGCGGCCTGGGTATTGGCTGGAGCGCGGTGCTCACCTTGAGCCAGATGTTCGCTCCCGAGCTGGCCGATGCGCTTTCTCACTTCGATTTCCTTGGCCTTGGTCACGGCCACGACCATGGCGATCACGGACACAGCCACAGCGCTATCGAAATGGCTCAGGCCGTGCCCAGCCTGAACGCAGCATGGATGCTAATTGCGTCTGCCGGTGTGAAGGAATGGTTGGTTTACGCAAGTACGTCTCTCCCATATTCTTGTCCGTCAAGGGTCTTGTGGACTGCTCGACAGCCGCCAATGGACTGGACAATGCTGACCCACCAACAGCACGCAAAGTTGCCCGCGAAAGGAAATCCAGCGTTCTCTTCAGCAATGCTATGCACCATCGTATCGATTCCTTCACGGCAATCCTCACCGCTGCCATCATCATGGCCTCTAACTTCGCCACCAACGCCGCCTGGTTGGATCCCGTCGGCTCCCTCATCATCACCGGCATGGTCGTGAAAGCCGGCTACGAGAACCTGTTCCAGGCGTTCGCCGAGCTCATCGACGTCTCCATCGACGACGAGATCAAGACGTCCGTCCGCCGCGCTACCTCCAAGGCCCTGACCGACGCCGGCCTGTACTCCGAAACATCCGACGCCAACGCCGTCCAGATCAGGAACGTCGGCGGCCTGAAATCCGGGCCCAACTACCTGCTCGAGCTCGAGCTGGCCGTGCCCGGCACCTGGTCCGTCGAGCAGACCAACGGCATCGAGGATCTCGTCCGCGCGCGCATCGGCGCCAAGGTCCGCGGTGCGAAGAGGGTCAAGGTCAGGTTCGTGGCTGCGGAGAAGGAACGCGACGGTCCCGACTTCTTGGACGAGTTCATCCCGAGCGACGTCAGCGCGAAGAGCAGCCCTGGAGACCATGAGCACGAGCACGAGCACGAGCACGAGCACGACCATGAACACCGCCAACATGATCATCACGAGCATGAGCATGAGCATGAGCACAAGGCGAATGGCGGCGTCACGAAGAGGAGGTGAGGACGTATGAGTCAATGAAGATTGGACAAAATTTTGCTATGTTTGAATTATCATATTTGTGTAAGAGAGAGCGCGAGAGAGAAGAGAGAATACCCATTTTCACTGTTGTTGTGCGGGTAATAGATGTATCGCTGGTGTGCCCCGCGGCGGCGATGGCGGGAGCGATGGCTTGTCTGCGCAATTCTTTTCTGAGCAATGGGATAAAAGGCGTTCTACATGGGAATGTTGGAGTAAGTCTCGTATCTGTACATCATTGCTTCAAAAAGACGCAAGAAAAGATGTTTGAAAGAGATAAGGCAGACTGCAATGCGCGTGAGCGCTGACAAATGTTTGCTCGAAGTGATTGGGGCGTAGCGTCTGAACGTCTGATATTGTGGAGCATCAACTATCAACGGTTCAAGCCTTTTCCGAAGCTGGGCCAATGACCAAGCTGGAATCCATCACCAGGCAGATTATCAAACACCAGAGAGTCTACAAGAACTGAATTCCGCCGCAATTACTGAACTACGCGATGCTGAATCGACAGTCTATATCGTATTTATCGCAGAAGTAAAAAGAAAAATCATACGTTCCAATCATCTCGTCCCCATTTCCTTGTTCCTCTCGAACGAGCTCACTGCCTCTCCAACACCCATTTCTCCACGCCATCGAACCCTTTGACCGCCTCGCCATACCGCTCGAACACGCTCTCGCGGTACCCATCCGCGATCCTGCGCACGAAGCTCTCCTCGTCCCACCTTGCGCCGATGAAGCCCTCGAAGGTCTCGATGCCTTCGCCATCCCTCTGGCTCACGCTCGGCGCCTGCGCGTCCGCGGAGTGGACCTTCCGCTCGACCCCCCAGACGGCCTTGTAGGCGGCGCCGAGGGCGCAGGCGTTGCCGCCAATGTCGAGGCGGAAGATGCCCTCAGCGCCGCCGAGCACCTGGCCGCACAGGTCCGCGATGGCCGCGTTCTGCGAGCCGCCGCCGACAAGGTAGACGCGGCGTGGCTGGGCAGGAAGCAGATTGCCCGAGCGGTCCTTCTGCGGGGTGACGAGGCTGGCGGAGCGTAGGCGAAGGGACAGGAACTGCGATTCGACGATGGCGCGGGCGTCGGTGGCAGGGCCACCCCAGCGGGCGTCGTCCTCGGGAAGCGGTGTCAGGGCGGCTTGGATTTCAGCGTAGTTGGCAGACTTGACCTTCGAGGCGTCGTAGAGGAAGCGCCATGTGCCGGCTTTGACGTTAGGCACGATCTCCGGCCGCGGGAAGAAGAGGCCTAGCTTCATGGGCTCGTTGGCGTCGGGTTTGGATTGGCCGAGGACAGGGTCGGAGAGGGCGGTGGAGTTGAATTTATCCCACAACTTTTCGCTCTGATTCGTGACTTTGTTTAGCGCGTCGCGGACGTGCTCACGGGCCAGGCCGCCGTTCTTGTAGCAGAGCATGAACATGTACAGGCCTGCGGTCGTTGGGTGGTTCATGAAGTGGTAGGCCGGATCCGGCCTATACATGGGGGTGCTCATCAAGAAGGTCGTGCTCGTTCCTAAACTGACGATGG